>OW388080.2:79659663-82159663 GCA_936449025.2 Sarcophaga subvicina
CAGTAAACAAAATTGCCATGAAAAGTTTTTTCAAAAATCTGTCGTTCGGTGTCGACTTTAAACTGTAGGTCCCGCCACTCATGTATAAAAATTAACGCACACAATATAAGTGGTGTGAGAAACTAGGTCGTAATCCTGACTAAAGGGTTGTAATGACCAATTAAATTATGTATAGAGTTGCAGTTTTTTCGCTACTGTACATACATATGTACTGCCATATATGCATGAAGCCGTTATGTTTATAAACGTGTTATTATTTTCTTAGACCCTTAAATGGATATGACGAGTGTCGCTAGCAAACATTTTTAGGCCGAATTCAACATTGGAGGACTATACATGCCGCATATTTAAATGCTTCAAATGTAGATGAGACCTTAGTCTTCTGTGATTCTAGCGGCTCAAGAAAAATGAATGTGGCTTGTAAAGCCGTTGTAAGATATGTCTATGGGCTGTCGAAGTACGACCATGTATATGACTTTGCAATTAAACTTTATGGTGTAACATTTAAAAACTTACTGCACTTTTACATTTACAAAAAATCGTACACACCCGTAAACCTCTCTATGAAAAAATTACTTTTTTCTGTCTCAGAGTCTAAATGATATCATCCAGTTCAGGCATCAAACTTTAGTATCGGAATAGCAATTTTTTATCTCCGCCAGTTGTCTTTGGAATTCATTACGTACGGCAATAAAACTACTAAGCAATGCTTTATAGTTTAAAAGGGATCATTTCAAATATTATTCTTCATATCAATATAATTAAACATATTGTTATTTAATTAATTATTTTAATATACATAATCATTTTTATTATTGTTATCTTATTACTTAAAACTATAATTTTTATTACTATTTTTATTGTTATTATAGTTATAATTCGTATTCCATAATACCAGTGCCATACTATAATAATCAAACCATTGCATTACGTAAATAACTAAATAAAAATTAAAAAAAAGTAATAAATTGACCTAATTGACTCATTTCCATATGTACATAACCAATTGAATTTTTTTTTCATTCTTTACTATTTGTCTTCAAAACTAAGCATTTGTAATATAAATACAGTTGCGAATATATTTTTTTAATATTTTTCAGCCAATTACACTATGCGACAAAATAAAAAAATGGAATACACCCAACCAATGAGATAGTGTAAGTTGTGAGTTTTACTAAGTAGAACTCAAAAATATTTTTTATATTCTTTGAACCCTCCAAATCTGATTTATTTGATTACACAAACATTTCTGAATCAATGTCCAAATTTTAAACCTTATTAGAAAGGAGAGAGATGGGTCTTCAAAACGATATACAAATAAAATACAGTGTTTGTACTTTGAGTTTTATTCGTAAACTGAATTCTTTATTTAATAAAAACGTTTTGTATATGATCAACATTATAAAGTTTCTCACAAAAAAAATGCAGATTTTACATTAAGTCTAAAAAAGAATGTTTTTTCTTTTAATAATAATTTATGTTATAAATGCTCTTATGCAAAAATGCTGATGTTACAGAGTGGAATGCAATAACATAAAGAATAAGAAATGTTTATTTTAGATTCATATTACAATACATGAATTATAGTATGCATATGTTACTCCTCCCCTCCTTAGATAAGTCGATGTCCTCATTGACATTTTCTTTATTAGTTTGTTCTTTTATAAAGATATTCCTCTTAAATCTAATGCATAAGCTTACAATTACTAGCAATACAATCAAAACAAAAGTTAATAGACCTATAGAATAGTTGTTCGTTTTAGTATTTATTATATCTATATGCTTCTTCAACTTCAGCACGATAAATTTTCCTTTACCAAATTTTCTATATCTTTTACAACAGGTAGTATGTTTTGCTCTTCCATCTTCTGTTTCACAATGTCTTCAAAATTACCAATTTTTACTTTACAATTATTCAATCTTATAATATTATTTCCTTTTATCTTTACATTCAAATCATTACAATTCTGATTTATTTCTGTTGCCTTTAGTTTCTTTGTAACTATTATATTTGGTTCAACAAAATACAAAAAGTTTGATTCTTTACTTACTTTATATTGACAGTTAGTTTTATTATTATTTATTAAATTCTTGACACATTCATCTCCTATTGATATTACCTTATTATCCAGCAGCTGGTAGACAACATTATGATTGGCTACATAATCTATTTTTTCGTCTAGCACTAACTCATCGTTGTTTTCATCTGGCATTGGGATAATCTTTATTCTTCTATATTTATCGAACTCAACGGGAATAGAAAGTATGAAATAAATTAAATTTCCCTCCAGCCAAATTGATGTTTTTATGTTTTCGAACTGCAGCACAGTTAAATTCGTCAAAGTCTGCAAATCGATAAGTTTTGGGTTTATAATGCCCAGTCTAGCCAACTGCATTGCCAATTGGATATCCTCCATATGCTCCAGGTATCTTTTTACATTGTCCAAAAATATGTCTGTGCAGATTCTTTCAGTGATCTTGTTCTGCACCCTTGACACGTCTGACTCCAGCTCCCGCAACAGTCTACTTTCATTGTTCACGTGATCTATCAGTTCGTTGAATTCGTTGGTATTTATTATGTTCGCTTTTAAGTCATCAAACCTGCTCTCATCTCTCTTTTATCGTCCTCGTTCATAGTCCCAAAAAGAAATTTTAAACCGTCGCCCACCACATTTGCCAGTCCACGCTTATGTCTAACCGAAAATATTTGTTTCTCTTTAAACTCCAATGTAAGGTATTTTCCAACTGTGTCCGTTTGGTAATATTTCTTTGAATTGTACTGTTCGATAAGGGTGTCATAGGTCAGATCAAGACAAGTTTTTTAAAAGTCAAAATATGACACTTGTATTCTATTGGGTAATCTAAGGTACCCTGCTCGACAACCACGAAGCCATAGTCATTTTCTATGCTGTTTATTTCGATCGTCTGGCCACTGACTCCTGTATTCACTGAGAGAAGCAGAAACAAGACAATTGTCAAGAGCTTCCATGCTTTAGTTTTGTTAGATTTTAATGTACCTGAAAAAATTGATTCCTGTTAGTTTTGACCATGATCCTTTTTTTCTTTTAAACTGCGACTTATATTTTCTGACGTGCCTATCCCTGCACTTAACAACATAATGCTCATTATCGTCCACGGCCTGTACGACTGTGACCCTCCTGAACGGGTTTTCAACCTTTTTCAATCGTTTTCTTGAATTATCCGCGTTCAAGTACCTAGCATCTATTTCTTTTCTACCCTAGCCGCATTAATACCATTTATTCTGTTTTCTTTAACCTCTTGCGGATTTGTTTGAGGTTGGAGTTTATTAAAAATATATTATACGGTGTCTCTCCTGTAGTAGAATGAACTATGGAATGTTATATGTAAAGATTGTTTGCTCAATCTGCATGTTCTTTATCATCTGAAGTGTTAATGATTCTAAGCTTTTCGTTAAGTGTTTTGTGTAAACGTTCAATATCAGAAATACCTGTTTTACCTGTAGTCACCTCCAATCCGACATTCAACTCCTCACACCATTTTTTTATGTTAATATTGTTCATTCCTTGATCCTGGTCTATCTTCAAAACCTTTGGAGGACCCATTGTGTTAAATATCTCTAAAAGAGCTTTTTTGATTTCGATCCAGTTCAATGACTTTACTGGTTCAGCTGTGGCAAATTTTGAAAACAAATCTACACAAGTCAGATAGTATTCTTTATTGCATTGCTAAAAGTCTATCACGTATTTTTCTCTTTTTTCGTAGACAGGGGGTGTGATTTTAAATAGCAATTTATAATCTATGTGGTCCGCCTTACAACGATTACAAAGTTCACACTCGTTTATAATACGAGATATTTCCTTAACATAGTTCGGGAAATAATATTTTGTCTTAAATGGCCTAATATTTTTTCTATGCCTTGATGTAAACCGTTCAAATGAATTTCCAAAATTTTTGTCTTAAAATCAGGGTAACTAGTCAAATTTTCCAGAAGTTTGGTCGATCTTAGAATCCTGTTTTTCTTATTCAAAACAATCTGAACATAAACTCTCTGAAATTCGATGAAATCACTGTCGTTGGGCATATAAAGGGTTATTTTTTATTAAGTAAATGTGTTTTAATTATGTCTTTAATCGATTCGGTATCCAGATCCCTATAAAAAACCGTTGTAACGTGATTGGAAAACACTTTCTCTGCAAATACTCCATTCCGATTCCCTCTGATAAGTTTGATCTGATTCTTAAACACATTTAATGGTTTTTCAGTTATTGGTATATATGACGAATTATCTTCATCAGCAGAGTGAATTGTTGCGGCTACAGATGAAATATCCTCCGCTCTGTTAGCCTCATCGGCTGGCTCATCGCCGTTCTCTTCAATTTCTTCATTGAAGTTACAATTCTCTTTTCTTGCACGAGATAGTGCATCTGCAACATGATTTTCCCTTCCGGGAATATGTTTGATCTCGAAATCAAATTCATTCAATTTTATCTTCCACCTCTGAAGCTTCTGGTTTGGCTCTTTAAGGTTTTGCAACTACTGTAATGGTTTATGGTCGCTGTTGATCAGGAATCTTCTTCCGTACAAATAGGGGCGGAAATACTTTGTTGCCCACACAATGGCCAGTAACTCTTTCTCAGTAGCAGAATAATTTAATTCATGCTCGTTTAGAGTGCGGCTGGCAAAACAAATTGGGTGTCCGCTCTGACTAAGGACGGCACCAAGGGCAGAGTTAGAAGCATCTGTTGTCAGAGTGAATTGCTTCTCATAGTCTGGGAAGGCCAATATTGGTTCATTAGCGATCAAGAGCTTAATAGTATCGACTGCATTAATATAATTCTTATCTGATGGGTTAATTTTATTTCCCTTTTTTAGGCAATGTGTTAACGGTTTTTTTATTTTGGAAAAATCTTGAATAAACTTTCTATAAAATCCGGCCAATCCCAAAAAATCGCTTAATTTCCTTTTCAGTTCTAGGATTGGATATTCTAAGATGGCTTTAACCTTGTCAGGGTTTGGCTTTATACAATCAGGTGTGATGATATGTCCCAAAAAGGTGGTTTCCCTTTTTAAAAATTCGCTTTTATCAAGTTCCACCTTCAAATTGGCATCCGAAAGCTTCCTGAACACCTTCTCTATTGAACTAATATGCTCTTGCAGAGAAGTACTAAAGACAATGATGTCGTCCAGGTAGACCAAGCATTCTTTTCCTATAAGGTCTCCCAAGATTGTCTTCATCAATCGTTGGAAGGTTTAGGTCGCGTTTTTAAGGCCAAATGGCATACTCAAAAACTCATAATGCCCATTTTGTGTGGAAAATGCTGTCTTTTTTCGATCAGAAGGTTCCATTTCGATTTGATGAAACCCTTTTGTAAGATCGAGGGTAGTGAAATATAAAGACCTACCCAATTTATCCAAGATGTCGTCCATAACCGGAATTGGATATTTATCACTAATCGTTATATCGTTTAGTTTCCGATAATCGACAACGATACGCCACTTTTGTTTACCAGTCGAATAGAGTTTCTTAGGTATAATCCAGATTGCATTATAAGGCGACTGACTGTGGCATATAATATTCTGGTCCAGCATTTCTTGAATCTGTCTATTAACCTCGTCCCTATGGATCTGAGGGTAACGATACGTTTTGCAATATATTGGATCTTCATGGATAGTGTTGATTTTAAGTTTGACAACATTAGTAAAGGTTAATTTATCTCCCTCTCTATAAAAAATTATGTCGTATTTCTGTAATAACACTTTTAAGTTTGTGAATTCCTCTTTACTGAGGTGATCCAATTTAAATATTGAAGTTTTAGATTCGCAATCAATACAATTCAGGAATTTTGGGTGAGCATTCCGTGGGGTATCAAATCCGCTACCCCGAATTTGTTTATACACAGGTTGATTGAACTGTGAATCAGGGTTAATATTTTTATCAACTGGGAGGCTTTTTGTTCCTTCTTCTTCTTCTTGATTTTCGCTCAAAAAAATATTTAATATTCAGAACAGCAAATCCCTCTGGAACATTCAGTTTTGCTTTTAATTTCCTTAAATTATCAAAGCCTAGAAGGCCCGCATAATTGTTGCTAAACCTATACGCATAAAACACCAATCCAACTCTTGTTATGGGACTAAAAATTTCTAAGGTCTCATTGAGGACTATAACCAGTAGCTGTTCTAAAGCAAATGGGATCTACTCTATTTGGAGAAAGGGGCAAAGCGTCCGGGCGAAGAAGGCTGATTGATGATCAACCAAGAACTTATAAGCTTTGCCTTGTATTATTATTGATATGATGGGAAGGGGATTGAGGCCGTTAAGTGAAAATTTCCGACCTCCATGGGTTCGGCAGGGCCAAAACGCCTAATGCGAGATTGAATTGAATCATTTATCCTTTGGCGCTTGCAAGAACGTGAATTATTGGGAAATCTGTTATTATTGTTAAAATTATTATTGTTTTGGCTATTATTGCTACTGTGTGTGTTAATATTTAGTCCGTTATTTCTATAATTATTCTGAAAGTTTCTATTACTGTTATTCATAAAATTTGGGTAATTTAAAATGTTTGTACTCCGATTTGGGTTATATATATTTCTATAGTCATTGTCCACTACCTGAGGATAATGGCGGGAATGATCGGTTCTGAGTAATTTTGTCGATCTTCGTTCAAAGTGTCCGTCATCCAGTTCGTTATCTCGTCTGAGAATATCTACTGCCGATTTAAAATCTGCTGCTAAATTCGCATTAACGAGTGCGGTTAAATGATTGGGTAATTCTTTTTTTAGTATTCTTAAAGCTCGGGAGTTAGCTTCATTCTTATAAAATGTTTTTGTTTTTCAAAACTTTCATCACAACCTAATTGTATCGTGTATTCTACACAAGTTTATGTTAATTTCATCGCACAATTTTCTTAAGCTTCCCTTAAATATAATATTACTTAGTTTTAAAATTAGTGTTGGAATCGGTTGTTGCTCACCGTACTCTTGTATCAGTAGTCGCTTCAATCCGCTCCAGTCCTCTGGTTGTTCTCTTCTGATTAAATTTAGGGCTTCTCCGTCTAATGTTCTCAAGATGCAATTGAAGAATAAGATCCGCAATGTTGGGTAATATACTTTCTATGCTATTAATGTAGAGGCACAATTTATCTCTTTCCCCAGTAAAAGGATGGACCAATTTTAAGTTTTGGATGATAAAGTTCTTTTGCTAATCCATGTTGTTGTTTACACTGCTTTTATCACTATTAGCAGCACTTTCTCTTCTATTGTTAATTGACAGTTGCTCTAAATTACAGAGCACTTCATCCATAGGTCGATGAAAACGTTATTTACAATTATTTGTATTGTCTTTTTCTTCTATTTGTTCAACAAAGTTTTACAACAGAAACAAAAATATATTTTTGTTTCAGTATTAACAATCAAAAATCTTGTAAATTTTTATTTATTATTTTTTTTTTAAGTTATTAAACGTTCAGGTTCGTTTAAGGATCTTTTTCACAGATCCTACCGACTGCGCCAATAAAATACAGTGTTTGTACTTTGAGTTTTATTCGTAAACTGAATTCTTTATTTAATAAAAACATTTTATATATGATTAACTTTATAAAGGTTCTCACAAAAAAATGCTGATTTTACATTAAGTCTAAAAAAGAATGTTTTTTCTTTTAATAATAATTTATGTTATAAATGCTCTTATGAAAAAATGCTGATGTTACAGAGTGGAATGCAATAACATAAAGAATAAGAAATGTTTATTTTAGATTCATATTACAATACATGAATTATAGTATGCATATGTCACTCCTCCCCTCCTTAGATAAGTCGATGTCCTCATTGACATTTTCTTTATTAGGTTGTTCTTTTATAAAGATATTCCTCTTAAATCTAATGCATAAGCTTACAATTACTAGCAATACAATCAAAACAAAAGTTAATAGACCTATAGAATAGTTGTTCGTTTTAGTATTTATTATATCTATATGCTTATTCAACTTCAGCACGATAAATTTTCCTTTACCAAATTTTCTATATCTTTTACAACAGGTAGTATGTTTTGCTCTTCCATCTTCTGTTTCACAATGTCTTCAAAATTACCAATTTTTACTTTACAATTATTCAATCTTATAATATTATTTCCTTTTATCTTTACATTCAAATCATTACAATTCTGATTTATTTCTGTTGCCTTTAGTTTCTTTGTAACTATTATATTTGGTTCAACAAAATACAAAAAGTTTGATTCTTTACTTACTTTATATTGACAGTTAGTTTTATTATTATTTATTAAATTCTTGACACATTCATCTCCTATTGATATTACCTTATTATCCAGCAGCTGGTAGACAACATTATGATTGGCTACATAATCTATTTTTTCGTCTAGCACTAACTCATCGTTGTTTTCATCTGGCATTGGGATAATCTTTATTCTTCTATATTTATCGAACTCAACGGGAATAGAAAGTATGAAATAAATTAAATTTCCCTCCAGCCAAATTGATGTTTTTATGTTTTCGAACTGCAGCACAGTTAAATTCGTCAAAGTCTGCAAATCGATAAGTTTTGGGAATGCAGTCTAGCCAACTGCATTGCCAATTGGATATCCTCCATATGCTCCAGGTATCTTTTTACATTGTCCAAAAATATGTCTGTGCAGATTCTTTCAGTGATCTTGTTCTGCACCCTTGACACGTCTGACTCCAGCTCCCGCAACAGTCTACTTTCATTGTTCACGTGATCTATCAGTTCGTTGAATTCGTTGGTATTTATTATGTTCGCTTTTAAGTCATCAAACCTGCTCTCATCTCTCTTTTATCGTCCTCGTTCATAGTCCCAAAAAGAAATTTTAAACCGTCGCCCACCACATTTGCCAGTCCACGCTTATGTCTAACCGAAAATATTTGTTTCTCTTTAAACCCCAATGTAAGGTATTTTCCAACTGTGTCCGTTTGGTAATATTTCTTTGAATTGTACTGTTCGATAAGGGTGTCATAGGTCAGATCAAGACAAGTTTTTTAAAAGTCAAAATATGACACTTGTATTCTATTGGGTAATCTAAGGTACCCTGCTCGACAACCACGAAGCCATAGTCATTTTCTATGCTGTTTATTTCGATCGTCTGGCCACTGACTCCTGTATTCACTGAGAGAAGCAGAAACAAGACAATTGTCAAGAGCTTCCAGGCTTTAGTTTTGTTAGATTTTAATGTACCTGAAAAAATTGATTCCTGTTAGTTTTGACCATGATCCTTTTTTTCTTTTAAACTGCGACTTATATTTTCTGACGTGCCTATCCCTGCACTTAACAACATAATGCTCATTATCGTCCACGGCCTGAACGACTGTGACCCTCCTGAACGGGTTTTCAACCTTTTTCAAACGTTTTCTTGAATTATCCGCGTTCAAGTACCTAGCATCTATTTCTTTTCTACCCTAGCCGCATTAATACCATTTATTCTGTTTTCTTTAACCTCTTGCGGATTTGTTTGAGGTTGGAGTTTATTAAAAATATATTATACGGTGTCTCTCCTGTAGTAGAATGAACTATGGAATGTTATATGTAAAGATTGTTTGCTCAATCTGCATGTAAATTAGTTCTTTGTCATCTGAAGTGTTAATGATTCTAAGCTTTTCGTTAAGTGTTTTGTGTAAACGTTCAATATCAGAAATACCTGTTTTACCTGTAGTCACCTCCAATCCGACATTCAACTCCTCACACCATTTTTTTATGTTAATATTGTTCATTCCTTGATCCTGGTCTATCTTCAAAACCTTTGGAGTACCCATTGTGTTAAATATCTCTAAAAGAGCTTTTTTGGTTTCGATCCAGTTCAATGACTTTACTGGTTCAGCTGTGGCAAATTTTGAAAACAAATCTACACAAGTCAGATAGTATTCTTTATTGCATTGCTAAAAGTCTATCACGTATTTTTCTCTTTTTTCGTAGACAGGGGGTGTGATTTTAAATAGCAATTTATAATCTATGTGGTCCGCCTTACAACGATTACAAAGTTCACACTCGTTTATAATACGAGATATTTCCTTAACATAGTTCGGGAAATAATATTTTGTCTTAAATGCCCTAATATTTTTTCTATGCCTTGATGTAAACCGTTCAAATGAATTTCCAAAATTTTCGTCTTAAAATCAGGGTAACTAGTCAAATTTTCCAGAAGTTTGGTCGATCTTATGTCACTTACATATATATATTATTTGACTTAATATGCTATAAAGTTTTATGAGGTAAACTTGACAAATGCAAATTTTTTTCATAATTTTTCAAGTTTGTCTGTCCATAGTATTAAAAAATATAAAATATGTGGAGAAATTCTTAAAGTTCATTCTTTTGTGAAGAGATTAACATTTCGTTTGATCAAATCGGACAAAAATTACCGTAGTTATTATTAAAAGACTCTAACAGTCGAGTTATATTTTTTATATGGATATATATTTTTTAAATGAACTTTTAGTTCAAAAATTTCTAAAAATTTTGATGGATCTTGATTGTTTATCAGAAAATGTGTCAATTTCACGTTTGCGCGACCATCAGAAGTTGGCCAATATTTGCGCAAAGCGAAATAATAATATTTGCAAAAAACAGAAGACGTCGCAGTCTAGTAAGTAATGCGTATCGATTTGTCATTAGTAACCCCGAACACCATCATTAAGTTTTCAAGAAGTTTGATGTTGATATTATAGAGATATTTGATGTATGTTGATGGCAGCACAATAAATCGCCTCTACGCAACAACAACTATATTTTTTAGGTCATTTTGTTACACAATTCAATCGATGCAAAGAAAACATCGACGTGTTTTGTGTCAGGATGGATTATTTAAAGTGAATTGGTTTTTAATTTATAAAATCAATAACCGCTTTAAATTATTAATCTATTGAAAATTTATCAAAAACTTTTTCCCAATTTTTCTTCTTATTGTTTCAAATACATAGAATTACTACACACTTATTTGTTGATTTTTTAACTAATTTTTTTATTTTGTTCTTCCTTTATACATACATAATTGGTCATTACAATCCTTTAGTCAGGATTACGACCTAGTTTCTTACACCACTTATGCAGTGTGTGTTAATTTTATATATGAGTGAAGTAGCCTACCGTTTAACTTCGATTTCGAACGACAATTTTTTGAGAAACTTTTTATAACAATTTTATTAACTTTCAAAGTTTTTGCCAGAAATCTGCTGAAATGAAGCCGCCGATATCTCACCTGGGCTTTCAACCGAGGCCTCACTTCTAATAAGCCAACACACTACCTATTAGACCACGACGACTTCAATACACTTCGTTCATAACACTTATATTCCAACATTAACTTCAATAAATAAGTTTTTATTGTCATCTGTAAGTAAATAAAAATATATTTGTGTGCCCATATTTCTGTCTTTAATCAACACAGCACGTGGTTAGACGCAATACACTGCGTTATTTCATTATAAAATGTTTATTATGTTATAATTTTCCCGGGCCAAAATATTACATCTTATCTTACAATGTTTTTTGTTTTGTCATTTTCGCAAAACATAATAACAACCGAATAGAAAAATATTGTGTGAAGAAAAATAATTTTCTAGGTCAAGTTCATTCATCAGTCGCTGACAGGCATACTTTTCATAAAAGAAAATAAAACGACAACGATTATTAGAGTAGAATTACAAGGTTGTCGCTAGAGGCGGCAACCGACTGAAACTAAATTAAAGAAATTGTCAAAATATATCATATTGGCCACTTTAAGTAAAAAAAATTTAAAAATACTTGGCAGTAAATAAAATATAGTAAAGACAGACATTTACAACAAAAAATTACAACATAGCATAATGAAATCCTAAAAGAAATATAATCTTAGACAGCGGCTATATAGACATTTTTGTAATTTAAGTAATGACATGAAAAATAATAGGAGCATCAATCTGACACTTGGAGATTTGACGAGAAAGTAGGTAAAATAAGAAAATTGTTGACAAGTAAGTGACAGTGTAAGTGAATTTAAAAATTTCGTTTATTAAATTAAAATGAAAACTTAGAATTATATTTGCACTAAGGTAAGACCTAAAGTTTTTCTAGAGACTACGGTGTTGTTTAAAACTAGTAGACATCGTCTAAGCATACGATTAACAAGATGTAGACATTACATCTTTTCAAAATTTTTTAACCACCATGCTTTATGGTCTTAAGAGTGTCTTTAATAATTTTATTGCTCGAAAGACTACAAGGAAAAAACTGTTGGGAGTCCCGGGATACTTTTGGTTCGCTCAACCGAATAATATAAGTTCTCGAGCCACGACGATAAACATAGATGTTGTTCTCTCGTTTTACTTAACGCTAGATTTTGACGATATGATTGAGATTCTCAATCATATTGTTTTTCTTACGCTTGTGGTAGCACACTGGGACTAGGCAAAAAAATTACAGGCAGCATGTGCTCTGACTTAATTGCAGATTTGACTTCAAATTCCAAATTTCTAGGCAACCACAGTTCGTTTTAGACGTGAAGCTTGGCTAGTGTTAGGAATACTTTATTTCTGCAGGAAAACACGAGACGACCTTTCCATTTCGACGCTTTATTTCAGAATCGTTTAAAAAACTGACAAGCTAAATATTTACAGTTCTATACAGTTCAGTGTTACCATATAATAAATAAATATAATTAATTGTTGCAACATATAAATATCGTGTTGCCATATATAAAATTCCTACTTTCAACAGGGTTCTTACTACTGAAACGTGTATAGCTGACTGTTATGTCGATAGGAATTGCTCCAGGTCACCAATCAAATGTTCCAAAATACTGTCAGATGCATTGTAATTGACTTTCATATAGTATAGGCTTCGCATATTTCCTTAATAATTAATACTCAAAACGTTTAACTTGATAGGAATGTACTTTAAGTAGAAACACGTAGTGATATACCGGGCTATTCAAGAATGCATTCATACCTGGCATACACTTCTGGATGTTTACTGAAGTACCAAAGTTATTAATAGGAAAATGGTTCACTACGCCCATCTATTCGTACGAATAGTGGCCCCGAGTTGTATTACTGAATGTGACCTCAGCTTCTGCTTACTGTTCAATTTTTTCAGAGCCTTGCTTATTCCCAGTTAACCACCTCGCACATAATTTATATACTTTTTAGATAGAATTTTTTTTTTAATCAGAGAATAGTCTCAGTTAATATTTTACATATGAATTTTAATAAATAATATACATTTTTTTTAATAATATGTATTCACTTTTGTTCACCACTGTATGTATACTTCATACTTTTATATTCAATTTATTCTCAGTGAAAATTTCGTAATTTGAACAAAGTAGTATACAGGTGAATGTGATTATGATTGCTATTATATTAAATTTACATTACATGTAACACAATATCAAAATATTCTCATGCTAACACCATCATTATAGAAATTCTTGTAAAGTGTGTAACTTGATAAGGAAGATCTGTGTAAAAACATGACACTGAAAAATAAAGTAAAAACAATCTATTTTTACAACTTTGATTGAAGGAAAAAGTAATCGTTTCGAATTTTTATTAATAGTGTACTAAACTATACCCTTCAGCATGATCTGTTTTAGGTTTAGGATTTTTTTACAGTTACACACATTTAAATTATAATAAAATAAAGAAATAAATTTTGAATGTCAATGAAACGGATTTTGTTAGACAGAAAATTTTATGACAGCAATGTTTAAATATGATTTCGAATGATACGGGTGGAACGTGCAAGGAGCAATCTGTTACAGTAATTTTAACCCTGGACGGTTACTCTTCATTTTTGTGCATTAAAGTTACTCTTCGTTAAATCGACGAACACTTTAACCCTAACTGGTTACTGTTCGTCGAATCGACGAAGCTCATTTACCCTTTATCATATAATTATTTTATGTTTGACCAAATTTCGCTCTTTTTATCAACAATGTTGGTTGATAACGAAAGCTTGTAGTGAGTAAACGTACCCTGGCCACCCATCTTTTTAATCATGGATGGTCATTTTTGTAAAGTAAAAAAAAAAAAATTATTTTTATATTATTACATTTTATTATCACTTTCATGAAATTTACGCAAACATTTTTGTTTTTAGGTAAAAATCAAACACTTCACATCATACTTGGTTTTATTATTTTTTTTAAAATTTTGATATCTAACATCTTTGTTTTGCGGCGGTTTATAAGTTTCCAATTGCTTAGACTTGGCAGATTATTGTCACTTGCATCGGTAACGCTAAAGCTGGCTGAAACCTGTTAAAAAATTTGTTGTCAACGTCATGTGAGGTAAAAAAGTTTCCCGTTGCAATAGAACATCGATTATGCCAGTGTTCTCTCTTTGATTCCTCTCTGATTTCCCGGATACGGGTTTCCCCAAATACGGCTGTTAGTAGTTGCTTCGTATGCAGCGTGTACTTGAATCTAAAATTGCCAATTCGATTCCGGTGGACCACGAAATTTATAATTAACATATAATTCAATTAGTTACGCATCTACAGCGACAAAATTATTAGGAATTTCAATAATTTCAGCCAATTTTTCGAAAAGTCCTAATAAGTGTAAATTTATAAACATTTCCGAGTAGGACGTTATTAAAGCGAATGATTCTATTATCTCATACTTACATAGTTGATCAAAATATTAACATCTGTAATATATATTGGATAAAACATAAGACGAAATATTTTTATTTAAAGTTTGTCTGCCAAGTGAGATAACTACGAGAATAGCAGTAACATTCTGCAACATTTTAAGAAACAGCTGCTAATATTTTTTCTTCCCAAACTACTACGGTTCTCTATTCCAAGTAGTACAATCGTTGGCGATAAACAATACTTTAATCAGTTCATAGGATAAGCTTCTGTTTTCTTCTTCTACTACTATTCAATCAATGTCAAGAATTTGTCCACAGAAAATTCAACCTCTTCTTTTTCATCCAACACTTAACTTTCAATTCCTTCTCAAATACCATAAATAATGTATTATTTACGGTAAAACTTCACAAAATCTTTGAAAACTTAAAAAAATTACATACACAACACCAAAGAATCCATAGGAAGGTCAAATGCTTCAATAATGATACATAAGATAGAATTGTGAAGTTTTTGAATTTGTTTAGTCCTGTATAAAATTTTCTTTTTATTTGGTTTCAAATAATGGCGATAACAACACTAACGAATTAAAAAATTTAAGGCATCTAACTTTTTCTAAATTAAAGTTATAGAGTCTCGAAAATTGAAATGTATCATTTTTGATACAAACCTCGATCTACGGATAAATCAAAATATAAGGGAGTAGTAGATGTGAACCACTGTTCAAACCCCAGGTCAGCCATCTCTGGCAAAATATCCAAAAGTAAACACAATTGCCTTTAAAAATTTTCTCTAAAATCTGTCATTCGTAGCCGACGTTAAACTGTACTCATATATAAAACTAACACACAACATAAGTGGTGTGAGAAACTATGTCGTAATCCTGACTGAAGGATTGCAATGACCAAATTATGTATGTATGTATCTTGCACTGAACAATCGTTTTATTATAAAACTAAATATTATTGTAGTGAATAGAGTAAATGATTAGCTACACTATGCTTGACCCTAGATTGTTGCCCTAGCTTTGATGCGTCGTAATGTATCCTTTTTTTGACACCAGTGATAGTTCGATAATAAAAATTATTTCTTTTAAAAATTTTTTTTTTTTTTAAATTATTTCTTTATTACTATATTCAAACGCTATTCCGCTTCATTTCATTTGACACCCAATTTCTTTGCTTTTGAATGACTCCTGCTGCTTTTAAATATTTTTAAATAACTGCTAGAAGTACGATTAATGATAGTGCAAACCACTACAGTTTAAAGTCGACCGACAGATTTTTTAGAAACTTTTCAGATTTTTGCCAGAAATCTGTTGAGAGAAAGTTCCCGAAGAAATATTTATCATATTTTGTTTTGTTGGAGATGTCTGATATGGGGTTTGAACCGCATCTCACGTGTAATAAGCCAACACTCTACCTACTATGCTACAGTGACCGATTTTAACACCACTTTCAAATATCGAATATATTGTTACGTTTCTACCTTTTTAAAAACGTTAAGAATATGAGTTCGTAGATTGCAAATAAAAATAAAAAAATTGTGTTTAGTTTTAAATAAATTATTTATTTTTCGCACAATTCCGTGTGCCACTGTTCGCAACTTGATTTAAAAAACAAAAATTGCTTTATTTGTTATTCCTTTTTACAGTCTTCCGTGTACACAATAACAATTGTTCAATAGATCTTTATAACACAGATCTTCAAACCACAATTATTCTTTTCACACAATTATTCTTTTCTTACTTTATCTTCATACAAGACTGACTGAATTTTTTTTCATCTCGTTGCCCGCTTTGTCTTGACTTTTATATCGCTGGGTAAACTGTCTGATGAATGCTCTTGAAGGAGAATGACTTTGCCTTCGCGAAATCTCTATAAATGTAAACATGTTGCTTACGTTATTGTTGTTTGTGTATTTTGTTTACTTTTATCCTTGCAATGTTGTTGTTGCTCTATTTTTGTTTATTCGTTGATCATGTAAACAATTAGTTGCTTTTGTTGCTTTTGTTTGTTATTTTAATGTTAAACGATAACACCATTTCCATTTCGTAATAATATCTTTGACATAAACCAACGCCTACCATGTAACACGGTACAATATAACGCAAATAACTGGTTATTCTACAAACAAAGTCCGTTTTATAAAATTATCCAATAGAATGAAAAACATTTTACTAAAATTTAAAATCTAAAACTAATCACACCATTCATTGCAATATGATCCTCAATCTCCTTTGTCAATCCTTACCAATTTGCCAGGGATGGGAGTTATTCATATTCACACATGAACAGCCACAAATTTTAGTTGCCACAAATATAGTGTTGTGTGTATCTTCTTTTGATTTACTTTAGCCAATAATGTCGTTTATCTGCCTCACCTTTGGACCTCTTTGAAATCAATATTTTCTGTATATCACAGCTTCCTACAGAAAACAACAGTAAATTAGGCTGTATTAACAGATGTATTAACTGTTGATACACTAAGGGCCATTATAACAAATTGCCGTTAACTAAAGAGAGGATTTTAACGGCCAGATAAATTGTTTTTCATTATTACAAGTGGACGATAAGATAGAAGTGAGCGTTAAGCTTAAGTGAGGATCATCCTACATTTAACTTTTAAAGTTAAGTTTATGTTTGAACTTGCTATATTATATACTATTCTCATTATGGCAACTTCAAATTTAAACAAAATGAGAAAATACAACAAAAAAGAAGCCTATTGTTACCACTTTGTTAAAAAAAACTTGTTTCATTGAGCAGTGTTATCGACATTGCTCCGGCACTGCCATATTTTTGAAAAAGTTAACTTTATTTTATTTGTTGGTTGTAATAACGAAAAGAAGTTAAAGGTAACTTTAAAGTTCACTTTAGCTAGAGGTAGCTTTAACTAAACCCAACTTTAACGGCAAGTTGTAATAATGGACCTAAAACTACATTAACCAAAAATTAATTAAAATTCCTTTATTTGTGTGTGTGTGTTTGTGATGTAAATGCTAACAGTGTACACACACACGTTAAGATGAACTTATTTGTTTGAGGTTTGGCTGTAATTGTTAGCATGTTTTCATTCAACACTGTTTAGATTTTTAAGCAATGTTAGACCCGAGACCTTCATATACCCTGAAGCAAGCTGTTGTTTGCAGCTGAGGGTATCAAAACATGAGGACAACGTTTAAAAATGTAAATGTTGTTTTCCGTAAAAGATACAATCCCTGTGAATATAGGACACAAGGACGATATTGTACGTTCCTTTTTAAAAGTATGCTTATTTGCCATAAAAGCAAAAAAAAAAACAAGAAACACAAGGGGTACGCTTGTATAGGATATTTCATTAAAGTTAATTACATCAAAACGTATGTGAGATAACATTGAAATTTTTTGTTCGTTTGAAGGATCTATTGACGCTAGTATATGTGTAATATCACAATATGCAAACGTCCGCAACGGCTTCTAGGAGAGGAGATTATAGGCAATAATGAGTCAATGAGAAACAAAAACACAAAGAACCATAACAGCTTGCAGCAGATTTTGAAGATAAGACTAAAATTGCAATGACTGTGGACAGCATTTGTTATAGGAATGTGATAACGAAAGTCTTGATATTTCAACTGAAAGGCATGGACTTGGACGACATGTAATTTCAGCAAGACGATGCCACACCACGCGTGGTACAAGCAATTTATTGTGGCAAAGATTTTTAGAAAAAATAACTTAATTAGATACGTGTATTACAACAATTTAGTCATGATTAAAACGTATCTTCTTACACCACAAATATTGCGTGTGTTAATTTCTATCAATGAGTGGTAAACCTACATTATAAAAAGTCGACTCCGAACGACAGTTTTAAGAAGCTTCTCGAGGAAATCACCATAAGAAGCATAATTTTATATTTCGTTTCACTAGCCTTCCTTTACTAGAATACGGCAAAAATCAAATTCTCTTAAGAAATTCTTATGTCAATTACCCACTCAAATCATGCGATTTCACTTCGTGCTATTTTTCCTTTGTGGTTTTGTGACTTTAAATAGAAGTTTTTCTTTCTACTGTGCTCACTTTAATTACTGCGGCAGATAAGGCTACCCGTAATTACAACTGGCCTGCGGGCGTATACTTTATTTGTAATTGACGTTTATTAAGTATACTCTGAATTCGCTGATTTTTCTTTGTAAGATCTTTGGCTAGTTATCTGTCTCATAAAGTAAATTTTAATTCCAAATGTGACTTCCGTAAGTGTTGTGTTAATTGGTCTGTCATTAATTAAATTGAATGTTCACCTTTTACTGTAACGGAAAACTCTGTGCCAAATTTCAAAATTTAACATTTAATTCGTAATGAAATTTGGATGTTCGGTTATAAAATTTACCAAAAATTTAAACACATTTAGGACCATTATTACAACTTTCCGTTAAAGTTGGGTTTATTTAAAGGTAACTTTAGCTACAGGGAACTGTAAGGTTATCTTTAACTTGTTTTCGTTATTACAACCTAATGATAAAATAAAATTAACTTTTTCAAAAATATGGCAGTGACGAAGCAATGTAGATAACACTGCTCAAATTAAACAATTTTTTTTAAACGCAGTGGCAACGACGGGTTTTATTTTTTTTTTTTTTTTTTGTTGTATTTACTCATTTTGTTTACATTTGAAGTTGCCATACTGATAATAACATATAATATGGCAAGTTAAAACATAAACTTAACTTTAATAGTTACCAGTAGGATGATTAATTAATTTAGCTGAACGCTCACTTCTACCTTATTGTGCACTTATAATAATGAAAAACAATTTATCTGGTCGTTAAAATCCTACCTTTAGTTAACGGTAAGTTTTAATAATGGCCCTTATTCTACCAAATATGTTTTGATCAATAACATTTTGGGCTTAAGTGATTATTCATCATTGTAGAGCTTCTAAGCGAAAAACTGGTCATCAACGGAGAACTCTTTAGAAATTAAAATAAATGCTAATTTGAACTTTATTAGTTTCATCATGGAACACAACACCTCTTCTTTTGAATAATTTTTTCTTCTTTCTTCTTTCTATTTTCCTTTTTGCTGAAAGTAGGAATCAGAATCTACCCTATGCACAGGTCGATTTGGGCAAATTATTTTAGAACTTGATAGGCTTTTCCTCGTCCGAAATCATTCTATTTGCAGCGTCCTAGCAGTTACTCTAGTATTTAATATTTCTTGTCTTCTTGTGTACTAATTTTTTGGAGCCATCTGTAGTATTGCTGTAGCACTAGCAGTATTAGTAAAAATATCCTCATGTAATATGAATACTTCTAATCAATTTTAAATTAATGTAAATTTGATTTTGATTTGATTTAGAACACACAAATCAGAACATAGAACATTGAAGTCGCCGTAGTCTAGTAAGTAGTGTGCTGGCTTATTAGACGTAAGTCCACGGTTCAAGCACCAGGTCAGGCATCAAAACGAAAATATAAAAAAATATTTCTTTGGTGACTGCTTTTCAGCAGATTTCTGGCAAAAACTCTGAGAGTAAATAAAAATTGCTTTACAAAACCTACTCAAATCTATGGTTCGCCACTCATTGATATATTTCGTTAGTCTCATTCGTAAATGTGTTAAGTGCCTTTTTTCAAATTTTACAGGAGACACAAAAAACATTGTGGCTTCTTCAGTTTTTAAATTTTGTAAACTTTTTAAACGCAATTATTTTTACAAAATAGCTTTCTTTAAATGACCTAGATCAAAAATTAAGAATAATGAATAATTAATATTCGTAGAGTTAGCATGTGCTATTAATATTTTTCGTAGTTTTATGGACTTAGCGTTTTTGCAAACCACAAAACTACAACAACTTTAAACTACATACTGACATTTTTTTTGTCGTAAAATATGTATTTGGTATAGTGTTATCGTTTTACATTAAAATTTCAATTTTGGAAAACAGTGGACTTAGCGTCTTTTCGAATTATGCTAACTATTTAATACATACAACATGAGTGATGTGAGAAGCTATGTCGTAATAGTCACTAAAGGGTAGTAATGGCCAATTTAGTAAGAAATTGTATTTGGAAATTGGCCGAGTAAGTGATGTTCTCGCTGTTTGACTGACTTCATGCAGTTAATAGTCCTTTCCTCTACAAACGTTCTCCATGTTTCATTTCTACGGCTTCGGAGAATAGGTTGTGGTCATCCTTACACGCCTACGATGTCTTTATTTCATTACTTTGCTATTTTAAACATAATTTTTAAAATTATTCCAAGAGTTGATTTCATTCGTAATTTAGATACAGCACAACACATGACAGATGAAACCAATTTTTCAAGCTATTTTTTTAATGAGGTATCAAATATTCCAAGTGTAGATGCGCACTTCTTTCTTTTATTCCAATTTTATAAATTCTGAAAACCATGTATTGCCAAAAATAAAAACAGAACAGAAGTGCAGTTCCAAAATATTTTAAAACATTTCTTCCTCTTTGCTCTGTTTAAAAAAAAACTTTAAAACAAATATTAAAATCCCGCTGTGAAACACTACGTGTTTTGAATATGAAAACGAAATAACTGTTCATTCAATGTGGTTTTTCGCTTTTGAAATTATACAACGCAACTGGAACAAAAGTTTGTTTCGAACTAATTTGGAATTTAACAACAATTTTTGATTTTAACATCAAATATAATATATAAATATTTAATTAATTAATACATATCTATTAATTTAGACTAAAAAGAAATTTCAAATTCAATTAAGTATACATTCATTAGTAAATTACTAATATATAATAATTAATCTAACTATTCAATGGAAATGGTTATATATTATTAAAAATAACTATTATGTCACATATAGAATTAATTATTAATTATATAAATTATTTATTAATTATTAAATTAACATATATATAGATATAAATTTATATATATATAAATTATGTATATATATATATAGAAATTTATCTATATATATATATATATATATACAAAAAAGTATTATTTTAACTAAATTAAATTTAGTTATTATTTTAAAAATTTTAATTTATAATGTACATATATTTCTAAGGCAGAAAAAATTTATTTTTGTTCCTATACTAAGTTAAATTAAGATAATATATCTATTAATTTAATTAATTAATAGATATCTATTAATTTAGACTAAAAAAAAATTTCAAATTCAATTAAGTCATAAATTTTCACATTTCAAATTGCATACATTCTCTTCAATTGAAGAAACTTAATTTATTTGACATTAATAGACTCTATAGTATATCGAGAAATCCACCCAGGGTTTTCCACACAGAAAAAGCCTAGAATAGCAGCTAATAATCTGAGATAGGTTAAAGGCAGGTAAATAATAATGAAATTTAAAACATATGTACATACATTACAACCCGTCAGGCAGGATTACGACTTAGCTTCTCATACCACTTATGATGTGTGAGTTAATTTTATACATGAGTGGCGGACCTACGGTTTAAAGTCTGAATGACAGATTTTTGAGTAATTTTTTCATTGCAATTTTATTCAATCTGAAGGTTTGGCAGAAATCTATTTGTTCGTTTTTATTTGTTTAGACAAATATCATGTAGCCATATTTCAAATTTTTATCATTAATATAAACCACGTTTTATATAAAACTTGGTTACTCGACGAAATAAAGCTAAATCATTCAATTTAGGACACATATGTATGAGAAACTAGGTCGTAATCTTTTGAATAATTACGACCAAGTTATTCCTGATTGGTTGATCAATTATGTTGACTAATTATGGATTGGTTAACCAATTACGTATGCATATAAAGTGGGGTGCACAACCGAGTACATGTTTGTACTCTGAGCAATTTTAATTGCATAAAAATAAAAGTGATAAAGCAATTCACGTTTTTTTATTTAGTATTTAGTACTTAACAAAGTAATATAAAATTCATAACTAAAATTATCAAATCTAAGAAGAAAAAAAAACAAGAGGAAAATAATTCGGATGTACTCAATTTTGCACCATTTCAAAATTTTAGGGAATTCGACTGTTTTTAATATTTAGTCCAAAGGCCCTTGTTATGTAAAGCCAAAGTAGTGCAAAAACTTAAAAAAATTGCGGTAGTTTTTGACTTCGTTTTTGCAAACAGATCAGAAAATGCAGATGTGCAAAATTGAATACATGCGAGTTGTTTTTGCTTTGTTTGTTTTTGCTTAGAATTTGATTATTTTAGTTTTGAATTTTATATTATTTTGTTAATCACATGACAAAAAAACTTTTGAAGTTTTCTTTATTACTTTTAGTTTTATTCAATAAAAAGCGTCCAAAGTACAAACATGCACTTATTTCTGCATCCCACTGTATGTATGCATCACCTTATTTCACATTTTATAATGCTTTTGTACCTTCTTTTCTGTTGTTGAATGGCAGATTAAATAAGAAAATATGATGTAAATTTATGTATGAAAATGTTGACACTGTCATAATTTATGACAGATTTTATTACATTGTATGAAATTGTGTTAATTTGTATGACGCTTGACAAGTAAATTTGAAGTCAAAAATGTTCAATTCAATATTTACGTTTAATAAGCTTCCCTCATGAAACTCGTTGAAAAATTATCATTATGTTTTAAGTATTGTGTGTTCATAACATTCAATAAGAAAAAAGAAATAAAACAATCAAAAATCGTTATAAAAAAATATTTTTCACCGCAAACCTTTACTTTTGCATAATATGAAATACACAAGTTTGAATATTTCATTGAAATTACATGTAAATAAGTTTTAAAATACTTTATAATTCATAAGTAAGTAGATTAACAGACATTATATCAAAAGCCTTTAAATCATCTATGAATTCGAAAACACATAAACCAATGCATTAAATTATACCACAATACATGCAATTGTCTCCCATCGGATGTCCCATCCCTACTTTAATAAACTGAAGAGTAATAAAAAATCAATATTCTTTATTGTTTCCATTTCCTTTGGTCTTATTTTCCCTTACAACAGAAAATTGCGTTTTTTAAGTGCCAAAAATCCATTTATTCATAATTACATTAAAGGTATCTTAACTGAATATTACAATTAAATAACCATTCGTTGTCTTTCTCAGACCATTGCGTACGGTAAGGATCAAAAAACATAATCATAACAGAATCGAATGTTTAAAAACAAGACTTAAAGTTACACACGTGTTTATTTAGATTATTTGAAATGTGTCAATTTACGAAAGAACAACGCGTAATGATAGTGAAAGCTTATTACAAAAATTTGGAAATGTAAACTTCAAACAGTTTTCAGTTGAGGAAGTGCACCTGATGTTTTAACTATTCGAAGAGGGGTCAAAAAATTTGGTTCGGTTAAGAGTTATGTGTGTCAACGTACCGATCGGAACGATCAAGCTGCTGCAATCGAGAAAATTTAATTCGACGTAGTCTTCAACAACTTCAAATTTCACGATGATGCGAATTTTTACACAAAATTCAGCGTACTACAGTGCTAGCAATTTGTTAAATAGGTAATAAATCAAAGTTCAGTCATCCTATCTGAAGAATCGCATTTCCATCTAAATATCGAATTTAATCTTCAGAAAATCGTCCGACAGTTCACGACAAACAAATACACCCACTACGAGCAATTTTCTGCTGCGGAATTTACTCCGACTGTGAACGGCATTTGTTAAAGACAGGTCGGTCTTGAGGCTGGCAGGATCTGGACAGGATGTGGTTTCAACAATGCGTCGTCATTGGTCACACTGCTTGTGCAGCAATCGAGATATAGCGACAACGATTTCCAAATTATACAAGAATTATCCAATTATCCAATTGACCAAATTATCTCAAGAATTTCTGCTTAATAAACCCAATGTTTTTAAGTACCATACCTCGATTTTTGAAGAACAGACTACTGCGCATTTTCTTTGTTCTTGGGTGCCTTGTTAGAAATTTGCAGCTTAATAAAATTGAAAATTTGTCATACCGAGAAATTTCAGTCATGAATTTTAGAGTGAAAAGATTATACAGATATTAGAAAGGAGAGGGAGAGGGTTGAGACGTTGCTCTAAAAAAAATAATAACAATAAAATATTTACATCTCATTTTAAGGATATCATTTTGATAACAGCGTATCTACTATATGAAGTCGCCGTAGTAAGGCCACGGTCAGACATGAACACGAAATATGATAAAATATGCATTTTAAGTTGTACTCAATATTATAACAACTTGTGTATTTATTGCGCAATTATATATTGAAACTTTATATGAAATATTGAGATCAACAATAGCAATAAAGGTGCTTATCTGTACACCGTATAAAAGATGAACAATATGACCACAATAAATAACACCCCATTTTTCCTCTCATGTAGTCGTACAATATAATTTACCTGTTTGAGGGATATCAGATTAGGATTTGTATGGATTTTTCAATATTTTCTAGCAAAAAGAAAATATAAAAATCTGCTTGCCTATAAAACAAATGAAATTTATTCAAAACGAGTATCCCAATGAACGCAATGAATTTTATGTGTTTATCATGGACATACCTGCTCAGGCGGGCATTTATTGCCAAGGATATGCAATTGATAGCTAAAAGAATATTTAAGAAGAGACTCTTTGTGGCATCATTATAAGCAGATAGAGCAGGACACAATAAAATACCATTTACAAGAAAGAGAAAAGTTCCAAGATTGGACTTGGACTGATGGAAGAGAAATACCACAAATACTGGAGGTAAAATTTCTAGGAATATATACGGAATATGGATGTAAACCATTATAGGGGGACCCTCAGGGACCTACGAGGATATTGTTTGGACGATTGAGAATAAAAAAGAATTATTCTACAGTGCTGGACTCTGCATTAGATTTATGTCAATTTCATATGTCTATAAAGTCCAAAGACTATGGTTAGAAAAATAGGAAACAAGTCCAACAGGACATTCATCGATGGACTTTGTGAGCTGATATAACAAGTGGCGGATAGGTTCTTCCTTAACCGTTCCCTGGACACAAACATTAGAATCTATATATTTGGAAAATGCTTTGTAACGGGATTTAGTAACAATTGTGAATGGAATAAACTAAAGACTACATACTCTTTTAAAAAAGGTATTGTACACAAATGAATTGACAGCAGATATTGCGACAGATGCAGGAGTTATGGGTTTCATAGTGAAAATATGCTCAATTTTACTAGGACTGAAAGTATAAAGAACGGTACGTAGAAATACTATCTGACAGTCAGTCCGCCATCTGACAATTCAGCTCTTATTTATCAAAATATTATGAAATTATCTAGGAAACCCGAATGATGTAGGTGAAGTAGGGTTATACTCCGCAGTGTAGTAACTCACGACAATTAACAGTCAGATCAAGGCGCCAATGAAACCAAAATCATTCGGTGGGGTGGAAAGAAATGTTTGGAAGTATCTACTCGGCGGAAGAGCTAATACAGCACGAACGTTGTTAAACTAAATGAGTTGAGACAATGTAAACTTTTGTGAAATAATTTTAATTGAAGTAAAGCATCAGACTCCCCACGAGCAAACGGCGGTCAGTAATCGAACTATAAAAAATTCTTTAGGCCTTTAAATTGTACTAATGACTTAAATTTTGCGTTTTTGGTTCTTGTATAACTTTGTGCTTAAACTTATAAATTCCCAAATGCCGATTTTTCTACTTCAATGGACATATTTCGAAAAAAAATTTTAAGCGGATTTATAGAAAAAAGGTCTTTAAGACAATGTATAATACTTAGCATTTTTTATTTAAAAATATTTTTAAAACAAAAAAAGAAAACAATATTAACAAAATAAAAGGCATCGCATTTTCTAGAATTATTTCCATTGATGTGGAAAAATCTGCATTTAATAATCTCATACCTAGTGTCCAATTATACGTTTGAGCCATTGTAAATATGTATATGTACACTGGTCATTGACATAAATTATCGCACACTACCACCTCTCTCCTTTCTACTAAACTATCTTTCCCGTATTCCAACAGAATGGACTATATGAATAAAGGTCATCTTCTAAGTGTTGATTTAAAAAATTAATTGAGGCAACTGAACTAAGAGTAAATTAACTACAAAAAAAAATTACAAAATCTTTTATCATATTTTCCTTAATTAAGACAAGTTAACCTACTGAATTTGCGCTTATTAGGCCACATATCATTACAATTCCAAATCTGTGTAATGTTTAATTTTTTATGGATTCTCAAACCTTCCTCCATATGTACTTTCAACAAGCACTGTTAATACATTTTTTACATTTTTATTTCATTCAATATATTCGTAGTAGAGATGAGCGATCCAGTGATTTTTAAACAACGTTGTTCTCAGTGAACGTGATTTGTTAATCACTGTTCTTTAAAACAGTGATTGTGATCACAGTATTCCAAAAGAAAACAATTATGAAAACAACGTATTTTATTAAGTCGTAAGAAAGAGACAACTAGATACATACTACGAAAAGCCTACTAAACAAAATCAAAGTGGTGTCATCAATGTTATTATTTTTAATGTAAATTTTTTTTTTATATGAAGTTTGACAATTAAGTTCCACAGAAAGTTCATGTATAAAAGACAAAAGTAAATAAACAGCATCGTCTAATAGTAATTCTGCCTCGCTCAAAATAAAATCAAATAAATTTGAGTATGTAACAATTTTGAAAGAACGACATTATTAGTAACTGTTATTTGGCAATTTCAATCACTGTAGTTACCAGTGAATTATCAATCACAGTGATTACATCACAGTTTTGAATATATCGCTCATCTCTAATTCGTAGTGATGGTCGAAAATTCATGTGGAGAAGACTTAAAAATTTCTGTATTAAACGAACACAACAATATATTAACACTAATTACATCGAGAACTAAAGTATACATACCTATGTGTACAGCAATCGGTCATATTATTACAATCGGCTACTTATTTTATAGTATAAAAATATACACAAATAATATGAATGGTTTGAAAAGTCGCCGTTGTCTAGTAGGTAGTGTGTTGCCTTATTAGATGTAATTTCAGGGTTTAACCCCCAGTTGAGACATGTCCAACAAAATGAAATATGAAAAAATATTACTTGGAGATGTTGTTTAAAAAATTTCCCTTAAAACTGAACTCATTTTGTCGAGTACTGGTAGGCGCTGCACATCATCCTAAAATTCTAGTTCATTAAACCCATTAATATCACCGCATTGCAAGGGTAACGTGTGTAAATTTAAAAATAAAACATCCAGACTGACAGATAAGACTTCTAACGTTTCAAACTATTTTTTATAAAATTGTCACTAATTTGTCTTCATTCTTTGTTTACTTTTGTTTACATTCGTTAAATTAGAACGAAAATTCCCAGAAGCAGTCTAAGATTATCGTTAAGCGTTTCATGTCGACTAAGTAGCGATTCATATTTGTTATTTAAAGTCACATGAATTACAACAAATTTAGACTTTTTTGCTACAATCACATCAAGTTTATGATGCCGAGAATAGTTAATGCTAAAAAAAGTGAATTTCGCTTTTTCAAATCATTCAAAAAAATCTAGACCACAAATGAAAGTTGTGATAAACTCAGGCTTATATTTAAACAATAAGAGTTTATCTTATTTAATAACTTTTATTTAATCCTTCTACTTTGCTTTACAAAACGGGAATGAATTTGGGTATTTAAAAAGATTAATTAAGAACACAGCAAAAGGTTTACAGTTATTCTTTTGCTGTTGTTGTTGTCATTTAATATATACAAATAACTTGTTTTAGTGGAGTGCTATTTACAAATAAGATGTTAAAAAGCTTTACTTAATTGAGTGATACTTAAAGTAATTATTCCTTCATAAGTCAATACACTACAATCACCCCCTTCATAAATTTGCTTCTCATCCAATATAATACATTTTTAAAATACTTCATTTCATTTAGCTTAACAATACATTAAATATACTTGCATATACATATAATAATAGTTTTTGGCTAAATAATATATAAATTCAGTATAAATTTTACATATAATTTATATTTTTTTAGTTTTTCTTTCTCTTAAATTATATTTAACAATTTCTGTTGATGATTCATTTTCCTTTGAATATTCTTTAGAATTTATATTTTCTTCTTTATTTATGATGTAATCTGATTTAACCCTATCTTCAATACTTTGTTGGATACATGGAGCAATTTTTTGTAACGGATCTAAAAGAGTTGTTGGAATTTCACTTTTTTCATTTTCAGATTCAGTACACAGCACCATTTGGTTAGCATGCCTTTTCCAAGTTCTTTCATTTTTTGTTTTTATTAAATAGGTTTGCTTACCAAGTTTTTTAAGCACTGAACCTCTAATCCAAGAAACTTTTCCTGGAATTGAATAATCCTTGCAAACAACATTATCGCCTTCGTTAAAAATATTTTTCTTTTTACCTTTATAAAATTTAATTTGACTTTTCTGTTTATTTTTTACGTTTAATTTTACTTGATCGGTATTAACGTTAACTATTTTTCTTTTTGGATTGATTAAATCAAGCCTTGTTCTTACTTTACGCTTGTTAAACATTAACTGAACTGGTGAAACACCAGTACTGGAATGTACAGCGTTTCTATAATCCAATAAAAATCTACATAGTACATTATTGAATTCGGATATTGGTACATTATTTAGACTGCGCTTAAGAGCATTTTTAATAGTTTTTACTGCATTTTCAGCCTGTCCATTAGTAGCTGGATTTCCTACAGGAGTTGTAATGTGTTTAATACCATTAAGTTTTAAAAATTTTCCAAATTCGTTGGACACAAAAGATGTACCATTATCCGAAACGATACATTTTGGCAAACCAAATCGTGCAAATAATTCTCTTAAAACCCGAATGACAGCGTTACTAGTTGTATTAGTACCCATGTCCAAACACTCAATCCATTTACTGGTACTGTCCACCACCACAAGGCACCAACGTTTTACAAATGGTCCACAAAAAATCTATATGTAATCTTGACCACACTTCCTCCGACCTCGGCCAAGGAATTAACTCCTGCTGAGGTGGATTAGGCCGTGTAATCAAACATGAGTCACACGCCCTAACAATTTCCTCTAAATCTTTGCTTTGATTTGGCCACCAACAGCATTCGCGAGCCATAGATTTCATTTTCACTATGCCCATATGCGACGCATGTAACAAATTAACAACTTCACTCCTCAATTTCGTAGGTATAATCACCCTATATCCCCAAAACAAACTATTCGACTCACACGACAACTCAGTTCTTCTCACAAAATATGGCAGTAATTCGGGTTCTGCACACTTAGCAGGCCATCCTAATTCAACATACCTACGTACTCTTTTCAGTAGCTCATCCTTTTCCGTTTCTGAACAGATGGTTTCAAAATTCAAAAATTTTGTCTCGTTTTGAAGCTCCTTTACGTAATTGACGTATAAATCAGTTGGCAAATCATCCAATTCCAAATCCGATTGATTTGGATGTCTTGAAAAATAGTCAGCAACATTGCTTTTCGATTTAATATGGACAATATCAAATTGATAACCCGACAACGTTAACGCTATACGTTGCAATCTATTTGATGCCATAACCGGAATTCCCTTTTTGGGGTTAAAAATGTGATGCAATGGTTTATTGTCCGTAACCAACGTAAAATGACGGCCGTATAAATACTGGTGATACTTCTTAACACCAAACAAAATGGAAACGGCTTCACGATCTAGTTGTGAATAACGCTTTTCCGTATCTGTCAATGTCCTAGAAGCGAACTCAACTGGCCTTTCCTCACCCCTATCATTTATCTGTGACAACACAGCACCTACCCCGACAGGACTGGCATCTACAGTCACCCTTGTCCTAAAATTAGCGTTAAAATGTGCCAAACATTTTTCCGATACTAGGCATTTTTTTAACTTTTCCACGGCCTTCGAACAGTCTTCAGTCCATTTAAATTCTGTATTGGCCCTGAGTAATCCATGCAATGGATGCAGCAATGTGGACACATTTGGCAAAAACCTTCTATAAAAATTTACAACCCCTAAAAATGCCTGCAGTTCCTTGACATTTGTGGGATTGGGCATTTTAGAAATATCATTAACTTTTTTGGGATTCATGTGTAAACCCCGTTTGTCGATTACGTGACCCAAGTATTCTATTTTCTTACAATAAAACGCACATTTTGCTGGTGACAATGTAAAACCTACATCACTCAATATGTTCAAAACTCGTTCGAGACGCTCATTATGAAGTTGACGATTGGGAGCACTAATTAAAATGTCATCTAAAAATACTACAACACCATCCAAACCTGCCAACAGTGAATCCATGATCCTTTGAAAAATCGCAGGAGCTGAGGCTAAGCCATATATAAGCCTTGTATATTGAAAAAGACCTTTGGAAGTCGATATAGTAGTATATTTACGAGATTCCTCATCTAGCTCTATTTGCGGGTAGGCCATACTTAAATCAAGTTTTGTAAATTCCTCCCCTCCATGCAACTTAGAAAACATTTCCTCTATCCGAGGCAAAGGATACCTTTCTATCATTAAGTTCGGATTTAACGTTACCTTAAAATCCCCGCAAATCCTAACATTACCGTCTTTTTTCAATATGGGCACTATTGGCGTCCCCCACTCGCTATAATCAACCGGTTGTAAAATTTTCATTTTCACCAATTCATCTAATGCTAATTCAACTCTTTTTTTAATGGTCAAAGGTAAAGGTCTCGGTCTGAAAAACTTTGGGACAGCATCCTCTTTTAGCTTCAACACAGCCTTACTCAACTTAAATAGACCCAAACCACCATCAAACAGTTTATTAAATTTCCTAACAATAGGATAACCTTTAATCATATGAAGTTCCGATGCATGATTTATATTACAGATCTCGATTTCAAACGCCTTTAAAAAGTTTCGACCCAACAGTGGTGGACCACCATTTTTTATCACAATAATAGGAATAAGTTTCCTCTTATTGCCGTACTGAATACACACATCACAAGCTCCGATAGGTATTATATTTGTACCATTATACGCTTTCAATAACATATCTATTTTACGAAGACTGTAATTACTAAAATTAGACTTGTATGTTTTCTCTGAAATAACCGTATTTTCTGAACCAGTATCCAACTCCATATCAAATGGTTTATCATTAATCTTAACTCTAATTTTAATAGGTCCATCTTTTAAACTTGTAACAGAAAATAAGCTTAAATCTCTATGCACATCTTCTAAAAAATTAAAGTTTTTTGCCTTACACATTTTTTTTAAATGCCCTCTTTTTTGACATTTGTTGCACTTGTAATTTCTAAACTTACATTGCTCGCTTTTGTGATTTTTATAACCGCAGACTTCACATTGCTGATCATTTCTTTGCTGAGCACCCCTTTGCGATTCCCTTTTACTTCGTCCGCCATTTGCTTTTTTTATAAAATTAACGGGCTCTTCCTTGACCGCTGCCGTGTCATATTGGTGTTTTGCATACTCAACATTATTGGCTATTTCCACCGCTCTGTCGAAAGTACATTCTACTGATTCTAAGAAAATTTTGTCCCGGGCCGGACCTTTTTCCAACCCCATTACAAATTTATCCCGAATCGCTGTTGCTAAATTTGCACCAAACTCGCAGTTCACTGCTAATGACCGCACACGTACCGACCACTCGTTAACTGTCTCCGTAGGTGCTTTTGAAGCGTTGTAAAATTTGTACCTTTCTGCAAAACCTGATGTTGGTGGCTTAAAATGTTTTTTCATTACCACCACACACGACTCATAAGTTGTTGTTGCATCTTCTATTTTCCTCGGACTTATTAAATTTTGTAACAGCATATAGGACGTTTCGCATAATGACGTCAGTAAGATCGCCTTCTTTTTGACGCTATTATTTATGTCATTCGCCACTAGAAATTGTTCCATTTGATTTTCGAAAATTGACCAATTGTTTTGCGTGTGATCAAAACTTGGAACTTTACCAATTATTTGTGCAATTTGCGTAGTCATCTTTATCTTCGATTCAAAAGAAACTTTCAACTGCACCGGTTTACTTTTATTTTTTATAAAAAAAAATTATTTTAATATTGTTTTGCCTCGTCGCCACTGTGATAAACTCAGGCTTATATTTAAACAATAAGAGTTTATCTTATTTAATAACTTTTATTTAATCCTTCTACTTTGCTTTACAAAACGGGAATGAATTTGGGTATTTAAAAAGATTAATTAAGAACACAGCAAAAGGTTTACAGTTATTCTTTTGCTGTTGTTGTTGTCATTTAATATATACAAATAACTTGTTTTAGTGGAGTGCTATTTACAAATAAGATGTTAAAAAGCTTTACTTAATTGAGTGATACTTAAAGTAATTATTCCTTCATAAGTCAATACACTACAAAAGTAAAAGAAATTTTTAAAACATTTAAATTGTTTATGTTACATAAAGACTTTAGTTATAGCCATTAATCTTATCAGTTGTTTTATTGATATAAAACCTTAATATAAATTATATGTATATATTAATGTGGCTCTTTAGGGATATTTAGCAACCAATATTTTAGAGAAGGCATTATATAATAATTAAAGTCGGTAGGTAGTGTGGACTTATTTCGACCTGATGCAGTGGTTCCAACCCAAGTCCAGACGACTAGAACAAAACGAAATAAAAAAAAGTTGAAAAGATGGCCGCTGTTAAGGTTTGTAGACTCCTGCTGGAAATAAATAAATATATATCAGGTATACTTCTTAATCGTTTTTGTTTCCTTCCTTTTCTTCTTCGGAAAAATGGTATTTCTTTACAAAGGTTTCAGTTCAAAAATTTACAGAATTTTTGATCGAACTTGATTATTTATCGAAAAAAGTGTCAGTTTCACCTTTTCAAAAAACTTTGGATTCTGAAAATAGGTTAAAAAATATTTGGGTAATCAATAATTTTGTGTGAAAAGTTTTGATCTTTTCACACAACCGTTTTTTGTCAAACAAAACAAGTTTGGAGAGCTTGAAAAATATAAAAAAAAAATGTTTAGGAGTTCTACTCAACAAAACTCACAACATTCTCATTTATTCATTGCAAGTTCAAACATAAACAAAACAAAAAGTCTGGCAACTCTGTTGAGATTGTGTGTGTTTTTTGAAGTGCTCTTTGTAAAAGTTTTATATTTGTGATTTTTAATTGTTTAAATTAAGTTTTAAATTTTTTATATAAGTGTGTTGGAAGCTGTTTTTGTTGTTTTCTTGTTTTTTGAATTTTTATCTTAAAATTGTAAGTTTTAATTTGTTAATTTGTAATATTAGTTGTATCATTTCTAGCAAAACAAAAACAAAAAATTGCTTGTTTTAATTATTTTTAGTTTTTGTAAGCTGGTTACGGTTTATTTGTTTATTTCTTTTTTCTTTTTATCAGTGTTCCTCTTTTGTTTTTTTTTTCTCTTTTTATTTTGTTTGCTGCTTTGTGTATTATTTTTTTGCTTGTAATTCTTACTTATTTATTATTTAATTTTGTTTTTAAACTTTTATATATATTTTAATTCTTTTATTTCTTTTTATATAGATAATTTATACTGTTTGTTTTATTTATTTATTTAATCTATATTATTATTACTATTATTATATTTAATTTATAAAAATGAATAATTGTATGGCAGCAAAGTGCATTGTAAAGAAAGAGGGTGAACGCCAGATTTCTTGCTGGCTATGTGATAATTTGTTTCACATTAAGTGTGTTGGTTTGCTTCCTCGTACCACGGACCAATTAGTGGATAGTTCCTTGGGTCTACGTTGGTGTTGTCCTAAGTGTAAGGTGGTGGACATCCAATTTTATAAATTTTTTATGGGGACTCGTCGTGAGTTTACTGAGATGCACACTGAATTTGCATCTCTTTCTGCTAGATTTCGTCGGTTTGAGGAATGAGCATGAGGGGATTATAGTAGTCCTTGGTGATTTTAATCTTCCGCATACATCTTGGAATTTTTCACCTGAGACTGGCTCATTGGTGCCATGTTCTTCAGTTCATTTCTATGATGAAATTCTGTCCGCTATGTGTGATCTGGGTCTTCTCCAGGTGAATGGTGTATTGAATTCAATGGGTAGAATTCTGGATCTTGTATTTTTAGAGGATCCAAGTATTTCTTCGTTATTTCGCATTGATCCTATATCTATTAATGAGGATAGTTATCATCCTACGTTGTTACTTTCTATTGAAGTTGATCTTTGTTTACCTCCTTTAATAAATCGCTTATTTAGTGACGAGGGGCGTCTTAATTTCCATCGTACGGATTTTAGTCGTTTGAATACACTACTAGCCTCTGTAGATTGGTCGTCTGTGCTAATTTCACCACCATATGACTCTCTTTCACTTGACAGGATCTTGGATAGCTTTTATGAGGTATTATTTAAATGTTTTAGGGAGTGTGTTCCATTTGCAAATAGTCGTTTGGAGCGTTCTGGTCCTCCGTGGAATTCGGCTAGACTGTCAAGGTTGAGGAACAGAAAATCAAGATTATTTAAGAAGTTTGTTAGATCAGGTACTGATATTGATTATGCTCTTTACTCTAGGGCGCGTGCGTATTATCGTAGAATGAATCATTACTGTTATGAGGAATATATGATTAGGGTCAGGTCGAATTTCGCTAGCGATCCTAAGTCGTTTTATGACTTCGTTCGAGCTAAACGTAAATCATCTTTGTTTCCCACTGAGATGTTTTATGGGGACGTATCTTCCTCTAATTACCTTGATATTTCTAATATGTTTGCTGACTTTTTTCAGTCTACTTATAGGCAGTTGGACTCGGGACCTTATCTGAGTAGCGGCTTTTCGTATCCTTATTCAGTGGGAAGTGTCTCCATTTCTAATATATATTCATTTGATGAGGAATCTGTTCTTGAGTCTTTGTCTGGACTGAAACTTACATACTTGCCGGGCCCTGACGGGGTTCCGGCCTGTATTTTGAAAAAGTGCGCTGTTGTTTTGAGTGGTCCTTTGACCTTTATATTCAATGGGCTTCTGAGGGCTGGTCATTTTCCATCTATTTGGAAGAGTTCATTTATAATTCCTTTGCATAAGTCAGGTAATAAATCCAATATTTCCAATTACAGGGGTATTGCCAAACTCAGTGCTATTCCCAAGTTAATGGAGAAACTGGTGACGGATTATCTCTCTTTTAATACGAGATCTTTAATATCCCCTTTCCAACATGGTTTTTTGAAAGGTAGGTCGACTGTCACTAATCTTCTTGAATTTACTACGCATGTTTTCAGGGGTTTTCTTGCCAGGGCTCGGACTGATGTAATTTATACTGATTTCTGTAAAGCTTTTGATAGGGTTGATCATAGAATTTTGCTTCTTAAACTTTCATTAATCGGTATTCCTGATATTATTCATCGTTGGCTAGACTCCTACCTCTCCCTTAGGACTCAGAGGGTAATGTTTAGGAATGTATTGTCTAAGACAGTATATGTTACTTCTGGTGTTCCGCAGGGTAGCCATTTGGGTCCTTTACTGTTCTTATTGTTTCTTAATGATCTTCCTTGTGCTATTTCTGATTGTAATATTCTGATGTATGCTGACGACGTTAAATTATTTTATACTTTTGATGATGATCATGGTCAGGCTGTTCTTCAGCGAAATATTGATTTGTTTGTAACTTGGTGTAGAATTAATTTAATGGATCTTAACTTGAAGAAATGTAAATGCATGGTTTTCTCTCGCGGGGGCGTAATTTCGTCCACTTATGTGATTAATTCTTGCCCCTTGGAAAATGTGACTACATTTATTGATTTGGGAGTATTATTGGATATGAAATTGTCTTTTATTGATCATATTAGTATGATGATTGGCAAGGCTCGGGCTGTTCTTGGTTTTGTGAAAAGATGGGCTAGGGAATTCATTGATCCTTATATAACGAGACTGCTATACATTTCACTTGTTAGACCTATTTTGGAGTATGCGTCTATATGGAATCCATACTATCGTTGTCATAGTGATTCAATAGAGTCTGTGCAGAAGCAGTTTTTATTATTCTGTTTACGTGGCTTAGGATGGGATTATGCCAATGGGTTTCCGTCATATGAGGCTAGATTAGGTTTGATAAAACTTCCAACTTTGGAACGTAGAAGGACTGTTTTAGGGATTTGTTTTGTTTTTAATCTAATTAAAGGTGATATCGATTCTGAGTTTTTGCTTTATAACCTGAATTTCAGTATTCCAGCAAGATTTTCACGACACTATCGTCCTCTTTCTTTAGATTTTTATAGAACGAACTATGGATTTAATTTTCCTTTTCGTAGATTATGTAACGATTTTAACATATATTATGATTTTATTGATTTTAATAGTAGTGTTTGTAATATAAAACGTAGCTTATATGCTGACGTAAATTTGTAAATTATTATATAAAAATGTATTATCGTTCTTGTTATACGTAGTTCATGTTTATTGTAACTTTATTTCAGCTTGTGATTAATTTCTGTAGCTGTTTTATGTAAAAAAAAAAAAAAAAAAAAAAAAAAAAACTAAATAATAATGCAATCCTGCATAAGGTGCTTTACAGAGAAATAGATTTTTATTTGAGACCATATAAGAATACAACTGATGATTTATGTCTGTTATAACGATATACTAATTATATATACATATGGATCAGGAAGCAAAATTAATCCGTTAATGACATTTGCATCCTGACAGGATCATCAGCTCTTATTTCCCTCAAAGTGAGCAAGGAGATGCTGTTACTTTGAATGAATGGCGAGCTCAACATAATTTTCTAAAAATAAAGCAGCTAATCATCAACGATATTTGGTTTTTTATACAAAAATCAGTTTGATGTCAATTTTCTTTAGAGAAGTGATCCTCATCACTGGTCCACCTTTTCGTGGGCTTTAACTCCTCTGGATTACTTTCTATGGAACTATCTTAAGTCATTCCTTTATACCGACAGCTCTAACAGCAATGAAGACCAATATCCAAGCCTCCGATGAATACATGCCGTCAGATTTATTGAAAAAAGTACCAAAAAAACATTGGACTAATCGGATGGCTCAAGTAACTCGTAGCCATAGCCGATATATGTCGGAGATCGTATTTAAAAAATAAATGTCATGAAATTATTTATCAGAATAGAAACAAATTATTTCAACAGTGCAGAAAAGCAACGTTATCCCTTTATCAACATTATGGAATTGACGCTTATTAAGGACTACTAGGTTAAGTTAGGTCGGAGTGGTAGCTCATCTCAGCATCAAAAACTCACTTAGGCACGCTTAGCGGCCAGTTGCAATGCCACAGGTGAACGCAGTCTCTGTACTGACCAAGTTCTACCACACTAGGGAAGAAGAAGAAGTTGCACGACTACCCTACGCTGGAAAACCAGCCAGAAAGTTTGATAAAAGAGGCTATATCCTTGGCATCAATGGACGATAGCTCCCTCAAGCTGACAAGATATGGAAAGAAAAATAACCTATATGTGCACCTCGCAAGAGAGGGTCACAGACAAAGAAAGTGGATAACAGTCTCTTCTTCCTCAGCGGATCTGCACCAACGGCAGAAGTCGTTAAATGGGAGCCGCATCCTTTCGCGTGTCTACCCATAACTCAATGACATACAAGCATGGGATTGAGATGATGCCACGACCAAGTCCATGTAACTGATTGGTACACCTTCTATCCATCAAGGTCCAGGTGAGTCTAGCGGTGGAGCGGGACTCTTCATTGTCCCAGGATAGATTGTCATCTGGAAAGAATTTTCTTGCAATAGAAAAATTGACTGAAGCAAGTCGATTGAAGAAGATTCCGGAAGGAGTGCACCAGCTCTGGCAGTTTCCCAGAATGTTGCTATGCCCGTAAGGACTACTAACTTAATTTGATTTACAACTTCACCGGGAAGTTTAAATATTAAATATAAATCCTATTAAAATAAAGAAATTATTACACCTTAAAATTAGTTTTATAACAAATACAATCGAATGTAAAAATCGTCTGCATTCCGGTAAAAAGTTTTTGCTTTCAACTTAAATACCCTGAATACCATGACAAATGCTTTTCAACACATCATCATATAAATGCTCATCCTTTTTTATGACATATTGTATCAGCTTTACCAAAAATCATGATGATTTGTAAACTTGTAAAGTATGAAATCAGATAAATCATAGGAGTTTCAATATTAATGAATGTGTCCGAATATGTCAAATCATTTTAAGTGTTCGTTTGCTCGTTAAAGTATTTCAAATATTCCATCTAGTGGAAGTAATTTTTGAAAAGCCAAACTTTAAATGAAAAAAACTTTGCAATAATGATATATTCGAATGTACACTGCTGCATTAGGCGTCGCAACGATTTGATTAAAAACTATTTTTGTAGAGAATAGAGAATTTTGGAAATTCGTAATAAAAAAATTGTCGTAATTTATTTGTAAAGATTTCAATAAAGTTAGCCATTTAGATTTGGACATATGAATTGTTTGCCACCACCAATTAATTATTTCTATAGTAAATAAAATGCATGTACGTATGTGCTATCAATACCAGAAATAAATTCATCTTTCGTATTTATTTATATATTCTCTAAGGAGAAGAGAATTTCACCGTAACTTTTGCAAGGTATAGTAAAACAATGGATTTAGCTGAATAAAAGTTTTGTCACATGATACTCAGACACTTTTTTAATTTCATCTTTGACTAATGACACATTGAGATCGTTATATACTGTCTAGTTTTTATTGCACCATGGTGCAGATTTCAACATCAATTATCACTTGCTGTCTATTAATGAACACTCCTCGAAGAGTATCAATTTAATGTAATTTTTCAACGTTATTGATGACATATTTAGAGGTTTATTTGGTCGTTCTACTGCTATTGGCAATGTGGTGGAGAAATTCGCTTATACTGCTTCAATAAACGATCGACCAATACCCGCTCTGTATTTTTTTGAAAACGACGATGGCCAACACAGTCAATACAGAACACTATAGGTCGATTACAATCCACTTCTTCAATCCTGAATTGGATGATCTGGATACCAACCACTTGTGGTTTCAATAGTACGGCGCTACGTGCTAGATGGCTCATGTTGCAATTGAAGGCATGTCCATTTCACGTGGATATGATGTGAACTGACAACTAAGACAATCGATCAAAAGCAGCCTGATCTATGCACCAGGATCATGGAAAATTGAATCGCTTCAACTGATATTTTGGCATCAACATTTATTTTAACCAAGTATTAAATTTCGATGATATAACACACATAATTTGTTTAATTTTTTAATTTAAAGTTCACCAGCAATGCAATTTCCAACGATATCCCTGTGTCTCAAAACTCCTATAAGAGTTACATTTCAATGAACAGAAAATTCTCTGAGAAATCCTCGGCATTCAAGGACAAGGATGGATCGTTAGGGATGTAACTGATGCCAGGCTATCAAAGTAAATCAATAAATTTCCTGTGAAAATTCCGCCGCTCAAGAAAATTTCCATTGTCATACTACCATTACCACTGCTTAGACAACACTGCAGTGGTCAGGCAGTCTATTAGTAAGTTTAATAAGGAACCTTAATAAAGATACCACAGTCCACCCTGTTACACATTTTTGAGCCATGGGTGTAAACTTCAAGGGTCCCGTTAGGAGGCAATAATTCCCTATTTGGAATGAATTTTAAAATCGAATGTGCTATTCAGAAAATTATAAGGCATCATATAATATTGTTACGAAAATGTAAACGGTTTTTGCTTTTACATCGTTTTACATTTAAATTATAAACAAAAGCTACAAAAACAATGAACTTGTTTACATGATAAACAAGTAAACAAAAATATACCAACAAGACACCAGTATAAAACATGTGATAAACATGTAAACAAAAATACAACAACAAACAATACAAGAATAAATGTAAACAACATGTATGCTTGCCACTATGAACCAAACTAAAATAGAGTTCCTGCGGATAAGTAGTTTAATTACTAATAGTTAATATCTTTAAATAACTTTAAAATTTTAATTTGGTAATGTGTGAGTACAGTTTACCACATAGATCTAATTCGTTAAGGAACCATGACTGCGCTATAACATTGATGTGAGCACTGTTTGTATTCGGCCGAAAATAATATGTTTTCCGGATAATGACTTTTAGAGGGACTGCTGCTAAACAGAAAGATTAGCCTATTATCCATTTACTCGTTTCTTCGCTGAAGCAGGCTTTTAGCCACTTAACTTTTTTATCATTCACCACTTTCATTCGAATTTTCCTAAAAACTTTCTTGAAATTATTCCATAAGTTACAAAACAGACTACCAACTTATGTCCAAACTTTCAATATACGAATTCCATACACTATGTATGAACTCACAATTAAAAAACATACAGCGGATAGTCCAGGTATCCCTATATATTTCCGATATGACTTCAAGAGAGTAATTAGGGGATCATTTGAAAAAACGGCTGCTTAATCGCTAAGCTTCAAACTTGTTCATGGGTGAATGGCGACAAATATCAACAGAAAACGTTAAACAAAATTGGTACATCAAAAGCCAACTGGGTTAAACGAAGTTCTTGACCTTGATATGATATGACCTTGATAAATTTAAGAGAGAACATTTTAATATATTGCGCTTTTGAAATTTTAAATTTACTCTGCGTTCTTCTTAAGGGACCTACACTTTTACGATGCAAAAATATGAAGTCACCAGACACTTTTGCTTATTTTCCTCTTGGTTTGTGAAAAATATAAAAAAAAATTTTATGTTAAAAAAAGAAATAAATTAACAAAATAAATACAAAAAGCATCAATTTATTGCGTAACATTTGTGAAATTGCTAAAATATATTGGGGTACGTAGACTTTTGCGGTCGACTGTATGTATGTCTGTGTATATATTTGCATGTCAACATATACCTGCTAAAGCTAAATAAACAAAGTGGAAATACAGGAAACGAATAAAAATAACAAATAAACGTATGATGGAAAAGGCATATATTTTCAGTTTAAATTTGAAAAAGAAACACGATTGGATTTATTGAATCAATAAATAACACTTTCGCAATAATACATGCATCCAATTCTAGGCAAAATCACACTTATAAACCCAAATGCAAACACAAACACAACCAGTACTGCAAGCTATAATGAGAGAACAATTTTTAAATGACGAACAACAGAGCACCAAATGTGAAAACAGCTTTTTCCGCTACTCATGCGCACCATATTCACATGTGTGTTAATTTGTTAAATATTTTTTGTACAAACGCAAAGAGGAAAAAAATTATTGTGACGTCATGTAATTATTTATTTTTAATATTCTTCTGATGTAGTATATAATACATACGCATGTATGTGTGGATAATTGAATAACAATATTGCACTGCAAAAGAAAAAGGAATAAAAGCGATAACTGGCCAGTTAAAGGCTTAGATATGAGAATATTGTAAATACTTATTAGTTTATTTATGTATAAATAAATATATAAAAGAAAAACAAAACCAAAGAAACAACAAAGTAAAAACAATGCTGTTGAAACAACCAGCTGTCCAATGAATATTGAATAAGCAGCTGAAGTGTGTATATTATTATGCCTGAATACTTAAAATATTGTACTTAATTAACCGAATATTGACTCAATAAAAGTGAATATCTGAACATAGTATAAGCTTAAATTGAAAGCCCGCGAAATCGTAAATAAAGGGTATAAAGAAATCTGAAATAGGCAGAAAATTTACTTTATTTGGAGAATACAGTATGAAATTCCTTAGCCTCTTACTGCTCATCTTTGTTCCAAGAGGTATCTTTTATTAAACCACAAAATTGCTCGCAATAGCATTTCAATTTAGATTGTCACAATGAATAAAAACTTATTAATCAAGGCAGCTTTTACAAATGCATTTATAAGCAGTAGAAATTTAACAGTAAAATAAAAGGTAATGAATTGAGAAGAGGAAAAACAGGTAATTTACTCTTTTGCCTTTAGGCCTGAGCATAAGAACGGTGGAATAAAAATTGACAATAAAAAATAATTCCATCATTTTATTCATTTGCAAAATAAATTCAAAATTTTTTTTACCTTTGTTCTAGGTACAGAAATTGTTATTGTGCTCATTATTTCTTTTGTAAAGGGTTTGTTGTATTACCCGTTCATTTCCCTTTTTTTAAACTTAGCACAATTACTTCCTCCCAATTAATGTAATGCCCTAAAATACTATTTTGTGAAATTCTCTTGTAATTTTTTGAAGATTAATTAGGGAAATATTTAATTTTTGTTTCGCTTGACGGAATTCATTTGAGATTTACTTTCAAATAAAACATTTAAAATAAAATAAAAGAAACATTTTAGAAAGTTTTTCTCCGTTTTCATTGAAAAATTCGTAAAGTATCAAACTGAACCAAAAATACGAATACTTTAATATAATAAAATATAAGAATAATTTTCTTTGAAATTCTATTCTTAAAAAATTATTTTATTCAAAAAATTATTTTATGGTTTTATTATTAATAAATTATTACTCCGAAAGATTAATTCTTCTCTTTTTATTCCAGGCATTATAAAGCTCAACGTAATTAAAGTTTTATTGAACTTGTCCTACTTATATGCCTTGTACACACAGTCTAGCATACAAGTCATACTTAATATTCCGAACGACTCTTGTTTGGTAATAGAACAGCGAAATGGATTATTAATATTTCGAAGATTTCGAGCATCAAAAATTTCTATAAAGAATTCTAAATACAATACGTATCTTGTTTCTTTTTTATTTTTTAAAAACGTTTAAAATATGAGCTCGTAGACTGCAAATAAAATAAAAATATATTGGTGTTTATTAATTCTTTATTGTTCCCACAATTCTGTGTGCCATTGTTTACAACTTGATATAAACAACAACAATTGCTTTGTTTGTTATTCCTCTTTACACTTTTTTGCGTAAACAACAACAATTGTTCGACAGATTTTTGTAACGGAGATCTTCCAACCACGATTATTCTCTTCAAACATACCGCGTCTTCACACAAAACTGACTGAATTTTTACTAACTCCGTTGCCTGCTTTGTTTATCATATGTAAACAAGTTCATTGTTTTTGTTTTTTTACCTTTTGTTTATAATTTTAATATTAAACGATGTAAAAGAAAAACACCATTTCCATTTTCGTAACAATATAATTGTAGACAGAATATAATTGAAAAACTTATTTACAATTTACAAAAATTGATATCGTTGAGGTCAAATATGCAGTTTTTTCAAATATGAATTTATTATGACTCCCTCGTATTTACACTCTTTCCAATTAGGAACTTAAAACCGAAAATATGGATTTTCAAAATCTTGAATCAATCTTCCATCACTTTTGTTAAAAAATTCCCTAACAAAACTGATTAAATTGTATGTTAATATGTAATAATGATCCTACCGGCTAAGGCTGTCACTTGTTTGACTTCCTTTAGATGGTCCGAGTGTGCCCAATACAGGTCTCATTGAAGCTTGTAAACTTACGGCATCTTTTAATAGTAAATACTTTCGCATCAATTCTATAAATAATAGGGGAAAGGCCAGCTGTCGAATGAAAAATAAATTCTGAGTTGATTACACGTCATTTTGAAAATTCATTTACTTGGCATTGTCAGACAGCACATAAAAATGAATAACTTTAATTTGACCTTCAACTAAAATTGGCTTATTCAATTGGAAAGCGAATTATAATCTCGAATTTATTAATATTTGCAAATGCAAATAATGATTAAGGAGAACAGCGGCAGATGAAAATTTATCTTTGAAATGGTAAACCGATGAAAAAGAAATCAAGAGAAGAAATGTACATTTTAAAAATATTAACAATAAATATAATAATGCTATCATCACAATCAATTCACAGAAAGGAACAAGGATTGCGATAATAATAAGACTGATGAGAACCTGATGCTGGAATCGCTACCATATCTCGGACGAAGAGCCGATAGTTTTCAAAAAATGACTAACAGCTGAAAGAGAACAGCAGTGCTAAACATCATAACTAAATTAATCGGTGTTTCGACCACTCCATTATTTATTGGATGGTAGTACTTCATTTGTTACAGTGTTTGTACATTATACAGCACTTTCTAATTAACAAACGAATAACAATACACTTAAGAAAGGCGATATACTTTAGTGCTTTAGTACAAGTCCATTGCAATATGGCACTGATTTAAGTTGTATGAGTATAAATTTTAAAACGTATCCTTTAGGTATTGAAATTTCTACATGTAACATGTAGCAAAGGCTTAAATTGCTGAATGTAAAATATGATGATGCGACAGATTTTACTGCATCAGTGCACAGTGTGCTTAAATAACATCGCATGGAAATACGAAACAACAATTGACGTAAAATAAAATAACAAGAAATAAGACGAAATTATGAAATACAACTTCAAACTTGAAATACATACATACATATTTACTTGTACGAACATTAACGTTCTGAAACTTTGATTGCGTGTCCTTTAACAGAGTTTTTTCATTAAAAAAGTTACATCAAATTTTTTAAATGAGGTTCGTTGCATTCATAGCAGTATTGAAGAAATTTTAATTCCTTTGAATTTAGAGTAAAATATAGCACATGGTTACAAATGTTACTGCATAGCTTCACTTCAAATATACAATTCATATTAGATGAGTATGAATATTTTACGAACTTATAAATTTAAATTTAAATTCAAAGTATGTCAGTAACATTTCGGTAAGTGATGGTTTCTACGATCGTAACTGACTGCAACTGAAATTTTACTTTTGAAGTAATCGTGTGTTTAAGAAATGAAATTATAGTAGTTGTAAACATTTTATTAAAAAATTAATTTACGCACACATTTTTATATATACTATTACAAAATAGAAATGGTGTTTTGCTTTCACATCGTTTCCATTGTAAACAAAATCTACAAAAACAAAAACAATGATTTTTTTTACATGATAAACAAAAATTGTTACATTACAAAAAAAAAACTGCAAGAATAAATGTAAACAGAAATACAATAAACAATAAGCAAGAATAAATGTAAACAGCATGTTTATAGAGATTTCGAGAAGACGAAGTCATTTACATTCAAGAGCATTCGTCAGACTGTTTACCCTCCCATATAAAAAGCAAGACAAAGCAGGCAACGGAGTCAATAAAAACTCAGTCAGTCTTGTGTGAAGACGCTGTGTTTGAGAGAGAGTAATCGTGGTCAGTGTTGCCGTTTTTGGTTATTTCTAACCAAAATTGGTTATTTTTTTGTTCAATGTGTAGATGTGTAGATTTTTCCGGTTTGGTTACTTTTTTTGTTTTGTTCGCTCTCAAAAAACGTATCCAATCCTGAATATGAAAACTTTTAATTTTTTTTTATAACTAAAAACGGTAAATTTTTATCAATGTTAATTTTTAATATATTTTATGGTACATTTACAACACCTATTAAGCTATTTTAGTACCAGAATTGAAACTATGGTATCAAAAATTATTAAGAATTTAATTTTAATTATATGTTTTCTTATTTGGTGAGTTTTTTCACAAATGTTGGTTACAATAATTTTTTTCGTGGCAACACTGATCGTGGTTTGAAAATCTCCTTTATAAAGGTCTGTCGAACAATTGTTATTGAATACGCAAAAGAGTGTAAGGGGGAATAAAAAACAAAGCAAATGTTGTTTAACCAGAAATCTGTTGAGAGGAAGCCGCCGAAAAATATTATAAATAAATATTTTTTTATATTTTTGTTTTGTTGGAGATGTCTGACTTGGAGTTTGAACCGTCTCCCGTATAATAAGCCAACACACTATCTGCTAGACAGCGGTGACTTTAACACTATTCTGAACTTAAAAAAATCAAACTCAAAAGTCTACCATATTGTGGTGATTTGAATTGCAATAGCAACAGTTTGCATTATTTGCTGAGAATGATACAAACTCTGTTCCTTTTTGCATTATAAGCCCACTGATTCAGTAATTTCGTTATGGTTTTTATTGTAATGCGAAAGGGTTTTCTTTATTTTTATTCTCATTTTTTTTTACTTTAATTCATTATTACTGCTTAGCAGTACCAGTGTCTGTCTGGCATTGTTATCAGGATTATCCCATATCATAATATAATATATCCCATAATATAATATATCCCATACATATCCATAATGCGTAAATATTTGTAATATTTATGAAATTATGTTTCTTTTATTGCTGACATTACTTATAATATTTTTAACGTTTTCTACTTTAATTGTGGCTTTCACACTATACATAGTTTTTCCTAGCATTCGAAGAATGAGAAAAAAATTTGTTCAATCCTTGTGGAATTTTTTTTCTCATAGAAAAACACTTGAATCTCTCTGAAACTATTGCACAAATACAAAAACTAAAGGCGATGTGAAGCATAAATTAAGCAATAACATATTAATGCAAAAACTCTGTTCTACTAGGATTTATCAAAGGCAACCGCGACAGATCCCTAGATTAATTGCCGCACACAATCCATTAATTTTAAGACTAGACGTAGTCACAGCCACAAAACTTCATCTCAGTTTGGTAGGGTTCAGCAGGCATTCCACTATATTACACTTTCCATAGACTTATGAATAGTTTATGGCTACTCGAGTTGATGATATTATTGTTTAGCAGACTCATTTATATGCTTTTTGTTTTTTTTTAACTCTATTTTTCATCATTTTGTCTCAGTTGTCGTTGCCGTGTTTATGTATTGGGTTGTTCGGAAAGTAATTTCGTTTTTTTTTTTTGTTGAAATGAAAGACAATTTTCGTATAACATAACGTATTCACAGTCAAGTGGTTATAAACTGTTGAATTTGATAAATTTAACCTCAATTCGATCTCACGTGTTGTTATTCGCCGCTTCGTATCAACTATGTTCGTAAGCGGCATTATCAGCTTCAACCGGCCTTCCCGAACGTGGTGCATCTTCGACGTTAAAATTGCCGGATTGAAATTTACCGAACCAGTTCTGGCACTGGCGTACTATCAACACACCTTCTTCATACATATCGGTCAATTTATTTCTGGCTTTAACAGCACTTGTACCCTTTCTGTAGCAAAACCGTAAGATATGTCGAAAATGCTGCTTATCGCTCTCCATATTTAAAAGGGCACCAACCAAAATCTACTTTGTAGAATTAATTGGAATTTTTCATTCATTAATTATCTTGCTATATGAGCTGTCAAAGCATATAAAAATTATACGGTTTAAATATGCAGGTGGGAGCAAAAAATACAATTGAATCTTCTGTCGGGAAAAAAACGAAATTACTTTCCCAACAACCCAATATTTAATAGCAGTATATACACAAGTGCTCTTTCATACGTGCTGTTGGTATTTTTTTTAGCCAATTTTTATTATTTCTTTAATGTGTGTGTATTTTTATTTTAATTATTTTATTATTATTTTTTTTGTTTCTTTTGTGTCTCTTTATTTTTCGTGTTGACAGTTTAGCGTTGCCAACATTTTAGTATAAATTATTTCTAATTATTTTTTATAATTATTAAATGTGTTTTTTTTCTTTCTGATTCAGTTAAAGAAACTTTAACGAAAAGAGTATTTTCAAATTCTTAATTTGTGTTTTTAATTGTTTTTTGTTTTGTTTTTCTTATTTTTCGGATTTTAGTAAAAATATAAACATATTGCATTTTGAGTCTAACAGTTCGCAATATGAATTATGGTGCCCGAATTTATATTTATGTATTTATTATTTATTTATTAATTACAATACAATTACATATTATATTCTAATTATATACGAGCTGAGTAACTTTTACTATATGGTCGATACAGTGTCACAGACCCTCACGATAATGTGAAAGTGTGCTAGACACTACCCACTAGACTACCAGGCACCCATCGATCAATTATATTTCTCCTCAACTTTATAGGGTATCTTTTTAATATCTCCTCGACGTCTATTACTCAGATATCTTATTATTGTAATTTCCCAATAAAAGTTATAAACATCTCGAGTCCACTTGGTTTGAGAAGCGTATTTGTCTCTCTTTATTTTCCTCTTGCTTGATCATACCTTTCCAAACATTAGCCCGACTCCATAGAATATTTCTCGTCTCATCAGCAGCATGGAAGCTCTTTTGCGACCCAGCTGTTTGATGATTTGATGACTATTATTCGATTTAAGCTCGTAGGAGTCGAGTTCTTGAATTACAGCCACGCTGTCAAATGGTACTTCTATGTCCTGTCAGTTGTATTTCGAAATTAGTCCCTCTTTAAAGGAATATTCAGCTTTCAGATTACTTCCTTCATTTTTGTTGCTAAACACTTTCCAAAGCTGCAGATTCTGCTGGTTCTGTTCACGGGACAGAAAAGCGGAGAACTGTCAGCCAATCGATTCCTTAGGTCAGAAATCCATTAAGAGTTGCGGTTTGGACTTGTCCCCAAAGAACTTAAAACTATTTTCCAAAGCTTTGGCCTTCACTGCCATTTCAAAAATACAAATAGAATTCCGTAATATTTTCAGTCTGATTTTAATTTCGTAAATCCTTAAGCTATATTTAGCCAAACGTTCAAAGAACGTAACGAAATGTACGTTGGTTTTAGCATATTAAAAGGAATGCAAATGCAATTGGTTTTCATATTACAGTGGCTTGGGATCGAGCTGATGTTGTCGTCCGCTCTTGCTCTTCGGACTTTATTGAACTTCTGGTGGAGCATGCGAGAAGAAAAAGATTTCGTCTTGTCTTGGGTTGTAATGCTACTCGTCATCACATGGTGTAGCGCTGACATATTTAATAGAGGTGAGTCGATTTTGGATTTTGGTATTTTTATTGGAGTTAGTATATGTAACATCTGTAATACGCCGACTATTAGGAATCGCGTTAGAAGTCGCTGTAGTCTAGTAGGTAGTGTGTTGTCTAATTAGGCGTAAAGCCGTGGTTCAAACCTCAGGTCAGATATAAAAAAAAATTTGAAAAAATAATGCTTCAGCGACTTCCTCTGAGCAGATTTCTGGCTACAGCTCTGAGAGTAAAATAAATTTTCTATGAAAAGTTTCCAAAAAAATAAAGTAAAATAAAATTGCTATGAAATTTTTTTTTTTTGAGAAACTTTTCATAGAAATTTTATTTTACTCCCAGGGTTGTAGCCAGAAATCTGCTCAGAGGAAGTCGCCGAAGAAAAATTTTTCATATTTCGTTTATATCTTATTTTTTTTTAGACCTGTGATTTGGAACGTGGCCTTACGTCTAAGAAGAAAATACAATATCTACTAGATTATGATGAATTGGAAAGCTTACTTACTTACTTAATTAGCCATTAACAACCCGATTAAAGGATTGCGGCCTGCCGCAATACATCCTTCCACGCGCCTCTACTTCTTGCGCGCCTACGCCAGTTGGTCATACCAATCGATGACAGGCCTTTCTCGATTTGGTACAAGGTCGTCCTCTTCGCCAACTTCTCAAACACCCGCCTCGCCGGAGCATCCTCCTCCATTAGAACGGCATGGCCGAGCCAGCGCACAACGTCTATGTTTCTCATAAAGCTCTCTGTTGGATCGGATAAGGAAATCATTGCCAACTTGCACTGGACCGAAGATCTTACTTAGAACTTTTCTCTCGAATACTCTCAGGGCTGCTGCATCAGTGCTTAATAGGTTCCATGCCTCTGCGCCATAAAGAAGCACGGGCAGGATAAGCGTATTGTAGAGTATTAGTTTTGTCGTACGAGAGAGGTCTTTGCTACTCAATTGCCTATTAAGACCATAGTAAGAGACCATGGCAAGTGTGATCCTACGCTTGATCTCCAGACTGACATCATTTCTGGTGGTAATGGTGGAGCCGAGATAGATGAATTCCTTGACTGTATCAAAAGTATAGTTATCGGCCGTAATCTGAGAATCAATACGCCACACGTCTCTACTTGTCGATAAAATATACTTTGTTTTGCCTTCATTTACTGCTAGACCTATCTTAGTAGACTCCCGTTCAATAGCACTAAAGGCAGCAGTAACATCTCGCTTGGTACGACCTATGATGTCAGTAAATACTTATTACATCTTTATGTGGTATTTTTTCTTTTTCATCTTTCAACTTTCTATTGAAAGTTGAACAATACTTTCTTTTATATATCAGACGCACTTCATTTGACTCATGTCTTTACAATTATTTAAACAGAATCAGAATGAAAAATTAAACATTGTATTTAAAAACTTCAAAAAGATTTATTTTTCAGATTATATATTAATTTTTAGTTTAAATTTGTGTCTCTGTGTATACATATTTATCGTACAAAATGTCAATAATCTTTATTTGTACAATTTTTGCAATATAAATAGTAAGAATATGAAAACTAACCAGACAGTATTGACTCTGTTTCTATATGCCTCATGTAAGTCTAGACAAAATTTTTTGTTAGTTTTTAATCTTAAATATTCGAAAATAATTTACCATTATTTTATTTTATTTTTTTTTTGTTTTTTTTTATTGCTTTTCAATACTTTTTTTAAGCTTAAACACTCAACCAAGTATCTCGGAATGCGTGTCAATGCTTAGTCAGGTATGAAACTATACTTTAAGGTTTTCGTAATCTTTAAACGAAATTCGAACTTAATAAAGCAAAAAAAAAATTTAAATATTTTTTTTTACCAGATTTAAAGTTACCAAACGGATAAATGAAATGAAGGAGAAGTAGAAAAGCTTCTTATTTAACTTTTTAATACACTGCAATATTGAGAAACTTTCTTAAACTTTTAGTGGCAGTTATTTTCTCTTTTTTGTTTTAAAGCAATAATTTTGGCTTTATCAAAAACCATACAGATTTACAAAGAATTTTTGGGTATCTTTTTACCACACACTTCTTTATTCTTTCTTTTTATGGTTATCATTATTTATGGTTTGTAAGATGTGAAAAGGCTTATTAAATACTTTTAGTTTATTTTTTCTTTAATTTCTAAGGCTTCTTTTGCTATTTGAATACAGTGTACTTTTACAATAATTATACTATAAATGTTGGGTTCATTAAGTTGTTGGTAACAGTTTAATAACAGCAATATACGCCAATTTACTTACATACATAATTGATCATTACAACCCTTCAGTCAGTATTATGGACCTAGTTTCTCACACTACTTATATTGTGTGTGTTAAATTTTATACATAAGTGTCGGGACCTACAGTTTAAAGTCGACTCCGGAGGACAGATTTTTTTTTAGAAACTTTTCATTTACTCTCAGATTTTTTGCCAGAAATCTGCTGAGAGGAAGTCACCAAAAAAATATTTTTTTCTTATATTTTCGTTTTGATGTCTGACTTTAGGTTTGAACCGCCAACACACTTATAAGTAGAGTTGGGTTCGTTAGCTCTTTTGAGTGTTCGCTCTTTCCGGTTCAGTTCTCTGTATTGAACTAGTTCGTTCTTTTAGTTCAATAGTTCAGTTCTTTTAAACAGCTCCGTTCTCTTCCTCAACTTGTGTAACTTCTTTATGGCAACTTTTGCTCATTTATTTTTAAACTATGTAAACAATACCATGTAAATTTATCGTATTTGTAATATGATTTTTCATTTTAAATAAATTGTGGTATTTAACGTTTTTCATTCTTATTAATTCATTTATGTGCTTGAAGCACTGTAAAAGCATGTGATTTATTTTTTAATATTTAATGAGAATTTCTGTTCGTATTTCTCTTCTAAACCACCATTCCAATATGAAAGTCACACATAATAACGATAAACAAAATAATAAGCTAATAAGAATGAAATGAACGAATAAGAAACGAGAACTAAAAGAAGTACGGACCTAAAAGAACTCATTATTATGACCGGCGCTCTTAGTTCAATTGTGTGAATAGTTCAATTGAACTAGTTCGTTTGTGAACTACACAACTCCACTAATAAGCCAATTTACGTATTCTCATGAAAATATTAAAAACTTATTAATTTTCGATTTTTAACGCAAAAAGCTTTCTTTATTCTATTTTCGATTAGATATAATTGGTTAAATAATAGAAAATAAGGTAGAAGGAAACATTTCTTGCACTGTCCATTTGTGAATTGACTCTAGGCTTGATAGCAATGAGTCAAATTGTTTGACAAATACTATCAAGATGATATTATAGATTAGTTTTTGAAGAGAGTGGATCATTAAGTAAAATAAAAGATTGTATTTTGTCTGGAAAAATTTTTAAGTCTAAAAACGTAGAAGAAATGTTGGTGGTTTTTAGACTTCTGTCCATGACTGAATATTGTTCTCTACTACAAATCAATCTTAATCAAAGTAAAGAAAACAATTAAGAAGATAATAATTTAGAAACTTACCAGTGATATTAAAACGCCGTAGTCTAGTAGGTTAGATGTGAGGCCGCTGTTCAAACCACAGGTCAGACATTTCTAAGGAAACGCAGTTTTAAGGCTAAAACTCTGAGAGTAAAATAAATTCGTTATGAAAAATTTCTCAGATTTCTGTCTGCCGGAGCCGACTTTAAACTGTAGGAGTGAACTATTATCGGGTCATTCATAGAGAAATATGTAGGTACAGCTGGCAGTTAACTTCCTATTAGAGAGCAAATTCATTGAAAATATCGTTTTTATGCTTTAGTGCTTAGTGCATTTCTTCTTTTAAAGTTTCTAAAACAATTGGAATTTCAATATTCGGTATTACGTTGTCAAACCTGAGCAATCATTTATTTTATTATTTGTAAGTAGTTCATAATATCTGCGAATATAGTCCCATGTCTTTTTAAGACAAATGATTTCCACGATTTCACGGACGTGTGAAATAGTTCGTCCTACAAAAACAGACCCTAAGTTTAATATAAATTTTCTTTGTGATAAATTAATGACGAAATGACTCCCACTAGGCGTATACCTTATGAATATTTCAATTTTAAATTAAGTATACGTCACCGAGTCTGTTACAAAGACAATATAAAAATGCTATGGCATCAGCAATAGTCGTAATTCTTGCATTTAAGCACAAAATAAATAAACAGCTTTTTTTCTAACTGCAAGAAAATTGAAGAAATGGTACTAAAAATCTCCAATGTGTTATTGTAATAATCTTTCAAAAAAAAAAAAAAAATACTCTTTTTGTTTACATAAACTGAAGAGAAAGCAGCTGTGGTCGCTAAAATGATACAGGATATATATTAAAAGGGGTAATTTCTGTACTGTAGTTGCATGCTTTAAAATTAAATCAAATTTACTATCTGTGCACGTCAGCACTGTTGCCAGATTTGCCGATTTTGGACTTCAAAAATGACAAAGTGCGATTTGCCGATTTTTGCTCTCAAAATGCCGATTTAATTAAAAGTATATGTTTGCCGCACTGTTTTCATATAATTGTGTCAATATGACTTTGTTAAGAATAGAATATTTCGTATCTGAAGAAGATATGCAAAACATTGATACAGAATTTCTAGAACTTAAATTATTAGATTTCAATAGTATAATCAATAAAAACGAAATGGATTTCTTAACTTTTGGGAAACAAAATTGTGGAATGAAAACTATCGATACAAACTTTTTATTTCCAAAATTGTCAATTTTTATCCAAACAATTTTAACTCTACCACATTCGTCCGCCAGTGTGAAAAGGATATTTAGTAAACAAAGAAATCGTTTAGACAATATCACAATTGAAGGAATTTTGTATACCAAAGACTACTTAAAATTAAATAAAACAAATTGTTTTAATACATTAATAAATCCTGATGTATTGCGGCAATTAAATTCCGATATATATAAATAAATGTTTAATTATATTTAACAGTTTAATTATATTAAACAAAAAGTGTAAACCATTTGCGACCGTATGTCTGCTCCCAGCCAGCAAAGCTGTCTGCTCTCAATCGATAAGTTTTTGAAATTCGTTGAAATCGAGTGATATTTTATAAGTTGTGCTTAACTTAGATTTGGCGATTTCTCTTCTTAAAATATTTCAAAATAATACTCTAATAAAATGGCAAAAAGAAAATTACTGAAAGAAATGTTCCGTGAACTTGAAAGTAGCGATGACGAATTTTATTTTGACTCTTTCAACACTGACTTTGATAAAGAAAGTGAGAACATTTTCCGACCACCATGCCACCCATATATAAAATTAATACGGTCGCAAAGATAATACGGTCAGTGTATAGATCTATATTTAACTTTTGTACAAAAATGATCAAATGATATGAATTATTTACTTATGTATATGTAACTTAGAATAAAAACAGACATTTTAACAAAAAGTAGGATATTATTATTTCTCAGATTTTTTGACGATTTCGAAAATATTTTGCTGATTTTGCCTTTTTTTCATCTAGTTTTGACGATTTTATATCAAATTTATCTAGCAACAGTGCACGTCAATTTAACACTCTGCAGTATTATGTTTTCTCAATTCTCTCTTTTAATGTTAATGTTCAGTGCAATACTATTCTGTTTGAAATTGATGTGAGAATTTTGGTCTGTTTGTTGCCTTATACAATTCAGAAATCTTTTGTGTTGGTTTTGTTTACAAAAAGGAAGTGAGTATTTGTATTTTGCGGAGAGAATATGAGCCGTTTTGCAAATACTACAAATACAACAATTAAGTCGCCGTTCTTATACACAGATGAAACTGAACCTAATAAATACATAGTAAATTAGAACAAATTTTATAAGATTTCTCTATGGTTTTTTTTCAAGAAGAGTTTCTTATTATTTTTATAAGGAAAACATTTTTGAAAAAATCAAGAAGAAAACTTAGGGATTTTACTAGATAGTCTTCTTGATTTTTTTAAAAAGATTTTCTCCTTAATTTTATTAAGCTTTCTTTTTGTTTTTTTTAAGGTTTTCTTTTTGATTTTATTAGGCCCTCTTTTTGTTTTTTTTTTTTCAAAAAGATATTCTTCTTAATTTTTTAAGACTATCCCTTTATTTTTATAAATAATACTTCTTGATTTTGCTTGATGTTATTATAGATTTTTTATTGATATATTTACTTAGAAACTAATTTAATATTTGATTTATTAACAATGATTTTGCACGAACAATATTTCTTCTCCATTCCTTAGTCCTGCTTTGAATTTAATCAACTCCCCAGTATATTTTTGGTCCACATTCTTGAATAAATTTTCAACGTCTTCGATTTCCATTTTTTTTAATATGTTTCTTGATGTGATTCCAACACTTAAAATAATGTTGCACGTTTCATCACGGAGCTCCCAGGATTTAAAAATTGGGTCATTACTCAAAATTTTATTTGTTTTTTATAACACTTTTTTTTTAAATTAAAACTATTTAATTTTTTATTTAAGTTTACTTTGTTTTTTTTTAAGAAGGAATATTTTTTTTCAACTTCTTAACTTGGCATTTGTTCACTTTTTTTTAACAAGCCAGCTAATATAATCAAGAAGATATTCTTATTAAAACATTAATAAGATAATTTACACATTATCAAATAGAAACCTAATGAAATCAATAAGGAATACTCTTTAAAAAAAAATATTAAGTAGCATAATGAAATCTATAAGAAAAACCTTTTTGAAAAAATTGATTATGTAGCCCAATGAAATTAATAAGAAATTCTTGTTTTATACAATTTAGAAGAAAACACAATGGAATCAATAAGTTTTTCTCTATGGATTGTATTTTTTGTGGCAAAAATGACGGAATTTGAGTAAAAAAATGGTAAATAACAAGTTTTCTTCTTAAATGTATGTGTTTAACGTCTTGAAAAAATTAAAAAGATTTATCGCATAAAAATAATAAGAAATCTCTACGAAAAAATCTTCGTTTCTTTCTGCTGTAATACTCCTCACTCCAAAAACGTTTCGTAGAGAAAATCTTCTTGATTTTCTTAGGCAGTTTTCCCTCTGTGTAGCATCACAGTTACAACAATATTAACGGAAAGAACGATAAGGCGTACAAAACTGTATGCAGCTAATAAATGTGTGTTTTTCTTTCTTAGTGTATTTTATTTCATTCCGAACAGTCAAAGTTGCAAAATTTAAAATTTGAATTTAAAATTTAAAAGGAGGTTTATGTAAAGTCACTCATTTTTTGTTTTCAGCGTACAGCTGCTTAGTATTAAACTTAACTTATTTATACAGGAACGCAACAACAAAAGGAAAGTTATGGTACAAAAAAAATGTTAAACATTTAAATTGCATTAAAAACTACATGGCAAATACATTTCATGGAAATTTAATAAAAAATTTTTTTTTATTATTGAATATATTTAACAAAGATATAATAAATAAATAAATAAAAATTTAACATAGAAAATCTATAAAACAAGAATTCTGTGTCGGTAAGTGAATATCAAATATAATAGTGTTATAAAAATGGAAACGGTGTACATTGTTAACCATTAACCCTTAGAGTACAAAGCTCGTTTTTTGACATAAATGACGGAGTGCGGTCACTAAGGTCCTCCAAAGAAAAATGAGCTTTTGTTGTTTATATGGTAGCATAAAAGGACTAAAAATATTATTTTGAAAGAAAAAAATTATTATTTTATGGGTTTTCATTTTTATTTTTAATTATCACATCAAAACGTATTAATTTTAAAACATTTCATGTTACAATTATAATTAAGGAACAGAAACTTAGGAATTCAATTCTTTTCTAAAGAATAATAAACAATAAATAAAAAAAATGTAATAATTCAATGTCTATAATGTGAATAAGTATAATAATTTAATGCATCATCTCTCAGTCAATCGATTTCACTTAAATCCTTATTCAGAATAACTAGAATCATTAACATGTTTTTGACAAACGATTTTCTTTTCTTCCGTTCTATGTTTATTGCAAACAAAGTTAGAGCATGTTGAACATTTCAAAGTCCAAACTCTGCCAGAATTGGCGCTGCAATATTCCGCATTCAAAAGAAAAGCATCATCATTTTCAATTTCATCAATATCTGGAACAATATCTTCTGCTTGTTCTTCTTCTTCTTCAATCTCGTCTTCAGTGTCACTATCTTCACTTACATAATTACTACCTATATAATTAGAGTTGTCACTGTCCCAATCTAATTCTATATCATTAGGATCCTCTTCACTGTCATTTATAAAGTCTTCTATCTGTTGCTGGGATAGGTTCTTTTGTAGTTTTTCATATTTGGACCTAAAAAGCAACGAAAATTTGTAATGTAAAGTACGAATGAAAAACTTACCTTCCAATTACAAGCAGGTTGATATTAAATGCCACTTATAAGTTTTTATATAGTATTCGAAATAAAATTAGACTACCTAAAGGGAAAAAGACGGTAAATATTTTTTTGCGAAGTTATTCAAGAAAACCTAAGACTGGGGGAGCTAAGTTACCCCACTCTGTACTCTAAGGGTTAAAGCAAAAGCTACACAAACAAATACAACGAACTTGTTACAATATACAAGAATAGCGAACAAGCAATTATTGTTGTTTTCGTCAAGTTGTAAACGGTGGCACACAAAAGTAGTGCGAACAATAAAGAGTTTAATTGAAACCAAACACATATTTGTTTTTGTTTTGTATGCAATCAACGAACTCATATTTTAAACGTTTTTAAAAAGGTAAAAACGTAACAATAGAATATAATATAAAACTGAATATCATTCGTTTTTTTATGAATAACCCTGGCTTGCTCATTGTGAAATATTAATCTTAAATATGCCTCAATTAACACTATTCTACTTCTCGATTTCTCAATGCACTGGTGACAATGACTTTCTTTTCAAGAACCCATTTGTAAATGTCAGAATGAAAAATGGAGTTTTTTTTTATTCTTTTGTTGGCAACGTGAATTTATTTTCTTGTCTTCTATAGAATATGTCTTAAGTTTTAATAACTTCCGCAAGTAATTTACAAAGTTTTAGAAATTACGTCATGGAATATTGGCCACAAATAATGCTATAAATGAAATGAAAGAAAAACATTTCTTAAAATACATGTCCCACCGTTGGACTTAATTTGTTTAAAAATTAGTATTGAAGTTCTAATTTATTTCATTGGAAATCTTTAATTCTCCCTAATCAAGTATGTATGAGCTCGACTTATAGTAAATAGTAAAATGTCCATCTTTTAAGTTATAATGAATCACAACACATACATGCATAATTGGTCATTACAACCCTTCAGTCAGGATTACGACCTAGTTTCTCACACCACTTATGTTGTGTGTGTTAATTTTATACATGAGTGGCGGGACATACAGTTTAAAGTCGACTCCGAAAAACAGGTTTTTGGGAAACTTTTCATGACAATTTTATTTACTCTCAGAAGTTTTGCCAGAAATTTATTGAGAGGAAGTCGCTGAAGCTACACACTACATACTAAACTACGGCGACTTCCTCTACTGACTACGTAGATTAATAATTATTATGCACATAATTTTCCACAAAATTGACCAGGAATCTGTGTATTTAAATTTTGGCATGGAAACTTAAACTATCTTATTAGATGAAAATATCGAAATCTTTAAAGACTCCACAAAAACTCTCTTTATCTTGATTTCTTAATCAACTCAAAGTGAAAAATTCTTTAAAATCCAGTTACAATTCACCAGAGAAGTGCAATGAAGGATTAAACAACAGGTGGTGGAAGTTGAATAAACAAATCGTTCTGACAATATGCTAAAAGGAAACATTTCTACACCAAAACAAATATGTCACTCCAAAGTATGTCTGCAGTTGGTAAAAATGTCAAAATTTCTCATGGAGATAAAAGAAATAGAATCGGAATAGAAAATGCGTTGAAGTATGCACCAGCAAAGAAGCGACACCCAGAAAAAAGAAAAGAAGACGAAGTAATGTTAAGCAATTTTCAATGAGAAAATATTCGTTGTTTGCAATTATTTACGTCGACTGTTAAGCTGTATTTTAGTTTTTTCTGTTTTTTTATTAACAGAGCATCGCAAAGATGTGTTTGTACATCAGTTGTCATAAAAGATTGCTCAGGTATAATAATGGGATCGAGTCTTCAAATAGCTTGCAGTCGTCTTGTTATTTAATCTTTTGAAAATGTAAAAACAACGAATGCTAATACAACGATGAATACTTCAGTTTATATTATAAACAAAAGACTACATGTCCTATGAATGAAGCCAATTTAGACTTTAAAACATACAGTATCGGCCAAAACCTAAGCACCCCCTCAGTACATTTTTTAAAATGATTATTTTTTTAAGAAAACAAAGTTATTAATAATTTTTTTTTTATATTTTTTTATTCATTTATATCCTTATTATTGAAAACCACAAACTTAAGGAATTCAGAATTCAGTAAAAAAAATTATGATTCAAAATACATTTTAAGTCGAAAATATAAGCGGACAAAACTAAAGCACCCCCAATTTAGGGTACAGATAAAAACTATTGCAACCAATATTTCTTTGCGAATCCTTTATTCTGGATGGCACATGCCTTCTTTTAGGCATAGAGGATATGAAATCATAAATTATTTCAGGTGATATTGCTTCCCAGGCTATTTTTGCGGCTTCAAATATATCGTCTTTGGTTTTGCAATTTTTACGGTTGATTTTTAAGTTAACGATCTCCCACAAGTTCTAGATTGGGTTAAGATCAATTGAGTACAAAATATTCGATCAACAGATCAATTATTTCTAGGCTAATTCAAAAATTTGTCCATACCGGTCGCACATCTCCTACCCATTCTGGAGGAAGACCACGTGAAACTTCGCGATATGAAGACTCCTGAATTAAAAGGACAATCCAAAATGATCCCACAGCATCTTCTAGCCACATACGAAACCGCTTAGGTTTAAAAATTAGGGATGGAGCGATTCGCAGAAGGACGGTAGAGGCCGGATTATTCAGTCTAAGGCCTAATTGCAAAACCAAAGACGATATATTTGAAGCCGCAAAAATAGCCTGGGAAGCAATATCACCTGAAATAAATTATAATTTCATTTCCTCTATGCCTAAAAGAAGGCATGTGCCATCCAGAATAAAGGATTCGCAAAGAAATATTGGTTGCAATAGTTTTTATCTGTACCCTAAATTGGTGGTGCTTTAGTTTTGTCCGCTTATATTTTCGACTTAAAATGTATTTTAAATCATAATTTTTTTTACTGAATTCTGAATTCCTTAAGTTTGTGTTTTTCAATAATAAGGATATAAATAAATAAAAAAATATAAAAAAAAATTATTAATAACTTTGTTTTCTTAAAAAAAAAATCATTTTAAAAAAATGTACTGAGGGGGTGCTTAGGTTTTGGCCGATACTGTACATACATACATAATTGGCCTTCAATCAGGATTACGGCATAGCTTCTCACACCACTCATGTTGTGTGAGTTAATTTCATACATTAGTGGCGGGGCCTACAGTTTAAAGTCGACTCCGAACGACAGATTTTTTAGAAACTTTTCATGGCAATTTTATTTTCTCCCAGAGTTTTTGCCAAAAATTTGCCGAGAGGAAGTCGCCGAAGAAATATTTTTTCATATTTCGTTTTGAGGTCTGACCTGGGGTTTGAACCATGACCTTGCGTCTAATAAGCCAACACACTACCTCCAAGACTATGGCGACTCCCAACTTTTAAAAACCGCTTTAATATCGCTTAATAAAATTATCCACTTCTATGAAATATGTGGCTTAAATTAGATTTTTTTTAAACCAACCCCCATGGTGCAGCACACCCTTCTGGACCCACCAAATTATTCGATGCATAACTAAATTTCGAACATATCTGAAGTAAAATTTCCTGAGTGGTATTTCAGTTCTCAATCAGTTTATCAATCAATTCATGTGGCACACATGTATCAGTTATTTCACATGGCTTTTAAACGATCAGAATTTCTTTATTGTACAACATTTCACATTTCGGCCATGTAGTTCTAAATCGAAGTGTCACCTTCATCTGCTATTGTTTACAATTAGGCGTGTTCAAACTTGTTTGGTTGTTGGCATTTCTCACACCAAAATATATGTGTCTCAACCGTAGAAACCATCTTCTGCTTGCTGCTAATGATAGAGCGTGATCGCCATGCGGCTTGACAAGCATTCGATGCAAGTATCCAACTAGAAATTAGCGATATTTTTAAAACTGTGATTTAATCACGGTGATTGATAATTCACTGGTAACTACAGTGATTGAAATTGCCAAATAACAGTTACTAATGATGTCGTTTTTTCAAAATTGTTACATACTCAAATTTATTTCATTTTATTTTGAGCGAGGCAGAATTACTATTATGCTGATGATGCTTTTGTCTTTTATACATGCACTTTCTGTGAAACTTAATTGTCAAACTTCATATAAAAAAAAAAAAAATTAAAAAATTAAATTAATTTGTTTAGTAGTCCTTTTGTAGTATGTATCTAGTTGTCTCTTTCTTACGACTCAATAAAATACGTTATTGTCATTATTGTTTTCTTTTGGAATACTGTGATCACAATCACTGTTTTAAAGAACAGTGATTAACAAATCACGTTCACTGAGAACAACGTTCTTCAAAAATCACTGGATCACTCATCTCTATATCCAACACTTTTCATCAAATGAAAACATAAAATTAAGGATTTCTACAAAGCATTAACTCGATGAGAAAATATGATGCTGTTTCTTCACTGATTTGGTGTACACTGAATATGTTCGATAGATGTCATGGCCAACACAAAAATATTGAATATAGTTCACAATAAATGTGCGCTATGGAAACATTTATATCTTAACGCTCACCTCATACCGTTGCACGACCACAACAAACGCCCTAGCGGGAATTGAATACACGGCCTCAACACTTTTAGTTTAGCGTACCAATAGCCAGTCTATCAGGATATTTGAATTATAGCAGTTTGTGCACAAAAAGTTCACATTTAAAAATGTTATTTTATGCAAATATTTTGAAGAAAATTAATAGAAAAAACTGTACTTAGATGAGAGGTATTATAACTCTTACGTTTTTACCTTTTAAAAACGTTTAAAATATGAGCTCGTAGATTGCAAATAAAAATAATACTAAATTTGTCTTTAGTTTTAATTAAAATTCTTTATTATTTGCACAATTCTGTGGGCCACTGTTCACAACCTGATGTAAACAATAACAATTGCCTTGTTTGTTATTCCTCTAGACTACATAATTGACTGATAATTGTGATAATTGTGACTAGATAATTGTTCGTCAGATCTTTGTAACGGAGATTTTCAAACCACGATTACTCTCTTTAAACACATCGCGTCTTCACACAAGACTGACTGAACTTTTACTGACTCAGTTGCCTGCCTTGCTTTGCCTTTTATATGGCAACGTAAACAGTTTGATGAATGTTCTTGAAGGCGAATGTTCACGTTTTCGAAATCTCTGTAAGTGTAAACATCGTTGTTTCATTATTGTTGTTTGTGTATTTTTGTTTACAATTATTCTTGCAGTGTTTGTTTTTAATTTTTTTTACTTGTTTTTCCCTTTTATAATACTGGTGTTTGTTGGTTTATTTTTGTTTACTTATTTATCATATGTAAACAAGTTCATTGTTTTTGTTTTTGTAGCTTTTGTTTATAATTTTATTGTTAAAAGTAAAATGTAAATTTCCATTTTCGTAACAATATTAATATTGTGATAATTTTATAGCAGGGATTACCATTTCATAGAGAGAACTCACACGCATTCTGGTGTTGTTTGATTTAGTTGTCGATCAGACTGCGACAAGAACACACCTGTGGCGGATGCGCTATCATTTTATTTCAGAATGACACTCAAAAAAAATTTTATGTTAAAAAAGTTCCATGCCATTAGCTGGGCATATTTCATTTTTTTTTTAATTTGTCGTATAGCATAATATTTTTAAATTTAAATTTTTAAGCCAAATATAAATAGCTTTATGTACATTTGTAATGAAATGAAAATCAAAATAGCGTATATTACTAACACTTTTCTATGGTTTTAAATAAATAAATTCACTTAACCTATTTTCTCTCTCTTTCTCACTAATACACAACCAAAAAATTTTTGGTGACCCATGTTTTATAGTAATATCGATCATCTGAAAAAGTTTGCATATAAAAAATATACTTGGTCAATTCGCACACGCGGTTGTATCGTTGTATTCATTGTATTGTTGGACGACTATACGACAGTGTATGCTTATTGTTGATAATTTTTATGTAAAAATTCTATATACTTATATGCATTGATATACATCGTGCTATCAAATTGTATGAATACCAAAAAGAAGAAGAAGACGACATACACAATACAGCATAGCATTGAGCGTTCACAAACAACCGACTGTATTCAATACAACATACACGATACAAAGTCGTGTGAATTGGCAAACTGATTTAGTCCACTTAGACCTCTTTCAAGCAATAGATATATATGCATAATATATACAGTAAGAACAGTAAGAATATTACAAGGAGTAATGTATAAAAAATTAAACAAAGATAACTAACTTTGGGGCACGGACTACAAAATTTGTATGAGATCAATGGAGAAACACCTACGTTACGTTTTTGCTGTGCGACCAAATTACATCAGTTCATACTTCGGTGAAAAATTAGCTTACTGAACGCTCGCAGCGGAATTCAAGCAAATTCTGTTGAACTTTTTAAATTCAGAAATATTTTGCTCAGCCAAAAAAGTTGAAAACCATAGGTTTAGTAAAACCACTAAGGTGGTAGTATTTACTTACCTACTTAATTGGCCATTAACAACCCGATTAACGGATTTCGACCTGCCGCCATAAATTCTTCCAGGCGCATCTCCTTCTTACGCGCCTACGCCATTTGGTCACACCTATCGATGACAGGGCTGACTCGATTTGGTCCTTCTAACGCAAACAAAGTCGTCCTCTTCGCCGACTTCTCAAACACCCGTCTCGCCGGGGCATCCTCCTCCATTAGAACGACATGGCCGAGCCAGTGCACAACGTCTATGTTTCTCATAAAGCTCACTGTTGCATCGGATAAGGAAATCATTGCCAACTTGCACTGGACCGAAGATCTTACTTAGGACTTTTCTCTCAAATACTCTCAAGGCGGTTGCATCAATGCTTAATAGGGTCCATGCTTCTGCGCCATAAAGAAGCACAGGTAGGATGAGAGTCATGTAGAGTATTAGTTTTGCCATTCGAGAGAGGTCTCTGCTACTCAGTTGCCTATTGAGACCATAGTAGCACCTGTTGATCCTGCACTTGATCCCCAGACTGACATCATTTTTGGTGGTAACGGCGGAGTTAAGATAAATAAATTCCTTGACTGTATCAAAAGTATAGTTATCGGCCGTAATCTGGGAATCAATACGCCACACGTTTCTACTTGTCGATACCATGTACTTTGTTTTGCCTTCATTTACTGCCAAACCGATGTTAGTAGACTTCCGTTCAATAGCACTAAAGGCAGCAGTAACATCTCGCTTGGACGCCCTATGATGTCAATGTCGTCAACGTACGCAAGCAACTGGACGCTTTTTTGAAAAATAGTGCTATTGCGATGCACTCCCTTCTTTCGCAGAACACTCTCCTTGACGAAGTTGAAGAGGTCGCACGATAAGCTTCGCCCTGTCTGAAACCTCGCACGGCATCAAAAGGTTCGTAGAGGTCCATTTCTACCTATCGAATAACCATAAAATTATAAGTAATAATGGCCATTTGATATGTTTCCTTTGTAAGAAAAATAATTAAATTTTTTTCAGAATTTTTAATGTCATGTCGTTTTAATATTTTTTTTTTCATTTATGATACACTATACAACCATGCATTATACGCTTTTGTTATGTGGCAGCTATATGTCTTTTCAGTTTCCAAAATCTTCCCCTATTCTTCTTGTTAAATGAACGAGTAATTTCACTTGAATAGCATAATTAGCGGGAAATCTTTGGAATGTCAAACATTAATAAGTAAAATAATTGTAACAATGCTTAGTTCTCTATCAAGAATTAACAGGCAGTATGAGGTACGAATATTAATTTAGTTCAACAAAAATTTTAAATAGGAACACATTTATTTTCAGAACATAATCTTATTTTAATTTTAATTTTATGCAATTTGAGAGATTAAAACAACAACACTTATGTAGATAGACCGTGATAACCTGCTATTAAAGTCAATACCCAGATTGTATGCAGATTTGACAGTCAATCTTATTTTCTTTAATAATTAAGTCTGGTACGACAAATGAATTCTTCAATCTTGGGATTGAAAACATCGTTTAACATTAACGATAAACCAAAGCCACACAAGGCATACAACGAACTTGTTACAAGTAAACCAACAACACCAACATGAAAAAAATGGAGACAGACAAGTATGAAAGAACGCAAAAAAACAACGTAAGCACAATACACAAACAACAATGCAGTCGCGATAGAATTCTCGAGAAAGCGAAAACAAAAACCTTCTACTTCAATAACGTTCATCAGACTGAATATGTGCGCATATAAAAAGGCAAGACAAAGCAGGCAACGAGTAGTAAGAATTCAGTCAGTCTTGTGTGAAGATACGTTGCGTGCGAAGTAAACAGTCGAGGTTTGAAGATCGCTATTGTAAAGATCTACCGAAGAGTTGTTAGTGTTTGCGCGGACAGAAGTGTGAAATAGAGTAGTGAACAAGCAATTACTGTTGGAGTTGTAACAGTGGCACACAAAAGTAGTGTGAACAATAAAGAGTTTAATTGAAACTGAGCAAAAATTTGTTTTTACTTTGTTTGCAATCAATGAACTCATATTCTAAACGTTTTTAAAAAGGTAAAAACATAACAAAGCGTTTTCACACAAGACTGACTGAATTCTTACTGCCTGCTTTGTCTTGCCTTTTTATATGCCCACGTAATCAGTTTGATGAAGGTTCTTGAAGCCGAACGTTCGGGGTTTCGGTTTCTTGAGAACTCTATCTCTACTTCATTGTTATTTGTGTATTTTATTCACATTGCTTGTTGTTGCGTTCGCGCTTACCTGTCTATACCCTTTCCTTTCATATTGATGTTGTTCGTTTACTTATAACAAGTTCGTTGTATTTGTTTGTGTAGCTTTTGCTCATTTTAATGTTAAACGATGTACAGCGTTTCCATTTTCGTAGCAATATGTTTACAAGGTACAACAGGAAAACTGAATTCTCATATTAAATTCATAATACATCTTTTGATAATTTGTTAAAACGCCGTACTCTAATATAACTATAAGACAATCTCATTGAAATCTCAACTCTATTCAACTAGAAGTGAAATCTATTTATTGAAAAAAATTAATTCTCTCTTTTTTTGTTTCTAAAGCTTAAATAATTTCCTTCAGTTTAGACATTGAACTTTAATATTTAATGTATGTAACATTAAATAAACAAATAAATATTAAGCAGTACAGTCTCGTCAGCTTACAGCACATGTCAACGCACATTCATGTTAATATGTTATCCGTAGCCTATTGTGTAGTTATTTGCTTATAAAACCTTAAAAAAATCTAATTTGCACAGTAAGTCTCGAGGGTATTACAATATTAGCGCAGCCCAGCATTTGCACCAGACAACAATAAGGACAGCCAAGCAAATCGAAAATATAATAAGAATACATTTAAATTCGTCTTTGACTTTTTATACACACATATACTGACAAAGCTATTGAGTATAGAGGAGGCCGAAGAGGTTCACAATACCTCTCTTGGGATTGAATGACAAATAGCCTCTCATTTTTGTTGAATTTTTTGTTTAATTTTCAGTTTCCTTGCGACATATGGATATACAAAGATATACAAGTTGTATGATACAACTAACCAACTGCTTACGCATATTAGCCGTTCTCACTCCTTCTGTGTTTTTGCGTTTTACAGTGTGTATGTGAGTCAAATAGTTTTATATGTGCAAGCCATTGTATTTATTTACTAAATCTTGTCTACTTTTTTCAGTCGTTTGCCAGTCATCTTAAATCAAAAATGTCCTTCTTTTAAAAGCTTATTTTATGTTGTGAGAAAAGTTTATGATTTGAAATTGTTTTGTTCTTCTCATTTGTATTGGATTGTTCGGAAAGTAATTTCGTTTCTTTCCCGACAGAGGATTTAATTGCACTTTTTTGCACCCAACTTCATACTTAAGCCGTATAATTTGAATATGCTTTGAGAGCTCATTTAGCAAGGCTTGTGTGTGAAAAATTCCAATTTTTTTCTACGGAATAGTATTTGGATGGTGCCTTTTTCAATATGGTCGCTCTCCAGCAGAATTTTCGACATATCTCACTGTTTTACTACGGAAAGGGTAAAAATGCTATTCAAGCCACAAATAAATTGACCGATGTGTATGGACAATATGTGTTAACAGTATGCCAGTGCAGGAACTGCTTCTCTAAATATCGATCCGTCAATTTTAATGTTGAAGAAGCACCACGTTCGGGAAGGCCGGTTGAAACTGATAAATACCCGATAAAGGCATTAGTTGATGCGAACCGGCGAATAACAATACTTGAGATCGGATTGAGGTTAAATTTATCAAATTTTAACAGTTTATGACCACTTGAAAGGCCTGGGATTTTCCTCGAAGCTGCTCGATGTATGGGTTCCCCATGTTTTCACAGAGAGAAATGTGTGTCGCCGCATTGACGTCTGCGATTCGCTTCTCAAACGTCACGAAAAGGATCCGTTTTTGAAACGCATCATCACTGGGGACGAAAAATGTTTTGTATACAAAAACGTCAAATGCAAGAGGTCATGGAGCTGAACCTTTATGTCAACAGATACATACCCGGGTATGTTTTGTGTTTTCAAATTGCCGTATCTCAGGAAGTAATGACTGTATTAACCTAAAATTTCATGATATCCTCACTAGTAGTGTTTTCTACCTTATTCCTAGACTTGAGTCAAAATGGCGAATTGGGGTCAAAGATGTGGCCATTTTTTGATTCCTATGCCTTACGTCAACAGTTGCATACCTGGGTATGTATAATGAAATATATCAAAATATTTTGAAATTTGAAGTTTATTGAATTTAATTAATAATAAGATTAAAATTCAATCAAATATAGGAAGACATAAAAAAATATTAAATACTAATTTTTCTTAAATGCATTTATTACATTTCGGCATATAACTTGAATGAGCGGCAATTACCTTTTATTTTCATTCTACCAATGCTGTCAGGTTCTTCCACGCTTTTATCTGCAGCACCTTTTAAGCTCAGAGATTGCCCACATATTTCTTCAATAGCATTGCGTGTTGAAAATATTTTTGTAACATGTTTATTTTTGTCTCTGTTTTTTCTTTCTGGCTTCACCAGTTGTTCGCTGAGGCTGTGTAGGAACATTCTACGGCGGCTTGTGGAACCTTTCAACATTGGGTTATTCTCAACGTATATTGTAGAATAAAGCCAAGGGCCATCTATTTGTTCATAGCCTTGTTCAATGTTCTATCCATATTATCGACGCCACTTTTATATTTGTTGTAATCTAAGATCTAAAGTGGCCTTTTCTTTGGACCTTGCATTTCGTATGAATAATGCAAGAAGTATAACCAACTTATTTGTTTTTTTTTCTTTTTGATGTGAGAGTATAAGGTAATATTGTTACTAAAACCAAATGTAGTTGACTCTACTTCCCTTCTTTTAGATAAAGTGAAATATAGTGGTACAAACACTTGTCTTCTGTTCGTTGTACCTAAGATTGATAAACTGCAGTCCATTATTAAACTTTTCGCTACGTTATATGTTGTGAAGCAATTGTCACAAACAATATTCCGTCCACTTCCACGAAAATGATTGACGAACAAGTCCTCCACTACCCTCTCGCCTACGTTTTTTTTCCGGATGCCGCAATTCCAGTATAAATTGTCCCTTCATTGGATAGGATGAGACGAAGTCACATACCCATTCAATGGTATGTATTGGGTAAACCCGGTACCACGTTTGGACCTGCTAGGTAATTGCTGAGAAGATTATCATTCAGTATTAAAAATAAGTCCGTTATGGCTGCAGCTTTATTGGTTTTTTACGCTGTTGACGTGTGTTTCCGTTGCCGAAAAGTATAAAGCGACTTATGTCCCAAAAACGCAGCACGCTCATGGGAGCTCGATATAAGGGTTGTGAGGTCGTTTTTCATAAGTCTTTAGTATGTACGCAACCAGAGTGCGTTACCACCACCACCAAGTAAGTAAAACCAAATCAACACAAAAATAAGCTTAGCAACAAAAGAAATTCCATATAAAATATATGAACATACCCGGGTATGCTTCTGTTGACGTAAATATAATTTGTTATCTGTTGACGTAAAGGTTAAAAGATGAATCGGCTCAAACCATTTCCAAAGCCGATATTCACCAAAAAGAGGTGATGCACAACAACGATTAATTCGGAAGCCCACTGTCATCAGCTGGACAAACTGAATGATGTAATTCAACAGAAAAGGCCAGAACTAATCAATAGGAAATGTGTAGTGTTTCACCAAGACAACGGCTTTTACAGCTTGAATGGTTTACAATGCTACAGCCACAATATTCTCCAGAGCTGACACCATCGTATTATTATCTCTTTTTTGCCTCGCAAAGACCAAGAATTTTATAAGCGTGGAATTATGCTACAACGAGAAAGATGGCAAAAGGTGTTGGACCAGAACGGCCAATATACATATAATTTAGCAAAACATTTGTTTATTATACGAAAACTGTCTTTCATTTCCACAAAAAAAAAACGGAATTACTTTCCGAACAATAGTTTGTGTATTTAAGAGGCAAATTTTCTACCCCATCCTCAAATCTCATGTGATAATATCATGTTTTTTTTTTTTTTTTTTTTGTAATCATCAGTCGTTGTAATTCTCTTTTATAATGCCCAAGAAGAGTTTTAAGATTTAAAATGAATGCGCACCAGTGAACTCCTGAGAAATTTTACTAAACTCATACGAAAATAACTCAATAAATTAATTCTTTCGGCTTCTACAAGAAATTTCCAACTTAATCTATCCATGCAAATTATTTTCATGATATGATATGTTTCCTTTATTTTTATCAATTCTTTAAGTATGCATACAACCTCACATGAATGGCAGAACTTACAGTTTAAAGTTGACACCGAGCGACAGATTTTTGAAAAAATGTTCATGGCAATTTTATTTACAACACATTACCTAATAGACTGCGATGACTTCATGGGTGTAATGCTTTCAATGTGAAACTTCGTGTGTAATCAACCATAGCGTTTGTAAACTAACTTAGCTACATATCCTCCATTCTTAACGTACTTTACAGGCTTGCTACTCAACTGTTAACAATAATTCTAATCAACATCGCCATGAAACGCCAGTCTTTTCTTGTTGTGATTCCACCTTAAAATTACTTGTACGTGTATTCTACTATTGACCGACTTACTAACCTCCTGTATAGTTTAGGTTTGTTTATTCTCTGTTACATCAGTCAGTACCATACGTACATAAATGAAACGAAACAAATTGCTAAAATTACACTTTATCTTCCCATTTATTCTTATCATCTGTATTATTGTTTTTATTTTCCTATAAAATCATAATTTTTCGTTGGAATTTTGTTGGAAAATAAAATCTGCCAAAAAAATTGTGAACAATTTCCCACATTTAAGAGACGAAAGTGTGTGATTGTGAAAATTATAAGAAAAGGGAGAATACTACTATAGACCTTATTTCTTCTTTTAGGAAATATTTTTGCAATTCAATGCATCAACTGAATTTAATTTTTCAGTAAAGCCTTTAGTAATGACCCCTATTAGAATTCAGCAAATACTTATCTATCCCTGCCATTACAAAAAGATTTTAAAGTATCCCATAACATGTTTAAAAACCTATCTGCATAATGTATATATGTGCATACATCATTCATATTATATGTTTAGCATACGTATTCGTACATTAAATTGCTTATTTTCCATTGTTAACAATTTTTTGACTTTACGTTTAAATAGTATTTCTCTATTAATTTCCACTTTCAACAACGCATCAATAGATCCACACCGTAGCACTCGTAAATTAAACACTATCAAGGTTTTACTCACATTGACACCCACTATCAGCACTCATTGCTGCAAACTAATTCTGCTTTATTACGTATACGAGTATGTGTATATACGTACATATGTTATATGTATTTACAGTTTCTCATATGGAAATACTTGGTTCACCTTCACTATGAAAAAGCTAAGTACCATTGAACTGCAATGCGTCGTATGGAAAACTCCTCAGAAAATATCGTATACGGCTTGGCTACGTGCAAATATAAATAATCATTTATATATACAACCACGCATAGTTTAACCGATACCTTCAAAATCAAAATCCGCAGGTTGGACGCTTTTGGTTCTCGTGTGGTTTGGTATAGTCCCAAATTCGACAAATTTACGTACTCATTCATGGCATTCAGTTTTTTGCCTTTTTTATACAAACACTAAATGTATGGAAAAAACTACTGAACAATGAAATTCCGACAAAAATAGTACATGTAGCTAAATTGGTTAAAGATCTGTTGGCAAAATTCGACGACGAGACATGCGAAAAAGAGTAAGTATAGAACAAGGTTCTATTATATAAAATCATACCGACAAATTATTTCGGAAACATTAAATGTTTTATGGTTTGTTTCCCAAGACTGTTAGTAACTTTTCTGAAACTACTGCAAGCTAAGCGATGTATGATTTCTATTTTTTTTTTTATATTAAATAAAAATTCTGTTCGAAACATTTGTGACACGTTATGTCTTGTTTTGTATCATAACTTAACATTATGTGATAGGTCTTGAAGAATAATGGGGGCTATAATTATGAAATTAAATTCTGTTAAATTGATTAGGTGACAAAGAATGGAGGTTTACTCCATTTTGATCTTTGTAATAAACGTTAAACTATCAGTAGTTGGAAGACATAAGATGGTGCCCATCCACAGTTTCGCTCCGAATGTGTCAAAGCAATACGTATGTGAAGGTGCTAAAGCTACCACTCGTACACCATGTTCGAATTATGTTTTCCTCTTCAAATATTTTGTCACTTTGCTTACATCAGAGGTTCTTTTTAGGACCATAAAAATTTTTAAAAAAATTGATTTAATTTTCAATTTTTTTCTGGTTTTACTTTTCATGAATTTACATTAGAACACAATTTCCACACACAATTATACAATGCCTGGCTAAACATTCATAAAATTATTTCAATTGCATTGTAATTGTGCAACTTATTATTGGGCACATTCACATAATGAAATGGTTACTTGCCAAATTTCAAATTCACAACAGAGTGTGCATAGTTAACTAAGGGAAAACTATACAAATAGCACAACGGGATCAACGGTTCGTCAAAAATTGCTCTCGTTTATCAAATGTATGTCCGTATATGGTAATAATATCCAAAATATATTGAATGCGTTGGCAAAATAAACAGCAGTTTTCCAAAATCATGATATGCTACCTGATGTTAAAATCTCAATGGAATATAACAATTGTTTTAAAAAACACACACTAAAGCATGAACATAATAGCACATACAGGTCTACACTATGCAACTGTAGGCTATAACGGGACTATACACAACCGAACATATTGTGATAACGGCAATACACCGAACAATCAATGTTTACGATGATGAATTTTGCAGTATCTGTGTATCAATCATATGTAATTTTGAAATTAGTTGAAACGTAGTATACATATATGAGAGCAGAGCACGTATAGGTTAGGTTAGGTTAGAGGACGTGTACTTGTCAATTAAGACAAGTACAGTACCCGGAGGTCGAATTGACCCATTGTACAACGTCCTAGTTTCTCACACCACTTATGTTGTGTGTGTTAATTTTTTTATACATGAATGGTGGGACCTACAGTTTAAAGTCGACTCCGAACGACAGATTTTTATTTATTGAGAAACTTTTCATGGCAGTTTTTATTTACTCTCAGAGTTTTTGCCAGATATCTACTGAGAGGAAGCCGCCGAAAAAATACTTTTTGTATTTTGTCTTTGATGCCTGGCCTGGGGCTCGAACCCAGGCTTTTGCGTCTAATAAGCCAACACACTACCTACTAGACCACGGTGACTTCTAAGAGCACGTATAAGTACATCGTGAAATACATCAACATTTGAAATAAATTGCACCGCTGCACAACAAGTACTTGCATGATATTTATGAACACATACACAGATACTTCTATAGCGAGTATTTAGCATGTGTGCATTAATTTTGTATGTATACGAATACACAAAACTAAACATGGAGTGTGTTTAAGAAACAATGAGGCTTTTCAAATAACTCTGCGGTATTGCCAGATATTTCCATTTTATAATAAATATAATGTGGTTGTAGTAGAGAGCCGGAAACAATTTCACTTTGAAATTTTTTTTATTAAATTAGAAATAATCAGACTCCAATTACAATATATAAAATATATACATATATTTAATCGATTTTAAATAATCCTATGTTCAGGCATGTATTTTAATTGAGTCAATATTCGTTTAATTGGCAAAATTATTTTAAGTGTTCAGGCATACACAAATCAGCTTATTCAATAATCATTTGACAGCTGGAAAACAAATTTTTATAACAATTCATAAATTTAACATTAAACCTAACGTGACGGGAAAAATTACCCATTTAAATTTTTTTTATTAGAATATCTCGAATATAACATTACAATACCGCTATTTGCCTTTACGACTTCTATTAAAAAAATACATCGAATATATTTTTGAAGATTTACTCCTATCTTGTATTTTTTTATTGAGGAATTCATGTAATCTGCCCTAACTACTGCGGTAAGTTATTTGCCCTGAGCACTGGTTCTGTATCTTGATTTGCATATTTTGTGTTATAAAACCACTGTTTTGTATATTTTTGTCATTGCCTGGTATGATTCGGTAATTTTTTTTTGGTTTTCTGGCAGATGGATATTCACTCTACTCCAAGCGAGTATTACAGTAAAAGTTTCGAGTGCTATTTTGTTAATAAAAATTCTAATCTCATTGATTTGGTATAGTCCTAATCCCCAAAATTTTATAAAATCAAATAAAATAAAATATTTTAAATCATTAGAAATTTTAAATAATATATGTATAGTAGAAAGAGAATGGAATAGAAATAGAAATACAAGAAGTATCGGCAGATTTAGTGTTTATATAAACAAACTTACCTTCCACCTCATTGTTGATATTTGTATTTCAAATAAATTGTAATGTTCTCACTGAACATACTTATGACACTGCTGCATTTTAAGTTTTACTCAATATTATAACAATTTGCGTATGTATTGCGCAATTATTAATTGAAACTTTATACGAAATATTACGCAATAATGGTGCATATCTAAACACCGTATAACATAACATAATTAAGTTATTAAATAATTATTAATTTCAGTTCACTTTTTGGAATACGTACAAACTATCTTATTTTAATTGGCATTATAAATTATATGAATAAATTCTATCTTGTTGTGCTAGTTTACAATTTATAAATATATAAAGGTTCCTCAGTTCAAAAGGTAAATAAATGAAAAGTTGTAGTTACAGTGTTAGTAACTTAATGTCTTTCAGCCACTATTTTCCTTGTATTTGCCACACTATATCCCTACTTTAACCACAATCAATATAAGTTGATATAGTAATTATTAATATAAGGCTAATACTAATTGTTGTTAAAGAATTTTTATATGTACACCATTTGTGTTTTCACCCAATCCAACTTTTATTCATGTAGCTTAGGTTAGGTTAGGTCGCATAGTGGTCCAAATGCTCAATCTAGCCGGACAAAAGTTATAACTCGCTTTTGCAAAGCCGTACCGACATGAAACTTGGTACGTTTATAGATTTCATCAATATAAACAATTAGAGATAAAAAATCAAATGTATATGTGTGTGTATGAGTGTGTGTATGTATGTAAATTTGTTTTTTTGGATGTCTGTTTGAAGCCTAATGACGACAGAACGACTGTACCGATTTTCCTAAAATTTTCACACAGTATTTCTGTATGTGTGGGTGGAATTATAGGCTAATTTTTATTCCAAAGTTTTAAATGGGTGAAGTGCCACGCCTACCTTAAGAATTAAGTATTAAAAGTCTTATATCATGGAAACTGAACTCATCACTGTTGCTATTCTAAGGCAGATAGTCAATATTCTCTAAAATTCTTCGTTGGTCATCAAGGCCTTTAGAATAGTCTAAATATACGTAGTAAAAGAATATACATGCATGCCGTATACAGTACTTGAACATTTTTGTTCATTTTCTTTTTCCCCTCCATAGGCTTAACCACTTCTATAGTGGGAACGACATAAAAAATATTTTTTTGGCGAAAAAATATTTCTTTGGTAACTTCCTCTCAGCATATTTATGGTCAAAACTCTAAGAGTAGATAAAATTTAAATGAAAGGCTAGTAATGACTAATTAAGTAAATAAGCATTCCACAAGTTCTTTATCCTTTTTAAAACGTTTAAAATATGAGTTCGTAGATTGCAAATAAAAATAAATTTGTGTTTAGTTTTAATTAAATTATTTATTGATCGCACAATTCCGGGTGCCACTGTTCTCAACTTGATTTAAACTACATCCCGTTGCCTGCTTTGTCTTGCTTTTATATCGCTGGGTAAACAGTCTGATGAATGCCCTTGAAGGAGAATGCCTTCGCCTTTGCGAAATCTGCATAAATGTAAACATGTTGTTTACGTCATTGTTATTTGTGAATTTTACTTACGTGTGTCCTTTGCAGAGTTGTTGTTGTCTGTTTAGTTGTTTATCTCTTTTTTTATACTGATGTTGTTGCTATATTTTTGTTTATTCGTTGATCATGTAAACAAGACCATTGTTTTTGTTTTTGTAGCTTTTGTTTATTATTTTAATGTTAAACGATAACACCATTTCCATTTTCGTAACAATATGAAACAATTTCGAATGTATTGAATTCATTTAAAATTAAAGCTTTTAATTGGTGACTAACTTTGGTGTTCATACTGCCACATATGCATTACAGAGTGTGTGGTAAGCGGCTTAAGAGACCTTAATTTAATTAATAACGAAGATATTTTACAATTTAATTAATTAAATGTCCAACATTTCTAAAATTATTTGATTGACATTTGAGTGACATTTACAGCCATTTGTTAAAAGAGAATTAGTTCGGTAGTAAATATACATACGTATGTATTCGTTGTAATGAATTCATAATCTGTGTCACAATTATTTTGCCGACATTAAATATTTTGTGGCCAACAAGCTAATTTAATTATGTGTTTTTGAACAATAATAAACTCAAGCATTAATTCAAATGTGTGCAGGGAATTGATAGTTTTATAAAGACATTTCAAGAGATTGAAAGCCTTATAGATATGTATGTATGTTTACGTGGAGACATCGAAAAGTGGGCCCTGCCGCAAATATCACTTTAGTTACTATTACACCTGAAAGAACAGTTGCCGTCAATTCAGAGAGCTATGCCCAGATGATAACATTTTTGGCGTGTAACTGAAGAGCATGAGACACGCAATACGTACGGTTTTGATTTTATTGGATAAGAAGCTTTCGGATTAATTCCAGTATTTGATAACCAATATTCGCCAAAATGTAGCTGAGATAAATTTTAAAATATGAGAAAAAGTACAAGAAAACTGCATAAATAAGGATATATGCAGCAACCAATATGAAGTTTAAATAATATTATATTTCATGCATTATGGCGTGGTTCAAGCACTAGTATTATTATGTTGGCATATTAGAAAAATATGAAAAGTTTGTCAAAAATCTGTTGTTCGAAGTCGACTTTACACTGTAGGTCCCGCCACTCCTGTATAAAATTAACACACACAACATAAGTGGTGTGAGAGCCTAGGTCGTAGTCCTGACTGAAGGGTGGTAATGACTAATTACCTATGTATGTATGTATGTATGTATGTATGTATGTATGTATGTAAAGAATTTTTCGAACAAACAAGTATAACTTCATAAGATAATAGTTGTAGGAGAATCTGCAAGTGCACACAGTGTAGGTGATAACAGGTTTCCAAAAATTTAAGCAAATAATTGATGATGGTGGACATTCCACTCAGCAAGGTTTTAATGTGGACTAGACTATATAATATTGGAAATTATATCAGAAGAGGAGAGACTAAAGATTTCAAATATAGACTTATGCTTCCACTCGATGAAAATGTTGCTGGAGATTTTAAGCTTAAGCCTCTAGTATAGAAGTCCGATAAATCAATGGCTAAGAGAATTTCAAAAGACAAGCCATCAAACATTAGAAGTTTAACAAGATCACTTGAACTACTTCTGAGATATTTAACGACTGCTTAAGAATAACATCTGTCAGAAAATTGAGAAATATTATAAAACAAATAATATACCACTAAAAAATTGCACATAATCGATATTGTTCCAGCCAACTACATCACAAGCCTATACTCGAATAAAACAGAACTGAATGCACATCTGAATTGGGAATTATTGGAAATTTTAGCAACATAAACATGGTCTACGTAGTAAGATTGTTTGGTTTAGAAGATTGGTAATTAATTTAAATTGGATGATGGACTACCAGCTTAGAGCTCTTTCTTGTGGAGACAAAAAACTTCAAATATTGGGATTTTTAGAGACAATTCAGAAATTCCATTCTCAAAGCTTTCAGAAACCTCGAACTACATGAAATAATATAAGAAACATCAATGATGACACAAAAAAATTTTTTTTTTATACAAGTTTTGTAATTCCTCGCGATTCATATTGTAATGTTTTTACCTTTTAAAAACGTTTAAAAATATGAGTTCGTAGATTGCGAATAAAAATAAAAATTAATTTATGTTCATTTTAAATAAATCCCTTATTGTTCGCACAATTCTGTGTACAAGGTTCACAACTAGATGTAAACAACAACAATTGCTTTATTGCTTATTCTAATTGTTCAATAGATCTTTATAACGGAGATCTTCAAACCACAATTAGACTTTTCACACGCAACAAGTCTTCACAAAAGACAAACTAAATTCTTTCTGACCCCGTTGCCTGCTTTATCTTGCCTTTTATATCGCAGGGTAAACAGTCTGATGAATTCTCTTGACGGAGAAATCTCTATAAATTTAAACATGTTGTTTACTTTTTTGTTGTTTGTGTATTTTGTTTACGTTTGTCCTTGCAGTATTGTTGTTGCCTGTTTGTTTACTTTTTTAACCCTTTTTTATACTGATGTTGTTGATATATTGTTGTTTATTTATTGATTATGTAAACAAGTCAATTATTTTTTAGTTTTTGTTTATCATTTTAATGTTAAAGAATGTAACACCATTTCCATTTTCGTAGAAAATACTTATACCAAAGTCTAAATTTTATTTATTTATTTATTAATTACAATGCAATTAGAAATTATATTTAATTATATAAGAGCTTTACTCAGATTCTACCATATATTTGGTGTAATGTAACAGAGTCTCTGGTGGTAATCGACCCCATATTTACAAAAAACAAAATTTAAATTTTTTAATGATTTTTTTTTTTATTTTTATATTAATAAATGCGGGTTTTATTTTATTATATTGAAATTATATTTTTGTTTCAGCTACTTTTAAAAAGATGAATGAAATACGTATGCGCAACATGAAATTCAATTCGATTTACGTTGCCATATCTTCCAAATATTTGCGACGTATATCGGGGAATTACATAACATAACATAATTGGCCATTACAACCCTTCAGTCAGGATTACGACCTAGCTTCTCACACCACTTATATTTAATTTTATACATGAGTGGCAGGACCTACAGTTTAAAGTCAACTCCGAACGACAAATTTTTGAGAAACTTTTCATAGCAATTTTATTTACTCTCAAAGTGTTTGCCAGACATCTGCTGAGAGAAAGTCGCCGAAGAAATTTTTTTCATAATTCGTTTTGATATCTGACCTAGGGTTTGAACCGTGGACTTACGTCTAATAAGCCAACATACTACTTACTAGACTACGGCGAACTACTGTATTTAATTCTTCTCCTTTCCCAGTTTTTCACTGCTTGAATTTACCGAAAAACAGACGTCGACAGCAACGAACAAATGAACAGTGTTCATTCATATAAGTAAACCTGTGTGTAGGATAACACACCGGTAACCCTTCTATAATATTTATTGAGATACATGGTGTAACGTCCAGGACAAAAGACATAATATCAATAAAGTCCCATTACTTTAAGGGATTTACACTATTTCCTTTGTATTTCCAAAAATTAAATTCATTTTTATAATTCAATCTGTTATGACAAATTATTTCTTTAAATAAACCCCAGAATGGTTTACAATTTCACTTTAATTTAATAATGGCTGCAAAAAATAATATTTTTAGAAAAGAAAAAAAATTAAACTGCAATAAAAAAGAAAGAATTTTATGACTTAAGGCACATTTTTGTCAATGACATTCAGAAGTATTTGTGAAAATTTTTGGTCTTCTAGGAGTGGTGGTTAAAGAATTCGTAACTTAAGTTAAAAGCCACTTGTACTCCTCAAAGCATTATATTCTTTATATTGTTGCAGATAAAGATATTAAAATTTTTATTTTCCAAAATGTATGTCTCATGCAGTTGACAGGCACTTGTTTCTGGTTTTTTACGTTTTTAAGTTATGCAGGTCTTGTTCAGTTATTTTTATTAGTACAGTTGATGTGTTTGCCGTATATTTTTATGTTCTTTGTTTATTTGAAAATATTGAGAAAGAAAACAAAAATCATGAGTCATAATGAGTGAAGACAATATGGAAAAAAACAGGAAGAAGAATATTAAAATGTTCTACAAGTTTTCTGCAAATGTTTATGTCTGTGTCCCCAAGCAATAACGGCCTAAGTCGAAAATTACACTTTTGAGAAAACTCATTTGTTATATACAGAAGTGTTTCTGAAAAAATCGTGAAAGTGTATTACAAACAAATTTATTGCAAAAGTAAATATACTTATACCTTACTTACTTACTTAACTAGCCGTAAACAGCCCGATTAACGGATTTCGGCCTGCCTTAACACTTCCTTCCAGGCGCCTCTGCTCCTTGCGTGCCTTCGCCAGTTGCTCACACCAATTGATGACCCCCGATTTGGTCCTTCCAACGCTAACAAGGTCATTCTCTTTGCTGACTTCCGCAAACCTCCGAATCAAATACCCGCTTCGCCGGAGCATCCTCCATCATTCGAACGACATGGCTGAGCCGCTGGATGTTAATGCGCTGAACAACGTTAATGTCGTTGAGGATCTCATACAGCTCACTGTTGGATCGAATGCGGAAATTATCGCCAACTCGCACTGGACCGAAGATCATACGTAGGACTGTTCTCTTGAGTACTCCTAAGGCTGATACATCAGTGCTTAATAGTGTCCATGCCTCTGATGCCTATACGGCCAAGCCTAAGATGAAAAACGATAACGAAAGTGTCATTTGTTAATTTAGGCGTTTGTGAACGGGTTTCATTACGACTTAGGTCAACCTGGTTCTTATTAAAAACTGTTTTAAAAAACTGTATTAGAGTAATGGGTTTTCACGTAAATATAAAGTTTTGCTAGTGGAATATGATAGCACACGTACCACAAATTGACCTAAGTCGACTTAGGTTGTTATTGCTTGGAACCGCAGATTTTTCGATTTTCTTCATTCGTTTATACATATGATATGTTCGATATATATAGACATACATAATAGGTCATTACAACACTTCAGTCAGGATTACGACATAGCTTCTCACACCACTCACGTTGTGTGTGTTAATTGTATGCATGAGTGGCGGGACCTACAGTTTAAAGTCGACTTCGAACGACAGATTTTTGAGAAACTTTTCATGATGTCTAACCTGGGGTTTGAACCGTGGCCTTACGTCTAATAAGCTAACACACTACCAGCTAGACTACGGCGACGTCCTGGCCATAGACGATGTGATAAATTGATTAATTTGAGACAAGAATCCTGGCTGGCATTTTCCTTTTCGCTTTTCGGCTTCTTACTTTTTTTGATTTTAGCAAATTTTGGCTGAGAATTCTTGCCATGTTTAAACATTTCTACATTCTTTTATATTTTATTACACCAAATGAAAAAAAAATTTAAATGATATAAGTAATCCTCTATTACTATATTGGCATTACTATTCAATTGAAATTATTAATAAATGCTGTTGCCAGTAAGAAGTGTGATAGATTTTTGCATTTTAAATAATTTATAGAACTTTTGCAGTACTTGAATGAAATAATGAATTCTGAATCCAAATCTCTGTAAATGTATTCTGTAACCACAGCCGTTAATGTCACTTTGAAAGCGAAAAATTTGCTAGGCACCTTCATCATAATTGTCATTCAGATGTGCCCATTATTTTCGTTTTCACCTCACTTACTTCTTTAATTCGTACCTGCACAAATTTTTCACGTCTGTGTTATTTCCCTAAATGCAGTAAAATACGTTTTTTTATTCGTATATTCAACTGAAGTGAACCGTAAGGTTTAGTTTACAATTAAACTCAGGTCTCGTTCTATTCAAAAAATTTAATTGAATTCACATAAACGAAACTCTAGCTTCATATAAAAACTAATGTTGAATTCCAAAATCCTGAGAAACCGAATAAATTTAAATTTTAATTAAAAAATCACCAACATTTTTATTTCATTAACTTTAACAATAAAAACAAAACACATCTAAAAATATACAAATATATTAAGTCATTTATTAAAAAAAAAATGAAATTGATGATAAAAAAATTGTTATATTAGTGATGCAAACACGGGTTAATTGAAAAAACAAAATTTTAATTTGTTAATTTTTATAAAAAAATGTTAAAATAAAAATCACATAAATTTGAATCCGCACAAAACGAGACCTAAATCTAATTACGTACTTAATCGGTTATTCAAACGCTTTAATCAGGATTACACCATGGCTTCTCATACCGCTCATGGTGCATTTGTTAACTTTAGTTGAGATTTGAGAAACTTTTTACGGCAACTTATTACAATTTCCCGTTAAAGTTGGATTTAGTTAAAGGCAACTTTAGCTAAAGTTAACTTTAAAGTCACCTTTAACTTCTTTTCGTTATCACAACCTAATGATAAAATAAAGTTAACTTTTCAAAAATATGGCAGTGCAGGAGCAATGTCGATAACACTGCTCAATTAAGTAAGTTTTTTTAAACGCAGTGGCAACGACGGGCTTCTTTTTTTGTTGTATATGCGCATTTTGTTTATATTTGAAGTTGCCATATTGAAATTAATATATTTTATGGCAAGTTCAAATACAAACTTACTTTAAAAGTTAACGGTAGGCTGATCCTCCATTTAGCTCAATGCTCACTTCTAGCATATTGTCCACTTATAATAATGAAAAATAATTTATCTGTCGTTTAAAATCTTCCTTTTAGTTAACGGCAAGTTACAATAATGTCCCTAAGAATATTTTAAGGAAAAGACATTTAATTTTAAAAATGCTTTTAAATTTCAAAACCAATTTCTTCACTATTGAAGTTTTTCAATAACATCTTCCTGCAGACATATTTTTTAATAGAATTTACTACCTATCTACATTAATTTAGTTATTTGTATTATGTCTTTTAATTGAATTAATTAAAATTAAAATTTTAATTTAAATTAAGGAAAAAATTAAATTTTTGGGATTAAAATTTTAATTAATTTAATTATTTAAAAAAATAAATTAAATTAAATTATTTTAAATTAATTTAATTAAAAAAATTAATTAATTATTTATAACAAAATTAATTTGAGATGCAATTAAATTAATTAAATTAAATAATTAAATTCAATTTAATTTTAATTTTAATTTTAAATTTAATTAAAACTTTTCTTAGTTTATATTTAAATAAAACAAAGTGTGTGTCAGATATCATCGAAATTTTTCATTCATTTGAAAGAGGCGTTAATGCTATTATGTACGTCACATAATCTCGTCCAATGTGTGCCACGACTTTTCTGAATGGATATTCAATGTGACATGAGCGCTGTCCTATTGAAACCACGAAATAAATAACTTGATAATCATCCACATATAGTACTCGCCGTTGACAGTGACGGCTTGCCTAAATACATACATACATAATCGGTCATTACCCTTCCTAGCTTCAGAGTTTTTGCCAAAAATCTGCTGAGAGGACGTTGCCGAAAAAAAGAGTTTTTTAAAATGATTACGACCTAGTTTCTCACACCGCTTATGTTGTGTGCGTTAATTTTTATACATGAGTGGCGGGACAGTTTAAAGTCAACTCCGAACGACAGGTTTTTGAGAAACTTTTCATGGCAATTTTATTTACTCTCAGAGTTTTCGCAAGAAATCTGCTGAGAGAAAGTCGCCAAAGATAATTTTTTTTGATAGTTCGTTTAGTTGGAGATGACAGACCTAGGAGTTGAACCGAGGCCACACGTCTAATAAGTCACCACACTACCTACTAGACCACGGCGGCCAGGGGCTCGAACACGTTTTATTAAATTAAAGGAACAGATAAACAAGATAAATAAACGTTCTTGTAAAATTTAAAAACATAACTTTGCCTTTAAGTAGTTTGCAGGAGAAAAAAAACTAATTTTGTCTTTATTTATTACAAGATTAATGCACATTAATTTGCAAAAACTACAACTAGGATATCACTGCCAACAATCCACATCGTCTAAATAAGCGAATTTCTTCCTATATATACTTCTTCCCTTATTTAACAGGCCGCAACAGGCTGAGTGTCATAAAAATTATTCACACTTCTCTTTAATTTTTTTGCTTTGATAATAAAATAGTGTTTGACATGAAACGTATTAACAATGTTGATGACATTTTCAAAATATGGACAAAAAAATGTTAAGAAATTACTTACAACGCCTTGGTACTGATACAATCGCTTATAATAAATTGGCTTCCATCCATAAAAGTATTTTAAAACTTTATTGGCAGTATACAGTACAAATACAAAAATAAAAAGAAGAAAATTAAAACTTAATTTCACCACTTTTTTTCTAATCTTTTTTTTTTTGTTATTTGTATACAAAATAAATTTTTAAGATTAATTTTTTTCTTTTTTATTCTTTGATTTGATTGTCTGCTTTGTAATCGATAAGAAATATTTAAAGTATGTACACATTTGTTCAAGGGTTCTGTACAAATAGTTACAAACCAATTGTTGGTGCAGAATAAGAAAAAAACTGTTGACCGCTTTAAGTTAGAATTTGTGAAAAACATTAAACTGTTCAACTGGGAAATTTAACGACTGAGTAAGCAATTGACTGAACGAATATAGAAAGTAATTTGCAATTTGGCTTATTTTATTTTTTATTCATTAGAATCCGAAAACAAATTGTGAATATAGATATATTGTGTTTAATTTACCCATTACATCTTCCCTACTTATCCTAAAAATGACATGATTATTCCTGAGGCCTAAAATTTGTGAATAACGAGCCTAAAATCATAGTGCCAAAAGAAGGCTAATGCCCATATGACATAAAATTTCCTTTTTTTGAACAAACGTTTACAAATATGTGTGTGTAGGATACCTTGGTAGTCTAGTGGGCAGCGTTACCGTTGAGCGACTAAAGTCGCAATTTGACACTTTTTCAGTGACCCCGCCACTTTTTGTGCCTCCTTACTAAAATGAACTAAATCTGACACTTTTCAAGATTTTTGACCCTTTTTTCCCCTTTTTTAGAAAAAGTAAACCTGATATATTTATACAAGAATTAAAAATGTTAGAAACCAAAATTAATGATAAATCATATGAAAATATCTTTAAAATTACAAATCCAGAAGAATTTTGGCATAAAATTGGTAATTTAAAAAATAGGCTTAATAATTATTTGTATCCTAATTTATATGAATTTGTTACTTACGTATTTACTCTGCCACATAGTAGTGCGTCGGCAGAAAAAATTTTTTCGTAACTAACATTAATGAAAAATAAGTTATCGAAAAGGTTAAAAGTGGACACATGGACCTGGAAAATTGGGTGCCTGACGATGAACTTATAAAAATGTACAGAAGTAATTTATCAAAAAAATAATTTAATCGAATGTAAATATACTAATATAACTATGAAATATATATTAAAACTCATTTTGTAAAATATATAAACCAAAACAATCATGGAAAATTAAGTAATATTATCCTTTTTGACATTGAGAAATATCGCTGCATCATAATTTCTAAGTTTTTCATAGGACTACGAATAAATTACACAGACTAGTTTATAGACTGTTTTAAATAGCATTTGAACTAGTTTTTTAAATAGACCATGAATTAATCAACTGTATTAGTCAATGGTTTATTCGATCGACTATTTTATAGACTACTACTAGTCTATTGACTGGTGTATTAAATAGCTTATAAACTATTCTATTGATTAGTCTATTGAATAATCTATAAACTAGTTTGTGTAATTTGATTATTTTTGTTGTTTTGTTTTGAAAAAATCTAAATTTCAGAATTTTTATTTTCCATGCCTGAACAATAAAGTTATAAAAAATGTGCCTTCCATTATGATATATTTTTTCACAAAATTTTGATATATTATGATATATAAACAAATAACATCATATAAAATTTAAAACTATATATCATATTTAACTTATTACAAAATGTTTCTATTTACTTCTAAAATTAACCGTTGTAACAAAATTAGTATTTATGTTTAACTTTTTGATCTCAGTTTGTTTAATACAAACATTTTCCAAATACTATGTCCTCTAAGTCTTATCATATTAATTATTTAAAATGTAATTAGTAATTTTGTATAATTTTGAATTGTTTTTTTTTTATTTTAAAATATATATTATATTTTTTGTTATTTTTTTTTTTAATTTGTTACAAAATACGCAATTTTGTATAATTTTTTATTTATCTTTAATGTACTGTTTTTTTGTTATAATAATAGTTTTGTTTTGTGTTTTGTATTATTATATAGTGGGTTAGCAAAAAAAAGTTTTATTTAATGGAATTTTTATAAATTTAAAAATGCATTTTTTATTTTTGAAGTATAAATGTCCTAACGTTCATAAATTTGAATGATAATCAATGAAGAAATAAAACAGAACAAATAATTTAAAAAAAATTAGAATTTTTGTTTAGGCTTATTAATTTATGGCTAAAAATTTGTTTCTATTAAAAAAATTGGAAAAATTATTAAAAAATAAACTTATTATATGTTTGCTAATGTACATTACAAAATCCAATAAAAATTTATTTTTTTTATCTATATTAGTTCATTTTCTTTTCTTTTAAAAATGTTGCCCCTTTTTACTGCCAAAATACCCTTTATGTGCGACTTTTTTTTCAAAAATCCCCTTTTTGTGCGACTTCTTCAAAATTTCCAACGGTAACACTGCATTTTACTCTATTCGAATCATCCAACTTCAATTAAAAACTAAACAAGATCGTTAGTTAATCGTTAATCGTTAGTAATGTATACCATGTTTTACAACACCGATTACATAATAAGGAATTATAGCATGGGGATATTTTTCTAAAACACGTATTTTCTTAATCCGTCTAGTAGAGAAACAAATGTGAAGAGTTATTCTGAACTGGAAAAAGTTTCAGATGCCGTTTCATATACATACATACATATATAAAAGTGAAGATTTTTAAATAAATAATTTGCATACATACTTAATTGGTCATTGCAACCCTTCACCCAGGATTACGACCTAGCTTATGTTGTGTGTATTAATTTTATTTTACTCTCAGAGTTTTTGCGATAAATCTGAAATGAATCACCGAAGAAATATTTTTTCATATTTCGCTTTGATCGAAATGTCTGACCTGGGGTTTGAACCGTGGCCTCACGTCTAATAATCCAACGTCACAATTTTTACTCATTAAGTTAGAACTCACACAATAAAGTGATTAAAGTCAGTATATCCGCTACAGGATTGCAACATATTAAACCTACCGGCCATAACTTTGTTATGAAATCTGTTTTTTTTAAGTTTTACAATAACGAATTGCAATTGCATGACGAAAAGTTAGCTGGTATAAATTTTCTTGTTTTTTGTTTTTGTTTTGATGCCTTGTGAAAAGAAATTTTCTTTTTGGCATTGAAATTTTGGTCAGCAAAAGCCTAGAATTATATGTATATATGTCTAATTATTTAATTTATATATGTATTTACTTAACATGCTAGTTAATACAACCTTTCTCCATAATTTTACTTCCTTTGTTGGTGGATCATAGGAATTCAGATTAAGAGCAAGTCCCTCCCACAATCTTCTGGCTGTTGCTTTTCCTTGGGTGCAATTGCCAATTTGCGCCAAATTAGGATGATCGACCATACACTGCGCCAAAATATCTTTTTGTTTTCCATTTATTTTATTAATATTAGTCCTCCAAAATAATTATAGTTTTATTTTACTTCAAACTTTAAATATAATAATAAATTTACATTTTTATAAACTTTTTGCACTTACAACTTGTCTGCGCCAAAATAAAAGTATTTTTTCGATAGTGCTGAACTGACGAGTAAGATTTAAACAGCTGATACTCGATTAGAAGCTCGTTATCGTATGCTATCATCTCAAATTACGATAGTACTTATTCGATGACGAATGCGGTAATCCCAACTAGAAAATGTATAAACAATATTACTCAATCACGTATGCGGTAATTCGGCCCCAGGATTGTTTACTGCATAGTTTTGTTTTTGTACCTTTTGTTTATATTTTTAATGTTAAGGAATGTAAAACCAAAACACCAGTATTTAGATTTTTCCTTTTCGTAACATTATGTTGGCGCATGTGTGTGGTTCAAACCCCAATTCAGATATCTCGAACAAAACAAAATATGAAAAACATTTCTTCGGAAACTTCTCTATAGCAGTCTTTTGGGAACAACTTTAAGAGTAAATAAAATTACCATGAAAATTTTCTCAAAAATCTAACGTTCGGACTCGGCCTCAAACTGTAGGTCGCACCACTCATGGATAAAATAATGACACACAGTATTACTACTACGACAAGCTAGGTAGGGGTTGAAATAAGCAATTATGTATATATATAACATAAATAACAAACAAAACTATTTCAATTATGGTACATAAAATAATAATTATAAAATACTCTGATTTCAATTGTATGCCAATTGTTTTATAGTCATCTAATAGACATACACAACATACATAACATAATTGGTCATTACCACCCTTCAGTCAGGATTAAGACCTAGTTTCTCACACCACTTATGTTGTGCGTGTTAATTTCATACATGAGTGGCGGGACCTACAGTTTAAACTACACTTGGAACGTCAGATTTTTGAGAAACTTTTTCATGGTAATTTTATTTACTCTGATTTTTTGCCAGAAATCTGTTGAGGAAGTCTCCGAAGAAATAAATTTTGTATTTAGTCTTGATGTCTGGCCTGGGGCTCGAACTCTGGCTTTACCTCGAATAAGCCAACACACTACCTACTAGACTACGACGATTTGATGTTTTTCTATTTTTCTTTATTTTTCACTTAAAATCCCAAAGTCTTTTCTACATGTGCTTAAAACACAGTCTTGAAAAGTTTATATTCCTGTTACAAAACAAAACAATGACAAATTACACAAGAATATAAAAAAACAAGAAAGAAAATCGTAACAGAAGCAAGAAAATAAGAGGAAATAATAAATTGTTCGTAAATTTTTTTCTTGTTTTTCCTCTTTTGAGATTCAGCCAACACAGTTTATTTTTATTGTGACATGTCATAAAAAGCACTATGGCTGTAAGCAACACTGAAGAATGAACTTGACCTTCAACATTTTGTCTTTGAATTTCTATACATCTGCCGCAAGAAATAGTTCTACAGAAAGTGATGAAATGAAAAATATTGCAATAATTTGTCATCGAATTATGACGTAAGTTGAATACGTTGATGCTACAACACAGGTACTAGTAAGAAAGGAATATAAATCATTGTCTCGTGTAGATCACTTAAACTTATATAAGCAAACAAAAAATATAATAAATAAATATAATTTACATTCCTTAGCCTGTTGCAATAACGCAAGTGGAATGTCGTCTTCACTAAGCGATTCAGTAGGATAAAAATAAAATGTACAAAAATGAACGTAATGAGAATAGTAATAACAAATTCAGAATTACAAACATAATCTGCTATTGTAACATTGCTCTACAATTGTATTGTTTATTTGCACAAAGCTATTAAATATGTATACTTTTCTATATAAGCAATTTGTTATATTCGCCGTGGTGTAGTAGGTAGTGTGTTGGCTTACTATTCGTAAAGCCCGGGTTCGTATCCCAGGTCAGACATCAAAAATGAGATATGAAAAAAAAAATAATATTTCTTCGGCGACTTCCTCTCAGCAGATTTCTGGCAAAAACTCTGAGAGTAAATAGAATTGCCATGAAAAGTTTCTCAAAATTCTGTCGTTCGGAGTCGACGTTAAACTGTAGGTCCCGCCACTCACGTATGAAATTAACGCACACAACATGAGTGGTGTGAGAAGCTAGGCCGTAATCCTGACTGAAGGGTTGTAATGGCCAATTATGTATATTATGTATGTATATTCAAAATAATATTGGACAAACTATACAAACCTCTACCTCGTAGACCACAAAAAAATCACAATAAATTTGTGTTTACAACTTGATGTAAACAACAACAATTGATTTTCTTTGTTATTCCTCTGTTTATACCCTTTTCATAAAAAATATCAAATACTAGACAATTTATTATTATTATTTATTTATTAATTACAATACAATTAGAAATTAAATTCTAATTATATACGAGCTGAAAAACTTGACCATATGCTCAGTGTAGTGTCACAGATCAGAGTCTCTGATGGGAATCGAACCCACGACCCTCAGGCTAATAGTCTAGCACACTAACCACCAGACTACCAGGGCACCCTTACTAGACAATTATTCGACAGGACTTTGTAACGGAGATCTTCAAACTACGATTACTCTCTTCAAACGCACCGCGTCTTCACACAAGACTGACTGAATTTCACTCAGTCCCCTGCTTTGCCTTGCCTTTCATATGGCAAAGTAAACAGTCTGATGAATGTTTATGAAGCCGAACGTTCATGACTTCGTCTTCCCAAAATTTCTATAAATGTATGCATCGTTGTTTACATTTATTATTGTAGTGTTGTTGATATATTTTTGTTTACTTGTTTACCATTTTTTATGCTGGTGTTTGTTGTTATATTAAGCAGTACGATAATTTGTAAAGAGGTTTGTTTATGGCATTGTTTAGTTTTTGTAGCTTTTGTTTATAATTTTAATGTTAAGCGATATAAAAGCTAAACACCAGTATCTTGATTGATTAATTGATCTTCGTAACAATATATTTACTGCATTATTTTGCAATACAAATTCAAAGCTTTTTAAATATCAAACAAGATCTGTCCATTCAATTAACTTATAAGACATTTATTTATTTTCCATATTAACCAACTATAAACTTTTTTGTTCTATTGTGGATATTCACACACATGTCAAGATGTCAAGAAATTTTCTATTTAGAAACGCAGTATATACACATAGCCTGTCAAAACTTTTTTAAATAGGGGAGTTATAACAGAATTTAAAGAGTAGCCGTAGACTTAAATGCTGAGCCGAAACAATAACACATCTGCCTAATTGTTATATGCATACAGAAGCACATATACGCATGCAATATATATACGTATGCATATTTAAAATTGAATTGTGTTTTATACTTCAGCAAACAGTCACTCTGACATTATGAAAATGTTGAATAGGAAGCAAAGATTAATTTAAAAAAAAATATCGTATCATCCAAAGTTAGAAATCATCAACTTAAGGTTCGGACGTGTTAAACAGTGATAATCTGGCCAATGACCCAAAGAAATGTGGATTGACGGCGTGGTCACACCAAACAGTGATTTTTTTGGGATGCATTGTACGCTTTTGGATCGAATGTGGATTGATATTGTCCAATATTTGGGGTAATTTTGTTTGTTTACATACCCATTCACCTTAAGGCGGAACATGATTTTTCAATGAAAAATAGGTTCAGGCCAAATGACCCCCATTTAACCTACATATTCAGCGAATACACGTTATTGTCCAATCTTGTTTGCAAGCATAATACAATATGAAGTCACTTGTTTGAGTTATTCATTCTATCTCAAATTGATTGAACACCACAGCTCTAACTAAAGTTACCGTATATTTGATTTGGTTACTATTCAGTTGATAATTAAAAATATTTATTAACTGTACATACAAGATTAAACGCATATGATGTCTAAGGTGTGCCTTAATTAACCGTGCAATCAATTTATTTCCAATGCAATCTTTTGTAGATGAATATTATTTATGATTTTTTACCATTGTATGCCTCTTTTTACACTCTATTTTATTTAGGTAAGCAATGAAATTGTAATTGAAGTCGCCGTAGCGTAGTAGGTAGTGTGTTGGCTTATTAGACGGCCATGGTTCAAACCCCAGGCCGGATATCAAAAGCAGATTTCTGGCAAAAACTCTGAAAGCAAATAAAATTGCCATGAAAAGTTTCTTCAAAAATCTGTCGTTCGGAGTCGACGGAGTCGGAGTCCCGCCACTTATGTAAAACCAAACATAAGTGCTGTGAGAAACTAGGTTTCATAATCCTGACTGAAGGGGTGTAATGACCAATTATGTACATATAAAGGGTCCGCCAAATAACTTTTTTTTGAAAATGCTTTAAAAAAACTACTGAATATTTTCTCAAATTTCTTTTTTTATTTGTAGTAAAACAGTAAGATATCTCGAAAATGCTGCTTATTACTCTCCATATTTGAAAGGGCACCAACCAAAAAACTACTGCGTAGAATTAATTGGAATTTTTCACACATAAGCCTTGCTAAATGAGCTGTAAAAGCATATACAAATTATACGTCTTGAGTGTGAAGTTGGGTGCAAAAAAATACAATTAAATCCTCTGTCGGGAAAAAACGAAATTACTTTCCGAACAACCCTATGGCATTTAGTGGTATTTGCTGAACTTACTTTAAGTAGTACTATTTGAATATCGCATAGTTGCCAGACAGAAATTTAAGGCTTTGTAAGAAGTTTGTTTTATCGGTTGCCACCGTCGGTTCATTATTTTAATTTGAAAATAATTACACCAACTTGTACTTGTTTTTTTTTATTATTTTAAGATTATGCTGGTGTCATTGTGTTTGTTTGTTAAAGACTAGGTCATGCTTTTGGTAGAGTTTGTTTTTTGATTTTCGCTGTTATTGGAACCTTATACAGGAAAGTAATATTATGCACAGCAGCTAAACTACCACGACATTCAAAACGCCAACGGGGATACGGCCGAACAGAACAAAAGTAATGGAATCATTTTATCGTATTTAATATCGTATTCTTTACCAATTTCAAGAGTATATTTTTTTTAGATTTTTCTTTTTATTCCATATTTTCCTGCTTGTGCCAGATATAACCAAATGCTTTGGAATTGTAAAATTAACCTGCTATGACAAGATAGGCAAGAAAGCCTGTATACCTTTTTAAATATTTAAATTTTTTAAATCTCTTTTATTTTCTTTTAATATAAAATTAGTTCCTGATAACGATTAGCAGTGAAAAACCAATATTTTTGTCGACAAATAAATTTTGTACTGGTCGTGAAGTTTATCTTTATTATCTTCTATCTGTGTTTTATAGGACATGTGTATACCACATGATATAATTGGCTTTTTGGTAAGTAATTTTTTTTATTTCCGTATATATCAAACAACTAGTATTGCTATAAATTTAAAACGCAATATAGCAACCCGAACTATAGGTGTCATAAAGATATATCCTGTAATGAACGGTTTACTATTAAACTGAAAATTTATGACAAAATTCAATTTTGTACCATTTTTCATATACTTGTTTTTTTTTTAGCCCTTGTAAATATCAGTAGAAATACAAATTTAATCTTGTCGAATGTTTTGCTCCTTAAAACGTTTTTTTTTTCATATATTATTTATTGAATCTTTCCTTTCGGAATTTACAATAAGTATTCAAGTCTTAACCTAAAATAATACAATAATAAAAGTTGTTATTGCCACTACAACGTACAACTAAAAGTGATTATCAAAAGTAAATTTATCTGATCAGATCATTTGTTTGAACATTTTGTCTCTTAAAAGACGGTTGGGATGTTCTGTAATCCTAGAGATGTAAATGACACTTGCTATTTTTATTTCCTCTCGAACTAAGGGCACCTTCAGATCTTTGTGGATGTTACTGTTTCTCATATACCAAAGAACACCTGTTATTATTCTAAGAAGTCTAGATTGCCGTCTTTGAAGCTTCTCTACATTGGATGGTGAGGCTGTTCCCCACAGTTGGATACCATAAAGCCAAATAGGTTTCAATACTGACTTATACAAAAGCAGTTTTAGTTCTAAATCAAGGGTTGACTTAGGTCCAATAAGCCAGTCAAGCTGTGCTGTTCTGAGTTTGATCTGGGTAATTTTGGCAGCTATATGGTGAGCCCAGGTCAGGCGACCGTCGAGATGGATACCCAGATAGATATCTTACACTAATATGTTCTGGTATTGTCATATTGAACGAACGGGTTATAGGGTAGGGTTAGTCTGAGGGTAAGAGGGGTAGGGTATATTTGTAAATATATACAACATATATGTCTGTATGTTAATAATAAATGTTAGTGTTGTTTTGTATATGTATTTCTAAAACGTTATAAAACGTTTATGACAATATTCATTTTAATTTATACTATTTAATTTCTCACAGTTTTTATATTAGTTCACAATTGTTTAATGTTAAATTGAAAATGTTTTAATGTTTTAATCAATTCAATATTATTTCGTTCACAATTTTATATATTCGTTTATAATTTGATATGTGTATATGCTTTAGGTAATTTCCTTTATATTCACAAGGCTTTTCCTTTTTTTTCGCGCACGACTAATTGGGTCTGTTTGTCGTTGTTTGACGATCGATAATCAACTTAACTACCAAGATCCTAATAATTATGTTGAAGGTGTTGATGAAAGTGTGTATGATGATGTATATTGTGAATGTTGATATGTGTTGGTGATGTTAATGTTATTGTTTGTTAAAGATGTTTGTGTTGTCCTATTGGAAGTCAGGGTTATGGTTGTATATTTGTTCACTCGTGTGAACATCCTCCCGGGCCGGCAACCTGTGAATAAAAACAAATTATTTTTAATTGTCCAAAAGGCGGGAAAGGGTAATAATTTTTTTTTCACTCGTGGTTTCAGGGTTTTCCCATGGGTACAGATTTTCAATTCCGACCTGGAGATCAACCATAACTTCTTGTGGGGTGGAACCTGAAATTAGACTTTGGTGGGTATTAATAATTGTGGGTGTTTTGGGTAAAAATTTGGGTAGGTAACGATGATGTTCGGGTGAGTAATGGGTAATTATTTAGGGTGTATGGGTGAGTAAATTTGCTCTTTTCAGACCATCATATTCCCCATTGAAACACTGTGTCTGACAAAGATTTATCAGTCTATCACGGGTAGTTTCGATCTCCTGCGCATCAAATTTAATACTCGGGTGGGTTAATAATCTATTGAGTCTTTCGTCAATAGATTGTGGGTTTTTTCGATCCATAACTATGCTGTCATGTCGAAATTTATTTCTTCGAGTAAATGATACGCAGTCACAAAATAGATAGACATAAGACAATATTCTAAAAGCTTTGGACCATTCAGAAAATCTTTCCAAAATGTCCTGAGTAGGGTGAGTGAAGTTCATAGATGGTTTTGGGTCTACAGTTTCAACTGCAGCTTGAGTTTCGGAGGGTAAATGTGTTGTTGGCCACTTTGTCGGATATTTCTTCAACCAGGTTTGTTCATTCCAGAACTCGTCATCCTTCAGTCCGTCTGCATTGCAACCATGACTGACAACAACGGCTGTCCACATTTCTCCAGTTCCTGGTTTCTACCGCATCTGAAATTGGAGACACACGGTCTGTCAGAAAGGTGTTCCTAGTAGTTGGGGTTTCGTTGAGCCATGTCAAAACTATCGAGGAGTCCGTCTAAAAATTCATTGGGTGTTGGGTTAGCCTTTGCTGGGTAATCAAATTGTGTGCCATCTTTGCCAACAACACTGCACCATAAAGCCCTAATTTCGGCAACGAAATGACTTTGATAGGTGCAACTCTCGTCTTAACGAAGTGTAGGGTTACGGACATAGGTCCACTTACGGGTATAACTCGTGCGTATATAATCACAGAGTATGCCTTTTCAGAAGCATCTGAAAAGTCATGAAACTCAATTCCTGCTGAAGGTGAAAAATGTATCCATCTAGGAACCCCAATATTGTCATTATTACAAAACTGCAAAAACTTGTGCCATTTAATAAGGGTGAGTGGGTTAATTAATGCACGAAACGGGTGGGTGGTATATTTCGGGTGGATACCGTTAGTGGGTTTGGGTAAGTAGTTAATATTCTGGGTGAGTAACGGGTGTGTAACGAGGGTGAAATATGGAAGGTTATTTCAAGGGAGTTGACTAGTGTGTGGGTAGGACTACGACCTTAGTTATGGGCCAAGTCAACGTTCCGGTTGATGTTCGTATTTCGACTACTCTAGGTAGTCCATCGGAAACTGGGTGAATTTTGGCAACTCGTCCGAGTAACCATCCATTCGAGGGTATGTTATCCTGTTTAATGTAAACCGTGTATTTGAATATTCAAGGCAGCTGTGCCTAATAATTTAGCTCTGTCATCTAATTGGGTTTTGCTTGATTGGGTTTGGGTAGAGAAAGACTGTATTGCATTTGACGTAGAGGATTTATCGTCATTTTCTGGATTAGTGTTTGGGGTGGGTTTGTGTAATAGGGTATTATGTCTGCCGCCACAGTATCTGCACGTAAATGTGCTTCAACATTCTGATACCATGTGACTAATGGCCAGACAATTGTAACAAATGGCATTCTTTCTTACGAATTCAATTCTTTCATTTACTCCCAGGGAAGTAAACGATGAGCATTCTTTCAGAGTGTGGTTATTTACGCACAGTTTACACAATGAACCATCGAGTTTTCCTCGGGTTTCTGGGTAATTATGCGTATTCGGGTGAGTTTGGGTAGAATTCATAGGTTTGCTCTGGAATTGAATTTTGTTTGTGGATCGGGTATCCTTCTTATTGCCGCATGTTACATTATGGAACGCTATTACCTTTCTGGCAAATTGATTGTTGCTGTCCTGGAGGAATTTGTGTTTTGGGTGGATGTTTGGGTTAGGGTTAGAGTTACTTTCCGGAACATCATTGACAGAAGTGAGTTCCTTGAATGTATTTGTTAGAAATACATCCACATCTGTCCAGGAAGGCATTTCAGCACAATCTTTTAGGGTTTTCTCAAATTCCCTTCGGGTTTCCTTGGGTAATTTTGTCAAACAGAGATATACTATGATAGGATCCCAATTGTCCGTATCTATCTCCAATGTATTCAAATTTGCAATACAGCAATTAATCTTTCTCTGTAATTTTCTTATTGAAACACTGCACATAGTGTTTACCGCTGGTAAATTTAAAAGGGTCTTAATTTGTGCGTTAATTTGCATTCTTTTATTCTCATACTGATTTACCAGTTGGGTCCAAGCAATAAGAAAACCGTCATTAGTCAAGGGTGCGTTGTCGACTATTTCTTTAGCTTCGCCGCTGGTCTTATTTTTAAGGTAGAAAAGTTTTTCTACACCACTTAGGCGGGTATTATTGCCATAAATGGCCTTGAATAGGTCTCTGAACGAGGCCCAAGACTTGAAATCCCCACTGAATGTTTGCATATCGCAAGGGGGTACGTTAAATCCAACTGATTGGGTGGGTTGTGTGGGTTGTGAGGGTTCGGGTGGGGTGGTGTTTGAATCTTTGGGTTGGGTTAAATTTTCTATAGATTCATCTATGGAAATCATAGATGGCCTATAGAATTTTTTGGCAGATCTCACATTTCTGGAGAGGCCATTAAAATTTATTGAATTGGAGACTTCGGGGTCATTGAGTTGTGGCGACTCTCGCATCTGTCTGAATTTTCCGTCAATATTCGACCACAACTCTTCCAATTCATTCTTCATGAATCTCAATGCGGGTAGTGATTGAGACTTCTCTGTACTGGCCTTGAAATCTTCCTCAAAGGCACTTAAATCCTGTTGGATATAACGTAGAATATCAGCGGCTAAAGATTTCATTTCCGACATATTTATCTTTTCTAAATTTAATACGCAGAGGATTGGAAAAAGTTATTAAATTGCGATAGTAAATCGAATTATCGCGGGTAGATTTGGTTAAAAAAAATGTTTATTTCAAATTTGAAATAAAACTAATCAGCAGACAAAATTGCCTATTGGGTATCCTTTGTGTTTTTGTTGCACTACACAAAGAGAACGGCAATATGTGTTACTCACAATATTTTGAAAATATTATCGAAAAAAGGGTAAGTGTTGGGTGGATTTTATAGGATAATATTTCTTAATGTGAGTTTTTTTTATAAATTTCAAAATTCGCGATAAAATTATGCGATAATTTATATAAAAAATGTAAATTGAAAATTTTCAACTTACCTTGTCTGCTGAGGGTAGGGTACAAACCAATTTAATTTTTCCAATTCCTCTTTGTGTGATGTTTGTTGTGTTGTGTTTGTGTGCAATGTTAATAATGTTAATTTGTTAGTAGTTACTTATATTTGTAATTGTTTTTGATTTATTTTTTGTAAGTGAACTGTATTGAAATGTAATTGTTAGTACACTTTATATTTTTCAATTTTTTAATTTTTGTCACTATGTACTTTGTTGCTACTTGTTTTGAATTTTGTTCAATTTTTTATTTGTCTTTTATTACTTTGTTTATGTATTGTTCCAAATAATGTGCAATATGTGTTCCTCTTTTATAATGTGTATTTTGTTTCTATTTTTTTTACCCTTTGTGAACTTTTATGTTTCTTTTTTAATTTATATTTGTTTTGAAATTTTAATTTTTTGCTTTTGTATTGTTCTGAAAATGTATAATTTTTGTTTCTTTAATGTAATATGTGTTTTGTTTGTATTTTTTGTGAACTTTAGTAACTTTTGTGCTTGCCTTTTGATTTTAAATTTGTTTTTAACTTTTATTTTACTGTTCTATGTAATTTCACTTTATTTTTGTAATTTTTATATGTATGATAATTTTAAATATGTGATGTATTATTATTTTTGATTTTGCAATGTCCAATTTTTTACTGTTCTATATGTATGTTGTTTTTGTTAATGCACTCTTTCTTTTAATGTGAACTTCTGTGATTATTGTTTGTGTTAATTGTTAATTTGTGTTTTCTGATTTATATTTAAGTATTTTGTTGATTATCGAGTTATGTATTTTTGTTTGTAGGATATTTGGTTATGTTTTTTGTATAGGGTGATTTATGTTTTACACTATTTTTGTTAGTGCATGTGTGTTTATTTTAATTTCTTTATCTGTTTCATTTTCACTATTTATTTAAGGCACTGTGCTATTATTGTCTTAGATTTCTTTTCGATTTTTATTAGAATTTAAAATAAGGGTGGGGTAAAATCTGCACAATTTAGGTGGGTTTTTTGTTGACTGTATACATGTGTCGCTGTCTCTTCTTTTTCCTTGAAGGACCATGAACGAACGGGTTATAGGGTAGGGTTAGTCTGAGGGTAAGAGGGGTAGGGTATATTTGTAAATATATACAACATATATGTCTGTATGTTAATAATAGATGTTAGTGTTGTTTTGTATGTGTATTTCTAAAACGTTATAAAACGTATTTTATTTATATTTTATGACAACATTCATTTTAATTTATACTATTTAATTTCTCACAGTTTTTATATTAGTTCACAATTGTTTAATGTTAAATTGAAAATGTTTTAATGTTTTAATCAATTCAATATTATTTCGTTCACAATTTTATATATTCGTTTATAATTTGATATGTGTATATGCTTTAGGTAATTTCCTTTATATTCACAAGGCTTTTCCTTTTTTTCGCGCACGGCTAATTGGGTCTGTTTGTCGTTGTTTGACGATCGATAATCAACTTAACTACCAAGATCCTAATAATTATGTTGAAGGTGTTGATGAAAGTGTGTATGATGATGTATATTGTGAATGTTGATATGTGTTGGTGATGTTAATGTTATTGTTTGTTAAAGATGTTTGTGTTGTCCTATTGGAAGTCAGGGTTAGGGTTGTGTATTTGTTCACTCGTGTGAACACATACCATTAATCTTGATGGGCGGACAATTTCCCCTTCTCAGTGTAAACGTGATGTGCATGCATTTAGAATCACTAACATGAGATTGAAGTCTTTGTGACGCAACTGTAGAATCTCTATGAATACTTAAAAACGCCGTATCATCCGCAAAAGTAGACGTGTGAGTCACTAAACTTGTAGGCATATCTGCAATGAACAATAAGTAAAGGAACGGCCCTAGAATACTTCCTTGTAGTACGCCAGCAGATATCTTTCTGCGGAAGAGGTGACATCTTTGGATTTTATTTGGAAATATCTATCCCATAAGTAACTTTTTAGCAATTTATGCACATTCTTTGGTAAAAACTGCGTGATCTTAAAAAGAAGTCCTTCGTGCCAGACCTTATCGAAGGCTTGAGATATATCAATAAATAGCGCAGATCAATACTGCTTGTTCTCAAAAGCACGTCTAATTAAATTGGTAATTCTGTGCACTTGCTGAATCGTGCTATGTTTACGCCTAAAGCCAAACTGATGGTCGGGAACTATGTCGTTGGCATCAATATGCGGTATTAAACTATTAAGCAGCATTTTTTCGAACATCTTAGAAATTATTGGGAGTAAACTTATTGGACGATATGATGATACTTGCGTGATGTCCTTGCCTGGTTTAGGTATCATCACTAAATCAGATAATTTCCAAGATGCAGGAAAGTAGCCTATTCGCAACATAGAGTTAAAGATGAATAATATAAAATGCACGGCCAATGTAGGCAAATTTTTAATCATTGTCGCAGTTATTTTAGCACAACAAGGTGATTTGTTCGGCTTTAGGCTCTGGATGACAGCAATCACTGCAGACAGCCGGTACTTGATCGGCCTACTAACCACATCGTCGATTGTAACTGGGACAATACTAGAAACATAATTGTTTGGTGTAAAAACATTCTCTAAGTAGTTGGCAAAAGCGTCCACTTTCTGTTCTGCGCTTTTTGCCCAATCACGGTGCTGTAGTCGTAAATGGGATTCATGCAAAGTAGGTTTCGTCATTTTCCTTACTGCCTTCCATAAACTGTAGTCCGAGTCATTCGTTGCGTCCAAATTTTGCAAGTATTTCTGCAGATTCGACTCTTTGTCCTTCTGCAAAGCGTCACACAGAAGTCTTTGGCACTGATTAAGTTGAGACTTTAGACCTGGAGAACGATATTCTTGCCATTGGCGTCTTAAATTCCTTTTTTGGCGTAACAGTGCTTCTATGTTATTAGAGCAGGGAAATTTTCGTTTTCTTACCAAAGGGGTAGAGGATGTAGATACCCTAGCAGCTTCAGTTAAGATGTTAGTAAACTGGCGGACGCCGGATTCAATTTCCTGTTCACACTTCAAAGAGATATTTGATGGCAGATGCGAGCTTACGAACATTTTGTATTTCCGCCAATTTGTCCTCGTCTGAAGATAATTTTGCTCCAGTAGGTTTGTATCAGGCACAAATGTTAGGATGGTTGGTGAGTGATCAGAAGAGAGATCCAATGACGGGTGCATACGAAGATTTTCACGTCTAATATTTCTTACTACGGCAAAATCTATTACATCCGGAATTTTGTTTAGATCAGTTGGCCAATAAGTAGGATGACCAGCAGACAAGGCATCCATTCTGTTCGAAGATACTGCGTCCAATAGCTGTCTTCCTCTCGGAGTAATGACACGTGATCCCCAGAATGTGTGTTTTGCATTATAATCACCTGCTGCAATAAATTTCGGGCCCAGCGTGTTGAAGTAATCGAGGAATTAATCTTTGCAAATGTGGTGTCTTGGAGGACAATAAAGTGCTGATATTGTAACACCAATGTAGGGTAAATTGATTGATGTTTCTTGAATGTAATCTTGGGTGAATTCTGGCAATGGAAAGTGCCTAATGTCCTTGTGAACAAGAATAGATGCCCCTCCACATGCCCTACCACTAGGGTGTTTTGCGTCATATGTGTAGTAGTCATTAATTTTAAAGCAGTTTTTGTCCGAGGTGTGTGTCCGATATTAGCATGACATCAATTTGGTAAGTATATAAGAAGTTTTGTACTTCGTTTTTATGATGGCTTAATCCGTTCGCGTTCCAAAAGCACATCTTGAGGGTGTTCATGTCTTATTTACTAAAATCTGCATAAGCATATTTTGGTCTTGCAGCAGCTGTTGCAACATGGTCTGCATGTTAGCCATAAAATTACTCTTTGTTTGGATTAGAGTATCAATTAAATTTTGGGAATTCGAATGTGCAGTTGGAATGCCTTCTTTTAGGGCGTCAGCATATGAAAGAGCATCTGAAACTTTACTCGTGGTTTGGGCAGCATTTTTGGAGTTTGCCTGTTGGGGAATGGTGGGCTGAGGTAAACTTGGGAAGTTTGATTCACGGTACTGATTATATAAGTTCTTTTGACCACCGCTTTATTTTTGAGTTCCAAGTATACTTTGCATCCTCGATAATTAGCCATGTGGTTTTCATCTCAGTTACTGCATTTTTTACAGCTAACTTCAGTTTTCGGGTGGGGACATTCACTGCTTCTGTGTACGTTTCCGCACCTGACGCATACTGCCGGTAATTTGCAGAAAGATTTTGTGTGCCCAAATTCTTGGCAATTTTGACACTAAGTGGGGCCTTTACGTTTAATGGGTTCCTCTACATATATTCGACGGTTTAACAGATACCTTAATCCATATATAGGATGATTGTCACATTTTTTCCTTATATTGTTGGAGTTAAATTCTATTTCGACTCTAAAAAGCGGTTGTGGAATTTTATTTTTATTTAAAATATTATGGATTGATTTGACTTCATACCCTTCAGATTGAAGGGCATTCTTAATATCGCTAATAGGTACAGTACTGTCAATGCCTTTAATGATTTCATTTAAACCTTTTCCACTTTTGAGTTGATAAGTATAGTAGAGGGGTATGGGGTAGATTCGTATTTGGGCCAACAGACTTATTAAAATTTTGACCACTCGCACTATTGCTAATTTTTTTTTTCACTTGTTGGGTCGCTGACGTAGCGTACCCGATTTGCAGGCTTCGCTGTCAAATAACGCGACTCATCAATTTTTTTATTTATATTAACTGTTTCACATTCTTTTGAAGTAATGATCACGTAAGCATTTCTATCATTAAAACTCAGTCTGCGTTCATTAGCACTTGCACTTGGCTCACTCATTAATTAGGTTAACGGCCTTTACATTTTTTTTACTTATTTGATTGTTGTCTGTCTTTATGATGTTTTTTTCTTTTTTTTTAACTTTATTAAGTTTAAGTTGTTATGTTTTTTTATTATTCTTTTTTTATTTTACTTGTAATAAAACACCTATTCCAATTATTTTTTATAATTTGCCGACTGCATGTCCGTACACTTTAAGTGCCGCGTAACTAATCAAAATTATTATCCTTAAAATGTGGTAATTCAGTGTTTTTTTTATTTTAATCTACAAATATTTCTATCTAAAAAGTTTGATCTGAAAACTTTACGTACAGAGCTATTGTTGCAGAAATGTTTATTTGTTTGTAGAGCTTTTGTTATAACAAAAGTAATAACAGCAACATTTTCTATCAACATGTTCCTAAGACACAATATAAACATTACAGCTGAAATTAAAAACATTTGAATGATTAGGATTACAATTAATAATTAACTTAATTAAATCAGTAAATGAAGCTTTTGCAGTAATTATTGGTAATTATTTACATTTTTACTGAAGAAATTATAAATTATACTTCACAAACATTATTATCTGTGGTAATGACTCTGATGTTATGATATTGATATCTGGTTTTTGTAAGACAGAGTTCATTTTCGTCCGACATTGCCATATGCAAATTTAAAAAAAAGATAAAAACTTTCTAGAAAGTTATACGTGTTTTACTTTACACTCTCATTTTACGCGCTTAGATTTTATGGAAAATAATCATTCTCTGTCATTTTGACAAATATCTTACCCGAGCTTACATTATAGTTGGCAAATAACCAAAAGTATAAAATATATTAAGAGAATTTAACTGAAAATTAATAGAATTTTTGCAATTTCAAATTTTTTATATTCAATTTGTTAAATAATACCAATTTTATAAAAAAGTGTTAAATTATTTCAATAATTAACATCAGCATTGTTCTGCGAGGAAAAATTGCTCAAAAGTTGGCCACAGACCCACGTGGTCTGTCCTAGCTAGGTCTCACCCTGGAAAGGGAATTATATAAAACCAGTGGCAAATCATTTCCTAGTGAGACACCACAAGTTTTTAAATAGGTTCCCACAACGGTAGCAACTAACCTCACTCCCTAAATCTGACGATTAAAATATATATACTATTATCAATCATACCAAGAAAAATCCAGACCTGGTCAGTCTGGGAATAGGCAGACCCAATCAGCAAGTTGGAGACCTGCGAAATCCAACTTTACACATCATTCAATCTTCCCGCAATACCAGTATACAACCCTTAATTGCCAGCATTAAAAAAAAACCTAGAGCTCATATACGTGTTACCTAACCTAGATTTTCCGGCACCAAGGTCGTGTTATATAATCCCACGTTTTGAAACACAAATCGATTTTGAATGTTAAGAAGTCCTCATTATTTCCGAGGATGGAACTCAAATTGCGTTAAAACCTATGTCCAAATCATGGTCAAAATTAAAATTAGTTATTTTTCTAAAATCAATTTAAAATTTTCAACAAACATATAAATTTTTAACAAAAACATATAGAGTTTCAACATTACCGTTTCAACAAACATTGCCTAAAATGTTTAGTAAAAACTAGTAAAATTTCAAAAAGTAACAATATAATTTAAAGCAAAGTAACACATAATTAAAATTTCAACAAATATCCCCTTAATTTTCTTGAAGATGTGATTACTTAAGTTGAAATATCAACAACAGTTGCAGCAGGTTAAAATCATTTAATCGGGGTGCTATCTCGGTAATGGCATCACGAATGTTGGCCTTCAAATGCCCAATTGTCTCTGGTTTGTCAGTATAACACTTTTCTTTAACGCCGCTTTACAGAAACTAGTCCAACGTTGTCAAATCACACCCTCTTGGTGGATAATTGACGTCACCATTTCTACTAATTAACCAATCGACCAAACATCGTTCACACCAATACCATGAAGACCGCGTACAAAAAAATTGATTATCAGGATGCGATAGGTGTCTTCATTGACCGCAATGGTTGTGCCGTACTCATTTTTAAAGAAATATGGGCCAATAATGCCTCTGCTCCAAAAGCCGCACCAAAGAGTCACTCGTAATGGGTGCATTGGCTTCTGTAAGACCACGTGTGCTTTTTCTGAGCCTAAAATACGGAAATTTTGCTTATTAACGTACCCACCAAGATGAAAATGAGCTTCATTCGAAAAGTTGATTTTATTGGCAAAATCGTCATCATCGTACAAATTTTCGTTGACCCAATAAATCAGAAAGTTGCTCAAGTGAAATTCTATTCATTACATTCTGTGAAGATAATATTGTTACGTTTTTTACGTTACGTTTGAAATATGAGCTCGTAGATTCCAAATCAAATAAAAATAAATTTGTGTTTAGTTTTTATTAAAAGTCTTTATTATTAGCACAATTCTGTGTGCCACTGTTTACAACTTATTGTATTATTTTTATTCCTCTGTTTATACCCTTTGCATAAATAATAACAATCACTAAACAATTATTCGATAGAACTTTGTAACGGAGATCTTGAAAACGGAGATCTGGAAAACATTTTCAATTTTAAACTGTGTTGAAATAGTAGCATCGTCTATTTAAGAATTCAAACTGTCTACTTTAAACGGGTCTTGGAAAAAGCTGTGGCCGGAGGGTGTTTTAAAAGATAGTGTGGTACCACCATTGAATTTTGAAATTAGCTTGATTTTAAATCTGGGCCACCGTTTTAGTGGAGAAGGTTTTGATGATATGACCGAAGATGATATTAATGAAATAATATATGAAACTGAGTATTTAAACGAAGAAGAGTTGATTCTATTAGCAAATGGATCTCAAACTGCTTCAAATATCACACATGAAAATGAAGACATTGATCCTGAGGAAGATATCTGGGAATCAGTTCCTCATTTCACCCTAAAGCGCATACAAGAGGGTTTTAATTTTGGTTGAGAAATTGAAATCTTTTCTTTTTTTCAGATAATGAAAAATTCAAGATGCAAATAGACATGAATCTAGCACTTTATTACTAAATCGAAAAACAGTTAGAAAAAAAGCAAAAAAGGACGTCCAACAAAATGTTTTTTTTTATCAAGTGACGAAAACTTTGCCGAGGAAATTTCTTCTGATGAAGTTATACGCCCAAAGCGCTCACTATTTCGACGTAATATGATGTTCGAAGTAAATGACACAGACTAATGAGAGCACAAAAATTAGATTAGTTAAGCATAATATTTGCATATGTTTCCGATTGTTTTCTTTTTCATTGTTTTATAATTTTTTTAAATAAAGTATTAATTTTGATTTTAAGTTGTAAACGTACATACATCTTTAATTTAGTACCTATTTTATTTTGGAAAAATCTTATTGGAACATAACCCTCAAATTTATATGAAAGCAAAGTCTTCTATAACGCGAATTACATAACGCGGAATTTTCCTGGAACGTAACCAACGAGGGACACCTGTATTTAGATTTTCCATTTTCGTAACAATATTCTTTATTATATGAATAGAATGATATAAGTATTGCCAGATTTGAGGTAACCGATGATTAAAATTTAAACCGATAGATAGCCTACCCGATAGAAGAAATTTACAGATATTATTAACAACAAAGCTAGGTCATAATTCCGACTTAAAGAATTGTAATGGCCCTTAAGTAAGTAAACTGTGATTTACTTTACATAACTTTTCTCTGCTTTGAATATTTTTTATGCTTTGAATATTCGATGATTTAGAAATCGTTCTTTTCTCCTATTCATAATTACTCACAACTATCGCATAGCACAACATCCATTTAAAATCGAAATTCGAAGCCAAAAAAAAAATTAAAACGAATGTTTGGTTGTAAGACGTCTACGAGTATAATGACGTCGCATGGTATAATAGTCTGCTTTATTGAAGAAAATCGTGAAATGAAAGAAGTCTATTTGGTTAGTTCATATTTGAGTGTAAACCATTTGTTCCAAAATGTGCATTTAAATTCTAAGTTGTTGGATATTAGCATATTATACCAGCAAATTTAAATTGCGTTATACACTAAAACGTAAGTCAGCCAACCGTATTATTGCATGTAAAATGTACTTTGTGACGTTCTTATGTTCTCATGACGTTAGGAATTGTGTTTTCGAGTTTCATAAGGACGTTTTACTTATTTATAGTAGAAAAATTGAATTCCCTCGCATTTATTTAAATTCAATTGAGTTTGTGGCCATGCTTGATGATTTAAGAATTTGAAAATCAATAATGGAAGGCGACAGTAACGATGTTAACGATGACATGTTGAAAATCCATTTACAATAATTTGTCCTGGTAGTTAAAAGGCAAAGAAAAAGGAAACAAGTAATGAAAAGAACGAAAATTTGATAAACATTGTGCTGACAAATATTTATTTAAATTTTGTTTGGGAAAAGAAGCACTCAAACCAAAAAAATTATAAAATTAGGAAAATTTAATAAATGAAAATTGCAGCCATTAATAAACAACCATTTTGCAGATAGTATGGATGTTTCTTTTCTCACAGTAAACGCTGATTTCATGCCATAGTATTGTTACGTGTTTAACTTTTTAAAAACGTTTAAAATATGAGTTCGTTGATGCCAAACAAAAATAAAAATAAATTTGTGTTTAGTTTCAATTAAAATCTTCATTGTTTACACTACTTATGTGTGCCACAATTTACAAATTTACGAATACAACAATAATTGCTTATTCGCTATTCTTCTTTGCCTACAACGCAGATCTTTTCAACGGCGATCTACAATCCACGACTGTTCTCTTCACACGCAATGCGTTTTCACACAAGACTGACTGAATTTTTATTACTCGTTGCCTGCTTTATCTTGCATTTTTATATGCCCACGCAAACAGTCTGCTGAAGGTTCTTGACGTTGAACGTTAGTGGTTTCGCTTTCTCGAGAATTTTATCGCGACTGCATTGATATTTGTGTATCTTGTTCACATTGTTTGTTGTTGCATTCGCTTACTTGTCTATCCCCTTTTTCTTTCATACTGATGTTGTTGGTTTACTTGTAACAAGTTCTCTGTATTTGTTAGCGTAGCTTTTGTTTAATGTTTTAACGTTAAACGATGGTACACCGTTTCCATTTTCGTAACAGTATTGATTTATTTTTTATAGGTTTATTAGAAACAAGCTAGACATGTGTACTGATCTATATTTTGCAGTTTCATAATCACGCCTCTATTTTTATAACGACCTCCACAATTTCAATTCGAATATGAAGCTCGTTATTAGAATTTTTTGAGAAAAACAACAAATCAGTATTCCGTCTTTTCAATTGATCTTTTTATGGTTGGCGTGTGGGTATAAAGAAGTGCAAAGTTTTTTTCTGAAATCAAACCGTTGCTACGAAACGCACCTGCTTGCATTTAAAATTTTTATAAAGTTTCAGATCAACAGTTTTTCCTATTACTTCACACGCGAAATCTGTTTTATTTTAATTTTTTATTTGTGATAAAAAATGGCATTAAACTGATTTTTAAACTTGGGGCATGGAGCTTATATCCAGCAACTCGTCTCCACAAAATACTACCCATTTCATAACATGTCATCCGTCAATTTCTCCGCAACAAATTTTCAATATCTTTGCATGAATTTCTCGATTTCCCGAAAAGAAATTTTTAATTCTCTTGCGATACAAACAAAGAAATTTTAAATTTCACTTTAAGAAATTTGTTATTAACTCTTATACGGAAGGGAAAGGTAACATATAGGTAACTTATTTAAGATGAAGGAGAGTCTTTTTGGTGCAGAAATTGATTTCAATTCAGTTTGTTTCATGTCGAATGAAAAGCCCCGACAAATGCCTAACTCTGCCACTTCTATCACAAATCTCTAAAGAAAAATGTATATTTCAGTAGAACAACGTAGCAATTTTCAGGAATTCTTATTAAAAGAATCGGTTTCTATCAAAAATTATTGATATTGTTACGAAAATGAAACAGTGTACATCGTTTAACATTAAAATAAGCAAATAAGCTACACAAACAAATACAACGAACTCGTTACAAGTAAACCAACAGCATCAGTATGAAAGAAAAGGGGATAGACAAGTAAGCGAGAACGCAACACCAAGCTATGTGAACAAAATACACAAACTACAATGAAGTCGTGATAGAGTTCTCGAAACCCCGAACGTTCGACTTCAAGAGCCTTCAGACTGATTACGTGCGCATATAAAAAGGCATGACAAAGCAGGCAAAGAGTAGTGAGAATTCAGTCAGTCTTGTGTGAAAACGGGTTGCGTCTGAAGAAAACAGTCGCGGTTTGAAGATCGTCTTTGAAAAGATCTACGTTGTAAGCCAAGAAGAATAGCGAACAAGCAATTATTGTTATATTCGTCTAGTTGTAAACGGTGGCACACAAATGTAGTGCGAACAATAAAGAGCTTAATTGAAACTAAACACATATTTGTTTTTATTTTTTTTGCAATCAACGAACTCATATTTTAAACGTTTCTCAAATGGTAAAAACGTAACAATATAATGGATTGACTAGCTTGTTTCTCAGATTTTAATCGATTAACAGGTATATATTGAAGTCGCCATAGTCTAGTAGGTGTTGGCTTATTAGACGTGATACCAGGGTTCAGATCAGATATCTCCAACAAAACGAAACATAAAAAATATTTCGTCGGCGTCTTCCTGTAAACAAACTTCTAGCAAAAATTCTAAGAGCAAATCGGAGTCGACTGAACGTCCCGCTGCTCATGTATAAAATTAACGCAGACAACATAAGTGGTGTGAGAAGGTAGGTCGTAATCCTGACTGAAGGATTGTAGTGACTGGCTATACATGTACAGTACATAATTACAACGATTACTCCAATGTCCCAATCGTGGAGTTAAGAAGAGTGGACGTTACGAAAAGAAAAAAGTGTTGTTATCATGCATAACACGCTACTAACAACCACTGTGTGAGAGTCCTTTAATGTGAGTCAAGAAAGATTGCGTAATACAATCAAATCCAATATTAAGCTAATGGAAAACTACGGCGGAAACCTTCATGACAAGAATTGCGTTTATGAGTTTAATATTCTATTTCTTGTTAATGAAAGCAGTAACTGAATAATTTTATATCGAATGTTGGATATTTCCTATAGAATTTTGCTTGGCAATTAAATTTCAACCACCGTATTAAACTCTTATTTTGAATGCATAAATTTGAACTCACTGCTTTCAATTTTAAATGAGACAATTTATAACAACTTTATTAAACACATAAATTGTCGTAAAATAGGTTATAAGTTCTTGTTCAAATGTTTGCCAAAACTTGGCCACATAACGCCGCAACTTATAAAACCAAACTGAATAGTTTAACTCTTCTTATTTGCAAAGTTCATAAATTTTCATGATCAATTATGAAATGCTCATATAAAATATACAATTCAGTTGGTTTTCGAAACAGTTGGGAGTACCATATTTGGTTCAATCGTCAAGTAATTTTTGCAGTAACATATACTCGTACGTAATTTATTTGTATTGTTCCGCATAAAAGGAGAACAAAGCAAATAAATTTGCTTATATGATAAACACATTTGTATATGAAAATTTATTGGGAAAGCAAAAAGGAAAACTACATAAATAAATATTTTGCATTCCTTCATCAGTTCCACATAAGCACTAATTGGAAAAAACGTTGAAATAAACAATTATTTTGCCAATCTTTTAAATTAAAATTAAAAAGATGTTCTTGTTTTTTGACAGGGGATGTGATGTGAAATCTGCATAGCACAGCATAATTCTAGAATGTTTACTTGGGAACATTACGAAGGTAGGAAAATATATTAAATCATTATGCTTCAAATACAGCTTCCAATTACAGATTATGATGAGTTCTTTTAGTTTTTAAATCCATGTCTCAGGAACTATTACCATTTATAACACTACACTCACTAGATGTAGATGACGTGAACAATAATATGTTTTCACAATTAAAAAACGTGTAAAATATGAGCTCATAGATTGCAAATAAAATAAAATAAATTTGTGTTTAGTTTGAATTAAAATTCTTTATTATTTGCACAATTCTGTGTGCCACTGTTTACAGCTTGATGTAAACAACAACAATTGCTATGTTTGTTATTCCTTTGTTTATACCCTTTGCATAAACAATAACAATCACTAAACAATTATTCGACAGATCTTTGTAACGGAGATCTTCAAACCACGATTACTCGCTTCAAACACACCGCGTCTTCACACAAGATTGAATGAACTTTTACTCACTCAGTTGCCTGCTTTGCATTGCCTTTTATATCTTCAAACGAATAAACATTTCAATGATATCTCACACGCCAATTGTTTTATTTAAATCTAAAGATAACATAACATATTTGGCTATTATTCAGTCAGGGTTACGGCCTAGCTTCTCACACCACTTATGTTGTGTGTGTTAATTTTATACATGAGTGGCGCGACTTACAGTTTAAAGTAGATTCCGAATGACAGATTTTGTTTGTGAAACTTTTCATGGCAATTTTTATTTACTTTCAGAGTTTTTGCCAGAAATCTGCTGAGAGAAAGTCGCTCAATATTTAAATTTTTCAATATTTTCGTTTTGATGTCAACACACTACCTACTAGACTACGGCCATTTCAAAGTGATAGAAAGCTCTTAATGAAATGCCCGATATAAACTATATTACATACCTAAAGTTTTCTACTCTACCGTATTACAGATACTAAGAGTACTTCAACAAGCACATGCTGGTCTTTAGTCCACAACTTTTCATAACAAATAAAAAATATATTCAATAACAAAAAAAGAAATAAAAATCGCAAAACAAACAACGAAAAAGCTAAAAACCGTCATGTTTCCAAAAGTAAATATATTTCCACCGTAAAACGAAGAAGGAAACAGAAAAACATGCTAAAATACATTTGAATTTGGTGAATAAGAAAATAATCTACATAAGTAAGAAAATTTCCGGATATCATTTTTCCATACAAATAGAAATAAACTCACAACGTTTGCTTTATTTTAGAATAAGAATAAAATAAGAAGAAAAATAAAATTTCGTAAGGATTAAATTAAATATTAAATCAAAAATAAAAGGCAATTATTTGTTCTATTTTTTACTTTTCCTTTTGGCTATCACAAGTTGATGGATGCAAGGTAAACTTGAAAAAAATTAATTAATTGAGAAAGAAATCCTTGAGTCAAAATTTTCAATTAAAACACCAACAACGATATAATACTATTCTATAGTTCATATTTACTAGCTACCAAATTGGCAAAAGGCAAGTGAAATTAACTAGCTTCACCAATGTTCTCAATTTGGCTAAGTTACTCTTTTATTATCATCGTATTTTCAGAGACAAATCGTACTGTTTAATGATGATATTTGTAGTGCAGAATCTATAAGAGTACCAGAGATCCGCAAAGAGTATTCAAAATGATGAGTAGAATCGAATCATACTCATAATTGCTAATACTTATACGCATTCATACTTATTTTAATATTATACTCATACTACTCATATTCAAAGTTTGAAGTACTCATCGTACTCATACTTAACAATACGCATGATGTTGTTGATTTCAACATTTACAAGAATCACAAAATATGTATGATTCGTGCACGAACACTACAATACTCACTAGAAAATTGTGTGTTTGATTTGCTTGGTGTCTTTGTCTTTTTCTTTTTTCTTTTTTTGTAAATGCAACAACAACTAAGACTGTAAATTTTGACGTATGATTTGAATCACTAAAATCATTTATGAGTATTATAAATATTTTTATAAATCTGAATGAGTAGGCGTATAAATCAAACATTTCGAATGGTACGAGTTCGACGTCAACGTTGTACTCATACTCAATGTAATCATACTCATAAATCAACGTTATAGTGAGTATGAATGAATCAGAGTAGTTAAATTTCAATATTGTTGACTCGGTTATATTCAAAATTTCATTAGTGCTTATGAGTAGGGAAAAACGATTCATTGCTGATCTCTAGTACCTAGCTATGTGATGAAACTGATTATAAAAATACATACGTACGTATACACATAATTGGTAATTACAACCCTTCAGTCAGGATTATTGCCTAGTTTCTCTCGCCACTTATGTTGTGTGTGTGAATTTTATATATAAGTGGAGGGACCTACAGTTTAAAGCCGGCACCGAACGACAGATTTTTTTAAAAACTTTTTAGGACAATTTTATTTACTCTCACAGTTTTTGCCAGAAAACTGCTGACAGGAAATCGCCGAAAAATATTTTATTCAATTTTGGTGTTGTTGGCGATATCTGACTTGGAGTTTGAACCGTAGCCAACACACTACCTACTAGACTACGGCGAATTATATGAAGCAATCCTTTATTAATCGTTGTTAAACAAGATTTAGCAGAAATTTAGAACCTGAAAGATAAAGATCAGAATATGAAATGATTTAAAAATCAGGAAATAATTAAAACTTTTGAATTAATCGCATAAAAAAGAAAGAAAAAAACAATTCTTGTGGGTGCCCTGGTAGTCTAGTGTGCTAGACTATTAGCGTGACGGTCGTGGGTTCGATTCGCACCAGAGGCTCTGGCTTGTGACTCGTATATATATAATTCGAATATAATTTGTAATTGTATTGTAATTAATAAATAATTAACAAACATTCTTATGGAAAGTCTGCAATAATATTGAGAAAACTGCTGCTTTCTGAATAATTATTTAAGGGTTCGAAAACTTTTTGAATTAAACAAAACCAAAAAAATATTATCATGATAAAATGAGAAACATTAAGGAATTTTACTTAATCTAATAATTGTTTGGACAATTTGTTTTTAGTAACTTTGCCATCATCTTAGTCAACTGTCCCCTTTCTAAGATATTTACTATCCAATGGGGAGTATACAATTTCATAATTAACTTTATTACTTGGCCATATGTAGTGCATCCCATATATGCGAACTAAAGTTTTTAAGTAGCTTAACTTTTGTGGTACAATAGAACATAATAACTTTTCAGTAAGAAAGCTACTTTGGTTTTTTTAACAGAGTACAGGGCGAAAATGAAACGAAAGCTTTTTGGTTTATTAGCAATGGACGAACAAGTTATGGGTTATGTTACTGTGAATAAAACATTTCTATAAACTGCCAAACTGTCGAAAAACTTAAAATGCGGAATAAGAAAATATTTTAGCACTCAAAGTATTTGCAAGGCATGTACACATCATTTGCACACATCATTGTAAACGTATTAACTGCATAAGGTTCCACATAAAAAGATCTGAGGTTTATGAACCATTTAAAATTGTATATGAAAATTTATATTATTTGCATGGAAAGTATACTGTCGTGCTTTTTTTCCATGTTCTGATTAATAATACCAACAGTTGCCTATTGACGAACGCAGGCGTTTTGCAGAGGTAATACACAAAATGCAACGACTATTCAAGGAGTAGATATTGTTACGAATATGAAAACAGTGTAGTATCGTTTAACATTAAAAATGATAAACAAAAGCTACACTAGCACATACATCGAACTTGTTATAAGTAAACCAACAACAACATCAGTATGGGAAAAGAAGATAGACAACTAAACGAACGCATCAACAAGCAATGTGAACAAAATAAACAAACAACAATGAATTCGCGATAGAATTCTCGAGAAAGCGAAAACATGAACATTCTACTTCAAGAATGTTCGTCAGACCGATTATGTGAGCATATAAAAAGACAAAGCAAGCAACGAGTAGTATGAATTCAGTCAGTCTTATGTGAAGACGCGTTGCGTGCCAAGTAAACAGTCGTGGTTTGCAGATCTCCGCTATACACATCTAACGTACAAGTGGTATTGCTTACGCAAATGGTGTGAGCAGAGAAGAATAACGAACTAAACAAATTATTATTGTTGTATCGTCAAGTCGTATACGATGGCACACAAAAGTAGTTCGAACAATAAAGAGTTTTATTGAAACTAAACACATCCATTTTGTTTGCAATCAACGAACTCATATTTTAAACGTTTTTAAAAAGGTAAAAACCTAACAATATATAGCACAACATTCGTCAGTCTAACCGATAGCATTCTTATAATCAACCACCTACATTTTCAAAATACCAAAGAAATTTCAACAAAATAATTGACTCCATATTCTAGAATGTTCCTAAAATTTCCTTGGGAGATAATTAACCTTAAAAACGCTGTGGTTTAATAGCTAGTGCATTGGCTTATTAGATGAAAGCCCGTGGTTCAACTCTTGATTCTGTAATTTTGATTAAATAAATTTATCAGAGTTTGCGTGTATAAAAGATTCAGCAATAATATTTGTTTTCTATTTTCCTTACTCCAATTTGCTGTTTCAGAATGTATTGTGTTGAGCTATAATCTTAATACCGGGGAGTCTTGAATTGAAAGTCAAACTTATAAGAATTCATTTGCATGATAGCATGTAATCTTACAGAAACATGCTGCCTGTTTGTAAATCTTAATTACATTAAAGCAGGATTAATTTTGTACTGTGTTTGCGTCAGTGTTGAAAAATTCAGTACTTTAGTACTTTTTTCAATACTTTTACATTCCGAAAATACCGCAGTACCCCCGCTACTTTTTCAGTACTTTTTATTATAACATATTTTATGGTTTTGCGCTTTTCTACTATTAGTGGGTTAGGAACATGTTCAACGTAATACTAAAGGTTAAATTAGTCTTTAGGCTCGGTTAGCCAAACGACCACGGAACGTACGATCGCTTTTCGAATACGAAAAGTAATGAGGACGCTTGCCGAACCGTAATGTAATTTTGGTAAATATTAAATATGCTCTTCATGTGCTAAAAAACTAATGTACGTTTCGTTACGTTTGACTAAACGATCCGGTGCCGTAATATGTGAACGAGTGTTGCCATGATAGAAAATTACGGAAATGAATGTGCAACCAGGGTTTTTTTCCACTGATTCTGGTTCAATCGAATTAATTGATGTATGTTGAGGTGTTATGTGTTAGTCTGAATTGGTTTTAGTAGTTCATAATGGATTAGCAGCTTCTATTCCCTCCAAATGCAGAACCGTAAGCGCTGAGGTTTTTCGCTTAATTTCAAATCTAGAATATACCATTAGCTGATCATGATTTTTTCGTGGAAATATATACAGGGACAACGATTCCAGCCCTGGAAGAAAACGTTATAGCTTTCATTGGTCCTTCGGGCTATTAAAATAAATTTCGTGCATCATCTTATCGCTCCAAAGAAGAATTAATTCAAGCTCAATGAAGTTATGAGCAAGAAGACAGATTTCGTCTGCATAATCTTCATCACAATCATTATTTAGACTTTATTGAAATGTCATAAGTTTAACTGTCAACATATTTAAAATTCTTTTGAAAAACTCAATTAGAGTACGAACGTGCTTCATAACATTTGTTCGACTAATTTGCAACTTCTTCTACAACAGATTTCAATGGATTTCAATACTCAATTATAATCTAATTAAAGCAGAATATCCCATTATGACATGTGAGTTCAATAATGACTTGTAAGACAAGATAACACATGTTGTGTTGATTTCCTATTCGTAAATTAAGAAGAAGGCTTAGGGCCATTATTACAATTTCCCGTTCAAGTTGGGCTTAGTTAATGAACTTTAAAGTCACATTTAACCTCTTTTTATTGTTACAACCTAATGATAAAATAAAATTAACTTTTTCAAAAATATGGCAGTGCCGGAGCAATGTCGATAACACTGCTCAATTAAACACATTTTTTTTAACGCAGTGGCAACGGCGGGCTTCGTTTTTTTTGTTGAATTTGCTCATTTTGTTTATATTTAAAGTTGTCGTACTGAAAATAAGATCTAATATGGCAAGTTCAAACATAAACATAACTTTAAAAGTTACCGGTAGGATAATCCGCCATTTAGCTTAATGCTCACTTCTCCCATATTGGCCACTTATAACAATGAAAAACAATTTATCTGCCCGTTAAAATCTTCCCTTTAGTTAACGACAAGTTGTAATAATGGCCCTTAATGCACTAACAAACTATAATTAGATCCGCTTACAAATGAAATACAAAAGCGTTCATAGTTCTTTATCTCAATAAAGGTGATAACACAACCCGTAACAACACGCCCGTTTAAATAAATCTGAAATTTGACTGTTGATGTTAGGCATTCAAAAAATCAGCTTTATTAACAACAACAAGCAATGACAACAATGCGAAAACAACAACGAAAATATTGTTTATATTCCTGGAAAAGCAAGTAAACTTTAAATAAGAGCACATTATAGAGGCAACTGACAATATGTCATGGACAGTTTGTGTTTAGTTTAATTTCAATGAACAAAATTTTGTATTTTTATCGACTTTTTAAACTTTTTCGACATTTGGCGAAGTTGTACACGGTACAGACACTAACATGGGTCACTATAGCAATTTGTTCTGGGTGGAATGAATACCTAAGCCATAGAGACTGTGATCAAAGACTGTTGTCTTATTAAACCAGAACATATGGTTCAAACCCTAGCTAATGTTAGAAACACAATAAAAGCAACGTTGCAAACACAGTCTGCGTCACGCTGCTTTGAAAGTGTACAGAAAGAAATCAGGTACAGAAAAGTGAGTTGCATTGACCATATTATCAAGAGTGAGCACGTCGGTACATCAAGAAAGATAATCCAGGATCTAAGAACATTGGAAAACCCAAAAAAAACAGATGAAAAATAGCAAATACCTTGGGAAATTCTTGTACTTTCAGTAAGCGCTTTCTACCTTTAAATTTATATAAAGAAAATGTATGTGAGGTATCATTCGATATTTTTTTTTTTTTGGAATATAACATCCTTCCAATATTGACCAAGGCTTCTCTTGTTGGAGTGCATCAGAATGCCCAATTTGCAATGAGTCTGACACATAAATGAGGCTAAATTTGATCGCTAGAATGGTTTATGTTGCCTTTGAGGACCGCTGTGACTTATGGCGCATTCACATACTCCTGCTACTTAAGAAAACCCCACTAGAAAAGCATAAAACAGTCTCTGTGGCCAGAAATGATGAGCATGCCTGCAAATAGCTCGTGTAGAATATCAAATGTGACGTGGGCTGTGTGGCACGTAATAAAGTCTTGTAGGTATCCAGTTTCTCCATTTCAAGCCAAAAGATGGTTTTCATAGACCTATAGTGCTTGTCGTTAGTAGCGACGGCTGGCCAATATAGATCTCAAACAAATATGAACCGATGACTCCGACAGCCCATAATCCACAAAAAAACAGTGACTTTTTGCGACGCATTGGTTGTTTTGGATCTTATGTGGCTTGAGATCGTCCTAAATTCGATATCCAAATTCTTGTACCTATTCGTCTACCACATTGTGAAAAGTCTTATCGGTAGGACGATTATGGCGATAGTAAAGCACGTGCTACGTTATTCGAGCAATTTTGTTGTTGCGTGCTATATCCATCCATGGTGATCTCGCAAAACAAACTGAATAAATAAGAAATTATTTGACAGTTGTAGCTTGAAGAAGATGACCGTTATGAACTGTCAAAGTTCGCAAGTCTCTCTTGGAAGATCTGATATAGTAAAGAGAGTGATATTTAATAAGACCCGTGTGCTTGATGACACCAAACTTCTCTTAGTAGTTATAAAATAAATTTCAAATTTCACCAATTTAGGATGGAATTACTTCTCCCAAAGTGGTAACAAACATTAGAACAAACGTAGAATGCAATGAATAAAAAGATCATTGAATGTTTTGCTATCGTAATGCTTTTCCCTTTGCCTTTTTTGTTTTTTTTTTGTATTTTATTAGTTATTGTTTCTGTTTGTTTCTCTTTTTCTTTTTCATAAGTTCATCAGATGAATAAAAATCTATTTTAGCAATTTCGACTTATCCCTTTTGTTTTTCTGCATCAATTGTTTAAATATTCAATACAAATAAGTGAACAAACAATCTGAAGGTCTTTTTATTTATTTTTTGATTGTTCTTTTTTATCTTGGTTTTTCATTGGAAATTTTGCTTTTATTTGTTTTTATATAATTTTCTTAATATCGTATACCAAATATAACACTGCTATAAAATACACTCAGCTTATGACATAGTGTATTTTTTTTATTCATCGTAGCCTCCAAACTTCTTTTATTTGACAAAAACTGTTTTTTTAATCTTTTCACACAAAATTATGGATTACCGAAATATATTTTAACCAATTTTCAAAATCGTAAGTTTTCTGAAAACGGAGGGATGGGTCTTTAAAACGGTATACATAAATATATGGTTCAAACATGTTATGAGTTTTGATCGGGTTAACTTGGAAAATATAAAATGTTTCTTATTTTTTCAAGTTTAGCCATTTTAATTGCAAAATTTAATTAAAAAAAATAAAATAAGTGATGACATTCCGAAAGAGCATTATCTTGTGAACAGATTGACACCTTATCAAACGAGCTTTTAGTTCAAACATTGTCAAAATTTTTGATGGATCTCTCGATTGTTTACCCCAAAGTGTGTCAATTTCACGTTTGGGCGACTACCATAAGTCAACTAATATTTCTGTTTTTTGCAAATATTATTATTTCGCTTTGCGCAAACATTGGCTAACTTCTGGTGGTCGCTTAAGTGTGAAACTGACACATTTTCCAACAAACAATCAAAATCCATCTAAAATTCTGAAAATTTTTTAACTGAAAATACATTTGAAAGAATATATGAAAAATATAACACGACTGTTATACTATTTAAATAATAGCTACGGTAATTTCTGTCAATCTCTTAACAAGAGAATACAGTTTCAGAATGTTATCACTTATTTTATATTTTTTAATTAAAGTTTGCTACTGTGAATGGACAAACTTAAAAAAATATAAAAAAAATTCGCATTTGTCTAGTTTACCTCATCAAAACCCATAGCATATTATGTTAAATAATACATATATGTACACCCTTTTAAAGGCCCATCCCTTCTTTTTCTAAGAAAGTTTACGTTTGTGAGATTGGTTCAGAAATGTTTGTGTAATCAATAAATTTGTGCGTAAAGTCCAAAAAAACTTTTTTATAACGGTTTAACATTGAACATCGTACTGTTGATGCTGCGAGTTGTGCAGTAGCTATTGAGCAGAAGTTACTCCTCAGAACAAACACAATCACGATGTACACCCTATTGTATGGTTGCGTTTTCATTATTATTTATATATTTTGTTACTGGCATGGTAAGTACATTTGCTGTCAACTTATGTTATTTTTGCATTTGCAAAATATCTCCTCTTTTAGTCCTTTTGTAATAAGAAAAGAAAAAAACTGTAAATGTATCGTTCTCTTGTATTCTTTTCATCACAGGTGAGTTTTGTTTGAAAACTACATTGAAAGAAGAAACAAATGTTGTAGAGAATTAAGTAAATACAAAAGAGGGTTAACTTTCCATGCTTTTGAAATTTTTTTTTCAAATAGAGTTTCTCTCTTTGTAGGAACAACATAATTTCAGTAATCAAAGCTAATCTCTGCCTTGCTTTATAAATCACTGTGGGCTTGTAAATAATTAAATTATTAATTATTTAATTATTTAATTATTAATTAATTAAAAACAATTTATAAACAAAACGTCATTAAAATAGAGTTCTCAAGATTACATTCGCAGATTTTCTTCCATTCAAAGACTCGTACAGAAACTTTAATTGGAAGTTGTTTTCTTTCTTATTTCTTAGTATGTTGTGCTCTCTTACAAGATTTAATTACTGTGGCAAGAATTCTTGTGTGTAATTGCAACTGGTCAACAGGCGTATACTTTATTTTTAATTGAAATATTATTCATTAGTGCCTAGTGTCCGGCATTACTTCATTGTTTGCAACACTGTTGGTTTGTGACATAATTTTCTTAAATTAAATGTAAATTGTTAAATTCTACTACAGAAAATGCTGAGAAATTATAATGAAATAAAATGGAACAGAAAATTAGAAAATACTCATTTCTTCAAACGTTTGACAGCTATTTTATGATGAATTCTTCCTTTTTTCCTAATTTCATCGTCTTTTTAAGTGAATGGTGAAACAGAGAGAAGCTAATATTTGACACCAAAATCCTCAGGTTGGAAACAAGTAACTCATTTCTCTATTGTATTTTAAGTTCCAAAAAAGTATGCGTATAACAGTGGTAACACGCCCTAGTTTGCGCTGAATATAATTAGATATCTTCTTCCCCCTGACATTTATTGTAGGGGCTTGTCGGTTAAGTTTAGTAGGCAGCTCTCTGTGCATCTGAACAGTGGCATGGATCGAATATTGGCCACAAGAAGAGCAAATTAAGGACAGTAGGAAGTATTGATTTTATAATGCTATGATATGACTTCTCAGGAAAGTTCCGGACATCCATTTAGAGTACAAAGGTATGAAAAAATGGTGCAGTTCACAGCTTAAGCGATTCTATTCAGATTTTCACACGGCGGTATTTTTTTTTGAATCGGAGAGTATAGCTAAATCAATAAGGCTACTGGAGCACTGCAGCATCTTCCAGGCGGAAGTGTTAGCAATTCAAGTTGCGGCTGTTACAGCACTGGGGTCCGAGATATTGAACTTCAAGACTGTATATAGCTGTCGCGAATATCTCAATGAGATAGTGAACTCGTACAGGTTAGGTTAGGTCGAAGTGGTAACTTTGACCAGCAAATCACACTTGAACTAGTGGCCCGTTGTGTAGCCACAGGTTAGCGCAGTCTCTGTACCGACTGAAGTCTTCCTAACACATGGAAAAAGTTGGTGAGTGCAGAGGCTGTACGCGGATCGGCACAACGTTCATATCATATGGGTACTGGGGCATGATAATATTCCGGGTACCTGAAGACCATATAAACCGTTCAGATGTGGCACACAGGCAGCTTTGGGTCGAACGATACAGAAAATCTGACAAAGCTGGTTAGATGGCTCATGAAAAGTCTGCTTAAACTCCAAATATGCACTCTTGGTATGATTATTATTGGCATCATTACTGGACATTGTATTATGGACATCTATGTAATGCGAATTGCTCTTGAACACATGGCAAAAGACTCCTGCAGAAGCTACCAAGAAGACGAATCTAGTTTACATAGTCATATTCATTTTAAGGAGATAAAACGTATTTTCAACGTATGCGTCGCAACGTCACATATGTAATGCGGTCCTATTTTTTTTAACTGTTCGACTACCTACATGTAACGCGTCATATACCAATTTAATAACAGACCCATGTATAAATTTCAAATATAGAAGTTAAGAGACATGAATATCTGTTTACCCGCTAGCTCTACACTAAGTTTCATTGGTTATCAACCCGATTTGACGCATTAACATATAACACACTCTACATATCACCAGAGTGTGCAAAAATAAAGCAAAAAAAAATGTATAAAAGTAAGTATTTTAAACAAATGAAACGATTGCAAGATGAAGATACCAACGTAGGGTACACTTTTCCGATCCCTTTATCATCTCAACACCAATGACAGATAGAATACCCATAGTTTTATATCTGTCCCATAAAAAAAATCCAAAGGCTACTTATATGCTCACATCCCGGTGAAGGTTATCCTTCCCCATTTAATAATTTAATGATTCATATTTACGGAATACAAACAAACAAATTTATTATAATAAAATAGAAAAAAAATGAAATTAACATAAATCATATAATATCTTTACTCCGCAAGTATAAAGTTATTAATTTTTAAATGCATTATGATTGCGGAATATAGAATATAAGAAGACAATAAATTAGGACAGGGGAACAAAACTGAATCGGACCGACTATATTATATTACTTAATGAAATAGTAAAAGTTAAAGATTGAAATATGAATGAAATTTTACAATCATCACTTACAGATCATGGTTATCCAAAACAATTGATATGATGGGCCCAGCGGTCAATGTGTGTTGTTTATGTTATCTAAATTTTGTTTCAGGGATGATTAGTAAAGATTATTCATATATCTTACAAATGTAAAGGTTTAACAAAAAAAAAAAAAAACAAAAAGTATTTAAAAAAATTAATAACGTTCAATTTTAATGCAAATAATTATAAAATTAATTTAGCAAATTTAAAGCATTTACACATTTAATTTAATTCATTAGAGACATTTTGATGTTACATATCTAATTAATATTTTAGGTTATAATTTACAAGTTTATGAGGAAATCCTTTCAAATAATTATACAAAATTAAAAGTATACAGCAATAGTTTAATTCGATCATTTACATGTTTTAATTTTAAATAGGTTATTGTTATTTTTTAAATTGAACATTTTGGCTTTGGGTTATGGTGGAAACAAATGATAATGAGATTTAATACAGTTTAAATAAAAATTACATTCTTTAAAAAAATTAGAGATTTAAATCAATTTTAGATTCAAATAATCTTTAGAATTTAAGAAATTCTTTTAAACAAAAAAAAACTTTTTAGAAATTGTTATAAATAAACTATGAAAAGAAAAAGGTTCACGTGATTATTTGGAAATCCATAAGCTTCTCGAAACTTCTTTGGATAGTCAAGTTGAGTCCAGTTGTATCTGGCCTATGGTTTGTGGAAGATGTAACCCATAAAATTTTAGAAAGGTAGATGCTTTGATGGCACGATAGTTAAATAATTCTTTGTTTTCTTATAATCTCTTTCTTATTTCTTTTTTATCAATATTTTACATTTCCACTTTTTATAATATTAAAAACAACAATTTTCTTTTTTTCTTTTGATGTACTTCTAGGCTTCTGCACTTTTTGAGTTTCGTTTCACAATTAATTTTTCTGTCAGAAATCATCATCTAATATGCATAGCCTACTCCAATTCCAATGTAAAAAAATTTCAATGAAATATGCGTAGCCTACTCCAATTATAATGTAAATCAATATTACAAAGGAAAATGCATAGCCTACTCCAAATCCAATGTAACATATTATTTCAATGAAATATGCAAAGCCTACTGCAATTCCAATGTAAAATATCATTTCAATGGAATATGTATTTAGATATTCAAGATAGAGAGGGATAAATATATATCTATTGGTAATACTCTATATATATTGGAATTATATAAGTAATGGAAAAAGACATAAGTCTGTCATGATATAAAAAAAATATGATACAGTGTAAAGATTACAGTATGTAACAAAAGTTGCTTAATAAAAAAGAAAACAACTAGAAATTAATTGCACAGAGTAAAAAATATTGTTTGGGTAAAATCGTAACACTGTGACTAATAAAATATTGTTTCTGGATTTTTAAAACTTAGCAGCAGTTCTGATGCCTATCAGATGGAAAGTAGTAAAGACCTACATGCCATTGTAAAAGATATTTATCCACTGGGAATGAAACCTGATATTATAAATTAAAGCCTCCAAGCTACACATTTCTTAAACATCATAAACCAAGAGATAATTCCATAAACTCTGTTGCGATTTAAAAATTTAATTCTATGAAGTAAAAATTGTAATAAAATGTCATTAATTTCAAATTAACCGTATAGTTTCTATTTAATTGAATTTAAAATATACTACTTATACGCACCATATGACATGTACTGAAAGAATTAGTCTGGAAATTATGCAATGAAATAAAAAAATTTTGATTTTGTCGTTTGCATAGTAATGGAACTAAATATCACGCATACGTCACATACTTGTTGTTTTCAAATATTAAACGAAAAATAGTTTCATAGCCTTTGGAACTGGAGTCAAGTAAAAACACAATAAAACGCATCTTATGTACAATTTGAACATGTTACATGGAAAAAACATCATTGAAGTAACCCATAAGTCTTCAATGCGTTAGTCACCAAAAGTTTGGTTGCACGAAGATTTATGTTAAACTTCTCACTGTTAACGTTATGTTATGAATTCCGCAAAATAAATAAATTTAACATACTTAAACATCCTGTCGGTTTTGTTATCAATAAATCTACAATTAAAATTATTTTCTATGATATTAAAAATTACTGAAATTTTCATAAAATTTCCTTCCTTATACTGTGCATAATTTTGTTATCACAGTATATAACGGATGATAAACAAATAACGAAAAAGGAGGTCAAAATAATGGCAATTTAATTAAGCGTTAATATTTTAATAATTATTCTGCTTCGCCAATATACACAATTTGTGTGGTTGATTAAACTTGAACTCATATATCATATGATGTCGATGTCTCACATCAAATGTACACACACAATGAAACGCAAAATTTATTATTATTTGTTTTTTATTTATTGCATAATTATTGACATTAATTAAGTCTCCATACTCCCATTTTCCAAAAAAAACGTTCATAGCCCTCTAAAAATTATGAAAATACTCACTTTCAAACCAGGTCATAGTTTAACCTTCTAAAGCCGAAACATGAACCTGTTGGTGTTACATCGTTTAACATTAAAATGATATACAAAAGCTATAAAAACAAAAACTATGAACTTGTTTACATGATCGACAACTAACAACAACAACATCAGTATAAAAAAGGAATAAACAAGTAAACAAACAGGCAACAACAACACTGCAAGGACAAACGTAAACAAAATACACAAACAATACAGATTTCGCGAAGGCAAAGTGATTCTCCTTCAAGAGCATTCATCAGACTGTTTACCCTGCGATATAAAAGGCAAGACAAAGCAGGCAACGGGATCAGTAAAAATTCAATCAGACTTGTGTAAAGACGCGTTGCGTGTGAAGAACATGATCGTGGTTTGAAGATCTCCGTTATAAAGATCTAACGAACAATTGTTAGTGTTTACGCTGAAGTATGTAAAGAAGAATAACAAACAAAGAAAATTGTTGTTGTTTGCATCAAATTGTGAACAGTGGCACACGGAATTGTGCGAACAATAAAAAATTTATCTAGAACTTAATACAAATTTATTTTAATTTTATTTACAACCTACGAACTAAGTTTTTTTTAAGGTAAAAACGTAACAATATTCATAATGTAAAGAATATAAATTAAACCTTGTTTTTTTTTTCTTATAGCCTACCAGAAAAAAGTAACGTCCTGTACTTTTTAAACTAAATGATTGATCAAATGAATGATTGTTTAAGTTTGTATGTGTACTAGTTTCTGTAATTGAAACTCAACTTTTTATAGTAACACCGAGTGGATGTGACCTGAATTTCTAAACTTTTTTACAAAGAAATCAAACAGTTTTTTTCTGTTAAACTGACGTTACATATTTTTGTTTGTAGGGTTAATCAAAACGACCAAAGCGATTAAAATATATTATTTAGAATTTAATATCGATTTCTGATTTTTTTTTTTTGTACATTTAAAGTTTTACTTATAAGTGAACCAATTTCACTCTGATCAACTGTAGGTAAGCAAGGAACGGTAGGTAACAAAACTATTTCAAATTCTTCAGCAGTTCTTCATAATAGGTTTGAATAAAATGAATAAAATTTGAAATTAAATTGCAACTATAGCAACCTTAATAAGGTCGAATGTGATGCAATTTCGTACAAACTTTTTTCGCTCAAGAGCTTGTATATTCTGCCCCTTTCAGTATTATTTTAAAATTAATAACTTACAGTCAATATGACCCCACATCGAGTTTTATTAAAGAAGCCACACCTTTGAAAGATGATCTCTATCTAAACTAATTATAATTTCATTAAAATTTCTTTGTTTACTTAGGATATGAAAAATATTTTACGGATATTTTAAGGATACAAATTAATTTTCTTCAACTATCCTCTTTAGATTGTTTAAAAATACAAATATTTACAAAAAACTTTTAATTTTTAAAAAACCCAAACCAAGATTGTTGTAAAGTTTTTGCTGTTTCTTCTTGTCGGCTGCCTATTTCTTACTCACAGCCAAATGGGGCTGCGTTCAATACGTGCCAAGAGATAATTTCACACAATGAGAAGCACGAAACTATAATTACATGTACATGTATACATATACCATATACATATGTCGATGTAAGTTTGTTTATTGTGCTTCTAATCGATTATTTATTAAATTTTATTTGTCAACATATTCATTATTTTTTTAGATTTTATTTATACCACATGTGTACACAAAAGCCATTATCTTGTGGTTGAGGCCTATTCAAGAGAACGCATGTGCCATGAAGTGTTTGTTTATAAATATTTATTTGTTATAAATATTTACCTCGTTTAGTATTACCTTTTAGGTACTACTTCGCTCCTAGAGTCTCTTATATATTAGTTTGAAAGGCAAATACAATACATATGAACCGCAAAGTAGTATTGTGTGGCAAAGTTCATAACCATGCCGTCATTGCCAGTAACAGGTGAAAAGATTAATACTTTAATTTTGAGTAACTATTACAATATCTGCATTGGAATATTTATTATGAACGAGCCTTATTTTTCTTTTTTTTTTTTGATGTTAGTCATCACATATATTCAGTATACATCGAATAATTTTTAATCGCGTTAAAGATTGCGAATTGTTTCGGAAAATGATGATATTGATTTGCAGAAAGCAACAATTTTTTGCAGTTGCCGTAGTCTATCATTCAGTGTGTTGGCTTATTAGACGTTAGACCATGGTTCAAACTCTAAACTGTGAATAAAAATAACAGACACAACATAAGTGGAGTGAGAATCTATGTGTACTCCTGACTGAAGGATTGAAGCTTCACTTGCTTAAATTTTAAAAGATTTTTAAAGCGTTTCGTAAATGTTTATTTCAACATACAGAGTATCGGTTTTAACCAAAGGCATCTGCATCGACTTTGCTGTAGCCACATAATTATCACTATATACATATAACTTCAATACATACCTTATGGAGTTGATCCTGAGCAAAAAATAACAAGCTTGCATGATTCATTTTAAAGAATAAAGTGGGAGGAAAGTACTAAGAATGCGTGATGCACATGCATTATGTAGATGTATGTGACACCCAATTAAAAACAAAAGATAATAAGTTTTTAAAACAGTTTTTTCCGCTTAATTTAAATTTAATTTTAATTTCATTTAATTGTTCACCATCGGTTATACTTTGGGCATTGCAGAAAGCTGTTAAAGGCTCAACAAGCAAGGCTCTTTTGCCATACTTTCAATTTATTTTTAATGAAAGGAAAAAAGCCAACCTCAATGCCAGTTAATTTACGGAAATTCATCAAAAGCAACTTTTTGTTATGAACTGCGAATGTGTAACAACAATTTCATTATGCGGTGAGATTTCAATTAATCTGTCAATATGAACTGAAGAGATGTTATATCTCTTTGGGAATTTATAAAATATAAAAATATTTCACTACAATTAAGGTAAAGGACAGAATATGTTGATGAAAATACAATTGTTTTATTCAAATACATTTTATGTGTTGCCGTTTCTTTAATATAAAAAGTATTTTCTTTCCTTTTTTGTTGTGTTATTTTTGCTATTAAGAAATTGTCGAGAATATTAACACGTTCATCGCACGATAATATCAGAAAAATTTTCACATGGGCCACGGTAACTTTATTAGATAATTTAGTTAAAAATGTATCAAGGAATCTTAATGTATCACAGAAAACATTTTTTTTGACAAAATTCCCGGAAAACACTATTTTTTTTTGTCACTCATATATGACTGACCTGGCCCTATATTAAAACTTTTTTTATTTATTTATTTATTTATTTATTTAAAATGCGTATTTTACAAAAATAAATTTGTAAAATACAATTCCAAAATAGTGTGGACTACAAATCCGACATATGTGTGTGACATGGCTCATGTAGAACTTCTTAGCGTCAGACACATATGACTGACATGGCTCCTGTAGAACTTCTTAGCGTAAGACACATATGACTGACATGGCGATGAACGTGTTAAGATAACGCATACATCAGCAATAAGCTTATATCATTGCATATTCACATTGTTAGACTGAGTTACATGAGAACGTTATTCAGATCAGCACATGATATCTCCGTAACCCCAAATCTCAATTTTCTTCCCTTCTACAACAATAGTCATTAGCTGTATTACCAAACATGGTTACCAATTAGCCGGTTCGCAGTCAAATCAGCCACTCAACTGGATGCGTCTATCAGGAGCTTTTGAGCGACCTAATATTGTTTTTATGTAGTCGCCATAGTCTAGGAGGTAGTGTGTTGGCTTATTAGACGTAAGGCCACGTTTCAAACCCCAGGTCAGACATCTCCAACACAAAGAAATATGACAAAATGCTTTCTTAAGCTGGATTCACCCATCATTTCGGAACAAAATTTTTGTTCTGAAACAATTTTTGTTTTAATGTAGTTTGACGTTTCTCTTTTTGAGAGAGGGCGCGAAAGAGAGTAAGCTTACTAGAGAACAATTTCAGCTCGAATTGGTTTAATTTTAATTTTTCTTCCGAAACAATCGAACTGTGCTGTCAGCTACTTTAATTTCTTAAGTAAAGTTGTACTGAGCTGAAACATCTTATTATATGTACATTTGTATGTATCTATGTATGTATGTATAATTCTTCAACTCAATTGCTATTAAAAGAAGAACTATACGTTTATCCAGTTTTTTTTACAGAACAATTGCTCGAAGTGGGTGAATCGTTTTGGAACAAATTCTCAAAAAACTAAACTGGGTGGATCCAGCTTTAGTGCCTTCCTCCCAACAGAAATTGTCGTGAAAAGTTTCCCAAAATCTGTTGTTCTGAATCGACTTTAAGCTGCAGGTCCCACCACTCATGTATAAAATTAACACACACAACATAAGTGGTGTGAAAAGCTAGATCATAATCTTGACTGAAGGGTTGTAATGATCAATAATGTGCCCTACCAATGCATATAAATTTTTTCGGACTTCATGTCAAAGGAACGTTTAAATATTAACTACGTGTAGGATATAAAAATGAAAAATAAATAACATGCAGTGAATGTGTGAATGACATTTAAAAATTTAGTAAATTTACACAACAAATTCTCTAAATGGAAAATATATGTATAAATATGGTATTTTTTGTAAAACAGTAATCCTATAATCATACTTAGGGCCATTATTACAACCTGCCGTTAACTAAAGGGAGGATTTTAAAGGGCAGATAAATTGTTGGACAATATGGTACAAGTGAGCGTTAAGCTAAATGGAGGATCATCCTACCGGTAACTTTTAAAGGTAAGTTTATGCTTGAGCTAGCCATATTATACATATATTATTTTCAATATGCCAACTTCAACTATAAACAAAATGAGCATATGCAACAAAAAACGAAGCCCGTCGTTGCCACTGCGTTTAAAAACACTTGAGCAGTGTTATCGATATTGCTGCGCCACTGCCATATTTTTGAAAAAGTTTACTTTGTTTTATCTGTAGGTTGTAATAACGCAAAGAAGTTAAAGTTGACTTTTAAGTTCACATTAGCTAAAGTTACCTTTAACTAAACCCAACTTTAATGGAAAGTTGTAATAATGGCCCTTAACATATTAAGTGCTTTGTTAAAATTTAATTATTTTGTATTTTCAATTAACTTTTCAATTAAATTCAATAGTTTTTGTTTAATTTTTAATTTGGTTTATATTCCGTTATATAGCAATTAAAGTAATAAAATTGCAATGAAATTTAAATGAAATAGATTGTATTTATTTAAATGGCATAGCTATTGTGCTCCACATATCGATGGCTTAATATAGAAAGGTCGTATCTTAAATTTTCAGTACTTTACAGGAGAAGGAAAAACTTAATAAAACCTAAAACAAGAATGCTATAAAATTTAAATGCAGTTCTTATTAAAAATAAATGAAGAATTCAATCAAAAAATAATTTTTTGAATTTCGGTTAATTTTAAAGAGTAATTTATATTAGGGCTTTTTGTTATTCAAATTGCTGGAATAAAAAAAATTGTACTTTTGAATTTACTGGCAGGAACTTTTCAAATGTTGCAAGTGGTTCCACTATTTTGAGATATTGGGTTTTTTCTTTGTAACGCCATTCAGGAGAAACAGTTTTAATAGCGGACATCGATCTCTGTAGGAGCAGCTCATATTCGTTTGTTAGATTAATTTTCATGTAAATTAGTCCTGACGAATCATTATACAAGGCTCGTAGCATATTTACTGTTGTGTCACTAATTTTTCTGCCTAAATATTGTGATTAATATTGTTTATAAATATCTTTAGAATTACTTTATTTAAGCAATATTTTTTTTATCTGGTCGAATGGACGAGTATTTTTCAGAAATACTTTTAAAATTCAAAAAATAATAATAACGTAAATGATGCACATGTATGGATGCTGGAACTTTACGTGCTTCAGTTATAAATTGAACAAATTGGGACAGCAAGTTCATTTGCCGTTTTTTTCCCTCTATAAGGGAATGTGTTGCGTCACATTCGATTTGGGTATGACCGCTTATTAAATACTTTTGTTCAATCGATATTTCGGTTTCTTTTAAAAAGCGAACATACCATTTGACAATTTGACATTTCGAATTTGGTAAAAGCAATCATCCGAATAAATGATTATATGGTGTATTATTATATAGAAGCGTAACGGAAGTGCATACTATAGTTGAACTCTTCACTCGGTACAAAGAGTCAAAAATTGTATTTATTTATTCAACTTTATATGAGTTAGGGCTTTTTCTTTCCAACATTTTTTGAAATAAGTTAGGGTTTTTTACTTTTAGTTACTTTAAATCAACTATTCGTCAACATAGAAAACTGAGTTTTTTAGAGAATGTGTATAGGGGTTTTGTCTAATAGAATGTGTAAAAACCCCGATTTTGAAAAAAACGAGATACTACCTTTCTATATTAAGCCATCGTTATACATATAAAACATACAAAAATTATATTTCTATAGTGGAATTTTTTAAAATGCGGAATAGTGAGTGTTCAAACAAAAAATTTAATTTGAATGTTTTTGTTGTGCAAATAATTTATTTGAATGTAATAAAATAATCGAAATAATAGCGAATAATCTTGCAAATTGTTTAATTGAATTCAATGAAAAAGATAAATAGTAAAAATAGAATATAAACTGTTAAATTTCTATGAAATTAAACATTTGTAATATATTTTACTATCAAAAAGATTTCAAAAATCTCTGATGAAATTTATCCTCGTATTAGGTGAGACCACAGACGAAATTTTAAAATAGTCGATTTCTTGAAATATGTAGCTGTTTTTAAAAATATGAAAAATAAACTCACTGATAAACAACCTCTTTCTTCTTTTTTTGTATATCATGGAAACCTATTGCCATATATAGTTGTCAGGCCAGTTGTTTTGAAAGTGAATACAACATAAAATTATAACTCAAAAAAGAAAGATTTCTTCGGGAGGTTATTAACCGTAGATCGAGCCTTAAAAAAACTTCATAATTCAAACTTATGTATCACTTTTGGTACATAATTGTATTTCATACAAATTTCGCAATTATTGATAGATTTTGTTAAAAAATTTAAATATTTTTATTTATTTTAATTCATTTTAATAGAAATATTTTATATTATTACAATTTATTATCATTTTTATGAAACCTACGCCAAAATTTTTGATATGATGTACACTGCAGCATGGTTTTTTACATAAAACTTAAACACCTCATGTCATCTTGGTTTTATTTTTTCCTAAATGGTAATAATTTGACGTCTAGCACTCTTGCTTTGTTGCGATTTATAAGTTTCCAATTGTTTAGATGAGGCAGCTTATTGTCACTCGCATCAGTAACGCTCTCAATTGAGGGCTGGCTGAAACTTCTCGTTGGAAAAAAAGTTTCCCGTTGCAATAGAATATCGATTATGTCAGTGTTCTCTCTCTGATTCCTCTCTGGTTTCCCGGATGCCTATATGCCCAAATACGGCTTAAAGTACTTGCTGCACACGTACTTGAATCGAAAACCGCCAATTCAATTCCGGTGGACCACGAAATTTATAACGATCATTAAATTCAATTAGTTACTCATCTACAGAGACAAAACTATTGGGAATTTCAATAATTTAGCCACTTTTTCGAAAAGGCGTAATAGGTGTAAATTTATCATCATTTCCGAGTAGCACTTTCTTCTAATGTTTGTCTGTCACGTGAGATAAATATGAGAAGAACAGTAAGAAAGACTCTACAACATTTCAGGAAACAGCTGCTAGCAATCTGCGTAAAAATTCGTAACATTTTCTCTTCCCAAACTAGTAAAGACATACGGTTCTCTTTTCCGAGTAAGATCATCTTTGGTGAAAAACATCCTGTTGTCATGGTGATTGCTGCCAATACTTTCGTCAGTTAATAGTTCTTCTTCAAAGCCTTCAGCAGCAGGAATATTACATACATGCATTTATAATCGGTCATTACAACCTTCCGTTATAAATTGGTAATGTCTGAATTGAGGTTTGAACCTTTGTCTAATGTCTAATAAGCTAACACGCTACATACAAGGCTACGACTACTTCTATCAATATCAAGAACATATCGAGAACAGAAAATTCAACCAGTTCACATTCATTCAACACTTATCTTTCAATTCTTTCTCAAATACCATAAATAATGTATTATTTGCGATAAAATTGCACGAAATCTTTAAAAATATAAAAATATTTCAAACACAACACCAAAGAATACCTAGGAAAGTCGTATGTATCGAAAATGATACAAAAGCCAGAATTAAAAGTTTTTGAATTTTTAAGTAATGTATAAAATTTTCTATTTTTATTTGCTTTAAAATCATGGCGATAATAAGACTAACGAATTCGAAAAATATCAGACATCTAACGTTTTCTAAATTAAAGTCATGTAGTCTCAAAAATTGATAGTATCGTTTTTGATACAAAGCTCGACCTACGGTTAATATGATGCTTTACGACAGCCTTATGTTCTTATAAAAACGAAAAAAAAACAGAGCGGAACATGAACGTATTGACAAATAAATGAAGATGAAGAATTATCAATCAAAACTAAAATGAGTATTTGTTGAGATAAGTTATTGGAATTTTTCTGTTTCTTTTATTGTAATGCCATGCCAAACATGTAATTTCTATACGCTTTTATATTTTTTGGAGCCCTTTCTATTACTGTGGACATACAATCATAGTCTTTTAAAAATTTTTGTGTATAAACTGTCCTTTAAAAACCAACTGATTTTGTTGTCTTTGAAGTTTTTCTCATTTCTTTTTTTCTTCTTCTTTACTTCTCCGGATTAATTTTCAATGTATTTTAAAATTTTTTGGGGTTCGAAAAGTAAACACTTAAAATAAATAGTTTTCAGCACATTGGTTTGCAAGCAACATTTGCTAACATCAATAACAATGCCGTGAAACTAAGGTGGTATAAGCACACCTCTTCAAAACCATCCACACTGCAGAACTCAAAGAAAGTTCATAGTGTAGGTTTGGATATATCATTTGATATCTTTTTACGTTGTAAGCAAAGAAGAATAGCGAACAAGCAATTATTGTTTTATACGCCAAGTTATAAACAGTGGCACGAAAAAGTAGTGCGAACAATAAAGAATTTAATTGAAACTAAACACGAATTTATTTGTATTTTGTTTCCAATCAACGAACTCATGTTGTAAACGTTTTTAAGAAGATAAAATATATAAAATATTATGGTCCTGTGGAAAGGAGCTGAGAACTGAATAGTGGAATGAAATTTGATTGGTTTTTTAAATAAACAAGTAAGAATTATTGTTCATACCAAAAAATTTTGTCCATCCAAACAACTGTACAGTATTCGAAGAAGGACAAAAGAAAAATGAAAATAAATGAAGTTCATTATTCATTATTGTGAAAGAAACTTCTGATGGAAAGAAGATATAAAGTAAACATAACTACATTGTACTTCGAAGAGCTCTTCATTGTATTCTTTGGCAAATTATGTACTTATTATTTCGATCTGCTTTTACTGGTTTTGAAATGTTTTTACAGTTTTTAATCCTTTTCGATTCGTTACTTTGTACGTTACTTTGTACACTTATGTACAAAACAGTCAACAAAATCAGCAATAACAAATTAAAAGAAAGCAGTTTTTTTCAATTCTTATTTCTTTCTATAACTTTTACATTAAAAAAAAGATGAAGGGGGATAAGAAATACATTGCAGTTTATTCGCATTGACTATCGACAAAGCATCCGAAGAAGACATTGTCTCAACTAATCGAAATTTATTGACGTAATAAGAGTATAAAAACACTAAACGATATGCGATGTGCGATGCGAATATTGAAAAGTAATTCAGTTTTAACCGTAAATCGAGCTTTGTATCAAAAATGATACATATCAATTTTTGACGCTATATAACTTTAATTTAGAAAAAGTTAGATGTCTGATATATTTTTAATTCGTTAGTATTGTTAACGCCATTATTTTAAACCAAATAAAAAAGAAAATTTAAACAGGACTTATAAAATTCAAAAACTTCATAATTCTGGCTTATGTATCATTTTTTATACATACGACTTTCCTAAGGAAACTTTGGTGTTCTGTATGTATTTTTTATGTTTTCAAAGATTATGTTGGATAAACGTGAAAAGGTTAAATTTTCTGTTCTTGATATTGATTGAAGTAGTCGTAGTCTAGTATGTAGTGTGTTAGCTTATTAGACATTAGACCAAGGTTCATACCTCAGACATTTTCAATTTATAACAAAAGGTTGTAAAGACCGATTAGGTATATGTATATTATGTATAGTATGTATAGGTCTGTACATAATATTCCAGTCGCTGAAGACTCTGAAGGAGAAGAAAACAGAAACTCATCTTATGAGCTGACGAAAGTATTGGCATCATTGGACGTTTATAGCCAAAGATGGTACTAGTTGGAATAGAAAACCGTATGCCTTTAGTAGTTTGGAAAAAGAAAATATTATTAATTTAGGCGCAGATTGCTATCAGCTGTTTCTTGATATTTTGTAGAGTCTTTCTTACTGTTTTTCTCAAATTTGTCTGAAGTGACAGATAAACACAAGAAAGTGCTTCGTCTTATGTTTTATTTCATACGTACGTATGAGATAACATACATATTGATAATGTGCTACTCGGAAGTAATGATAAATTTACACCTATTACGCCTTTTCAAAAAATGAGCTGAAAGTCTTTCATTTTTTAGTAATCCCCATAATTATATCGCTGTAGATTAGTTATTAATTACATTTTTTGGGTCGTTAGAAATTTCATGATCCACCGAAATCGAATCGGCAGTTTTATATTCAAGTACATGGTACGTGCTTAGCAACTACTTACAACCGTATTTGGGGAAACCTGTATCTGGGAAACCAGAGAGGAATCAAAGAGAGAGCTTTGTTGTTGACATAATCGATGTTCTATTGCAAGGGGAAACTTTTTACCTCTCATGACTTTGACAACAAAATTTTCTGCCGAAATATAACAATGGGTTGCACCATCAGGTCGCAACCAGCCCTCAATTGAGAATGTTGCTGATGCGAGTGACAATAGCCTCCCCCTCTAAGGAATGGCGAACTTATAAATCGATACAAAGCAAGTGTGCTTGATATCAAAATGTTACCATTTGGAAAAAAAAATAAAACCAAGCTAACATGAATTGTCAAAGCCATACTGCAATTTTTACGTAAATTTCATAAAAGTGATAATAAAATATAATGATATAAAATAATTTTTTAAAATGAATTAAAATAAATACAAATATTTACATTTTTTTATAGGTATGTATCAAAAGTGATACATAAGCTAGAATTATGAAGTTTTTAAGGCTCGATCTACGGTTAATACTTGATGTTCTTAATTTCACGCTATAAGTTTATTTAGGTATAACTTACTACTTTCCTCACCTGCTTCGAACAGATGGAGTAATGACGATACCCGTTTAGTACGAAAAATAAGGATATTCTATACGTAATCCTTGGAAATATTATGACCAGTTGATGAGAAATCGCCTCCACCATTTTCTCCATTGAGAAAATCTCTGTTGTAGAAAATTCAGTTGAAATGTCTCTATAAACTGGTATCGATTTGCCGTGAATACAGAATTGTTCAGCCATTTCGTTGAAATGCCCGCGGTAGTACAAAACTGTTCTTCACATCAACAAGTGGGAACTTAAAACCTTGACTAATTTAACTCGCTTAATTGTGCATTACAACCCTTTAGCCAGGATTACGACCTAGTTTCTCACACCACTTATGTTGTGTGTGTTAATTTGATAATTACATGAGTGGCGGCACCTACAGTTTAAAGTCGACGCTGAACGCCAGATTTTTGAGAAACTTTGCATGGCAATTTTTATTTACTCTTAGAGTTTTTGCCAGAAATCTGCTGAGAGGAAGTCGCCGAAGAAATACTTTTTGTATTTTATTTTGATGTCTGGCCTGAGGCTCGAAACCTGACTTTTCGTCTAATAAGCCAACACACTACCTACTAGACCACGGCGGCTTTCATATTAGGAGTGTTAATTTTATCTATAAGAGACGGGACCTACAGTTTAAAATCTTGTCCGAACAACAGAATTTATAGAAAATTTCATGACAATTTTATTTAATTTTTGCTAGAAGACTGCTGATTGGTTTAGGGCAACCCCAATTTGCATGTTTCGGTGGCCTGTTTAATCACTTCACTATTGAAGTCACTCTTGCAGAATATCCAATGGGGCTTGAACTATATGTCGCTTAGCACCGTCTTGCTGGAACCACATGTCGTTTTAGATCATCGTTTAGATCATTTAGATCATTCAATTTCGTCCCAAAGAAGTTGGAAATCATCAGCCTATAATGCTTGAGGTTGACGTAGTCAACGTCGTTGTTTGACGGAGGTTTTTGACTTTCCACTTTCTGACATCTTTGACCTAAGTTTTTAATTTAAAGATTGCTGCAATAGCACGAGTTAGTCCCATTGATTTCCTCTTGCGAATATTTAATCTCCAGGTAGAATTGGTTGTGGTATCACAATGTCTTACGTAACGTAACCTAGTCCAACCGGAAATTTTTTATAACTCACAGAAACCTAAAATAAGCAACAAATATCAAAAGAAGATCACCTTTTTTATTTATAAGACCTACACTCTCATGCAGTACATTGTGTTGGAATTAGGAAAATAGGTTGCTGGAAGGAGGACAGAGGGAGTAGTGGAAGCAAAGGAAGATGTGTACGATCAAAGAGGAAATTAAAAGTAAGAAGAGTAGGGCCAAACGAGACAAGTTTCTTACAACTACACCCAATCCAATAACTAACCACGGCTTTACAGTGCGTATTGTTACTAGAATCTAGACAACGAAAGGATGGTATAAATATCATATTAACACCTGCTATAGTAAGCCAATAATTCGCTTAGCTGGAGAGACTTGACAGCTCTAATGTTCCTTAAAGGATACAAAAAGTAGAGTAAGTTATATTTAAAACAACATTAAAATGCTATATAAGTGGAACTTTACGTTCTGTTAAAGAACAAAACAAAAAGTCTGTCACTCTGTCCAGCACTAAAAATATGATAACATGTGAAGAGAGCCTATTTATTGTTGGCAACAAAACCTGTTGCAGAAAGTAAAAAAACATAAACATGAGGCTTAACCACAAAGCATGAAAACAAAACTCAACAGCCGGCAACAAAATTAACAGAACCAACAAATATCTTAAGTGGAAAGTGTCAGTCGTTGACTTTTCGTTAAGCCATCCGACATTTGCCAGCGGGAAATAAAAGTTTGGTTCTATGCCTTGGGAGTAAAGAAATTTCGAAAAAAAATTATCGTGCGAGCAACACAACTACGCGCATCATGATGAAAGTGTTTTATTGTTGTTCTAACGTTACCTATAAAGTGACCTACATTGTTTAGAGAAACTCTTAAAGAAGAAAAATTCAAAAAGAAAAAACGAAAATATTTTCGTTTCAAGGAAAGTAAGAAAGAAAAAATTTTATGTCACATTACAGAAAGAAAAGAAATACGAAAAACTTGAGGCATTTCATTAAAGAAATTTAAACACAAAATAACAAGTGAAAGTAAAAAGTGCAAAATCATTTAATATATGGGTGAGAGTTAGTGTTTTTTCTTTATGAATAAATTAAGTTTATGAGAAATATGAATTATTAGCAATAAAGAAAAAAAAAAAAATAAATTAAATTCAGAAAGTCCAAGCTGGATACAGAGCTAAAACTAGCAAAGTACCAAAATACGAAAGTTTCAAACGGTTTTCTTTTCAAACTAAAATTTAAAATTTCCCCCTAAGGTTTGTATAGCCATGCTTACAAAAAAAAATTTTCATTTTTTATTTGTTTTTATATTCGTTCTTATTAACGGTAAAACTTTTTAGCCTATTTATCCATTTTATTCTTCTTCGCAATCTGAATATTTATTCTTATCATTTACTTTGTAAAAAAAAAAAAAATAAACAAACATGGAGTAAATTTGTTGTATGTAGACAAAACAAAAACAAAAAACAAGCAAAAAATATGTCAAGTTTTGTGTTGCGGTTTAATGTACCGAAAATGATGACGTCTTAAGATTTACAATGAATATCATCAGAAAAAGCATAACCGAAGAAAAGTGAGACTAAAAAATAGGCAAATATACATAAGTACTTGTACCATATATATGGGATAGACTAAAGTGTTATTATTTGGAAAATAACGAATAAAATATTCTAATCAAGTATGCTCGATGTTGGCATTATCGAAATATATAAAGGGTGTCTCAATAAAACTGCAATTTGTAAATTTAAACGAGAAAGTGCACCTAATGAGTCAACCATTTGAAGAGTTGTCGCCGACAACTTGACTTTATCAGTTCTGCATCATTTAATGAAATTTCATGAAGCATTTCGTAAGAAATTGGCAAAATACCTCCAACTTCATGCGTATAAAATTTAGTTTACTCAGAAGCTCAAACCAACAGAGCACAGAAAGAGTAATGGAACAATGTTAGGTTAGGTTAGATTAGGTAAGATGGCGGACTCCTCATAAAGAAAGAGATCCAACTTAGACCATTGTTATACCACAACCTGTTCTATCCGGGAATCAGAAAATTCATCTACAACGAGTAACTGGCCGGTACCAATTGTGTTCAGGCAGCGTAATTAACCCATACTTTTTTGAAGATGAGGCCCAAATTACATTGACTATGAACGGCGTAGTCGATAACGGAGTTCTAGTGGAATGCATTAGGCGTCACGAATCTGCACAACATGTGGTTTCAGCAAAACATTGCTACTCGCCACATTACGCATGTCATGTTCGATTTATTGCAGCAATAATTTCCAGAACAAATTATCTCAAGAAATTCTAATGTCAGCTGGCCACCAAGACCATGCGATATAATGCCATACGATTTTTTTGGATTTTTTGAAATTTCGGATCAAACCAGATTCAATTCCTGAGCTCAATTCCGATCATAAGTTTTATACAGCCACTCTGTGAAAAGTTATGGGAAATAAAAAAAAATTATGAGCCCAAAGCTGTGTTCGTTTAACAAATGTTTTATTTCATACTTAATAGTAACATGTCTTCTTTACTATCCAATGAAGAAAATCAAGACTATCTCAAAAATATATATTTTTATTTTTAAATTAAAAAAAACATTCTGAATGAGACACCCTAAGTTATATACATATGTTCAACAATATCCCACGAGTCAAAACTTTAGAATATAAACGAAATTTAAATATAAATGTCTCATAGTTTCCATATTATTTTTAAAGTCTATACATTAAAAGTTATTAACTTTAACAATTAACAATTAAAGGATGACCCATGAAGAGCGCGAGAATATTGTTTGTAGAAGTTAGATTTGAATCAGTTTATACTTAAAGTAGTTCCTGGTAGGAAGTACTAGTGTAGGAAAAGCATTTCACATACGGATAGTACTGTTAAACAAAGGCTTCACTCTTTAATGTACGGTGTGATCCCCAAACTAATCGACTACAAATAGATGATTCATTTTACTAGAGCAGAATTCGTTATAATTATGGTAAAACAGTGAAACACAACAAAACGATATATGAAAAAATATTTCTTCGCCCACTGCCTCTCAGCAGATTTCTTGCAAAAATTTAGAAGGTAAATAAAAATGATATGAAAAGTTTCTCAAAAATCTGTTGTTTGGAGATGACTTTAAATTATAGGTCCCGCAACTTTATGTATGTATTCCTACGCATTAATTTGTGTAATTTTGGGCACCGTACGATGTGTGTATTTGGATTGTGGGTGCTTGCATCAATATTATGTCAAAAAAGGTACAGCCTTGCCTTTTGCCGCTTAATGTGCTTTTTAATGCCGTTGGATACTTTAACATTGGAAATTTCATCAGATAATTCATATTCTTTAGTGGTACTAAAGACATAAATAATTTCCATGCTATTCAAATCAAAATGTTTAGTTGTCTAACAATAATTGATTTTATTCGATGAGTTTTTCTTATCAAAGAAACAAGTGAAATTTTGCAACTGCGTATTAAATGGCATTCATTGTACAGAAGATTAGCTGAAAAAGAAGTGACAACTGGAGACAATAAACGGTTTAACTAATCTTTTATATAAGAATTGTACAGAAATATTAAACATTAAAGAAAAATATTGAATTATTTGCGAGCTTATTTGTTAAAAGGCGATATAAAGTAAAAACTTAAATGATTATAAAACGAAATATTTCACCAGATCTGTGTTTAAAAAATTAATAAAATGCCTTTTAAATTCTAACAATTTCTTATCTGACAGCAATCATGACGCATATGCTTCGTTCTATATTTGCATTACATTCATCATTCCAGACTAAACCCTATATATTGAAACAAATTGGGGTAGAAATTTGTTTTTAAATCTTTAGGAGATGTGGACTGTAATTACCCGTGAGTAATTACAATCGTTGGGATGCGTGCTGTGGGAATTGAAGATATTGAGAATTTGGAATTTGAGATATTGAGAGAGAGAGAGTTTCTTACCTTTTTTTTCCAACGCTGAGAGATCTTTATCTTCTTTCCAAATTATAATTTATTAGGGTAGTTCAATTTTTAGCACAATATATCTTTCCGTAATTTAAGAAATTCAAATAGCACTATTATGTATATGAAGGATTCAGGTGAGTATAATTTAGTATAACTAATTCAGTTGAGTATAATTTATTATAACTTTGAGTAAGTATAATTTTAGGTAAATATAAGCTTACGTAAGTATAGTTTTTATTTTGTTTTGAAGTATGGTTTTTTAAGGTTAGAAAATAGATTTATTTATTAATTATAAATTTCAATTAATTTATTATGTATTTTAGTTTATTTTTATTTTTAGTATTTTTGATTATATTGGAGCACAATTTTTTATATTAATTTTATTCAGAATATTTTCATATAATTTTCCTATTATGAATGTGTTAGAAAAAAACTTGATGGTAAATTAGGTTGTTGTTACGATAAGCGCAAGATTATAAGTAATTGCTTTGTCTAGTTTTATTTTCCACCAGACATCTGCTCTCCCTACAATTGTTATTAACAGTAAATTGTGGAGACATTCCCTTTGTTTTTGTGTATCTAGAATTGTGGAGGCATTCCCTTTGTGCAATGGAATTGTAATGGTGGAGACATTGCTTTTGGCTGATGGAAATGTGTTTTGGTGTTGCCTTTAAAATTAACATGTGTTCAAACCTATTTTGAACAATAGTCTTATAATATTGCCAAATGGTATGCCTGCCAATCGATAAGATTGTTATCTTCCTTTCGTTATCTACAGTCATAAAAAAGTCTACAAACACAGTTGCTAATTCTTTACTGTTAATTTTTTTGTAATTTTTTTCTAATAATTTTTATGTTGTATTTTTTATATTCGTTTTTGTTTTCAAATGTTCCTAATTTTAACTGCCGTCAACATCGCTATAACACCTTTTTCAATTGGATAAAAATCACGGGAAAGTAGTTTACATACAGCGGTGTATGCCGACATTTTTCTTTGACTGTAGATTACTATGGGCTTGATATAATATATTTAATTTTCAACATCCTTATGCTAAGGCAACTAGTATATATTATATACGTACGTATATAATCTACAAGATGTGTGTATGTCACCTTATTAGACCTGAGGCCACGGTTGAAACCACATGTTAGACATCTCAAACAGAAACGAAATATAAAACTAATTTCTTTGGCAACGTCATCCCAGCAGATTTCTGGCACAAACTCTCAGAGTAAATAAAATTGCCATGAAAAGTTTCTCAATAATCTGTCATTTGGAGACGACTTTAGATCCCAACATTTATGTATAAAAATTAGCACACACAACATAAGTGGCGTGAGAACCTAGGTCGTAATCCTCCTAACTAAAGGGTTGTAATGTACAAAAAATCTCCTGTATGTCGAATACAATATTTAATATTTAAACTGTTATAGTTTTAAAGTTTTGCTTGTTATAATCAGCAAAAAAGGATTCTTTTAAATTTCAATTTATTTTATTTTATGTTTGTTCATTGCTTTCGGAAGACAACATTATCATTAAAATAAAATTATTTTTGTTTTCCTGTTTCCAAACAGGCTATGTAAGTGTATACATTTTTGTTTGAATACAAACATTCATAGAAACCTTTAGAGGACTTTCAATTGTCCCCAATGCTGACTCAATACGAGTGTTTTCCAATTTATTTTGAATATTTGAAAAATAAAATAAAATAACCAGAAATGTTTGACGTAATTTGGGTCGCATTATCATTAAGGGATTTAAGCCACACACACCAAAAAAAAAAAATATTAACAAGGCAGAATAGGATATAAAGGCGGAAACTAAATCTTATGCCATAACAATAAATATTTTCCGCTTTGAAAAGTTTTTATTGCAGCAGTTTGTTAAATGAAGATATCGAATAAATTGTTAATAAATATTGAGTAGGACGTCTAGGTTGAATGCCGATAATAAAATTACACTTTCCGTTTGAATATTCTGTATAATTTATCTATAATGAAGGGGATTTTAAAAGCAACAATCCAGAACCCAGCATGCATTGCTATACATAACGTTTTGTTTCAATTAAATGAAACAAAATTGTATTAAATTTAATACCTCATACATCACCTCATTACCTCACTTTGCGGAATGTTATATTCTGTTTCACCTTGAGGTTGGCTAGCCTCTTGGCTACACACTCTCTTTTCAGTCTGTCTCACACGGGCTGAATCATCTTTTTAGTCTCCAGAATTTCTATGAGAATCTACGATATACACTTCACAAATATAATAATAGCTTCTCGTAATCTGGTTGTGATTCAAATCCTGGCTCAGACGTATCGAAAAATGCGAAATATGAAAAAATATTTCTTCGGCGACTTAATCTCAGTTGTCTCCTGTCGTTAGGAGTTGACTTTAAAGCTAGATTGTAATCCGGACTAAAGGATTGTAATGCTTAATTAAGTAAACAAATATGTATAATATAATCAATCAGTATAAACGGATATTTGACTTTAGCATTCCCTAGGGGCAACATGACAGCAGCAGTTTGCTCAGTTCAAACTTATTGATACAATAGCTGCTCCGGCAAAAACTTATTATGGATCCAATTTAACATGATTGGAATCGTCTAAAGCGTAATCGTAATAAGAATGACAGATTAAATTCACAGGCTGCCTTACATTGACATTGCATTCCAGCAACTTCACACCATATGGGTCCACTTTATATTGCCTTTTACTGCCCAAGTATAATGAAGTGTTTAAGCCCCTATCTTTTACCAGTGACCTGTAACGTAAGCAATTCTGGCCTTATGAAGATTATTCTGCCCCCTAAGAGTTTGCAATAAATGAAAACTACCGTCAATTTGGCAGTTAATGCGAAACTTCTCGGTTTACTTTATAAAACAAATTCCTCCTTATTGAGCCTCTTTTAAAATCATACCCAGTATTTATAAGACTTTCAGAAAACCGGTATCGTGCCGGTAGGTAGATTGAAGATAGATGGTGTCATCTGAACGGGCTGTCCTGTCAATACATTATCGACATACTCCTATGCTACCGCGTTCGTTAGATTGATTCCAGTGAGAAATAAAAATCATTAAAATTTCTCAGGAAAATCATACCATGAGCCTACATATGTTTTATTACGTTTTTACCATTTTAAAAACGTTAAAAATATGAGTTCGTAGATTGCAAATAAAAATAAAAAATTTATGTTTAGTTTTAAATTAATTCTTTATTGTTCGCACAATTCCGTGTGCAACCATTCACGACTTGATTTAAACCACAACAATTTGGTTTAATTGTTATTCTTCTTTACACTCTTCCACGTACACAATAACAATTGTTCGTTAGATCTTTATAACAGAGATTTTCAAACCACAATTGCTTTCTTCACACGCAAGGCGTCTTCACACAAAACTGACTGAATTCTTTTTGATCCTGTTACCTGTTTTATCTTGCCTTTTATATCGCTGGGTAAACAGTCCGATGAATGCTCCTGAAGGAGAATGGCTTTGCCTTTCGCGAACTCTTTATAAATGTAAACATGCTGTTTACGTTATTGTTGTTTGTATATTTTGTTTACATTTATCCTTGCAGTGTTGTTGTTGCCTGTTTGTTTCTTTTGTTTATCTCCCTTTTTATAGTGATGTTGTTGCTATATTTTTGTTTATTCGTTTATTATGTAAACAATTCCATTGTTTTGTTTTAGGAGCTTTTGTTTATCATTTTAATAACACCATTTCCATTTTCGTAACAATATTAATAGAACAATGTCTGATAAATTGGTATCTAGCCGCCGTTGTCTAGCAGGTAGCATGTTGGCTTATTAGATGTGAGGCCACGGTTCAAACTCCAGATCAAACAGCTCCAAATGAACAAATATTTCTTCGGCGACTTCCTGTCGGCAAAAACTGTGAGTCGATTTGGTTTACTATATTGTGTCGCTGTTTCCACATCGTTAGCAATTGCAATACATCGTATCACAGCTAGTATCATATAACGACATTAAATTTAATACACTACCAATAATAAAATAAATTATTTCCCATAAAAATTGCTAATTATTACTAATAATTTGGAATAGAAGCATATGTTTAGAGAGTTTTATGATATTCGCACACATAATAACGAAAATTTGTTTTTTTTTTTTTTGATATTCTGCACTCCATTATTTTATACGCATAACTAAATCTAATAATTTTAGTATTTATCGTTACGCATATTAAATAGGAAGGCATAATAAAACTATATGAAATAAGGACAGTACTTAAATAACTATTATTCCCAGCTGACACAAATTTTATGGTACATCTTAACCGACTTTGGATATTCTTCCTTGTTTGGTCTCAAGCTGGTCTCTTAATTATGGTTAATTTTGTCTCTTTTTTGGGCCAAAATATGTTATTTCATCTTCTCTTTTTTCATTTGGTAGCAAATTACTACAAGCTGTCAATACGCTAGAGGGAAAATATAAGAACTTTTCTTGGTACACTATTTCCATATTTTCAGTTTACATACAAAAATGGTTTCTTTTTGCTTTGTTTGTTCACAAAAAAAAACCATTAAATAAACGAAAATATTTATGCATCAAGACGAAGAATATAATTCTGCAAAAACGTTAAGGGGAAAAACTATATGAAAATGAAAAATAAAAAATATTCAAAAACTATTTCGAAGTAGATTAGATACGAACAAATAATATGATATAACTGTTTCTTTAAAGATACTTTGGATGCCATTGGTAAGTCTAAAAAATTAAGGGCCATTATTACAACTTGCTGTTAACTAAAGGGATGATTTTAGAGGGGAGATAAATTGTTTTTCATTATTGTGAGTACCCAATAAGATAGAAGTGAGCGTTAAGCGAAAGGAAAGATCATCCTGCCGGTAACTTTTAAAGTTAAGTTTATATTTAAACTTCTTCCAGAATTTTAACTCATCTTTCCTCATAATTCCTCCCAATTTAAAAAAAGATCGATTTTTTATGGTTATAATTACTTAGTGCCATATAATTAAGATAGATATCTTCTTTTCCATCAGGTATGTGCACGCAATTTAAACACGTTTTTCTCGAAATCATTTCTTCCGATCTGGCGACCATCCAATATTATTTGCAATTCGGCGTCTTTTTACTTTTTTGGTGATTACCAACTTTCTTTATTTCTCAAGTCAGAATCGTTATCTCTAAACCGTCAAAGTAATTGTTTGCATATTGTTTCTGATAGAGCATGATTCTCATATGCCTCGACAAGCATTCGATGCGACTCTCATGCACTTTTCTTCAAATGAAAACAAAAATTTAATATTTTTCCGCAAATCATTATTTTTTTCAAAATTCGCCATCTCTAGCACTTTAAAAAATTGATGTTTATGCACTGATTTGATGTATACTGAATGTGTTTGACAGATGCCAATGTTAACAAAAAAATTAAGGCTCGTTCACAATAAATATTCCCTATGGAGACTTTTGTTTCCAACCGCTCAATTAAGACCGGTTTGCATGATTAATAACACATTAATACACTATAAAATATTGTTACGAGATAGAAATGGTGTTATCGTTTAACATTAAAATAACAACCAAAAGCTACAAAAACAAAAACTATGGACTTGTTTACATGATCAACGAATCAACAAAAATATAGCAACAACATCAGTATAAAAAAGAATAAACAAGTAAACAAACAGGCAATAACAACACTGCAAGGACAAACGTAAACAAAATACACAAACAACAATAACGTCAGCAACATATTTACATTTATAGAGATTTAGCGAAGGCAAAGTCATTCTTCTTCGAGAGCATTCATCAGACTTTACCCTGCGATATAGCAGATAAGACAGAGCAGGCAACGGGATCAGAAAGAATTCAGTCAGTCTTGTGTGAAGACGAGTTACATGTGAAGGGAATAATTGTGGTTTGAAGATCTTCGTTGTGAAGATCTAACGAATAATTATTAGTGTGTATGCGGAAGAGCGTAAAGAAGAATAACAATTAAAGCAGATTGTTATTATTTAAATCAATCAGTGGCACACACGATATTGTGCGAACAATAAAGAATTTAATTAAAAGTAAACACAAATTTATTTTTATTTGCTATCTACGAACTCATTTTAAACGTTTTTAAAAGGGTAAGAAAGTAACAATATGAAACCCACAATCAATTTTTATGACATGTTTCGTTTTATTAAATATTTAAAAACTATTTTTAGTTTTTTTTTCATTTTTGATTTGTTGATTCCAATGAGATATCGTTTTCTATTAAATGATATTGATTATACATCAATAGAATGTTGGAACCAATGGAGAAAACTAAATTTAAATTTAAAGGTTTTACGATTCAAGTATTTATAATTTGTTTTTGTTGTAAGTTTTGATTTCAAAATAAAATAGGAAATATTGCCTGCGAATTACAACAAACTTTAGTTATAAAACTTGTTATACTTCTGCTGCCTTATCTTCATCTCTTTAACACATTGCAGTTCTTCCAGAAAACCGCTGAAGCCTTTTATGACTAAAATTGAATGAGTGGCCTTGGAACTATAAGGAAACTAAAAACAAAATTAAATGAAAGATTTAAATAAAAAGACTACAGTAAATTGTTGATAATAGAAGCAAAATAAAAGAGCGAAAGGTAAGAGTTTATGGTGTGGAAGAATTAAATTTCTGTAAATAAAGTCCTGCAGCGAAAATCGCAAGAAATTTAACAACAAATTTTTTCTTTTTTCAATTTTTTCTTTGTTCAAGAAAATTTCCATTTTATTTTACTTTCAATAAACTTTGGACTTGTAAAGAAAGAAACTTACAGTCAAAATAGAAAACTATTACAAAATCTGTTTGATACCCTATATATATAATATAGGGTATAGGGTTTATAGCTGTTGCGAAAACAAAAGAAATTGTATTGACTTTAATATATATTTGTAAAATTCACAAAAAGCCGAGCAACTTTGTTTCGAATCGGAAATATCGCAGTTCATGGCTTTCATTATTTGAATCTATTTCTTGTGTACTACCGCAAGATGTCCTTTTGTAAGATGTTCCTTTAAACAGAGTGACTATTTGTGGATCATATAAGTGTATGCCATCTGCGCGTACGGGACCAGATCTGTTTTAAAATTTTTGTCATTCCCTCTTTTACATGAGTGGAAAACCATGTCTTGTAAAGCGCGAGCCGTTTAAAAATTTAAAAATACAAAGAAACTAAAACGGTTTGAAATTTTTAAAAATTAATTTTATTTTATTTATTTTTTTTTTTTTTTGTTCTGAGATATAACTGTTCCAGTTGGAAATATTACATCATTCATATGGCTGCCGCGGCTGGCCTTACAGTACCTTAATTTTCGTCCACTTTTTCGAATGTATGGGATCGTATCTGGGCAATGGCATCACGAATGTTGGCCTTCAAATGCTCAATTGTCTCTGGTTTGTTCGCATTACACTTTTCTTTAACGGCGCCCCACAGAAAATATTCCAACGATGTCAAATCCCAGTTTCTTGGGGGCTAATTGACATAATAATTGCGGTTTCAAACGTTTGACGCTATAAATCGATTTTGATATGAGAAGTGTGGCAAGTTGCACCCTGTTTAAACCAAACATCGTTCACATCAATACCATCAAGGGCGGGTACAAAAAAAAACGGTTATGATGGTGCGGTAAATGTCTCCATTGACAGTAATGATTGCGCTGTCCGCATTTTTTAAGAAATATGGTCTAATAATGTCTAATGTATTTCTTCGGTGGCTTCCTCTCAGCAGATTTCTGGCAAAAGCTCTGAGAGTAAATAAAATTACCATGAAAAGTTTCTCAAAAATCTGTCGTTCGGAGGCGACTTTAAACTGTAGGTCCCATCACTCATGTATAAAATTAACCCATACCACATGAGTAGTGTGAGAAGCTAGGACGTAATCCTGACTGAAGGGTTGTAATGGCCAATTATGTATGTGAATGGCCCACCCTATATAAGTAGAAATAATGTCATTGTTAACCATCCACCCATCCATTTAACCATGCATATTTTTGTCTTTTGTTTCATACTTTATCATCCCATTCGTAATGGAATGGGATGCCCAATTTAATTTTTTTTGAGCGGTTGTCTGACTTTTGATTTAGGATGGGACTTAGCCCATCCTATTTTTCATAACAATTCCTTCCAAAAAATTTCAACTTAACCACTTTAAAATATCGACCAGCTTCAGACTTGTGTGAATTTTTTCGAGAAAGTGTTTCTACAATATCGCTCCTAGACTAAGATTTTTCAAAACATCCTGATGTGCTGTATCAACATACATTTCGAAATTTAAAAACAGTCCATCTTGTGCTGCCAAGCAATTTGTTCCTATTCATTATGTTTATAGCAATACAAAAAAATCGGGGGTGGATGCCATGGAATTCTTGCTGGTTTTTCGTGATTGTCTTAACTTTAGTACAACTTTAACTTTAGTACAACTTTACTGTCTATGTGTTGTTTTTCATAGAAAAAAAAAAAACAATTTATTTGTAAATAAATGAAAAAACCAACATAATTTCCAATTTTGAAATTTTCATTTATTTCTTGTGTGATGTTATTTGTTTATCTAAAGTTTTGCTGCAACAGTAATGTTTTCGTCAAATAAATTTCAAAAATATTTTGACAGACATTATAAAAACTTCTCCCTCTAATGATTATCACGACCACGCTTTGTACACATTGTTTATTTCAAGAAATATCAACTCAGTCTACGACTTTCATTTTCAACATTATTTTTTTTTATTAATTTTCCATTTATTTATATATTTTGATTTTACTATTCAAAAATTTTCTATTTATTGTAGAAAAACTGTCATTTTAAATATATAGAGAGAAGAAATTATTTTCCATTTTAAATACCATTAGTCTTGAATGTTTTATTTGTTGTATTTTATTTTTAAAACCCGTAGTTGTTGTAGGTGAGCACTTCATATGAAATACATTTTAAATTTTCAATTTTAATAGCACAAGTAAAGGAAAAAATAACAGGAGAATTTTTTGTTTAATGTTTAAAAAAAAAAATTAAACTCATTTATACCAGCATTTTTGATTTATTTTTGAATTGTTATTTTATTCAGTATTGCTTAGTCCGTTTTAATGGACATTGATACGTTGTTGTTGGTAGAAATATTTTAAAATTTTTTATTTTTTTATTCGCAGTTAAAAAGTAAAATCGTAATAAAAGGCAGAAATATATGAAACTGGTTTTGTTGGAGATACAATTTTATGGCGTCAATATTTAAATATGATTTCGTTGCCGGTTTGGGCGTGCAAGACGCAATCTGGAACCACATTTTTCCTAAATTTTTCGGTCATATGCTACCGAATGTTGATTTTCAAGTGTTGTATTGCCTCTATCTCATCGACATAGATAAGAGAATTTATATAACCCCTAAGAAAACAATCCAAAATCACACGATCTTGATTTCAGGAAGGTGAGGTATGTTGGTATGTAGTGAGTTGGCTTATAGCAAGAGTCCGTAAAGGAAATTCAGCTTATTTGTGTGTAGAAATATCCATATTTAGAAGACGTCCTAGATATGGTTTGTCTAATGGTACGAGATTATCATACATACATACATAATTGGTCATTACAACCTTTCAATCAGGATTACGGCCTAGCTTCTCGCACCACTCATGTTGTGTGCGTTAATTTTATACATGAGAGGCGGGATCTACAGTTTAAAGTCGACTCCGAACGACAGATTTTTGAGAAACTTTTGATGGCAATTTTATTTACTCGCAGAGTTTCTGCTAGAAATCTGCTGAGAGGCAGGCAGTCACTGAAGAAATATTTTTTTCATATTTTCGTTTTGATGACTGACCTGGGATTTGAACCCTACTAGACTCCACAAAATTTAAATTTCGTCATAATAGTCATTTTAATTATTACACACATACATATGTGAGTACATAATTAGTTATTACAATCCTTCAGTCAGATTACGATATAACTTCTCACATCACTTATGTTGTGTGTGTTAATTCTATACATAAGTGGCAGAACATACAGTTTAAATTCAATCCCGTACGACAGATTTTTGCTAGAGAGGAAGTCATCGGAGAAATATTTCATATCTCCATTTGTTAGAGATGTCGAACCAGGGGTTTGAACCGCGTCCTCACCAGAGATCAGCAATGAATCGTTTTTTAGCTACTCGTAAGTACTCATGGAATTTTGAGTCTGAGTGAATCAACAGTATTGAAATTCAACCACTCTGGTTCATTCGTACTCACGACAACATTGATTTATAAGTATGAGTACAATGAGTATGAGTACAACGTTCACATCGAACTCATAACATTCGAAATATGATTGATTCATACGCTTATTCATTTAGATTCATAAATTTAGAATAATACTTATAATAGTCATAAATGATTCGAGTGGTTCGAATCATTCATCAAAATTTACAATCTTAGTTGTTGTTGCATTTACAAAAAAAGAAGAAAGAAAAAGACAAAGACAGCAAGCAAAGCAAACACACAACCTTCTAGTGAGTATTGTAGTGTTCGTACGCGAATCATATTTTTTTTGTGTTTTTTGTAAATGTTAAATCATGCGGAATCGAAATCAACAACATCATGCGTTTTTTTAAGTATGAGAACAAACTTTGAATATGAGTATGATATTAAAATATGTATGAATGCGTATAAATATCAGAAACTGTGAGTATGATTCGAATCTACTCATTTTTTGAATTCTCATTGCTGATCTCTGGTCCTCACGTCTAATAGCTAACACACTACCTATTAGATTACGGCGACTACCACTGCGCAGAGGTATACACAGAAATAGATATTAGCTCATGTAAGCTAATGTACTCCTATTATATTGGATGAACTAATAAGTGGTCTAATACCTCTTATTAGCATAGTTTTTTACTATAATACGTAAAATATGGGTTTGTATTCAAGTGTTGTTTTTTTTAGGAATTTCTGACTAGAAATATATACTGTTGAGTTTCATTGTTTTTAAAAGGGTCATTCCTGTGGATTCTAGAATCACAATTTTGAAGCGATAGAATTTATTTACTTTTAATCGGATGTTATTTTATAATTTAAATAAATTTTTTATTAATTTATATTGATCCTTTCATAATTTCATGTACATGGATGTCATTGACAACTTTAACTTGTGTTCTAATTATTTTTTATTTATTTTCAGTTTAACAAATTCAATAGCGTTTCTGTTAATTGTTAATTGCGTCGTGGTGGCCATTCTACATAGTACAGGTAATTTTTAAATGTTTCATTATTGTTATTGTTTTCAGCTTCTTCTTCTTCATTATTTGATTATTGTTTGTTTTCCTAGTGATTTTTATAGACTAAACAACCAGTATTTATTTTACTTGTTTGTATAGCAATAGGTGATGAACAGTAATGGTTTAAGTGCTCGACTAATAACATTATGCGACAAAAAAATTTTGAGCAAAACCAGAGGATGTCCAAAATTTTCTAATTCATAAAATTAAGAGGTTTCATTTCTCTCTAAATAGTCCACGATTTAGGGAGTCAACTAACACCCGAAAGCACTAAAAATATAAAAAAAAATAAAAAAATGTAAAAAAATTAAAATGAATTTGAAAGAAATTTAATACCAAAATCTGAGAAAAACAAATTTAACAAATTATTGACAAACTAATATTTTTGGCAATATCTTTCGACATCTTTTTGGCATTGAATTGTTAAATTGGAACTTTTCACCAAAAATTCCTGATGGTAGTTAGGAAACTTTTTGGGCATAACTTCATAACTTCACGCCGTATAATTTGTTGGTTTCACAAATTATTGACAGGTTAAAGCTTGAGGAACTTTTGACGCCACTCAATGACAGAGATGCCGTCTATGGCCAATTAATTACCTAATAAAAGTTTAAATTTACTCAAACCAGTTTGCCTCTCAAATTCCTCCGTTCACTCCTCAGAAAGTCTCTGGCCCTATCAGCAACCCTGCATGCTCATCGGCCAGTTCATTGCCGCGAATTCCCGCATGATCTGGGCTCCAACAGAGGATGACGTTGCTGATTCAGTTTGTCCAGGAAGTATCATAGTTATCTCGAGTTAATCTCATAAGTGTAATCGATTTCCAAGCGGAACAGATGTAGTTCACAGCAAAACAATAAATTTATCAAAATTTCAAACCATTTTTTGTTTTATTGCATTTTTAAATTTAAACTTTTAAATTGCCCACCCATTTATATTTGCCCACGTTATGCTCTTATTTAACATGTCAAATTCAAGCACATATGTGACGTATGAGTGATATTTAATTCCATTAGTTTCATACATGACAATATCAACGATTTTTTATTGCATACTTTACAAAGTAACTAGTCCATGTACTTGTAATATGATGCGTATGATAATTTACGTAATATATTTCAAATTCAATTAAAAATAAAGTATACACCATTAATTTGGAAGTAATATGGAATTAAGCTATGATATGACAATTCTGATGGAATTTTAAAAAAGATTTAATATCAGAATTTTAAAATTTCGAATTTTAAAAATTTCCAAAACTCCAACCATCAAACCGTCATTTTCGACTTCGAAACCTACACATAAATATGAATATATTTTAGTTGCATAATAGAATAAAAAAATCAAATTTGCCTAAAATTTTAAAAAAATTATAGCTGGACGTGTGCCACGTGTGAACAATTGTTACAATATGCTTATATATGTACATATGTTTATACAATTAAATATATGAAAAGTTAAATGAACGTAATATCGATGTCTAATATTTAAACATACACACACTTACTCTTACCAGATACATATACTTCTAGAGAAAAACAGAGACATAACATAGAAACCTTAGCATCAGAACGATAATGCTAATTTACTCGTATTTGTTGTTTAACCTTGGACGGTTACTCTTAATTTTTGTATATTAAGGATACTCGTTGAATCGACGAACATTTTAACCCTAATTAGTTATTGTTCGTCGAATCGACGAAGCTTATTTACTCTTTATCATATAATTCGTAAATGTGACCAAATTTCGCTTTTTTTTATCAGCAATGTTGGTTGATAATGAAAGCTTGTAGTGAGTAAACGTACCCTGGGCACCCATTTTTTAATCCTGGATGGTCATTTTTGTACAGTAAGGTTAGTCTTTGTTGAATCGACGAATAACAAAAATTTTTTCGTCTACTGACTGCAAGCTTTCATTATCAACTAACGTTTTTGAAAAAAAGAGCGAAATTTGGTGAAACATAAAAGAGTTATATGATAGAGAGTAAATGGCTTCGTCGATTCGACGAACAGTAACCGTGCAGGGTTAAAAATTTTTTTGCTGGAATGTATCATTATTTGGCAAATTGTTTAGTTTATGGCTGTTGTTCTATTGTAATGTGCATGAAATTTTTATTTATTATTGAATAATTTATCACAGATTAGATTTCTGCTTCCTTGTGTAAGTTAAATTAAACAAAAACAAAAAACAATAAATTTTTAAGCATTGGACAACAACGTGAATTCACTGAATTCATTGATTTTAGTGTCCATTGAAAAATCATCTTCAGCAATGAGGCCCAATTCTGGATGAATGACTACGTGCCTAATTAGAGATGATTCCAAATACACATTATTTCCAAGAGCGTACAATGCACAGTGTAAGATTTTGCTAATCTAGCTGGACAAAAGTCGTTTTTTTTAAGTTTTAATTTGAGTAAATAGTTTTATCCAATATGAAAGAGCACTTGTTATAAAATAAGAAAATGCAAAACTTTGCCTAATTTTTAATTTGCATATTTTTGAGTGAATTAAAAACAACAAAAACAGTTACATGAATTTGCTCACTCTTAAAAGCTTGTAACTTCATATTGGAATGGAATTTTTAAAAATTTTTTTTTGTTTTGAAGCCCAACTTATTCGATGCTAATATCACGAGAATTTACTTTTAGAACCTGGAATATTATTCTATTTCATTTAAACAATTACTCTTTTTTGGTAAGTTAAAAAAAATTCTATAATTAATAAATTTTTTTCTTCATAACGGTTCAACACCAAATTAGTTTTATACGAATGTCTGAAGTACCTACTTTCAGGCACGTATTAAATTATCTGCCGAGATTTGACGTAACTGACACAAATAGAGATTTTATAAACAGACTGTTAATAACATTTGATCCATATATAAACAGTTCGCGAAGACCTCTTGTATATAAAAAAGCAGCATTGACCCCTGAAGTACTACATTTATTGAAATTTCCAAAAATGCCAGAAGAAAACCATGAATTTTAACATTTTATTCTTACTTTAATTTATATGTATGTGCATATGAAATATATTCTTATTTAAAAATCAATAAAAATTAAAAATAAGAAATAAAATTAAAAAACAAAAATTAAAAAATAAATTGTTACTTCTACCTCTTTATTATTTATTTTAAACGTTATCATGCATATTTACTGCTTTTTTACTTTTTGATTATCCAACGCGAATAATATCAGAAATAAATTTTTGCAGTTGTCGCCAATTTTTTTGGCAATGGTACATATTGGCCTAGCAATACCTTGTACCAAAATTCATAAGTCTAGCATAATTTGTTTCCAAGATATTTAATTTTGTCTCCCTAGAGTGGCTAAATCTTACTCTGAGCAATGCATACCAAAGAAATGACTGTTTGGTCTGGACTATGGGCTGGCGGCTGAATTTGGATGATCATCTGACAATAAGGTGATATAAACTGGCTACCGACACCGAGCAATTTGACCATTGGGCTTTTTTTGGTGGGGTCTTCTTTCGTCCCAGGTGTGTGTGAATAAGCCACAAACAACAGCTCTTCTTTTTATATAATACGTGTATTATAATTATTTAATTAATTTAATTAATTTTTCTTATTTTTTGTTAATTTTAATATATTATCTTTAAATATAGCTGTGCATACATATATATAATTTATATTATTGCTTCCAAAGGGTTTCAATAGGACATGTTATTTTTTCAATTTATCAAATTTACTTATTATTGCAAAATAGATTGCAAATAAATACTAAAAATATGTTTTAAAAATTAAATTTGGAAAATTTTACAAAAGCGTAGAGTTGAGCTTAGAATATGCCAATAGATTAAGAATATTTTACTCTGGGATACAACATACGCGCTTTGAATCTACTATTTGTCCCTCAACGCAGAATGATGTCTCCTTTAAAGCAATATGTTGTCTCCATATTGATTTATTCATTATTATTAAGTTTTAGATTTTCTGATTGAATATTACACGGTGCATAATTACACCCAGCTAATGACAAAGTGTAGGTTGTTAGTTTTTTTGAGTAGAACTCAAAAATATTTCTTTTAAATTTCTCGAACCCTCCAAACTTCTTTTATTTGACAAAAACGGTATTTTTGATATTTTCTTATTATTAATATAACACGACTGTTAGACTCTTTAAATAAGAACTACGGTGATTTTTGTCCGATTTTATTAAAGGAAGTGTCAATCTTTTCACAAGATAATGCACTTTCAGAATGTCATCACTTATTTCATATTTTTTAATTAAAGTTTGCTACTATGAACGAACAAATTTTAAAAAAATATGAAAAAAATTCGCAATTGTCAAGCTTACCTCATCAAACTTCATATCATATTCAGTCAAATAATATATGTATGTATATAGTTTTAAAGGCCCATTCCTCTCCTTTACAATAAGGTTGAAATTTTGGACATGGGTTTAGAAAAGTTTGTATAATCAATAAATTTGTGCGTAAAGTCCAAAAAACAGTTTTTGTCAAATAAAATAAGTTTGGAGGGTTCAAGAAATATAAAAAAACAATATTTTTGAGTTCTACTGAACAAAACTCACAACTTACACTATGTCATTAGCTGGGTGTATTTAATTTTTATTAATTTGTCGCATAGTATTATTAATTCCTATAAAATCTAATTTAAACAAAATAAAAATGGAACGATTAATTCACGTTTACTTGGGATCAAACACATAATCGTAGATTATTGGAATCAAAATACTTCGTTTGACAAGTTGCAATGAATTGTATTTGAAGATTTGTAACTTCTATCAAAAGTTTAAATATTCATTTAAAATAAATTATTTACTACGCCTGAAAGTTAGGTTCATGACATACACAATTTAATGTCATCTCTTCTACCATTTTATACAATGGCTTTGCCTTTAACTTAAATACCTTGAATAACATACATTTCAAATTTTATGACAATTCCTTTTCAGCACGTTATCATGTACATACGTACATACATAAGTGCTCATACTTTATTTATGACATTTCGTATCAGCTTTTCCACAAATCATGATGACTTATAAAATCTTGTAAGATACGAAAGCAGTTGTTGAAATCATAGGAGCTTCAATTTTAATGAATGTGTACGAGTATGTATGAAGTCGCCGTGGTCTAGTAGTGCGAAAATAAAGATTTTAATTGAAACTAAACACAAATGTATTTATATTTTGTTTTCAATCAACGAATTTATATTCTAAACGTTTTTAAAAAGTTAAAAACGTAACAATATGTATAGTAAGGGCTGAAAAGTCAAGTAGGTAGTGCGTTGGCTTACTAGACAGCTGTGTTTCAACCCCCTGGTTATAAATCTCAAACAAAACAAAATATGAAAAAATATATTTCTTCGACGACTTGCCCTCAGCAATCATTTAAATTTAATATCCTCTGGTTATAAGGAAAAATAATTAAATAAATAAATACATACCTTCGTCACTTTTTTTCGAGAATTGTGTTTTACTTATAATTCTTACTTTCTTTTTGCTATTGTGAGTAGACACATATAAAAACAGACATACAATCAGACAATCACAGCCACCCAAAGCGTCTGGTGGGAATCCAAACCACGACCCCGGCACATAAAGTTTAGCACACTACCAACAACGCCATCGGAGCACCTAAGGGGATTCTGTTGTTCCTTTTTCGTGCATCATAAGACTCACTATTACGGTTCTAACAGTCCACTGCCCTAATGAAAGATCTGCTGATAGCTCGCCATTCCGTCACATGACTTTGCTGTCTATAAATTTGAATGTACAACGAAGGGGCTAAGCTTATTGGCCTCTCATTTCCTGTCATCTTTGACTGAACTCAACAGGTTAACTGTAATCGAACAATATATATTTTAAATTCGCAATAGTTTTCTCTAAAAACTGTTTAATTTTCGATGGCGTACCAAAATACAGCTGTAATGTGGACTACAGATTACTAAAGCCATTAATCGAAAATATAACAATACCTTCTAGTATAGTTTGACATCGTAATCTAATGTGTTTGCGTTAATGACATTGTTTTCAGTTTAACTGTAAAATGCCTACAACGGGCAATTTTATTTACACTTGACTGCAATGGAAAAAACACAAAGCATTTATTGTCCAGATTAGAATTGAAAATTCTTATCACAAACATTCTTACGTTCTCAGAGCACTTGTACACAATTTCCAATTTAATATGAATGTATCGTAACATAAAATCCGTAATGTCATAACAAATTTTTAAAATGTATCATTTTAATGATAATGTTGTCATGCTCTAATCTATTTACACGTTCACCAAAAAGCAAAAACCCAGGATATGCCTTTAAATCTTATGCAAAAGCCTTTATTTCAACTCAATACACTCTTCACTCTTAGAAAAAAGAGTGAAAGTAAAGTTAGAGATTTTGACAGTTAGCAGGCGATATACAAATGTTTGTGACTGTAGTGGTTGATATTCGTTTACCAAAAAATTTAAGTAGAATTTTTATTGCTTATATGCTCAACACCGATAAGATAAATTGTATGCACAAGGGTATGTTTGTATTTTGCTTATAAATGTTTATGAGATTTTCTTTAAATGTATGTTCTTTTATTTGTTTGTATTTTTTTCGTTTTATTTTTGTAATTAAATCCCTTGTTTAGTTTAGTTTCAAAGAAAGACAATTTTATCAAATGTTAGATTAAATGGTTTTCTAAATTTAAGTGCATCGTCCTTGCAGGCCTTTGAAATTTGAAAATGCTGTCTTAAGACAGCATTGTTTATCGAATGGATATGAAATGACTAAAAAATTATTTATATATTTTATATATATAAATGTTTTTAAACATTTCATTTATTTCAAGCGTTTATCTCTATGTGTGTTTGTAGGTATGTATCAGAGATCAGCAATGAGTATTCAAAAAGATGAATAGAATCGAATCATACTCATCATTTGTGATACTTATACGCATTCATATTTTAATACTACTCATATTCAAAGTTTGAAGTACTCATCATACTCATATTTAACAGCACTTATGATGTTGTTGATTTCGACTCTCCATGACTCAACACTTACAAGAACCATGAAATAAATATGATTCGCGTGCGAACACTACAATACTCTCTAGAAGGTTGTGTGTTTGCTTTGCTTGCTGGTTTTGTCTTTGCTTTATCTTTCTTCATTTTTTTTGTTAATGCAACAACAACTAAAACTGTAAATTTTGATGAATGATTCAAATTACTCGAATCATTTATGAGTATTATAAGTATTTTTCTAAATTTATGAATCTGAATGAGTAGACGTATGAGTCAAACATATTTCGAATGTTATGAGTTCGATGTCAACGTTGTACTCATACTAATTGCACTCATACTTATAAATTAACGTTGTAGTGAGTACGAATGAATCAGAGTATTTGAATTTCAATACTGTTGACTCACTCATACTCGAAATTTCATAAGTACTTATGAGTAGCGAAAAAAAGATTCATTGCTGATCTCTGGTATATATGCTCACTATAATATTTTTGTCGATGTTCAGATCCACTGTTCTAGGCGTCAGTTTAAATGTTATCAAAACCTGACATTGAACATTGGAACTAAATCATCACTAGATAGTACCGTATCTGTTAAATAATGATTAGAGATCCTAATTATTACTTTTTTTTGAACGGTGAAATAAATAATGATTACAATTACGAATATTTTTGGTTTGAATAATTGATAACATGGTGCGATAGTCAAAAAACACCCAGCTAATGACATAGTGTAGGTTGTGAGTTTTGTTGAGTAGAACTCAAACTTGTTTTATTTGACAAAAACGCTATTTTTGATCTTTTCACACAAAATTATTGTTTACCCAAATATTTTTTAACCTATTTTCAAAGTTTTTTGAAAAGAGGAAAGATGAGCCTTTAAAACGCTATACATAAACATATGGTTCAAACTTACATGTTATGAGTTTTGATAGGGTAAACTTGGAAAATATAAAACTTTATCTTATTTTTTCAAGTTTAGCCAGTTTTAATTGCAAAATGTAATCGAAAAATATAAAATAAGTTGGGATATTCCGAAAATGCAAATATTATTATTTCGCGTTGCGCAAACATTAGCCAACTCCTGGTGGTCGCTCAATAAACAATCAAGATCCACCAAAAATTCTGTACATTTTTTATCTGAAAATTCATTTGAAAAAAAATATGTATGAAAAATATAACACGAATTTTTTACTCTTTAAATAATAACAACTCTAATTTTTGATCGATTTTATCAAACGAAGTATCAATCTCTTCACAAGTGAATGCAATTTTAGAATGTCATCATTCTGTCCACTGAATGGACAAACTTGAAAAAATATGAAAAAGAAAAATTCGCATTTGGCAAGTTTACCTCATAATATGTAAATAAATGTGTAAAAAAATCAAAAATACCGTTTTTGTCAAAAAAAACAAGTTTTGAGGGTTCAAGAAATATAAAAAAAAATATTTGTGAGTTCTACTCAACAAAACTCACAACCTACATTATTTTGTCTACTAATACCTCCAGATTATTGACGACTAATACAAAATAAACAAAAGGAATCATAAGTAATCCAAAATTAATCGTAAATCATTACGTTTCTTTTAAAAAAATAATGTAATTAATTACTAATCGTAATTGCAATTTAACATGTATGGTGTAATCCCTTTATATAAATTTTTTTAAAATTTTTTTTATATTTTTACTTTCATTAGGTAAGATAAATTTTTTATTTTATCTTTGAATATAATCTCAAATATTAATTACATCCAAACTAACTTTTGCACCTCCATATGAAGTACTACTTAAGAAAAACTATTTCATTTCAATTATTACACACATACATACATACACAGTAAGTTATTACAATTCTTCAGTCAGAATTACGATCTAACTTCTCACATCACTTATGTTGTGTGTGTTAATTCTATCCATAAGTGGCGGAACATACAGTTTAAATTCAACCCCGAACGACAGGTTTTTGAGAAACTTTTCTTGACAATTTTATTAACTCTCAGAGGTTTTGGTAGAAATCTGCTGAAAGGAAGTCATCGGAGAAATATTTCATATATTGTATTGTTAGAGATGTCGAACCAGGGCTTTGAACCGTGTCCTCACCAGAGATCAGCAATGCATCGTTTTTTCGCTACTCATAATTACTCATTTTTAAAAAAGAGCATTCATTTCATGTGGATGCTTTTAATCGGATGTTATTTTATAATTTAAATAAATTCTTTACTACATACATAATTGGCCATTACAACCCTTTAGACAGGATTACGACCTAGATCCTCACAACACTTATGTTGTGTGTGTTAATGTTATACTCGAGTGTCGGTACCTACAGTTTAAAATCGACTTCGAACGACAGAAGACAGGAAGTCGGCGATATTTGACCTGGGGTTTGAACCGTGGTCTAGCTTCTAAAAAGCAGACGCAATACCTACTACGGCCAGTTCCGTCTATAGCGCTCACCTGTACATAACCTGTACTGATCTAGGATATAGTGAATAATCTAATATGGTGTTCAGATATGCGTAAATCGCAATAAACGCCATTATTGAGCTCAATATTTCATATAAAGCTTAAATTAATTATTGCACAAATTGTTAAAATGTAAAACTTAAAATGCAACAGCACCCTCATAAGTGTTTTTATTGAGCATATTACTCTTAATCGAACGCTTTCTGTTGCTATTTGACAACTCAAATGTCAACAACGACGAACAAAAAAAACAACAAAACAAACTGTTTGGTTTACCAGCTGTCAAATGAATATTGAATAAGCAGCTGAACTGCGTATATTATTATGTCTGAACACTTAAAATATTGTACTCAATAAACCGAATATTGACTCAATAAAAGTGCATATCTGAAAGTAGTTTAAATCTAAGATGTCACAAAATATTTCGAACATTAACCATCCAAGCAAGTCACTGTATTTAACCGCAGATCGAGCTTAAAAAACTTCATAATTCTAGCTTATGTATCAGTTTTGATACATACTTGTAATACAGGGAATTGTCACGATTATTCATAGATTTTGTTAAAAAATTTCAATATTTTTATTTATTTTAATAAAACTATTTATTTACTATTCTAACATTTTATTCTCACTTTTATGAAATTTGCTCCAAAATTTTTGATATGATGTACATTGGCATGGTTTTTTACATAAAAATCAAGCACTTCATGTCAGCTTGGTTTTATTTCTTTCTAAATGGTAATAATTTGATAAAAATAATAATAATTTGATAAAAAGGTCACCGTAATCTAGTAGGTAGTGTGGTGACTTATCAGACGTAAAGCCAGGGTTCGAGCTCCAGGCCAGACATCAAAACAAAATACAAAAAGTATTTCTTCTGCGACTTCCTCTCAGCAGATTTCTGGTAAAAACTCTGAGAGTAAATAAAATTATCATGAAAAGTTTCTCAAAAATCTGTCGTTCGGAGTCGACTTTAAACTGTAGGTCTCGCCACTCATGTATAAAATGAACACACACAGCATGAGTGGTGTGAGAAGCTAGGCCGTAATCCTGACTGAAGGGTTGTAATGACCAATTATGTATGTATGTATAAATAATTTGACGTCTAGCACCCTGCTTTGTGGCGATTTATAAGTTTCCAATTGCTTATATAGGACAGCTTATTGCCACTCGCATCAGTAACACACTCAGTTGAGGGCTGGCTGAAACCTGATGGTACAAATCATTCTTGTGGTTCGTTAGAAATATCTGTTGTCAACGTCATGTGAGCAAAAAAGTTTTCCATTGCAATAGAACATCGATCATGTCAATAACAATTTTCTTTCTTTGATTCCTCTCTGGTTTCCTGGATACGGTATTTGGGGACAAAATTAAATATGAGTTGAAAAGGTAATAAAACAAAAGGAAAGAAAACATAAATCAATAGCATTTCCACAATAAAACTAAAACGTTTTTGAATTCTGTTGCTAAAAACTTTAAGTTCAGATGAAAATATATCAAAAAGGAACATAAAAACATAAGCATCATTATTTAAACATATTTTCTTAAAATTTTCTTACCTTTTAGGCGAACAAAAAATTAAATTTTACAAATTTTTAAAAAAGGATATATGGGCTGCTCTGAAAGTATGATAGCCAATCCCAAACAATTTATACAGTATTATTTCTTACATAAAACTACAAGTTGTTTGATAAAAGTTTTATGAAAATAGTTAAAATTTTCTAACAAAAAATTAAGATAAATATATTTTTTCTTAGGAAAAAAATCCTTTTCATTCGAATTTAAAAAAAGGCTTTAAGCATGATTATTAAAGGCTGCAAGACTTTCAGCTCATTTTTCGAAAAGGCGTAAATATAGCATTATCAAAGCTAATGATTCTGTTATTTCATACGAACGTAGTTGACAGAAATATTATCATCATTAATAAAACATGGGATGCAACACATTTTTCTAATGTTTGTCTGTCACGTGAGATAAATATGAGAAGAGCAGTAAGAAAGACTCTACAAGATTTCAGGAAACAGCTGCTAGCAATCTGCGTGAAAATTGGTAATATTTTTTCATCCGTGTTATAAGTGGTACCATCTTTGGCGATTAATATCATATTGTCATGTTTGTTGCTGCCAACACTTTCGTGAGTTCATAAGACAAGCTTCTATTTCTTCTTCTTCAAAGTCTTTAGCAGCAGGGCTATTACATGTATAATTATTATATAATCGGTCATTACAACCTATATATATATAAATTGGGAATGTCTGACCAGAGGTTTTAACCTTGGTCTGACGTCTAATAAGGTAACACGCAACATTCTAGACTACGACTACTACAATCAATATCAAGAACATATCAAGAATAGAAAACTCAACCTCTTCACTTTCATCCAGCACTTCTTTCCATCAATTCTTTCTCAAAAACCATAAATATTGTATTATTTACGATAAAACTTCACAAAATCTTTGAAATCTTAAAAATTACATACTCGACACCAAAAAATTTCTAGGAAAGTCGCATGTATCAAAAATTATACTTAAGCCAGAATTATGAAGTTTTTGAATTTCTTAAGCCCTGTTTGAAATTTTTTTTTTGTTATTTATTTTAAAATAATGGCGATAACATACGATACTAACGAATTATAAAAATATCAAGCATCTAACTTCTTCTGAATTAAGGTTTTGTAGTCTAAAAAATTGAAATGTATCTTTTTTAATACAAAGCTCGATCTGCGTGATGTTTATATTGAAACCGTTATCAACAAATAAAATACGCATTTGCAATATATTGATACTTTAAGTATGTACTCACACTTAAAGTATATTTACGTGTTTGTGTGCATTTATTTGCGTATGTCACCAAGCAAAAACTAAATAAAAAAAGAATAAAAATGCATACCAAAAGTAATAAATAAACGTATGATGGCAAATGCATATATTTTTAGTTTAATTTTTACAACAAACAAATGGAAAAATTAAAAAAGAAACACAAACAGAATTGAATTTTTTGTGTAACAATAACTAACACTTTCAAAATAACACATACATGCAATGCAATATAGGGTTAAAAATACAATTCAAAACAAAAACACAAACGCAATCAAAACCAAAACTAGGAACGAGAGAACAATTTATAAAAAGCAGACTATTACACCAACCAAACGGTAAAAGACAATTTTTCCTATACTATTGTATTTTACCATCTACACATCTATACATATGCACATCTATGTTGACATGTTGCAAAGCGAGCAAAGAAATTATTGTCATATGAGATGTAATAAATTATTTGAAATATTCTACTCATTTAGTATAAAAACATATAAACATATTGTTACGTTTTTACCTTTTTAAAAAATGTTTAATATATGAGTTCGTAGATTGCAAATAAAAAATAATAATTTGTACGCACAATTCCGTGTGCCACTGTTCGATTTAAACAACAACAATTTGCTTTATTTGTTATTCTTCTTTACACTCTTCCGCGTACGCGCTAACAATTGTTATTTTGATCTTTACAACGTAGATCTTCAAACCACGATTATTATCTTCCCATGCAACGCGTCTTCACACAAGACTGACTGAATCCTTTCTGATCCGTTGCCTGCATTCTCTTGCCTTTTATATCGCTGGGTAAATAGTCGGATGAATACTGTTGAAGGAGAATGACTTTGCCTTCGCAAAATCTCTATAAATGTAAACATGTTGTTTACGTTATTGTTGTTTGTGTATTTTGTTTACGTCTGTCCTTGCAGTGTTGTTGTTGCCCGTTTGTTTACTTGTTTATCCCTTTCTATTCATACTGATGTTGCTATATTATTTATTGATCATGTAAACAAGTCCCTTGTTTTTGTTTTTGTAGTTTTGTTTATCATTTTAATGTTAAACGATGTAACACCATTTCCATTTTTGTAACAATGTGTATGGCTTATAGGACGTGATGCCTTGGTTCAAACCCCAGCTCAGACATCAAAACGAAAATATGAAAATACTTCTTCGGCGACTTCCTTCTTTGCTTCCGGCAAAAACCCTGGAAGCAAATAAATTGCCAAGATAAGTTTCTTTAAAATCTGGGCCAACTTTAGTCTGTAGATCCCCTCACTCATGTACAAAATAAACAAACACAGCATAAGTAGTATGAGAGGCTAGGTTGTAATCCTGACGGAAGGGTTGTATATGTGTGTAACAATCCATGATGTTATTACGGGAAATAATTAAACGGATGAATTAGACTGGCATTATACAGTTCCCGAAAGCCCACTGAAGGCACATACAAACAGCTAGACAAACGGCCGGCATAGAGTCTGCTCAAAATCCAAAAAAAAACTTTCTCATTTGTAGACGTCATTACTTGAGATTGCATTCTGGGTAAACATGCACAAGACACATTGTTCTAGATAAAATAGCAAATGCTAAGTTATGTATAGTAATTATTGTAAACATGGTAGTTTGATCATATGATCTATCATTTTATAGTAGATAGGCGCGTTGTTTCCTCCGTCACATAATAAAATTTTTTTACACATTATCTTCGACAAAACAAATGTGGTACTATGGTATTAATATCATATAACCTTCCCAATTTATGGCCAACCACAAGGAATTTGAAAATACTCAGTGTTTTGTCAGGATACCGGGAAATGCCTAAAAAATTAATGCATTAATAATATTAATAAAGTTAAGCAATTGTTTTTGGACAACCGAAACTTAATACGAAACGCACTCAATTTCTGAAATATTTTGTGTGAAAAGTTTTTAATATTTACCGTTTTTGTCAAATAAAACAAGTTTGGAGGGTTCAAGAAATTAAAAAAAAAATATTTTTGAGTTCTACTCGACAAAACTATTAACCTACACTATGTCTTTAGCTGGATGTATTTCATTTTTTTTATTTTGTAGCATATTCACTCGCATAATGCTCATATTTAATATGTAAAATTTATAACAAGTATGTGACGTATGAGTGATATTTAATTCCATTACTTTGCAAACGATAAAATCAAATTTTTTTATTTTATTGCATACTTTCCAGAGTAATTGTTTCAGTACATGTCCTATGGTGCGTATAAGTAATATATTTTAAATTCAATTAAATACAAAGCATACCCTTAATTTGGAATTAAAAATTTACAAGCTAATGTAACAATTCTACTCCGTTAATATTTTGCAGAATAACTTACTTATTTGAATGACCAATTATTTATCTGGCATAAGAAAAATATACACAGTTAAACACGTAATTTCAGTGAGGAATTGTGTTTGCTGAAAAAATGTTTAATGGGGAAAGCCAGCTCTAAAGAATAGTAGACCATATTTGTCCGCTAATAAAGTTGAGAAAAGTTGTCAATGGCTAATATTTTGCCAATCTTAGGAATTTGTTTAATGAAAGATCGAAAGAAAAAATGTAAGTGATTTTCCTTCACACGGAAGCATCTTTCATATATTTCATATCTTCCTGGGAAAATTAAAAGTGAATGCCTACTTTACGTTAAATTTCTGTCACATATTAAACTGATGATATTGGTCTAATATATTCAGCAATTGCCCGCAAACATTTCCATCATTACGCACTTTAACAATCTACCCTATAAGGTCAATACGAATTTTTTTGCAATTTTTGTTATTTGAGCTCGTTTTGATGTTAATTTTTATATTCCATGAAACCGAATAACTATTAATAACGTAGAATTCTTAGTTTTAATGGAAACAAATCAAATTCCAAAAAAATATTATGCTAAAGAGTGGAACATTCGTCTCTATCTAATCTGTACAGAGAAGTTTTTGATTTACAAACTAAACTTTAACAAAATTTTTGTAGTTGTTTTCGAAGTACTGTGCAAACTATATCTGTCTACTTGGTATACGGAGATTTATATGAGCCAGGGCATGTTTGAAAAAGTGATCAATGAAAAGGTATGTATAACCGTAGAAGAAAACCAGCAAAACGGGTGATTGTGATTATATTTTTACACACTGTTCAATTCTCGAAAATGTTTGTTGACATAAATGTAATCTTATTTGGCATGAAAAAGTTCATAACTACAGTAACTTAAATGATGGTTATTGAAGGTGACATAAACACATAATCATAAAACAGAAACGATTCTAAAAACTGAAGCAGAATAACAATAGCAACCACCATATCTAAATTAACAGCAATTATTTAAATATTTGAATGCAATATTTCAAATAGTTTTTGCAAGATGAACAGGCAAGATTTTGACATAATATAAGCAATGTCGTTCAGGCCACAGACTCCTAATTATAACTTAGTAGTCTATTGTATAGTGATCCTCTCTCTATATATTATGGTATTAAAGAACAGCACTGAGAACGTAATCTCCTCAAAATTACAATTCAACGTGGTAGTTGTATAGCTTCTACTGAACACAGCTGTATGAATATATGTTTTTCATTACAAAAACAATTTTCATTAATTTGTAGTCTCTCTTAAACTATCAAATATTTTATACGTACATTATACATACTTTATTACGTCATAATGTTATTTATGGCACAGGAACTTCCCCTCATGAAACATTAATTTTAAATTTAAACAGATTATGAGCATATTGTTACGTTTTTACCTTTTTAAAAACGTTTAAATATGAGTTCGTTATTTGCAAACCAACTAAAAACAAATGTGTTTAATTAAATTTCAGTTAAACTCTAATTCTTTACACTACTTTTGTGTGCCACCGTATACAACTTAACGATACAACAATAATAATCTGTTTATTCACTTTACTAGTTCACACAAGTATTCACTGGATCTTTAGAACCACGACTTATTTTGATCACACGCAACTTCACACAAAGCTGACTGAATTCTTACTGACTCGCTGCTGGCCCTGCTGCCCTTTTATATACGCACGCAATGAGTATGATGAACGTTCTCGATGTGGAAGGTTCTTGCTCTCGCCTTCTCGAGAATTCTATTGCTAGTATATTATTGTTTGTGTACCTTGCTTACGTTGTCCATCCCTTTTTGTCACATACATGTTTTTGTTGTTACCAGGCGCAACCAGATTCATTGTACATATGTGTGTGCAGCTTTAGATAATCAACACGTTAATTGTATTCTTAGTGTTAGTGTGTATATATATCGTGTGGCTTTTGTTTATATTTTTTGTTGTTAAACGATATTAGGTCGTTTCGATTTGCGTACCAATATTTTCATCTACAATTTAACATGCCACTAAGGCTTTAATCACTAAACGTTTGGTGTAGTAAGTAGTGCGTCAAATGTGTTGACTCGACAGATTTTATTGCATCATCGAACATTGTTGAATGCAACACGTACACATGACATGAAATAAGAGAACACGTAACTACAAGGTAACTATAAAATACGAACTAAAATACTATAATTTGTATTGTTTCGTTTTAAACTTTAAAAACGTTTAAAATGTGAGTTCGTTGATTGCAAACAAAATAAAAATAAATTTGTGTTTAGTTTCAATTAAACTCTTTATTATTCACACAATTTAGTGCGCCACTATTTACAACTTGAGGTTACAACAACAATAATTTGTTTAGTTCATTATTCTTCTTTGCTCACACCCTTTGCGTAAGCAATACCACTTGTACCATCTGTATAGCGGAGATCTTCAAACCAAGACTGTTTACTTCGCACACAACGCATCTTCACACAAGATAACTGTATTCTTACTACTCGTTACTTGCTTTGAAGCAGGAAGTTCTTGTTTTCGCCATCTAGAGAATTCTATGGCGACTGCATCGTTGTTTGTGTATTTTGTTCACGTTGTTTGTTGTTGCGTTCGCTTACGTCTCGTTTCGTTATCTATCCCCTTCTCTTTCTTACTCATGGTCTTATGTAGCGTTTGCTTATTGTTTTAATGTGAAATGGTTTACACCGTTTCCATTTTCGTAAAAATATGTATAAATACAAAAGTTTTTTTTTATACGTACGTACATATATGCAATCTGTATACAGTGGTGGTCATATAATTAAAACATTTGTAATTCTTTTTAAACCTGTAAAGGATAACAAAATTTATTTTCCAGTTCTTAAATGTAAAAATTAAACATTTTCCAATGCGGTTGATAAGTACCATTTAGAATTATGTACAGAAAAAATTAAAAAAAAATGTTTTATTGGGTTGAAGTCGCGGTGGTCTAGTAGGTAGTGTGTTGGCTTATTAGACGAAAAGCCAGGGTTCGAGCCCCAGGCCAGACATCAAAAAAAAAAAAAGAAATACAAATAGTATTTTTTCGTCGACTTCCTCTCAGCAGATTTCTGGCAAAAACTTTGAGAATAATTAAAATTGCCATGAAAAGTTTCTCAAAAAATCTGTCGTTCGGAGTCGACTTTAAACTGTAGGTCCCACCACTCATGTATAAAATGAACAAACACAACATAAGTGGTGTGAGAAACTAGGTCGTAATCCTGACTGAAGGGTTGTAATGACCAATTATGTATGTATGTTTTATTGAGTAGACCATATATAATTGTATTTCAATATTTTTTAATCTTTTATTCTCACAACCAATATTTCGGAATCTATTTTTTAATAACATTTGCACATCGGTTTAACAAACTCTTAAATAAGTGCCTACAGTGGGATCGAGGATGTTTGCTACAATCCATCAGAATTTTTGGGATTTTTGCCTTTCATCTTCCTTCTAACTTCAGTCCACAAGTTCTCAATTGTATTGTGATCAGGCCACTGAGCTGGTCATTTTAAAACAGTTATGTTTTGTTTCTCTTAACAGTTTTCATAAAGTCATGAAGTCAGTTTGGAATTATTTTCGTGCATGAACATGCGATATTACCAGTAAATTTCTCACCGCAACTGGTAGCATTGTATTTTGTCTAACGTTTTTATATAAATTTTTATTCATTGTTGAACTGACCACTAAAATACTTCAATACAATGCCAAGAAGAGATATCCCACACCAGAATGTTGCCGCCGTCAAACTAAATTGTGTTGATGGTACTTCAGGAATTAAAATGCTGTTTCCAGACCAGTGTTGAAAAAATTCAGTACTTTTGTACTTTTTTCAGTACATTTTCATTTCAAAAATACCGACGCTTTCAGTACTTTTTTATTATTCCATATTTTATGTCTTGCGCTTTTCAACTATTAATACATTGGCAACATATTCAACGCAATTAGGCTTAGTCCCGGTTAGCCAAACGTCCACGGAACGTACGTTCGTTTTTAGAATACGAAAAGCAATGAAAACGCTTGCCGAACCGTAATGTAATTTTGGTAAGCTTTTGCATTGCTCCCCATATGCTAAAAACGAACATAAGAATGTTACATTACATTCCATCGTCGTTTGACTAAACGGGGCTTTTACGTTTTGTTACATTCCGAATCAGCTGTTTTTGTCCTGTGTGTGTATTAAATATAAATAAATAGTCTCCTAGTTAGCGTGCCGGCTTACTCGACGTGAGCCCACGATTCAAACCCCATGTCAGACGTCTCCATCAAAACGAATTGTCTTCTGGCAAAAACTCTGAGAGCAAATAAAATTGCCATGATAAAGTTTCTGAAAAATCAGTGGTTCAGAGTCGACTTTAAACAAATAAGTGGTGTGAGAAGTTAAGTCATAATCCTGATTGAAGGGTTATAATGACCAATTGTGTATGTATGTACATATGTATCTTTTACAAAAGTACTGTTTGATTCAAAAAAGTACTTTATCAGTTATAGTTCAGTACCATTTTAAAATTTCAGTTTTGCAACACTGAACCGTACTAACCATTTTCCTTCTGACCCCCATCTATCAAATTTTGATTCGTCGCCCACTAAAATTTTTTGCTAAAAACTCATGTGTTTGTTTATATTTTGTACGTAAAACCTAATCTGGGTTACCAAAGCTATTCGCTTTTCTTTGCATCCATGCAAGGAAGTTTCATAAAGCCGTCGTTTAATAGTTCTAGACAATATGATGACGCTAATTCAACTTTTATTCAATTCAAATTCGGACTTTTGAATGGGTTAGTAATAGACGCTCTTATGACTATTGCGTGGTTTTACGTAGTTTGCGGCTCTGGATACATTATTAGGATTCCAATTATATTAAAATTTTTCATTGCATTACCATGTAACTGGGGCTCCAAGTCTCGGGAACAACTTGACGCACACTTTATGATTCATTTGGTACATACTTTTTATAATATCGTTTGAAACACACCAATAAATTTTACAAAAGAAAACAATATCAATATCAGAAATACATTATTACAGCAGCAAAACAAAAAAAATCCTGTTCATATATCAAGAAAAACTGGTCGTTGTATGCGTATAACTAAAGTGTAATCATTTAAATTTCCAACAGATATGAAAAAAGTGTAATTTGTCGTTACAAATCTTACTGCATGTCATGGATTAAATTCAAATACATTTTAAATTCGTATGTGAATCGTAAGTATACTTCACGTACACATAAGTTCAAATTATGTCACGTGATGGTTTCTGCAACTGTACTTAAATGCAACTGCTACTTAACTATTGAAGTAATCATGTATTACGGGAAGGAAATGTTTAAGGAAAAACAAAAAAGTATTTATACGCACACAATTTTATCTTAAATATGTAATATTTTAAGAATATAAGAACTTTTTCTACACTGTGATACTCATACTTATACATTCTTTGAAAACCCCTTTAAATATTTATTCATTTTAGCATTCCGCTTTATTGTCAATATGTTCTCGCGTAATGTATTGATTAATGACCTTTGCCGTAAAAACTTAAACATGTTCGCACTCATTATCACTAAAACTAAAAAAGTTAAATAGATTTTATATACTTATATAAATAGTCATCACAACTCTTTAGTCAGGTTTACGACCTAGCTTCTCACACCCCTTACCTTGTGTGTGTTATTTTATACACGACTGGCGGAACCTACAGTTTAAAGTCGATTCCGAACAACCGTTTTGAGAAACTTTTCATGGCAATTTTTATTTACTCTCAGAGTTTGTGCCAGAAATCTGCTGAGAGGAAGTCATCGAAGAAATATTTTTGCATTATTTCGTTTTGTTGGAAAATGTCTTTGAACCGCGGCCTCACGTCTAATAAGCCAACAAGCTACATACTAGACTACGACGACTTCTAAATAGATTTAACAGAAGTAACAGTAACATCATTTCGATCACAGTGGCTATGCTTACATGTCACTGTATTATGGGTAGAGAAGCGGAAAGAAGGCGGCTCCCATCTTCCGAGGTGGAAGTTGGCTTTCCAACTCTTGTCAGCTTGACGGAGCTATCGTCCATTGTCGTGCTTTGAAATGTGTAGCCCTTGCGCTGACCAACTTTTCCCTCCTTGGTTCGGAGGAACTTGATCAATACAAAGACTGCTTTCACCTGTGGCGTTACAATGGGCCGCTATGCGTGCTCAAGTGAGCTTTTGGTGTGAAAGCTACCACACTAACCTAACCTAACCCAACCTGTTACAAGGCAATGTTAGATTGCAGCACCATTATTTCAGGAACTGCACAGCAAACCAATAAATTTGTTTGAAAAATAAAAACATTAACGAAACAGAAACAAGGCAGAATACCAATCAACCGGAACTTATGGCAACAACCTTTGGCACCCGAAAAGGAACGCATATCCTTACATGGGAAGCAATATGCTCTTAAGGGGGGTAGTGAAAAAACCAATATGATAGTACTACTACTACCACTACTACTCATACGGTCAAAGAATTTTATATATGACAGGTAGAGAGCCTAAAACTTTTCTATAAGATCAGCTATGCATATCATATTAACAAACAACAACAATAAACAAGTTCTGACCTTTTACTCGCATATATCTTAAGTATGTGTTTTACGACGTTAATAACATTTAAAAATTAACATGTTAATGGTCTTTACGTGACTAAACAAAATTAAATCTTGTGACAGTCAAGAGGTTTTTTTTAATTTGTTTTGTTTTAATGAGTTCTAAGTGCTAACAAAGCAGTATAAATAAAACCTAATTAAGCTCTTTGAGGAAAACTCAAAAAAGTAACCAAATTTTATAGCGGATCCTTAAAATAAAGTATGCAATAAAAATTGAAGTATAATGAAATGAAATTGTAATGCAATTGAACAGAATTAATCGAGTATGATTCGATACAAATTATTAAGACGAAAGTAAATTTAAATTTGTTTATTACAATTGGCCTAAATTCTGGCCTAAGTGGGACCTCTTCCTTCGAGATACGCCACCCAACCTAAATTCTACAGTGTGAGTTCAGAGTGTTAATTATTCTGGGTGCTAACTACTCTATACTTCCAGATTTAATTTTAATCAACTTTAAAGAAGTAAACGCAAACACTCTGCCCATATCAAGTGTCTTTATTCTGGCAAAAGGTCCTTCAGCAATGTGATTAAATTCGAAATCGTTTTATTAGTATTTTCGTTGATTTACAATCATATGGAAAATGTTCACCCGCTACGGAATGAGTAGCTATCAATATTTCAATCCTATCTGTTTAATCCACATTAAAAAAAAGACATCTCGCAACAGGAAATTCCGAATTTTGTCTCTTGATAACAAAAATCTTGTTGACGCGACATACATACAGTGGTGGCCACGAATTTAAGACACAACATTTTATTTATACATTTGTGATAATTTTTACATCTTATCAAAAATATTTTAGATGCATGATATTTTTCTTAAGATTTTAGTAATATTAGGAAGAAAAAGTAATAATATTTTGCTACCTATACTTGGTTGAGAAATTTTATTTACATACACTGCGGTTCATCAGGATAGAACCAACATATTTTAAAGTAAAAAAACTGTATAAATTGCAAATACAGATTGAATAAAAAAATTTGGTTTTGCAGAAAGATAGTTGATACTGTAAATGATAATTTAAGTACAAAAAATTTTATAAAAATGAATTATAACGGTACTTTTTCACTTTCTTTGTAGTCAAGTATAAAATTTTTCATTTATTTTTTGGTTCAACAGAATAGAACCACGTGCATTTTTAACTTAAATTAGTAGTCGGTTGTAATAAAGCTTTATAAAAACCAAATATAATTAAAATCATAGTTTGTGACTGCAGTTATCTAAATCCATATGTGAAGAAAGAGTTCTTTAAATTCGTCGGAAATGGTAAAAATTGATGTTTACCATCCTGAAAATTATTCATATCGCGAAATCGATAGACAAATAGGACGAAGCCATAATGTGGTAATGAATTACATAAAACATCATGAAACATGTAATAAAAATTACAAAGGAGGTACTCAGACAGCTCTACACAGGATAAGCAAAAAATTCTTCGAATTGCCTCAAATTCAGCCCATTCTACCACTAAAATTAAGCATTTAGCAGGAGTTAAAGCAAGTACATCTACTGTTTGTCACGCTATTTTAAGCAGTGAACATTTACAATTCCGAAAACTAAAGAAAAAACCTCCATTAAATGCAATCCGTCAACAACAACGCCTTCAGTTTGCCAAAGATCATATGGCATTTGATGTTCAAAGACAATTAAGCGAAAACGATTGGCGAAAAGTATTTTTTTCGGATGAAAAAATGTCATTTGGATGGCTATAACTTTTATTTTCACGATATGCGTTAGGACCAAAAATATCTGAGCCGCCATTACAGAGAGAGAGGGGGCGTTATGCAATTGAATACCCATGCCATATGATATTTGGCAAACTGAAGGCGCTGTTGTTGACGGATTGCATTTAATTGAGGTTTTTTCTTTAGTTTTCGGAGTTGTAAATGTTCACTGCTTAAAATAGCGTGACAAACAGTAGATGTACTTGCTTTAACTCTTTCTTCACATATGGATTTAGATAACTGCAGTCACAAACTATGATTTTAATTATATTTGGTTTTTATAAAGCTTTATTACAACCGACTACTAATTTAAGTTAAAAATGCACGTGGTTCTATTCTGTTGAACCAAAAAATAAATGAAAAATTTTATACTTGACTACAAAGAAAGTGAAAAAGTACCGTTATAATTCATTTTTATAATCTTTTTTGTGCTTAAATTACCATTTACAGTATCAACTATCTTTCTGCAAAACCACATTTTTTTATTCAATCTGTATTTGTAATTTATACAGTTTTTTTACTTTAAAATATGTTGGTTCTATCCTGATGAACCGCAGTGTATTATATAAATCAAGACAAAATGCTAGTCGGGATTTGATATTTTTTGACACAAGTGGTTTACGTTGTGCAATACACCCACGCAAGTTGTTCTCATTTAGACATCTGCTTATTGCCCTAGACGAAATATCGATACCAAAATCCAATACAATTTTATTTTTTATTTTACTTGAGCTCGTGAAAGGATTATTAGCAGCTGCTTAAGGGTGTGGTTTTTCTTGCTCTAGGTTGCTGTTTGACATTTTTAGTGGTACCATGTTGCTTGATGTGTTCCAGCACGTTGTAAATCTTGCATCTAGAACATTTAAGCAGCTTGGATATCTCCATTATTATTTTTCCATCAAATTTTAGTTGTAGGATCAGTTTTCACTCGGCATCGGTATTCCAAGTACCTCTGACCGTTTATAATTAAACATTTCTATGTATTAAAACATAAAATAAAATAAAACATTCGTTGCTCAACGTTTAGCTTCAAAAAACACCAAAAAATCACTTAAAAACCAGATATTTCTGAAATGTCTTAAATTCGTGGCCAGTTTCAAATAAACGATTTTACAATAATATGATCAAAAAGCAGCAAAATGTAAAAAGAAACAAAATAAAATAATGGTACTTTTCCTTAGTATTACAGGGTACATAGAAGAATAAAGAATATCAATTTTGATATTACAGGATTGTAAATATTATCACAACTAAGTCAGTCATATGTCGTGTCTTAAATTCGTGGCCACCACTGTATGTCAAATTAGTTGTCATTTATTCAATCATTTTATCAAATCACCATAGGCGGCTATAGAACAACGACATATGTTAGCTTAATGGGCTCCAGACTAGCAACTGACCCTAATTATCATCAAAATGCTAACTTCAGAACTGAGTTCCCTTTCTGGATGAATGAGTACGTGAGCAAACAGAATTGTCTTGTGCGAAAAATATCAATCAACATGAGATCCACATGTTTAGTACAATTTTTTAGGCTGGCGGTGTCATCAGTTCATATTTCGATGTTGGCCACGCCATTACTGTCAAGGACAGAGGATATAGGTCGATGATTACTGACTCCTTTTGGCCTAAATTGGACGCTCTGGATTCCAATGACATGTGATTTTAACAGGACAACGCTACGTGCTTCACAGCCTATGTCACATTGTATATTATTATATTATTATGGCATGGTGTCTTTATTGGAATTGATTTAACAGTAGATCGAGCTTTATATCAAAAATTAAACATTTCAATTTTTGATACTATATAACTTTAATTCAGAAAAAGTTAGATGCCTGAAATTTTTTAATTCGTTAGTATTGTTATCGCCATTATTTTAAACCAATTAAAAAATGAAAATATTAAACAGAGGTTTAAAAAATTCAAAATCTTTATAATTCTGGCTTACGTGCCATTTTTTTTACATACAACTTTCTTAGGGATTCTTTGGCGTTGTGGGCGTCAGACCAAGGTGCAAACCTCAGGTCAGACATTGCCAACTTATACCGAAAAGTTGTAATGACCGATTATGTATTCATGTATATAATATTCCTGCCGCTGGAAACTCTGAGGAAGAACATCGTCTTATGAACTGACGAAAGTATTGGCAGCAACAAACATGACAATAGGATGTTTCTCTCCAAAGATGGTACTTATTGCAACTGAAAACCGTATGTCTTTAGTAGTTTGGGAATACTAAAATATTAATAAAATATTACCTGCAGGTTTGTTGCAGTTGTTTCTTAAAGTGTTGTAGAGTCTTCCTTACTACTTTGCTCATATTTATCTCACGTGATAGACAAACATTAGAAAAAAAGCGTTTCGTTCTTTGTTTTTTTATAAAAATTATAGAAGGATAATACTTCGGTCAACCATGTACGTATGAGTTAACAGAGTCATTAGCTTTGATAATGTGCTACTCGGAAATTATGAAAAACTTACACCTATTACGGCATTTCGAAAAATGAGTTGAAACTCCTTCAGCTTTTAATATTCCTAATAAATTTGTCGCTGTAGATGAGTAACTAATTGAATTTTATGGTCGTTATAAATTTTGTAGTTCACCGGAATTGAATTGAATTCACAAGAATTAAAATTGGTTTTAGATTCAAGTACATGCTACGTACGTACATGCTGCTTACAGCCGCATGTGGGGAAACCTGTATCCGGGAAACAATAGAGGAATCAAAAAGAGAGCACTGTTATTGACATAATTGATGTTCTATTGCAACGGAAAACTTTTTAACTCACATGGTGTTGGCACCAAATTTTTCTAACAAAATAGAACAATGGTTTGTTCTATTAGGTTTCAGCTGCTCTATCTAAACAATAGGAAACTTATAAATCGTCACAAACCAAGGGTGCTAGATATCAAATTAATACCAATTAGAAAAAAAATTAAACCAAGCTGACGTGAAGTGTTTGATTTTTACATAAAAAACCGTGATGCAATGTACATCATGTCAACAATTTTGGCGTAAATTTCATAAAAGTGATAATAAAATATAATAATGTAAAATAGTTTTATTAAAATGAATTAAAATAAATAAAAGCATTTAAATTTTGTATCAAAATCTATCAATAATTGCGAAAATTCTATGTTACTAAATATATGTATGTATGAAAAGTGATACATAAGCTAGAATTTTGAAGTTTTTTTAAGGCCCGTTTGACACCGTTAGACTTCTTCTTGTTCGAATTTTTTAATTCACAGGCGTATACGAATAAGTCACAAACCATAGCAGTGCTAAAAACCAACAAAGCAAGTGCCATCGTTCAAATTTAACCTCAACCTACAAAACCTTGGCAGATATTTGTACGATGTTACACTCCGCTAAATGAAAAATATTTCTTTTCGCGTCTTCCTCTTGGCAGTATTCTGGCAAAAGCTCTCAAAAGATCTATAAAATCTGTTGTTCGGAGTCGGCTTTAAGCTGTAGGTCACACCACTTATGAATACAATTAAAGTGGTTGTAATGACCAATTTAGAAAGTATATTCTGCTTATATTGGCATTAATATTTCAATCAGGGCAAGGGGATATCATATGAGATGGTGTTATCAGCCCAGGTGCTTTTTTTAAGTGCGAGAGATTGCCAAATGTTTTGTTTACGTACAGTGAGCAAAAAAGCTTGTACACCTACTACATCGAAATACATTTCTGACAAAAATATTATCTATAAGAGGAAATTTATTGTCCTAAGAGTAAATAAAAGCTTAAAAAGTATATCTTGATTATAAATTAAACTATTTCTCTATAGGTTACGTATAAAGAAAATAATCTTCGGAACTAAGAGATTCAAACATTTTTAAACAAAAAACGTAGCGATTCTTTGACTACGGCGACCAAAATCTCTGGAAAGTCGTCTTAAACAAATGCTATGCAATAATATATATATATCTATTTTTATAATAGGTGTACACTTTTTTTTGCTCACTGTATATACATTCTTTTGTTTATTTTTTTTTTTAATTTTTTATACTTGTATTTTACACATTTCTATAATTTATTTAAATATCCTTAATGTACTGGCACAGCCGTTAACGTATAATTTGCTCTTATGGTTCCTAGTATCCCCCTGAAGTATGACTACCTTAGTGGTAGCGCAAATCAGTCTGTATATAAAAAAAAAAAAAATTAAAAAAAAAAAAAAATTTTTTTAAAACAAATAAAAAGAAGAGCAATAGATTTCATCTGGCCTTTAGGTGTAAATATAATTTTCACTTACCTTCGCAACCTAACCTGTAGCACTAGTTATTTGTTATGTTATAATAATAATAATATAAATATATATAATAATAATAAGAATAAAATTTTTAAACCTTTACTTTAAATTGCTAATATTTAAAATATAGTCTTCGTCTTTAAGACACAACAATGAAAAAATAAACGAAAATCATGAAGAAGTATGTATTTCCTTTATAATAATCCGTATCTTAATCTATTACATTACAAAGCGTGAATAAATATTCAGAGAAGATAAATTTGTATCCATATCCAGCAGTTTACTTTGCCTTTTTGGCTTAAATGGATTTTTATTAAATACTAGGTTGGCTATACTGGATTTAGTTAATTCCAATAAATGTTTTTTCTATTCTTTTGCTTTTCTTTATAATTTTATCCGTAAGTCATTTAAATTTTGTACTTGAGGAAGTAGCATAAATAAATCTGGCTATCAAGATAACAATTAACAATCCATTGAGGTATTAAACAGCTTTTAACTGTTTCCAGTATGACCAGAGTTGCCAATTTAGCACTTTTGGTGCTAGATTTAGCCCTTTTTAAACTCGTTTAGTACCAAAAAAAGTAATCTAGCACCTAGCACTTTTTTAGCATTACTTAGCAAAGGTAAGATAAATATAAATATAAAAATACATAAACTAATCCCTTCTTTATTTAAGATTACCAGATAATATAAAAGTTTTACAAAACATAGATTTTTTTTCGGTACAAAACGTTTTAAGTTCCCAAAAAGGTGATATTTTACCAATTATAAAATTATTTTGTATAAGCGAGGAAGAAATTGGAAAAATAATTGATCAGTATTCCAACATTCAATATATAAAATGGATTAATGAAAACAACACAGTATCATTCTGGACAGAGGTGAAAGCATATAGACATTTCGGAGGAAACAAGAGATTCGAGGAGATTGCCAACTTTGTTTTAAAATTTCTCAGCCTTCCATGGTCCAATGCAGACGTGGAACGTGTGTTCAGTCAAATGAACATCGTAAAGACAAATATAAGAATTACATCTACCGACAGTAAATTCTGTTTTAGCAATTAGGTATTTTTAGCACTTTTTAGCATTTTTTTAGAAAAATCTGGTATTTTTTCTCAATAATGTTTTGACAACACTGAGTATGACTACAACATTTCACAGATACACACTGTCGCATCATACAAATGTTATGTTATTATGGATTGGATTACGTCCACAGGACAATAAACCTGAATTTCTGTATAATTTTATAAAAGATACTTTTTCAAAAAAGAAATGTTGAAAGTACCTTTAAAGGTTTAAAAAAAGTGTTTTTTATGTCAGCTCAGTTTGTATATGATATAAACCTAACATTTCAGTGGTAAATATTTAAGTATTGGCAAACAGACAAAGCTTAAATAGTAACCTTGTATATGTCCAAGATGTAGTTAGGTTAGGTTACATTAAACTGGTAGCCGCCTCAAAGGGCAAAGCTTTACTTGGGTCCCATAAGAACCCGTTGTAACACCGATATTAACTATTCCGTGAATTTTTCTCAAATCACCTTTGGCTAGACATACATACATAATTTGGTCATTACAACACTTCAGTCAGGATAACGACCTAGCTTCTCACACCACTTATGTTGTGTGCGTTAATTTTATACATGAGTGGCGGGACCTACAGTTTAAAGTCGACTCCGAAAGACAGATTTTTGAGAAACTCTTCATGGCAATTTTATTTCGCCGAAGAAATATTTTTTTCATATTTTCGTTTTGATGACTGACCTGGGTTTTGAACCGTGGCCTAGTACGTCTAATAAGCCGACACAGTACCTTCTAGACTACGGTGGCTGCTACTTACTTGGCTAGACATGTTTTGTTATTAAATTCTTGATAGCCATGAATTATTTTTCTCAGGTCCCCAAGCGCCGAACAATGACAGAGGAATTGTTCTAAGATCTCTACATCTTCTTCGTCGTTGCAACTTCACCAGAACTCGTTATCATTTGACATTCGAGGGCAGTCCTCCGTTATCACTGTTATGAAGTCCCTCGGAAGAAATCTTGATAGGTTCAAAGCAAATTCTTTTCGATATTTATCCATGCCGGGCCTGATCTGTCTGGTTTCTCTATAAGTGCAGTCCTTATCCCATCTTACATATCTCAATAAATGGGGACTAATGGTTTTTCTTTCTGGAGACAAACGCCAATTCATGTTGGAAATCATTTGAATGCACCATGGTGCTAGCTTTGGCAAGTGTGTCGACTTTGTTGTTACCTACAATGGATATAGTATATCCAGGAATCCAAATAAAGGTAATCATCGAATGTTTCGCTATCTTCTCCAAATTCGGCATTCATTCTAGGGTTCTAATGGCCGCTTAACTATCGGTAAATATGCGCATGTCACCATATGATATACTCTGATACTCATTATTTTAGACTGAAAAGTACTAAAATAATTTGGCAGTGCCGGGAACGATCTAATGTCCAGTTATTCTGCAAAGATTCCATTTCCGAATTTGTTGCGTAGATTTATCAGTGAAAACTTAAATGACGTTTCCTGGGAGCTGTAAACAATTATCATAAAAAAATTTATGCGCTCTCTGTGCCGCAAGACTAGGATCGAAAGCATGTTTAGGTGTCGTGTAGTCGATAGATATATTCAGACCGACCATACCAAAGCTATGATCATAGCTTCTGTACTTCCACATTTTATTGCCTTGGATACTGCAGTTCTAAAGGCAGCAAGAACTAGTCAAATCACCAAAAATCATCCTTATTGCCTGCCACCAGCTTTTTTATTAATCAGTTGTTCATACATTATGCTACTGACAGAGTTCTTTGATTCCCTTGAGACAAACAAATTAACGCACAGATTTTTCTCTACTGCAAAGAAAAAAATAGGAAAAAATAGGAAAGCTTAGGCAAATCTGATCCGCTGCCTAGAGTCGATCTACCTAGAATCGACTTTAAGAACTTCACAGCGGTCATTCCGGTACGTTGACACACGACCAAACGTCTTCTGCAAAATCTGTAATCACGAAAAAGAAGATAAGCTACAGCCAGAACTTTTCCATATAATAGTTTGGTTTATTAAAATCTAAGACGAAGGATTTTTAGCACTATTGTCTTTATTACAGCAACACCTTACTGAAACAACAAGACGGCGACCAACTTAACCTAACCTAACCTTAAAGTGATATAAAATGCTTATGATTCAGTAAAGTACGTTATAGATTAACAGCATCCTTCATTCTTTAATAAAATTGGACTTTATTGACCGGTTTTTCGTATGATTTCAAAAGAACATAAACATGTATTTGTCTCGTTTTCGAACCATTGTTTGTAGCAAGCACAGCTACTATGTGAAGCAAATATACAAACACTTACAAATAAAAAAAACAAATACAATCTGCATCATTCTTACCTTGAACAGTGAGAGACAATAGTCTCTTAAGGCTTAACCATAAATATCTGTGGATAATTAGTTTATGTTTTCCTTTCCTTTTTGTTGAAGCCTAGGATAGTATAGGACTGGTGTAGTTTATAGCGGAGGGTAAAGAAAAAATAATTGAAAAAAATTGGAAATTTGTAAACTCTACAGTAGGAGCTAAACTGTTGCCTGCAATTAATGTAAGATAAGGTGAAAAGCAAGGAGTTATTAGGCAAGCAAACACAAATCAAATACCACAGAGAGAGTAAACTCTAAGTCACACAACAATATTTTGCTTCTACACTCATAAACATGTACAACTAAATAGCTGCAAGAAAAGTTTAGCAATCTAAGTTTAAAAGAAAATTTGTTGACATTTCTCTTGTTTTCTTTTTTACTCAGTATGGACTTCGCAATCATTTGCCATTAACAATAAATTTTACTATAAGAAAGCACACATAAAATGCATTTAAAGACGAGTTTTTTTTTGTATTCTCAATTTCTGCATTTCTTTCCATGATAGAAGTAATGCTCATTATTGTTGATGTATTTTCCAATGTATTGCAGCTGATGGAACTCTTTAGCAAGATTTATATCCAAATTAAAGTCATCAATCTCCGGCAAATCAGAAATAAATTGCACTTAATGTGCTTAAAACAAGTATGGTCAATATGGTCAATACCGACTGCACCATATTTTGCATTAGTATCGTATTCACACACGTCTTTAGTAAGAATTTTAATAAGATTGACCATTACGATGGCAGTTGTAAGGAGCACTCGTCTATGTTAAGCAGGGCTGCTTGATTTAATAATTTCTTATCAATTGCTGCAATTTCAAAAATTGTTTGATGTATTAATTTTCAGTTTGATGGCATGGCGATTATTAGACTAGACGATGACTATAAATTAATAAATAAATCTTTTAAAGAAAATTGGCAACTCACATAACATACATACGTCCATAATTGGTCATTACAACCCTTCAGTCAGGATTACGACCTAGTTATATTGTATGCGTTAATTTTATACATGAGCGGTGGTTGTCGACTCCGAACGACAGATTTTTGAGAAACTTTTAATGGCAATTTTATTTACTCTCAGAGTTTTTGCCAGAAATCTGCTGAGAGAAAGTCGCCGAAGAAATACTTTTTGTATTTTGTTTTGATGCCTGGCCTGAGGCTCGAACCCTGGCTTTACGTCTAATAAGCCAACACACTAACTATTAGACTACGGCGACTCACATAACATACATACATAATTGGTCATTACAACCCTTCAGCCAGGACCTAACTTCTCATACCACTTATGTTGTGAGTGTTAATTTTATACATGAATGACCGGACATACAATTTAAAGTCGACTCCGAACGACAAGTTTTTGGCAAGCATTTCGTGTCAATTTTATTTACTCTCAGTGTTTTTGACAGAAATATGAAATGTAGTAGCTGAAACAGCTAACAGCTGAAGAAATGTACCCCATTAACGGTGCGTTTCACAAAGCCCTCCCTCCTGTTGTCAATATATCCTACTAGGAATTTACCGCATGTCCACATCGCCGCCTTGTTGCATTTGCTGGTAACCCAACGCTGATTGTCAGGTGCCCTATAGTGCTCGCTCAATATCGTCAAGTCTATTTTTGTTTAGTTTTGTTTATGGACTACCGTTTATCAAACTCATAAATACACTTATAAAATAAGATGTGTTTTTGAAAGAACTGTAGTAACCGATTGGCATTTGTTTATTTTATAATTTGGCATTCAGTACCCATGGAGACAAAGCCGTAGGAGATTTCAAACGCTACTTACAAGCTTTGACAGTTGATAATGGCAACATTGTTAAGGCTACATCTGTCAACCTAGTTGTCATTTATTCGGACTGTTTTGTCAAATCACTGGGGTCTGGAACAGTTGGCAATTGACCCAAATTTGCGATAAAAATCATCTTCAACAATGAGGCCCCTTTCTGAATGAATGAGTATGTGAAGATATAAAATTTTCGAATTTGGAACGATACCCATTCATGTGAAACTCAAAAGCATTACTGGTAGAGTGTATTTCTTTTTTTAACGACGTTGGCCAAGTCATCATTGTCAATGGCAAGCACGGTGAATTGTAACCTATTTTGACCTGACTTGGATGAATTGGACACCAAAGAGATTTGACTTCTAACGAAAGACTCAGCGTGGAAACTGCTGATGCCATATTTGATATTCTGCACGAACGATTTGAGGCCATCGTCATCTCACTTGGTGATGTTCAGTGGCCACAATGATTTTTTACTTCAGCTCGTTAAACTTTATCTTGTGGAATTTTCTTAAGTCCCAGGCATATACCATAGAGCCACAATGACTAATTACTGCTTTGTATCTGCTATACGTCGCCGTAGACTAGTAGTGTGTTGGCTTATTAGATGCGAGGGCTTGGTTCAAACCCTAGGTCAGACATGTCACACAAAACGAATTATGAAAAATATATCATCGGTGACTTCCTCTCAGTAGATTTCTGACAAACGCTCTGAGAGTAAATAAAATTGCCATGAAAAGTATCTCAAAAATCTGACTTTCGGAACCGACTTTAAACTATAGGTCCCGCTAACCATGGATAAAATTAACACCCACAACATAGGTGGGGTGAGAAACTAGGTCATAATCCTGACTTAAGGATTGTAATGATCAATTCTGTATGTATGGATCTGCTATCAAACTGTAAACGAATTTGTAGTCCTGCACTATGCTTACACAAAACAAAAAATATTTCAAACAAAAGAAAAAATAATAAAATATATAAGAATTTATTTGTTAAGGAAAATTTGGAGCTATACATACATATGTATTATAGAGCTGTCATAACAGAAAGAGTTTAACTTGTAACACACTCTGCTTTAAAAAGAAGAGATACTCTTTGCAAAAGTAAAATTATTTTAATTGCTGACATTACTTATAGCATTTATCACCTTCTACTTACGTTAATTTTGCTTTACAAAGTTCAAAGAGTGTCTAAGGATTTGTTTGAGACTTGTGTGTTTTATTTTATTAAAAAAAGACAGAAATAATGTCTAAAACTTTTAATTAAAAATGTTACACAAATCACAAACAGCAGATGTTAATATACAACAATAATATAAAACAACAATAAGTTCTGCTCTCCTATGATTTCTCAGAGGATCGCGAGAGATCCCTGGATTAATTGTGGCATACAATCCATTCTTTATAAGTCTAGACACTGTCACATACACATTCACAACCAGAAAAGTTTATTTTAGTTCGGTTAGGTTAGCCTCTGCAGTCGCCTTAATTTATTACACTTTCAGTAGTGGCAGGAATATTTTATGGCCACTAAAGTTGAGGCTGTTATTGTTTAACAGAATTAAGCACACAAATTTAAAAAAAAAACATAAGAATTTTCTTCTTTTTCATCCTTTTATCACAGTCGTCGTTGCCGTGTTTTTATAGTCTTTGTTGTCAACGTAAGGGACAAACTGTTTACTAAGAAGATTTTATTGCATGCATTTATTATAGGTCTAAATAATAAGCATATACATATTGTTACGATAATGAAAATAGTTTTACATTGGTTAACATTAAAATAATACACAAAAGCTACAAAAACAAAAACTATGGACTTGTTTACATGATCAACAAATAAACAAAAATATTGCAACAACGTCAGTATAAAAAGAGGATAAACAAGTAAGCAAACAGGCAACAACAACACTCCAACGACCAACGTAAGCAAAATACACAAACAACAATAACGTAAACAATATGTTTACATTTATAGAGATTTCGCGAGGGCAAAGTCAAGAGCATTAATCTGACTGTTTACCCTGTGATATAAAAGGCAAGAAAAAGCGAAGAGAAGAGAAGAGATTAATCGTAGTTTGAAGATCTCCGTAATGAAGATCTATTGAACAATTGTTATTGTTTACACAAAAGAGTGAAAAAAAACAACCAATAAAGCAATTGTTGTTGTGAACAGTGGCACACAGAATTGTTCGAACAATAAAGTAATTATTTAAAACTAAATACAAATTTATTTTAATTTTTATTTGCAATCTACGAACCCAAATTTTTAAGCGTTTTTAAAAGGTAAAAATGTGGCAATATGTATGTAAGTATGTAGTGTGGTCTTTTTTCTTACTGTAAGTAATTTAGAATAACAGTTATTTTATTCCTCAGAAATTTAGTTTCAAACGCTTTAAAAATAGCCACGTTTTTTTCAACTATGTTTTCGGAATTGAAATTTGATGTTTAGGTAGGTAGATTTGATTGGTTATTTCGGCATATAGAACACGAAATCGTAAATTGTTTTATTTTTAAAAGTACTTTATGGAAAAATTTTAGTATTTAATTTTCATGATTTCGAATAATAAAAATGTGTGCAGAAATTGTCACACAACGCCTACTTTTTGTCTGAGATGATTAGCAGCTATCTTGGATGATGGAGCTAATGACTTAATCAAAATGTTCTAGTTTAAATAGAGTTTAATGCGATCGAGGTGAATTGCAAAGGAAATATACCAAAAAATACATCGCCTGCCCTCCTGGATTTATTCAAAATTGGAACTTTTTACTATTTAATCTATGTCACAGTAGGCTACTAGGTAATGTTGAAACCCCAGGTCAGAATCTCTTATCAAACGCAAAATGAAAAAAAGTTCCCCTCAGCAGAATTCTGACAAAAACTCCGAGAGTAAATAAAATTGCTATGAAAACTTTCTCAAAAATCTGTCGATGTATCATTGGGAGTCAACTTTAAACTGTAGGCCACTCCACTCATGAATAAAATTAATACACACAACATAAGTGGTGTGAGAAGCTTTCGTTCTCAACAATCGGTCCAGTAGCAGTGTGTCATCCTCATTTAGTGATCTAGGATATGATAGGATAGTGACCTCCAGGATATTTGGATTACTTTGTATTTCTTTTTTATGGTTGAAAGTACTGTCTGTTGACAAACGTCAACTTCTCCAGCAATTTGTCTTGCAGAATAATCTTTCACAGTTAGAGCGGCTATGTTGTTTTTAATATCATTTGAAGTTTTCTTCATTTTATGTTTTTTTTTCACAAATTACAATAAACATTTTCACAAAGAATTTTAAAATATTTGCCCGCCACTGTATTTATATTTTGGTCTATTTATACTTTACATCTATTTTCAGTCTGGTAACTTCTAGAAGCTGTAGATTTGTTATTATTTATGTTTTTTGTATTGTTCGCAAACATGTTTCATACCGATCTTGAGCTCCATTATACCTAATATATAAGCCGTACAGAATATCTAATATGCAGTCTTGATTGACTGTAACATTCTTATTTCATTATACTTATGTGGTAATTATTCAAAAGAGAAACGTTTTTTTCTATATTTTACACTCTTAACATGCTCACATATTCCATGTTTATATGGCAGTTAATCTCTTTTGTTATGTACTGTAGTAAATCATATTTTTGCAAATATTTCCCTAAATACTGTGGAAATTAAGTGTTCTCATGCATCACTTAGTCGTATACCATGCAACTAACGTGGTCCCCTAGAACTATGCAACAAACTCGTAAATACACTTACATATTCTCTTTAAGTATTCATTTCTCTGTTAGGAAAAGAGAGAGAGAAGAGGAATAGTGAAGTTGTATATAAATTTCATTAAGTAATCCTGCTGGGTTTAAAGCTTTTAAATACCAATCCATCGTTATGCATGCTCTTGCACATATGTTCGTTTTTTCTTTGATATTTACATTTTTAATAGCGGCATAAATAAGTACGCGTGCACATGTGCTGTGGGTACTTTTTTTTTGGCAAATGTTTAAGCTTTCTTTAATATATGTATGTATATGTGAGTGTGTGTTTTTGTCATTCTTATTATATTTGTTTGTGTTCTTAGTACAACACTATCAACTGTTTGGAAAAAACAATACTTTTTTGTTATTTTTTTTGGATTTATTAAATGCGCTTCTCTTTTTTCTGTTCAGTTCAGTTATAGAATTTCCAACGTAGAACACTTACAAAATGAAATTTATGCAATAAGTTTTTTTTGTCTTCTTTTAGATCATTCCAGAAAAGCATTTATTCCTTTTTTCCAATTTTTGGTGCCGGTTTTTATTAAGACTGCAAATATTTTGTATCTTACAGTTCACAATATGAATTATAGTTCATGAATTTACATTACCTTGTATTACAATACAACTTCCGTTATAACTGAGATAGTTTACATTGTTTTCCTCAGAGCAATATATGGGGTCTTTCAAAGGCAACTGCCGAACTATTACAGTTGATAACGTCCTACTATCTCCCAAATTAGTAGATATTTTTCAGTATATTTTGCCAAATAATTACGGACTAAAATAACATTCAACAAGAATTAAAAATAATTGTTTTATCAAAATTGTTTTGTGTTGTTTTATCGCTCATTTTGCAATAGTCATGATTGTTCCATGGAGAGGACTATTCGAAAAGTGATGGATAAATTCGTGTCAACTGATTTAGTAAACAGTATCCGTACGTCATCGAAAAGCAAGATTTAACGAAAACATTGCCGTTGGCCATTTTAGTGTGTAATTGAACTCGGTTCAATCGATTTCGCGTCACTCACAAAAACTCGGCTTTTTGCAAATCTCATCTCACGCATATAGAGTCTTCAAAATTTTGTATTCTTTTGAAATAGCTACTGATGCCAATATGTGTGTTGATTCTCTAGGTGGCACGTATCTGAAATGCCCTTTTGTGTGTTTTGTGATTTATTTGTATAAACCTGTGACTGTGATCCCAAAGGAAAATGTTTATCGCAGTAAAACCCACGATCTCGTTGGCCACTTAACATCACCTTTACGTGAGATGACCATGCCCTCAAATCTGGCATGCAGAATACCCAATGACATGAGCTGTGTTGCAAGTGGCGTATGAAATGATGACACCCCTAAACAGTGACCTTTTCGGGAGGCATTGGATTCTTTCGTTTTGCCCTTATTCACTGGCGACCCATCTTAATAGATTCACGTTCAATAGCACTAAAGGCAGCATTAAAATCTTGATTGATACGCCCTATGATATTAATGTCGCCAGCATACAAGCAAGCAACTGAACACTTTTTTAGAAAATTGCTATGTATTCCCGCCTTTCACAGAAAACTCTCCATGACGAAGTTGAAGAAGTTGTTTGAAACTTCCCACGGCATCAAAAGATTCGGTGAGGTCCATTCCTACTTTGACGGAAATGCAGGAGTTCTTCAACGTCATTTTGCTTAGCCTTATCAGCTTCGCAGGTATGCCGAGCTCAGACATTGCAGCATTATAGGAATATCGAAGACTGCCTTATAGTTGACAAAAAAGTGTATGTCGAAATATTTTTAATGGATCTTCGCCTGGGTTTCACGTAAAATGAAGATCTGGTCGATAGTGGACTTGCCAGGTCTAAAGCCTGCACATAAAAAGAACGTTACAAGCGATAGGTGGTAGGCTTATACCTCTATAGTTGGAGGACACTGAGGTTCCAATAGTTGGGCAAATGCAAATAAGTTTATACATGCACCCTACCAACTCATAATCGTGTAACGGCTGACTACAACGTTTTTTGTACAATGATCTCTGCTGATAAAATAAGAAATTTTCATAATCAATCAGCAGTAAGTTCTAGAAGTTGCCACACAGAATCTAAATAATGCCAAAGTTAACATTGCCAGTGATTTGTGGTAAGAAATGCGGCCTAAGAACACTTTTATATAATACAGAGTTCCGCTACATAATGAATTGTGGAAAATAAAAATTTCTCCATCTACACACATTTATATGAACCCTTAGCACCTATAGTGTAGTGTTTGAAATTATATACGGTAGTATTGTGGCAAAACAACCTTTGAAATGGAGATAAAAACGAACCTGATACAAGTGTAAACAAAAAACTATTTAATAAGCCTTTTTCACATTTTGTAATACATAAATAGCTATAGTCAGTGAAAGGAGAAGGTAGAACGTGGTAAAAAACTTCTGAAAATTTGATGGCCAAAACAAATATTTTCAACTAAAACGAAAAAGAAATAAAACAACTGCCACTATAAGTTTGAAAAAGAAATCGGAATCTTTTTTTTCTTCAGTATATTAAAAAGTTAAGTAAGTAGCTTTTATATTTTCTTTCCTTTTCATTTAATTATTTAGCACTTGCGTTTGAACTTTAAATCTGGTCAAGGCAACAAAATTCTCAAAATTCATTCTTTTTTCTTTTCTTTTTTGTTACTGAAATAAATTCGATTTTTTTTAAAGATTGAAAGAAAACTTTAAGTATTCTTTCATACTCAACTAAGCATTGATATGCATACTGAGAAGCCATTTGGTTTAAGCCTTTACAGAAAATTTGAAAACAAAAAAATAAAAAATAAAAAAAAAAATTAAAATGGCAAAATTGCTGACAATATTTATTATATGAAATGGCCAACAATTCTGTCTAGGCCTGAATTAGCCAGATAAAAATAAGGTCAATATTGTATATGTTCAGTTTTTCTTCTTCTTTCTTTTATTCATTGGAATATCTGAAATTGTTTAAGTAAAGATTATTATCATTTTATATGATAATAAATTATTTATTGTGTATAAAGATTGAATATTAAACAAAAAAGTTTAGTACATAAGCCAGAGAAGAGTATTTATTTACAGATACTTTATGCAAACTTTACAATTTGATTTTGATTTTGGTTAAATAACTATGATGTTCTAAGCCAATGTAGTACATAGAATTGTTCCGATTATTGATAGATTTTGTTAAAAAATTTAAACATTTTTATCTCTTTTAATTCATTTTAATAAAACTATTTTATATTAATAAATTTTATTATGAAGTTTATGAAATTTACGCCAATATTTTTGACATGATGCACATTGCAGCAAGGTTTTTTACATAAAAATCAAACACTTCATGTCAGCTTGGTTTTATTTTCTTTTAAATGGTAATAATTTGACTCTAGCATCCTTGCTTTGTGGCGATTTCTAAGTTTCCAATTGTTTAAATGAGACAGCTTATTGTCACTTGCATCAGTAAGACTTTAAATTGAGGGCTGGCTGAAACCTAATGCTACAAACCATTGCTATATGTCGTTAGAAATATTTGTTGTCAACGTCACGTGTGGTAAAAAGATTTCTGTGGTATCCCGGATACAAGTTTCCCCAAATACGGCTATAAGTAGTTGATACGCACGTAGCATGCACTTGAATCTAAAACAGCGAATTCGATTTCGGTGGACCACGAAATTCATAACGACCATAAAATGCAATCAGTTACTAACATATAGCAACAAAATTATTGGGATTATTAAAAGCTGAAAGACTTTCAGCTCATTTTTCGAAGAGGCGTAATAGGTCTCCGCTACATTGGAAAATACATCAACAATAATGATCATTACCACTGCCATGTGAAAGTATAACAGGAATTGAAAATGAAAAAAAAATCGTCTGTAAATTCATTTGAGTGTGCGAAATTCCAAGTGATTTCCAAGCCTATAATGAATAAAAAAGAAAACCTGAAAAATGTTTACAAATTTTCTTTTAAACTTTAATTGTTTAACTTTTCTTGTAGCTTTTTAACGGTACATGTGTGCCTTAGAGTTTACTCCCTCTCTCTGTGGTATTTGATTTCTGTTTGCTTGTCTGATAAAACTTTGTTTTTCACCTTACCTTACATTAAATGCAGGCACATGCCGTAGAGTATGCAAATTTCCATTACAGTTTTCAAGCATTCGCGTGAATTGTTTTCGTTACCCTCCGCTATAAACTAGACCAGTGCTATGCTATTTTAGGCTTCAATAAAATGGAAAGGAAAACACAAACTAATTATGCACAGATATTCATGGTTAAGCTTTAAGAGACTATTGTCTCTCATTGTTCAGTGTAAGAATGACGCAGATTGTATTTGTTTTTTTATTATATTTGAAATTGACAGGCAATGGTGAAGCTGTGTATGGGTCGAGAATGGACATGTAAAAACTGTGAATAAAGACCTATCTGATCAAAGAATGAAGGATAATCTGTAGCGTACGATAATCTATAATATACTTAGAGAATTATAAGCCTTTTACATAATATATGGTTAGGTGGTTGTAGCCTTTAAAAGCATATTTCACTTGGGTTGAATTAGGCGTCGTTGTATTACATACATATGTTTTTGGTCATTACAACCATTCACTCAGGCTTACGATCTAGCTTTTGAAACTACTTATATTGTGTGTGCTTATTTTATATATAAGTGGGGAGACCCTAAACTGTAAGTCGACTTCGAAAAACAGATTTTTGAGAAACTTTTCATGCGATTTTTATTTACATTCAGAGTTTTTGCTGAGAGACAGTGCCAAAGAAATATTTATTCATATTTCGTTTTGATCGGGTTTTAGCCTTGACCTCACGTCTAAAAAGCCAGCACACTACCTACTAGACTGCGGAGACTTCTTTAATTTATTTCATTATTATGTAAGTAACGCATATTTTACCAAAATTTACTTTAAGTATGCCCCTCTCATACTTAAAAATAAATTTTGAACAACAAAGAAAATGTGCCACATCAGGCGTATGCTTAATAAGTATTTCAATCGCAAACAGTGTTGCAAAACTTAAATTTTGAAATGGTACTGGACTAAAACTAAAAGAATACTTTTCTGCATCAAATAGTACTTTTGTACAAAAATACATACATAACATAATTGGTCATTACAACCCTTCAGTCAGGATTACCACCTAGTTAAACACACCACTTATGTTGTGTGTGTTAATTTTATACATGAGTGGCGGGACCTACAGTTTAAAGTCAACTCCGAACAAATGATTTTTGAGAAACTGGACATTTTATTTACTCTTTGCCAGAAGGAAGTCGCCGAAGAAATAGTTTTTCATATCACATTTCGTTTTGATGAAGATGTCTGACGTGGGGTTTGAAACGTGGGCCCACGTCTAGTAAGCCCGCACATTACCTACTAGACTGTTTATTTATTTATATTTAATACACATACGGCACGGAACAGAAAAAGTAACGACTTATTCGTGTTCTTCATATACAAGACAAAAACAGCTGATTCGGAACGTAACAAAATGTAAAAGCCCCTTTTCGTCAAAAGTCGACGGAACGTAATGTAACATACGTTCGTTTTTAGCGCTTTTATTGCTTTTCGCGTTCTAAAAACTAATGTACGTTCCGCGGACGTTTGGCTAACCGGGGCTAAAGCCTAATTCTACCTTTAGCATTACGTTGAACATGTTGCCAATGCATTCATAGCTGAAAAGCGCGGAGGAACTTGGTCAGTACAGAGACTGCGTTCACCTGTGGCGTTACAATGGGTCGCTATGCGTGCCCAAGTGAGCTTTTGGTATGAAAGCTACCACATTAACCTAACCTATCCCAACCTGTTACAAGGCAATGTTAGATTGCAAACCCATTATCTCAGGACCTGCTACAGCAGATCTATGAATTTGTTGGAACAATAAAAACATTAACGAAACATAAACAAGGCAGAATACCAATCAACCGGAACTTATGGCAACAACTTCTTACCCGAAAAGTAAAGCATATTCTTACATGGGAAGCCATGTGCTCCTAAGAAAAAATGAAAAAAAACAATATATTAGTACTACTCTTACGGCCAAAGAATTTTATATATGTATGATAGGTAGAGAGCCCAAAAGTTGTCTATAAGGTCACCCCCGTTATGCATATCATGTGTTATATTAACAAACAACAATAAACAATTACTTGCCTTTTACGCGCTTATATCTTAAATATGTATGTTTGTGTTTTACGGCGTTAATAACATTTAAAAAAAGTTAACAAGATAGTGGTCTTTACGTGACTAAACAAAATTAAATTTTGCGACAAGCAAGTGGTTTTTCTAATTTACGTACGTACGTAATTGGTCATTACCATCCTTCAGTCAGGATTACGACCTAGTTTCTCACACCACTTGTGTTGTGTGTATAAATTTTATATATTAATGGCGGGACCTACAGTTTAAAGTCGACTCCGAAAGACAGATTTTTCAGAAACTTTTCATGGCAATTTTATTTACTCTCAGAGTTTTTGACAGAAATCTGCTGAAAGGAAGTCGCCGAAGAAACACTTATTGTATTTTATTTTGAAGTCTGGCCTGTGGCTCGAACCCTGGTTTTTCGTCTAATAAGCAAACACACTACATACTAGACCACGGTTTCTTTAATTTATATTGTTTTAATGAGTTCTAAGTGCTAACAAAGCAGTATAAATAAAACCTAATTAAGCTCTTTGAGGAAAACTCAAAAAAGTAACCAAATTTTATAGCGGATCCTTAAAATAAAGTATGCAATAAAAATTGCAGTATAGTGAAATGAAATTGTAATGCAATTGAACAAAATTAATCGAGTATGATTCGATAAAATTTATTAAGATGAAAGTAAATTTAAATTTGTTTATTACAATTGGCCTAAATTCTGGCCTAAGCGGGACCTCTTCCTTCGAAATACGCCACCCAACCTAAATTCTACAATGTGAGTTCAGAGTGTTAATTATTCTGGCTGCTAACTATTCTATACTTCCAGATCCAGTTTAATTTAAACAACTTTAAAAAGTAAACGCAATCACTCTTCCCATTTGTATGGAAAATTCTATATCAAATGTCTTTAGTCTGGCAAAAGGTCCTTCAGCAATGTGATTATATTCGAAATCGTTTTATTGGTACTTTCGTTGATTTAATATGATTTGATGGAATATGTTCACCCGCTACGGAATGAGTAGCTGTCAATATATCAATCATATCTGTTTAATCCACATTATTTAACATCTTGCCACGGGAACTTCCGAATTTTTTCTGTTGATAACAAAAATCTTGTTGAAGCGATATACATATATCGAATTAGTTGTAATTTATTCAGTCATTTTATCAAATCACCATAGGCGGCTATAGATTAGGCTAGGGCTGATCCTAATTATCACCAAAATATACTACCTTCAGAATTGAGTCCTCTTTCGGGATCAATGAGTACGGAAACAAAGAGAATTGTCAAATATGAGTAAATATCAATCCATATGAGATCCACATGTCTGGTATAATTCTTTAGGCTGGCGTTGTCATCAGTTCAATTTCCTTTAAGAACGATGTTGGCCAGGCCATTACTGTCAAGGGCAGTGGCTATAGGTCGATGATTACCACCTCCTTTTGAACTAAATTAGATGATCTGAACCGGAGATCAGCAATGAGTATTCAAAAAGGTGAGTAGAATCGAATCATACTCATAATTTCTGATACTTATACGCATTCATACTTATTTTAATATTACACTCATACTACTCATATTCAAAGTTTGAAGTACTCATTGTACTTAACAATACGTATGATGTTGTTGATTTCGACTCTTCATGACTCAACATATGCAGGAATCACAAAGTAAATATGATTCGCGTACGAACACAACAATACTCACTTGAATATTGTGTTTTTGCTTTGCTCGCTGTTTTTGTCTTTTTTCTTTTTTTTCTAAATGTAACAACGACTAAGACTGTAAATTTTGATGAATGGTTCGAATCACTCGAATCAGTTTTTTTCTAAACTTATGAATCTGAATGAGTAGACGTATGAATCAAACATGTTTCGAATGGTATGAGTTCAATGTCAACGTTGTACTCATACTCATTGTGCTCATACTTATAAATCAACGTTGTATACTGAGTACGAATTAATCAGAGTAGTTACATTTCAATACTGTTGGCTCTCTTATATTCAAAATTTCATGAGTGCTTTTGAGTAGCGAAAAAACGATTCATTGCTGATCTCTGATCTGGCGATCGATCAAATTTAATCTCCACCTATAAAACCGTGGCAGATATTTGTACGATGTTACACTCCGCTTAATGAAAAATATTTCTTTCCGCATCTTCCTGTTAGCAGTATTCTGGCAAAAGCACACAAAAGCTTCACAAAATCTATTGTTCGGAATCGGTTTTAAGCTGTAGGCCCCACCACTTATGGATACAATTAACATGGTTGTAATGACCAATATAGTAAGTTTATTCTGCTCATATTGGAATTAATATGTCATTCAGGTCAAATGGAATTCATATGAGATCAGTCCAGGTGCTTTCTTTAAGTGCGAGAGATTGTCAAATGTTTTGTTTACGTACAGTGAGCGAAAAAAGCTTGTACACCTAGTACATTGAAATACATTTCTGAACAAAAAATTATCTATGAAAGGAAATTTATTGTCCCTAAAACTAAATAAAAGCTTAAAAAGTATATTTGGATTATAAATTAAACTATTTCTCTATAGGTTACGTATAAAGAAAATAATCTTCGGAACTAAGAGATTCAAAAGTTTTGAAACAAAAAACGTAGCTATTCTTTGCCTACGGCGTCCAAATTCTCTAGAAAGTCGTCTTGAACAAATGCTATGGAATAATATATTTGGTAGTTCTTTATAATAAATGCACACTTTTTTGCTCACAGTATATACATTCTTTTTTTTTTATTTATTTTATTATTTTTTACACTTATATTTTACACATTTTTATAATTTATTTAAATATCCTTAATGTACTGGCACAGCTGTTATCGTATGATCTGCTCTTATGGTTCCCAGTATCCCCCTGAAGTATGACTACCTTAGTGGTAGCGCAAATCAGTCTGTATTTAAAAAAAATTAAAAAATTTTTTTTTTTTTAAACAATTAAAAGGAGCAATGGATTTTATCTGGCCTTTAGGTGTAAATAAAATTTTCACTTGCCTCCGTTACCTAACCTGTAGCTCTACTTATTTGTTATATTTTTAATAAAAATAAAATTTTTAAACATTTACTTTAACTTGCTAAAATTTAAAATATAGTCTTCGTCTTTAAGACACAACATGAAAAAAGAAACGAAAATTATGTAGAAAAATTAAATTCCTTTTTAATGATCCGTATCTTAATGTATTACATTACAAAGCGTGAACAAATATTGAGAGAAGATAAATTTTTATCTATAGATACAACAGTTTACTTTGCCTTTTTTCCTTAAATGGATTTGTATTAAAGTCTAGGTGGACTAAGTAGGATTCTGTTGATTCCTTAAATCGTTTTCTATTCTTTTGTTTTTCTTTACAATTTTTGTCCTTAAGTCATGTAAATGTTGTCCTTGAGGAAGAAGTAGCATAAATAAATACGGCTATCATTATAACAATCAACAATCCTTTGAGGTATTAAACACCTTTTAATTATTTCTGGTATGACTACATACAACATTTCACAAATAACACTGTAGCAGCATACAAATGTTATGTTATTATGGATTGGATTACGTCCACAGGATAATAAACCTGAATTTCTGTGTACTGTTATAGAAGATACCTTTTCAAAAAAGAAATGTTGAAAGTATCTTTAAACAAAATATCTTTAAAAAAAGTGTGTTTTATGTCAGCCTAGTTTGTATATGGTATAAACCTAACATTTCAGTGGTAAATATGTGAGTATGGGCAAACAGACAAAGCGCTTCAATAGTAACCTTGTAAATATATGTCCAAGATGTAGTTAGGTTCGGTTAGATTAAACTGGTAGCCGCCTCGATGGACACAGCTTACTTGGGTCCTATAAGAACCCGTTGTAACACATTTATTAGCTATTCCCTCATAAAATTATATCTCCTCCTACGAAAGTGTGAATTTTTCGCAAACCACGTTTGTCTTCTTCGTCATTGCAGCTTCACCAGAAGTCGTTATAAGGCTTTTGACATTCAAGGGTAGTCCCCCGTTATCACTGTTATGAAGTACCTTGGATTTAATCTTGATAAGTTCAATCCAAATTCTTTTCGATATTTATCCATGTCGGGCCTGATCTGTCCGGTATCTCTATCTCTCCCATCTTACATATCTCAATAAATGGAGACCAATAGTTTGTGTTTCTGCAGACGAACGCCAATTTCATTTTGGAAATTATTTGAATGCATTATGGTGCTAGCTTTAGCAAGTGTGTCGCCTTGTTACTACCTACGATGTCCCCAATATCATGACCAGGAATCCAAATAAGGGTAGAAAGACTAGAATCGAAAGCATGTTTAGGTGTCATGTAGTCGATAGATATATTCAGACCAACCATACCCAAGTTATGATCATACCTTCTGTACTTCCATCTTTTAAGGCCTTGGATACTGCAGTTCTAAAGGCAGCAAGAACTAGTGAAATTACCAAAAATCATCCTTATTGCCTGCCACCAGCTTTTTATTAATCAGTTATTCATACTTTATGCTACTGACAGAGTTCTTTGATTCCCTTGAGACAAACAAATTATCGCACAGATTTTACTCTCCTTCAAAGAAAAAAATGGGAAAATTAACGCATTTTTACAGAGCTTAGGCAAATCTGATCCGCTACCTGGAATCGATCTACCTATAACCGACTTTAAGAACTTCACAGCCGTCATTCCGGTACGTTGACACACGACCAAAGTCTCGTAATTCCCCACGTCTTCTGCAAAATCTGTAATCATGAAAAAGAAGATAAGCTACAGCCAGAACTTTTCCATATAATAGCCTGCGACATGAGAATCTAAGACGAAGGATTTCTTAACACAGAATTTACGTTATAGCGGAGGGTAAAGAAAAAACAATTGAAAAAAATTGGAAATTTGTAAACTCTACAGTAGGAGCTAAACTGTTGCCTGCAATTAATGTAAGATGAGGTGAAAAGCAAGGATTTATTAAGATTTAAGAAAGCACACATAAAATGCATTTAAAGACGAGTTTTTTTTTGTATTCTCAATTTCTGTATTTCTTTCACATGATAGAAGTAATGCTCATTATTGTTGATGTATTTTCCAATGTATTGCAGCTGATGGAACTCTTTAGCAAGATTTATATCCAATTAAAAGTTATCAATCTCCAGCAGATCAGAAATAAATTGCACTTAATGTGTTTAAAACAAGTATGGTCAATATGGTCAATACCGACTGCATCATATTTTGCATTAATATCGTATTCACACACGTCTTTAGTAAGAATTTCAATAAGATTGATCAGTACGATGGCAGTTGTAAGGAGCACTCGTCTATGTTAAGCAGGGCTGCTTGATTTAATAATTTCTCATCAATTGCTGCAACTTCAAAAATTGTTTGATGTATTAATTTTCAGTTTGATGGCATGGCGATTATTAGACTAGACGATGACTAAATTAATAAATAAATCTTTTAAAGAAAATTGGCAACTCACATAACTTACATACGTACATAATTGGTCATTACAACTATTCAGTCAGGATTACGGCCTAGTTATATTGTATGCGTTAATTTTATACATGAGCGGTGGGACCTTCAGTTTAAAGTCGACTCCGAACGACAGATTTTTGAGAAACTTTTCATGGAATTTTATTTACTCTCACAGTTTTTGCCAGAAATCTGTTGAGAGAAAGTCGCCAAAGAAATACTTTTGGTATTTTGTTTTTATGCCTGGCCTGGGGCTCGAACCCTGGCTTTACGTCTAGTAACCCAACATACTAGCTATTAGACTACGGCGACTCACATAACATACATACATAATTGGTCATTACAACCCTTCAGCCATTACCTAATTCTCATACCACTTATGTTGTGAGTGTTAATTTTATACATGAATGACCGGACATACAATTTAAAGTCGACTCCGAACGACAAGTTTTTGGCAAACATTTCGTGTCAATTTTATTTACTCTCAGTGTTTTTGACAGAAATATGCTGAAATGTAGTAGCGGAAAAAATATTTGTCACATTTCATGTTGTTGGACCTGGTGTTTTAACCGTGACCTCACGTTTAATAAGCCAATGCACTATCTAATAAACTGTGGCGACTTCATGCCGTAACCTTAACTTGTTGGATAATAAATCTACAAATGAGAAACTTCTCAAAGCAACTTTAGATTTAAGATGTACTTCTCAATTGATCAGCTGGGGGGGGGAGATAACAGCCGAAGAAATGTACCCCATTAACGGTGCATTTCACAAAGCCCTCCCTCCTTTGTCAATATTTCCCACTGGGAATTTACCGCATGTCCACATCGACGCCTTGTTGCACTTGCTGGTAACCCAACGCTGATTGTCAGGTCCCCATAGTGCTCGCTCAATATCGTCAAGTCTATTTTCTATTTTTGTTTATGGACTACCGTTTATAAAACTCATAAAAACACTTATAAAACAAGATGTGTTTTTAAAAAAATTGCATTTATTCTCTCACAAAAATTAAATGATCTTTTCTAGTATAATCTGATGTCGAACTCTAGTAACCGATTGGTATTTTTCTCACTCTGTTATAAGGCTTTGGAATTCAGTACTCATGGGGACAAAGTCGTAGGGGATTACAAACGCGACTTCCAAGCTTTGACAGTTGATAATTGTAACATTGTTAAGGCTACATCTGTCAGCCTAGTTGTCAAATCATTGGGCTCTGGAACAGTTGGCAATTGACCCAAATTTTAGTCATAAATTATCTTCAACAATTAGGCCCTTTCTGAATGAATGGGTAAGTGAAGAAATAAAATTTTCAAATTTGGAACGATACCAATTCCTGTGAAATCCAAGTGCGTTACTGGTTGGAGTGGATTTTCTTAACGACTTTGGTGAAGTCATCATTGCCAACGGCAAGCACGGTGAATTCCAACCTATTTTGATCTGACTTGGATGAGTTGGACACCAACGAGATCGTGAAATCGTGAAAAATTGAAGATGCCAAATTTGATATTCTGCGTGAACGTTTTGGGGCCATTGTCATCTCACTTGGAAGTGATGCGCAGTGGCTACCATGATTTGCAATTTGAGCTCGTTAAACTTTTTCATGTTGGGTTTTCTTAAGTCGCAGACATATGTATACCATAGAGCCACAATGACTAATTACTACTTTGTATCTGCTATACGTCGCCGTAGTCTAGTAGGTAGTGTGTTGGCTAATTAGATGTGAGGCCTTGTTTCAAACCCTAGGTCAGACATGTCCAACAAAACGAATTATGAAAAATATATCATCGGTGACTTCCTCTCAGTAAATTTCTGACGAACGCTCTAAGCGTAAATAAAATGGCCATGAAAATTTTTTCAAAAATCTGACTTTCGGAATCGACTTTAAACTTTAGGTCCCGCCACTCAAGTATAAAATTAACACACTCAACATAAGTGGGGTGAGAAACTAAGTCATAATCCTGACTAAAGGATTGTAATGACCAATTATGTATGTATGTATGTATCTGCTATCCAACTGTGAAATTGTAGTCTTGCACTATGCTTACATAAAACAAAAAATAATTTAAACAAAAGAAAAACCAATAAAATATACAAAAATTTATTTGTTAAGGAAAATTTGGTAAAATATATATGAATGTATTATAGAGCTGTCATAAAAGAAAGTGTAACACACTCTGCTTTTATAAGAAGAGATACTTTTTGCAAAAGTAAAATTTTTTTAATTGCTGACATTACTTATAGCATTTAACGCCTTCTACTTATATTAATTTTGCTTTACGAAGTTCGAAGAGCGTCTGAAGATTTGTTTGTGTTTTTTCTTTTATTAAAAAAACAGAAATAAGTTTATATTTGTCTTAAACTTTTGACTAAAAATTTTGCACAAATCACAAACAGCAAATGCAAAAATACAACAATAATAAAAAGCAACAACAATAAATTCTTCTTTGCTATGATTTCTCAGAGGCATCGCGACACATCCCTAGATTAATTGTGGCATACAATCCATTGTTTATAAGGCTAGACACAGTCACATACACATACACAACCACAAAAGTTTATTTTAGTTCGGTTAGGTTAGGCTGCGCAGTCGCCTTAATTTATTACATTTTCAGTAGTGGCAGGAATATTTTATGGCCACTAGAGTTGAGGCTGTTATTGTTTAACAGAATTAAGCACACAAATATGAAATAAAAAACATACAACATTTTAACACGCCTGGGATTTTTTTTCTTTTTCATCCTTTTATCACAGTTGTCATTGCCGTGTTTTTATAATCTTTGCTGTCAACGTAAGAGACAAACTGTTTCAAAAGAAGATTTAATTGCATGTATTTATTATACGTCCGAATACTAAGCATATACATATGTATGTAAGTATCTAATTTGAACCTTTTTCCTATTGTAAGTAATTTAGAAAAGCAAAAGAGTAATTTTATTCCTCAGTAATTTAGCTTCAAATGGTTAAATAACAGACCCGTTTTTTTAATTACGTTTTCGGAATTGAAATTCATATAGGTAGGTAGATCTTATTGGTTATTTCGGCATATAGAACACGAAATCGTAAATTGTTTTATTTTTAAAAGTACTTTACGGAAAATTTTTAGAATGTAATTTTCATGATTCCGAATAATAAAAATGTGTATAGAAATGGTCACACAATGCCTACTTTTTGTCTGAGATGTCATGTAGCTAATGACTGAATCAAAATATTCCAGTTTAAATAGAGTTTGATGCGATCGAGGTGAATTTCAACGCAAATACACCAAAAACCACATTACCTGCTCTACTGGATTTATTCAAAATTTGAACTTTTTACTATTTAATCTATTGTCACAGTAGGCTACTAGGTAGTGTTGAAACCCCAGGTCAGAGTCTCCTACCAAATGCAAAATGAAAAAATATTTCTATAGGCGACTTTCCCTCAGCAGAATTCTGGCAAAAACTCCGAGAGTAAATAAAATTGCTATGAAAAGTTTCTCAAAAAAATTTCGTTGTGTCATTGGTAGTCAAATTTGTAGGCCATTCCACTCATGAATAACATTAACACACACAACATAAGTAGTGTGAGAAGCTAGGTCGTAATCCTGACTATAGGGTTGTAATGACCAATTATATTTGTATTGAACCTGTTATGAAAAGTTTATACTAAAGAACATATCTTTTTTAATGGATTTAAAAATAAGTGTTCAAATTTGAAAATCTTAAAGAAATTAAAATATATATAGACAACCGGTGAAGTAATGCTTTCTTTAAAATATTTATCAAAAACAATACGAGTCAGTTCTAGTACATCTCTGACATCTAGTACTGATACTTTTGCAAACAGTTGTGAGATCTTGTTTTGGCATCTTTGAATGTTCCCTGTGTTTAAAATTGGGAAAGTTTTCAACAACTGCATACCATTTCATGATAAGTTATAAATTAATGAGTTTCTACGGTTTTATTACTGTTTGCACACATCTGTAGATTTGTTCAATATTGCTTTCTTCGTCTGGTAGATGATCTCCGTTTAAAATTGTTATTAATTTAAACAACAACAGATTTTTAAAGGGCTTTGGTATGATTGGAACCAAGCTTATGAAGTTCCTATCTTCTTTATATTTTAAAAAATGGAACATAGTTCTTGGTTCATTACTATTTCCTGTAGATTCGATGTTACAATTGAAAATGTATTTTGAAATCGAAAAATATATGGATTTTATCTGTAGTTGTCTCATAAAATTGTTTATTTTATATATATTATATTTGTTTGACCTTTTATTTTATATTTTTTTTAATAATTTTTATTGTTTAATTATTAACTGTAGTTGACAACAACGCTCAGTCAAGATTATTTTACTACAAAGACAAAACTTCACAATAAAGCATAAAGTATATAATTTGGCGACCAAAATTGGATATAAGAGTATACAATTAAAACAATATGAACTTTATATTTGTATATTATTTATAAAAATAAAAACCAATTATTAACTTAGATTATTAAATAATTAAAGAATATACTTCTAAGTGTATTTCCTTTTAAACATAAAAAACAGCTTAAATGTTATTTGGCAGCTTTTACGATCGCTTCTCATTTCTGTTAAACCGCTGAAACTAGGCCGATTCACTTCACTCCATTCAATCACACTCTTGTTTATAGCATTTTCTGCTGTTTTCGGAGCTATGAGTTCATATTTTCGTAACAATCGCTTAAGTAGCCGTATGATCTTAGGCGACCTCCTGGATATTTGGATTGCTTTGCATTTCTTTTTTATGGTTGAAAGTACTGTCTGATGACAAACGTCAACTTCTCCAGCAATTTCTCTTGCAGAATTTTCTTTCTCAGCTGGAGCGGCTGTGTTGGTTTTAATATCAATTGAAGTTTTCGACATTTTATGCTTTTTTTTACAAATTACAAGAAACACTTTCAGCTTGAACACAAAAAAATGTTGTAAAAAGAAAAAAAATTTTAAGTGACGGTACCTTGAAAAACAGAAAAGTGGAACGTGCAAAACTGTACAACTAAAAAAATTGTTTATTTAAATTTTAAAGTTTTTTTAAGTACATATTTGCATGTTTTGCTTCGTTGTTTTACAGTTGGTTAGTCGATAGTGTGAGAATTTATTTGATTTACAATTTCTTTCTTATTGGATTTAAAATATTATGTAAATATTAAGTATCCCCTTATGCCTGCCACTGTATTTATCTTTCGGTCTATTTATACTTCACATCTATTTTAAATCTGGTAACTTCTAGAAACTGACTGTAGATTTGTTATTATTTATGTTTTTTTGTTTTTTAGTACCGATCTTGAGCTCCATTATATCTAATTTATAAACCAACATTTGTATTAAATTGTCACACAAATATCGATCATTACCTTTTACAACTGTCGATATCAACATTTTCGTAATATTTTTCTATGTTTGTTTAAATAGTCTATACTGGGATTCTATTATCATACAGAATATCTAATATACAGTCTTGATGGACTGTAACATTCTTATTTCATTTTACTTATGGGGTAATTACTCAAAAGGTAAACGTTTTTTTTTTATCTCACAGTCTAAACGTGCTCACATATTTCATGGCAGCTAATCTCTTTTGTTATGTACTGTAGTAAATCATTTTTTTGCAAATATTTCCCTAAATGCTGTGGAAATTAAATGTTCTCATGTATCACTTATTCGTATACCATGCAACTAACGTGGTCCCCTATTACTATGCAACAAAGTGTATATCTAGTGTGTATGTGTCTTATAAACTCGTACATACACTTACATATTATCTTTAAGTATTCATTTCTCTGTTAGGAATAGAGAGAGAGAAGAGAAATTGTATAGTTGTATACAAGTTTTATTAAGTACTCCTGCTGGGGTTAAGGTTATACATGCTCTTACACATACATACATATGTTCGTTGTTTTTTTCTCTATTATTTACATTTTTAATAGCGGCATAAATAAGTACTCGTGCACATGTGTTGTTGGTACTTATTTGGCAAATGTTTAAGCTTTCTTTAATATATGTATGTATATGTGAGTGTGTGTATTTTTTTATTCCTATTATATTTGTTTGTGTTCTTAGTACAGCACTACCAACCATTTGGAAAAAAATATATTTTTTTATTATTTTTTATATTTATATTTATTCCTGCTCAGATCAGTTATAGAATTTCCAACGAATAACAGTTACAATGTGAAATTTATGCAGTAAGTTTTTTTCTGTTTTGTTTTAAATTATTCCTGAAAAGCTTGTATTTTTTTCCAATTTTTGGTGCCGGTTTTTATTAAGGCTGCAAATATTTTGTATCTTACAGTTCACAATATGAATTATAGTTCATGAATTTACATTAACTTGTATTACAATACAACTTCCGTTATAACTGAGATAGTTTACATTGTTTTCCTCAGAGCAATATATGGAGTATTTCAAAGGCAACTGCCGAACTATGACAATTGATAACGGCCATCTTGTTAAACCTACTATCTGCCAAGTTAGTAGATATTTTTCAGTCTATTTTGCCAAATCATCACGGACTGAAATAACATTCAACGAGAAGTAAAAATAATTATTTTTACCAAAATTGGTTTTTGTTTTGTTTATTCGATCATTTTGCAATGGTCATAATCGTTTCATGGAGAGGACTATTCGAAAAGTGATGTATAAATTCGTGTCCACTGATTTAGTAAACAGTCAACCAATATCCGTACTTCATCGAAAAACAAAATTTAATGAAAATATTGCCTTTGGCTGTTTTAGTGTGCAGGAAAACTCACAAGAACTCGGCCTTTTGCAAACCACATCTCGTCGAATTTCACGTTATGGTCCTGATGGTAAATGAGCCTTGCTGAATAGGCTCTAAAGCAGTTGGCAACTGACCCTAATTTTAATCGAAAAATCATTTTCTGCGTTGTGGCCCATTTCTCATTGTTGTCACTATACTGCCTAGATAGCATATATAAAGTCTTAAACATTTTTTATGCGTTTGAAACAAATATTGTTGCCAATATGTGTGGATTCTCTAGGTGGCACGCATCTGAAATGCCCTTTTGTGTGTTTTGTGATTTATTTGTATAAACCTATGACTGTGATCCCAGAGGAAAATGTTTATCGGAGTAAAACTCATGATCTCTGTGGCCACTTAACATTCACGTGCGATGACAATGCCGCAACACCGCTAGCTCAAAATCGACACTAAAGAGTGACTTTTGGTAGGAGGAATTGGACTCTCTCGTTTTGCCCTCATTTAGACTCGCGTTCAATAGCTCTAAAGGAAACAGCAACATCTTGCTTGATGCGCCCTATGTTATGAATGTCACCAGCGTACAAGCAAGCAACTGGTCACTTTTTTAAGAAAATTGCTATGCACTCCCGCCTTCCACAGAAAACTTTCTATGGTGGAGTTCAAGAAGTTGTCTGACACCTCGCACAGCATTAAAAGGTTCGGTGAGGTCCATTCCTACTTCAAAGGAGCTGCAGGAGTTTCTCAACGGCATTTTGCTTAGCCTTATCAGGTTCGCTGGTATGTCGAGCTCAGACGTTGCAGCACTGTGGGAATATCGAAGGCTGCCAAAAAAGTATATTTCGACATATTTTTCATAGGTCTTCTACAGCGTTTCACGTAAAATGAAGATCTGGTCGATGGTGATCTTGCCAGGTCTGAAGCCGTTCTGATAAACCCGCACATATAAAGAACGTTACATGCGATAGGTGGTAGGCTTATACCTCTGGAGTTGGTGCATATCAGAATAGAGGACTCTGAGGTTCCAATGGTTGGGCACACTCTCCTTTAGCCAGCCACCCTACCCACTCAATACCTTCTATCTTCAACAATTCGGCGGGCAGGTTATTAGGATTTGCAGCTTTATTGCTCTTAAGTCGCATAATCCCGTAACGTAATGGCTGACTGCAATGTTTTTTATATGCGGATCTTAGGTGATAGAATAAGAAATTACCATAAGCAATCAGCAGTAAGTTCTAGAAGCTGCCAGACAGACTGTAAATAATGCGAAAGGTAACGTTGCCAGTGATTTGTGTTAAGAAATGCGGCCTAGGAACACTTTTATATAATACAGAGTTCTGCCACATAATGAATTATGGAAAATAAGAAATCCGCTAACTACACACCTTAAAAAAATTGCTATCAGCTTGTTGCGTACATTTAAATGAACCCTTAGCACCTATAGTGTAGTGTTTGAAATTATATACGGTAGTGTGATAGCATAACAACCTTGAAATTGAAGATAAAAACAAACCTGAAATAAGTGTAAACAAAAAACTATTTTATTATACTTTCACACATTTTGCAATACATAAATAACTGTAGTCAGTGAAAGGAGAAGGTAGAACGTGGTAAAAAAATTCTGAAAAATTGAAGGCCAAAAAAATTTTTCAACTAAAAAGAAACAGAAAAAAACAACTGCCACTAGAAGTTTAAAAAAGAAATCTGAATCTTTTTTTCTTCAGTTTATTAAAAAGTTAAATAAGTAGCTTTTATACTTTCTTTCCACTTAATTTATTCCTTTAGCATTTGCGTTAGCACTTTTAATCTGGTCAAAACAACAAAATTCTCAAAATTCAGTCTTTTTCTTTTTTCATTTTTTTGTTACTGAAATAAATTTCGATTTTTATTTAAAGATTAAAGGAAAACTTTAAGTATTCTTTCATACTTAACTAAGAATTAACATGTGTACTGAGAAGACACTTGGTTGAGTCTATAAATGTTTTGTCTAGACCTGCATTAGCCAGATAACAATAAGGTCAAAATTGTATATGTTCAGTTTTTCTTCTTCTTTCTGTTATTTATCTGAATATTTGAAATTGTTTAAGTAAAGATTATTATCATTTTATATTATGATAAATTATTTATTGTGTAAAAAGATTGAACATTAAACAAAAAAGTTTAGTACATAAGCAAGAGAACAATATTTATTTACAGATAGTCTATGCAAACATTACAATTTGATTTTGATTTTGTTTAAATAACTATGATGATCTAAGTTATATTAAATATTTATTTCATTAACAAAAAACTTTATTTTAATTGTAATATTTTCCTTACAATTTTTCTTTCCTTTTTATTGTTAAATATATTAAAACAATGAAAAATAAATAATATACAAGAAATACAGATGTTATATACAGAGTTTATTTAGCAATAAAGTAATAAATTTAAATAATATAAAAAGTAAGACAAAAAACAATTGCGAAATTTTTTTTAAATTCTTTTATAAAAAACAGGACTAGCATCCACAAGTAATTGGACATAAAATCTGTTTAAACTGCTAATTGATCATGTTTGCTTATTTCTCAATAACGGTACATATAATAAATATTCTTACGAAAATGCAAATGGTGTTACATTGTTTAACATTAAAATGATAAACAAAAGCTACAAAAACAAAGACAGTGGACTTGATTACATGATCAACAAATAAACAAAAATATGGCAACAACATCAGTATAAAAAAGGGATAAACAAGTAAACAAACATGCAACAACAACACTGCAAGGGCAAACGTAAATAAAACACACAAACAACAAAAACGTATACAACATATTTACATTTATAGAAATTTCGGGAAGGCAAAATCATTCTCCTTCAACAGCGTTCATCAGACTGTTTACCCTGCGATATAAAAGGCAAGACAAAGCTGGCAACGGGATCAATAAAAATGCAGCCAGTCTTGTGTGAAGAGGCGTTGCGTGTGAAGAGAATAATCGTTGTTTCAAGATCTCTGTTATAAAGATCTATTGAACAATTATTATTGTGTACGCGAAAGAGTGTAAAGAATAATAACAATTAAAGCAAATTGTTGTTGTTTAAGTGAAGACGTGAAAGGTGGCACACGGAATTGTGCAAAGAATTAAGAATTGATTTAAAACTAAACACAAATTTATTTTTATTTTATTTGCAATTTACAAACTCATATTCTAAACGTTTTTAAAAGGGTAAAAACGTAACAATATGTTGATTTGTAATAGTAAAGTCTGGTAATAACTCTGACAATGAAAACTGTGGGCGTATCACAAGATTGAGTATTAGAAAAATTAGTTACCAATACATTATATCATCAGGTCTGCTGCAATATATTGGATAATACATCAACAATAATGATCATTACCACTGCCACGTGAAAGAATAACAGGAATTGAAAATGCAAAGGAAATCGTCTGTAAATGCATTTGAGTGTGCCTTCTTATGGCTAAATTTGTTCCAAATTCCTCATGATTTCCAAGCCTTTAATGAATGAAAAAGAAAACATGAAATATATTTTCAAATTTTCGTTTACACTTTAATTGCTTAACTTTTCTTGTAGCTTTTTAGCTGCACATGTTTATGTGTGTAGAAGCAAAATATTGCTGTGTGCCTTAGAGTTTACTCTCTATGTGGTATTTGATTTCTGTTTGCTTGCCTGATAAAACTTTGTTTTTTACCTTACCTTACATTAATTGCAGGCTCATGCCGTAGAGTTTGCAAATTTCCATTACAGTTTCCATGCATTCTCTTAAATGGTTTTTGTTGCCCTCCGCTATAAAAGACACCAGAGCTATACTATTCTTGTCTTCAATAAAATGGAAAGGAGACTATTGTCTCTCTCTGTTCAAGGTAAGAATGACGCAAATTGTAGTTGTTTTTTTTTCTATTTGTAAGTGTTTGTATATTTGCTTCAAATAGTAGCTGTACTTGGGACAAACCATGGTAAAGGTATGCACGGGTCGAGAATGGACATGAAAAACCCTCAATAAAGTTGATCAATGAGTGAAGGATAATCTATAACGTACTTTGAGAATCATAAGCATTTTATATCAATTTAGGTTAGGTGGTTGTCGCCTTTAGAAGCATATTTCACTTGGGTTCAATTTCATTACAACCATTCAGTCAGGATTACGACCTAGTTTTTAAAACCACTTACGTTGTATGTGCTATATAAGAGGAGGGACCTTATACTGTTAGTCGACTTCGAAAGACAGATTTTTGAGAAACTTTTCATGGGATTTTTATTTACTTTCATAGTTTTTGCTGAGAGACAGCCGCCGAAGAAGTATTTATTCATATTTCGTTTAGATCGAGACTCGGGGTTTCAACATTGGCCTCACGTCTAGCAAGCCAACGCACTACCTACTAGAATACGGCGACATCTTTAATTTATTTCATTATTATGTAAGTAACGCATAATAGTTTACCAAAATTCACTTTAAGAGAGGGGCATACTTAAAAACAAATTTTGAACAGCAGTGAAAATGTGAATGCTTAATGAGTATTTCAATCGCAAATAATGAAAACGCCTGTGGGTCAGTTACAAATGCTATTATGGACACAGTGCTCGTAATTAAAATTTGTAATTAAGCACAGTACAAGAAAATTAAAAAGCAAAAAAACTTATTGCAATAAAAGTTATATTTTCAGTATTTCTTTATTCAAAGAAATTTTTTGTTATTAAAACAAAATACAAAATACAAAAAATGAAATACACCCGAGTAACTACCTAGTATAAGTTGTTCAATTAGATTAGTAAAACTCAGAAATACTTTTTTATTTTTCTCGAACCCACCAAAGTTGTTTTATATGACAAAAACTGTTTTTTGGCCTTACGCACAAATTTATTGATTACACAAACATTTCTGCACCCATGTCCGAAATTAAAACCCTATTAGAAGGGAGACAGATGGGCCTTTAAAACGGTGTACATATATATATTATTTGATTTAATATGCTATGGAGTTTGCTGAGATAAACTTGACAAATGGAAATTTTTTTCATCTTTTTTCAAGTTTGGCAGTTCATACTAGCAAACTTTAATTAAAAAATATGAAATAAGTGATAACATTTTTAAAGTAGTTATTATTTAAAGGGTCTAACAATCGAGTTATATTTTTCATATACGAACTTTTAGTTCAAAAAATTTCAGCATTTTTGAAGGATCTTGATTGTATCGATAAATGTATCAATTTCACGTTTGAGCGACCAGAATGATATCACTTATTTTTAATTAAATTTTGCAGTTAAGAATGGCCAAACTTGAAAAAAAAAGATAAAAATAATATTTTCCAAGTTTACCCCATCAAACTCATAACAAATAAGTTTGAACAAAATGTTTATGTATACCGTTTTAAAGGTTAATTTCTCCCCTTTCTAATAAAACTTTGAATTTTTAAAATAAAAAATAGATTAAAAAATATTTGGGTAATCATAAGTATTCTGTAAAAAAAACAAAAAAACCGTTTTTGGCAAGTAAACCAAGTTTGGAGGGTTCGAGAAAAATAAAAAAAGTATTTGTGAGTTCTACTCGGGTGTATTTTCACTGTCGCACCGTGTTATTATTCAATGCTATACTATTCGATTAGAAATTCAAAAGAGAATTTTGCTCATTTGATGTCTTTTCCTTTTCACAACACTGCTGGTGTTTTTGTTTACGAAAGAAAGTGAGTGTGTGTATTTTTCGCCGATAGTAATGACCTTTGTAACCATTAAGAGCTGTTCTACAAATACTACAAAAGGCAACAATTGAATTCAAGTAATAATAACAAAGAACAATATACAATACAATATAAAATATAATACTTTTTTTGGAGTTACTGTAGCTCAATTGCAACCGTTAAAGTTGCACCATCAGTAGTACAACTTTTTTGTTTTCACCCTAAAGCTGCTCAGTTTGAAAGTGTTCAAGTTTTATACACAAATACCTACAAAAATCAAACGAGAGATTTAAAATGAACTAAAACCCCCATTTAAATTATTGAAACCAAAAAAAAAAAAAACAAATAAGAAGAAGAAAATGAGAAGAAATAAATTTAATATATTTCAAAAGAGTTCAACTATTAGCAGCAAAGGCAGAAAACATAAAACGAATAACAAAAAAATTTTAAAAACCCTATGGTTTTTCCATGAAAATGCAAGTGTCTTTATGTCGGTAAATGGGTAATGAGTAAAAGTGACCTATTTTCGGTGTAAAGTTAGGAAAAAATACCAGAAAATAAAACTGTGGGCTTTGCATAAAACGGCAGGAAAATAAAATGTTTATGTTTGTAAATGGAGCAGAAAAAATGTTCTCTTATTGGGAGGATATATGTATGTGGTGGATAAACAATTAAAATTGTGCTTAAAAAATAAGAAAAAAGATATAAAATACGTAACAGGTTGTGTGTTAAAAAAACAATATTTTTTTAAAGATTATAACAAAACAATAAATATTTAAGAAAAATTTAAATAAAAAAATGCCAGATAGATGAAAATTTCCGATTGCCAAAAATAATAACAAACAACATAACAAATACCATCTGTTTAAATAAACAGACAATGAATATGTTTGATTGTATCTAAGTATGTACGTGTTAAAATATACATACAATAACCAACGTAATATTATGAATTTTTAATTACAGTTTGCTACTATGAAGTGACAAAGTTAAAAAAATATGAAAAAATTGGCATTTGCCAAGTTTACCTCATCACACAAAACTCACAGAAAATTAAGTGGAATAATATATACATATATATATACCGTTTCTAAGAAACTTCAAATTTGAAGCATTGGTTCAGAAATATTTGGGTAATCAATAAATTTGTGCGTAAACTCCAAAAAACAGTTTTTGTCAAATAAATCAATTTTGGAGGGTTCAAGAAATATAAAAAAATATTTTTGAGTTTTACTCAACAAAAGTCACAACCTACACTATGTCTTTATCTAAGTGTATTTCATTTTTTTTTTTATTTTGGCGCACAGTGTAATTAATTTGAATTTTTCGTGTTGCTTAAGCCATTGAACGAACATTTTTTACGATTAGCTGTTGCAAAATGTATTTTTATAAAGTTCCTGTGGTCAGATAAACAAATGCTTAAATGCTGCAACAACAACTGTAATATGTCACAAGGGCCATGATTACTTGACTCTGAATGGAAGATGATAACACGTTTCACGTTAATCACAAAATAAGATACAAATCAACAGAATAAATTTAAAACGGGTTATAAATAAAGCAGAACGTAGGAGAAAACTTAATTGGATTATAAATAAATGTTTACACCAACCTTTTTTTATGATTTCTAACAGATCTTAAATTTTTATTCCCCCTATGACCAGAAGGCATTGCAGATTGTATTCTGTTTTGCTGATGTTTGTAACACTTTAGAAAGCTATGGCGTACCTAAAGTTTCAAATATAAATAGACTTAGAAACAAGGGAATTAATTTATTCATTACTGAATGCGTACATACATAACTGTACTTAATAAAAATTAAATACAATTCTTTTTCAAGTTTGTTAAAAATTCGTACAAAACAATGTGATATTATTAGAGTGAGAGCAAAAGAGCTATGCAAGTTTCAATAGTTACTAAATTATTGAATACATCTGCTCATACAGAAAAAAATGAATTTTTACTTTTCTTCACATAAGACTACCCTAACTACCATGAAATTGCCGTAGTGTGTTAGCTTAAAAGACGTGAGGTCATGGTTCAAACCCCAGGCCAGACATCAAAACTACGACTTCATATCAACAGATTTCTGGTAAAAACTCTGAGAGTAAATGAAATTGCCGTGAAAAATTTATCAAAAATACATCGTTCGGAGTCGACTTTAAACTGTACGTCCCACCAATCATGTACAAAATTAATACGCACAACATAAGTGGTATGAAAGGTAGGTCGCAACCCTGTGTAAAGGGTTTAATGATCAGTCATGTTATGTAGACTATGTGGCTATAATATTCGAGAAATACTCCGGAATAGCACTTTTTCGTAGTCTGCAATTTAATCGGCTTTTGGATGGGATAGGAATTATAAAACTCTGAATTCAATAAATTTGTATCATGTACAAATTTCTCCGTTGGGAACATTTGTAATAAACCAGGCTTAATTTTTTTTTGTTTTGGTAGTGAAATCTGTCAGATATATTCAGTATACATCATATCCCTGAACAAACAATATTATATTCTTTCATTGTGTTAAAGATGGCGAGTTTTGTTTCAAAAAATGACGAATTGTAGAAAGCAATAATTCATTCGAAGAAAAGTGTTGAAGAGTTGCTTCGAATGCTTGTCGAGGCATATTGTAATCATGTTCTACCAGGAGCAACATCCAGAAGATGGTTTCGAGGACTCAGAGATAACGATTTTGATGTGAGAAATGAAGAATTTGGAAGACCACCAAAAAGTTTGATTTCTCCGAATTGCAAACAATATTGCATGAAGGTGACAAAGGACAGAAATCTTAAACGTAGCACGTTGAACAATTTCAAACCATTTAAAAGCTATGGGAATGGTCTAAAAGTCTAGAAAATGAGTGACAAATGAGTTGAATGACTGGCAGATGAAAAACCGAAAAACTTTGTTTGAAGGACTTCTATAAAAAATCAGTATTGCATCGATTTGTTATTGGTTTCTTAAAGGCCTTTTGAGTAATATGATTATGTCGTTTTATGTCGTTTCGATTTACGTCGCGGCGTAAAGCCAGGTTTTACTACTGCATTCATTTAAATAAAAACTGTTGAAATATTTTCACCTTAAATGTATGTATCTCCATAGCCTTTTAAATGCTTTCTATCTTTAATCTTTAATAAATTAATTCTATGCAAACCATAAAAATTTGCATTTTATTTTCATAACATCTCTTTTCTAAAAGTAAATTTTTTCACATTTACAAGTTTTTGACAAATTTTTGAATGAAATTTAATAACAATCGTGCCTTAGCGGCCTTGACTTAAATTTTGAATATAGTTTTGCGTAACCACCAGAAGAATAGGGAACGACAATATAAAGGAGGAACTAAACATTAATATTTTAATAACACCTAAAATGCAACATTATTGTTTATAATGTATTAAGTATGAACATTTATTTATTTGTAAAAGATTTCAAAGACGCTAAAAAACTTTACCACATAAATAAAATTCTTTATATGATTTGTATTTGTTTTTATTTAATTATTGCGGGGGCAAATAGACCATTTTTGTTTTTTAATTTTATTCATTGTCGTGGGTTGTGATGTCAGTAATGCCATTTACTTACAAAAAATCATGCTAGCACCGAGTTCTACTCAACAAAATTCACAACTTACACTATCTCATTAGCTGGGTGTATTTATTTTTTTTATTTTGTCGCATAGTGTTTATCTGTTTTCCTCCTTGAAACTGCAAATGTTTTCTCAATTAAAAAGTTTATGCAGGATTTTCGTAAGATTAAATAATAAGATTGAGCGGGGCTAACATTAACCTCACTTCATGAAATATTTCTTTTTTTTTTTAATAAAAGCAGCTAAAAAGGAAAAGAAAACTGAAACTGAAAAATTATTTTAAATAACAACGACAGCTGTATTATTGCTATTAAGGTAAATGTAAACAAATAATTTTTTGTTTTTGTTTTATTAAATCGTTTTATAATTTCATCTCCATATAATTTAAAGGCCATTGAGAACTTTCCTTTCAAGTATAGATTTAAATTCAATTTAATTTATTCAATTTAGCATTTAAGCATTTTAAGTGCTTAAGGCACATAACTCGTATGTAGAAATTTTGTAATGCCTTCAAATCGATTCCATACGTACATACATACATAATTGGTCATTACAACCCTTCAGTCAGGATTACGACCTAGTTTCACACACCACTTATGTTGTGTGTGTTAATTTTATACATGAGTGGCGGGACCTACAGTTTAAAGTCAACTCCGAACGACAGATTTTTGAGAAACTTTTCATGTCAATTTTATTTACTCTCAGAGTTTTTGCCAGAAATCTGCTGAGAGGAAGTCGCCGAAGAAATACTTTTTGTATTTTATTTTGATGTCTGGCCTGGGGCTCGAACCCTACTAGACCACGGGGACTTCGATTCCATACGTAGTTTTAATTATAACAATAGGGCATTTTGGGACAAATTGTTTCAAATTTGGTTATAAAAAAGAAGTAAATAAATAAATAAATAATAAACCCTAACTTTTTGTCACCACGCCAATAACATTGTTCGTCTTTGGAAGCAAGCCAATTAGTCACAAAATTCAGCCAATGCGTGTCCAATCGATGCAAACTAAGCCAAGTCTGGTGAACACAGCGGAGAAGCCAGTGTTGTGTTTTGATTATATGCAAAACCGATTGCTTTGTGTTCTGGTGCATTGCCATATTGCAAAATAGCGTTACCGTGTAATGCGGCACATAGAAGCAGCCGTAGTCTAGTAGATATTGTGTTGACTTATTAGATGTAAGACCACGATTCAAAATCCAGGTCAAATGTCGGAACGAAAATATGACAAAAAATATTTCTTCGGCAACTTCCTCTGTGTGATTTCAATACGACGGCCAGACAGCTCATGACATATTGGATATTCTGCATTGTATAGAATATGTCAGAAACCACACAAAGTCAACGTAACCCATGCCATCGTTCAAATTCAGCACCAGAGTAATCCAAAATTGGAGATTTGGGACAATTTCAATCATATCTCACACTCACTTTGTTTTGTTTGAATTTAAAAATAGGAAGCGCTTAATGAAAGACCCGGCAGTCAACAATGTCAACTTTCATTATTAAATCTGTTCTCTTTTATTTCATATTTTATTTCATCCGTTTTTATGACACAATGAACTTGTTACTGCTACTCTTCTAAGTTACACTGTCAATGCCGACTCACAAACAGTTGAAAAGAATCCTACTCTCACACTAGTGAGAAAAAAAAATAAAAAAGAAGGTATGCCACAACGAACACAATCTAGAATTTAAATATGAATTCATGCATGCTCGTTCACAATACTAGGGTGGGTTCTAGCTATGTGAAGAAATTTTTCAAATTGCCTTTACTCTTATCCCACAAATTAGTAAGTATTGTTAAAAGAAAACGTTCTATTAAAACGTTCTAATGGTGCTTTACGTCCTCTTTAATTTGTAACTTTTGTAGAAATTGTTTGGTTGTCTTCCACGTTCTTCATTTCTCACATTAAAATCGTTATGTTTGAACCTTCGAAACCATCTTATACATGTTGCTTCAGTTATAATCTTTAATTGCTTTCGGTATATCATCATTTTCTGGCACAAAAATTCGTCATCTTTATACGAAAAAACAACACAAAAAAGAAAAAATTAAGGCTCGATTACAATAAATATCCCCTATGAATTGTATCTTGGCGTTCACTTAATACCGATACACCGGGTATAGGAATAATGTGTACAAGGGTATTGTGGAACTAAATTGAGGTTGCCATAGTCGGTAGTGCGCTGGCTTAGTAGACGAGAGCCCGTGGTTTAAACCCCAGCTCAGATATCTTGAACAAAACGAAATTTGAAATAATATTACTTTCGTCTACTTTCTCTCTACAATCTGTCAACAAAAACTCTGAGAGTAAATAAAATAACCATGAAAAGTTTCTTAAACACATTGTCGTTTGGAATCGACCGTCCGCTAGTCGTGGGTATAATGAACACCCACACGACCTAGATCGTAATGCAAAATCAGTAGCAAGAACTCAGATTTGCAACTTGAGTTTTATTCCCAAGAGTTATTTGCAAGAAAAATAATCGATTTTTTGTCGATCAAGGTTTTGGTATTAAGTAAGACGACTTTACGATTGTAACCGGTATGTCACAGCGTACCCATATTGTATTTAATTTATACTTTGAACATCCTTATAAGCAAACATATTCATATTTCTGCCATGCTGATGACATTTTTGTAAACAAAAGAAATCCCACGATTACATCCATATAAATTTAAATACGCGATCTTCTAAATAACATGCTACCCCGCCCAACAATCGAATCGAATAAAGAAATATGAATTTATTCCTGGTGTGAGATATTCTATTAGCATAGTCGACGACAATGTTACTCAATAATATTCGATATGCCGAAGACGGATAGTACGTCGGAAAAATTGACTGCATACAGTAAATTAGGATTACAATATTTAAAGCTATTTATACGAAAAAACATTCAAAACATTCACGTCTATAGAGTGCACAGCTTTAAATACCTGTGTGTGTTACAATCAATAATAATTTTCAATATTGAAATGGCAAGTAAGCACTGTTTTAATTATAAATATTATTTGTTAAATATCACACTTATCTTGAAACAAAATTTCGGCTCTAATAAATGTCATGGAAGTGTAAAGAACTGAACATTGAAAGTCTAAATGATAAATAATTTTAATACTTATATTCCATTTAAATTCCCAATTTAGGGTGCTGTCCTGGTGAAAACTTTGAACATTAAGGGGCACCCTAATAACTGCATTCAAACATAACATATGTATGTATGTGACAGTATATAACACTGGTAGGCTATAGATGGTATTGAAATTATATATGTGTAGTGTAGTGAGTGTAGTAAAAATTATCATACAGTTACAGTATAAATATTACAAATGTATGGTAAAGTGGTAATTGTATGTGCTACACAAATCTATGAGCGTATGTGAATGTGTTAGCATTAGTTCTACATTATATGTGTGACTATGGCACTACCATGTTATGCTATTATTACAACGATTATAATTGTGTGGTATTAAATGTCACAAAATTTAAACTATAAAAAAAACGAATTAAAATGATTAAATTTTGTTATGTGTTTTAGAAAACATTGCATGTCTCTAGCGATATGCTGACAACTGTTTTCCGTTACAGAGAGAGAGAGAGACAGTGCTAAAAAGAAAAAAACTTAACTTCGTTTTATAACTTTTCCACGTAGAAAAGAAAGAAAATTTAAAATTGAGGTTAAATTTAGCCTGAAAGTCTATATAATAATTTTCTGTTTCCATTTTCATTAAATTCTCATAACTTTTTAATTTAGGCCAGCTACTAAGCATCTTCAGCATACTCATAATATTTTTTTTTGCCTTGTGTCAGTTTCATTTATAAAGTTTTTCCTGCTACAAAGGCAGTTGGTTGGACTGGAGCGAATCCCACGCATGTTATTTGGGGGAAAGCAAATAGTAGTCGTAAGGAGTAAAGTCTAGTGAAAACGGCGGGTGGGGTAGCAGTTCCCAGCCTACTGTTTCTTCTGCAACATTTAGCATTTCTGTAATTTGTTTCGGATACAAAATGTCATCTTCATGCAATATTGTGTGCAATGCGGCGTTTTTTGGTGTTGTTCCACTTTCTTAATTTTTCACATCAGAATCTCAGAACCGTCGAAACCATCTATTACATGTTGCTTCTTACAGAATGCGATCACCATTTGCCTCAACAAACATCCGATGAATCTCTCCAGCACTTTTCTTTAAATGAAAAGAATAGATTTAAGTTCTCCGCAAATATTCATTTTCAGGTTCACAATTCACCATTTTTAACACGATGTAAAAGTACGATTTTGTTTGCTCACTGATTTGATTGAAAATAAATGTCCTTTATGAAGACATTCGTATCTTGACGTTTAATTTGCACCGGTACACCTAGGAACCATTCCAAGTACCTTCCATTGCATCGGATGGGCCGTTTATTGGTTTAAATTTGAACGAACGGCTATTTCGAATCTGGCAATACTTACGTCATTCTTATCTGTCACAAAATTCAGTTTATTATCTCCACTGTATGTAATGAATCGATTTACCATTGAGTAACGTACGAATTTATTGAAAATTTATTTCCAAAACAAAGGCGAATTTGCACAAAAGTGTCATGCAAAAATTGGGCGCAAAGAAGGACCAACAGTGCCCGGTATACGCAAGTTTATTATTAAAGTTCGTGAAACTGATTTCATTGTTAATGCGGCAAGACGTGAGTGTGCTCGCACAGTGCTTACACCAGAAAATATCGAAGCTGTGGCTGAGAGTGTGCGTAAGAATCCCTAAACATCAACTAGTCATCGTTCTCAAGAATTGAACATTTCACGCACCAGTTTACTTTAAATTTTGCGAAAAGATCTCGATATGACGCTCTGATAGATGGGCCAACGAGAAACTGCACGATGATGTCAATTATGCCAAAAGAATTATCTTTTCGAGTAAACTTAATTTTCATTTTGATAGGTCGATGATAAGAAAAATTGTCGTATTTGGGGCTCGGAAAACCCACACGTTGTCTTACAGAGTAATTGTTTGGTGCACCTTGAGGAGCGGAGGCATCGTTGGCCCATATTTCTTTGAAAATGAGGACGGCGCAACATGGAGACACCTATCGCACCATGATAACGATTTTTTTGTACCCGCTCTTCATTGTATTGATGTAACCGATGTTTGGTCTCATCAGGATGGCCACAACTGATTTATTGCGTCAAAGAAGCTGCGATTTGATACCGTTGGACTATTTTCTGTGGGGCGCAGTTAAAGAAAATGTTATGTCGACAAACCAGAGACAATTGAGCATTTGAAGGCCAACATTCTTGACGTCATTACCGTGATACGGCACCATACACTCTAAAATATGCTCGAAAATTGGTGAGATCTAATGAGGTATTGTGAGGCCAGCCGCGGCAGCCATATGAATGAAATAATATTCCATTTCTAACCAGAACAATTGTACTTCAAAACTAAAAAATAAATTTGGCAAAATTTCAAACCGTTTTTGTTTTGATGCATTTTAAAATTTAAACTTTTAAATGGCCCCACTCAAATTTACCTGCTTGTTTAACATTTATGATAAATAATTATAATTATGTTATTAACAAGTTTTATACGGCCTTTAAAACGTATTTTACGTAACCTGACATAAAATTTACCACAAAAACGTAAACAGAACTGGTGCAACCATATCAATAATGTATCGGTTTCATTACATAATTAATGAATGGAACAGAACAAGCGCATTTGCAATAATAATAAATATAACCCACAGAAATCAGGATATTTATATAAGAAATTATAATTAAATGTTCATTTAATTTTAAAAACGAAATTAATTTGAAAACAATCAAGTTCACTACTTTATTATGTATTTTTATTGGCAATAATAGATTCAAATATTGTCACTTTAACTTCGTGTGCATTTATCAAAACTTATCTTCATGTGAATTCAGTATTTTCAATATAAACACCACGATTTAATAAGGTTTGACAACTTATTCAATTTTTTTTCATGAAATGTTGAAAACTTACAAGCCAACCTAAATTAGCAAAGCAGAACCTACTTTAGCGACCCAGTTTTTACGCTATAAAATACCAATAATGGAGATAAAATTTCTATATTGCTCTGAAAGCAGCAAACATGTCATAAGTTTACCAAAAAAAAAGTTGTTTTGCAAATAATTTCAACGCTCCGATATTTGAGTTGGTCTCAAACATTCTTTTTTTTTTTTGCATTAGAATTTTTGACAGATAGTAACGCCTTACGCTCTAATTTGGGTTGATCCGTCAATATCAATAGCCAAGATTCGACCTAGAAATTACACCTATAGGTACCTATAGGGTACCAATATACATAGCATTACAACACTTCAGTTAGGATTACAACCTAGTTTCTCACACCACTTATGTTGTGCGTGTTAAATTTTTATACATGATTGGCGCGGCATACAGTTAAAAGTCGACTCCGAATGACATATTTTTGAAAAACTTTTCATGGCAATTTTTATTTACATTCATAGTTATTGCCAGAAATCTGCTGAGAGGAAGTCGCCGAAGAAATACTTTTTTATTTTTGTTTTGATGTCTGGCCTGGGGCGCGAACTCTGGCTTTACGTCTAATAATCCAACACACTACCTACTAGACTACGGTGTTGGTACTTAGAGTAATAACATGGTTCTAAATTAAATCTTGTAATTTCAGTAAACTTCAAAGCCGTTAGGAAATTATACGTCAAAATCCTCCTCCTCTCCATAAAAATCTCTAAGCACTGAAAGTTGGGCACTTCAGCACCTTTTTCAACTAACAGCACCTACATTAGTTAAGCGATAGAGAGCGAGCGGGACAGTAACCCGTGAGAATCGCAATAGATAAGGAAAAGAAGGAAAGAAGACAATTGTAGTCCTTTTCTTATCCAGGTCGATGCAGTAACAACAGCACACAATTACCAACATCATGTTTACATTTATAGAGATTTCGCAAAGGCGAAGTCATTCTCCTTCAACAGGATTCATCAGACAGTTTACCCTGCCAAATAAAAGGCAAGGCAAAGCAGGCAATGGAGTCAGAAAGAATTCAATCAGTCTTGTATGAAGACGCATTATGTCTGAAGAGAATAATCGCGGTTTGAAGATCTCCGTTACAAAAATCTATTGCACAATTGAATTCGTTTACGCAAAAGAGTGTAAAGCAGAATAAGAAACAAAGCAATTGTTGTTGTTTATATCAAGTTGTGACAAGTGACACACGGAATTGTGCGAACAGTAAATAATTTATTTAAAACTAAACACAAATTTATTTTTATTTTTATTTGCAATCTACGAACTGTTATTTTATTTGTTTTTGAAAAGGGAAAACGTAACAATATGTACGTTTTCGTCTTAGTCTAGTAGGTAGTATGTTGGCTTATTAGACGTAATGCCATGATTCAAACTCTAGGTCAGACATTCCAAGCGAAACGAAAATGTGAAAAAAAATATTTCTTCGGCGATTTCCTCTTAGCAGTTTTCTGGCAAAAACTCTGAGAGCAAATTAAATTGCCACGAAAAGTTCTTCAAAAATCTGTCGTATGAAGCCGACTTTAAACTGTAGGTCCCGCCACTCATGTATAAAAATTAACACACACAGCATGAGTGGTGTGACAAGCTAGGCAGTGATCCTGACTGAAGGGTAGTAATTTCCAATTATGTATGTTGATTCAAGGTGGTTCTAAAGTCATAGTAATTGAAGATGATTATTATATAATACTAACTAATAATATATTCCTTTGAATTGTAGGCTTTCTAGTGTATGTAATGTACGTAGTATGTAATTTACTTTGGACAATAAATACAAACCTAACTATTAAATTAAAAGGACATGTATCTTGGATGAAATCGCTGTAGTCTATTATGTAGTGCGTGTACGCTTATTAGACGTGAGGCCACGGTTCAAACACCGGGCCAGACATCTTCAACAAAACGAAATGTGAAAGAAATATTTTTCGTCGTCTTATTCTCATCAGATATGTGTGAAGTGAGATGAATAAGTTTGTCAAAAATCTGTCGTTCGGAGTCGACTTTAAATGTATAAATTAACACAGACACACACTCGTGTATAAATTAACACACAACATATGTGTGATGTAAGAAGCTAGGTTGTAATTCTGACTGAAAGGTTGGAATGACCAATTATGTATGTATCTTGAAAAATAAATATGTCTTTTTCCTTAAAACGACGATGCAATTTGCTCCATACGTATAAAAAACTAATATTTTGGTAAAATTTCGTACCCCACTGTATTTAATATATTCAGTTTTTTTTTTTCTTTATGCACAAGGCTATGCTGAAAGTGGCTGCTCCTATTTGTGCTCTTTCTTTTCTCTTGTCGTTTTTCTTCTACTTTTTTTCTTTTGAATATAATATTCTGAATAGAATTTAAAACATACAGGAATTAGCTGAACAAACAGAATTGAAAAGTATAGAGTGCATGTATACAAGTATTTATACTGGCACTTGTTATGTATGTATATTTATGTGTGTCATGTATAACAAAGTTTTTCTCACGTTACTCTACACAAAAGATGGTGCAATGAATTGGTGTGGGCCATATATGTACGTCTGACAGTTGAACATAAGTTTTAATTTAAAATTATTTTATTTTTATTGTGCGTTTTTTTTCACATACACTTTATATACATTACACAAATTGTAATGACTATGCAAGGACTAGCAACAGCAGTTGTGTAGGAGAAAGTGTATGCCTTGGGCATTAAAGTTTAAAGTTTTATAATTAATTAACCGTGAACATAATCATGGTATTATATTTCCTTGGATATACATGCAATCAGTTTTATTGTTGTTGGTAAGAAATTCAATATTAATAGTCATAAAATTTGAATCTGTTGGAAAGTTCAAGAAGAATATTTTATTTAAAATGAAGTTGGTTTGCATAACTTTTGTTTATTTTTATTTCCTTTTTTATGTTTCGTTAGGGAACATAACGCAATTCCGAAAAATTCTTTTTGTTTTTCAGTTTCAGTTTCGCTATGACAGGTCCATGTATAATAATGTAATAGGCTGAAACAACGATATTATAATTTAGTGTAGGTAAAAATCTTTGCTAAATTCTACTCCGTTGCCAAGTTTTGTTATAATTATGATTTTTGTTGTTATTTTCTTTGAGAGGTTGCTTATTAGAATAGAGATTGAAACGCCCTAATTACACTATGCGACAAAGTACAAAAATGTAAATACACCCGAGTGACTACACAGTCTAAGTTGTTCAGTTAGTTAAGTAGAACTCAAAAATACTTTTTTATTTTTCTCGAACTTGTTTTATTTGACAAAAACTGTTTTTTTGGACTTTAGGTACAAAATTATTGATTACCCAATTATGTTTGAACTTATTTTTAAAAACCAAAGTTTTTTAGAAAGGGGAGAGATTATCCTTTAAAACGGTATACATAAACATTTTGTTCAAATTTATATGTTATGAGCTTTGATGGGGTAAACTTGTAAAATATTTTTTTTCTTTATTTTTTCAAGTTTGGCCATTCTTAATTGCAAAAATTAATTAAAAAATATGAAATAAGTGGGGACGTTCTGAAAGTACATTATATTGTGAAGAGATTGATTTGTTTGATAAAATTGGACAAAAATTACGGTAGTTATTATTTAAATTGTATAACAGTCATGTCATATTTTTTATATATGCTGTCTCATCAAATGAACTTTAAGTACGTAGAAGGATTAAAAACTGACTCCTTCAAGATATTTCCTACCATTTAATATCCACTGAGGAATGATTCTTTCGTTGGACTAGAAATTTCGGACAGTTTTAGTGGACATAATTTACAATGAGAAATACCGCAATATCGAATTAATGAGATGCGTGAAATCTGACTTAAGGCGTGCTCATTTAAGCCATCATCATTGTGAAATACTTGCGGAAGTTATTAAAACTTAACCCTTTCGCTACAAGTTTTCACTGGGTTGCTAAAAAATCCAATTTTTTGGATTATGGCTATAATTGGCCCTAACAACTACAATCAATACTCGATTTAAAAAAAAATTACCATAAATGTGTTTTTTGCACTGTATCCATATAGATACATATTTAGGTTATGGTAAAGATAAATGCTAGTCTATTATGTTTTTTTATATTTGAGCTTTTATTTATTTAATACATAAAATAAATTTTTTTACAATAAAAGAAAACACTGCAAATACTTAAATAAACAAACTAAAAATTATAAACCTAAAATTCATATAATTACAATAAATAAAGGCAAACATAAAATTTGTTTTACATGAAAATAATCTAAAAGAAAAAATAATATCTTACCAATAATTTATTCATTTGATATATAATGAAATTCCTTGAAATGCACAGGAAAACATTGCACTTTGAGCACTTGTACCTGGTTTGACCCTTAGATCCTTTGACTTTGCATCTTCCTTTGTCTGTCGTATGTTCCGGCCAATGCTGATTTCCATCATATCGAACAGAAATATAGGGTGTAGTATTACGTTTCTTGTCGGAGGTCGTTGGACTAATTGGAATATCCTCATTTAGGCATGACGTTGGGCGTCCTCTTTTACAGGAACATGCTTGTTGCTTGGAGCGAGCTAAAAGCCCATTCGCAATATCATTATGAAAGCTCAATAATCAATCAATCAATGAAGTGGTCAAAAATCTTAAGAGTCCACTTCTTAGATCTTATCGAAATTCTATATAAAGAAAGGAGGGTATCTATTTAATCTACTCCTCCCATATTGATATTGTACTCTGATGCAATGTTTGGTTGTGTTATTTCAAAGTTTTTCTTTTTTTCAGAAGAAAATCGGGACACTTTATTTTCGGGTTCATTGCAATGGATTGCTCAATTCCCCCATTAAGGCATTTGAGAAGAAAAATATTGTCTGCTCTTTCTACACGGTAGTCAAAACTTCCACGGCCTCCTTTTTCCAAATCCTTCTCAGATTTAAAATTAATTTTCCCGAATCTATTTCCTCTTATAGTACCTGTTGCCCAAATTCCTTTTTGACGTAAATATAATACTAAATTCAGAGTAGTAAAATAATTATCAAAATATAGTTTATGATTTTTTTCCGCAGGAAAAGTTTTTGCTTTGAGCTTTGAGCCAGTTAATATTGTACCTTTTCCCTGATATATCTCAAAATCGTAAACTATGCCTTTTGAGCTGCAAAGACAAAATATCTTCATTCCCCATTTAATGGGTTTTTTCGGCATATACTGTCTCAGAGCGGTTCTACCTTTAAAAGGAACCATCATATCATCCACACATAGATTTTCATCTTTTGCAATAGCGTACGATTTTTTTAAACATATTTATAATAGAGCGAATTTTGTAAAGTCTATCGCTTCCTGGTGGGTGTATTGTGAACTTTAAATTATTTCGAATAATTTGTTTTGGAACCTTTGCCTGCACATGCTTTCTGGGAATGATGGTATTACGGTACCGACTGTCCAATACATTTCTAAACGCGGATAGCCAATAGTACCAATCATTATTTTTAGGGCTAGATATTTCAGAAGTTCTTCGGTAGTTAAATTAACAGCTTTTCCGTCTCTAATCATTGAGGCCTGGTTTGTTGAAAATACCAGTTGTTGAAGAAAGTCTTCTATAAGGTACTCCAAAATATACTCTACAGGCAATTTTGTATTTTTCTTTGGGTATGCTTCAAAAAAATAAGTCTCTGGGTTTGTCCAGGAAGCTTTTTTCCAACGAAATTGTTCAACCGTTTTAAGTGGAACCTGTGGAGATTGAAAAATTGTTGGATTTTTTTGAACTGTTCCATCAACTATGTTACTCTCTACTATATCAATAACCCTATCACCTTCGTAATTATTATCAACATAACTCTATTATCAATATCAACAACCCTATCACCTTCATCATTATTATCAACATCAATATCTTGTTTGTTGATTTCATAGAGACCTTCTCCAGAAAGTTCTTCTAATAAAAAGCTGTTATTGTTATCGAAAGCATCATATAAATTGTTTATAACTTCAGAGTCTTGCGATTCTTCCAAGTCAGAAACATCAGAATCAACAAAATTGGTTAAAATTTTTTCAATTTCAGAGTCCTTTATTTTTCTTGACATTTTCTTGGGTAAATTTAAATGGTATCAGAGCTAAAAAAGAACGTCTGTATCATAGCAGCATCAAACGTAAAATGACTGTATTTGTATTATGTGTATATCATTTATAACCACAACTTGAGTTTGTATCCACATACAAAAATCCGAACAGCTTTGTTTTTATTTAAAACAAAAAACTATTGATGCAAAAAGTTAGAATACACATTTTTCTTTATGTTGGATGTGTTTTTTCTTTAAAATTATGGTCACATATATATGTATGTTACTTGTAAAATAAAAAAACCTTTCCTCAAAAAAAAAAAAAATTTTAAAAAACCTTTTTTTTAATGCTATATTTTTCTCAATTTTGTAAAAATTCAAAAGGTTTTTATTGGAAATAATTCATAAGATCTTAAAAACAATAATAAGTCCATATATAAACCAATTCTTTGACTTTGAGATTGTCAGATGCCTCCAAAGTTGAGTGTATCCATATGGATACAATATAGCGAAAGGGTTAAGGCACATTCTATAAAAGGCAATGCAAGAAATTCGCTTAGCTCGTAAAATAATAAAAGAGACTGCAATTTTAATTCTGACATTAACGATTAGTTTCTTAAGAAGAAAGTCATTGCTATCAGTAGGAAGGAATATTATTTTGAATTATTTCTAAAACCTTAATGCTGGTTTATATGTAATGTGAGAGAGAAACAGAGTGGAACAGTGTGTGCGAAATATAAAACGAAAACTGTATTATTGCGTTAATTGAAGCATATTAAAAATTAATATTTCATAATGAGAAGTATGGTTTAAACCAATTTATGACATTTTCTGCAAATTCATTAAAATAATGAATGGCGTTCAATTTGGTAGGCTAAAATGACAATGCTTTGTTCGGTTTATTGTTGCATCATTTGTCGCCAGCAACTAAATATTAAGGTTTCATTAGAATGATAGAAATGCGAAACTAATCCGTTGGCTTGCAGTACAAATAAGTTTATTGTGTTCAGTAAAAATCGACATCCTACAAGTTTGTTTCTTTTTGGCATACACCTGCGTCTAATGATAACCCCACAGGAAAAAGTCTAACGAGGTCAATTGCACGATTTTGATAGCAAGTTCACATCACTTTCTTGTGAGCATGGCCAGGCGTCTAAATATCCCCGAATATCCCATGTGGAATTAGCTGTGTGGCATCCTGCTACCCAGCTATCCTGTTGAAGGCACATGATGTTGATGTCCAGATCATTCATCAAAAGAAGTTGGTAAACATCGACCAATAGTGCTTGCTATTGACAGTGATGCTCCAGCCAACGCCGTTCACAAAGAAATATGGGCTAATGACGCCTCCAGCTTCAATCAAGTCCAAATAGTATCGTATTCGAAATGCATTTTACGCTGTTGGATCTACTCTGGAATGATTTTGTTCCCATTCGATAATTTTACTTGTTTTACGTGCCCATTTCAAAAATGGTTTTTTTGGTTGAAGATGATTTTTCGCTGAATATTAAGGTCCGTTGCCAATTAATCTAGAGCTCCAGTCTGAGTGATTTTACAAAACAGACTGAACAAATTACGACTGTACGCACTGTAATTTGACAAACGTGGTTTCAACATCATCTATCAAATTTCGGAAGTCTCTTTTGGAAGACCCTATAGTAAGCACTTAAAATCTGGAATCGATGAAACCAGCCAGATTAGTAGCAAACCTTAGAAAATCAACTTATTACTTAAAATTTATTACGTTCAGAATTTGGTGACAATAGCCAGGGGTCCCACCATCATAAGACTCTCGGGATGATTGAGAAATGTTATATGGCGGAATAGTTAATATCGGTGATACAACGGAAGTTTATAGGATCCAAGTAACCTGCGCAACTGCCGGTTTAACCTAACCTAACCTTGTACGAATTTAGCTCTGATTTTGTGTTTAAAAAATTAAGAAGAATTCCATAATAACGTCTCAAATTATTTTGTTAACAATCTTTTAGAATAGCTAGTGAAATGTACACATTCATCATAGAAAGTTTTTTGTTTTTTTTAACAGTCGTTTTGGAAATCGCTAAAAAATTCTTGTTTCTCTTAAAGGTCAGGAAGAGAATTCATTGACACCGCAAATATCCCACTCAAATGTTTATGGAACTATTTATTTCATTTATTCATGCATGCAATTGTATCCTACATTTGTATACACAATCATTCTTATATACAACCGTGTGATTGAATGTTTGTAAAAGGTTTAGTAGAAATTCATGTACATTTTGTGGGCATATGTAAACATATACTAAAACAAATGTATATTTTATATACGCAAACATAAAAATATATAAACATACATATGTAAAGAAGAGGAGAGGATGGTTTTTTTATTATACATCCAGCCACCATTTTTGGAAATTTTTAAACAAATTCGAATCTTTTTTGATTCTTCTGCGCGATTAAAAAGCTAGAATATGCGCTCATTTTCTGATCACAAAAGTGACCACCCGCGACTATTCTAAAAAGTCATTTATGAGTCATTTTCTATATTAGTTTAGAGTAATTTAGAGTTTAATGATCATTTTCGAATCAGTTTCTGATCATTTATTAGTCTTATTTACCTTCGTTTATGATTCTTTTTTAAGTCGTCTTTCAGTCATCGTTTAATCGCATACGAGTCTTTTATGAGCAATTTATCAGTATGTTTAGCAGCCCTTTTATTGTAATTTTTCAGTCATGTTTGTATTAATTTGGACTCCTTTCTACGTCATTTATGATTATAATTTGAGTCATTTATTAGTCGTATTTCTAATTGTATTTTACTCTCTTCAAGTATTTTTAGTCGGTTTTCTGAGTCCTACGTTTACACCGGCGCGATTTCAAAAATCACGTTTCGTACAGTGTTTTCACACCAAACTTTAAAACTTAATTTTAGCATTAAAACCATAATCAGCTGATTTTGCGTTCACACTGCAAGTTTTCTTAAATCTGGTTTTAAATTCATGACATTTATGAACAACAGCTGTTTTTGTTTTGATTTTCTCTTTTTTGTTTATTTATGTTTTGTTAGTTTTCTGGGTGGGTTTTTATTATTTTATTTTGGTAGAAGTTGATGATATTTTGTTAGAATAATGGAATGATTTTGAAAGGATATGAACCATTTTATTACGGAAACGTAATTCATAACTATTGTGTTTGGTGACACCTTTCATCAATCGTCCTTAACTTAGTATCTAACCAATTTAGAGGTATATACACAAATTCCTGAAAAAAGTTTGAGTATATATTTTGTTATATTTTTCTTCTTACCTTTTGCACATGGAACTTTTTCATTGTGAAGGGAAATAAATGAAAATAGTTCGATTAATAATGAAAAAATTACCGAATTTTAACATTTTCATTCAAGAAATTAATAAATACTGGTAATATACACAAAGTTCTGCGAGAAAAAAATTTTATGAGCAATATGTCTTATTTCATCTTGATATATTTAGCTTCTTACTTACCTTTTGCACAAGAAGCTATATTCATTGTAACCAAATACCACACACATTTCGATTAATAATTAAATACTTACAAATTTTTAAAATTTTCATTGAAGAAATTAAAAACTATTCCAAATTTTCCCTTTTAAACACAAAATAAATGTTTATTTACATTTATTTATTTATTTACAGCTGTTTTTGTTTTTATTTAGTTTTTTCAGCTGTTTTCAACATTTTAATGTTATCAGCTCTGAAATAGTACATCGAAAACAAGGTTGTATTTCATAAAACCTACTTAAAACCATTTCAAAAAAGGTTTTAAGTTGGTTTTAACACAATAATTTTGTATGGTAAAAGCAGGTTTTATTTTTGGTTTTAACGTTAAAACCAACTTTTGCGTTAAAACTACTCAGTGTGAAAACACTATTAAGTAACAAAGAAAGAGTATTCGTGATGTATGTACATCAGACATCAAAATTTATTTAACAAAATATTTTTTTCGTAAAATAACAAAGAAAAATTTAGTATTTAAAAAAATCATACTTACTTCATAGCCATCTTTTACACAAAGGAAAATTTATACAGACAGGCTGTAAAGAAAAAGCAGTGTTTAATCATCTATCTGCGCAAAATATGATCATAAAATACGTAATTACAATGACTTGCATGATCTGTTTTTGATTAAGCGTTTTTCAATCTTCAGTATAAGCAGAATATAATAATAAATAACGGAAATAATAGCCACATTTTAAACGCCTCTATTATTAATTTTCGATTATTGTACAATTTTTTATTGTATTTGAATCAAACTCATCGCGAATTATTTTTGAGTGCTTTTTAATCATGTAACTTACTAGAAAATTTTTGATCGGCAAAAGGACTCTAAAAAGACTCAGCAAGGTGATTTTTCTGAAAACAATCTTCCGAATGCTAGCTGGGATGTATACAGTAACGTTTCTATGCATGTAAACACAGGATGTGTGTGTTAATTTTATACGTATGTACATATATGTGGGTATTTGTTTGTGTAGAATTGTTTTACAAGAAAACGTGTTATTGCAAGCACACTTATCTAACCGTGAACTAACACGTAGTACATTCGGTCCATTGAAACACTCTGTTACAAAAGATTTTCATTCATTTTATTCGTTGTTTTTTTTCTTTTGTTTTCTGCTGCTATTTTTTTAGAATTTATGTTCTAAAGGTAGCATAACAGTGTATGGGTATTTTTTATCTGTTTTAAAACGTTTACTCTTGTTTTATCCAGCCGTTCTTTGCGAGATATTTTAACCCGTTTGCAAATCTCAATTGAGATAAGAATATTCTTTATTACACTTAAAGAAAAAAGAATTTTTAATCTTTATTGAGTTCTATTCTTTTCTTTTTCTTCTATTGCCTTATATTTTTTTACCAAAATTAACTTTATAAATACATGTTCACATGTACTATTGTAATGAAAGTATTTGTTTTTAAGAAAGTTTTATTTTTTGAATGCATTGTAGAAAACTACTCGCACTTGTACAAAATTTTACTCAATAAAAGTGTTTTTGCCTGCTCGAGAAAATGGAAACGTGTATGATTTGTTATTCTGCACTGGAAGATGGCACGTGGACAAAGAGAAAATTTTTATTTTTATTTATTATATTATTATTATGTTCAGATATACACTTTCATTGAGTCAATATTCGGTTTATTGAGTACAATATTTTAAGTGTTCAGGCTTAATAATATACGCAGTTCAACTTCTTATTCAATTCTCATTTAACAGCTTTTTTTTCTTTTGTTTGTCGGTGTTTACATTTGAGTTGTTAAATATCAACAAAAAGTGTTCGGTTAATTGTAATATGGTCACTGAACGTACTTATGATAGTGCTGTATTTTAATTTTAATCAATATTATAACAATTTGCTTATTTATTGCGCAATTATTAATTTAAACTTTATATGAAATATTGAGCTCAATAATGGCGTTTATTGCGCAATAAAGGTGGATATCTGAACACCGCATTAGGTTAGGTTTGAGGACATGTACTTCTCCTTAGGACAAGAACAATACCCAGTGGTCAGAATGATCCATTGTAAAAATGTCATAAATTGACAGAGAGAGAGAGAGAGAGAGTGAGGATAGTGAAGGAGATAGAGCAATGGGTAAAAGGAGAAAATAGTTAGAAAAGGGTGGATATAGGAAACGGAGGAAAAAGATGAACCACGCACACACACGACAGCGATTGTAGTTGCCGTAGTCTAGTAGATGGTGTGTTGGCTTATTAGACGTTAAGCCACGGTTCAAAACCTAGAACATCTCCAGCAAAATGAAATATGAAAAAATATTTCTTCGGCTTCGACTTGTTCTCAGCAGATTTCTGCAAAAACTCTGAGACTAAATTAAATTGTCATGAAAATTTCTCAAAAATTTGTTTGGAATCGAAGTCAAACAGTAGGTCCCGCCGCTCATTTATTAAATTAACAAAGTGGTGCGGGAAGCTAGGTCGTAATCCTGACTGGAGGGTTGTAATGACCAATTACGTTATATATGTATAGCATTGACGCCCTACCAATTCTCAACCAGCTCAAGCTACTTATAAATGCCTGGAAAGCCCTAATGTCGGCTCAACAGAGAGGCCCAGGGCCTTCAACTGCAAGCTACTGGAGCTGGTTGCAGGAGTTGCAGAGAGGTGTTCGTTGCTTCCGGATGGAATCTGTTCCAGATTTTTGTCAGCGATCTAATCTCACAATACATTGTAATAAGCCCAACAACTAACCTCATTCTGGCCCTATACAAACCCATCAACAAAACTGTTATCGCACTATCTGCAGCAGGCCAAAGACTCCTAGACACACAATAGCTCAACACTTCTACTCCTCCTTCCTGACCTACTAGTGATGAGGCAGTAGAAGTGGCGGATTGTAGAATCAAAACATAGCCCAGCGAGAGTATTCACCGCCTCAATACCAGGTATAGTGCTATGTTCTGGAATCCACCATACCTGATTCAAATGGATCAACAAAGGACTTTAAAGACTTATTTACACTCGCGGAAATGTAGTGATTTACACCAGACCGACACAATGACCTTTAGGGCAACCTGGCTGTCAACAAAGATCTTCTAAAAGTCCGAATCTGAAGCTATGGCGAGACTGCAGAAATTCCTGTTTAAAAGACGCTACAGTCAGCGAATGTGCCTCCATCTATCTTTGACCCACCTGTCAAGATGGGTACATATTTCCGCCCCTGTAGTATGAATTCAGGCTCTCCATAGTTCCTTATCCGGTATAACAATCGTAAAACCAGGCAGGAAGATAAACAGTCGTGGTTTGAAAATCTCTGCTATATCGATCTAACGTACAAGTGGTATTGCTTACGCAAAAGGTGTGAACAGAGAAGAATAACGAACTAAACAAATTATTGTTGTTGTAACTCAAGTTGTAAATAGTGGTCCACAAAATTGTGTGAACAATAAAGAGTTTAATTGAAACTAAACACAAATTTATTTTTATTTTGAGAGTGAAAACGTAACAATAATATAGGACAGTCTGAGGGAACTGAAACATTCAGATGGGACCCCAGTGAGATCGCAGGGCGTATGGGTATTCTCAGCAATTAGTTAGCCGACAAGCTTATGAGGAGGAGAGTTTCCTTACTATTTAGAGTGGGAGTTGTAGATTCTGGGGCGAAGAGAATGAATTATTGAAACAAATTCCTTTATCCTGGGTGTCATTAATATGTTCCAGAGGAAAACATTTAATACCGAGCAGCGTCCTAAAGTTTTTCAGAACAATAGCTTACGAGGAGATATTAAAGGAATACAAAATTAGGGAGAAGTATAATAGATCGCATGGTTGCACTACCTAGGCACTTATTCACGACAATACGACAAAATCGGACAAAATCTTCATCCTAATTGTATACCTCAACTACTGTGGTTGATCCCTGCCACAGACAATAAATTTTCTGACAAAACTCTCTAGTGTTGAATGAAATTTCTAATTTAAAATTTCTCTCAGTCTATTGTGTGTTTAATACAATTCACAATATTATAATAAAACAGGTAAAAAAGATTAAACATGTGGAAAGCACAGGTTAAAAATATTGCCTAATGACCAATATTTATTACTACTGATGGCTCATTAAAAAGATTTTTAACTTCTTATATTATAGGTTAAGCCACATGAACGTAACAACAACAAACAGACATACGTAGAGAAGATACAAGTGAATGAGCTTTTTGACTTTAGCTAACTGTACTCGCAGTGGTATACGGTACATTAAAGCTTAAAAATTATGGGTCTACATATGTGCCATTGTTTTAAGATTTCCAGGAAATAAAAATGACATTAAATGAAATTTTTAATCACATTTCTTAACTACCAAATTCAATGACCACAATAGATTTTATTTATGCGTTAACTAACTTAACAAAGAAATAAACTTGAGCTATGAATTAGAAATTTAAATTTTTTTGTTTTTCTTTTTTAATGAAAAACTTTTAATGGGCTTTCTAATACAACCAAGTCGCCGTGGTCTAGTAGGCAGTGTGTTGGCTTATTAGACGAAAAGCCAGGGTTCGAGCCCCAGGCCAGACATCAAAATAAAATACAAAAAGTATTTCTTCGGCGACTTCCTCTCAGCAGATTTCTGGCAAAAACTCTGAGAGTAAATAAAATTGCCATGAAAAGTGTCTCAAAAATCTGTCGTTCGGGGTCGACTTTAAACTGTAGGTCCCACCACTCATGTATAAAATCAACACACACAACATAAGTGGTGTGAGAAACTAGGTCGTAATCCTGACTGAAGGGTTGTAATGACCAATTATGTATGTAATACAACCATGCTTTGAGTTAAAAAAAAATAATATAATAATTTTTAGAGGTTATTAAAGGTTTTACATATTTCGGGTTCAATAGTAAAGACAACTAAAATAAACTGATGGTGCTCGGAACTATACAGGTTTCACTTCCTTACATCAGAATTGATTTTACATCTGCTTTGGAGTTTGGTTTGTATGGATTGTGGTCTTCCGAATACTACTCTCACCTTACTGAACTTGTTATTCACCTTTATTGCTAATGTTTAAATCTTGCTAATTCTCCTGGCTATGGTTTTCTGTATATTTAAAACTATCGGTGCCCTTACGTCCAAAATATAATGTCATTTAATTAATCACATTTTGATTAGTTGCTACAATTCATTCTTTTGAGCAAGTTTTTCACATGACCTAACGTTAAAGAGGACACGGTTTCTGACGTAATCTCTAAAAAAATTTAACGGCCATTTGATAGCCATTTGATTATAATACATACAGGCAGGCATACATAATTGGTCGGTCGGGATTACGACTTAGTTTGTTATGCCACTTATGCTGTGTGTATTAATTTTATACTTGAGTGATGGGACTTACAGTTTAAAGTCGACTCTCAACAACAGATTTCTGAGAAAGTTTTCATGTCAATTTTATTTACCCTCAGAGTTTTTGCCAAAAACTTGCTAAGAGGAAGTCGTTGGTTTTGATGTCTGACCTGGGGTTTGAATCGTGGCTTTATTTCTAATAACCAACAACTACCTACTATACTACTGCGAAAGAACATTCTTAATTGCAATAACGCGGTGCGACGTTCAAAATACACCCATCTAATGACATGGTGTAGGTTGTGAGTTGTTGAGTAGAAATCAAAAATATTTTTTTATATTTCTCGAACCCTTCAAACTTGTTTTATTTGAGAAAGACGGTATGTTATTATGTAATTATTGATTACTCAAATATGTTTTAATCTCTTTTCAAAATCTATAGTTTTTTAAAAAGGGATCAGATGAGCCTTTAAAATAGTATAAATAAAGATTTTGTTCAAACTTACATGTTATTTGTTTTGATCGTGTAAACTTCGAAAATATTATTTTTTTAATTTTTTCAAGTTTAGCTATTCTTAATTGCTAGTTTTAATTAAAATATATATAATAAGTTATGACTGAAAGTGCATTATCTTATGAAGAGATTGACACTTTGTTTGATAAAATCGGACAAAAATTACTGTAGTTATTACTTAAATATATAGTATAATAGTCGTGTTATATTTTTTATATCGTCATCTTATTAAATGGACTTTCAGTTCTAAAATTTTCAAAAGTTTTGATTGATCTTAATTGTTTAACTCAATATGTGTCAATTTGACGTTTGGACGACTACCTGAAGTCGACCAATTTTAGTGTTTTGTGTGTTTATTATTTCTCTTTGCGCAAAAATTTTTCAACTTCTGGAGGTCGTTCAAACTTCAAATTGACATATTTTGTGATAAAGAATCAAGATCCATCAAAACTTCTGAAAATTTTTGAACTAAAAGTTCATTTGAAATAATATATTGTTACGTTTTTACCCTTTTTAAAACGTTTAAAATATGAGCTCGTAGATTGCAAATAAAATAAAAATAAATTTGTACTTAGTTTTCAATAATTCCTCTTTTTTTCGCACAACTCCGTGTGTCACTGTTCACAACTTGATGTAAAAAACAACAATTAATTTTAATTGTTATTATTCTTTACACTCTTCCACGTACACAATAACAATTGTTGAATAGATCTTTATAACAGACATCTTCAAACCACGATTATTCTCTTCACACTCAACGTGTCTTCACACAAGACTGACTGAGTTCTTACTGATCCCGTTGGCTGCTTTGTTTTGCCTTTTATATCGCTGGGTAAACAGTCGGATGAATGCTGTCCAGGGAGATGACTTTGCCATTAGCGAAATCCCTATAAATGTAAACATATATATATATATATATATGTATGTATATTGTTTTAAAGGCTCATACCTCTCCTTTCTAATAAGGTTTACATTTTGGACATCGGTTCAGAAATGTTTGTGTTATCAATAAATTTGTGCCTAAAGTCCGAAAAAACGATTTTTTGTCAAATAAAACAGGTTTGGAGGGTTCAAGAAATATAAAAAAAATATATATATAAAAAAATATATATATAATATAATATACCTACACTATGTCATTAGCTGGGTGTTTTTCATTTTTTTATTTTATCGCTTAGTGTTATTTGAACCAACTACCGAAACTATTTATCATATTTAATACAAACTAAAATTCATAACAACAAGTATGTGACGTATGAGTGATATTTAATTCCATTACTTCGCTAACGACAAAATAAATTTTTGTTTATTTTATTGCATACTTTCCATAGTAATTCTTTCAATACATGTTATATGGTGCGTATAAGTAATATATTTTAAATTCAATTAAATAGAAAGTGTACGGTTAATTTGGAAGTAATAAAATTTACAAGCTAATCTGATAATTTTACTGGGTTAATGTTTTGCAAAATAACTTACTTATTTGAATGACTAATTATTTATCTTTCATTTGAAAAATATACACAGTTAAACACTGGATTTCAGTGAGGAATTTTGTTTTCTGTAAAAGCGTTTAATGGCTTATTTCCAAATATATGTTGCAGAAAATTTGAGCCAGTCAAATAAAGCAGAGTACAAAATAAATGAGTTTAATTTTCCGTTCATATTTTTTCATTTCATACTAAAAATTTATTTAATAAAAAAAATTCGAATTTGTCAAGTTTACCTCATCAAATCTGATAGCATATTAAGTCAAATAATATACATATGTATATCGTTCTAAAGGCCCTCTTCTATCTAATTTTGGACATTGGTTCAGAAATGTTTGTGTAATCAATAACTTTGGGCCTAAAGTCCAAAAAACAGTTTTTGTCAAATCAAACAAGTTTGGAGGGTTCGAGAAATAAAAAAAATTATTTTTGGGTTCTACACAACAGAACTCACAACTTACACTATTTCATTAGCTGGGTGTATATATTTTTTTTTTTTATTTTGTCGCATAGTGTAATTAATTAAAAATATCAAATAACTGCTGATATTCTTAAAATGTTAAAAACATGGCCTTTCGTTAGATAAAATTGGACAAACTTTTACGTGGTTGGTATTTAAGGAGAATAAAAGTTATGTCATGCACTTTTTTTATTAATTGCACGAATAGGCGTCTCTTGGCGACTGGATATTGACATGCATCGAAAAATTTTGGGAGTTTTCACGACATCCATTTTGGACAAGCAGGTCTGGGAAAATGGTTCGTTAATTCACGTAAGGCAAAATTACACCGATGTCTCGAAATTGAACGGAACCGTTGCAGGTAGAATTTTTTTGAAATCAATTATTGATGGCGCAAATATCCTCAAGCAAGACATTACCATAATTTAAGATAGCGGCTATTGAATTCTAATGTGACTTACTCCAAAAAGTGTACAGTTGTCTCAGATATCGCAATGAGATAGGAGGACGATACAATATCGATATTTTATAGACGTTATGATAGAGTGGCATTTCATATGAATTGAACACTTCGATTAATTCTCGACTTTGAAAATCCCTCTGACAACCTGCAAGCTATAGCATATAAGCATAGTGCTATCGTCGATTCTGTCAACATCAAAAAAGCGCGGTCATTACAAGGTATTGAATTATTAGCTCGTACGTATTGATCTTGGGCATCTTGTTAGAAGCTGGACATCTTATTGCATCTACGTAATATAAAGAGACATATTGATGCGTACCATACAGACGATCTGGAAGAACTATCTCGCACTAACAATTGTAGTAAGGGTTACTTCATCAAAAGTTGCGTTTAGTTCCGGGACTAGGAGATAATGAAAAACTGTGGCCGAAGTGTATCCATTCAACCTCTTTAGATATAAAGCCCCTCTACCTACCTACCTGTTTATTTATTAACTGAACTTTAATTTTAAAAATTTTCAAAATGTTTTTTCGATGTTCGATGCTTATCAGAAGAATCGTCACTTTCGCTACCTTCCTCTCAGACTTTTGGCAAAAACTATGAGAGTAAAATAAAATCGCCATTAAAACTTTCTCAAAAATCTTTCGTTCGGAGTTGAGTTTAAACTGTAGGTCCAACCAATCATGAATGTGACCAACACACAAGCTAGAGAACATACAACAAGAGAAGCTAGGTCTTAATAATGACTAAAAGATTGTAATGAGCAACTAAATAAGCAACTAAGGTATAGGGAATCTCCCAAGCGAGGCAAGAAATAGAGATGCTTTTGAGAAGACTATCAATAATCCACATTAGAAAAACGGCGTGGAAATTATGTTTTCTGTCGAATATGAAAACATTGTAACTTTTTTAACTTAAAAATAAACGTTTAGAATATGAGTTCGTTGATTGCAAACAAAATAAAAATAAATTCATGTTTAAGTTCAATTAAACTCTTTATTGTTCGCACTACTGTTGTGTGCAACTATTTACATCCTGGCGAATACAACAATAATTGCTTGTACGATTTTATTTTTTGCTTACAACGCAGTTCTTTTCAACGGAGATCTTCAAACCACGACCGTTTTCTTCACACGAAACGCGTCTTCACACAAGACTGACTGAATTCTTACTAGTTGTTGCCTGCTTTGTCTTGCCTTTTTTATGCCCACGTAATCAGTCTGATGAATGTTCTTGATTCGAATGTTCGTATGCCTTTTCTTTCATACCGATGTTGTTCGTTTACTTGTAACAAGTTTGTTGCATTTGTTTGTGTAGATTTTTAAATGTTAAACCGTGTAATATGGTCCAATTTCGTAATAATATTTTTAAAATTAAATGTTTCTTTGGAAGGGCAATGACGGCACAAAGCTCTACCAAAACCGCGGCAGAACTGTACAATAAGAACATGTTTTGTAAGTTTTAAAATGTCAATGTTAATGTTAAGTTTTAATATGTTAACATAAAATTTAAAATAACATCAATAATTCTGAAACGTGAATTTTGTAACAAAAACTAAAAAGTTAACACGAAAGATAATCGCATAATAATAGCACCTCATTTTACTTCTGAAAAAAAGTTAAGTTATGACCACCAATACAACAATTTATTTAATTCAAATAATAGAACGAAAACGAATCATTTAATTTTCAACAATTTAAATATCCATTCTGGTAACACATACTGCCTCTCTTAACCAAATACCTTATATAACCTGGTACTATTGTGTAAAACTTAACCATTTGAACAGTATTGTATTGCAGCCACATGAGAAGGTTTGATCTTTTAACTGCTTTTGTATTTACATTATTTCTCACACTTTTTATTGAATAGTATCCATCATATTAAACAAAAAACAAAAGAATTTAATTTTTCAGTGCTCATAACAAAAGATAAATAAGTACTTAAACAAAATACAAAAGGCTGAAAATTTTCCACATTTTCATCGTATTTAAACAAAAGAAAAAAATTTTAATTTTTTACCGTTTATTAAATTTTTTACCAGTTGTAATGGTATGTTATGAGCGAATTTTCTGAAAATAAAACAGAAATTTTTGTTAGAAAAGTAAAACAATTGCTGACCCCATCTTTATATCATGATTTATGCAATTTCTAGATTCCCCGTCAATACAACTTTTCGTCTTTTGAAAGAAACCAATTAGTCACCCAATTTTCAACATCCTCATAAAGATCGATTTGCTGCTCAGTCAATGCGTATCCTATCGATGCAAACAAATAGTAGTCGGATGGAGCCAGGTGTGGTGAATACGCCGAGTGGAGTAGCAGATTCTAGCTTTATGCTTTGAATGTATCTTGAACCAGTTTTACTTTGCATGCAGGTGCATTGTCATATTGTAAAATTACGTTGCCTTGTCTTGTGGCCCATTCTGGTCATTTTTCGATCAATGCATAATTCAAACTGATGATGCGTTGTCGGTAGCGATCTCTTTTAACGATTGCACGAAATTTTAGGGTCTCGTTGTACTCCACACCTTTCTGGTATGGTTTTGCATCCAAAGTTGTTTGTCCCAGATTAACCCATGATTTCTTTCGTTTAGGATACTGAAAATAACTCCATTTATGCAACCTATGATATCGAAATCAATGGCGGAGATCTATCATTAGTGTTGATCCTACTTGTGGATGAACTTCTCACAAAACTATCAGAGGCGGGCATCTACTGAAGCAACTTTTCGCGAAGTCAATCAAGGAGGTCTTGAGATTGTAAGGCGTTTGGATATTTCAGTGGCCCTAAAGATAAACTCGGGCAAGACCGAAGTAGAATTGTTTCCAAGAAGAAGAAAACTTCCCAAATGGTACAATATTCTATTTCTTGGTGAAATAATATCATGGCAAATGGAGGTGAAATATCTAGGATCGACACTGAATAGTAACTACGTGTTATACCCAAATCAACACCAGCTAATAAAATAAATTCGAATGTGAAACTATTGAAGATATGGAAATACGTTAAAATATTAATGATTAGATTGGGAAGTCAATCGAACTTTAGTTGTGTTGTCAATTGGCCACCACAAATTTGTAGCTGCCGAAAACTTTTCCGTTGAAAAGTTAAATTTTAAACTGTCTGTTTTCACTGGCCATCTGTAATACCAATCTGTGTCATTTTTGGTTCAAATTTTGGCAACTCAACTAAAGTTCGGTTTTATCCACCAGCTGTACAAAAGTTTTCATAAGCTGAAAAGCAAACATTCCGATGTATACAAAAATTTTAATTTCACAAGTAATATCACGAGGATGTGTTGTGTGGTTGAAATCTAACCCAAACAAAGTTAAAGAAATTTCACACATTTATCAAAAGATGTTTGCACCGAATTCTTTAAATATTCTGGCCCCATTGAATCAAACAATAAAAGTGGAAATAAAATACTCTAATAGAGTACAATACAAATACAAACGCAAACCGTAAAAATTATTCATTGAAATTACACGAGTAATTTTTCAAAGCAACAGAAAAGGAAAAATATAAAGAATTTGGAATTCCGTGGGGCCAGATGATTAAAGAGATTTAAGCAATTAATTAAGTAAAAACATTTAAATCAATAGTAAAATTCAGTATAAACAAATACATATGTACATACATAATTGGCGATTACAACCCTTCAGTCAAGATTACGGCCTAGCTTCTCACACCACTCATGTTATATGTAGCTGCCGCAAAACCCTTTACTTAGATATTTAAGTTTTTCATATTTTTGCCTACCATTATAATGGCAAATTTATATAAATTCCTACAATACTGCAGTAATGAATACATAAGTTTTAAAATTAATCGAAATGTAAACAAAAAAATTAAATTAAAGTAAAAAATTATTTTAAACTACAAAACTACAAACTTGATTCCCATTTAATAATTACAATATATTATTCCAAGTAAGTTTTCTAGTCATTTATTAAACAGTTTAAACTTCTTAATATATCTGTTTTCTCTAATTTGAAAATGATTTGAATTTTAATACCTTAAATCTTAAAATATAGTTTTTCCCCTTGGATTGCAATGAAAAGAAAATTATTATAATTTAAGCTCCATATTATCCTTTGCCTTTATTAAGTTGAATGAGCAATAAATTAGCATGAATAGCCAAATGTATGTATGTGTATCTAGTTCATATCTGTCCATTAACATTTAAGTCAACATCACATCCAAATGAAAATTAGAAAAATTTTAAACATGAAAGCTCGTAGGTATTCCAGCACATCTAGTTCTGTTGATTTGTTTAAAATTAAATTTGTTTCAGTATAAGGGATGTTGTAATGCATTTATAAACACTTTAAATGTTTACAGTGTCATACCCAGCAACATGTTGCAAAGATTTCAAGTGGAATAAAACAAAGATTGTATTCAATATGACGCAAATTGAAACGAAATTGCAAACCATGTAAACATCTATGATAGGTTCCAAGGTTACGAAAATACTACTTTTTAAAAAGAAAATTGAACAATGTAAGCATTAAAAAAACAGAAATAATATCAAATTTTATTACATACATACATAAAAAAAACAAAAAAAACAAATTCAATTAAAATAAAAAATTCAGTAATTGAAACTGAACTCTAAAATTAGAAAAACAGGGTGAAAATAAAACTGTATTATTTTCAGTTAGTAAGGAAATTCCCAAGTTTTGATAGCATGACGCAATTACAAACAAAAGCCGTGCCATCTTTTAGAAAAAAATATTAAAAAAAAAATTAAGGACTAGAACCCAAAAGAACGCAACTTTGAAAACCTAACGACGCACAGTGAAAATTAGTGCTAATTCAGCAGCAACGCAACTTCCAAACAGCGATATATGGGTGTATAACATTCAACAACATGTGAAGAAAATAACATTTTTTTTATCAAAATTAGTGTTCAATTCAGGCAACATTGCGCGCCTATCGCCCACTTTACGATCGGATACATTCCAATCAAATGGTTCAGAGCACGATTAACCAACAACATGTCTTCAACGAGGCTTGAGGTTGAAAACATCGTTCTGTCTGTCACTCGCTTCACAAGAGAATGTACTTTAACTATGTCACCACTTATTTTATATTTTTTAATTAAAGTTTGCTACTATGAATGGACAAACTTAAAAAAATATGATAAAAAATCGCATTTGCCTAGTTTATCTTATCAAACCTCATAGAATATTAAGTCAAATAATATATGTATGTATATCGTTTTAAAGACCCATCCCTCTCCTTTCTAATAAGGTTTAAATTTTGGACATCGGTTCAGAAATGTTTGGAGGGTTCAAGAAATATTAAAAATATATTTTTGAGTTATACTCAACAAAACTCACAACTTGCACTATGCCATTAGCTGGGTGTATTTCTTTTTTTTATTTTGTCGCATAGTGTTATGTTTTTATTCTCTTGTGTTTCAGAGAAAAGTAGAAAATTATCTTTTTTAGAATTAAGAAAATATTTTTTTAATATAAAAGGTTAAATACAATACAAACAAAAAATAAATTATATTTGATCTACAATACTAAGAAAATAATTTTAAACAAATATAGTCGAAATTTCCAATGAAAGAACCGGAAGATAAAAAATAACAATTAAAAAATAAATAAAAAGTGAAAAGGTTCATTTAAATGGGAATATATCACATTCGCTAAATATTTGTAGAGGTGTTCCCCAGGGATCAATACTGGGGCCACTGTTGTTTTGTATGTATATTAATGATCTGGATTGAGTATCAGGGGAAATAAAATTGACTTTGTCAAGTCTGCTACTAATCTGGGTATTGTATTTAATGACAGATTATCGTGGTCTGGCCATATAAGTGTCGTTGTTGGCAGAATATACAGCATGTTACGAAATTTATGGGCGGTCATTGATTCAACACCTTTTGCAATTCGTATGCAACTTGCTAAAACTTGTTTGATTCCTGTGCTATTGTATGGGTGCGAAATTTTTGCAAACTGCGATAGTAATAACAATCGGAAACTAAACTTGGCATACAACAATATAGCAAGATACGTCTTTCTTAAGGGTCGCCGGGATCATATTTCTCATTTAGCGTACCAGATATTTAGTGTGAAATTTGATAGTCTTCTGAAAATTAAATGCCTTCATTTTATTACATAAAATTATTAATACGGGACAGCCGGAATATTTATTAGGCCGAATTAAGTTTGCCAGGTCATGCCGGGGCATGAAGATTATTCAACAAAGTTGCAGGACTCTTTTGTCACAGCGACAGTCACTAGTCTCTGGATTCCCTACCAAATTACATCCAAAAGATGGGCAATGCAAATGCGTTCAAAAAGGAATTATCTGAATTGTTCTCTTAATGAAAAGTTTGTTACGTTGTTAGCATGGTTATTATATCAGTTACATATTTACTTTATCCTTACTTTCTTAGACCGATTTTTGTAAATATTTCTTTTTTATATTTAACTTTTTATTTTCCTTTTATTTCTGTAGTATTGTTAGTTTTTCTATATTGCTTTAAATTATATTGAAGTCGCCGTGGTGTAGTAGGTAGTGTGTTGGCTTACTATTCGTAAAGCCCGGGTTCGTATCCCAGGTCAGACATCAAAAATGAAATATGAAAAAAAAAAAATATTTCTTCGGCGACTTCCTCTCAGCAGATTTCTGGCAAAAACTCTGAGAGTAAAATAAACTGCCATGAAAAAGTTTCTCAAAATTCTGTCGTTCGGAGTCGACGTTAAACTGTAGGTCCCGCCACTCACGTATAAAATTAACGCACACAACATGAGTGGTGTGAGAAGCTAGGCCGTAATCCTGACTGAAGGGTTGTAATGGCCAATTATGTATGTATGTATGTAAATTATATTTCTACTTAAATTTAATATTTTAATCAATTTGGTTTTTATATTAATTTGTTATTTTAACTTAATTACTTAAATTTCACAATTTTTATTATTTCTTTATGTTGTATATCTTATTGATCCTAAACATAGCACTATAACTTATAAGATTAAAATCTTGTTGTGTTATGTTAATTATAATAAATAAATAAATAAATAAAAATAAATTCACAAAAAAAAAAAGTTTTTTAATAAACAAATTCTTTGTCTGACCTTCAGTTTGTTTGTTTGTTTGTTTATTTGTATTGAATATTTAAACAATTGATGCAAAAAAACAAAAGGGATTAAATCGAAACTGCTAACAGAACCAATACCTAATAAAATACAAAAAAGAAAACTAAAAACAAAAAAGGCGAAGAGAAAAGCATTACGATAGCAAATCCTTCAATGATTTTTTCATTCATTGCATTAACAAGTCCAACAAACCATTCAACCAATCAATCCATTTGTCCAGCCAACCAAACTAGATTGCAGTTTCAGTCAATTACATTTTGATTAGCCTACACCCTACACCAACATACAATGTGCATTCTACGTTTGTACTAATGTTTGTTAACACTTTGGGAGAAATAATTCAATCCTAAATTTATGAAATTTTAAAATGATTTTATAACTACTAAGAGAAGTTTGGTATAATCAAGCACACGGGTCTTATTTCTTTACCTTCCAAAAGAGACTTCCAAACTTTGACAGTTGATAACGGTCATCTTCTTCAATCTACAACTGTCAAATAAGTTGTTATTTATTAATTTTGTTTTGCCAAATCACCATGGATGGATATAGCACGCAACAAAAAAATTGCTCGAATAACGTAGCACTCGTTTAGTCTAATTTACTATCGCCATAATCGTCCTACCGGGAAGACTTTTCACAATGTGGTGGATAAATTTTAGTGCAAAGGTTCAGTAAACGATCAACCAAAACCCGAAATACAACACATGCCGAAAACTTAGCCGCTATCCGTGAGAGAGTGCTGCAAAATACGAAGCATTCTATTTTGAGTGGCTAATAAGAACTCAGCCTGTCGCGGAACACAACTTGCGCTGCAAAATAATAAAAACTAAATATTGTGTTCTTTCCGTGCGTTTCGACCACTACTATCGTCATAATATTTAGACGTATGGCTACAGGAATTTGGATATAGAATTCAGAACGATCTCAAACCACATAACATTCAAAAACAACCAATGCGTCCCAAAAAGACACTGTTTTTGTGTGGATTATGGGCTGGCGGAGTCATCGGTACATATTCGTCTGAGATCGATATTGGCTAGCACTAAACCATCTTCTTTTGGCCTGAATTGGAGGAACTGGACATCTACAAGATTTCATTACGTGCCATGCAGCCCACGACACATTTGATATTCTGCATGACCTATTTGTAGGCATACTCATCATCTCACGTGAAGGTGATGTCAACTGACAACAGAGATTGTTTAATTTGATACCGTTAGGCTTTTTCTAGTGAAGTTTTCTTAAGTAGCAGGAGTACAAGTCGCTACAAGTCACAGCGGTCTTCAAATGCAACATAAGCCATTCCATCAATCAAATTTAGCCTGATTTATGTGTCAGGCTCATTACAAATCGAATATTTTGATGTACTCCATCTAGAGAAGCCATGGCCCACGTTCTTTATTTAAAGGTAGAAAGCGCTTGTTGAAGGAAGCAATACTACCCTCTTTGACGTATAAAGATTTTCCAAGGAATTTGCTATTTTTTCATCTGTTTTTTGCGCTTTCCAATGTTTTTAGATCCTGGATTATCTTTCTTGATGTACCGTCGTGCTCACTGTTGATAATATGGGCAAACCAACTCCTTTTTCTGTACCTGATTTCTTTCTGTATACTTTTATCTTAGGTTCCAAAGCTGCGTGACGCAGACTGTGTTTGCAGCGTTGCTTTTATTGTGTTTCTAGCATTAGCTAGGGCTATAAAGTTTTCTTCCAGGGCTGGAATTGCTGTTCCTGTACATATTATCATTCGCCAATGGTCTACGCTAAATTTGTAATTAATTGTTCGCCAAACTTCCGTGCTGTGCGTCATATGGCGCTGCCTTGTGGTAGAAAAACTCAACAATCATGGCATGATACCTCCACGGCAATAACGTTGAAATTTTCATTGCCCTTGAAGAGCTACGGCATAGAGGTCTTGCTATCCACAAACCATACTAAACAGTCCATATTTCAGGATGCATTACCAGCTATTGCACTGCCTCTGGTTGTTTTTCTTACCATCGGTTCCGAAAAAGAACTCTTTTGCGGGAAGTTTTGTTGAGCCAATTTTTATTGCAAGGAAAACTGCACGTTTGACTCATCTTTAGCTTGTGGAATTAAACGCTAAGCACACTCTATCAAAAACACAGTGTATCGAGCAATTTGAGCATTTCACATCAAAAACAAAAAAACTTCGAAACAGTCAAAAAGGCTTGAGACCATAAATTGGAAGCACAACACACAATCAAGATTCGTGTAGAGTGCAAGACGATCTTACACAATCAATAGGCTTGACTCAAACAGCCATTTCGAAGGGTTTTAAAAACACTTGGATTCAGTCAAAAGCAAAGAAGTTGAGTGCCACTTGAACTGAAACCGCGAGACGTTGAAAAACGATTTTGCATGCCTGGAATGCTGTTTGATAGTTCTCACTGGCGACGAAAATTGGATACATAGCGACAACCCCAATCGCAAGAAAACATATGTGAAGCTGGGCCAACGGGCAAAATGCTTTGTATTGCTCTGCATTTGATGGCAACAGAAGGCTGTGATCCATTATGAACTACTTAAACCAATTCAGGCTATCACATAGCAGTTCTGCAGACAGACAACAATTAATTCGCCAGCATCATTTGAAAAACACCCGCAATTTTCGAACACACCACGCATATTTTTGAATCTTATGATGAACAATTCACTCTCAGTCCCATCAGACACACAATATTTCTTATTAATTCTGGCTTCAAAACGTTTTGCATATATTTATCTTGCTTTGCCTGTAGTCTTTTCCACATATTATTGCCACTTTTTATTGTCCTTTCAGAAATGATTCCATTTTCTTCCATTTTAATAATGAATCTCAAATAAAAATTCGGATAATTAACGTGATACATAAACCTAGAGCTTCCATGTAAATGCAGGTTTCTTCAAATGGTGATGAATGACTATTGCTTATGTGCTTGTCGTTCTCAATTTTTTTTCATGATTTTATAGGCTTTTCTGTGATTGATCCGCCAGAGCGAGGATTAACTTTAACTTCAAAATTAAAATTGGCTACAGCGGTTTCAGAATCTTCTCCCCAAATTTACAAATTCTTTTAGCATCCGAAACGCAGAGATCTTCTGAAATGTCAAGAGTTTTTCACAAAGCCTTTTAGCTTTGTGAAGCTTATTTATATAGTGTTACCTGCTACAGCCTTCCACTAATAACGTTATAAGTTAGTCATTTACTTAGCAATCATACCAATGGGCCTAATTCTTACTAATACACTTTCAATCATTCAATCAAATCATTCAAAGATTAAATGCGATGGTCACGATAAAAGCTTGATAACATGCTAGTTATGGATGTATTTTTCAAATTTCCTTAACATGCTAGTAAAGGATAAAGTAACACTGCCAGTAAGTTAAGTTAGGGTGAAGGTTGAGCTTGAGCGGCCGGCTGTTGAATACATTCCACCGAAGACATAGAAGAAGTTGGGCTGCACAATCTCTGACAGTAACAATCACTTACTCTACTCCAGTCCTTTCTATATTTTTCATCACTCGGGATAATCAATTCAAAACTTTCTTTTTTTCTTCTGCATGTAAGTTTTACATAACTTACAATGGTTGTCAATCAGTTTTGCCTAGATTATTATGGACTCAGCGGACTTTTTAACTTTTTGTTCTGCTTCCGACGTTCTTCAAGTGTACAACCCTTTAGTCAGGATTACGACCTAGCTTCTCACAGCACTGATGTTGCGTGTGTTAATTTTATACATGAATGGCGGGACCTCCAGTTTAAAGTCGATTCCGAACGACAGATTCTTGAGAAAATTTTCATGGCAATTTTTATTTACTTTCAGAATTTTTGCCAGAAATCTTATGAGAGGAAGTCGTCGAAGAAATATTTTTCATATTTTCATTTTGATGTCTGACCTGGGATTTGAACCGAGGCCTCACGTCTAATAAGCCAACACACTACCTAATAGACTACGGCGACTTCAAGTGTGCTGCTTGTATAAAAAGTATTTACGAATGTCACAATTGAATCCCCCTACAAAACTTTCAAACCCATTTTTCTACGCCGGTTTTTCGATCGCCGCTATCAGATTCACAGCAGAGTATCCTGTTAGAGAAATATTTCTTAATTATACGAATAAGGTTCTCAAACACATTTAAGATCCTTACTTTCTTCGCGGTGTTATGGCACAATATTTCGTGACTTGTTTTATACATCCGCAATAAATAGGTTTTCTTTTTCCAACAACATCATAAAAATATGTAGGAATATTCATAAAAAAAAAACTAAACACAAAAGTGTAAGAAGATACACTTACCATAACAGCCATAAAAACCACTTTTCAAGTAATTAACTTAAGTTGTCGAATACATTAGAATCCTTATTATGTTGGGGTTCATTTACTGATAATGACAAAAAACAATGCTCGCATGTAAATGGCTGCGAACATGGATGAGTAAGTGGAAGCATGTTACCCAAAAAAATTAATCTTAAAACAGCAGAAGTCATTTAAATTATGGCGCATAAGTATTGCATCTAGATGGTGCGAAAAGCAATTCTACTTTTTCTTTGTCTGAGTTTAAAACATCCTTTTTTAAAGGGGATTTAATTGCTTTATTTTCAAGCCAAAGGAAATAAAATTTAATAATTACACTATGCGACAAAATAAAAAAAATTAAATACACCCAGCTAATGACATAGTGTAAGTTGTGAGGTTTGTTAAGTAGAACTCAAAAATATTGTTTTTTATATTTCTTGAACCGTCCAAACTTCTTTTATTTGACAAAAACTGCTTTTCTGAACTTTAGGCACAAATTTAACCTTGAACCCATTTCCAAAATTTAAACCTTATTAGAAAGGAGAGGGATGGGCCTTTAAAACGATATACATATGTATATTATTTGACTTAATATGCTATTAGGTTTGAAGAGGTAAACTTGACAAATGCTAATTTTTTCATATTTTTTCAAGTTTGTTCGTTAATGAAGTCGCCGTAGTCTAGTAGGTAGTGTGTTGGCTTATTAGACGTAAAGCCAGGGCTCGAGCCCCAGGACAGACATTAAAACAAAATACAAAAATATTTCTTCGGCTACTTCCTCTCAGTAGGTTTCCGGCAAAAGTTCTGAGAGTAAATAAAATTGCCATTAAAAGTTTCTCAAAAATCTGTCGTTCGGAGTCGACTTTAAACTGTAGGTCCCACCACTCATGTATAAAATTAACACACACAACATAAGTGCTGTGAGAAACTAGGTCGTAATCCTGACTGAAGGGTTGTAATGACCAATTATGTATGTATGTCATTCATAGTAGTAAACTTTAATTAAACAATATGAAATAAGTGATAACATTCTGAAAAGATTCAGACTTCTTTCGATAAAATCGGACAAAAATTACCGTAGTGCTTATTTAAAGAGTCTAACAGTCGAGTTATTTTTTATATATACATAAATTTTTTCAAATGAATTTTTAGTTCAAAATTTTTCGGAATTTTTGATGAATCTTGATTGTTTATCGGAAAATGTATCAATTTTACGTGTGAACGACCACCAGTAGTTGCCCAGTGTTTGCGCAAAGAGAAATAATAATATTTAGAAAAAACACAAATATTAACCGACTTCTGGTAGTCGTGCAAACGTGAAATTGACACATTTTGCGATAAACAAGCACACTGGAAGAAGGAAATCCAATTTTCGCTTTCCACGTAGGAATCAAACCGCCACACAGCCAATGCCTATCCCATCGATGAAAACAATTAATAATCAGAAGAAGCCAAGTATGGTGAATACGGCAGGGGGCAGTCTAATGCTTTCTTTGATTGAAAAATTTGTCATAAATTTGGAAACAATAATTTATATTTTTTTGTTTTTTTTTTTTTTGTATGAAGTTGTATACCAACAAATATTAGTCGGAAGTTAAAAAATCTGGTGTATACGACGGGTGAGATAATAGCTGTCAGTCCAATTCTTAGATTGTTTCCCGAACCGTGTTTACTTTGTGTGCAGATGAATTGTCATATTGCAAAACTACGTTGCCGTGTCTAGTGGCCAATTCTGATAGTTATTTGATCAATGCATGGTTTAAATTGATCATTTGATGTTCATAGCGATCTATTTTAACAGTTTCACCAGGATTTAAACGCTCGTGGTCGAAACCGCAACATTCTGCTACCACCAAACACATAGCGATATTTCTTACCGAATAGATCTGGTTTTGCAGCCGAAGCTGATGGCTGTCCCGGATTAACTTGTGATTTTATCCGTTTAGGGTTTTTAAAATAGAACAATTTTTTATCGCCAGTAACAATTCGATAAAACATCTGGTGTCTGGTGTGGTTTTTAGGTTTGGCACCCATTTTCCAAACTTGTGGATTTTTCCCACTGCTTTTAAACAGTCAGAAACTGTTCGATATGTAACCTTTAACATTTCGGCGTTTTCGTTTCTGACTCAAAGTATCATCTGCATACTCTATTGTTTGCAATTTGGCATCTACAATCTTTTGTGGTGATCTGTCACGTTTTTTATTTCTCACATCATAATAGTTATCTCTGAAGTGTCGAAAGCATTTTCTGCATATTGCTTCTAATAGGGCAACATCATATGCCTCGGCAAGCATTCAATGCGACTCTCTAGTACTTTTCTTCAAATGAAGACAAAAAAATTAATACTCTTCTTAAATCATCTCTTTTTCTGGTACAAAATTTGCCATCTTTACAAGCATACATAATTGGCCTTTACAACCCTTCTGTTAGGAAGGCCTAGCCTCTCACACCACTCATGTTGTGTGTGTTAATTTTATACATGAGTGGTGGGACCTACAGTTTAAAGCCGACTCCGAACGACAGATTTTTGAGAAACTTTTTATGACAATTTGATTTACTCTCAGAGTTTTTGCCAGAAATCTGCTGAGAGGAAGTCGAAGAAGAAATATTTTTTCATATTTTCGTTTTGATGTCTGACCTGGGGTTTGAACCGTGGCCTTGCGCCTAATAAGCCAACGCACTACCTACTAGACTATGGCGACTTCGATTTGCCTTCTTTAACACGATGCAAAAATATATTTTTTGTTTACTGATTTGACGTATAATAAATTTGTTTGGCAGAAGTCATTGCCAACACAAAAACAAAAAAGGCTCGTTTACAATAAATTTTCCTTTGGAGACATTTGTATCTTGACGTGCACTTCATGCCGGTACATATGACAAACCAATTTGATACAAAGAGTGGTAATGGTAAAGCCTAAATAAGACGTTCTATTAGGGTAATAAAGTCTAGGCCCTTCAGTGAATTCCAATTATTTACAAATTTGAGAAATTTTACAGTCATTGTTCTACTCAACAGAAATAAGTTCACGCTTTAGCGTAAAGTTGATTGGAATTTGATCGATAGACATATCCCCTTTTGAACCTATTACTTACGTACATACATACATACATAATTGGTTACTAAACCCTTCAGTCAGGATTGCGACCTAGCTTCTTACGTCAATTATGTTGTGTGTTTTATTCATAAGTGGCGAGTCGTGTAGCTTAGGGTCGACTCTGAATGACAGATTTTTGAGCAACTTTTGATGGTAATTTTATTCACTCCCAAACATTGTGTCAGAAATCTGCTGTTGAAACATTTTTTTATATTTCGTTTTGTTGGACATATCTAGCTAGGTATTTGAACCGTGGCCTCATGTCTAATAAGCCAACACACCATCTACTAGACTACGGCCACAAATTAATTTTATTTCACGGTCCTAAATGCCGTCATCATTTTAATGTCCGTCATTGCTTTTCTGGGTGGAGCATAACCAAAATATTGAATTCTCTAAGCCTGTGGCGCATAAATCAGGCTGAATTTGATTGATGGCATGGGCTATGTTAGCTTTGAGGAGCGCTGACCGCACTTACGATATATTGATTATTTTTGTATTGTACTCCCCCTGTTACTATTTATAATAATATCATGATGCTTATAATAAGCCTTTTAATCTTGACAGGTTTATGGGATGCAAGAATACTCAGGATATTTTCTTCCATTTTATTTATAAACTGAACCGAATATGTTGTAACAAGATTAATGCAAATTGTACAACAGAACCAAGTTCCAACGAGCCGTAGCTAATACAGTACGAACACGTTTGTAAGTGCATGTCTACACACAAACATATTTACAACTCTATTGCACAACCGAGAAAACAATGAAAAATAAAAAACGCTTCATGGCTTTGGCCAAAAGTCATCGTCGGGAAACTGGCTTAATGAACATTGTTATTTAGTGCAATGCCCAAAGAAGTATATACAGCTGCATACATATATAAAAAAAAAAGAAAATTCGTACATACAACAATATTTCATATTCGGAATGACCAAAAATACAATTTTAAATGCCATAAGATGCAATGTTTTATTCAAGGTTATTGTAGTTGTTGTGCATCAACTACATCGTCATCGTCATTATCAGCATCATTGTTTTCAGCATCGTCATGGCAAAAGGCGCACGAGAAGCATCATTTTACCCAACATACCCTCAGCAGAGGAACAAGAGCAAAAGTGCATCACCAATAACACGGGCAAATTTTTTAATATACATTCTCCATCTCATCTCCTATATCATTGGCGGTATATAATAAGGAGAAAATGAGAAAGAAACGAATAAATTTACAACAGGACTACAACAGAATTTTTTAATCGAAAAAGTTATAAGCATTATAAGCATTTAATCAAATAATAAACGAATGAATATACAAAAATAAAATTTTTTTATGCGTGATATGTGCCGAAAAGACGCCAATCTTCCATCAACGATTTTTGTATTATTCATCGGATTAAGAATTTATGAAACGGTAAATTTGGAACACTGTATAAAATGCTGTTGAAGAATTGCTTAAGCACCATTACAGACGTTCTTCCACTATCTACATCTCCAGTGGCCTATTCTTATCATATTTCAGGCTCAAGATGTCTGTCGGCGTAGTCTGTTTCAAAACAGATTCGTTTAGATTTCAAGAGCCTTGGCTTGAGTATCCATAAGACAAATCTTATACGGTGTTCTGATATGCACCTTTATTGCGAAAATCGCAATAAACGCCACATAAAGTTTCAATTAATAATTGCGCAATAAATACGCAAATTTTTATAATGTTGAGTAAAATTTAAAATGCAGCACTGTCATAAGTGTGTTTAGTGAGCACATCACAATTAACCGAACAATTTTTGTTGATATTTGACAACTCGAACAAAAAAAAAACATAACCAAAAAACAACAAAACAAAAAAAAAAAAAAATAAAAACAATGTTGTTGAAACAACCAGCTGTTATGTTTACCAGCTGTCAAATGAATATTGAATAAGCAACTGAACTGCGTATATTATTTTGTCTGAACACTTGAAATATTGTAGTAAATTAAGCGAATATTGACGAATAGTATTAACCGTAACAAAAAATAAATATTCTCAACTATCACCGCTTGCTGAGGACTTTATTATTTATTGAAAAAAAAAAATCTTTTACTATATGCTACAAACGTGAACAGAAATGTTTTCAACATTAGTTTGGCCGCATGCCAAAATTATTTTAAGAGACAATAAGATTTTTGCTTTAAGCACTGTACTTAAGCTAATTAACGTCTACTATTGCTAGTTGTTTAATACGCGACACTAAAAATGAAAAATAAACCACAACCATTTGGTGTTTAAATCGACTAAAATAAGTCAAATCAGCTAACATTAAACGAAATACTTAAACTTATAGTGAGCACACCTTGAGACAAATGTTTTATAACAAAGCATACAGAACTAACTAGTGATTGAAGGTGAGCAGTGAATGGTTCATTAAATTTTGTAACCATTCCTTAAGTTAAACACGAATTTTTATTGCCAACAAATTAGGCACATTTTTGCATAGTTCGTTGGGCACTCTTAAACACATACCGGGTGTACAGAATATGTCCTCATGAATATATTGAAAAGTGAAAATAGGAAGTGATTCCTTAGCATAGATTTAAGAAAAAATACTTATTATTTCACCATGTCCGTTTACAAGCACAAACTGCTGAAGCCATAACTTCGCCAGTCGGATTTTGCGTCTTTAAGTGCTTTTGAATCGATTCACCACGTGCACTCTGATTACTATCGTCTTGATTTGATTAATTTGAAATTTTAGAGTGGAACGTCTTCAAGCTCCGGATTTTGTTGTTGTTGTTGGTCGGGTTTGAACTCGCATTTGTATACCCAAATATGCGTGTACAATATATCCAATACGTTTCTTTTAATATCTTTAGAGTGTCAACTATCTAGATCAACTTCTCTATCCAGTCAAACAAAATTTTGTTGTGGGTCTTTTGATGCTTTTGTTGGGAAAAACTTTTTTGTGTGGATCCATCGCATTAATCGTCCGTGGTGCTAATTTTACAGTCACAGTCCAAGGCTTAGTTAGTTTTTTTCTCTTTAAAAAAAACAATGTGAAATTTCATTCTGTATAATTTTTCCATTAACAACCCCTTTATCGGTTTTCGGCTTGACCTAACACATCCTTTCAAGCGCTTTTGCTTCTTGCGCGCCTTTGCCAATTGGTTACTCTAGTCGCTGCCTACAAAGTCGTCCTCTCCGCCGACTTCCGCTAATACTCGCATCAATACCCATCTCGACGGGACATCCATTGTTATACGAACGCATCCGCTGGGTTTTAATACGCCACATAGTCCGTGTCCTCGAGCAGCACATACAGCTCATTATTGGATCAGATGCGGAAATCACTGCCAACTCGCTCTAGACTGAAGATCTGACATAGGGCTTTCTTCTCAAATACTGCAACATAAAGAAGCACAAGGAGATTGTACGACTTGTATAAGGTTTGTCGTAAAAGAGAGGTCTCTGATACTCAATTACCAGTTGAGATCATAGTAACACCCGCTGATCTCCACACTGACATCATTTTTGCTGGTAATGCTGGAGCCAATATTACCAATTTCACGCACAACATCGAAAGTATATTTATCGACAGTAATCTGATATCCGATATGCCGCATATCTATACTATCGACAACGTATACTTCGTTTTGTCCTCGTTTACTGCCAGACCCATTTTAAAAAATCCGGTTTAAGCATCATGGGTTCAAAACAAATGTAAGAAAATGAGAGATCAAAAACCTTCGTCTCTTTATGCCAAGAGAGGAGCAGTGACACATGAGGTGAAAGACACTCTGTCTCTCTCCTCCTTCCAAAGAGGTTGGATGGATACAGAGGACTATATAGGGTATATCATGATACCACACTTTTCCATTACCCCCTAGTCAGGGAACTACATGTAACTTTTGATGAAGCGACTCAAACTGCCAAGGTCAATATGTGACAGTTCTTCCAGATCGTCTATATAGTAGATATCAATATGCCTTTTTCACTTACGATATACCCAGTAATTGAAGAACACTCCCATTCTTCCCTATCTCTTAACCTTATGTAGAAATCAATAGCTAGGTATCCAAGGCTAATGCGCCAATAATCCAATGCCCCGTAATAACCCCGACAACTGTAGTAAGTGTGCTTCTTGGGAAGCAAACTTTTCGTGCTATCTCCATTCAAATTTGGCCGTCCATCAATTGTTAATGGAATCCACGTTCGCATTATCAATTATAACCCGACTTTCTAGCCTTTAGAGAGCTTTGCAAAGTCGAGAATTTGGCGGAGAGTTCGATTATTTGGCACAACTGACCACTTTATCCGCTTTACAATTACTTTAATCCATGTGTGTGGAATTCAGTGGTTTTATTGCAGCCTGGCTATCGGCAGGTATAGTAATGTCGCGCATGGGGATATTTTTGCTGCAGTCTGTATTGCTAACATTTTCTGAAAGTCGACACAGCAAGTTGGCAGTTTTATAGACTGCGCTATTCCGATTGATTCCGAAAAAATTCCACCTCTAACAGTTTATTACAACTGGGAGCCATTGCTGTAAATTTGCAACGAGTTCCTTAGGAGGTATGCCGGACAATTCTCACACACCTCCTTGTTCGAAATGGATGTCCTGGTCCTCAATGAGAAGTTGTAACGTGGTGTCATATAGTCTTTGCCCTTGAAAGTCTTAATTTCTTTCAAGATCCTTGCGTGACCAATATTCGTTTTATGGGCCATTCGCCCAGAGACGTTCAGTAATTTTAGCCGCCAAGACCTTACAAAAAAGATCAAGAAAGAGGTATAAAATTTACTCCAGTGCCGACAAGTGTAGATAGTAAAAAATAGATAGATATGAGCAACCACATTCTACTCCTTCGTGACTGAGTGTAAACTTTAGCATGTTGTGGCAGGCAGAAGTGACAATAAAAAATTCAAAAAGAATGGAATTAAATAAATATTTCTGTTTTTCTCTTTTAAAACTACAGTTTTAATAAAATATGGCTGCTATTTAACATTCTCGGTATTAAACTTTGTTGACAAAGTTTTTAAGGAAACTGAAAATATAAAATCTGACACCGTAACATTGCACAACATAGTAACATACAGAATAAAAAGAAGTGAAAAAATGGTAAGAATAACAATACAAAAGAAAATAGTAACAGATAAGTAGTGTTTCTCCAGAACGAATACAAAAAATTTTATTTTATTTCGAATTTAATCAGGTGTACCTATGAATAAACATAAACATAAGACAGAATCAATGGTGCACCAGTTTTCAACTAATTCCACGGTAAACAAATAAGAAAATTTTTGCGGAATTTAACTCGTCTGGAAAATTCAAATCCAAAACAATGTCTACTAAAATATTTTGGAATTAAATTTTAATTTTTAATTTTCAGATTCTCAGAGAAATATGTATACACGTACATGCTATAATTAAATTAACTAAATACGGTGTTCAGATACGCAAATTGTTATAATATTGAGTAAAACTTAAAATGCAGTACTGTTATAAGTGTGTTTAAGTGAACACTTTCTGTTGATATTTGACAACCCAAATGTCAACAACGACAAACAAAGAACGAAACAAAAAAAAAACAAAATAAAAACAATGTTGTTGAAACAATCACCTGTTTTGTTTACCAGCTGTCAATTGAATATTGAATAAGCAGTTGAACTGCATATATTATTATGCCTGAAAACTTAAAATATTGTACTCAAATAACCGAATATTGATTCAATAAAAGTGCATATCTGAGCATATCTTCAGGTTCGAAAACAAAAAACACTCACTTAAAACAAAATTGCGAATATAGATATGCTAATTCACCGATTTTTGTTTAAAATTCACTTCTTCTCAAAACACACGATGATTTGCTATCAATGGCTGATAAATATGAACTAAGTGTCGCCTCATTTTTAAATTTTCATTTTTTTTGGTTCAGAGTTGACCTTTTTGTTAAGAGCTGGAGAATTCAAAATGTCACGGATTTATTGATCCGTTCTGGTATGTTTGTACAAGAGATTTGATATATGTATGTATATGATTCAGCAAATTTAAATTTGTATGAAACTCTAGTTTAATCCCTAGCTAGTATAACTCAAACAAAGCGAAATATGAAAAATATTTCTTTGGGTGTCTTCCTCTGAGTAGCCATCTGGCAAAAATTCTGGAAGACTATAATAAGACCATGAAAAGTTTCTCAAAAATCCGTCAACTTTAAACTATAGGGCCCGCCACTCATGGATAAAATTAACACACATGGCTGATGTGAACGCAACAATAAGCAATGTAAACAAAACACACAAACAACAATGAAGTCGCGATAGAACATTTGCTCTCTCATCTTCACAAAAATGTTGAGTACCATTGTGTACAATGGAACCAATGTAAAGGAAACTCAAAATGAATTAATATTAAGAATTAAAGTAACCCAGTCCGCGTTGCTGGATAATATCTTACCGTTTTTACATAAAAAATTAAATAAAGCGTGGGCCATTTAAAAGTTTAAATTTAAAAACGAAATAAAATAAAAACGGTTTGAATTTCTGCCAAATTTATTCTTTTGTTGTGTGGTACAATTGTAGTTGAGGACCTTAGGAGTTAGGTTGACCTTAGGTTGAAACTGGATGAAAATCACATAGCCTTTTTAGTTCTTTTGGATCACACCAAGGCTTTCGACACGATTGATCACAAAATATTATTGAAGGAGCTACAGACTCTCTTTCATTTTTCTAATTCAGCTTGCAGTCTTATACACTCTTACCTTATGAACAGATCACAACGAGTTTACCTAAACGGCAATATCTCGAATTCACTAAACGTTGGATCCTCAGGGATTAATATTGGGGCCTCTTTTGTTCTGTATATACATTAACGACCTACGTGATGTTTTGGATACTTGTATACATAGTGTAATGACGTTCAGCTTTATAGGAGCACACGTATTGAGGATATCCATCTATGTATAGACACCATCAACTGTGGTTTACAGAGAATTGACGACTAGGCTAGGGCCAATGGACTTTGTTTGAACCCCTCTAAATCAAAAAGTTTACTACTCTCCAGAACTGGGAGAACACTTGTTGTGCCAGATATTATTATCGGGGGGAATAAAATTGATTTTGTTGAATCTGCATCCAATCTTTTTCCTACTATACTTTTTAAATATATCCTCTTTTTTATCCTAAATTTTTCTTCGATTGCTATATTTTCTGATAGTATAACATGTTCTAATTCATTTCTAATTCTACATTAATCCTTATATTTTCTTACTTATTTTATCAATGATTTTTTATTACATTTTTGGTGAACTCCCATAGCACTCTCATTTATAAGATTAATATCTTGTTGTGCTATGATTAATATTAAATAAATAAATAAATAAAAATAAAACAATCTCTTCACAATATAAGAAAAAACAAAAAAAAAATTATTCCGATTAGAAATGGAATATTCACATGCACAAAATATAATTGGCCATTACGACCCTTTAGTCAGAATTACGACCTATCTTCTCACACCACTGATGTTGTGTGCGTTAATTTTTATACATGAGTGGCGGGACCTACAGTTTAAAGTCGATTCCGAACGACAGATTTTCTTTGAGAAACTTTTCATGGCTATTTAATTTACTTTCACATTTTTTGCCAAAAATCTACTGAGAGGAAATTGCCGAAAAAATATTTTTTTCATATTTTCATTTTGATATCTGACCTGGGATTTGAACAGAGGCCTCACGTCTAATAAGGCATCACATTACCTACTAGACCACGGCGACTTACGTCATGCATATGGCTGACGAGGTTGGCCTAATAGGATCTTATTCGATCGGACCAATTTCTGTGCACTTTTTCGAGTGTATGGGTGCGCATCTCGACTATGGCATCACAAGTTTTGTCCTTCGAATGCTCAATTGACACTGGTTTGTCAGCATAACACTTTTCAGATTTTCAGATTTAAAACAAAAAAAAAAAACAAACACACTTTATTTAGACGATAAGCAAGTAAATGCCGATTCAATTTTAACACTCTCACACCCAGATGGCTCTTAAAGAATTTTTTTTAATAAAATGTTTAGCCATGCTAAGCTATAGCTTAGCTGATCAATCATTTCATCAATTATTGAACTTCTTCTCCTCCTTAATGTCTTCTTACAAGTCATTTCCATGTCTTGGAATTTTTCATCTGTTTTTAGCAATTCGTTTTTAACTTGCCAAGACGTCATAATCGCTTCGATATCCTAGCAATGCTGTTAGTTGGCTGCCATAATGTATTTCCTATCAATTCGCATTTCGTTCCAACAATTTGTCCTATTATTGGTTGTTCGTTCTTACGATCTATCGTATGTATCTTTATTCTTTATTTGTAAATGAAACGTTTGTATAGGCTGAGCCATTTAAAAGTTCAAATTTAAAAGTGCAATAAAACAAAAACGTTTTGAAATTTTTCGATCTTGGTACGATAGGTGTCTCCATTGACCATAATGGCTGCGCTGTCCTCATTTTCAAAGAAATAGGGGCCAATGATGCCTCCTCTCCACAAGCCGCACCAAACAGTTACTCGTAATGGGTATATTGGCTTCTGTAAGACCACGTATGGGATGTCTGAACCCCAAATATGTACATTTTTGAGTACAACCTTCGGATCTGATCTGATTTACATCACTTTCGTGTCAACTCTAAATGGTGGCCTGATAACAGCGACATTTCGAGTAATTATGTCGCTGATAATTTGGATAAAAGAGCAACCTCCTATCATATACTATACCACATATAAAACCTTTTACCTCCGACCACTAGGCTATTAGGTATTTAAAGGTTGTTGGAAAAAACCTTGCTTCGTTGACAGATGCCTCTGACATAATCGGAGTTGTCTCTATTACACCGCTTTATATGCGCTAATAAGCCTAGCTTTCAAAGAAGCTTTCACTTACTCCTATCCTATCTATCCTATTCTATTTTATGAAATTACAACGCTATTGTAATAATATCACTTAAAATAGGTGCAGCAATTATTGTAAAAATGTATTCAGTGCATGCCATAAGATTTAATCCTGGATCTAAATTCTACTCGACTTTAAATATATCGTATACACCATACTCGTGTGTGGTGAATAAGAGTGTACTTATGTCTATCGAAAAATGTCTCGAATTTCACAGGAATAAGGTTTTATATCTCTTGCTACTATTACTGTTGAAAAGGCAACAATATTCTTTCCCTTTTTGTTTTTGTAATGCTCTACGTGAACTTCGTGTGCATTTACATGACATCGAATATACTCATACATTTTCCAAATTGCTATTGTCACAACAGAGCGGTTGTGACGAACATCAGCCTGTGTATTGAAAATTATTAAAATTTAACATTGTGTAGATAATAGTGCATGTAATCAGCGCCATACGACTGTAATGAATTAACTATGCAATGTACAGTTTCTTATAGAGGTTTTTCTTTCTGTTTAACACCGAATTTTCTGCATTTCTTTATGAGTTTTGCGGTGAGTTTCTTCATATTTTCTGAATTTTTTGTTCATTTCGTTTTAATTAATCATCTTACACATCAACGTGTACATTTTTGTCGTTTATTAATGAAATCGCACATGCTTCTGCTCTTACTCTTGCTAACGTAAGATAATTTTGCAAACTTTTTATTCAAATTGAAATTTTCCTTCTTTCCTTTTGTTTTTGCATTTTAACACGGATTTTATGTACAAGACATTAAACATTTTATGCAAAAATCCAGATGTTTAACATCTAAAAAAACACAAAAAAACTTACACAAACTTACACACTCACTCGCATATATTAAATAATTTAATGGCCGGCAAAGCAAAACGCAATGGAAATGGCATAAAACAACTAATTTTTGAAAATTTCGTCACATAAAACCGTTAATGTCATTAAAACCAATTTGTCGTAAATGCCGCTGCTGAGGATGATGTTGATTATTATTTATGCGTGATAGCACAAACACACACAACCAGCAGAGAAGTATATCGTTATAAGAAAAGTTATATTATCAATAGTAAACATATACATTCATATGACGGTATATACATACATACACAAATACATATAAACAATAAACTTTATTTTAAAAATGAAAATGAAAAGGACATTTTGACAACAAGAACAAGTGTACCAAAAAGGAAAAATGGAAAAAGCCATAATACAGATAATAATCTTCAAAAGATAAATAAAATAGCCCGTAAACAACATAAATGTTGATAACGATACAAAAAAAAAAGAAACAAAAACAAAATAATATTCGTTGTTTTCTTTTTTTAAGAAAGACAATACAAATTATTGCACGCTGACGTGGAAAATTATATTCTGTCCCATCAGCATTAAGGTAGGTGTGGGAAAAGGAATTCACAATATTTGCATAAAATTCTCGTGCCGGTTTTTTAATAACTAGTTACCAAATTGATAAATTCATTAGCATTAAAATATGTAGTTGAAGTCGTCGTAGTCTAGTAGGAAGTGTGCTTATTAGAATTAAGGCCACGATTCAAACCACAGGTCAGACATCAAAACGAAAATATGAAAAAAATATTTCTTCGGCAACTTTCATGAAGAGTTTCTCAATCTGTCGTTCGGAGTCGACTTTAAACTGTACGTCCCGCAACTCATATATAAAATTAACGCACACAATATAAGTGGTGTGAGAAGCTAAGTTGTAATCCTGACTGAAGGGTTGTAATGACTAATTATGCACGTATACGCTGTCGAGAAGCCTCAAAATGGTCTTCGGCCCACACGTCAGAGTTGTATATATGGTATAAGTAATATGGAAAATCAGATGGCATAAAGTATTTATTGCACGTTGTTAAGAAACCTAGGCATTTGAATACTTTTTTCGACACTTGAAAAATGTTCTTGTTCCAGGGAACATTACATTGAATGTTTTATTCCTAAGAAATTTGATTGGTTCATTCTAGTGAGACCGCTACTGCTCTGCGTAGTATGTTGGGAAACAATGAAAAGAGGCTAGGCCATAAGACAGAACAGTTGTAAACCTGTTCTGTTCTGTCTTCAGAAACCTTGCAACACAATCCACAGAAATGGCTTTGCCTTCACAATATCTACTTCGGAACTTATAATTCCTGATAACATCAATTTACATCGTATTTATGAACACACTATACCCTTTAGTCAGGACTACAACCCAGCTTCTCACACCATTTATGTATGTTGTGTGTTTTAATATTATACCAAACGACAGCTTTTTTTTCTTTGAGAATTTTTTCGTTTTTTTTTATCTACTCTCAGAGTTTTTGACAGAAATCTGCTGAGAGTAAGTCGCCGAAGAAATATTTTTTCATATTGTAGTTTTGATATCTCGACAGCTTATAGGACAGGACAAAGGTGTTCATTAGATTGGATTCATAAAAACACTATCGTTTTGGTTCACTGTTCTATCACTAATACAACGAAAATCGTAGTTTCTTACGTAACACTCGTCCTTCTCATAGATCATATCCGTTTCTGGTCTATTGGCCACTATATCGCACACTACAGACAGAATCCTTCCTTTCTAGCCGAAGCATGTATATGGAATTTCCTTCCAGAAGAGGTCTTCGCTGTCACTCTTAATATACATACATACATACATTATTGGTCATTACAACCCTTCAATCAGGATTACGACCTGGTTTCTCACACCACTTATGTTGTGTGTGCTAATTTTATACATGAGTGGCGAGACCTACAGTTTAAAGTAGACTCCGAACGACAGATTTTCGAGAAATTTTTCATGGCATGACCTACAGACTCCAAACGACAGATTTTTGAGGAAACTTTTCATGGCAATTTTGTTTGCCAGAAATCTGCAGAAAATAAGTCGTTGAAAAATAAAGACCTGGGGTGTGAAAAGCGGTCCCACGCTTAATAACTCAACAAACAACCTACTACACTATGGCTACTTCAACAAATCTTACTTTAGTGAAAATAATGGACTTGTTCCCGAAAATCATACATTCCTATGCTACATTTGTCATTCTCGCAGAACACAACCGCTTCTAGTCGATTGGCCAAATAACTCTCTTCCTGAAAGACCTTTTGTCACTTTTTATAAAAATAGATTCCGAAATGTCCATAAACACTATCTCTTCTCACTTTATTCTTTCCCATAACAATTTTCCTAGTTTAACACAGGGTAGAAGCAAGTAAATTATGGCAAAGAACCTGTTTTCATTGTATCATCTTCAATTGAGTTTCATTTAGTCCTCAACAGAACTACTCCTGAGTGAATATTAATTTATTTTCCCCCTATTGTTTGTAGTTCTTTTTAAATGTAAAGAAACAGAGTGTTTGCTTCATATAGTATACATTCTATATGTATATGTCTACAGATGTATTCACACTTATTTAATAATGATAATAATGATGATGATGATGATGATAATGATGATGATAAACACCATATGTTTACAGTTCTTAAAAACGAATGTAATGCCAATCAAGTAATGGAATTTTTAACAGTAAGTCATTTTTTAACAATAACAACAACAAGAAATATTGAAAAACAACAAATAAAAGAGAGAGAGAGAGATAAAATCATATCTTAACAGAAGGAAGCAAATAGGGGATAACAGCATAAGCAAATATAAGTTGCAAATAAAAATGAAAAGTACATAGGCTGTCACATTACCAGTCATTGTTTTTCATAAAAACTAAAAGCTGTAAGCCATAAAAATGGCATTTACATTCATTCTTCCGATGGTTTTACTTATCTGCATCACGCATTATAAGAAATAACAATTCTGTCAACGTGTGTCCGGGTATTATTTAAGTGTACATACCAGAAATCAGCAATGAATCGTTTTTTCGCTACTCATAAGTACTCATGAAATTTTGAGTATGAGTGAATCAACAGTATTGAAATCAGCTACTCTGATTCATTCGTACTCACTGCAACATTGATTTATAAGTACAGTTTGCAATGAGTATGAGTACAACGTTGACATCAAACTCATAACATTCGAAATATGTTTGATTCATACGCCTACTCATTCAGATTCATAAATTTAGAAAAATACTTATAATACTCATAAATGATTCCAGTGAATCGAATTATTCATCAAAATTTAAAGTCTTAGTTGTTGTTGCATTTACAAAAAAGTAGAAAGAAAAAGACAAAGACAGCAAGCAATGCAAACACATAATCTTCTAGTGAGTATTGTAGTGTTCGTACGCGAATCATACTTATTTTGTGATTCTTGGAAATGTTGCGTAAAGGAGAATTGAAATCAGCAAAATTATGCGTATTGTTAAGTATGAGTACGATGAGTATTTCAAACTTCGAATATGAGTAGTATGAGTATGATATTAAAATAAGTATGAATGTGTATAAGTATCAGAAATTATGAATATGATTTGGATCTATTCATCTTTTTGAATACTCATTGCTGATCTCTGGTACATACCAGTTATTGATAAGAAATTTTTTGTATTTTAAAGTTTTCCTTCGTAAAGGGTTGCTAATGTACACAAATTATAGTCCGAAGGCGATCAAATTGTGCTATTTGTTTGCTTATAAAGACTTGGATCTTCTGTGGGTTGCCGCCGTATTCTAGTAAGTAGTATGTAGAATTATTAGACGTGATGCAATGGTTCAAAACCCAGGTCAGACATCTCCAACGAAACACAATATGAAAAAATATTTCTTCGGAACTACCTCTCAGCAGTTTTCTGCCAAAAATTCTGAGAATAATAAAATCGCACTGATAAGTTTCTCATACATTTTTCATTCGGAGTCGACTATGAATTGGAGGTCCCGCCACCCTTGTATAAATTTAACACACGAAATAAGTGGTGTGCGAAACTAATTTCTATGTTTTTCGAATAACTTTTCCACTGGCAGTAAGGAAATAGAATGGATTTTTTTGCAATAATGGCAAGACGTGCAAAAAAATTAGTACACTTGTGATTATTTATATCGGGAGGGCCATCTATCGGTTTAAATTTGAACCATCCGTTAATTCAAATCTGGCAATACTTATATTTTTCTATTCTGTCACAAAATTCAGTATTTTATCTCCACCGAACGTAATGAATCGATTTAAGCTTGAGTAACGTTGGGACTTATTGGAAATTTATTTCCAAAACAAAGACAATTGATCGGAATTGCACGAAAGTGTCATACAAAATTTGGTCTCAGAGAAGGACCAACATTGTACACAAGTTTATTGCTGAAGTTCCTGAAACTGGTTTCATGTGAGTGTTGTTGTCCAGTGCATACACCAGAAAATATCGAAGCTGTGAAAGAGAGTTTGAGCGAGAATCTGTCAACATCAACTCGTCATCGGTCTTAAGCATTAGACATTTCCGCACCAGTTTACGTTAAATTTAGCGAAAAAATCACGGTGTGCCGCTTTACAAAGTTCAATTGTTTCAAGAGTTGAAGCTGCATGACCATCCGCTTTGTTTTTGCTTCGCTAGAAGGGTCAACGGGAATTGTACGAAGATTTTGCCAAAAAAAAATCATCTTTTCGTCAAAAATTTGCTTCCATTTTAATCTCGGTGCCCATATGTGCTCTTACAGAAGCCAATGCATCCATTAGGAGTGACTGTTTGATGCGGCTTGTGGAACAGCCATCTTTAAAAATGATGACGGTGCAACCATTACGGACAATGGTCACATATATCGCACGATGATAACGGATTCTGGCCGTTTAATTAGCCGAAATGATGATGTCAATTGGCTGCCAAGATGCTGCAATTTGACACAGTTGGACTATTTTCTGTAGGGCGCCGTTAAAGAAAATTGATATGCCGACAAACCAGACGCAATTGAGCATTTGAAGGCCAACATTCGTGATGCCATTGCCGAGATACGACCACACACACTCGAAAAAATGCTTGAAAATTGTCCCGATCGAATAAGGCAATGTGAGGCTAGCGCCGGCAGCGCTATATATGAAATAATATTTCATTTCTAACCGGAACAAATGTACTTCACAAAAAAAAGTAAATTTGATAAAATTTCCAACCATTTTTGTTTTATTGCATTTTTAAATTTAAACTTTTAAATGGCCCCAACACCCATTATATTTAAACACATTATACTCATATTTAATATGTAAAATTCATAATACCAAGAACATATGTGACGTATGAGTGATATTTAAATCCATTAGATTCATACATAACAATATTAAAGATTTTTTATTGCATACATTTCAGAGTAACTATTCTAGTACATGTAATATGACGCGTATGAGTAATATATTTGAAATTCAATTAAATATAAAGTATACTCCACTAATTTCGAAATAAACATTTCCAAGCTATGATAAGGCATTTTTAAAAATTTTAAATTTTTCGAGATTTCCCAACCTAAAAGTAAATACAAAAACCACAATTATAGGCTACATATTAGTGGGTTCTACATCATGGCATGCATCGTCCACATCTTTACAACAAAAAAATAAATGTGACAAAATTTTTCTAATCATTTAATTAAATTATTTTACAACACACTGTTAACTGATACACTGCGCTATCAGCTTTATTTACAAAGGTCAAACTTTCAGTTTAACAGCTCTGTCTAGTGCTGACGTGATATTGATGTGAATGATGTTTGGTTTCAACAGTATGGTCAACTTGCCACAATATTTGACCAATATACTGCGATTTGACTCCGTTGGACAAATTTCTGTAAGGCGCAGTTAAAGAAAAGTGTTATGATAATAAACCACAGACAATTGAGCAGTCGAAGGCCAACATTTGTGATGAAATTGCCGAAAATTGGCCCGATCGAATGAGGCACTGTGAGGCTAGCGTGTTGGCGTGAATTTTTAAGAAAATCATCACTACCATATGGGAAAAATATTGGCGGTGATGCATTTGTTTCTTTTTTTTGCATTTTTTTCTCGTTCTCCCTGATTCTGATTAAACACCAACCATGTAACTAAAATTGCTGACCATTATTGATGTTTGGAAAAATACTCCCATGTTTGCTGTCAACGTTTTTTTTTTATTGTGTTGCACTAAAATACCACCATCATATTGCGAAAACCAAAAACAGAACTAATTTAGTGGATTTGTAAATATTTTTTGTCTGTTTTTATTTTATTTTTTGCTTCTTTATTTATTTACTTCGTTGTCATTATGTATTCCTTATGAACATTTTGTAGGACATTTTTAAATCCGTGGAATTCAAGAGAAACTTTTAAAACTTTTATGAGAAAGTGGATGGTTAACACAGTGGTATACAATTTTGTGTCAATAAACGAATTTTAAATTTTTAAAACGCCAACATTCGCTTAAGCAGAGGTTTGGCTGAAGACATGAATGTCATAGATTCACATTATAATGCGTACGCTAAACATTTCTAGCGCTAGTACAGTAATTGGTTTATGTTATGTTGTGATTAGTCGACGTAGTCTAGTAGGTAGTGTGTGTGTGGCTTATTAGACGTAAAGCGAGGGTTCAAATCCCCAGGTCAGAAATCAAAACGAAATATTTCTTCGGTGACTTCCTCTCAGCAGATTTCTGCCAAAAACTCTAAGAATAAATAAAATTGCCAAAAATCTGTCGTTCGGACTCGACTTTAAACCGTAGGTCCCGCTACTCATGCATTAAATTAACATACACAACATGAGTGGTGTGAGAAGCTTGGCCGTAATCCTGACTGAAGGGTTGTAATGGCCAATTATGTTATGCCCATTCAATGAACTATTTTTCGAATAGCATAGCAAAGAGCCGAGTATGTTACACTGACGTTACAATACAAGGAAAGTATACTATAGAATTCAACTTAAACGAATGAATAATAATGAAACATCGAAATTTTGCGATACGTTAATAAGTTTATTATTTTTATGTTTTTTCTTCAGTTAAAACTACTGTGGCCGCATCATCATTGAACACGTCAGAGGAAAATGTAAACAGAATTAATGAACTTTACATTACAAACCATAGTAATACCAAGATATTATAATCTGTTTTGTTTTGCTTGTGTAATCTTATTTGGCCTGTTTTGTAGTGTAATAATGTGTTTTGATTTTTTTATTTTACATTTTAAAATCCTTTTTTCGTTATCATAAATTCAAAAAAAGGTGGAATTAACAGAAAATAAATGAAGGTAAACAATCAAGCATTGTTTTAATTCTTGTTTATTTTAATATCGTAATTCTAATGGGTGGGTTATAACAAATCATTTATGGTCAAATAATACCCTTCATTACCCATAATAGCCTATCTATTTACAATGTGTTTAATTAATCTAAGATTACCGCAATACAACAATCTAAAAATTGTCTTTAGGTTGGTTAAGGTGGCGGACTCCTTTAAGGGAGAGGTGCCAATTAATTCAGCATTTAGGACCTTTGTGATACCACAATCAATTCTACCCTGAGATTAAATGCTCCCTACAGAAAATCAACCCGAGCCCTATATAAAAATCTTCTTTTTATTCATACGTTTTTAGAACAGTCTATCAATATAGCACATCAATGAAATTGAGCTTCTTTATAAATATGTGTGGTAAATATTTAAGTTAACTAAGCAATTGAAATATCTATGCACTGTAACATATCGGAAATTGTTAGCTTCATATCAGGCATGCAACTTCCAACTACATCCCTATGTCGTGAAGCACATATAAGAGCTAATTTTTAAGGACGAACGTTGATCAGGGACTTAATTGCAGCCTGGCTGTCCAAGTAAGTGAAGATATTTTCAGGGCAAATCACGTCACTCAGGTCAGGTAGCCTACAAGAAAGTTTAATATCAGAACTCTTAACAACTTTACTACATCTCAGCCTGTCGGTTATCTTTCAGCCATCAGTGTAAACTCCAAGGGTCCATTGGGGTCCTCAGACCAAAATTCCCTATTCGGAATTCTAAAGTCGAATGTTCTATTCCGAAAGTTGTAAGAATGTGTGTATGTCTTCCAATAATTACAGTAATAGTAGTAACACATATTGGATCAGGATTTGACTGCATTGAGTCTTACTGCCACCAACTTAGCATTCTTAATTCCTTAATTGCAGATCACAGGGGAGTATAATACTGGTGATCAGAACAGCTGATTGCCTGTGTACTCTGTCGGCAGTGGTGTCGTGTTTGCTCATCAGACATATACACCACAGAACATATATCCAAAATGTGATGGTCGGTCTGAGAATCCAGATCTTGCCTATGATCCTTTTGCAGGTGTAAAGTGCTATTGTCACTTTCTTAGCCCTATCGATAATGTTCTCCTACTATGAGAACTTAGGCTTAAGAATGATCTCCAGATATGTAACCCTCTTGGATAAGGAAAGTTGAACCCCGTCAAAGATCGGTAAGTGCAAAATCGTAATTTTATAACGCCTGGCAAAAAGCATCAATTCTGTTTTGCGAGGATTGATACCTAAACCACACGATGAACAACATTCAGTTGTAAGCTTTAGTGCCTGGTATCATCTGAAAGAGGAAGTTTGCGGATTAAAACCTGATACCATAATGGCCAGATCATCCACATAACTAAACCCTTGTAATAGGTTATCCACTACGATATTCCACAATAATGGGGACAAAACACCACCTTGTACCGTGCCTCTATTCACACCCCTTGCCATATAATCACCCTACCTACAGAGGCATGATTAAAACTTGCTTTAAAAAAATAAATCAAATGAACTACAATATAATAAAAGGACATGGCCTATTCATTGTAATTCTTTATCTGTGCATTACTTAAGGCTGTTATTACGAAACGTTTTAATGGCGGTTTTGAAATAAAAATAATGTTCCTAGTAAATAACCAGTAATCTTTATATACTAGAGACTTGAAACAAACAAACCATGTTTAAGGAACGGCCTTAATATAAAGAAATATTATTTTCTAACCTAACCACCAACGCGCTTAATACAATTGCGGAGGAGAAAGAATCAAAAGGGTGTTTTTGTTTCACACAGTGAATATTTTAAGATGAATACGAAATACGAAAATATTATAACGAGGGCAGAATTTTAAGTATTAAATGTTGAATTATTGAATTTTAAAAATTAATCCAGAAAAGTTTGTAAAGGGTAAGTTCTTTACTTATGTCTAGAAGACTAGTTGGTAATGGTGCTAGCTTATTACTAGCCATCGTACAAAGCTTCCAGTTTTACATATCTAAACGTTTTGGCTGTCCCCAACGATCATATCCTGTGAGTCGAATTCTTAATCGTCTTTGTCTTTGAAAAGTGGTTTGCAGAAATCTGAAGGAGCCTAAGACTGCCAATCAAATTCTATGTCTCTGTCTTGTCATGCTAACTTAAGATACTTGAAAGGGTTATCTTAACTTATGTTACGATTTTTATCCTAGAAGTGAGTTCTTATTAAAATCTGTCGCTCGGAGTCGACTTTAAACTGTAGGTCCCACCAATCATGTATAAAATTAACTCACACAACATAAGTGGTGTGAGAAACTAGGACGTTGTACAATGGACCAATTTGACCTCCGGGTACTGTACTTGTCTAATTGACAAGTACACGTCCTCTAACATAACCTAACCTAGTTCTTATTCTTTTCTTCTATTTTTTTATTTCCTTAATTTATATATTCCTTATCTTGCTGTTTACCTATAGTCTTTTTTTTTTTGGTTTAACCAGCGTTGCTGAAACGACATAAAATAATTTTTTTTGCAATCTAACCATACATACATACATACATCATTATAACTCTTTAGTCAGGTTTACAACATTCTCAAACCATTCATGTTGTGTGCCATTTTATCAATATGTGGCGGGACCTACTGTTTAATGTCAACGTCAAACCAAGATTTGATTAACTTCTCATAGCAATTTTATTTTACTCTCACAGGTTTTGTCAGAACTGCTAAAAGTAATTCGCGCAAAGAAATATTTGTTTATATTTTGTTTTATTCGACATGTCTGAGGCACTGGAGTCGTCTGAGCCACTACCTATTAGACTACGGCGACCTTTTTCGAACAAAATTAATATTGTTACGAAAATGGAAATGGTGTTATCGTTTAACATTAAAATAAGAAACAAAAGCTACAAAAACAAAAAACAATGGACTTGTTTACATGATCAAAGAATAAACAAAAATATAGGAACATCACTTTAAAAAAGGGACATACAGGAAACAACAACAACACTGCAAGGACAAAGGTAAACAAAATAAACAAACAACAATAACGTAAACAAGATATTTACATTTATAGAGATTTCGCGAAGACAAAGTAATTCTTCTTCAAAAGCATTGATCAAACTGCTTACCCAACGATATGAAAGGCATGGCAAAGAAGGCAACAGGGTCAGTAAAAATTCAGTCAGTCTTGTGTGAAGACGCGTTGCGTGTGAAGAAAATAGTCGTGGTTTGAAGATCTCCGTTGTAAAGGTTTAACGAACGATTGTTAATGTGCTCGCGGAAGAGTGTAAAGAAGAATAACAAATAAAGCGAATTGTTGTTGTTGTTTAAATCAAGTTGCGAACATTGGTACATGGAACTGTGCAAACAATAAAGATTGATCTAAAACTTAACACAAATTTATTTCTATTTTATTTGCAATCTACGAACTCATATTTTAAACGTTTTTAAAAGGGTAAAAACGTAACAATATTAAAATTTTAGATTAAAAGCTTAAATTTAAAAATGCAATAAATCAAAATCGGTTTGAAATTTAGTCAAGTTTATTTTTTGTTGTAAAGTATATTTGTTCCGATTAGAAATGGAACATTATTTCATTCATATGACTGTTGCTGCTGGCCTCACAATACTTTATTCGATCGAACCAATTTTCGTGCACTGTTTCGAGTGTATGGGGTCGTATTTCGGCAATGGCATCAAGAATGTTGGCCTTCAAATGCTCAATTGCATCTGGTTTATGGGCATAACAATTTTCTTTAACGGCGCCCTACAGAAAATAGTCCAACTGTGTCAAATTGCAGCTCCTTGGCGGCCAATTGACATCACCATTTCGGCTAATTAAACGATCATCGAACGTTTGACCCAATAAATTGATTGTGGCATGAGATGCGTGGCAAGTTGCTGTTGTAACCAAATATCGTTCATATCAATGTCATGAAGAGCGTGTACAAAAAAATCGGTTATCATGGTGCGATAGGTGCCTCCATTGACCGAAATGGTTGCACCGTCATCAGTTTTAAATAAATATGGGTCAATGATGCCTCTGTTCCACACGTCGCATCAAACAGTCACTCCTAATGGGTGCATAGGCTTCTGTAAGAGCACGTATGGGTTTTCTGGTGCGCAAATACGGCAATTTTGCTTATTAACGTACCCATCAAGATTAAAATGGAATCAAATTTTTGCCGAAAAAATAATTTTCCACATCATTGTGCAGTTTCTCGTTGTCCCTTCTAGCGAAGCGAAAACAAAGCGGATGACCATGTGGCTTCAACTTTTGAAAGAATTGAAAAAAGAATTGTAAAGTGTCACACAGTAATTTTTTTTGCAAGATTCGACGAAACTGGTGCTTGAAATGTTCAAGCTTAAGAACGATGACGAGTTGATGTTGATGGATACTCGCGCAAACTCTCTTTCGCAGCTTCGATATTTTCGGGTGTACGCACTGTACAACAACACTTACAGCTTAGCACATCAACAAACTTGTGTATATCAGGCACTGTTGGTCCTTCTCTGTGATCAAATTTTGTACGACATTTTCGTGCAATTTCCAACCAATTGTCTTTGTTTTGGAAATATATTTCCAAAAAGTCCCAACGTTGCCCAAGTAAATATCGATCCATTATGTTCAGTGGAGATTGTGATGGAATGACATAAGTATTGTCATATTCGAAATAACCGATTGTTTAAATTTAAACCGATACATGGCCCAACCGATATCGGAATTGCCAAACCTATTCCCTATGCGTTTAATCGTTGAAATGACTTGTAAAGCATTATAAAAAAATTTGGCACAATATTGAAGAAAAATTATTCAAATTTGATTTCCTGAACTAATTCAAAAGGGGTGTTTTCGCCTTTAAATTAATTTTGGAAGAACTATAGTCTGTACCAGCTCTAAAGACGAGGCATAGGTGACATACATACATAGGCATTTAAGGGTGTTACCGTAAAAGCATTAGTTCAGGGTGTAATCAAATATCTTGAAATACGAACAATGAGTTTTTTTCAAGCTCTGCAAACAAACAGATGTACTCCTGATTTTTTGTTGCTATTATGTTTTGGTCCGCTGTCTTTCATTGCTATTATGAAAAGCCTTTTTTCATAGCGTAAAAACGAGCAAACCGTATAGACCATTGCCAACGGTAGATGAATAGATAGATAAGTCTAGGGGAACTGTATGTGCATTAAATGATGGTGTCTCGAATTTCAAATGGCGACAATACCTTCAATATAGTCAGAATAAATAAGAAGAGAATAAAAATTTTTAGATAAAATTCCAATTTAATTTGAAGTTGCCGTAGTCTAGTAGGTAGTGTGTTGGCTTATTAGACGTACGGCTACGGTTCAAACCCCAGGTCAAACATCAAAACGAAAATATAAAAAAAATATTTCTTCGGTGACTTCCTCTCAGCAGATTTCTGGCAAAAACTCTGAGAGTAAAAAAATTGCCTGTCATTCGGAGTCGACTTTAAACAGTAGGTCCCGCCACTTATTAACGCATACAACATAATTGTGGGAAACTAGGTCCATAATCCCTGACTGAAAGGATGTAATGACCAATTATGTAAGTATGATAAAATTTAAAACCTTATTTAGCACAGTTGTTATGACCACAGACAGATTTAATATTTGTTATTATGTTCTGTGAATTGGTTGCATTATGAAGGTAATTCTAATGCACCCTCACGGAAACTCTCGCGTCTGTTAGCAAACAAAGCAACGTATGTTGTCGTTGTATGTTGTATAAACAATTTAGATCTCCAGCTTTTCCCATTCTATTTCTAAACATCACCTATCGTCAACTATACTATTCACCTATCTACATATCCAACTTCCTTTCGTAAGGTTACACCATTTATCTTGCAGTTTCCTCTCAGTTTTCATCTGAAGCGCTACCGTACCTCCGTTCTGCCACCATTTTAACTTTCTCATACCTACATTACATAACATAATTGGTCATTACAACTCCTCGTTCAGGATTACGAAATAGCTTCTCACACCACTTAGTTTGTGTACGTTAATTTTATATATGAGTGGCGAGACCTACAGTTTAAAGTTGACTCCGAAAAGAAATTTTTTTAAGAAATTTTAATTACTCTCAGAGTTTTTGCTAAAAATCTGCTGAGAGGAAGTAGCCTCGTTTTGTTCGTTTTGTTGGAGATATCTGACCTGGGGTTTTAAACGTGCCCTCACGTCTAATAAGCGAGCACACTACCTACTAGACTACGGCGTATGCATTCAATATTTGTTTTAAATTCAATCTAATCCAATCCAATTCAATTAAAAGCAAAAACAAACTTTAAACAATACATTAAAACTAAAAAAATAGAAATTAAAAAAAGAAATACGAAATCAAAGTGTAAAATTCCTCGAAATCTAATTGCAATTCTTCAAAAGAGTACAAGAAAAGATTCAACGAAAGTTGTTGGAAGGCGAATAAACAAATGCCACAGAAAAACAAACAATTCACGCCAAAATATGTCTGCAGGTTGCAACAGTTTTAAATTTTCTCAAGAAGACATACGAAATAAAGTCGAATAATAATTCGTCAAATTGTACTGTACAAAAAGATAACACGGTGCGACAGTCAAAATACACCGATCTAATGACATAGTACAGGTTGTGAGTTTTGTTGAGCAGGTCTCAAAAATATATTTTTATATTTCTCGAGCTCTCCAATCTAGTCATATTTGACAAAAACGGTATTTTTGATCTTTCTACAGAAATTTATTGATTACCCAAATACTTTTTAACCTATTTTCCAAACCCAAATTATTTTGAAAAGGGGACAGATGAGCCTTTCGAACGGTATACATAAACTTGGAAAATATGATTTTTTTCTAATTTTTTCAAGTTTAGCTATTATTAATTGCAACATTTAATTAAAAAATATAAAGTAAGTGATGACATTCAGAAAGTGAATTACCTTGTGAAGAGATTGACACTTGCTTTGGTCAAATCGGACAAAAATTACCGTAGTTATTATTTAAATAGTATAACAGTTGTGTTAGATTTTTTTATGTATGTCATCTCGTCAAATGAACTCTCAATTCAAAAATTGTTTGAGGGATCTTGATTGTTTATCTCAAAATGTGTCAATTTCACGTTTGCACGATTACAACAAGTCGGCTAATATTTGTATTTTTTTGTATCATTATTTCTCTTTGCGCAAATATTGTCCAAGTTCTGGTGGTAGCTCAAATCTGAAATTGACACATTTTGCGATAAACAATCAAGATCTACCAAAAGCTCTGAAAATTTTTCAACTAAGAGATTATTTGGAAATATATACTCGTATATATGAAAAATATAACTCCACTGTTAGACTCTTTAAGTAATAACTGTGGTAATGTTTGTCCGATTTGATCAAACGAAGTGTCAATCTCTTCACAAGAGAATTTACTTTAAGAATGTCGCCACTTATTTTATATGTGTAGTCCACTAATAAAATCACGAATGCACAGAAAAATCAACTTGTTTGCTTGGCGTCTCTTTTATTAATGATCACGCTTCTTTTTTGTAAAGAATTACAAGCTTAAATCTACCAGCTTAAATCTACAAGATTACACCTTATTGTACAAGAAAGAAAGAGATAAATATATTCACATAGAAAGTTCCAGAACACTATACAGTTATACAAACAATTATAAATTTAAGAAAGAAAGAGATGAACATATTTGAGTTGAATATTCTAGAATACTATACAATTATAAGCTTAAAAAAGAAAGAGATAAATATATTCACATGAAAGATTCGAGAATACTATATAATTATAAATACAATTATATGCTTAAGAAGGAAAGAGATAAATATATTTACATTGGAAATCAGACATAATACACTTAAAGAAATATTGTAACAGGTACCCGCGACTACAACTAAAGTAACCGACATCATAGACTACTACAACTCGGCCATCCTGACCATGAGATCCCCTGATCTCACATTACACAGACGTCCCTTCACGTCCCCTAAACCATGGGCGCATATTGGAAACCGACCAGACCCCCTTATATGGCTTTCGAGACTGTTGGAATCCCTCAACGTCCTCCAAAACATAGCGATCGTTTCGCAAAACTCTCGATATTCTGTACGGGCCTCTATATTTTGGAATTAGTTTGCGTGATACACCAGTCGAAGAATCAAAATTTCTCACCATGACATAATCTCCTTCCCTATATTCCGTCGGACGCCTTCTTTTCCTGTTAAAATACCTCTCGTTGTAGTCCTGTAGCCTCTTCTGCTTCTCATTCGCTCTAGACCTAATCACCTTATGATCCTCCCGTACATTATCAGCCACATCAAGTAGACATTCCCTAAGCGAATCAATCACCTTTCCCCTCTGCGCCACACCAAATAACATCACACTTGGGTGCTCACCAATCGACCTATGAACAGTATTATTCAGACAGTACTCTACATGTTCTATCACGTTGTCCCAAAAAATTCCTCCCTGCGGATTCACTATCTTTGCCAACATCGGACCTATCGACCTATTAACTCGTTCGACCTGGCCATTCGCCTGAGGCGAACCAGTGGCGATCAAAATGTGAGAAACATCTTTCTCCCTCAGAAAATCCCTAAAATCCGAAGAAGTAAAACATGATCCACGATCACTTATAATACATCTAGGGCGACTATAACAACGAAAATAATTCCCCAACGCTAAAATCGCCTCCTTCGTGTTGGTCGTTTTGGTAGGATATAATCTGACGAACTTCGTACACGCACCAATTACCACCAGAATATGTTTCAAAGACCTACCCTTATCTATTGGCCCGATATGATCCACATGAACAACATCAAATGGTTGACTCGATTTCGGTATACTGTGTAGAAAACCCTCCTCCTTTCCGTGATTTCCAGAGTACACAATGCAATTCATACAATTTGCTATATGACAAGCAGCCTTTGACCTCATTTTCGGGAACCAATAGGTCTTTGAAATCAGCTCCATCACCTTATCAACTCCCAAATGTCCCATCTCATCATGATACTTGTACAGGATATGATTTTCCATGTCCTCAGGAACATAGAACCTAAGGCTACCATCATTAGTTTTCCTATATAATACGCCGTTCCTCATCTCGTACAAAGCGTGCTCCCCTTCCTGTAATAATTCCCTCAAATCCTTCAATTTCCGATCCCTGTTTTGACAAATAACTAAATTCTCCTCGAACGTGTTCGACTCCATAACCATAACGTTCGTACTCCTACTTAGTGCGTCAACATGCTGCATCCTCCCACCCGCTCGATGCTCCAATACAAAATCGTAATTTTGAAGATCCAAAGCCCAGCGTGCTATCCTTGGATTAAGTTCCTTTTTATTCAGAGTCATGGTCAGAGAATTACAGTCGGTGACGATTTTGAACTTCTTACCCTGCAAATATATACGAAAGCGCCTCAACGCATAAATTATGGCCAGCGTCTCAAGTTCAAAGCTATGGTATCTAGACTCGGTATCGGTTGTCCTCTTGGAAAAATAAAAAATAGGGTGGAATTTACCGTCATCCTTCTTCTGGAGCAAAACAGCACCAAACCCGATGGAACTCGCATCACAATGGAGTTCTGTTTCATCCCTAGGATCGTAGAGTGCCAAAACTGGTGATTCCATCAATCTTCCCTTCAACAATTCAAATGCCCTCAGTTCGACCTCACCAAACGCAAACATTCTGTCCCTTTTGGTCAAGTCGTACAATGGCTTAGCAATTATTGAAAAATCCTTCACAAATCTACGAAAATATGAGCATAAACCCAAAAAACTCTGAACCGATAGCTGCCTATCAGGTACCGGAAAATCCCTAATTGCCTGCAACCCCTTTTCATCCGCTCGTATACCGTTCCCATCGATGTTGTATCCCAAATACTTAACAGACGTCTGCAAAAACTCGCACTTATCGACTCTTAGTTCCAACTTATTCTCGACCAATCGGGTAAAAACCTCCCTGAGAATCTCAAAATGTTCGTCCATACCCACAGTAGCAATCATTATATCATCCAAATAAATTATAATCTTATCATCTCTAACCATGTCAGAAAAAATTCTATTCACAAATCTTTGAAAAACAGAAGGCGCATTCTTCAAGCCAAAAGGCATCCTTGTAAATTCATATTGACCCATTGGAGTCACAAACGATGTATACTTTATCGAATCGGGCGCAACAAACACATGAAAGAATCCATTCTTCAAATCCAGTTTGGTAAAAAATTGTTTCCCTGAAAGTCTATCCAACAGATCGTCAATCAAAGGTATAGGGTAGCAGTCCCTCACCGTAACCTTGTTCAAATTCCTATAGTCCACACACATTCGCAAATCTCCAGTCTTCTTCCTAACCAAAACTATTGGTGATGCAAACTCTGACTCACTCGCTCTGATGTATCCTTTATCCAAATATTCATCCAACAACCTCTGTAATTCGCCCTTTTCCGCGTATGATAATCTCCTGGGGCTACAACTAAATGGTTTATCATCGCTCAGTCTGAGCTTAATCTCACTGAATACCCTTGGTTTAGAAGGACGCTCCGGTTTCACATAATATTCGTCAAATAATTCCCTAAGTCTACACCTATCACCATACTTAACACGATCCCCAATAACAAAATCAAATTCCCGATCACCACCCAAATCAATAGACAAAATCTGTTTACAAAAATCCTCGCTATTCCCGAATATCTCCCTCTCCCCTACTTCACAAACTAATCTAAACCCAGCCTTCTCAAGAAAATCCCTTCCTAACACACATTGATAGGAAGTCGTCTCATCAGACACGACCAACATATCTAAACACACATTCCTATTATTAATATCAATAAAAAGTTTTAATTTTCCAAATACAATTAAACGGGAAAAATTTATCCCAAAAAATTCATTTCCATTACAAAAATATAAAAATTTACTTAAATCAACGTATTTCGATATGTCCGACCTCCTGACAAAACTGATCCTACTGCCTGAGTCCAGTAGACACTCTAAAGAGAAATTAATTTTAAACTTAGAATCTATAGAAAACTTACAATACTTAACATACTCATCGTTAATAAGGTGTACGCCTGGTTTTCTTTCTGGACAACTAGCCACTCGGTGCTCCGTACTTCCGCATCCGTAGCAAGCCCCCATCTGACGTCTCGGTTTTTGGCACTGGGAGGCAAAATGCCCAAATGAGTTACAGTTGTAACACCGGATTCTATTTTCTCTTTTCTGAAGTCGTTCCGGTTGTTTTAACTGGATTCTGGAAAACGCCCGAAGAAGCAACCCTTTTTCTGCATAACATTGAAATTTTGCCTGTGTTTTAAGTTGTACGTCGGGAATGCCATCAATGATTTCATCAATTAGTTCGTCCTCGTCAATTCCGATCTTATGAGCCAGCATAACTTTATCATTATAATATTCAGAAAACGCTTCACCATGCCCCCACTTTCGCATTTCAAAACTTCTTCTGAGCGTTAACTTATTCTCCTTAGAGCCGAAAGTTTCTTTTAATTCGTCCAAAATTTTACCGGAACTCTCAAGAACTAAATTCGATTTCGAGTGTAACCATGCTTGGGCTTTGCCTTTAAATTTGCACATCAGAAGTGTTTTCCTGGTATTTTCATCCGATCCGTACAACTCGTTTATGCTCTTGAATTGAGCCATCCACATTTCTGGCAACACTCCGCCATCATATTCTGGAATCATATCTTTCAAAATAGTAAATGACACGTCCATTTTCTTAGCATTCATATCAGCCTTCTTTAGGGTTTCATCCACTTTTTGATCACCATCACATTTATCGTCTAGCTCGGATTTTTTCTGCTTTCTTTCATTTTCCACGATCATTCTAAGTAAATCGTTTTCTCGTCGAAGAAGATCTTTTTCATGTTGGATCAGTTCCAGTTCCTTTTCTAGTAAATAGTTGAAAAGGTTGCTGTCATTTTTGTTCGGGCCACGATCATTTTTTTCTCCGGTATTTTGTTGTAAATCACCACTCCTCTGTTGTTGTATACCATCACTCATTTGTTGTTGTACATCATCACTTATTCGCCGTTGTAAATCACCACTCGTCTGTTGCTGCAACTCACCACTCGTTTGTTTTTGTATACCATCACTCATTTGCTGTTGTACATCATCCCTCATTCGCCGTTGTAAATCACCACTCGTCTGTTGCTGCAACTCACCACTCGTTTGTTCTTGTATACCATCACTCATTTGTTGTTGCTCATTTGTCTTTTCACAATCGTTTGTTCTTTCTTCCGCATCACATTCAAAAACACCCTCACCACCGCTTTCAGATAAATTGGCCACCTTTGAATTTTTATTATCCGCTCCAAAATTTGGGCACTCACCTCTTATCGGTAGAGGCACATTATTTATTCTTATTAGCAACTCGTTCCTGGAACCCGACGATGGAAGGCCAAGATGCTGTAACCAGCGGCGTAATTGGCCGACTGTACAATTTGTACCATAAACCTCCTCCATGTTCCTTTTTTTTAAATGCAAATTACACCTTTTCTTCTTTTTTGTTTTTCAAAAAAAAATCACTTTTTAGTCAAGAGTCTTAAAAGTTTCAACCGCAATTTTTTCAATTTAACAGGAATTTTAATATTTTTGTACGAATAAAAAAAACAACTTCATTTGAATTTTAATACTCTTTTTATATATATATACACCCAAACCTGTTTTTACACGGTTTTTTTTACGCGAATTTGAAATAACACGGTTTTTTTTTAACAAATTTACCATTTTTTTTGTTCGCTCCTTTTTATACGGATAAAATCGTTTAATAAAATAAAAACTCTGTGTATACTATTCAACTAAATCTGTGCGTTTTTATAAAGTTATTCAATTTTATAGGCATATGTAGGCTGCTGCATCAATCCTATGTATATTTTTCAGTTTGTTTATACACTTACATACATACATAATATTTGACTTTTTTTACGCGTTTTTTTTTTACACGGTAACCACTGGAACGTATCTACCGTGTAAAAAAAGGTTTGGGTGTATATATGCGAGTAATCCCACTTCTGAAATTTTGTAGTCCACTAATAAAATCACGAATGCACAGAAAAATCAACTTGTTTGCTTGGCGTCTCTTTTATTAATGATCACGCTTCTTTTTTGTAAAGAATTACAAGCTTAAATCTACCAGCTTAAATCTACAAGATTACACCTTATTGTACAAGAAAGAAAGAGATAAATATATTCACATAGAAAGTTCCAGAACACTATACAGTTATACAAACAATTATAAATTTAAGAAAGAAAGAGATGAACATATTTGAGTTGAATATTCTAGAATACTATACAATTATAAGCTTAAGAAAGAAAGAGATAAATATATTCACATGAAAGATTCGAGAATACTATATAATTATAAATACAATTATATGCTTAAGAAGGAAAGAGATAAATATATTTACATTGGAAATCAGACATAATACACTTAAAGAAATATTGTAACAGGTACCCGCGACTACAACTAAAGTAACCGACATCATAGACTACTACATATGTTTTAATTAAAGTTTGCTACTATGAATGGACAAACTTGAAAAATTATGAAAAAATTCGCATTTATCAAGTGTACCTCATCAAACCTCATATAATATTAAGTCGAATAATATATGTATATATGAATATCGTTTTAAAAGCCCATCCCTCTCCTTTCTATAATGTTTAAATTTTGGACCTCGGTTGAGAAATGTTTGTGAAATCAATAAATTTGTGGGTAAAGTCCAAACAAAACAGTTTTTGTCAAATAAAACAATTTTGGATGGTTCAAGAAATATAAAGAAAATATTTTTAAGTTCTACTCAATTTAACTTACAACTTACATAATGTCATTGGCTGGGTGTATTAAATTTTTTTTATTTTGTCGCATATGGTAATTGGAGCTAAGGAAAAAGGAAAAGTAATACTGAGTAATTTCCACTACTACGGAAATATTGGTTGTTTGCTAGTATTTGCTTCGACTGTCACGCTGTATTTTTTTTGTTTTCTTGCTTGAAATGGTTAAGAAACGTTGCCATAAAAGACTTCGCCGGTATTTTAATGGGATCAAATCTTCAAATGTCTCGCATCTATCGTGGTATTTAAGCTTCTCAAAAGAAAAAATGCTTAAAAAATTATATCAACACTAAAAGATATGCAACCTGCTGACTACACCAAATAATCTGTACGTCGGAATTTAAGACAAGTGAGGGTCACTAATCTCTGCAACTTTTTGAATTTCACCCCAACTGAGAAGGCATCACTTCGACTGTCAACATCGTTATATTTTCCCCCTATTCATGCAGTGCATTGTGTTGGAATACAGGAAAGAAGCCGTAGAATGCAAAAAACTTTTTTTTCGTCATGATGAACACTATTTTCAGGGAATTGCCTTTCAGTAATAATTCTCAGTTTCATTTTCTATTTTTACGCGTCGTTTCCGAAAGAATAACTAAAATTATTGTATATTCTTCTTGCTAGAAATTGAATTAATTTTTGTATAAAACTTGGTTAAGGGCAAAATAAGATGTTAAGCTAGCTCAGTGGTCTATACGGTTCTTAACCCGGTTTCATGACGCAAACATATAATACACTCTCTTGCCTTAATAGAGTGTATTTAAAAGAAAAAGTTTCAACAAATTTTAAATTGTCCATCTATTAGTGCGAGATGTTAAGCACATCGGGCTACAATTTTCCCAACCTTCTGATCATAATGGTATCAGACGCCTTGACAGAATACTTATACCCTGAGTATTTTTCTGTCCCTAAAAACATACAAACATATGTATGTACATATGCATGCGCACTAATTGAGTGGGAGAATTAAAGCGTTACTAATTGAGAGAAAAATATAAAAATATAAAATATAAAAAATAAAAATATAAATATAAAATATAAAATATAAAATAAATGCGAGAAAATATAGTAACGCCAACAACCTTGAGTATTATTACTATATAACAGTATGGTTCACAAAAAAAATTTTAATGCATTTTAAACTATATTAATTTGTTTTGAAAAATATCAATTATAAGAAAATGTTGTGGGCGAAACAAAGCAAATCGCGACACTATTGCTAGTAATCGCATATGATGTCAGACCAACAACCGGACAATCACAAACCCGCAAAATCTGTGATGGGGATCGAAATCACGGACCCGACACTTGAAGTTTAGCACGCTATTAACTACATCACCGGAACACGCTTGAGTCCTGTCAAAATTTAAACAAGCAGTGTCATTTAGTTTGTGCTTGGCAGCCATCGATAGCATACCACTTATGGTATAAATCGAAAAAATTAACCTTGGTGGCCTAAACAAAAGGTGGATCCACACTACACACAAGGCAATAAACTATTATCAAAACCGTAGATTTTGCGAAGCACTTTGGCCCAAAAGAAAGTCAAAGTGGATATGTTAAGATTTATTTTAAGATTTATTGTACAAATGTCAAGTAATGGTATGAAAGTGTTATAACCCACATTCTCTACGGTCAAAAGGATAATACAGCCAGTGACATAAATAGCACCAACTTATATGCAAACAAATGATCACATATGGGGAAAAAAAATTTACACAGGGGCTGTTTATTTACCAAGAAACTAGAAAATTAAATTAACAATTAGAAGTAAACAAAAAATAATATAATACTAGATTTGTAATGACTGCAGTTCTAATAATATTTTGAAGTGATGATAATTCGCCGTAACACTGTTGTTGTTTAAAACTGCTAGAAATCATCTGCTCGTATGGTCGACAAAATGTATGGAGACCAGTTGTTATTGTTATCTTCAAACCATTTCACAATCAAAATACAACATAAATAGGGGTCATTACTACCCCTCCGTTAAGACTACGGCCAGTCTTCTCACACCACTTATGCAGCGTGTTTGAATTTTATATATGAGCGGTAGAACTTACAGTTTAAAGTCGATTCCGAACGGCAGACCTCTTGAGAAACTTGTCATGGCAATTTTATTTACTCTCAGATTTTTTGTCAGAAATCTACTAAGGGGAAGTCACCGAAGAAGTATTTTTCCATATTTCGTTATATCGGGGATGTGTGATCTGGGGCTAAAACCATGGCCTCATGTCTAATAATCCAACACACTACCTATTAGACTAGGGCGACTTACAATAAATTTTGAAGTATATTTTGAAGAAATATACAATATAAATGTCCTAAAACCATAGTAGGCAACTGACCTTCACACAACAATATTATTTCTTCCTACTGCAAGGAGACCCATATATACAGTCTACAATCCTCAGTCAACTCCTAAGTGGCGACAATATTTTTGAAAACAAAAACAAACAAAATTATTAAAATTGGGACGATACCAATGAGAACCAAGAGCGTTTAACCCTTATGTCAACAGATACATACCCGGGTATGTTTTGTGTTTTTAAATCGCCGTATGTCAGGAAGTAATAACTGTATTAACCTGAAATTTCCTGATATCCTCACTAGTAGTGTTTTCTACCTTATTTCTAGACTTGAGTAAAAATGGCGGATGGGGGTCAAATATGTGGCCATTTTTTGATTCTTATCCCTTACGTCAACAGTTGCATACCTGGGTATGTATAATGGAATATATGAAAATATTTTCATATTTGATGTTTATTGTATTGAATTTACATAAAAATATTAAATGCGAATTTTTCTTAAATGCATTTATTACATTGCGGCATATAACTTCAATGAGCGGCACACACGGGCTTGTTGCATAACGTGCGGGATTTGCTGGTTGGCCGACGTTTTGTCCATAAATGGCAATTACCTTTTACTTTCATTCTGCCAGTGCTGTCAGGTTCTTCCACGCTTTTATCTGCAGCACCTCTTACGCTGAAAGATTCCCCACATATGGCTTCAATAGCATTGCGTGTTGAAAATATTTTTGTAACATGTTTATTTATATCTCTGTTTTCTCTTTCCGGCTTCACCAGTTGTTCGCTGAGACTGTGAAGGAACATTCAACTGCGGCTTGTGGAAGCTTTCAACTATGGGCAACGCGGTCTAGTATATTGTAGAATAAAGCCAATGGCCATCTATTTGTTCGTTGCCTTGTTCAATATTCTATTATATTTGTTGTAATCTAAGATCTAGAGTGTTTTTTTTGGACCTTGCACTTCTTATGAATAATGCAAGAAGTATACCCGATTTTTTTTTTGGATGTGAGAGCACAAGGTAATATTGTTACTGAAAATGTAGTTAACTCTACTTCCCGTCCTGTAGATAAAGTTAAATATAGTGGTACAAACACTCGTCTTCTGTTCACTGTACCTAACATTGATAAACTGCTGTCCATCATTAAACTTTTCGCTACGTTATATGTTGTGAAGAAATTATCACAAACAATATTCCGTCCACTTCCACGAAAATGATTGACGAACAAGTCCTCCACTACCTTCTTGACTACGTTTTTTTTCCCGGATGCCAGTAATCCAGTATAAATTTGTACCGTCATTGGATAGGATGAGACGGAGTTACATACAAACCATACTTTAATTCCGCGTTTAATTGGCTGGTTTCGATGGTATGTATTGGATAAACCCGGTTACACGTTTGGACCTGCTATGTAATTGCTGCGTAGATTATCATTCAGTATTAAAAATAAGTCCGTTATGGCTGCAGCTTTGTCGGTTTTTTACGCTGTTGATGTGTGTTTCCGTTATCGAAAATTATAAAGCGGCTTATATCCCAAAAACGCCGCACGCTTATGGTAGCTCGATATAAGGGATGTGAGGACGTTTTCCATACTGATACGTAACCAGAGTGCGTTACACCACCCAACAAGTAAGTAAAACCAAATCAACACAAAAATAAGTTTAGCAACAAAAGAAATTCCATATAAAATGTATGAACATACCCGGGTATGCTTCTGTTGACGTAAGTATAATTTTTTATCTGTTGACATAAAGGTTAAAGCATCCCAAAAAAGTCATTCTAAGCGAACAGCATTATTGCTTCGTATTTCCATAGGTCACCATTTCTTAGGCTGCTCAACGTTATGGTCGCAAGAAATCTATTAGTCTAGCTTTTGTTATAAAGTATAGGGTAACGTTTTTTATTCATTGTTATAAAATGTCATAAAATGTAAATAAAAATCATGTTGTATGAATGGTATTTACCGAAAAAATTAATTTTCCCCTTTTGTAAGAACTTTTATATTTAAAAAGAACGATTTTTCATTTCTCAATTAAATTGTTAACGAATTTTTCTAGTTTTATAATATTATCGTACGATCTTGATGTATAGAACATGAAATAAATAAATAAATATAAAGGCAGTACAGTCATCAGCTTACAACATCCTTATAGCAAATGTCTACGCACTTTCATGTTAATGTGTTTTGTTAAGCTTGTTGTATAGCTATTTGCTTATAAAACTTTTCGAAAAAATCTAATTTGCACAGCCAAGTCTCATTGGTATTAAAATGTTAGCACGGCACAGCATAGCACAAGACATAGCAATATGGAGTAAAAGACAGCCAAGCAAAACAAAACAAATTCTTTTCGTTTTTGGCTACTTATATACTCGTACATACGTACACATACCATACTGACAAAGCTATTGAGCCTAACGAAGGCCGATGACGTTCGCAATACCCCTCTTGGGACTAAATGACAAATTGCCTATCACTATTTTGCTTTTCCTGTTCTCCTAGTCATACATGCGTAGATACATATGTTTAAATACATATAGTTGCACTTACCTTACATATAAAGGGTGTTTTTTATAGAGGTATATAACTTTAATTTGGCATTACTTTTCAAGATGGCGACCGATTTAACAGCTGTCAAGTGATTTATTCTCAGTTTGGTTTGGCAATTCATCATGAATAGACTCACGCCTGAACAACGCTTGCAAATAGTGCAATTTTATTTCGAAAATAATGGTTCTGTGCGGAAAACGTATCGCGCACTACGTCCATTTTATCGTCGACAAAATCGTCCATCAGAGCAGTTAATTCGATTAACCATGGAACGTTTTCGCACCACGTTTACTCTTATTGATAACTCGCATCCCCAGAAACGCTGTACGGTGCGTACAGAAGAAGCTATTGCTGCTGTAGAGCGTAGAATTGAGGAAGACCCGAATGAGTCCATCCGCCATCGAGCACAGGAATTGGATCTGTGTCCATCCACTTTATCGAAGATTTTTCGGAAGGATCTTGGTTTGCGTGCTTACAAAATCCAACTCGTGCAAGATTTGAAGCCAAACGATCATCAAGTAAGGTGTAGATTCGTCGAATGGGCCCAAAACGAGATTACCGTTGTTCCCGATTTTCATAAGCGAATTTTGTTTAGCGATGAAGCGCACTTCTGGTTGAGTAGCTACGTCAACAAACAAAACTGCCGCATTTGGAGTGAAGGTATTCCTCAAGTGTATGTGGAAACACCGTAAAATCCAGAAAAACTGACTGTTTGGTGCGCTTTATGGGCTGGTGGAATCATTGGTCCGTACTTTTTCAAAAAAGATGATGGCCAGAACGTTACAGGCAATGGTGATCGGTATAGAGCCATGATTACTAACTTTTTCATTCCTGAGTTGAATAGCCATGTTGTCCAGTAGATGTGGTTTCAACAAGACGGCGCAACATGTCATACAGCTCGTGCCACAATAGATTTATTGAAAGACACGTTTGGTGACCGCCTAATTTCACGTTTTGGATCTGTGAATTGGCCTCCAAGATCTTGTGATTTAACACCGCTAGACTACTTTCTGTGGGGCTATGTAAAGTCATTGGTCTATGCGATAAAGCCACAAACGCTTGACCATTTGGAAGACAACATTCGCCGTATTATTGCCGATATACGGCCACAAATGTTGGAAAAAGTCATCGAAAATTGGACGTCCAGATTGGACTACATCCGCGCCAGCCGTGGCGGTCATACGCCAGAAATCATATTTAAATATAATGCCACAAGATTATCTTTCGGATAAATAAAATTCATGTTAATCGAATAATCCATTGTTGTTTTATTGCAACTTAAAGTTCTATACCTCTATAAAAAACACCCTTTTTATATGTATATTGCCTGTTCTTTATACATTTTCCCTCCTGCGTCTGAAAGTGTGTGTGTAAGTCAAACACATTTACATGTGTGTTAAATGCTGATACGCCCCTGCTTAACTTCAGTTATTTTTATTTACTTATTTTACTTTAAATTGTTTTCATATTTAATGTTCTTTATTTTTTGCTTAGCAACAGTTTGATTTATATTTACATACAGGCATACACACATACATACTTACGATCTCCACAATACTGTTCATACATGTAAATGTTCGAAGTTGGAGACTTATGTTCGAAAGTGTCTTCTTACTTAGTAAATAAGTATGTATGCGTGTATGTAAGTACATTACATTAAACAAGATCAATAATAATTATTGTAACTTTGCTTTACATTTTGAAACATAAATTTAGTTAGTGTCAAATTTGCATTATAATAAAGAGGTTCCAATCGGGAACAAATATTTGAAAATTATAGTGCGTTTATATTTAAAAAGTAGCTTTTAGCTTGTAAAAAATATTACAGGCTCGAAACATTGATGACCCCGACCTGATTTTTTAAAAGATCAACATCAATTCGGATATTGATAGATATCGCGTAATCTTTCTTGAAGATCAATATTAATTCGAATATTGATAATTCGTTTGCCGCTGGCATATTTAAATAATTTTTAAAAAATTAGTATCAGTTCGGATATTAGTTTGTCTTGTTTTTTCGGTTAAAGGCCAAAAGAAAATTTCGTAAATTAATATAAATTTGTATATTAATAACTAAGGCTTTTTTGTTATTCGTCGGTTTAACAATAAAATTAAAAAAAATGTCAAAAAATAATGGTGAAGAATGTTCTAATTCTGGTGAAGCAGATAAGTCGGTGAATTTTTGCCCTATTTTTCAAAGATTGCTGTTTCGCTGAAGAAACTAGAAGACCTAAATAAAAATCTTACGCATTCACAGCTTAAGGAATATGATGATGCAGAGCCATCTGTCCGTTTGGAATTAGTCGAGAAAATCAACAAATGCTATGAAGAAGCACAAGGCATGATAGAGCAGTATGAATGCAGTGCATCGGATACCAGTGACAGTATGGTTTATATGTCATTGTATTTCGAAGTGAAAGCTAACCTGTCAAATCGCTGAGGTTCGCAGAACTGATTCCAACCAACGTTCGTTAACATTTCGCTAATTTTCTCTCGCTGAGTCACCGTCTCACGCAACATCGCGTAAAACCAAGGTTCCAGAAATCCAATTGCCGAAATTCTGTGGTTCATATTCAGAGTGGCCTAATTTCTTCGCATTATTCTCGACTATTATAAATGATAATAGTAACTTGAGTAAATTGGAAAAGTTTCATTACTTGCGTGCAAATTTGGAAGGTGTTGCCCTAGACACAATTGAGTCGCTTGAATTTAAAGAAGCTAACTACGACGAAGCCATGGTATTGTTAAAAAATCGTTTTGACAATAAGCTGCTAAATTTTCAAACGTATATAAAGGGGCTCTTTGCATTAAGCAGTGCTGAAAGTGGGTCTGCTGCTGATTTGCGTCGATTTAGTGACAGTTTTAATGCACATTTGTGTGCTATGCAAACTATTGGAAATCAACAGCAAATTACCGAAGGTTTATTGATCCATTTGGTAGCAACAAAGATGGATGACAAATCGCGTATAAAATATGAAGAAGGGCTACCAATAAATGACTGAAAAAAATAAATGGCTGAAAACTTGCCTATGTTACAAAAAACTTTATTAGGTTGGGTAGTTGCTGGCGGTAATTATCGTTCTAATCATTCCTGGTCAGCAGTTAGTTCCAAAGTAAAACATGATGATGAATTGTGCTCTGTAGTAAAAAGCTTTTGGGAAGTAGAGAATAATTTTGGCAGCTGTAGCTCGTTCTCTGAAAAGGAAATTTTCTGCGAGAATCATTTCCTAAAATTGTGGTTCATTATCCGTTCGTTTGCCTGAAATAGATGGAAGTGGTAGGCATAAACTTGGTGACTCTTATCAGCGTGCTTTACAACGTTTTAAAGGTTTAGAAAGAAAATTCAGAAGAAATCCCGATATGAAGACGCAATATGCAAAATTTATGGCTGAGTATATATCGTTGAACCATATGTCTTTAATTTCTTCACAGGTTTCCCAGAAGACATATTTTCTCCCACACCATTGTGTGTATAAGCTGGACCAAATTAAGAGGTGTTTTTGATGGTTCTGCAAAAACAACAACTGGGTTGTCTCTTAATGATATTTTGTATACCGGTCCAACTATACAGCCAAAATTGTTCAGTACACTTCTGCGTTTTCGATGCTTCAAAGTTGTTCTTAGTGGAGACATCTGCAAGATGTATAGGTGTGTTCGTGTCTCTTATCCAGATAATTATCTACAATGTATTCTATGGAGAGAAAACGAAGAAGATGAAATCAAAACGTATTCATTGGATACAGTTACGTATGGTACACGTCCTGCAGCATTCCTGGCTATTCGAGCAATGCATCAATTGGCACATGAAGAGGAAACAAATTTTCCCGTGGGTGCAAAGGTCATATAGCGTGATTTTTATGTGGACGGTATGCTGTCCGGTGGTGATTCTGTTGAGGAGGTGCGAATAATTCAAAAGCAGGTCGCAGCCTTGCTAAAGCGTGGAAATTTTGTAATTAGAAAGTGGTGCTCAAACGTTCCAGCCGTTTTAGAGGACACGCCGCCAGAACAATGCGAGCCATTTTTAAAATTTAGTGATGGTACCGATATCACTAAAACACTTGGCCTGATTTATCAGCCCAAAGCGGACAATTTTATTTTTTCATTTAATTCTGTTGATGATTGCAAATTTGTTACGAAGCGCTCTATATTATCGTCCATTGCCCGTTTGTATGATCCGCTAGGTTTAATTGGTCCAATTATCACTAGAGCAAAAATATTTATGCAACATTTATGGAAGTTGGGGCTACAGTGGGACGAAAGCCTTCCCCAGTTTTTACATTCATCATGGCTCGAATATATTTCGCAGTTTGATTCCATTGAATATTTTAAATTTTCTCGATGTGTTTTAAAGTCAAACAAGAATGTCCAAGTACATGCCTTTTGTGATGCCAGTCTGGTAGCATATGGGGCATGTGTTTATATAAGATCACAATCTAAAAATATTGTTAAAGCATCATTGTTATGCTCTAAGTCTAGAGTTGCACCCCTTAAATTTTTAACGATTCCGAAACTTGAGCTTTCTGCGGCGTGTCTCCTAGCAGAACTTGTGGATGAAGTTGTAAAAACACTACCTTATGATTGTGATGTACATTGCTGGTCAGATTCAATGGTCGTACTTTCTTGGCTTCAGGAGCAGCCTTCAAATTATAATATTTTCGTTTCCAATAGGGTCTCTCAAAAACAAACAATCACAAATAAGATGAAGTGGCACTATGTTCCAACAAACCTTAATCCTGCAGATATACTGTCAAGAGGCTCATCACCTAAGGAATTACTTAATTCTACATTGTGGAGCAATGGTCCTGATTTTCTGTGTCTTGAATCTTCAAAATGGCCTTCCAATATGGAATTTTTGACGGAGTTACCTGAAAGACGTCGAAATATACTAGCTACAGCTTCTTTAACTGATTTTGCATTTCAGTGTAAGTACCACAATTCTTTTCCAAAAATGCAACGTATATTTGCATATGTTTTTAAATTGAAGACCCAAGATGAAAGGCTTACGCCAACAGACTTAAAAAACGGAACATATCTTTTAATAGAAAACATACAGTTAATTCATTTTGCAGCTGAGTACAAGGCCCTCAAATCAAATCAAAATGTACCTTCATCCAGGAAGCTTTACTCACTGATGCCTATAATTGATTCATTTGGATTAATTCGTGTCGGCGGTCGTCTTCAAAACTCTTGTCTCGAATTCGATGCTCAACACCCTATTATTTTGCCTAAACATCATCCATTCACATCGTCTTTGATAATATATTTTCATCAAAAGTTGTTGCATGCTGGTCCTCAGGTTTTACTAGCTACAATTCGGCAGGAATATTGGCCCATTGGAGGCCGTAAATTGGTAAGCTCTACTATCACAAAATGTCTGGCTCAGAATGAAACCGGTGTTAAGTCAGCACGTGATGGGAAACTTGCCTGCAGATCGTGTACGCCCAAATAGAGCTTTTCACACTACCGGCGTGGATTTTTGCTGCCCATTTTATTATAAGTCTGAAGTGAGAAATCGCCCACCTGTCAAATGCTATATTTCGATTTTTATATACTTCTCAACCAAGGCTAGTCACATGGAAGTAGTACAAGACTTATCAACACCATGTTTTTTAGCGGCTCTTCATCACTTTATCGCTATTAGAGGAAAGCCCAGAACTATTTGGTCCGATAATGCAACTAACTTCGTTGGTGCTAAAAATGAGTTATTCGATTTAAAACAAATGTTTTTAAGTGAGTCGCATCAGAGGTCACTGCAACAGCAATGCCTAGAAGATGAAATAGAGTGGAAGTTCATCCCACCAAGGTCACCCCATTTTGGCGGATTGTGGGAGGCAGCTGTGAAATCAGCTGAGCAGCATTTTTATCGCACAGTTGGACTAAACACTCTTACATTGGATGAGCTACAAACTTAGGTATATCAAATTTCTACAATTTTAAACTCTCGACCACTCTTTCCTATTCCTGAAAATTGCAATGACCTTGAGGTGCTAACACCCGGACATTTTTTAGTTGGAGGTCTCTATAATTGAGCCTAATATCACCGAAATGGATCTAGCCGTCTGAACAGGTGGCAAAGAGTAACCCAATTGCAACAAATCTTTTGGCAAAAATGGAGCAGTTCTTACTTATCCCTTCTTCAAGAACGAAAGAAATGGCAACAAAAAGGTACAAATATAACTTGCGGCGCAATGGTTCTTCTCAAGGATGAAAATCAACCACCCTTGAAGTGGCAAATTGGACGTATATCTGAAGTTATAATTGGTGAAGATGGAGTTGCTCGTGTCGCAGTTGTTCGCACAAATAATGGTTTAATTAAACGCGCGGTTACTAAACTTGCTGTTTTACCCATAGAATCATCTGTTGAAGGCTATAATCCTCCAACGGGGGGAGTATGTTAAATGCTGATACGCCCCTGCTTAACTTCAGTTATTTTTATTTACTTATTTTACTTTAAATTGTTTTCATATCTAATGTTCTTTATTTCTTGCTTAGCAACAGTTCAATTTATATTTACATACAGACATACACTTGTGGACACACAATTAAGTCACTTATGCAATATTTTTCATTTTTATAAAAATTAAAAAATTTAAGAAAAATGGAAACAAAAACAACTAATATTTATTAATTTCATATGTTTAATAATTAATTAACAACAAAAATTTAAATACTTTTTCATTGTAAAAAATGTTTTGGTACGGAGTTGATATCAGACTAAAAATTTAAGTGGACACATAATTAAGTTATCTGAAAAAATTTTTGAAAATTTAATTTAATTGCTTTATTTTTCACCCAAACTATTTTGAACCTTTAATATTTTGTTGGGAACCCTTTTTGGCGTATTATTTCAGTAAATCTTTGTGGCATTGAGTAGATTAAATTGCGATATTGCTCAGGACTAATGTTATCCCATCCTGCCTGGATAAGCCTCCAAAGTCCTTTTTTGCTGCTAGGTTTTTTGGCTGCAACTGCTCGTTTTACAATCCCTCAAAGATTTTCAATAGGCTTCAGATCGGGAATTTGAGCTGGCCAATCAAGAACCCTTATTTTTTCAGCCAGGATGAGTAAAGCTGACCCATTCCTCACATCTACTCAGATTATATAATGCATTGAGTTGGAACACGCTGTTAAAATATCGGCAAGGACCGTGAGAAGTCGCTTGACTGAAAATAATCTCCATGGACGTTTTGCGAGAAGAAAACCTAATGTGTCCAAAAAAAAATATTCAGCAACGCTTGCGGTTTGCCAGAACCTACCTCCATAAAGACGACAAAATTTTGGAAATTATTCGTGTGGAATGATGAGCCCAAGTTTAATATCTTTGGAAACGATGGCAGACCCTATGTAAGACGTCCTGTCAATACACAATTATACCCAAAGTACACCAAAAAAACCGTAAAGCATGGATGTTCGTCAGTAATGGTTTGGGGTTGTTCTACCTCATCCGGCGTTGGTCCACTGGTAAGAATCGATGGGCAAATGACTGGGGAATGTATAAGAATATCATACGGAACAATTTGACTACAGATTATGAGGACGAATTTATGAGTATTATAAGTATTTTTCTAAATTTATGAATCTGAATGAGTAGGCGTATGAATCAAACATATTTCGAATGTTATGAGTTTGATGTCCACGTTGTACTCATACTCATTGCAAGCTGCACTTATAAAACAATGTTGTAGTGGGTACGAATGAATCAGAGTAGTGAATTTCAGTACCGTTGACTCCCTCCTAAACAAAATTTCATAGGTACTTATGAGTAGCGAAAAAAGGATTCAGTGCTGATCTCTGATAAGAAGTTTACAACGGATTTATTTTATTTTATTTTTTCTTATCTTCTATAGAGTACATTTGTTTCCAACTAAACGAGTACAGAGTTCTTTATTTATTTTTTGAATTTTTTTATTATATTACATAAAAATAATAAGTGTTTGATATGCTCAAATGAAATGCCGTTGTAAAATATAAATTTAATACATAACATACATACATAATTGGTTATTACATCCCTTCAGTCAGGACTACGACCTAGCTTATCCCTCCATTTATGTTGTGTGTGTTAATTTTATACATGAGTGGCGGGACCTACAATTTAGAGTCGATTCCGACCGACAGATTTTTGAGAAACTATTCATGGTTATTTTATTTTACTCCCAAACTTTTTGCCAAAAGACTGCTTAGAATAAATAAGTCGCCGCAACGAATATTTTTCAAATTTCGTTTCTGTTCGAGATATCTGACCTGGGGTTTGAACTAATAAGCCAACACACTACCTGCTACACTAAAACTACTTCACAGCTGGTAAGTGCGTAAATTAAAGAGATGAAATAATATCAAAAATCCTTTTTGATTACGGGACTACCATTTTGAAAAATAAACTTATTATTATCTGAAAACCTGTCTTCCATTCAAATATCCTCGAGCTTACTTGGTGATCCATCCTATCCTCATACAGTAGAGAAGTAGGACGTAGTTTTGATTAAAATAAATAAATAAAGATAAATACATATGTGTGTAGTTAATTTATTTTTTGAATAAACCTTGTATGCGTTCTTATGTATTTGTACATGAGTCTTAAAATGAAACTGCCAAATTTCATTTTATTTAACCAGCAGATTAAATTTCATACATTGTTAGAATATGATGTATAAAAATAAAACGTAAATGAAAACAATATAAAAAAAATAATTATTGTGAGCTTATTTCTTTAATTTCAAAAATTAAAACAGTTTTAAGAAATTGCTAACACAGCACTGTAGTTAGAGAGGGTGGGTTGGATGTTCAAGTTAATCTTGGTAGCACACAAAATACACTTATTTGGAAATGAAGACAATAAATTCCATTTAAATTTTCTTAACTTTGAAATTATTGCAAAATATACCAGCACGTTATGCTATAAACACAATAAACGCAACGCAGCAAACACAGCAATTTCGCAACAATTTGCTTGTGTCGTGTTGCCATTAAAATAATCATTTCCATATACACCCATGTATTATATTTTTGAGAAATTTTTGTGTTTGCTGTGTTGCTTTTATTGTGATTATAGTACGGATTGCAAAATTGAACTTAGCTTTCTGCAAATTTTGAATTGTTTTAACATTTTTATTACTATTATGCAGTGTTGAAAAATTCAGTACTTTAGTACTTTTTCCGTTCCTTTTTTATTTCTAAAATATCACGGTACCCCCTACACATTTAGTACTTTTTTATTAGTAATATTTTATGGTTTGCAGCTTTCAGCTATTAATGGGCTAGCGACCTATTCAACGTAATGCTAAAGGTAGAATTAGTCTTTCGTCTCGGTTAGTCCAACGTCCATGCAAAGTATGTCCGTTTTTAGAATACGAAAAGCAATGAGAACACTTGCCAAACAGTAATGTATTTTCGGTAAGTGTTTAATTTGCTCTTCATATGCTAAAATAAACGTACATTCCGTTACGTTCCTTTGACATTTAACTAAACGGGGCTTTTACGTTCTATTACGTCTTGAATTAGCTCCTCTTGGTTTATATATGTAAAAACATATATAAGTCATTAGTTTTTTATTCCATTCCGTAAGTGTATTAAGTACACATAAATATTTTTTTTTTGCAAAGGTACCACTTGATGCAAAAAAGTACTCTTTCAGTTATCGTTCAGTACCATTTCAAAATTTCAGTTTTGCAACACTGCTATTGTGTTGTATTGTATTGTATTGACTTTATTATCGTAAAAAATGCAAAGATTTATAGAGTTACGCCTTCGGGTAAAATTTCTGCGGTGTGTTTATAAATTCAAAATCACCAAATATTACATGAATTTCAATGGCTTTATATTCTGTTTGTTATACCCTCTTTAAAAATGAGACACTACCCGAAATATAATACAAAACAAAAAAATGAAGACATGAAACGAAAATTCAAATATAAAACGCATAAATACAAATATAGTGTGACATGTTTATGAAAGTGGAAAAATATTATTTTTTCATTCACAACAACAATAGAAATAAAAGTAGATTGTAATCGTATATTTTTTTTTATCAACATTTTCCTTTTTTGGCAACCTTGAACTGTTTGTTTTGCCATGATTTTTATTTTTTAATACATATATATGCCGAGTTTTTGATTATTTGATTCTTTTTACATGTTCTTGCTTATTTTTGTTTTTTTCTTTCCATAAGAATAGGTAGGTTTATTCTTTTCTTTTATTTTTTTTGGAGTGGTATTGTTAACATGCTTTAATTCGATAACTTTTTTTAATCAGACTTAAAAACTTTTAAGATTTGTTGTAGTTATACTTATAAGGCTGAAAATTATGCAAACTTAGGGCCATTATTACAACTTACCGTTAAAGTTGGGTTTAGTTAAAGGTAACTTTAGCTAAAGTGAACTTTAAAGTCACCTTTAACTTCTCTTCGTTATTACAACCTACAGATACAATAAAGTTAACTATTTCAAAAATATGGCAATGCCGGAGGAATGTCAATAGCACTGTCAATTAAACAATTGCTTTAAAAATGCAGTGGCAACGAAGTGCCTATTTATTTGTTAATAAAATTTGTGTGTTAAGGTTTTGGCTTTTTTATTTTTGTGTTTTTTGTTTTAAAATAAATATAATGAATACTTCAATATCGATTTTGATTTGAAAAACTATTAATATTTATTTATTTATTTATTAATTACAATACAATTACAAATTATATTCTAATTATATAAGAGTGGAGTAACTCGGTGTGGTATCCAGACCAGAGTTTCTGGTGGGAATCGAACCCACGACCCTCACGCTAATAGTCTAGCACACTACCCACTAGACTACCAGGGCACCCAGTATTAATATATTAACGTTTATTTTTCATGTTTCAAGTTCAAAATTAAAGTGAAGTTTAAAAGCTAAAGATAGGATGATCTTCCCTATAGCTTAACGCTCACTTTTATCTTATTGTGTACTCATTAATAAAAAAAATCAAGTTATCTGCCCTTTAAAATCCTGCCTTTAGTTAACGACAAGTAGTAATAATGGCCCTTAGTTTATAATATTTTACTAAAGCGAAGAATATTTGTGCAAGTGCCTTCCATATCCTAAGAAATTAAATATTAGCGGGAAACGTCAGTGTCAGTGACGGTACCTCCAGTGTTTAAAATCGTGGAATTCTTATATCGAAATCCTACACCCAAGTGAAAGAATCCCGTGCCATCAAGCTGATAGAATTCTATAGTGTGGGCCATCTATTTGGAGTCAATTTGATTCATTGGTTATTTTGAATCTAGCAATACTTATTTCATTCTCTTCTGTCACAAAATTCAGTATTTTATCTCCACTGATCGTAATGAATCGATTTACGCTTGAGCAAACGTTTGGGATTTATTGGAATGGATGGGCCAACGAAAAACTGCACAATGATGTCAATTTTGCCAAAAGTAATCATTTTTTCGTATGAAACTCATTTTCGTCGATTGGTGGGTACGTCAATAAGCAAAATTGAAGTATTTGGGGCTCAGGAAACCCACACTTATCTTACAGAAGCCAATGCACCCTTACTAGTGACAGTTTGTACCGGCTTGTTGAACGAAGGCATCATTGGCCCACATTTCCTTGAAAATGAGTACGGCGCAACTATTACGGTCAATGGAGACACCTATCGCACCACGATAACCGATCTTTTTGTACCCGCTCTTCATGGTATTGATATGAACGATGTTTGATTTCAACAGGATGGTGCAACTTGCCGTCGCTGTAGTCTATTAGGTAGTGTGTTAGTTTATTAGTCGTACGGCCATGGTTCAAACCCCAGGTCAGACATTTCCACAAAACGAAATACGAAAAAATATTTTTTCGACGACTACCTCCCAGCAGATGTCTGGCAAAGACGCTGAGAGTAAATAAAATTGCCATGAAAAGTTTCTCATAAATCTGTTGTTGGGATTCGACTTTAAAATGTAGGTCCCGCCGCTTATGGATTAAAATTGACACCCAATACCTAAGTGGTGTAAGAAACTAGGTTGGAATCGTCACTAAAGAGTTGTATGTAATGATCAGTTATGTAAAGTAATTGGAAACTAGTAATTTCTTACCTCATTCGATGTTAACATGATTGGATGTATATCGTAAATTATAACACTTCTCACACCTCCGTTACTGTACCCATATTGATAGAGCGAAAGAGGATAACTATTATTAAATTTATAATATTTTTCTTATATTGCCAAAATTTGGTTTTTTTGTTATAATTGAAATTGTAATAATGCTTTGAAATTGCTTAAAAATATTTCATAACACACACTTTTATAAACTACTTTGTATACAATGATGTATTAATCATTCTTTGTACATAACAATACGACATTTATTATTATTTATGAAGATTGTGGGTTTTCGAGGAAAAAGTGAAATGATTGTTCAAGCATTCCAAGATTTAGTTGTAGATAATTTTATGAGTAACAATTTATTATTGATTTAATAAGTAAAAGCATATTACTGGCAGACAACCGTCAGTCTTAATTTTTTTTTTTTTATTATTGCCGTAAACGATTAGTTCCCTTTTGAAGACTTATTTATCGTTTTCATGTATTTTTAGGTTAAATTATTATATTTATATGTATACAACAATTTCTCGATTTACGTCGCACAATGGAGTTTTCGATGCCTAAAATGGGAATTAGATCATGTGAGCTGTCCTGGTGGCTTTTTTTAATTTTTTTATTTCGCCTAAAGAAGATAAATCCATAATAAAAAAAATCGTGACCTGAAATGCCTAACAACCAAAAAATTCAAAATTGAGTTTTTGATTGATTCTGATGTACTGCATCAAAATATATGTTCTGATAAAATTTTATAATTCTACTCTTAAAGATTATCTACCAACCAGATAAAATTAGAATTGAACATAGAGATGTTAATACAAATTAGAATAAATCATTTTGAGTATCAAACAAGTTTTCATTTCATTTCGGTTTTTCCTCTTCTGTAAAACTTTGAAAACTGTTGCTCCGCCCTTCTGCATTTTGGGTGACGATATATTACTAGAATTTTTTGACACAAATTTTTTTGTAATATTAGTTATACTTACTATATGTATAAATGCTACTTTATTTGCTAAAAGAAAACAAAAATAAATATGAAAACAGTAAACGCTTTGCCTCTGAAAGCAAATTATGAGGGTTTTTCTTTTATTTTTCTCATATTTGATATGACAGGATCCGAAGTTATAAATAATCTTTTAAAAATATCTTCAATGCTTCTTCTCTAGACATTTGGGTGACTATGGAGGGGTTTAAAAAAGATTTGTATAATTTTTCAACTTTCTTTGGCGAACACGTAGTTATTTTTTTGGCCACTTTTGAAGCTTTTGTTTTACCTTCTGTTTGAAGGCTCATGTGCGTGGGGTGCTCCCAGCAAAGATGAGGAAATTTCTTTCCTTAACTCCTTGGTCTTTTGGGTTTTGCTTCTTTCACTGCAATTCTCGGAATCAACTTTCGATCTACCTAGCTTAACACCAGATAGGCGCGGGAAACCTGAAAAAAACTCAAACTTCAAAAAGACGTAATAATGTAAGGGTACTTGCTAGAGACAAATTTTTTTAAGAAAGTGACGCAGAAAAAAAAAGTTTGAAACTCAAGAATTTCATTTTCTAATTAATTCCCATTTTAGGCATCAAAAACCCCAATGTGCGTAGTCTCAATTTACTTCGTTTCGATTTACGTCTTTTTTTGGGGGAATACTGTATTTGTTACATAATCCAATTTTGCAATTGCAGCTTAAGGTAATTTGCACACGTAATAATTATACTTACTAAATACCGACAACAAAGTATAAGCAAAACAAATATTAACAGTTCAGTAATCAATGGTACCAATAAAACGGGTTTTGGGGTTTATTTTATTTCATACATCGGTATCATAAATCCTCTCACTGTCAGCACTAATTTTCTCACTGCTGTGAATAAAAATAGAAATTACCCTAAAAGCAAAGCAATCTTTTCTTGTTTCTTGCTAATTTTAAAATAATCACTACCATATGCACCCGTATATTCTATCTTTGAGAGATTACTGTGTTTGCTGCGTTGCGTTTATTGTGTTTATAGCATAAGTCGTAAGTTTTGAATTTTCGTATTTGAAAACATTTCTTTGGTTAAGACAAATAGAATCAATTGACGTTGTAATGTCTATCATTATGCAATCCGAACTCTCTCATATTCACTCTCAATTTTATTTCGTAAAGATTTTCTAAAAGCGTTTTCTTTTCAACTTCAAATGTACCTCTTTTAGAAGGATTCTTTAAATTCAGTATTAAAAACTACCATTACTTACATACAACTATAATCAGTTAAAGAGAGATTCTTTCGTGGAAAATTCGTGTAATTCTAGTTGTGCGTAGAATAACGTTGATTTTATTACCAGGCTTTATGAAATTAATATAAAAAAACAATTTTCTTCTGTTCATATTTGTGGAGATTCACGTTTTCGTGACTTCACTGTATTTTTCAGACTCCCACGACTCAATTGGTACAAGAATTGAAGTCAAAGGTTTATTAGCAATAGCGACAACTTTCCGAATGCTTTAAGGGAAAGATTTTTGGGCAAATTTTACTTTCAATTGCATATTGCAAATGAAAAGTCAATGTATATAGAAACCGCCTCAGGAGATTTCGGCCAATTCCTTTTTATGTGCATTTAGATACACAGAAAATGATTTTTTTCCGCTGATTAATTTTAAACTTGTATCAGTCTAATAGCTGCTGTTTTGCCTTGTGAGATGCGAGCCTGTGTTTCAAGACATTTCAAACAAAACATAATATGTAAAATTATAACTTCAACAGCTTCCTTTCAGCAGTATTCTGGCAAAAATTCTAAGAGGAAAAGAAAATTGCCATGAAAAGTTTCTAAAAAATGTGACGTTCGGAGTCGAATATCATCTAAGAGTCCCGCTACTCAGATCATCAAACCACGACTGTTTTCTTCACTCGCAACGCCTTTTCACATTAGACTGACTGAATTCTTATTACTCGTTGCCTGCTTTGTCTTGCCTTTTTATATGCTCACGTGAACAGTCTGATGAAGGTTCTTGAAGTAGAATGTTCGTGTTTTCGCCTTCTCAAGAACTCTATTGCGACTTCATTATTGTTTTGTTCACATTGCTTGTTTTTGCGCTCTCACTTACTTGTCTATCGCCGTTTTAATGTATTTTGTTGCTTCAAACGATTTAATCGAATCTATGGTCAAAAAATGCTTTGATAAAACAATTTTATTATTCGTACGTGTAGTTGAATGCTATATCCGTACATGGTGATTTTGGCAGACTAAAGTTGATAAAGGCTTAATTAAAGGATAATTAGAATCCCATAGAATATAATTTTCATAAACAAAATACTTCTTGTGATTTATCAACAAGTCGCTTTTCCTTCGTACTAAATCCAACATGTAAATACCAATAAATTCACATTTTTTTTATTTCCTCATTTAGATGATATTTATGTTACTAACGAAAACAATATTTCAATAACCATTAAATTTATTTCAATAATCATTTTTATTGTAAAAACGAATTTCTTTGGTGACATCACTTACAACCATTAATATTTTATTGAGGTTTTTATTTCATGTTTACGTATTTTTTATTCTATTTTTTTCACAAATATTTTTAAGCGCGATAGCTTTACACAATATTGTTAGAAACTACAGACACATTTTAGCGATCAATAAGTATGTGTTTCACAAAAGAAGAATAATTGCAGACATTTTTGTAAACCAAATCGCATCTGTTCTTTGATTATAAAGTTATTGAAGGCAGATATTGTTTGGTCCAGTTGGTAGTGTGCTAAACACCAAGTTCCGAGGTCCTGAAAGATAGTTCTCTGAAAAAAGTGACGAATGTACGCTGGTCATTAAAAAAAGCGCACACTACCCGCTCTTTCCTTTTTCCCATAATTTACCTTTCCACCATTCCAACACAATGCACTGCATAAATTGGGTTCATCTCTTGAGTGTTGGTCTCAAAAAAAAAAAAACTGTACATTTACTTACATACATACAGGCATTATCATTACAACTCTTCAGCCAGGATTACGACTTAGCTTCTCGTGCCACTTATTTAGTGTGTGTTAATTTTTATACATGAGTGGCGGGACCTTCAGTTTAAAGTCGACTCCGAACGACAGATTTATGAGAAACTTTTCGTGGCAATTTTATTTACTCTCAAAGATATTGCCAGAAATCTGCTGAGAGGAAGTCGCCGAGAAATATTTTTTCATATTTCGTTCTGTTGGAAATACTTGACCTGGGATTTGAACCGAGGCCTCACCTTTAATAAGCCAACACACTACACTAGGCCAAGGCGGTTTTTTTTTTGTCTTCCATACTATTTTAAATTTCAGTACACAAGTTCTCAATTGGATGGAGATCAGGAGATTGTTCATCTAAGCATTATAAGTCGTGAAGTGAGCTTAAGATTATTATTGTTCATGAGTGTGCCACATTAACGTTAAATTGTTCTCCGTGTATGATATCATTTATTTTGTTTAATGTTTTTGTAAGTCACCGTAGTCTAATTGGTAGTCTGTTGGCTACGGTTCAAGCCCCAGATGGTCAAACATCTTCAACAAAACGAAATATGACAAACAAATTTCTTTAGCGACTTCTTCTCAGCAGGTTTCTGGAAAACCTCAGAGAGTGAATAAAACTTTCATGGAAAGTTCTCAAAAAATCTTTTGAGAATTGCCTTTAAACTGTAGGTCCCCCGACACATATGAATAAAATTAACACACACAACAGATGTGGTGTGAAAAAATTGACTAACCTAACTTAACACACGCCACATAAGTGATGTGAGGGGTTGTAAACATAGCTGCCAGATTTGACGATTTTGAGCTCCAAAAATATCACATTGACGATTTTGATGATTTTTTCTCAAATATTTGACGATTTGGTGCCTCATTTATCTGGCAGCTATGGTTGTAAATGACCAATATACATATATACAAACATACGTACATAACTGGTCAAGATTCTCACACTACTTATGTTGTTTTTGATAAATTTATTTTGACCCGGTTTTTGAACCGTGGCCTCGCATTTAATAATCTAATTATACTAACACTAGACTATGACGACTACATATTAATATAATAATGACCATAATTCAACTTTTATCCGCTTAGAGCTTTTCATTTAGTCAGCTTTAGAAGCTCTTACGACTACTGCACCTTCAGTGGCTGTGGTTTTACGGAGTTTGGATGTATGGGTACGTTATTTGGGATTCCAAATGTATTAAAATGTGTCATTACATTATAAATTTTTCATCTAGAGCAACCAAGTACCTGAGCAGTTTTATTTACTGTCTTCCCGGCTTCTTTGAGATTGAGTATTACATTTCGTTCTTCTTTGGAACAACTTGGCTCTTTTTCCATACCATATGGTTAATTTTTGTACACATTTTTTTCTCATATCATTTAAAACTCTCCTACCCATACAAAATACACTTTCACTAAATAATTGGGCAATTCACACAAGCCTTTGTATCGCTGTATTCATTGTATTGTTGGATGAATATACAATAGTGTATGCTTATTGTTGATAGCTTTTCTATACACTTATACACATTTTTTCCATATGTTTTTAGAAGTTGTATTGATTTCGTGCAATCAGTTTATGTAAAGGCCTGTAATCAAGAAGAAGAATAAAAATAAAAAATATTTTCTATGTAACTTGAGTCAACAAATAACATTTCAAAATTATAATTGTTCGCACTTTTTTCCGTAATATTTTTCATTTTGTTGCTTTAAAATCAAATTATAAATACTGGTGTTCTTCTTCTTATCGTTTTTTGACGTTTGGAATACGAAATACACAATACAGCATAGCATTGAGCGTTCACAAACAAAAAGTGTATTCAATAAAACAACATTATACAAAGTCGTGTGAATTGGCCAAATGATTTATTTTGTAAGAAAATTGAATTTTTGAAGTCGCCGTAGTCTAGTAGGTAGTGTGTTGGCTTATTAGACTTAAAGCCAGGGTTCGAGCCCCACCCCAGGCATCAAGACAAAATACAAAAAGTATTTCTTCGGCGACAACCTCTCTCAGCAGATTTCCGGCAAAAACTCTGAGAGTAAATAAAATTGCCATGAAAAAGTTTCTCAAAAATCTGTCGTTCGGAGTCGACTTTAAACTGTAGGTCCCACCAATCATGTATAAAATTAACGCACACAATATAAGTGGTGTGAGAAACTAGGGCGTTGTACAGTGGGTCAATTCGACCTCTGGGTACTGTACTTGTCTTAATTGACAAGTACACGTCCTCTAACCTAACCTAACCTAACCTAAGAAAATTGAATAGAATAGAAATATACAGAAGGAATCAAGTGTAGTAAGGACTAAACTTATCTTTCTAGTGAAATATAAAAAAATCTGCAATCCACTGCATTTTAAATATACATATATATGTAAGTATATTTTGTAAATCAACAATTTAAATTTTTAAATTACTTGTATCTGTATAAATACTGATGTAAATTTCTAATGGAATTTGTCTGCTCCATAAGTTGTTCATGTACATTAAACTCAAAACTTTTACAAATATTTTACACATACTAAATTGCCGTTATTATGGAAAATGTCCTGCGAAAATTTAAAACTTTACAGACAGCCAAAGACATAAACAGAATGACATGACATCTGTATTACGTTGTCAAAAAATAATGTTTTTTATAAAAAAAGAAATGGAATAAATTTACATACAAATGGTTTATAATTACAACAAAAGCAAATTTATTGTTCTATTATTATAACATTTATCACATTGGCTGAGTAGCATAACAATGCATGTTGAAACCTTAAATATGTTAGTTACAGTCACTGTTTTTAAATCGTCCTCTTTAATTTTGGAGAATATATTGAAGTTCGATTGAATAGTTTTTTTTTTTCAGTAATGAATTCCGAGTAAATATGGTGTAAAAGCTATGAATTTTTGTAACAAAATATTTGGTATTTTTTAGTTGTATTACTTCTCCACTCTCACTACTCATACTAGTCATATTCAAAGCTGATGTTGTTGATTGCGACTGTCCATGACTCAACATTTACAAGAATCATAAAATAAGAATGATTCGCTTACGAACACTACAATACTCACTAGAAGATTGTGTGTTTGCTTTGCCTACTGTCTTTGTCTTTCAACAACAACTAAGACTGAATGATTCGAGTCACTCGAATCATTTAAAGGTATTATAAGTATTTTTCTAAAGTTATGACACTGAATGAGTAGGCATATGAATCACACATATTTCGAATGGTACGAGTTCGATGTCAACATTGTACACATACTCATTGTATTCATACTTATAAGTCAACGTTGTACTGAATATGAATGAATCAGAGTAGTTAAATTTCAATATTGTTGACTCACTTATATTCAAAATTTTATGGGCGCTTATGAGTAGCGAAAAAACGATTCATTGCTGATCCCTGATGTATGTATATCATAATGTATTCTGTGGAGTGGAGCCTTTGGCAAAGGGCTCTGCTGGAAGCTTACAAATTGTGAATATAAAAGTTTCGTGTTGGTATCATAAAACCAAATCTACTATAAAGTTTGCCAGAATAGCCTTTCAGTTTTCAATATTACAGCATGTCCCTTGTCCAGGTTGAGCCAGGTGTTAACTACATTAGAAATTTCTGTCGCTATCTTAACAATCCGCATCATATAGAAATTTAGAGGGAAACCAATCAATTTGTTGGAGAAAAAAACTGTTTGAATTTTTGCTGACCTCATAGTTGTCGAAGAAAATCATTAGGTTTATTCAGATGGTAGTATTGAGACAATCATGATTGGATACAACTTAGGTTACCACAATAATCACATGTCATTAAAGGATTGCAGAATAACATTCAAGGAAAGTTCTGCTTGTAAAATAATCAATCTCGGAAAAAACGACGTTCTCACATATTTTTTGCTCAACACCTTAAAAAAATCGTTATCGTTAATAACTTTCCGATTAAGGATTTGACAATCAACTTGCTACACATTTCGTATATGGTTATATGTACTCTGTGCTAAAGCATCATTCACTTTTACTTATTACACAAAATTTGTATTGATACTATATATCATTTTGAGTCCGAACGCCCTCGGTGGTGTTCCACTATCAATCGTTGGATCATCCGCACATCACTCTTTAAAAAGAGTACACAGCTCCCAAATTTCTACACTCATTTTTATTGTTCATTCTCGTTCATTCACATCTCATAATCGTAGAATTTCTAGGTCTCAGTGACATATAAACAATTTCATGTTCGATGTATCTCCCATTATCCTAACCATACATACATACATACGTAATTGGTCATTACAATCTTTCAGTCAGGAATATGAACCTAGTTTCTCTCACCACTTATGTTGTGTGTGTTAATTTTATGCATTAGTGGAGCGACCTACAGCTTAAAGTCGACTCCGAACGACAGATTTTTTGAGAAACTTTTCATGGCAATTTTTTTATTTACCCTCCGAGTTTTTATCACAAATCTGCTGAGAGGAGGTCGCCAAAGAAATACTTTTGTCTTGATGTCTGGCATGGGGCTCAAACCCTGACTTTACGTCTAATAAGCCACCACACTACCTACTAGCCTACGACGACTTCAGAGGAAGTAAGAATGTCTTGAGTCGAATGATGCTCAAATTAAATTTAAAATTAATATCAAAAAACTAAACACAAAAACTAGATACAAAATGCAATACCAGTTACACTAGTTTATCATTTTTTCGAGGATTTTGACTCCTTAACGTAACCTCGTTAGGATAGTAAGTAATGATAGTGACTCTCTAGAGGACGTTACTGACAGAATTACTAAATGTTGTGCAGTTTTTTGTTCACTTCAATAAGTATTACGATCTCGCAATATAGGTTTACACACCAATCTGCGCATTTTTCAATGCAGTGGAAGGTCGGTCATAGTCTAGTAAATAGTGTATTGGCTTATTAAACGTAAGGGCTAAGTTTAAACTCCAGGTCAGATATCTCGATCAAAAAATTGAAAAAACATTTCTTCGGCATTTTTTTCTCAGCAGATTTCTGCAAAAAGTTGTCATAGTATGTGGAATTGCCATAAAAAGTTGCTCAAAAATCTGTCGTTCGAAGAAGACTTTAAACTGCAGGCCCCACCACTCATGCATAAAATTAATACACGCAACATAAGTTGTATGAGAAGCTAGATCGTACAGTTAGACCCCGCATAACGCTGTTTCAGTATTACGCGATAGTATTGGGATTCCCATAAATCGCACACTGTATTGATACTTGTTGTATATGTGTGCAGATGAAACGGCCATGCACCAAACAAAAGCGGTGTACTATATGGCGACGGTGTATACTACGTATATTTTTCAACGCTCTTTCAGAATAAAGATTTCAACTGTATTTTTCGAAGTCGCAATCACAGTACGAACGCTGTTTCGTTTAGCGCTGGAATTTATTGGAACGTATCCCTCGCGTTAAGCGGGTCTTACTGTAATCCTGACTGAAGGGTTGTATTGACCAATATATGTACGTTGAGTACTACACGGAGCACCCGTAGGATGATACAATCGTTGGTGAACAAATGCCTGAAACAAATTTTGCACATTACTTTGTTATGTTTTTTTTGTTATGTTCTCAGAATGCCCGCAGAAGATATTGCCAGAGTTACGCTTGAATGGAACACATAGAGACATATGAAAGACTATGGGATATCTGGGTTCTTTTGGTATGTAGTGGACGTGCTAAAAAAGAAAAGGAAAGTATTGGAATGAGATTAAACTATTTGCTAGAAGCTTGCTATTTGTTAGAAGCTTGGAGAGAATTTAACGACGCCTTATGTTCTTTTTTAAGTCGTTATTGTAAAATGATTGTATCGTGTAAATAAAGGATTAAATAATAATGAAACGCCTAGCTCTGCGATATACGATCTTCTTTCAGTTGAGTAAAATCTGTGGAAGATCATTCTATCATTTGTTTCATTTTTGCAAATGCTCCAGGTATGATGTTGCCTTCAATGTTTTCGGTTCCAGGAACTTACATGAGGGTAAGTGATTCAAAACTGCTTCTTGGAGGGCACAGTGAATAATATTCATTCTACATTCTTACAACATAGATTTTGTATGTATTTTTTGGAAATGTAAATTATGTGTTATTTACACTTACTGTACATTTCTCTATAAATTCTGAAACATTTTAAATTTTTATTGAGAATTTTTTTTTTACTTAAATAGATGTGATTGTTTTTTTTCTACTTCTTCTTAATTTTTTTTTTGTGCAAGAAATTCAATAAATCAACAGATTAAATACATTTCAAATATTCAGCACAGCAACATAGTTTAAGCACAATCCAATCAATTTAAAGTGAAATAAAGAAAAAAACAACAACACAACATACCCAGATAAAAGAAAATAAAAGAAATATGCATAGTTAAAGTAAAAGATTTTCGTGACTTTAAGTAAAAAGTGAGAAGAAGCAGAAAAAAATGAATTAGTATGTTAGTAGAAGAACGTATAAATAAATTTACATGACATACATATACCACATGTCGTATAATCAATATAAAGCCATCATCATCTTCTACCATACACATCACTCATACGCCATATAATCCCTAAGATAAAACAGACGAACAAGTAAAGGTAAACTGAGAGAATTTTATAGAATATTCATATGCAATAAACAGTGATTCTAAATAAATTATTAAATAATAAAACAGAAACGTCCATTAAGTTGTTAATTCAAAATTATAAAAATTCTTTATATAGGAAGGAAATTTTTTATGGTATATTAAATACCGTTTTTTAATTAAAATATAAAAAATTTCCGATTTATAAAAAAGACTTATAAAACATAGTTTGTATGAAAATTTATAAATCAAAAATAATTTTTATGAATATGGGAGATATCGCATAGTGTTATCAAAAATTTTGAAAATTTTTGAAATGAAAGTTCATTTGATGAGACAGCATATATAAAAATTATGACTAAGCTGTTATACTCTTTAAATAATAACTACGGTAATTTTTGTCCAATTTTGTCAAATGAAGTGTCAAACTCTTGACAAGGGAAGAATGTCTGCACCTATTTCATATTTTTTAATTAATGTTTGCAATTAAGAATGGCCAAACTTGAAAAAATAAGAAAAAAATATATTTTCCAAGTTTAGCCCATCAAATCTCATAACTTATAAGTTTAAACAAAATGTTTGTGTATACCGTTTGAAAGGCTAATCTCTCCCCTTTCTAAAAAAAAACCTTGGATTTTTAAAATAAGTTCAAACATATTTAGGTAATCAATAATTTAAATAATAAATAAAACAAGTTTGGAGTTTTCGAGAAAAATAAAAAAAGTATTTTTGAATTCTATTCAAACTAGTGAATAACTTAGACTATGTAGTTACTCGGGTGTATTTTCGCACCGTGTAATTTTTGAAATTTAACGATTTTATTATTAAAACAGAATATTTAAAAAATAGGCAATAAATAAACACTTTTTGTTTTTTTTTTTTCACAATTTTAATAAATTAAATACAATAACATTTATTATTACAAACTTTATTTATTTTTTTTTTAATTTTCTTAAATACAATTACATAATTTATTATATGGTTAGTTTAAAAAAAAGTTGTGGTGAAACGTTTCGCAGATTTGAAAATATGATATATATATATAGAAATGAATGTTTGTCTGTATGTCCCTTATAGAATAGTAAACTATGCATTTGATCACGTTATGACCTTTAGCAAAGTTGTTGCGCATGAGCCAACGAAGCTGTCTTAGTTGGTATAACCAATTTCCGACAGGTAGCGCCACTGAAAATAACTCAAAGCGAATTAAATCGTAAACAATGCATTTGATCATGATATGATCTTTAACAAAGTTGTTGTGCATGAGTAGGTTTCTAAGTTGGAGCGATTAATTTCCGATAAATGGCGCCACTGAAAATTATAAAAAAATGAATTGAATCGTAAACTATGCATTTGATATGTGTTGATCGGACAAATACCACACATTTTAGGATTCATCATTTATAATTTCAATAACATTTGATATAACTCATTCCCGTAAAATGTCAATCGCAAATTTGAAACCTTTTAATTCTCGAAAATATTTAAAAATGCTGTTTGTATGTCAGGCATTTAAAGACATTTAATTTTTAAAAATATATACTATACATATTTAAGATCTAAAACTGAATCAAAATTTTTCAAAAAACAAGACTTCGTTTCCTCCTCAACGAATTGGTGATCATTGTCAATATTAACATTTCTATCCATGTCTGAATATCAGGTTCAATTGGTTCATTTTTCACATCGTTCCCGTGCAATCATGCCTCCAAAGCGACAAGCAATTGGTCAACCTACACCTTAAGCACGGAAGAAAAAAGCATTACGATTATGTGCAGCTGTATTTCACCAATGGCTTCACGAATATTGTCCTTTAAAGGACAATTGTCTCTGGCTTGTCGGCGTAATACTTATCTTTGATGGCACCCCACAAATAATAGTCCAACGGTGTCAAATCGCAGCTCCGAAGAGGCCAAACGACATCAGCTCTGCGGCTGATAATGCGATCTTCAAAAACAGAGCGCAAAACATCGAGTGTAGCTTCGGCTGTGTGGCACGTAGCGCCGTCCTGTTGAAACCAAATGTTGCCAATATCCTCCTCTTCAATTTTTGTGAACAAAAATTCATTCAACATGGGCCGATAACGATCACCATTGACTGTAATGGCCACTCCTTGCTCATTTTCGAAGAAAAATGGCCAAATTATGCCTCTGGACCAAAATCCGCACCAAATAGTGACTTTTTTTGGGTGCGTCGGCCATTTTCTTTCACTTTTTTCACAAGATAACGAACATACGGAACTGACAGAGCTTCTCTTCTTCCAAAATCCGTACGAAATTTTCGCACACATTCTGCAACATTACCATGATTTTCAAAGTAATATCGCAATATTTCCCAGCGTTGTTCAAGCGTATACACAACCATATTCGTTCAGCGGAAGGATAAAACTAATTATCTGTCAAATCAGACATGAGCTAAAAGTTACCATTCACTAAATAAGCACTAGTTGAAAAAAAAACGTTAGATGGCGGACCCGATATTTCTTTCAATATTCTAGACTGGTAGCTTTTTAAGTAATTCTGTATGTTTAACGGAATATTTTTTTTTTTGGCGCTGAGATAAATTTTATTTTTACAGGCTTAAGGAATGTGTTGTGTTGTTGTAACAACTCTGCTGTATATATAAGTGTTACCCTATGAAATACACTCATGTCAGAATTAATATGACTAGAGATAAATGTTAGTGAAAGAATTGGTAGTTGTTGTTGATAATGGCATTGATTAATAGTGAAATAGCAATAGAAATTCAGAAAATGGATGTCATTTACCAAAATCAAGTGATATCAATAAGCAAAAATCACTACTTCATTTATTTACAATTTCACGCTCTCAGAAAGGCATCAGAATTACTTGCCTTAATACTACACCTCTATTTGTTTTGCAATCTGTTGTGTTTATGACTATTTTCCTATAAAAAGAATTTCATTGGACAGCAGTTTACCTTTTGGCATTCGTAAGCAGTTCTAATTTGTGGGCTGATAGAAATCAGAATAGTAGCAATACCTTCCCACTGTTCCTTATAAAAATGATTGCGAACAGTGCCCCAGAGTTTAAACCACGGGTTCTCGTCCAATAAAGCAACGCAATAAGACGACACAATACCAAATACACTGACAACAAAATTAACGTCAATTATTCTTACAGAATAAGAAACATATGTATGTCGACAGCCATCGACAAGTGGCAAGATTGACAATTAGACACAATACAAAAAATGGCATTGTCTTGTATTGACGAAATACATACATGCAAACATCTGGAGGAACTGTCAAGGATTGACATTGGCAACTTAAATCGCTTCATCAGGAGCTCCGAGTGGTTTCGATACTAAGAGAGACCTATGGGGCCTAATTCTCATGGATGGGCTGCCACAACTACCTACCTACCTACCTACCTACAAGCATACACAATTGGTCATTACAACCCTTCAGTCAGGATTACGACCTAGTTTCTCACACCACTTATGTTATGTATGTTAATTTTATACATGAATGGCGGGACCTACAGTTTAAAGTCGACTACGACAGTTTTTTGAGAAGCTTTTTAATGACAATTTTATTCATCAAAGAGATTTTGGTTTTCCGACCTGGAGTTTGAAATAATTATTTTATTTGTTTTATTAAAAATATCTGCGTATCTATTATATATTTTTTGTCGATCATAAATTTCAAATATTGTAAACTCTTTGAACTGCTTGCTATATGTTCTAAACAAATTCTTTATAATTAAATTTATATTTTTTCTTTTTTTATGTGCATTAATAAAAACAAAATTTATTTCAGTGTCTTATTCCACTGTACCATATTGTATTATAGAAAGTGTCATATTAATACATGATTTGCTGTTAATGGAACGTAAAAGGTTTCCTTGGAAATTATTATTAGATTTTATTTTAGGGTATATTAAAGTCATAAGTGATTTTCAATTTAATTAAATAAGCTTCTTCTTTTTGTTTTTCTTAACAAAATTCATCATAATTGCAATATAGCAATCACTGTAGATATACGAGAATTTTTTTAGAAACACCCTCTGTCATAATAGCAGAAGTATTTCAATATGTTTTTCTTCTAAAAAAGTATACATATATTATTTTAAGAGATTTTAAGGGATATTTTTAAAAAAATATGTAAAAACTGACAGTAAAATCCTTCAATATCATGGCCATTCATGTTGAACTAATATTGATACATAAAATAAAAAATAATACAAAAAAATCATAGAAAGGAAGAAGGAATAATGTATTGTAATGTATTAAATTTCTATTTGGAAGTATGAATGCATATTGAGATTCCATAAAGGGTTTTATATTGAAGAGGTATTATTTATATATTCCAACTAATTCAAAGGCTTAAAGAGAGAAAAAAGATTTGATAGTCTTCGTACCCAAAAGGCGTAAACATTATCAATAAAGGTCTTTCTGAGATACTGACTCCCATGCCGAGAGAGGAAAGCGGGTGTGTTTGGTTCGCAGCTTGTATAGAAGCCCGAGTTTGAATCCCAATGGAGTTATAAAAACCCAGTTCGAGTTCCAAAGGAGTTAAGAAAAAATCGTACATCATGGTTTTCGAACTTGAAATTAAGTGACTTCGCTCCCTCCAAAACAATCCATCTAAGAATCCCCTCATACTCTGGAAATGACAAAAGGGATAATATTAAAGGGAAGTCAGGCAGTACTGCCACCTAGCGGAGAAACAGTTGGAATGAACGGTTAGCAAGATTCTCCATCACTACACCACATACTCGGAGGGCGTTGTTTCTAAGCAGCACCATTATCTTAGAGCCGCTACAGCAGACCAATCACCTGGTTAGCTGGAACAACTATAGATTACCGAAATGGCAAAATAACAACCATCCAGAACTTTTCGCAACAACAGCAACCAACTGGATAAGATGGAAAAAGTTTTGTAGAAGCCATATCCTTCCAAGAGGGGTAATGAAAAAAAATTGTAAAACAATCGGTCGAATAACGTGGTACTTATTTTTATTAATTTCGAAAAAGCTTTTGACATCCCATTAGATTGCAAAAGCGTGACAGGAAAGATAATGATAAGACTGATTGTAGTTATATCATGCTACTTCTTGTCACGTTCGTCATAAAGGCTAAATAAGCGGAAAGAAAACCAAATGAATAGGATGCTCACCAAAACTTTGTTCTTTCGCCGAGTGTCGTATCTAAGCACAGGATTTATTTAGGAACTAAGTAGTAATCTAGGCGTTCTTAATGACACAGACTATATCTGTCTACTTACAGCCAAGCATTCAAATGTTCAATTAAAGTCGAATGATGAGGTAACACTCTGATTTTGATTTGTATAAACACTGCGAAAATTTAAATAATGTAGTTAAGCACCACCCGCACGCATATGTTAATCATTTGCGAACTAACTCCGATGTCATCGAAGTTTCTATATAAATAAAGGCTGTGCTGCATTTCCAATGATCATAAGGTATGGAGATCATCAGATGTCACAACATCAATTAAAATATAAATATCAAAAATTTTTGTGAAGTCGATTAGCCTTCTCTTTAAGGTTTTGTTAACTGTTATAAGAAAAATACTCTGAGTATTCTAGCATTAGACGATCTCAAATATGATCGTCTATGATTGAACAGGAATTAATTTATTTATCAATTCAACGGAGTAAATGGAAGTGTATTGGACATGCACTCAGGAAATCGTTTGTTGAAGTACGCCTGCAATACCTAGAGAAGGCTGGTGTCTGAGTTAGCATTGGGAACAGGAGGCTAATATAGCGCATTGAAATGCCCAACCAGAGTTAGATTAAGATTAAATTTATCTGAGCATTCGCTCCAGTCGTCACTTTCACTATTTTCCGTTTAAAATAACATTCTGGGCGAAGAATAAGAAAACCTTATATTATCCTAATTGTATTTGATTACTTGTTTCTCACAAAATTATTAGTTGGCTACATCATATGGTATGTAATTTGTAAAATTATATAGTAAGACCCCCCTTAACGCGGGGGATACGTTTCGATAAGTTCTATCGCTAAAAACGCGTTGAAAAAGATACCTAGTATACACCGTCGCTATATAGTGCACCGCTTTAGGTTGGTGCATGACCGTTTCATTTGCACACATATGCAACAAGTATCAATACAGTGTGCGATTTAGGGGAATCCCAATACTACCGCGTAATACTGAAACAACGTTAAGAGGAGCAGTGTTAAGCGGATCTTAATGTACTAATTTTCTGAGCAGAATTTTAATACGTACCGCATATTACATTTGTGAAGTTAACACTCTATATTAAGGACTTTTCCTACATTCCCATGCATACAGTGTTATTTTTCTCATATTTTTCATTCTGTTTCTAGTTTTATTAAATTTTATCAAAATCTTCAAAGTTTTTTTTCCAATGTGTTTCAATTTTTTTAATACAAATCTCGGAATATCATTCCATTTGTATATTGATACTAGCATTTCTGCACTTCTTGTTAGAATAATGAAAACTCTTTTATTTAACAATTTTTATAAAATATTTTTCCATTGTTTTTCTTTTATCTCTCTCTCTCTCCCTCTTTTTTTCTACTTTTGTTAATAGTGTAAAAACCGATATGCTACCAGGACGTGCATTCAGTCGTCTTTATATAGCCAATGCGAATCGTCATGATACTGGAAACTATTCATGTATACTTGGCAGTGATATCACTGGGACTATTATGCTACATGTTCAAAATGGTATTTATTAATATATGTATATACGTATATATGTGTATGTATATGGCAAATAATACTATTCTTTAATATAATTCTAGATTTTTATCCAAACAGTTGCTTAGACATGCTTATGCATTTCATTACATTTTATAACAAAAATTAAAATTTATGAGTAATCATTAAAACAGATCTTATGAACAGAAACTCTCAAAAGCTGGTGCAACAAAGCTGGCAAAACATATCAGTACAAACATGAAAACGTTTGATAAAAGGCTAGCAGATGTTTTTCAAAACAAGGGCTTTCCGACAAAATATTAACGAATATGCCCATTAAATGTAAATATGTATATTAAGATATTTTTAAGCTGTTTGAAAGAACAACAAACATGCATGTTGCTAAGTCGTTTCTAATTATAATGCTACCACTACAATATATAAGTATAGCTTGCTATATTTGATGGATTAAAAAAGTATAAATATGGAATTTATATTCGTAAATTTTGTTCCACTTGATCTGCTCTTTACAAATTTCAATACGACTATAACAAGCTGAGTGTTAACAACACTGAGACACTCATATGTATTCTTTGGAAATCAGAAGCAAAGGTGAAAGCTAATGATATTAACTTAAATAAACTTTTTAAACTTAATTCAAAACGCACTCTTCATATAAGTCAAACTTAGCTTAGATAAAATTTTCACTAGTTTTTTAGAGTGTTGTGTTAATGACGAAATACTTGAAAAATTATATCAAAATTTGAGCTCTCAAAAAATTGCACGAAGTGAACTTTAAAAAGTAGAAGCTTATTTTATTTTCAAAAATCACCTGCCAGTAAATTTGATTCGCGAGGCTTTAGTTCGTGGTCAGTAGATTATTTTACTTACTTTCTAAAAGTGGTCAATGAGAAACCCTTAATTTTTAATAAACCCTAATACTATGTTCAGGCATGTAATTTAATTGAGTCAAAATACTCTTAAAAAAACTCGGAATAGAAAGTTAGGCTAAATCACGACTTACTAAGTTGTTTACATCCACCCTTTAGTCAGAATCACGACTTACAATTTTTACTTGTCATACGACTTGTGTGACCATATAAATCCACCTTAATAGAATTTCTGTGCAGCAGCTATGTAAAGAAAATAATATGGGAGTTTCGTGCAATTATGTATGTATGAAGTCGCCGCAGTCTAGTAGGTGTTGTGTTGGTATAAGCCAGAGTTCAAAACCCAGGCTAGACATCAAAACAAAATACAAAAAGTATTAGGTTGAGGTTTAGGTCGGAGTTTTAGCTCTGATATCAAAAAGCTCACTTGAGCACGCATAGCGGCCCGTTGTGATGTCACGGGTGAACGCAGTCCCTGTACTGACCAAGTTTCACCAAAATCAGCGCAAGGTCTGCACATCAAAAGCACGACTACCCTTCACTGGAAAACCAGCTAGAAAGTTTGATGAACGAAGCTTTATCCTTGATATCAATAGATGATAGCTCCGTCAAGTTGACAAGAAATGGGAGCCATATGACATATATCAACACCTAGCAAAAGACGGGCACTAACAAAGAAAGTGGATAACAGTCTCCTCTTCTTCAGCGGATCTGCATCCATGGCAGAAGTCGTTAAATGGGAGCCTCATTCTCTCCGCGTGTCTACCCATAACGCAATGACCCGTAAGCATGGCCACTGTGGTTCAGATGATGTCACGACCAAGTCCAAGTAAATGGTTGGCACGCCTTCTATCCATCAGGGGCCAGGTGAGTCTAGCGGTGGAGCAGGACTCCTCCTTGACCCAGGATAGGTTGGCGACGCGAAAGTATTTCCACGCAATGTCGAACTTGACCGAGGCAGGTGGCATACCAATTCCATTGAAGAGGATTCCAGAAGGAGCGCGCCAGTTCTGGCAAGCTCGTCGGTCCTACAGTTTCCCGGGATGTTACTGTGCCCGGGGACCCACACCAGTGAAACACTGTTGAATCGCTCAGAAAGAAGGTCGAGACAGCGGCGACATTCCCCAAGGATCCTAGAGGTATTCACGAAACCCGATAGAGATCTTATCGCGGCCTGACTATCAGAAAAGACCGAGACGCGAGTGAAAGGAGCACCGTTGACGAGGATCCATTGAGCGGCCCGGTAAATTGCCGTCACCTCCGTCTGAAATACGCTGCAGTAGTCCGGCAGACCGAGAGAAATATTCAGGTCCAGTTTCAAAAAGTATTTCTTCGGCGACTTCCTCTCAGCAGATTTCTGGCAAAAACTCTGAGAGTAAATAAAAATTGCCATGAAAAGTTTCTCAAAAATCTGTCGTTCGGAGTCGACTTTAAACTGTAGGTCCCGCGACTCATGTATAAAATTTAACATACACAACATGATTGGTGTGAGAAACCAGGTCGTAATCCTGACTGAAGGGTTGTAATGACCAATTATGTATGTATGTATGTAATAGAATGAGGATTATAATTTTCAAAAGATTATTAAATTCTACAATAAATAACTGGTACGCTAAATGAGAAATATGGTTCCGGTGCCCTTTAAGAAAGACATACCTTGCCATGTTGTTGTATGGTTGAGTTTTTGTTTGTCATTAGTATTGCAATTTGCGACGGTTTCAAAGCCTTTTAAAAGTACAGGAATTAAGTACGTTTTAGCAATTTGCATACGAATGGCAAAAGGAGTTGAATCTATGACAACAGACAAGTTTCGAAGCAGACTATAAATTCTACCAACAACGACACCAACCATATGGCCACGATAATCTGTCATTAAAGACAATACCCAGATTGGTTGCAGACTCGACAAAATCAATTTTATTTCCCCTGATACTCAATTAAGATATGCCATATGATCTATTGGTTTTCCAAACTATAATACATTTCGACTTTAAATCACTGATACATATTCCGTTAGCTGAAACCCAGGTCTGAATTTTTACGAAATCACGATTAATGCAATCTAAACAAGAAGTAGTGTTCTCCTTATGAGTACTGGTATAAAGTTGCACATCATAAGCATGTCACAGTCGACCAAAATATCTGATATTTATATACAAAACTACAGAGGCTCAGTATTGACCTCTGGGGAATAGCTCTACTAACATTAATCTGTTTATTTGATAAGAATAAATTAGACTACCGGCGAAATTTGAAAAATAAAACAGTTTCTAGAGCTTTATTACTCTAAGAGTTTTACCAAAAATCTGTTGGGAGGAAGTTGCCGAAGAAATATTATTTTTCATATTTCGTTTTGTTGGAGATTTCTGACCTAGCATTGGAACTATCGCCTCACGTCTAATAAGTCAACACACTATCTGCTAGCATAGCTGATTAGCATAGCAAATATTAGAAAAAAATCGTCAAAGACGTATATATATATATATATATATATATTAGATATTATATTAGACTTAAACATTTTAATCAAATCAGATACAATATTAAAGTCTAAGCAGTTACGATTGCTAAGTTTTAAATAATCTTTTTATACAATATTGCTTCTAAGGAATTTAATTTAATTTCAATTAACTTAGCTTAATTGGCTCTCTCTACATTAGCTGATGATTGTGATGAAACTAAAATATTTTAATAATTTTAGTAAAAGCTGGAAATTAAAAGATACCATTCGTCATTTTCATTTCTGACATTTTTTTTTTTTAATCGAGAAGTTTAATATAATTTTCAAGAAAAAATTTAAAGTTTAAACAAGATATTCCAGTGTTATTTATTCCTTGTATTCCTACGTAACACCCGTCTTTCTCGGAGAGAACCACGATTGGCCAGAGAATCGCACATACCAGCGATACTGGCTTAAGCTGTTGTATGATTTTTTTCTCGTAAGCGGCTTTGGTAGCATTTTTATCCGCGTATTAACACCAGCGCAAGCATATCACATTATAAACTGTGCATCTGATCATGTTATGATCTTTAGCAAAGTTGTTGCTCATGAGCCGACGAAGGTTTCTAAGTTAGTATGACCAATTTCCACTCGTATGTTATAAGAAGGAGGAAGGAGATAGTAGTGTTTGTGGACACTAGATTGGAATCCCTTTTTACCATAAGTGACAGAAAACACCTCTGTAGAAAGGGAGTTCCACATATGAATAGTTCTACTAAAGAACGAATTGTGTCTGTAATGTATGCTCGAGTTCTGCCGGGCTATGGCTCGCCCGGACGCGCACTCACATGTATAAAAAAAATTTCCATACCAGCTTCCAAGAAATCCAAAAAAAAACATATACTAAGGGACCCGAAAGCGAAACAACTAATAACGAAAATTACAACTAACAGATACTGACTGTGGTTAAACGATTTCAATGAGAAGCGACTGCAGATGTTTTCGCAGCCCTATAGCCCACCCACAGGAACCTAAAGGATCCCACCTTGATAGCTCCATCCCTAATATCCACTTATCTTATTTCTACCCTGCCACCATCCTATGAACTTACCTGCACCTAACTAATCACTCATTACAAAAAAAAAAAAAAAAAAATACGTAAACATCATAAAAAATCATTTTTAAATTTTTTTTAGTTTATTAAATAAATTTCTTTCTTTACCTAATAGTGTTTTCACACCAAAATTTAAATCCTGATTTTAGCATTAAAACCATAAACAGCTGATTTTGCGTTCACACTGCAAGTTTTATTAAAATTGGTTTTAAATTCATGACATTTATGACTGCGAGAAAAAAAATTTATGAGCAATATGCCTTATTTCATCTTGATATATTTAGCTTCTGACTTTCCTTTCGCACAAGAAACTATATTCATTGTGACCAGAAACAACACACATATCGATTAATAATTAAATATTTACAAATTTTTAAAATTTTCATTGAAGAAATTAAAAATATTCCAAATTTTTCTTTTTTTAATACAAAATAAATGATTATTTACATTTATTTATTTATTTACATTTGTTTTTGTTTTTATCAGCTGTTTTCAGGTTTGCAGAGCTGGTAGCTCTGATTTAGTACATTTAGTACATCAAAACAAGGTTGTATTTCATAAAACCAACTTAAAACCAATTCAAAAAAGGTTTTATTTTGGTTTTAACACAATAATTTTGTATGGTAAAATCAGGTTTTATTTTTGGTTTTAACGTTAAAACCAACTTTTGCGTTAAAACCACTCGGTGTGAAAACACTATAAGGTACCTTTAAATAGAATCCTACTAATATATATAAAAAGAAATTAATGAAAGAAAACTAATCTAACATACCTAATCCACCAACTCTTCTTAATATTACGATAAATATCTAGATTTACATATACAATTATATAATATACATATATATATATATAGATATATATATATATATATATAAAAAATTAAAATAATAATGATCTTAAAATTACAGTCAAAGTGAGTGTCAGTCATAGAGTCAGAGTCGTAGAATACCTGTATTACCTCGTTTATGAGTGGAGCAGATAGTCGTAATTACCGTTGTTGTAGGTTATTAAAGATGATATAGACACGGTGACTCAGGAACTGGTGATTTACGCTGATATGTCTTGGTGGAGGATAATATGATTGAAGGTTAAAGATGATATATTTTTCAAAAATTGATGATTATAGATGATATATAGATGATAATATAGTAGATAATATAGCCGAGGCGTGAGGATTGAAGATTAAAGATGACATCATGTGAAGAAATGGTGGAGATTTCCACGTGGTGGTTAGAGACGATATCAGGTGAATAGATGGTGGATATTTCCACGTGGTGGTTAGATATGATACAGGCTGAAGAGATGGTGGATATTTCCACGTGGTGGTTAGAGATGATGTCAGATGAATAGATGGTGGATACTTCCACGTGGTGGTTACAACCGTAGCAGCTAAGACGGCAAACACCCCATCGAAATGTCGGTTAATGCGGCCGGATGGTTCAACTTTTTGTCCTTTTTGTCAAGTATCCCGTGCACCAAAACGCGTACGATGTTTAACAACCTTAATGTGTCTCTTCTTACGATCGTCTCCATAAAGGTTCTTTTTTCTTCAACAAGCCACGCGCAACTTTTTTTTTCCTATAACACTTTTTTTTACATAAAAAAATCCACACTATCACTACGCACACAACCTTTCTCTTTTGCTGTCACAACCCAAAAAAAAGGGAAGACTCGCTTCAGTTGAGTGCTTTTTATGCCCACGCTTTTTTGTTTTTCCAGAATGTTCTGTCCCGTTATTTTCCATTTACGTTAGTAAAAGTATATTCGTTTGGTTTCAACATTCGTCCTTGTATCCTTTATCGAGATCACGTTGCCAACTCTCAAAATTCCCACTCTAGAGCTGCCACACTGTCGCTTCTTTTCTCTGCTAATTCGCATGTGTAACGCACATGACAAGTTTACGATTTAATTCATTTTAAGTAATTTTCAGTGGCGCCACCTGTCGGAAATTGGCCATACTAAATTAGAAACCTTCGTCGGCTCATGCGCAACAACTTTGCTGAAGATCATAACATGGTCAAATGCATAGTTTACGATTCTATAAAGTACATACAAACAAACATTCATTTTTATATGGGTATGTGGGCGTGGCACCTCGACGTCTTGAAATTTTAAATTAAAAAGTAGCTTAAAGTTTATTCCAGACACACAGGAAGGTACTGTTAAAATTTCAAGAAAATCGGTCCAGCCGTTTAGCCCTCTATAGACTTCAAACAAACAAACCCACAAACAAATAAACACACATTCATTTTTATATATAGTATATATAGACGTATTTCAATTACTGTCGTGTATAAAATATTACATAGAGCTGACGGGTGACGTATACGTAATATTTTGTTAGACAATAACACTCATACTTTTTTATTTATTTTATTTTATTTTATTTTATTTTATTTGCCTATTTCAATATAAAAAGCCTATAACTCCTTCCAGACATACAGGAAGATACTGTGAAAATTTCAACAAAATCGGTTCAGCCGTTTAGCCGTCTATATACTTCAAACAAACAAACAAATAAACACACATTCATTTTTATATATAAGATTTTCTAGTTCCAACACAATGCACTGCGTGTATAGGGGCCGTCCCATTAGTGTTGGTTCTACGAAAAAATAATATTGCTACTTGCCTTTGGTCTTCCTAGGGTAATATTAGAAGCTATATTCGAATCTTTAAAAATGGTCTTCAACGGCAAGTGGTAAGCTAGCTCACCTACGAAAAGTACCAATCTTAATTCAAAATTCTTGGTATTGCTATTAATTGCTGGGTAATGCTAGGGTATTTGTAGATATTTGAAGAACTTACCATTTTTTTGAAAGGTCTGATCATTTCTTTTTAAATTTCATTTACTACTTGGCGATTTTATTTACTTCGGTTAGTTAGCATATTATGTGCTGTCATGATAGGTGTTCGTAAATAATTTTAAAATATAATATTTTACTCCTTGTTATTACTAACCTAAACTGCAAAGCAAATACAACGCTTAAAGAGGCTTTTAATGTTCTAAAGTAAAGAATATGATGTAAATTTTTAATTTAAAAAATCGTCTCAATAAGTGTATAAATCGTCACATCGTCAATTAATATTTACTAAACCACAAAACCGTTGATAAATAATTAGAAAAAATCAGTCAACCAGAATAGTAAATGAAAAACTATGTCTTTGTTTCATCCAACACTTTATTCCATAGAAAACAAAAACCCCAAGACTGTAACAAATGGAAATTGAATAAATTGAAAATAAATTAATTGAAAATAAATTGAAAATTTAATTAATTAGTCTTAAAGTACAATGGTAAGGCAAGTTGATGGTAACGATTTACCTAACATATATTTTGGATTATATGATATGGTGTAAAGACAATGGTTATTCAATCACAATCTTACTGGAAACTTAAGTTGCTTTCTACCATAAAATAAATGAGCTCTGCAACTTAATACTATGTTCAGACATGCACGTATATTGAGAAAATCGCAATAAACGGCATTATTGATCTCAATATTACATATAAAATGTCAATTAATTATTGTTCACTAAATTCATAGATTGTTATAATATTGATTAAAACTTCAAATACAGCACTGTCATAAGCACGTTCAGTGAGCATATTACAATTTTCCGAACACTTTGACAACTCAAATGTCAACAGCAAACAAAAACAAAACAACGACAAACAAAAAATGAAAGGTCAGCAGAAAGGGATGAGAAAATATTTCCAACTGATGTCATATAAAAAAGAATTTTAATAACATCACGGACTTAATGTCGTACTTAATTTCCTACCCTTTCGATCTCAATGTTGTTTGAAGATAATTTCTAACTTATTTATTTTATATTATTACTGGGAATCCAGTTCCTGCTCTGAAGAAAGCAACTTCTGTTTCTTCTCCAAGTATTGCTGACCTCTAGGTCTTGACTGATAATCTATAACAGTTCTCGCAATTTCATCCTCGGGTTTATGCAGAATATGTTAACTGACCGGTATATTTTGAAAATACGACGTATTCAGCATTTAACAAATAAAGACCTTTGAGTTTCATTTTCCTCTAACAGTGCCATAAGCAAAAGCTTTCTTTTCTGCAAGCTATGCAGTATTATCAAATTTTTCTTTCTCATCCTTCTGAGAGAAGCCACTATGGAGTCAGAAATATTCCCTACTAACCGCAACAGCTCGGCGTTTCGGTTAATCATTAGTAAGACCTTTTCCAATGTTAAATTGTTTTCCATTTTTTCTCAAATTTTTTTTTGGCCCTAATTTTGGCGATTAAATTAAAAGCAATGTTGTTGAAGCAATCAGCTGTTTTGTTTACCAGCTGTCAAATAAATTTTGTGTCTGAACACTAAAAGTATTATCAACAAACCGAATATTAATTCAATAAAAGTACAGGTCTGAACATACTATAAGGTAGAAGCAAAGTCAGTAGTAAAGAAAATGAAAAAGATATCCAAATGCAATGAACTCCAGTTAAGGTAAATCAATTTACCACTTTAGTTACATTGTATTGTGGGGTAATCTGACACCAGGCAAACCGAAAAGTTTTTCTTGGCATTGAAGTCACCGTAGTCTGGTAGGCAGTGTATTAGCTTATTAGACGTAAGGCAACAGTTCTCAGCAGATTTCTGTCCATAACTCTGAGAGTAAATAAAATTGCCATGAAAAAGTTTCTCAAAAATCTGTCGTTCAGGGTCGACTTTAAACTGTAGGTCCCACCACTCATGTTTAAAATTGACACACACAACATGAGTGGTGTAAGATGCTAGGACGTAATCCTGACTAAAGGGTTGTAATGGCCAATTATGTATGTAGTCAACTGCGATCGGAAGTACGGGAGTAGCCTTAAACGCCTCTTATTAGTAAATACAGATAATAAAAGAAAATATGTTGTAGTGAAGTAAGACACAACCGCTTATACTTCAATATTATTTATCTTTGAAGAAGGCCACAAACCTTACCAAAAATAAATACAAATTTATCCTTTTTTTCCGACACGATAGACTTCCTGAAAAAGGTAACTTCTTTTTTACTAAAAAAGGTCATATTCACTTCTTCATATTCCATATCTTACAAAATGTTCTCCAAATATTAAATTAAAGAAAAAAAATTGAGGAAAGGGTATTTAAGTTCAATGCCAAAGAAATTTGTATAATTAATGGAAATTTTAACAAAATAAATTAAACAAACGGTTTCTTTTATTTTCCTTTGCTTTCTAGTTTTGGTGTTTCTATAGACATTTTCTCTTAAAAACGCACATTACGTCCTTCACGTTAATATTGGGATTCCCAGGCGGTTATGTTCACTGGGTTTAGTTATTTTTTTTCTGAGTTTAACCTTTTTTATATTTTATTTCGTTACTTAAAGGATGAAAAGGAACGAAAGAATGAACGTAATAAGGTATTGTCAAAGTTATTAATTTTTCTCTTTCCGTGCACGTAATTAATATAAATGGCGCTAGATTCACTGCTAGTTTCTTAAGCTATAAACATAATGTTACGATAATGGAAAATCTAGATATTGCGGTTAACATCGCTTAACATTCAAATTATAAACAAAAGCTGCAAAATAAAAACAATGAACTTGTTTACAAATTATTGCACTGCGTAATATAACAACAAATACCAGCATAACAAAATGGTAATCAAGTAAACAAAAATACAACAACAAACACTACAAGAATAAATGTAAACAAAATACCCAAATAACAATAATGAAACAACGATGTTAACATTTATGGAGATCTCGCGAAGGCGAAGCCACGAACATTCGCCTTCAAGAACATCCATCAGCCATCAGCGTTGCCAGTCATTTTTTTAAAAACTTTATTTCTGGAAAATAACTATTTTTTACAAAAAACTTGTTTTCTACAAAAGTATCAACATTTTTAAAGGAAACACCGGATATATTTGCCCTCCATTGGTGTTTCTTTGCTACTTTTGCCCGTTACTAATAAAATTCGCAATATTTTATTTAAAAATGTAAATATTTCGTGTTATTGTTGAATTTATCGAAAGTTTGAATATTTTGGAAAAACTTGTTTTGTTAGAAAACAACTTTAATGAAAACTTTTTCGCATCTCCAAAAACCTGGAAAAAAGGGAAAACTTGGCAAATGGCAGCGCTGCCTGCCAAATAAAAGGCAAGGCAAAACAGGCAACTGAGTAAGTAAAAGTTCAGTCAGTCTTTTGTGAAGGCGCGGTGCATTTGAAGAGAGTAATCGTGCTTTGAAGATCTCCGTTACAAAGATCTGTCGAACAATTGTGCAATAATTGTTATTGTTTATACAAAGGTGTAAAAAGAAAAACAATTGTTGTTGTTACATGAAGTTGTGGACAGTGGCACACAGAATAGTCCGAATAATAAAGAATTTTAATTAAAACTAAACACTAACTTATTTTTATTTTATTTGCAATCTACGAGCTCATATTTTAAACGTTTTTAAAGGTAAAAATGTAACAATAACCTTATTCGTATGTTCCGTTTATCATAATTCCTTGTAAATTGTTATGACTCATTGAGGAAAAAATTGTTTTTAATTTCCTATTTTAACCTTTATGTCAACAGATAAAAAATTATACTTACGTCAACAGAAGCATACCGGGGTATATTCATACATTTTATATGGAATTTCTTTTGTTGCTAAGCTTATTTTTGTGTTGATTTGTTTTTTTTACTTGTTGGGTGGTGTAACGCACTCTGGTTATGTACATACTAAAGACTTATGGAAAACGACCTCACATCCTGTGAGCGTACGGTGTTTTTGAGATATAAGCCGCTTTATACTTTTCGACAACGGAAACACACGTCAACAGCGTAAAAAACCGACAAAGCTGCAGCCTTAACGGACTTATTTTTAATACTGAATGATAATCTACGCAGCAATTACGTAACAGGTCCAAACGTGGTACCGGGTTTACCCAATACATACCATCGAAACCCGCCAATTACGGAATTAAAGTATGTTGGGTATGTGACTCCGTCTCATCCTATCCAATGAAGGGACAAATTTATACTGGATTGGCGGCATACTAGAAAAAAACGTAAGCGAGAGGGTAGTGGAGGACTTGTTCATCAATTATTTTCGTGGAAGTGGATGGAATATTGTTTGTGAAAATTTCTTCACAACATATAACGTAGCGAAAAATTTAATGATGTACAGCAGTTTATCAATGTTAGGTACAGTGAACAGAAGACGAGTGTTTGCACCACTATATTTCATTTTATCTAAAGCACGGGACATACATACATACATAATTGGTCATTACAACCCTTCAGTGAGGATTACGACCTAGTTTCTCACACCACTTATGTTGTGTGTGTTAATTTTATACATGAGTGGCGGGACCTACAGTTTAAAGTCGACTCCGAACGACAGATTTTTCACAAACTTGTTCATGGCAATTTTATTTACTCTCAGAGTTTTTGCCAGAAATCTGCTGAGAGGAAGTCACGGAAGAAATACTTTTTGTATTTTATTTTGATGTCTGGCCTGGGGCTCGAACCCTGGCTTTTCGTCTAATAAGCCAACACACTACCTACTAGACCACTGCGACTTCCTAAAGGACGGGAAGTAGAGTTAACTACATAGAATATTGAACAAGGCGACGAACAAATAGATGGCCTTTGGCTTTATTCTGCAATATACTAGACCTCGTTGCCCACAATTTACGTTTAGAATAACCGAATGTTGAAAGCTTCCACGAGCCGCCGTAGAATGTTCCTACACAGCCTCAGCGAACAACTGGTGAAGCCGGAAAGAGAAAACAGAGATAAAAATAAACATGTCGCTGCAGATAAAAGCGTGGACGCACCTGGTAGAATGAAAGCAAAAGGTAATTGCTACATATGTACAAAACGTCGACCAACCAGAAAATCCTGCGGGTTATGCAAAATGCCCGTATGTTCTGCTCATTCAAGTAATATGCCGCATTGTAATAAATGCATTTAAAAAAATTAGTATTTAATATTTTTTTATTGAATTAGAATTTTATTCTGTTATTAAGAACTTTTAAATTTTACTCAATAAACATCCAATATCAACATATTTTCATATATTTCATTATACATACCCAGGTATGTAACTGTTGACGTAAGGGATAAGAATGAAAATATGGCCACATCATTGGCCTCCATTCTCCAATTTTACTCAAGTCTAGAAATAAGGTAGAAAACACTACTAGTGAGGATATCATGAAATTTCAGGTTAATAGAGTTATTACTATCTGAGATACGCCGATTTAAAAACACAAAACATACCCGGGTATGTATCTGTTGACATAAAGGTTAAATTGAAATTCCAGATTAATTGTAAATTTATTTGTCTTCATCCATGCATAATAATACGATCAGTTGAATAGGCTAGTAGTCATAATCCTATTTTTTTAAGGGTAGCACATACTTTTGTGACCCAGAAGGTTATGTTGTTAGATGAGGAAAATTTATATTTAGGATTTTACTAAAAAGTGTGGTTTATATTGTTATTTGATTTTTCATAATTTTTTTTTTCAGTATAAAAATGATACTTGGGTGCCCTAGTAGTCTAGTTGGTAGTGTGCTAGACTATTAGCGTAAGGGTCGTGGTACCCGAGATACCCACCAGAGACTCTGGTCTGTGACACTACAGCGAGCATATGGTCATAGTTACTCAGCTCATGTATAATTAAATATAATTTGTAATTGTATTGTAATTGATAAATAATTAAATAAATAAACAAAAAATGATATTTGATATGTCGCTATAACAAAAAACTCAGTAAGGTATACCATATAAAAATGTATTAAATTTGATTATCAAAATTCGATCTGCAAAAAAATAAGCTTTGTATCACGAAATTATTCTAAACAATGTAGCTCAACAATTCGAATTTGGTGTGAGAAATAACCAGTGGAAGTTCAAGAACTATGCATTATTCTGTGAGGCATGTAAAGCGGGAAAATCATTCTACCGTAAATCTTTAAGAACGAAAATACGATGAAAATGCCGTAAGATATTTACAGTTTTTTTTAGCCTAATGCTATATACACAATAAACGCAATGCAGCAACCCCAACAGTTTTGCAATTGCAGTCTTATGTAAGCTACATGCAAACAAAAACAAAACAAATAAATATTTGGGGGTCATATTTCATAGATCAAGGTTTTATAACCTCTATTTTATGTGTGTTTTTTTTATTGATAGCACTAACCTCCCTCATCGCCAACAGAAATTCTCTCACTTTGAGCATTAATTCTATACTTGTTGCGAACAAATATAGAACTTAACCTAAATGCTACACTGCAGAACCGTTGTTTGTTCCTGCGTTGCCTTTGAAATCATCTCTTCCATGTATTCTTCCCATGTATTCTATTTTTGAGGTATTGCTGCGTTGTGTTTATTGTGCTGGACGATTTGGACTTAGTCGATGTCTAATCTAAAACTGCGCACCTGTTAAGAGATAAGCAATAAATCTCAAAAATTTGCTACAAGGTTCTTTCATTTGATACCACTAGAATATTTTCATATGAAGACATGTGAAGTGTATCGTGTAAAGAGACAAGCTAGCCACAATTCTAGATCTGGTAAAAATACTGGATGCTAAAACTGAATCTCACGGACGAAGCACTTTTAACACCGTAGTGAGCTACATTTACATGAAAAAGTCATTAAATAATAAATGACAGCCATTTATTTATCTTGTAAATATTGTTACGAAAATATAAACGGTGTTCATCGTTTAACATTAAAATGAGCAAAAGCTACAAAAACAAATACAACGAACTTGTGACAAGCAAACGAACAACAACAGTATGAAAGAAAAGGGGATAGACAAGTAAACAAGAACGCACCAACAAGCAATGTGAAAAGAAAAGTCGTGGTTTGAAGATCGCCGTTGTAAAGTTCTACCGAACAGTTGTCATTTTATTCCAGCGTAGTATCAAATCTACAAATAATCAAGTTGTTTGCTATGTAACATTACTTTAAACATGACATTGCCATGGCTACTCATACATATTAAAATTTAGTTTACTTTACTTTAATACACAGCTTTAGCTTCAATCGATCAAATCAATAAAGCCAATTTCGTTTCTTGAGTGATGTTTTTACGTGTTACATCTCACACGTTTTTCTGATTATTTACGGACGATACTGAAAACAGGCGTCATTTTTAAAACATTTGAAAAAAGTCTACAATAAATTAATTTGCAAATAGTAGGGACACTCTGATACTGATATTGAGTGATTGTAGATTGGTTGTCCCTTGCAAACAAATATATTTGAAGTGTTTGATGTTGATAAAACAAAATAAATTTCTAAATCTGTTCAATCAATGTAGCTGTGACAGTTTTATTTTTTCTTTTCATTTCTATAAGAAGCAAAGGACATTGACATGCAGTAGGTATAAAATACATTTGTATGTATGTAAAAAATCAATCATGAAATTAGTTTTTTGGTATCCCAGTGCGTATTTAACAACATTTAAGAAATAAAAAAGGTGATGAGAAATGATGCAATCACCAACGGAAAAGTTAATGAAAATATTTCGATTTCTCTATAACTGATACAAAATAAATACGTAGAGGCAGTAAGTTTACAGGTGGTAGATAACAATTTAAGAATTTCTCATGGAGATTAATGGAATGGAGTTTGAATTTTAATACTATGTTCAGGTATGCACTTTTATTGAGTCAACATTCGTTTAATTGAGTATAATATTTTAAGTGTTCAGGCATAATATACGCAGTTCAGCAACAAACAGCTGGTTGTTTTAACAATACTGTTTTTATTTTGTTTCTTTGTTTTGTTGAGTTGTCAAATATAAACAAAATTTGTTCGATTAATTGTAATATTCTCATTAAACACACTTATGACAGTGATGCATTTTAAGTTTCACTCAATATTATAACAATTTGCGTATTTATTGCGCAATTATTAATTGAAACTTTATATGAAATATTGAGCTCAATAATGGCGTTCATTGCGATTTACGCAATTAAAGTGAATATCTCATCACCGTATAAGGCAACGAATTATATTGAAATAAAAAAGAAAAAGGAAAAATGCCAAGTAAGATTGAAAAATTATTTGAAAGGTAAAATTGATATTTTTTTATTTTTCAATCTTATGTTATAAGAAAAATTCAAACCTGTATTCCAGTTGGCGTATTTATGTACCATATGAGCTAGTACACATACCATACATGTAAGATATTAATCGAAAATATTAATGGAGAAATGGTTTCGTGCTGCCGTGTTATATTATTTATTCAGAAGTGTTACTGTAACAGACAATAAGTATTTCGTAAGCAAAATAATATAATAAAACTACATTAGTAAAAAGGACTAAAATTTAAATTCTGAAAAACTTTGAAAACAAATTTAATTAAATAACAAAAAAATAATTCTTTTGGAGTTTTACACCATCATGTTTTCATAATATGGCTGTGAATGAATTTCCAGTCTTTTCCTTATTTTACAAAGTTTAAAAGGAACCGAAAAATTCAACAACCCCAAGCAAAATTCTAATTTAGCCAACTCACTGAAGTTAACACTGCTAAAAACAATTACTGACGGCGATGGAATAAAAAAAGCAAAACCGAAAACAAGAATCTGCCAACTGCATGCGTCGAAATTAAAAACAAATAAAACGATAACTGAGACTGTGAACGTATGAATATATTCAGGCACTAATAACGTGTTATATCTTTGACAATCAAGCATAATGTGTATGTAGGTCTCCTACCTTAATGCCTGTACGTAAACATCCTTTCTTTCATGAACAGTATTTTAAAGTTGGAATAAAGTTTATGATCGTTACGTTGTTTGAACGTAAATTTTCACCAGAAGAAACGGACAAGCCAATGGCTTAGCGGGCTATATTAACTTTTTTCATGTATTAATGATAAATAAATAATAAATAAAAAAATTTATCAAGTTAAAAAAAAACATTCCTAACCCCTATTGTAGTGACGCCATATTGCTTTCGTATTGATGATAGTTTGGTATAAGCTGAGTCACACAGATGAATCTGACAGTTGTTGATTAAAATCGGTAAATTACTACAGTTACGTTCAAGACTTAAACCTAACCTTCGAAGTCATTTGCACAAATTTTACAGCGCTGTGAGCATATTGAATGAAAAAGCTTTTGTTAAGAAGAAGAATGTTCTGTTTCATCAAGCCAATACACAAAGCAGTGGTATTTTTATTGTTTTGTTAGTTGATGGTGGTGGTATTCGATTATTTCTTAATTGGGCGCTCATAAATTAATACGACTCCAAATTGCAAACGTCAGAAATTCGGTAATTAATCACGATATCATGATAACATGCATACATAATTTACAATATCCTCTTAAAGTCATTAATAACCATTAATCTTACAATTATACGGACATACATTAATTTGTACATTCATATGTATAGTAAGTATATCGGGGTTCTCATGCATCACGCAATTATGTTTATAAATATGATGTTTCATAAAAGGCGTCAGTTTTGTTATTAAACCCTATACGTTTACGTTGGCTACTTTTCGTTTATTGGAGAATATTGGAATTATTATTCAGATTGTGTAATGTATGAATAAGTAATTATTGAACGCTTTAAAATTAAATCAAATTTACGGAAAAAGTTGCCATGGTTTGGTTTCATCGGAAGATATTTGCATCCGTACTAAAGGAATAAAAGCTTCCTATATTTTAATCTAAATAAAACAGTTCACATTACTTCCACTTTAGATGGTTATGTATGGTACGTAGTGCCGTCTTGTTGAAGTAATATGTCATTGATGTATCAATCATAAAATTCAGGCCAAAGATATTTTTCGATTTTTGTGGCGTAGCCAACGTCATCATCAATAAAATATAGACCAATTATTGTGCCAGCCCAAAATCCATACCAAACAGTGACATTTTCGGAATGCAATGGACGCTCTTGGATTTCGTATGGATTCGTATCCTCTCTCTTTTTGGTATTTTCGAAAATATTTTTTTGGTTCACATATTCATTCATCCAGAAATTTACCTCGTTTCTGAAGTTTTTCGATGAAAATTAATAAGGAACATACAATCATTTCTTGGTATGTTGACTTCGATCTTTTCCACAGTTATTAATCATAATCTTCTTTAAGGTATGGTGTTTTAATGGATTGCCCTCAAATTTCTGTGTAAAATCTCTTTATAAAGTGGGGGATCCATTGCTATACAGATTATGGGTACCCTTCACAATACCACTAGAAACTTCCTTTTTATTTGCTTAATTTGATTACATATAAGCCAGTTGTTGTAGACAATTGTAGTTTATCTTAAGCTAAAATAATGGGCAATAATCATACAGAATTGGTCCTGAATAAGCGATTTCCTATTGCTAGTATCTCTATCTCCTCTGACAGCCTGGCGGCATATGGGTTCCTGCTAACAGGAGCTATTCATCTCGGTAGGAAAATAGGTCCCTGGTATATGTGAATTCGTGGCATTAAGCAGGTAGACAAACCTGCGAGGCGGGCGGCTTCCACATCACTGTTGTAGCCAGAACTTTTCTCTGGCCTGCAAATAGATTTTTTGAAAGTTATACTCCACCAAAACTTGCAATATCCGACGTTTTGACAAGGCACTATAAACTCAAAGTGTATTTGTCAAGAATCGAAATCGTCTCGAATGCAAAATTTCGATTCTGCAATGATGGCAATGACCATTCCAAGAAGAATCAACAAGGTGCATACACATTTTTGTGCAGGGAACTGTTTATCAAGGGAGTAGGCTTGAAGCAGACGTTATAGGGATATCCTTATAATAGACTGTATGGACTAGGGAGGCCAAACGGGATTGATTTTAATTAATCCCGGGATTCGGAATTTCGATAATCCCGATCCCGAAATCCCGGTATATTTCGACATAATCCGATATCCTAATATCCAGAAATGTCCTGGGATTTCAGGATTTTCACTTAATTATAAAAAAATAAAACAAATTTTGTTTTGTTAAAAATTGCATTCTTTTAATGTTTTTCACAATTATATGTATGTATATGTATAAAATAATAAAAATTTAACAAAAAATAATAAAAAAGCTGAAATTAAATTAAAACCATACATCTACATTCATACAAATATATATACATACATAACTACATTCGTGAAGAAAAAACTTAGTACCCTTTTAGGAAGAGTCTTTGGAGTCCAAAATACATATACGTTACTTGTACTTATAGTTTTAAGTAATATTTTGAAAATAATAAAAGCTTCTAATATTTCATAGAAGAGCTTTAAAAGAATTTTTATGTCACAATCTACGCTTATGGGTCCAGAGTTAGAGATGGTTATATGCAACTATTATTACATTTTTACTTCTACGACCACATGACACAAACAAGTCTCTACTTTTAGAAAGTTTAGTATCTGAATTATCAGCCTCATTGATAGATTTTATTGAATTTTACGCTATTCGATGGCATTGCTTAACTTTATAACAATGGAATTCGAGTTCTTGTTCAATTTCCCATCTGATATGCTATCATCGATATCGAGTGGTATAGATTCTATACCACTATTCTACACTAAAGAATGCATACATACAGACATAATTCACAATTACAACCCTCCAGTTAGGAATACAACCCAGCTTCTCACACCTCTTATGCTGTGTGTGTAAATTTCATGCATGAGTGGCGGGACCTACAGTTAAAAGTCGATTCCAAACGACAGATTTTTGAAAAACTTTTTCATGCAATTTTATTTAATCTCAGGGTAAATAACTTTTTCTGGCAAAAACTCTGAAAAGAAAATTTTTCATTTTTTATTTTGTTGAAGATGTCTGGTGGACTCGTAAGCACTCATGAAATTATGAATATAAGTAAGTAAACTATATTGAAATATAACTATTCTGATTCATTCGTTTTCACTACAACGATGATTTATAAGTATGAGTAAAATGAGTATGAGTACAATGTTGACATCAAACTCATAACATTTGAAATATGATTGATTCATACACCTACTCATTCAGATTCATAAATTTAGAAAAACTCTTATAATACTCATAAATGATTCGAGTGAATCGAATCATTCATCAAAATTTGCTGTCTTAGTTGTCGTTGCATTACATACATACATAATTGGTCATTACAACCCTTCAGTCAGAATTACGACCTAGTTCCTCACACCAATTATGTCGTGTGTGTTAATTTTATACATGAGTGGTGGGACCTACAGTTTAAAGTCGACTCCGAACGACAGATTTTTGAGAAACATTTCATGGCAATTTCATTTACTCTCAGAGTTTTTGCCAGAAATCTGCTGAGAGGAAGTCGCCGAAGAAATATTTTTTAAATTTTGTTTTGATGTCTGGCCTGGGGCTCGAACCCTGGCTTTACATCTAATAAGCCAACACACTACCTACTAGACTACGGCGAATTCTATTCAGATTTATAACTTTAGAAAAATAATTACTTATAATACTTATAAATGATTCGAATGATACGAATCATTAATCAAAATTTACAGTCTTAGTTGTTGTTGCATTTACAAACAAAAGAAGAAAGAAAAACGACAAAGACAGCAGGCAAAACAAATACATAACCGTCTAGTGAGTATTGTAGTGTTCGTACGCGAACATATACTATACTTATACTTATACTCATACTTATTTTGTAATTCTTGTAAATGTTGAGTCATGGAGTGTCGAAATCAATAACATCATGCGTATTTTTAAGTATAAGTACGATGAGTAGTATGAGTATAATATGAAAATAAGAATGAATGCGTATAAGTATCAGAAATTATGAGTATGATTCGATTCTACTCATCTTTTTAAATACTCAGTGCTGATCTCTGCTATCTACTAGACTAGATTACGGCGACTACCGATATGGCCCTGAATTAAACAGACCTGAACTGATCCTTAGATTCCTTTCTAAATTTTGATTATTAAATAACAAAAGATACATTCTTCAAATATTTATAGCCTGTTATTACTGGTAAACGGTACGAAAATAAATATTTCGTTTTATTGCAAAACAAGCCATACGTGTACGCTAAAATACGCATTTCGTATGTCATGCATACGTGCTTATACATGTGGTATGTGCAATAACATGTATAATTAATCATGTTGAACTATACATCCTATATTAACTTATATTGCGGGCATCTTATCCAAGCATTAATCATTTTATTCATAGAATACCCACTTAATTATTTCAGGATACCCTTGCAAAACTGCATGGATGTTATTTAACGTGGTACTAAATAAAAAACAATGCCGTAAACTAATTTTTTTACTTTATAAATTACATATGAATTTATAATCCCGAAAATTCCGGTACAAATTTCAAAAAGTCCCGATATTCGCCATTTGCAAAACCATGAAAATCGCGAAATATCAGGATTCGGAATTTCCCGACTGGAATTTCTAGTATGAATAGTAAATCAAAATCGATTACTAAATTGATTACACTTTTAAGTTGATTTTCAACTTGATCCCAAGGGAGGAATGGTTTCTTATTAACGGTGAATATTGTGAGTAGTCGCCATAGTCTAGTAGGTAGAGTGCCGACTTATTGGATGTTAGGCAACGGTTCAAATCCCAGGTCAGACATCAAAATGAAAATACGAAAAAAATATTTCTTCGGCGATTGCCTCTCAGCAGTTTTCTGGCAAAAACTCTGAGAGTAATTAAGATTGCCCGCCACCCATGTATAAAATTGACGCACACAACATAAGTGGTGTGAGGAGCTAGGTCGTAATCCTGACTGAAGGGTTGTAGTGACCAATTATATGAATATCGTTACTGGACAGTCAGCACTTGTCAGTCTCTGTTCTTCGCTTTATGTTGTATCGCTATCGGCTGCTATTTGTAGCGAAATGAACTTTTATTTCAGAAAAGCTGTGACTACTTCCTATGCCATCCTGTTGACTTAAAACAAACCAAAATGTCTTAAATTCACCTACAAAATTAATTTTAACAATCCTTAAATTCTATTTCGAAATCAAAAACATAGATCAAATATAAAATTCTATTTAAAATGACTTGGTGTCAAATAAATAACCTTTAAAGCATTCTTATAACTCCAAATAAACCAAGAATTATTTGCTTATAATTCAAGCTGAGTGGTAATCTATACTATTTCGTATAAATGTTTGAAGAATTTTATAGAATTCTGTATTCAACATTATTTTGTAATGACCTCAACTAAAGAATTCTCAACTTAAAGAATTCTTCTGCTTACTACTCTTCAGCAAAACTGAGCGTATGTAACACAAACGTAGCTGCCAACATATTTTTTTTATATTCTTCTGCCAATTACCGTCCATAAGAAATTCTAATAAAAATGTGAAACAGATAGGAAAACAATTTAACACTTTTTATTTCATGAGCTAGTGAACTATGAAATACCACTAAGCAACCAAACAGATTTTACCCCAGGAATGTACAGATTTTTTCTAATAAACTTTCGTAGCTTGGCAACATACAGTGGTATGTAAAAGTTTTTTTCTTTAGTCAATTTGGTTTCTGTGAACTGTAACGTGCTTACTTATTTACTTACTTAATTGGCCATTACAACCCGTTTATCGGATTTCGGCCTGCCGCAACACATCCTTCCAGGCGCCTCTGCTTCGTGCGCGCCTACGCCAGTTGGTCACACCAATCGATGACAGGGCTTCCTCGATTTGGTCCTTCCAACGGATGCAAGGTCGTCCTCTTCGCCGACTTCCGCAGATTCCCGCATCAAATACCCGTCTTGCCGGCGTATCCTCCTCCATTCAAACGACATGGAAGAGCCAGCGCAGCCGCTGGATATTAATACGCTGTACAACGTCCATGTCGTTGAGGAGCTCATACAGCTCACTGTTGTATCGGATACGGAAATCATCGCCAACTCGCACTGGACCGAAGAACTTGCGCAGTACTTTTCTCTCGAACACTCTCAAGGCCGCCGCATCTGTACTTAATAGGGTCCATGCCTCTGCGCCATAAAGAAGCACGTGCTACAATATTTAAAATTATTTTTTATTTTATTAAGTTAAAAAGCTGTTGGTACTGCGTACAGACGTGTGACTGTGTAAGTTTGTTAATGCAATGATACAATGGGATTTAGCTCCAACAGAAAGACTAATTATGATGTAGGGGAATCAATCGATTGCGTTTGTGTTACTGTTTGTTTGTAAGCACTAGTTCAGTTTACAGCAAGATAGCTGTGGTCACGATAAACATTCAACATATTCTGCAACGTTGATTTCCGCATTAGTGCTGAAGGTTAGTATACCTTTGTTTTGAGTTAAGTCTCGGTAACAAAACATACGTTCGTTTTTAAAATGCGGAAAGCGATGTAATATCGGCATTTGCATAACTCTTCATATGCTAAAAACGAACGTACGTTCCATTACATTCCGTGGCCGTTTTGATAGCCGGGGCTTTATTCATTGCTTATATGCAGGAAATTTTGAAACGAGATAAATGAGAATTTACTACAAACCATAACTAACTTTATAACAATATCTGGTTTTGTTTTCATATAATCGCTTGCCTTACAGAAGCTTACTGCCGCACATGTGTGTACGGTATACTAAAAGAATAAAATCGCATGAAAGAATAATAGGGTTTAAGGAAATTAACATATACACCTGGGAAATTCACACAAGCCCTTGTATCGTTGTATGGCGCATATTGTTGGACGAATATACAACAGTGTAAGCTTGTTGTTGATAATTTTCATATAAAAACTCGATACACTTATACACAAGTTTTTAAAAAGTTGTATTGGTTTCGTGCTACCAGTTTATGTAAATGCCTGTAACTAAAAAGAAGAGTAAAAATACAAAATATTTTCTATGTAACTTGAGTGAACAATTAACATTTCAAAATTATAATTGTTCGCACCATGTAATTAATTAATTTACTTTTTTCCGTAATATTTGTCGCGCTATAAAATCAATGATAGATTAATTTTATTTTGTAGTGAACTCAGAGTTGAGTTCAACTTTTTTTTATTTAAAGTAAAGTAACTTATTTATTGTACAAAGATTTATTTATTTATTAATAACTTTTAAATATTTTCACAATACCGTAATTTTACTTAGTTTTAAGTTTTAATATGTAGATCTTAGCTTTTATTTATTTCTTAGTTTTAAGTTTTAATTTGTTACTTGTTTAATTATGCGTAAACGTCTTGTTGGCTTGCCTTCTTCCTTGTGAATGCGTTTCTTTTCTGTATAACATAATTTGTATTCTATTTGTTTTTGCTGTTTAACCGTTATTATTTTATTATTTAAGTGTGTACTAAAAATGTAAAAAAGCGAGCAAGGAAGAATGCAAAACAACAAAAGCATGAGCTTAAAGGTATTTAATCTTACACAATACTACATGACTTCAAAAGTATTAAATCTTAAAAGTATTTGTTCTTAAACACTACTACAATACCCCCTCCATAAATTGGTTTCTCCATCCATAAAATTTTTTTTTTTTTTTTTACTTCAAATTCTGTACTTTTAAAATTCATTACTTTTACAAAAAAATGTTTATGGATACGAGAAAAAATATAAATATACAGTAATAATATATACTGATCTAATCCATACACAGTAATAACTTATAATAATAATTAGATTCTCTTTTTCCTTTCCCTTAAATTATATTTTACATTCTTATGTTCATTGCTGTTATTTTCGGTTAACATTTGATTTTCATTGTTTACAATTTCTTTTTCAACAATTTGATTATTATTTTGAATTTTATTTTCATGAACAATATTGTTTTCATTATTATCTTTTGTTACAGTATTTATTTGAAACTTTTGAAACGGATCTGATACGGTAGTTGGAACTTCTGATACCAAGGATTTGTTACACGAAATCAATTGATTGGCATGTCTTTTCCAAATTTTATTTGACACTGTTTTCACTAAATATATTTGTCTGCCTCTAACCTTAAGTATTACGCCCCTTGTCCAAGAAACTTTCCCCGGAACAGAATAATCTTTAATCATAACATTATCATTTTCCCTAAATACAGACTTTTTGTAACCTTTATAATATTTTGCCTGATTTTGCTGTTTGTTTTTCACAAAATTTTTAACATACTTAAGGCTCCTAGTTTCAACTTCCCTTTTAGGATTCAATAGATCTAATCTTGTCCTTAATTTTCTTTTATTAAACATCAAATAAGCTGGTGAAACTCCAGTACTTGAATGTATTGTATTCCGGTAATCAAATAAAAATCTGCACAACACACTATTAAATTCTGACAACTTAGCGTTTCTCAGGCTACGTTTCAACGCATTTTTAAGTGTCTTAACGGAATTTTCTGCCTGACCATTAGTGGAAGGATGTCCCACAGGTGTTGTAATTTGTTCGATACCATTCCTTTTCAAAAAATATTTAAACTTATTGGACACAAAAGATGTGCCGTTATCTGACACAACATATTTAGGCAATCCAAACCGAGCAAAAAGCTCCCGCAAAACCGCAATGACAGCGTCACTTGTCGTATTGGTACCCATATCGACACATTCAACCCACTTGCTAGTACTATCGACTACTACTAAACACCAACGTTTACAAAAAGGACCGAAAAAATCAATATGTATCCTAGACCACATTTCATCAGATCTTGGCCACGGAATTAATTCCTGCTGAATAGGATCTGGACGCGTAATCAAGCAAGCGTCGCAAGCTTTTACAATTTCCTCCAAATGTTTACCCTGTCTAGGCCACCAACAACACTCACGAGCCATTGCTTTCATTTTCGCTATTCCCATGTGTGAAGCATGTAAAAATTTAACTACTTCAGCAATTAACTGTGTAGGTATAATTACCCGATATCCCCAAAATAAACAATTTTCCTCTTCCGATAATTCATTTCGCCTTAAATAATATGGTAACAATTCGGAACTCGGACATTTCTCTGGCCAACCAAACTTCATAAACTTACTAACTTCCTGCAATAACGTATCCTTCGATGTTTCCAGACCAATCATTTTAAAATTTAAAAATGTATCCTCACCGTGGAGATTCTGCAAATAATTAAGGTAAACATTTTCCGGAAATTCATCCAAAACCACGTTACAATCCTTTGGATATCGAGAAAAATAATCTGCAATATTGCCCTTTGACTTAATATGACAAATGTCAAATTGGTATCCGGATAAAATTAAAGCAATGCGTTGCAAGCGACTAGAAGCCATTAATGGTATGCCCTTTTTTGGGTTAAAAATATGATGTAACGGCTTATTATCGGTCACCAATGTGAACTGACGACCATACAAATAATGATGAAATTTCTTAACACCGAATAAAATTGCAACTGCTTCCCGGTCCAACTGCGAATACCGTTTTTCTGTATCCGTTAAGGATCTAGATGCAAATTCTATCGGTTTTTCCAAACCACCTTCATCTATTTGTGACAAAACAGCCCCTACTCCAACTGGACTAGCATCCACTGTTAATTTGGTTTTAAAATTTGGGTTAAAATGAGCCAAACACTTATCAGCCAGTAATAGAGATTTTAATTGATCGACAGCTGCTGAGCAACTGTCATCCCAAATAAATTTTGCATCTGCTCTAAGCAAATTGTGTAAAGGATGCAACAATGTTGACACGTCAGGTAAAAACCTCCTATAAAAATTCACAATTCCTAAAAATGCCTGTAGCTCCTTTACATTTTTAGGATACGGAATACAATTGATCTCACGAATCTTTTCGGGATTCATATGTAATCCATTTTTGTCTATTATATGACCCAAGTATTTTATTCTCTTAGAAAAAAATTCACATTTGGCACCTGACAATTTAAAACCAGCATCATCTAAAATATTAAGAACTCGCTCGAGTCGTTTAATATGTAATTTCCTATTAGGCGCACTAATTAAAATATCATCTAGAAAAACTACAACGCCATCTAATCCGGTTAGAAGAGAATCCATAATTCTTTGAAAAATTGCAGGCGCTGAAGCTAACCCATAAATAAGTCTTGTATACTGAAATAAACCTTTCGATGTAGAAATCGTAGTATATTTCCTGGAATCTTCATCCAACTCAATTTGTTGATAAGCCATGCTCAAATCTAGCTTTGAAAACTCCTCCCCCCCATGTAATTTTGAAAAAATATCCTCAATTCGAGGTAAAGGATATTTTTCAACATATAAATAAGGATTGAGGGTAACCTTGAAATCGCCACAGATCCTAATGCTACCATTTTTCTTCACAATCGGCACAATAGGCGTTCCCCATTCACAATATTCCACAGGCTGCAATATATTCAACCGCACTAATTTATCTATTTCGCACTCAACTTTTTCCTTAATAGCCAATGGCAATGGACGTGGTCTACAAAATTTTGAAATAGCTCCTTCTTTCACTCTCAATACCGCCTTACTTTTCCTAAACAGTCCTAAACCACCATCAAACAGATTCCTAAACTTTCCAATAATTTCCGATGAACTACCTACTGTCGCCTGATCCGCATAATTTAACCTACAAATTTCAATTTCAAACATTTTTAAGAACTTCCTACCCAATAACGGAGGACCACCGTTCCTAATCACTAATATGGGAATTACCCTAACTTTATTGCCATATTCAACTTCAATGTTACACGATCCTATTGGAGATATGTTTGCACCATTATATGTCTTTAATAACATGTTCACTTTTTTCAATTTAAAATTTTTAAAATTTTTTTTATAAAAATCATCAGAAATAACATTATTTTCCGATCCCGTATCTAATTCCATTTCAAACGGTTTCTTATGTACAAAAATTTTAACTTTAATCGGTCCATCATTGTTACTAGTGATGGAAAATAAACTTAAGTCATTATTTTCAATAAAATTAAAATTATGCGATTTACACATTTTTTTCAAATGGCCCTTTTGCCTACACTTATTACATTTACAGACGTGTTCGAAATAATAAGAACATCCAAAGCGAAACAAAATTTCGTTTTAAAAAAATTTTTGAGAAAGATTTGAAAATATGGTTTTTTATTATTTTTATTGTAGACATCTTTAGCTTTTTAAAAATACTTAAAGTTATGTTTTAACTCAACTAATTTTTTTATACTGCCAATAATGTTGAACTAAGTCGAAAATCAGGTGTTCGAAAAAATAAGAACAAATTGGAAAATTGGTAATAATTTCAGTTTTAACGTTTATTAAATTTACAGATTAGTATTATTTGTTTGTAAGTAGTTAATATGAAGTAGCCCCTCCACGATTAATGATTACTTCGGCACATCTGGACCTCATAGAAGCTATCAAAGTCTGACATCTGTGGAGTAGAATATTTTGTATTCTTCGCTACAAATCAAAGTTTCTCCATATTTTTGGGCCTTGCATTTGTAACACCTTTCTTTACATCAATCCAAAGATGTTCAATTGGATTTAGGTCCAGCGATTGTGCCAGCCAATCCATAACATGGATAGTATTGTCCTGGAACCAACGCTTTGCTTTCTTTGAGGTATGCTTCAGGTCGTTGTCTTGCTGAAAGACCCATCGCAAAGGCATTTCCTCTTCAACGTAAGACAACATTACGGCTTCTAAAATATTTTGAACGTAATAGGTGGCATCCATCTTCCCAACGATATGAACTAGAGATCCAACGCCGTTCTACCCAAAGCACCCCCATAGCATGAGCCTGAAACCGCCATGATTTATAGCTTTTATAGTGTACTTGTCGTTGAATTGTTGATTAGGAGGGCGTCTAACGCACTATTTATCTTTGCCGTTGTAGAGTTGGACTACTTTTTTTCATCGGTCCATACGATATTCCGCCAAACATTGTCAGGCTCATCGATAAACTTTTTGGCAAACAGAAATCCGTTCTTTAGATGTATTTTTTTCAACAATGGTACTTTTCTAGGACTTCGTACTTTCAAATTGACTGCAATAAAACGTTTTCTTATCGTTGTTGTAGCAATTGGGAGGTTTAATTCGTTTCTTATCTGTAAAGACGTTATAGAGGTGTGCTTTTTAACGATCCGTGTGGTCGCATTATCCTGCCTTTTGTTAGTTTTCCTACGCCTACCGCGACTTTCGATTTTCAGTAACCAGTTCCTGGCATTTGTTATCGCTACGTTGGAAATTCCAAGCTGTTCCCTTATGAAAGCACACATTTCCCTTCGCTGAGCAATTTTTTTTATTATCTTATGTTGTTCGATAGAGCAATGCTTGCTTTTTTCATTTTAGAACAATTTTTCACCAAAATAAGTCAATATTCTGCACAAAAAATGATCAAAGGCATCTCAACAATTATATTTGTAACAAAACTTTCGACTTTTTTTCACATGTGAGGAATGTAAGTGGGACCAATATGATTTGTTCTTATTTTTTCGAACACCTGATTTTCGACTTAGTTCAACATTATTGGCAGTATAAAAAAAATTAGATGAGTTAAAACATAACTTTAAGTATTTTTTAAAAGCTAAAGATGTGTACAATAAAAATAATAAAAGGCCATATTTTCAAATCTTTCTCAAAAATTTTTTTAAAACGAAATTTTGTTTCGCTTTGGATGTTCTTATTATTTCGAACACGTCTGTATAGTTTCTAAACTTACAGTTCTCGCTTCTATGGTCGCTGTATCCACAAACCTTGCACTGCTGATGTGTTGACTTTTGCGGCTGTTGTGTTGTTTTCTGTTGTTGTGTTGCTTTATATTGCTGATGTTGTTGTTGTTTTTGCTTCCATCCCTCTTTTCGTTTAATAAAATTTAACGATTCCTCTTTAACGTCTGCAACTTCATACTGGCGCTTGGTATATTCCACATTATTGGCAATTTCTACCACCTTATCAAAAGTGCAGTGAATCGATTCCAAAAATATTTTGTCCCTGGCCGGACCTTTTTCCAACCCCATCACAAATTTATCACGAATAGCGGTTTCCAGATTTGTACCGAACTCGCAGTACACCGCTAACGAACGCACTCTAACGGCCCATTCGTTTACCGTTTCAGTGGGTAATTTACATGCATTGTAAAATTTAAACCGCTCTGCAAACCCAGTTGTTGCAGGCTTAAAATGACGACTCATCGCTGCCAAACATACCTCAAATGTGGTTACAGCCTCTTCCACTATTGCTGGACTCACAAGGTTTTGCAACAAGATGTACGAGGTTTCGCACAACGATGTTAACAGAATCGCTTTTTTCTTTGTCGCATCTTTTACATCGTTCGCGATTAAAAATTGTTCTAATTGGTTTTTAAACACCAACCAATTTTTTTGTGTATGGTCGAAATACGGCACTTTTCCAATTATTGCCGTAGCCATGGCTTTACCTTTATGTAAATTTTTTATACACACTTTTATTTTTTAACCTCGTCGCCACTGTAGTGAACTCAGAGTTGAGTTCAACTTTTTTTTATTTAAAGTAAAGTAACTTATTTATTGTACAAAGATTTATTTATTTATTAATAACTTTTAAATATTTTCACAATACCGTAATTTTACTTAGTTTTAAGTTTTAATATGTAGATCTTAGCTTTTATTTATTTCTTAGTTTTAAGTTTTAATTTGTTACTTGTTTAATTATGCGTAAACGTCTTGTTGGCTTGCCTTCTTCCTTGTGAATGCGTTTCTTTTCTGTATAACATAATTTGTATTCTATTTGTTTTTGCTGTTTAACCGTTATTATTTTATTATTTAAGTGTGTACTAAAAATGTAAAAAAGCGAGCAAGGAAGAATGCAAAACAACAAAAGCATGAGCTTAAAGGTATTTAATCTTACACAATACTACATGACTTCAAAAGTATTAAATCTTAAAAGTATTTGTTCTTAAACACTACTACATATTTAAATAAAACGCGAGGGTGATTTTGTTTTAAATGATCGATGTTTATTTCCTTCTAGTTCAATAGCGACTGTCTTAAAAAATTATAACAAGTTAATTTGAAGCGCAAAAGAATTTAAAATAAATAAGTACACCTAATTCTGTTTTTACACGGTAGATTGGTTCCAGAAAAAACCGTGTAAAAAAAAAAACCGTGTAAAAAAAGACACTGATCGTATGCAAAAATAGGTGATTGGTTCCTAATCTCTAAAACCTATTAAAATTAGTGAAAAACAAGGGTTTTTTAAGAAGTTTTGTATTTGACATTTTCTTTTAGGGATTCATAAAATATTTAACAAAATTAAAAATATAAATAGCTTATTAAATATAAAATATTTTTTGGCTTACCTTTCATCTTAATGCGTTAAATTTAATGTAACGATAGAAAAACAAATTTGCCAATAAAAAATTTCTTTACCAAACACAAAATATTAACACATTTCAATTGCTCTGACCTTTGTGCTTGTATGCACAAAAGGGAATTCCCCTAAATTTGTGCCATTTACATTTGCTTTGACCAGTAAATTTGCTTGTCGCGCAAAAAGGGAATTCCCTTAAATTTGTGATATGAACATACTTTGCAAAAATTAAATTTGAAAAAAAAATTTAAGCACAAAAAATTTTAAATCGTGCTAAATGGAATAAAATCGTGTAACAAAAATTAAAAATATTTTTTTTTTCAAACCGTGTTATATCAAAACCGTGTAAAAAAAGACCGTGTAAAAACAGAATTATAGGTGTATTTAACTAAATATGTGTCCCGTTATAAAATAACAACAAAAACCAAATTACTTAAAAATGCAATTGTTATGTACTTAGGGTTTTACATTACTTTCGAATAATAAAAAAATGATCAAGTGAGAATGCGACACAAAAGAAAATATTAAAAAATTTACAAAAACAATATTATTGTTGAAATTATTAAAAATAAATTTAGGATGCTCACAGTTTAATTAAATAAAATTTAATTAGAACAAATCAAAAAATTAAATTAATAAATTAAACATAAGGTGTTGGCTGCGATCTTATCCGACATGCTCCCCCCGTTGAAAGGCCCCTCTTTCAAGATGAATTTAGAGGAGGTAAGGGAGCTACTTTATGAATAGGACGACATTTTTTGACTTAAGCTCTACTACTCGAACTCGTCCATCAGAACCAAGTATAGCTTTTGTTATTCGAGCCAACTGCCATTGTTGTGGTGGGGTATTGTCTTCATGAACTACAACAAGTTGACCTTCGATGACATTTGGCTCCAGTTTTGACCATTTGGCTCGTCCTAGTAGTGACAAGATATAATCCTTAGACCATGCTTTCCAGAACTGGTTCTTTAAGTACGAAATTCGCTGGAAGTGACTAAGAGACCCTGGTTTGGTAAGATTTAAGGTTTCTTCAGGAAGGGCCATGAAAGGTGAACCAATTATTAAGTGGCCTGGTGTTAAGGCTTCACCATCATTAGGATAGTCAGACATTGGAGTGATGGGGCGAGAGTTTAAAATGGCTTCAACTTCAGCCACAAGTGTCTGCAATTCTTCAAATTTAAGATACGGCATGCCAACGTTTTTTACGAGCAAAGTTTTAGCTGATTTACCAGCTGCCTCCTATAAACCACCGAAATGTGGGGCACGAGGAGGAATGAAACAAAATTCAAAACCTTTCTGAACCGAATACGTTTTGAGCTCATGAACGACACTTGATGGAACAACGAATTTTTTAATGCAATGAGTTTGTTGTGTGCTCCGACAAAATTTGTGGCGTTGTCGCAGTAGATTTTTCGGGGAATGCCTCTTCGACTGATGAACCGTTTCAAGCACATAAGAAATGTGTTTGTTGAAAGGTCGGACACCACTTCTAAATGCGCGGCCTTTGAGCTGAAACAAACAAAAACAGCTATATAAGTTTTGTAGGGCACTTTACCTCGGCTACGATGTGTGGCTAGAAAAGGACCACAAAAATCCACTCCAGCTACTAAAAACGGTTGATTAACTCGAAGTCGATCAGCTGGTAAGTTACCCATGATTTGGTTCATTAATTTTGGCTTGTAGTGGAAACAATGGATGCAATTTCGAACGACCTTGCGAACCACTTCTCTGGCGTTAATGAGCCAAATTTTTTGACGAATGATACCCAGTAAAACCTTTGGACCAGCGTGTAAATGAAGGCGATGCAAATATTCGATGTACAATAATATAAAACGATGATTTTTTGGAACCAAAGCAGGAAATCGGGAATGGTATAGGTGCCTTTGCTAGACAACACGAAGTAATGTGATAGCTGAGCCATTTTTTAATTTTATTTCTTGTAGAAATAGTGTCAATTTCTGTAGCAAGGGTTGAACAAATTTTCCTTTGGAAAGAGCGACAATGTCCTCCTTGAAATTGGCATTTTGAATATGGCCAATTATGCGCCAGAAAACACAATCTAATTCTGCTACGGTTATATGAGTTGCATCTGCGGGCTTCAAATTGCGGTCTACTGGGTATCTGTAAAGAATACGAAAAATAAATGAAATTATTCGAATTACTTTATAAAATGATGAATGCTTATCGATTATCTCTTCGATTATTGATTTTGGGGCATCAGTACACTTGAAAACAGCCGCTTTTCTTCTTTCCTGGCATACTGTGCTAATATTTGTCTCATCATTTTTGGGCCAAGTTGATTGATGATCAAGAAGAAAACTAGGACCGTTAAACCAAATTGTTGTCGGTAATTCCTGTGCACTCCAGATAATATCTCTTGTATTGTTTTGAAGTTCGGAGACACGATTAGCGACGAAACAATGTAGAGTTGATGAATGTTGCTTAAGCCATTGAAGTACAATTTTCGAGTCAGTCGAAAAATATGTTTTCGATACAAAATTAGTCATTTTTAATTTTATTTTCTCCCACGTTTTACTAAGTAGAACAGCGGCACACAGTTCAAGTCGGGGTAATGATTGTGCCTTAATAGGAGCTACTTTCGATTTGGCAATCAGCAGAGTTGTTTTGTATTTGCCTTCGATTAAAACTCGAAAATAAAGGCAACACCCATAAGCACGTTGGGAAGCATCTACGAAACCATGGACATCACCAAGTGTTCCAGGTGATGTAAACACATATCTGGGTACCTCGATATTTTTTATATATTGTAAGTCATCTCTTATTTTGAGCCACAAAGATTTGAGATCTTCATTCAGTTTGTCATCCCAGCTGTAATTCTGGACCCATATTTCCTGAAGAAGGATTTTACAGCGAACCACGACCGGGCTCAAAATTCCCAGCAAATCATAAATTTTTGCAACAAGAGAAAGAACTGACCTTTTTGTTGGCTCGATTAATTCAGGCAATTCAAAACGATAGCAAAAAATATCTTGTTGTGGTTTCCAAGACATGCCTAAGGTTTTTCTAATTTCGTCTTCTGGACCTTTTATCGGGACTTCAGCTTCATTTTTCGAGGTAACTTCAAAACTATTACTGCTCCATTTTGCCAATTCGAGCCCATGCAATTTAAGTACATAAACCAACTCTGCCTTCTTCTTAAGCAAAGTTTCGACGTTATCGGAGCCAGTAAGGTCGTCTACACAAAAATCTTCTCGCAGGGTCTTGGAACCAAGAGGAAACGATGAGCTATATTTATCTGCAATGAAACACAAACTGCGAATTGCTAAAAATGGGGCTGAAGACAAACCATATGTAAAAGTGTTAAGTTGAAACACTTGCAATTTTTCCTCCCTGCTGTTGCGCCATAAAATGAGCTGGTATTTGCGATCCCGTTCGTCGACTTCAAACTGTCGATACATTTTAGAGATGTCAGCTGTGAGCGCAAATTTGTTCAAACGAAACAAAAAAAGTGTGGTGATTAGGTCCTGCTGAATTGTAGGGCCAACCATAAGAATATCGTTCAACGAAATGTTTGATGAGCTGCGAGCTGAGCCATCAAATACGACACGAAGTTTTGTTGTAGTGCTCTCTGGACGAAGTACACAATACTGTGGAATGACGAAATTTGGATTATCTAGCGAATGAGTATATACATGTGTCCAAGCGACAAATATTCATTCATGAACTGAGTGTACATAGATTTGAGTGTTGAATCACGATCTAAGCGTCTTTCGAGAGACAAAAAGCGCTTATAGGCCATATCAAATGAGTTACCAAGTACCTCTGGTGGTTTTTTAAATGGTAAACGAACTTAAATCTTACCATTTTCTATAACTCTGACGTTTTTAATGTAATGTTGTTCACAAGCTTCCTCTTCCTCTGTGAACTTCGACGGAGTGTTTACGTAGTCCTCAATCTCCCAAAACTTTTTTAATGTGGTATCAACGGAATCTTCGGCAGTTTCAATAGCTAAGTTGCAAATCATTGGAGCTACGGGGAATTTAGTTGTGAATTTACCACCGGCAATCCATCCGAACAATGTATTTTTTAAAGTTGGGCCACTATCTCCTAATGATATTTGACCGTCTACCAACAAGTTAAAAAAACCTCTGTACCTATTAACAATTCTATCCGCTGGGGCTTGTAAAATAATGGATCGGCTAGCTGAAGGGTGTTGAGTATCTCCCAATGAGATGTTTCGATGTATTCACCGGGCTGACGAGATGATATCGATTTAGTTACCGCAAAATTTGAGGACCACTCGAACGAATTAAAGCGAGATTTTACTGTAGCATCAACGTAAGATTTGAGTCTTGTGCGCACGTCACCAATGCCGGAAATTTCTTGGGTGTACGGATGAAAACCCAATTTGAGCCTTTTTGCAGTTTCTTCTAGAATGAAATTTATTTCTGAACAAGATTCCAGAAGAGCTCTTACCGGTTGAAATATGCCACAAGAATCTTTGATGAGAACCACAGCTGTTGGGATGAGTGATCTTTTGAGGGCCCGAGTGACGAAAGTAGTTGAACGATTATTTTCAACTTGAACTGTATTGCTTACCGAAGAACTATTACGTTGATTTTGAATGATACCATGAGTTACTGGAAGGTTTAAATTTTCAGGAACCTTGTAGAAATGAAGCACTGTGTGATGAGCTGATTTGCATACCTTGCAGCGAGATTTAGATGGGCAATTCGAAACCATATGACCTTTGTTCAGACAATTAATGCAATGGCCATTGCGCTTTACGCAAGTAGAAAGAAACCAGTTTAGCAAATAATTAAATTTGTCGACATCCGTAATTGAATGATTTTCGTGAACCAAATTATTAAAAGCAGTAATAAACCTTTCGTACTCAGCATACTTGCCATCAAATTTGGGTAATCTTAAGAAGGAAGACGAGATGAATGCACTGCACCAGCAACAGAAGCATTAAATTGAGTAACATCCATTGATACAGAACCACGACGACGTTTTAGAATGCCTAATATTTTTACCTTTGTATCGATGAATAAATCCTCGTAAATCCATTATCAGAGGAGCAAAGCTGTTCAATTTTGCCTTGCACGTGGCTCAATTGCTTGAAATACGATTCTAGAATTTCCAGTCTGCATTCCAAAATGGCGTCATCGACATTTTCGCCATCTTTTTCTATCTTTTTCTGCATATATGAGAGGTTTCGCTTCATTGTACTTCTTTGATGTTTTAGTGCTGCTAATTCTGAGCTACTGGCATTCTGTGGCTCAGGAATTACTTCATCGTTGTTGACCATTTTATTTTAATTTTTTATGTTTGTATATTTTCAAACCACGAAACGATATTTTTATCTTCGAATTGGAGGTAGCACTTAAAATTCGTTTCAAGACTTCTTCTAAAATGCATTTTTACCACTATAGGCAAATGCACAAAAACAACGATATATTGTGATAGGTGACACGAAAATATGTATAACCTTGAAGTATTTGCAGTAGGTGACACGAGAAAAACAACGAAAATTGGCCAAAAAGTCCAAAAAGACCGATTAAATTTGTATTTAAATTAAACTTTAGAACTACCGTCCTGTCACGGTCGCCAAAATGTCGCGTGATAAAATCAATGATATATTAATTTTATTTAAATAAAACGCGAGGGTGATTTTGTTCTAAATGATCGATGTTTATTTCCTTCTAGTTCAATAGCGACTGTCTTAAAAATTATAACAAGTTAATTTGAAGCGCAAAAGAATTTAAAATAAATAAGTATTTAACTAAATATGTGTCCCGTTATAAAATAACAACAAAAACCAAATTACTTAAAAATGCAATTGTTATGTACTTAGGGTTTTACATTACTTTCCAATAATAAAAAAAATTATCAAGTGAGAATGCGACACAAAAGAAAATATTAAAAAATTTACAAAAACAATATTATTGTTGAAATTATTAAAAATAAATTTAGGATGCTCACAGTTTAATTAAATAAAATTTAATTGGAACAAATCAAAAAATTAAATTAATAAATTAAACATAAGGTGTTGGCTGCGATCTTATCCGACAATATTTTTCATTTTGTTGCTTGAAAATCAAATTATGAATACTGATCTTCTTCTTCTTATTGTTTTTTTGATGATATAAACTCGTGCCAATTGCCCAACCATGTTGTAAGCCATGAGTAGATGTATTACTTCATTATTGTTATAAAACAGAAGAGTATTACTATGACAAAACATTTATTTTTTTTTGATTCGTAATTGAATAAAGAAATAGTAAAAAACTAAATAAAAATGGCATAAGGTAAAGGAAAAAAAATCGTAATCAAAAGTATAGGCCACTTCGCACCTATAATACCATATTGTAAAACCGATTACAATTATTTCGCCAAACGTATGTTACTCCTGGCAGACATCTCTTCACTATCCTGGTAGTTCTATGACATGTTCGCCTAGTTATATTTATAAATAAATTTTGGGTGTGAAAAAATCTTTCGTCCCATGTTTAAAATTTTCGGCTACATTGGATGATTGTGGTCTTATCGATGTACACTCTTACTGCGATGAAAAGGTAAAGAATTCCATGGAATATTAAACCGCACTTAAGCGCGACAATATTTTCTCAAGTAAATACATGCTATTATTTGATGTTACAATTACAGTGGACAGCAAAAATCTAGTTACCCCAATATGTTTTAGAAATATCATGAATTGTATGCAATAACAGGTAAACATTTACATATATATTGTTATGTTTTCACCTTTTTAAAAACGTATAAAATATGAGTTCGTTGATTGCAAACAAAATAAAAACAAATATCTGTTTAGCTCCAATTGAACACTTTATTATTCGCACTACTTTTGTGTGTCACCGTTTACAACTTGACGAATACAATAATAATTACTTATTCGCAGATCTTTTCAACGGCGATCTACTCGTTGCCTGCTTTGTCTTCACTCTTTATATGCCCACGTAAACAGTCCGATGAACGTTCTTGAATTAGGATGTTCGTGTCTTAGCTTGCTCGACTTCATTGTTGCTTGTGTATTTTATTCACATTGCTTGTTGTTGCGTTCTCGCTTACTTGTCTATCCCCTTTTCTTTTATACTGATGTTGTTGGTTTACTTGTAACAAGTTCGTTGTATTTGTTAGTGTAGGTTTTGTTAATCATGTTATTGTTAAACGATGTTTCCATTTACGGAACAATATTTTAAATCGATTTTAATTATTTATTTCTCTTTTATTATAAAACAAAAAATATTTTAATGTTTTTCACAAAGCAAGAGAAAATTATGTGAAACTTTATGCTGACTCTATGTCTTTGCACCGCAAAAGTGTAGTTACTCCCAAGAAGAACTCAAAGTAAATTTAAACTTCAAAGGCCCTTTATATGAAATGTTATACCCGATATTTTTTTTAATATTTGCCACCATGTAGTCATTAGGAAGTTTTTCACAAGAGTATTGTTTCAGATTTAGCGACGACTCGTTCTTACAAATGATCCCTAAATACTTTCTTGGAGTCATATCAGAACTTTGTGCAAGAGTATTACTTCTGTAGAGACTTTGGAAGGCAAATCACATTTTCATACTAACAGCAATATGATTGGGTTCATTGACTTGACGTTGGAAGTAATAACCATTACGACTTCTTAATCCTTATGCACTTTTGTAAATTTGTTCTTTAGAATGTTCAAATACTCTCCTTGAATTATTATTTCCCAAAATATTGTAGAAGCCGAATAAAGAGTATGTGTAAACCCTATTTTTATAAATTGGTAATGTTGAAACCTTGAGCTAGATTATTGATAACTTAGAGTTTCTTGAGTGAAAATGAACACTTTCACATGTTAATGAAAACCAAAAAAAAAAAAAAATTAATCTACCAAATGTTCTCATGTTTGGTTAAAAATTGTCGGTAAATTGCTCTAAAATGTAATCATTGCACCAGGCAACAATATAGCCAGCTAAAGGAAATAAGATTTAAGGTGTTATTTTGTTAGAAGACAGTTATCTTCCTTTAAAAATGAGTCCAATTTTGAAGCACTATCGATATTTTCTTTTTATTGCAAAATTAGCTAAGAATGTGCGTAGACGACTGAAAGAGGAATTGTCACTTGAACAGCAACTGTAAAATGGTTTTCTTGTTGTTGGTTTGATCATTTTTATGTTAAAGATGGTACTCGCTCTGGTCAACCAATTACTAACAAATCTTATGAAATTAGGAAAAAAAATATTGAAAAAGTCTGGCACATAAGCAACGTGGATGTTGCTATGCATTCATGACAAAACAGATATCAAACATTTTAACGAAGTTGGATGCATAAAATCGGAACCAGGATCGACAGTAATTGAGAGAAGCTGAGTGGGAAGTTTTTATTCGTCCGCAAAATTCCGTGTACTTGGACTTTCAAAGTATCATGTGTTTTAAACTCTGTAGAACTTAATGATATAAATTTATATTTCGTAGAAGCCTAAAAAATTATTAAATCGGATGTACTACACTATGGACAATATTGTATCAGTATTTTATGGTATAATTTTTTTCTCGCTCATGTCAAGGGCTTCCTAAATTCGAAATTAAAAAATTTGTATTAAAATTTCTGTCTTTAATATACACAACCCGTGGCGAGACTCTAGCACACTAAGTTATTTCATTATTAGCTGTTTATTATGTTATAATTTTCTAATCCCTTAATTTTACATATAATCTTACAATGTTTTTTGTTCTGTCATTTGCGAAAAACAATATTGAAACCAAAAAGTAAAAGAAAAATGATGTAAAGAAAAATTATTTTCTAGGTCAAGTTCACTCACCAGTTGTTGACAGGCATACTTAGGACCATTATTACAACTTGCCGTTAACTAAAGGGAGGACTTTAACGTGCAGATAAATTGTTTTTCGTTATTATGAGTACCCAATAAGATAGAAGTGATCGTTAAGCTAAAGAGAGGATCATCCTACCTTTAACAATTAAAGGTCACTTTATGTTTGAACTTGCCATATTACATATTATTTTCATTACGGCAACTTCAAATTTAAACCAAATATACAAAAAAAAAAAAAAAAACAAAGCCCGCGGATGCCACTGCGATAAAAAAAAACATGTATAATTGAGCAGTTTTATCGTCATTGCTCCGGCACTGCCATATTTTTGAAAAATTTTATCTGTAAGTTGTAATAACGAAAATAAGTTAAAGGTAACTTTACAGTTCCCTTTAGCTAAAGGTACCTTTAACTAAACCCAAGTTTAACGGCAAGTTGTAATAATGGGCCTTAATATGTTGATGTCGGCTATACTATACTGTTTTGGCAAAGCATAAAAAAGAGATAAAACGACAAAGATTTTCAAGCATTATTTAGCTTTCAAAAGGATGAGAGGAACTTCAAGATTGTCTCTTGAGGCGGCAACTGACTGAAACTAAAATAAAGTAAATGACAAAAAATATTCTGTTGGCTACTTTAAGTGAGAAATGGCAAAAAATTTTTGGCAATAAATAAAATGTAATAAAGAAATAAATATACTGCTGGCCATATAGTGTAACTATAGCATCCTGTAAAGCATCATCAACTCTGGACGGAATTAATATTGATTGTTTGAAACCATAAAATCGCAAAAGCATTACAATCTCACACAACGGTTATCAGAGATATTTTTGCATTATAGTATCTATTTTCGTACTACATATGTATGTATGTATGTACAATATTTCTTTATTTTTTTTTTTTTTGTTTTTTATTATTATAACTATCAACATTACAATTAAAAATAATATAAAATTGTTTAATAAATTATATTTTTGAGGTATTACTATAAAGTATTGCAGCAAATAAATTATTTTAAAATTGTTAAAATTAACTATTCTAGCTTATATATTTACATGTCAGGTAAAAAAGATAGCAAAAAACCCTTATTGACAAAAAGAAAGTTTAAAAGAGATTCTCCCATTTGTTCTTTAATCAACTTTATTGCTGAAGCTGAAAAAGTTTCAAATTTTACAAATCTCTTATTATGTCAAAGCTTGAATTTCTGTTTCGATCTTCGAATCTTTGTGTAATTTTACTAGTAACTGTTAAAAACATGTCTTCTTTATATTTTCTATGTAACTGGATTGTAACGTATCTTCTATGTAAGTTGTATATAATTTTTAAGTTTTTATTTTGTATTATTTGTAACTTTTTAAGATGGGTTTTAGCGCACTTTGTTGCCCAAATTTGACATCCGTACGTCATTATCGGCCTTATACACATTCTGTAAAGAAGGATTTTGTTCTTAACGTTTAAACTTGATTTCCGATTTAGCAAAGGAAAAAGGGCTCTCCCACATCTTATTGCTTTGATACAAGTTTGTTGAATGTGATGTTTAAAAGTAAATTTTTTGTCTAATATAACTCCCAAATATTTGATTGAGTCCTGAAGTGGTATTATCGTTCCTTGAATTGTAAGATTTATACTGCGAATTCTCTTTGGTGACTTATTAAAAGGGAAAATGATTGCTTGAGTTTTTGTATCGTTAATCCTAATTTTCCATTTATCAAAATATTTTTTTGCAAAAGATAAACTTTTTCCCAAATTTTTAGTTCTAGCATTTGAGACCTTTCCTGATGTAATTAAAGTAGTATCATCCGCATATATATATATATTTCTCTGGCCTATTAAATATAGTGTAAGCCGGGATAGTTTCTTTTGCCAGACTTGACTTTCGCCTACAGGAATAAATTGATAAGACTTTTTCAGTATATCAGTGATTTTATGTAAAACTGCTTCAATATTTGCTTCAGTCAGAACTGCACTTGACAAATTATTTCCTTCGACTTCTTCATCCATCCAATTTCTAATTCTATTCCAATTTGCTCTCTTATATAATGGAAATTTTACTACATGCCTTACTGTTGTACCATATATTTTACACATTATTGGAGCGTGATCGGATTTTAGTAGATATGGAAGACAGGTTAGTTGTGAAGTATGCAGACTTGTATTTGATAAAAGGATGTCTACAGTTGAAGATCGTCTGGCTATGGTATTCTCACTAAACCTAGTAAAAGAGTTTGGAGCATATATATAATATTGAGAGCTTGACTGGTGATTATAAAAATTATTTCCAGCTGAATTGTTTCCCGCACAACCCCAACTTACATGATGAGCGTTAAAGTCACCAAAAATTAGAAATTCATTATTAGGCTCAGTTATTTTGTCTAAATCATCGTTAAAACTTCTTGTATATCGTGGGCAATAAGCTGACGTAAACCGGATTGACCTGTTATTGATTTTCACTATTATGGATACGTTCTCGATTACCAGGGTTGGAAAATTTTTACGTCGATCATGCGGAATTGAATTTTCAATTCCTATAAGAACACCTCCCCCGTGTGAAATTCGATCCTCTCTATGAATTTTGTAATTTCTGATTTTAAATTTGTGATTTGAACTCAAAAAAGTTTCATTAATTAAAAATATGTCTATTTGTTTTTCACTTAAAAAAAGTTCTAATTCTAAAATTAAAACAGGATTAGTTATGCCTTGAGCATTCCAATGCATAACTTTAAGACCATCTTCTATTGTATTATATAGCATGTCGTAGCATATTACCAAGCACTCTGAGCTTGTCATACTTCGTTTTGCATTTTTCTAATGCATCAAGAGCCTCAAAATATATTCCAATAATTTTTTGGTTAGAAATATCGTTACTGTCGTCAATTGGACGACTATTACTAGCTATAGCAGCGTAAGAAATATTTTCAGTGTTACCTGTTTTATTTGGAGAATAATTCTGTGTGTAGAAACTGTTTTTTCTTGGCGAATTTAATTTGTTATCCCGTCTGCCATTTGTAACTTTTTGCCTAATCTAGATATACTCCTTTCTAGATGGACAGTGAGGGTCATCAGCTCGGTGATTGACATTTTTTACATTTCTTTTAATGCAATTGTAGCATTTATAAATTACCGGGCCATTCGCAGGAATTTTATTCAGTTGGCAAATAGCATAGTCATGGGCTTCCCCACAACCTAAACATGCTGAACCTCTATGGCAATTTGAAGATCCATGTCCGTACATGGCACATTTTGTACACTGCGTCGGTCCTCTGGATCTTCGGAGGGGATTTCTCCAATGTATGTCTACATCATAAACATATTTTATTTTAATAACCTCGCGTTTGGAAATTTGGTCTCTATTAAATTCGAGCATATACAGTGCATCATTTGCGTTGGACCGAGACGTTTGAATTTCTTTAATATTAGCAAGCTCTATATTAAAATTATATTTAAATTCATCCACAAGCGTTTTTACGTCAAATTTTGGCAAACCAAACAGCATAAGCTTAAATCTTTTCTTGTCCTTTACCGGGTGTGTAAAGAACTGATACTTCACCGACTCTAGCTTTATTATAATATCATCATATTCTTTGCAATAATTTTTGTTCCAATTGACATTTTCTTATACTTGCAGGCTTTGCCTAAAAGTTTCATTAGCTCTGTAAGTTTGTGACAGCTATCTACAATAATTGGAGGTACTTTTATAACCTCCTCTTTCTGCTCTTCATTATCATCACTAGAATTCTCGTCACTTTCCATATCAGATAATATCTGAAATCTATTATTAGATTTCGATTTTTTAAATTTGGGATTGTTTCCCCAAAACTTTTTACGTTTTGTAGCCATTTTAAAGTAAAATGTAATATAATTTTATATTTATTTTTATTTTTTTAACAAAAAATGGGTTAGAAAATTCACAGCTGTTACTTCAAAACGCGTCTGTATGCTATGATAATCAGCAAACGAAAAAAAGATATTTCTTTATTTCAGCAATAGTTATAAGAAAAAAGTTCTTCTTAATATCTCATATGCAATTTTTATTTTTATTTTTTATTAATTTTTTTTAAGGCAAATAGTCAGGAGATGACTTCTTCTATAAATGCTATACATTGTGTTGGAATGCAGGAAATATAGTAATAGGAGAAATGAATGAGGGTTAATGTGCGATAATTTTTTTTTTTGTAATGACCAGTGTAGTGTACACTTTCGTCACATTTCTTATTATCGAGAATACATACATACATACATAATTTGTCATTACAACCCTTCAGTCAGGATTACGACCTAGTTTCTCACACCACTTATGTTGTGTGTGTTAATTTTATACATGAGTTGCCGGACCTACAGTTTAAAGTCGACTCCGAACGATAGATTTTTGAGAAACTTTTTATGGCAATTTTATTTACTCTTAGAGTTTTTGCCAGAAATCTGCTGAGAGGAAGTCGCCGAAGAAATACTTTTTGTATTTTGTTTTGATGGCTGACCGATGGCTCGAACCCTGGCTTTATGTCTAAAAAGCCATCACACTACCTACTAGACTACGGCGACTTTATAGAGAATAACTTTGTAATAATTCTCACTTTCTTTTTTCCATGGTAGTTGTTGACCATATGCATATAATATCATACAAATAATCAGACAATCACAACACGATACACAACCCCTCGTATCGTTGTATTCATTGCATTGTTGGACGAATATACAACAGTGTATACTTGTTGTTGATAATTTTCACATAAAAATCCGATACACTTACATAAAATATTTTTCATACGTTTTTCGAAGTTGTATTGGTTTCGTGCTATCAGTTTATGTAAATGGCAGTAATCAAGAAGAAGAATAAAAACAAAATATATTCTATGTAACTTGATTTAATAATTAACATTTCAAAATTATAATTGTTCGCAGAGATAATTAATTTAATTAATTAATTTTAATTACTTTTTTCCGTAATATTTTTCATTTTGTTGCTTGAAAATTAAATTATGAATACTGGCCTTCTTCTGCTTATCGTTTTTTGACGTTTGGAATACGAAATACAAAATACATTGAGTGTTCACAAACCAAAAGTGTATTTAGTACAACATACACGATACAAAGTAGTGTGAATTGGGCAAGAGTTTCTGGTAGGAATTGAACATACAGCTTCGGCAATTGAAGTTCTGCACACTATCAACTAGATCGTCGGGGCACCCAAAAACTGTTTTGTGACTTAAGGTTAATCTTTTGGAGCCACATCTAGTTTATGGTTTACCAAGCAAACTATAATAACACGGTGCGATAGTGAAAATATATGCCACTGATAATACGGTCTACATTGTACATATAATTGAGTAAATCTCAAAAATTATTTTTTATACTTTTCAAACCCTACAACTTGTTTTTTTTAACTTTTATGCAAAATTATTGATGATTCAAATTTAACCCAAATTTAAAAATCAGCGTGTTTTAGAAAGGGAAAAGATAAACCTTTAAAATGATATACATTATGTATTCGATGATTTTTCACCTTTGAGCGTCTACTAGAAGTCGGCTAATATATACGCGAAACGAAATAATAATATGTGCAAAAAACAGAAATATTAGTCGATATCTGACAGTCGCTCAAACGTGAAAATGCCACATTTTCCGAAAATCAATATAAAAAAATATTATTGAGTTCTACTCAACTGAATGTACAACATAGACTATGTTGTAACTGGGGTGTATTTAATTTTTTTGTTGTTTTTGTAGCAAACTGTATTTTATTCAAGATCTGGGTAAATTTAGGTAAATATTTGTGTGAAAGCTGTGACAATAATTACGAGGTAAATTGTTTTAAAAACTTGACTTAACAAGCCGTAACGTTAATTGATCTCCACTGGCACATCTTTCATGGCCCTATTTTGATAGACCAGATCTGCTGCGAAGTTAAAGTCCCTGCCTTTGCTGCGCTTTCAAGTCATACTATAGCTAGAATATTATAACAGATTCCAGCGGCAAACCACATTGCCTCTCATTTTTTGTTTTTAAATATTTGAGCCGGCAATGACCAGCCATAAATAAATTTCATAGCTTCAAAGGCGTCATGAGAATGGGATGCTATCCCCATTGATCAGATCATCCTGGTCTTCAATACAAGTCCTCTAGACACAACGATTATTTTAAATAAACTTGTCCTATGAGCTTCTTAAATTCGAGTACATTTTATTTTGAATAAACTTGTCCTATGAGCTTCTTAAATTCGAGTACAAATATTTCTTTTTGTCATTGATACCCTTAGACATATTGGTTCCACAAGTAAGCACACAGTGACAGCGTACTGAGACTAGGGAGAAAGATTACAACCAGTCTGTGCGTTGACATAATTAGGCCTGTCATCATTTGCTGGTTCAGGTTTGACTTTAAATTCTAAATATCTAAACAATCTAAGGTCGTTTCCGAAGACAAACTTAGCAGGTGATCACGTGTCAACGTGCTGACTGATATACATACATACATACATACATAATTGGCCATTACAACCCTTCAGTCAGGATTACGGCCTAGCTTCTCACACCACTCATGTTGTGTGCGTTAATTTTATACGTGAGTGGCGGGACCTACAGTTTAACGTCGACTCCGAACGACAGAATTTTGACAAACTTTTTCATGGCAGGTTTATTTTACTCTCAGAGTTTTTGCCAGAAATCTGCTGAGAGGAAGTCGCCGAAGAAATATTTTTTTTTCATATTTCATTTTTGATGTCTGACCTGGGATACGAACCCGGGCTTTACGAATAGTAAGCCAACACACTACCTACTACACCACGGCGACTTATATGCCGACTGATTATATGCTGACTGATATGCCGATAATAATTGCAGAATATGAATATCCAAATCTTTCTATTCCCCGCTATTAATTTTTTTTTTGAAATAAAACAAGTTTGGAGCATTCGAGGAACATAAATAAAGTATTTTTAAACTCTACAACAACAAAATGTACAATGTAGTTGTTGTATATAATTTTTAATTTTTTGTCGCATTATTTTACCATGATTTCAAGTAGTTTCAAAATTTGTAAAAAAAATGTTAATTGTCTTCATTGAGAAATTTTTTAATTTGTTTTTTATATTTGTTCACTATTTGTTTCCGTAATTGTTTTTTGTAACATATTGAAATGGAATTATATGTTTTATGTATTTAACTTCGCTATTATGCCCTTTGTTAAGTATTTGCATGAATACGAAATTTAAGTTTTGTTTGTATCTATTTATACATTGAATACACAAATTAAATTGCTTTGAATTGTTTTTAAATAATTGAGATTTTAATTTATCTACTTTTGCTTTTCTATTTAATTGATTAAAAAAGAATAAAATAAAAAACAAAACATAAAAGAATATTCTATTTAAGCTGCATTTAAATGAAAACTTAAATTGGAATGTGTATGAGAATACATATACGTTGAAAATAATTTCATTATAAAAATTGGTGTTAAATTAATTACTTTTTTCCGTAATATTTTTCATTTTGTTGCTTGAAAATTAAATTATGAATACTGGCCTTCTTCTTCTTATCGTTTTTTGATGTTTGGAATACGAAATACAAAATACATTGAGTGTTCACAAACCAAAAGTGTATTTAGTACAACATACACGATACAAAGTAGTGTGAATTGGGCAAGAGTTTCTGGTAGGAATTGAACATACAGCTTCGGCAATTGAAGTTCTGCACACTATCAACTAGATCGTCGGGGCACCCAAAAACTGTTTTGTGACTTAAGGTTAATCTTTTGGAGCCACATCTAGTTTATGGTTTACCAAGCAAACTATAATAACACGGTGCGATAGTGAAAATATATGCCACTGATAATACGGTCTACATTGTACATATAATTGAGTAAATCTCAAAAATTATTTTTTATACTTTTCAAACCCTACAACTTGTTTTTTTTTAACTTTTATGCAAAATTATTGATGATTCAAATTTAACCCAAATTTAAAAATCAGCGTGTTTTAGAAAGGGAAAAGATAAACCTTTAAAATGATATACATTATGTATTCGATGATTTTTCACCTTTGAGCGTCTACTAGAAGTCGGCTAATATATACGCGAAACGAAATAATAATATGTGCAAAAAACAGAAATATTAGTCGATATCTGACAGTCGCTCAAACGTGAAAATGCCACATTTTCCGAAAATCAATATAAAAAAATATTATTGAGTTCTACTCAACTGAATGTACAACATAGACTATGTTGTAACTGGGGTGTATTTAATTTTTTTGTTGTTTTTGTAGCAAACTGTATTTTATTCAAGATCTGGGTAAATTTAGGTAAATATTTGTGTGAAAGCTGTGACAATAATTACGAGGTAAATTGTTTTAAAAACTTGACTTAACAAGCCGTAAAGTTAATTGATCTCCACTGGCACATCTTTCATGGCCCTATTTTGATAGACCAGATCTGCTGCGAAGTTAAAGTCCCTGCCTTTGCTGCGCTTTCAAGTCATACTATAGCTAGAATATTATAACAGATTCCAGCGGCAAACCACATTGCCTCTCATTTTTTGTTTTTAAATATTTGAGCCGGCAATGACCAGCCATAAATAAATTTCATAGCTTCAAAGGCGTCATGAGAATGGGATGCTATCCCCATTGATCAGATCATCCTGGTCTTCAATACAAGTCCTCTAGACACAACGATTATTTTAAATAAACTTGTCCTATGAGCTTCTTAAATTCGAGTACATTTTATTTTGAATAAACTTGTCCTATGAGCTTCTTAAATTCGAGTACAAATATTTCTTTTTGTCATTGATACCCTTAGACATATTGGTTCCACAAGTAAGCACACAGTGACAGCGTACTGAGACTAGGGAGAAAGATTACAACCAGTCTGTGCGTTGACATAATTAGGCCTGTCATCATTTGCTGGTTCAGGTTTGACTTTAAATTCTAAATATCTAAACAATCTAAGGTCGTTTCCGAAGACAAACTTAGCAGGTGATCACGTGTCAACGTGCTGACTGATATACATACATACATACATACATAATTGGCCATTACAACCCTTCAGTCAGGATTACGGCCTAGCTTCTCACACCACTCATGTTGTGTGCGTTAATTTTATACGTGAGTGGCGGGACCTACAGTTTAACGTCGACTCCGAACGACAGAATTTTGACAAACTTTTTCATGGCAGGTTTATTTTACTCTCAGAGTTTTTGCCAGAAATCTGCTGAGAGGAAGTCGCCGAAGAAATATTTTTTTTTCATATTTCATTTTTGATGTCTGACCTGGGATACGAACCCGGGCTTTACGAATAGTAAGCCAACACACTACCTACTACACCACGGCGACTTATATGCCGACTGATTATATGCTGACTGATATGCCGATAATAATTGCAGAATATGAATATCCAAATCTTTCTATTCCCCGCTATTAATTTTTTTTTTTGAAATAAAACAAGTTTGGAGCATTCGAGGAACATAAATAAAGTATTTTTAAACTCTACAACAACAAAATGTACAATGTAGTTGTTGTATATAATTTTTAATTTTTTGTCGCATTATTTTACCATGATTTCAAGTAGTTTCAAAATTTGTAAAAAAAATGTTAATTGTCTTCATTGAGAAATTTTTTAATTTGTTTTTTATATTTGTTCACTATTTGTTTCCGTAATTGTTTTTTGTAACATATTGAAATGGAATTATATGTTTTATGTATTTAACTTCGCTATTATGCCCTTTGTTAAGTATTTGCATGAATACGAAATTTAAGTTTTGTTTGTATCTATTTATACATTGAATACACAAATTAAATTGCTTTGAATTGTTTTTAAATAATTGAGATTTTAATTTATCTACTTTTGCTTTTCTATTTAATTGATTAAAAAAGAATAAAATAAAAAACAAAACATAAAAGAATATTCTATTTAAGCTGCATTTAAATGAAAACTTAAATTGGAATGTGTATGAGAATACATATACGTTGAAAATAATTTCATTATAAAAATTGGTGTTAAATTTCCGAATAAAAATATTGTTGCGAAAATGGAAACGGTGTAATATAGTTTAACATTAAAATGAACAAAAGCTACTCAAACAAGTACAACGAACTTGTTACAAGTAAACCAACAACATCTGTATGAAAGAAAAGGGGATAGACAAGTAAGCGAGAACGCAACAACAAGCGATGTGAACAATATACACAAACTACAATGAAGTCGCGATAGAGTTCTCGAGAAGACGAAACCCCAAACGTTCGACATCTAGAACCTAGACTGATTACGTGGGCATATAAAAAGGCTGGCCAAAGCAGGCAACGAGTAGTAAGAATTCTGGCAGTCTTGTGTGAAGACGCGTTGCTTGTGAAGAAAATAGTCGCGGTTTAAACATCGCCGTAGTAAAGACCTGCCGAACAATTTTTGCTGCTTACACGAACAGAATTACAAGTTATTGTTGAATTCATAAAGTTGTAAAGGGTGGCACACCGAATTGATGAACAATAAAGAATTTTTTATTTATAATCTACAAACTCATATCTCAAACGTTTGTAAAAGTTAAAAACGTAACAATGCAAATTGTTTTCAAAATCATTTCTTAAAATAGCAAAAAAAAAACGGGTACGTTAAGTATCGAATTGAAAATACCAGTATTTTTTGTGTTCTTCGTTGTGTTTGCCGCCATTCACTCATGACCAAGTTTCCCTACTAACTTTTGTTTGAGGATTATCGACAACGCAACTGTTCTTCCAATCGATCTCCTAAACAGAAATTTAGGCAGTCAAATATAAGATACAGTTTGAGACCTTGCAAACTAAGTCTTTAGCTTTTAATGATGCTGCGGTTTTCTGACAACTAGAAAATTTAACAAAAGTCTGATGATATGTTATTCCACTCACTTCTTATACCTTCATTAAATTGCTTTACTAATTTTAGAATGGATTTATACCGAGGTCTTCGATGGGACTTATGTAGATTTTGATTAAAGCAACGGCCATTATAACCCAATTTAAATGTGTTCTACGAATCAAAACTATTCAATAAGTAACATAAACATAAAGGAAAAGTACCAAGTCATAAATTTCTAAATGTACCTGATCGATTTTTAATAAAATAATGGTAAGTACATTATGCTCATAATTAATACGTTTTTAAAATTCATTTAAATTACGTACATATAAATTACAAGTAGGTGACATATGAGTGATATTTAATTCCATTAGTTTCATACACGACATGATCAATTTTTTTTATTGCATATATTTCAGCGTAATTATTCAACTACAAGTACTATGATGCGGATGAGTAATATATATCAAATATAATTAAATATAATGTATACCGTTAATTTGGAATTAACGATTATAGTGGCATTTTTAAAATTTAAAATTTTTCGAATGGAATCATATCGGGACTTTGGGGAACAGCATCAAGCCTGTGTAACCTTTTGTAGGCAAACCACATCTTTAGATCAGTAGCAGTCTGATTGGGTGTATTGACGTCTTGTGGTGCAAACTATGGAGTCACCTAAGTATTACTTATTTTCTTATGGTGTTGTGAAAAACATTAAAAATTATTTTGTTTTATTATAAAATGGAAATAAATTAATAAAATATATATAAAAACATTACTTATTTTTCAAATTATTACTTAAAGTTATTATTATACATTATTAATTAAAATTCATAAATTTGCATCCATATATAGGAGTCGCCGTAGTGTAGTAGGTAGTGTGTTACCACGGTTCAAACCCAAATAAATCAAAACGAAATATGGAAATATATTTCTTCGGCGACTTCCTCTCAGCAGATTTCTGGCAAAAACTCTGAGAGTAAATAAAATTGCCATGAAACGTTTCTCAAAAATCTGTCGTTTGGAGTCGACTTAAATTCTCATATACAAGTATGTGTATAAATATGTTTTGTTTGCATTGTTCTCGTTTCTCAAGAACAGTGCAAATAAATTTATTACAGATTTTGTTTTTTATACAACTAGACTACAATACAATTCCACCAAATATTTCCGACTGTTTCGAATTGCTACTAAATTCTGTATTTTATATGATAATTAAGTAATTGCTCATGATTATTTATGATCTTTGCACAGCAGGATAATTTAAAAATTTTCTTATGCTTTTAAAAGTTACGGTAGTATGCCCGCCCTGCACCAATTTTTGGCAAACATTTCAATGAGTCATTTTGCGACTATATAATTTGCTTTTTAATGGAGTTGTTATAAATTGTGTCATTAAAAATTGAAGGAATTTTTTTTAATATGAGTTAAAAGTTAAATATAAAATTGAAAATTAAATATAAACAATTTTATTAAAAAATATATGGAACATACATATGAAACATCCAAATTGATGTTGATAGTAAGTCACGAACTTTTTTTTTCTAGAGAGCATTTGGCTTCCACAAAGCATCTCCGCGCCATCCTATGTCAGGTCATTATGCCTTAATTCTTGTAGGACCGTGCGTCTCCAGGTGTTTTTTGGTCTGCCACAGTTTCTTGAGCCCTGGGGTTTCCCTTCTAGCGCCATTCTTGTATTACTGTCCGGCTTCTTTCCCAATGTAAGGCCGATGCACCCCCATTTTTTCTTTTTGATCTGCTTCTGTATGGGTTCCTCTTCTGTGAGAGTCCAAAGATCTGCATTGCTGATGGTGTTGGGCCAGATTATTCTACATCCAGGTATTTGAGTTTTGACTGAATGTTGGAGACCTTGTGCGAGAGTAGACAAATATCATCTGCAAATAATCCAAATCCTCGAGTTGAAACCTGCCTGTTCGTCTCGCAATTGGTCTTCAATTTTATCTTAAAGCCTTCCCTATATTATTATTGCTAAAATTGCGTATATGGTGTTAAGCAGTTGTTGCAGTCTTTCAAGTCGCCGCTTTTTGGTAACTTTACAATGATGCTTTGGCTACGTTATTTTGACTAACTGCTTCTTCTGCTATGCTTGCTAGCCGTTACAGGAACATTTTTTTATCCCTTCATGCAGCTTTCTTTACCCGATTTGCCAGCTATTGGTATTGCTGTCTAAAAGATTCTGTGTAATCATTTATAAGCTGCAGTTTGAGCTCCTTTCTCTGAGAAATCAGGTGCCAGGTGTTGTCTGATATCCATGTTTTCCGCTGTGGCCGCACTATACCCAATGATTCTTCAGCAGCTTGATTGTATACTGCAACGATATCTTCCGATGAGTGTTGTTCGTTTATAGGCAGCTTTTCACGAACATTAGAAGTATAATAACGCAACAGGAACGAGATTCATAATATTTTCTTCTTAAGTATTCAGATAAGTAATAAATTCGCGACAAATATGCTGTGGCTCCTAGCTTATTTTAACCAAAAATTAAATATAATTTCGGAACGAAGCGACATATTTAAACAAAAATTAATAACTCTTTCTAGAACATGACCAAGAATAAAAATAATTGAAATAAGCGGGAACCAGTGTGTACCATACGCATACATAATTGGTCATTACAACCATTCAGGCGACTTCCTCTCAACACAATTTTAGCAAAAACTGTGCAAGTGAATAAAATTTCTATGGAAAGTTTCTCAAAAATCTGCCGTTCGAAGTCGACGTTAAACTGTAGGTCCCTCCACTCATGTATAAAATGAACGCACACAAAGTAAGTGGTATGAAAATCTAGGTTGTAACTCTGACTAAAGGGTTGTAATGGCCAATTATGTATGTATGCCAGTTGTAATAATTGCATAGTCTATGATTAAAATCTTAATTTGTGTTCCTAGGATTTCTAAACGTCTCAATAATATTTCATTTCAAATTAATTCTTCATTTTTGTCTTTATCCTCTTATTTCAGTCATTTAAAGAATGCTGCGATTATACTAACGTTTCTCGAAATACCACTTGTGCCCTGTAGTTCTCCTATCTGTGTTTTTTCAAATCTGGGTTTTATTTTATTGTTTAACATGAAAGTGCCGACTCACACGTCCTCTAATCTAATCGAAGTATAATGGGTCAACTTGACCTCTGAGTACTGTACTTGTCAAGTCTACGTTTTAATTAAGAATTTAGTAGGATTCGAAAATAACAAGGCCACTAATATGGCAAACCTTGTCAAATGCTAGAAATACTTAAGAAGAGATATTTTAAGGGCCTTTAATATAAGTTGGTAAGGGCATTCATTTGTATCCTAATCGTAGAGTTTGTAGTCCAGAATTCAATTTAAAATTTAAGTACATTGTCATCGTTGCTGATAGTAAGATTAATAAGGTACAAAATTATGGTTTAATTTTGATATTATAGGCAGTAATAATGGCACATACGAACTCACATCAATTAAGTATTTCGCTAAGCTTATAATCGTTCTTACAGACGATTTGTATTCTAAAGCATGCATGGAAGATCTGAGAAGTTTCGATATACTGTGTCAAGCGGTTATATTGAAGAACTTTAGGGAAAAATTTTCCACGTCGACAATTCACGATGTAATTTTGAAAATTATCGCCAGGAATTCCATTATGAAATTAAAAATTGCTTCTAAATTTTCGAATATCTGCTCAATTCATGTCCTATTCTGATTAAAATGTTCTTCTCACGTACAATAACAACATATTTTTAAAATAAATTTTTTTCACATGGAGTTTTTAATTGGATTAAACAAATTTTCTTTTGTTTGTTCAGGTATATATTTGCTTATTTAACTAGACACACACAGCAAAAATGTTGATCACTGTATGCCACTCTTTAATCCTTTAATTTAAAGTGTTATACTTTGTTGTGTTATATTTTGTTGTATTCGATATAGAAAATGATAAAAGAAAAATGAATTTTTTTATATAAAAAATATAAAAAAGTCAAAATGATAACTATCCGTACAGTACTGCAGATTTAAATTAATTGATTTGAAATATATTCTGATAACGAGTTGGCGGATGAAATTCCTTTTAAACGATTTTTCAAAGAAATGACCAGATTTTATGGAAGAAATATATTCCTGATCTTTTGATGAATGGACATCACTACGATAGAAACTTCAATATTAATTTCTGTGCACAAAAGTCTTATTTCGAGATAGGCTACGTAAATGGTTAGGAGACCTACAGATGGATTGAGCTGTTTGAGCAAAAGTTTACAGTAAATATATATGTATGAATGACAGAACACGTGTAATGAAAAAATATGGCAGTTTATTGACTATAAACTAAATGTTATGTTTTGTCCATGTGTAATTGAAATGCTATACGCAAGTCGACAAAGTTAGGAAACAGATTTTTAGAAAGTAGCGAGGATTCATACACTGGTCGATTTCAAACACCTTACGAGTCCAAAGTTTCACTTTATATTTCTAATAAGGCATCTCTTATAAGTATTTCAAATTTGTTTAAGCTTTAGTCTGAATCTCTTTCTTTTTCTCTTTAACAACTTTCAAATGTTTCAGATGAACTCAATGAAACTGAAAAAGGCATGTTTGCTGTTAGTTACTAATCTTTGTATAGTGCACTGTAGATCCCTCAAAGTAGACTTAGCATGACTGTAGCATGATTTGACAGTTGTCAATACCAACACAACATTTCATGTGCATAAACAAAAGAATATCCAATTGTATTGTAATTGTAATTATAGTATAAGTAAGGGGTTGATTTGGAATTGTCAAATTATCCAAAATTTTAGTATAAAAGAAGGGACATTTTCCCTCAAAAAATTTAATTAATAAAATCTAGCCAAACTGTGCGCTTCAGAGTGCACTTGGTAAAACTAAATAAACAATTTTGTTACATTCCTTTTTACAACAGCGCATCATTAAAATACATATCTGGGTGCATTTCAGTTGCCGGGCCTTTGCTCAACTATCTCTTTACTGATAACTTGCTGCATTCTGCAGTTTGCCAGGGCAATAGGCTTGGCTCAGACATTATAGAGATACATTGAATAATTGAGGCCGTTCTGAGCACTCTAGCTGCTCTTTATGTATATAGCAACATGTGTATTAAAATAATTTGTTTATCTTTAAATACATACATAAGAAGATATATTTTTTTCATATTTTCGTTTTGATGTCTGACCTGGGGTTTGAGCTGTGGCCTTACGTCTAGTAAGTCAACACACTACCTACTCGACTACTGCGACTTCATCTGTCAATCTTCATTTAATCGTACAAAAAAGGGATAAGACAGATCTGATCCGAAGTGGATGTATACAGAACAAAATTTAAGTTAAACCTGACCATGTTAGGAACCCCATAGTTACAACGGGACACTGACCTAAGAGAGAACATACCAGAAGACATAGAGAGATTTTGCAGAATCTATAATAACGAGGGAGATGAGGAAACCACATCTGCTCTGTGCTCCGTGTCCTGCGCTTGGGATCCGAAGAAGAAGAATTCTTGAGCACTTAGATTGTCCGATTTGAATAAAATGTAAACTTTTATAAATCTCTTGGAATGACTCAGAGATGTCATAAAATATAATGGAATTTGAAATATAGGTGGTACAACGGGACCATTTAGGGACAAGCAAACTACGTCCATTGAAATGGCTGCAAATTAAACTTAAGTTAAAATTTTATTAAATTAATAGCCAAATTATATTTGGCTATTGTATTGTATAATTTTATTGAAAAAAATACTTTTCTACACTCTCGCAGTTTAAACTCATCATTAATTTTATCAAACAACAAATTCAGGAGAAACGGAAATCTTAATTTAAGGTATTTGCAGAAATTTAATGTACACATAGCAACGTAACATTCCTTTTGGTTTTAAATGACAACATAAGTAACGACAACGTATTTGACAAAATGCAAAAATGAGTATACAAGCGAAGAGTGTGAGTAAAATCGAACAGAACATTTATTGTTATTAAATTTTTCGAAATTTAACGATATTTATCGCTTTAGTTTTTTTCTAATAAATCTTTTCTGTTATTGAATATAGTGTCAACTAAATATATGCCTCTATTTCAAGACTCTATTTTTTCTTTTCTTTCTCAATCTAAATAAAATTTATTTTATTATCGTATTTATTTACCGAACAACAAAAAAATACGCGGACAAAGAGCTTGGTTCAGAACCTTAACACAGATGAAATACTCGTGTAATTTTGGTAAGAAAAGTGAACACAATAATAAAAACTAAGTAAAAAAAGATATAGAAACTATTGCTTTCTTCTCTCAAAACTTTTCAATTTGGCCACTGTTGTCAGAGTTCGTTTAAGGCCTCGTGCGCCTAGCTACAGTTCTTTTTTGGTCCTTAAAGAATATAAAAAAATAAAACAAATCAAAGTAAATCAGTCTCCCATTGCCAACAGAGATCTGCTCAAGGACTCCAAGCAATACTTGCGAGTAAGTGCAGTTACTTATCAGCAATTATCTCATTTTACTTTCTTTTTCATTAAATCTATAAACGTTACATTGATTTACTTATTATTTTTCCCATCACTGTACATCATCCTGGTTATGCTTAATTGGTGTGAACTATTGCTGATCTTAGGTTCTATCTAGGTGAGAATAATGTAACCTTTTTAGTTATACTTGATCACACCCATACATCGATACGATCGATCACAAAGTTTAATTGAATAAGCTCCGTAAACTGTTTAATTTTTCTAATTCTGCCGGTGGTCTAATTTATGCTTATTATTAGATAAGCATAAATAGATTTCAAAAAGTTCATTTAAATTGCAACATTTCAGAGCCGCTTAATATTATTAGAGGTATTCCCCAGGGGTCAAGACTGGGGTCTCTGTTGTTTTATATGTAAATACCACATGTTTTGGTTGACTGTAATATTCATATGTATGCTGATACTGTGGAGCCAGTATCTCGTAAGGAGAATATTGATTCTTGTTTACACTCTATTAACCGTGATATGGAAAAAAATTGACAGTGAGGAATTGTCAGATGGACCTCGGCAAATGGACTATGCATCAATCCCTCAAAGTCCAAATGTGTTATGCTTTCGAAAACCAATTGGTCGTTTGTCATACCTGAATAGAGTATCAAGGGAAATAGAATTGACTTTTTCATGTCTGCAACCAATCTGGGCATTGTCTCTAATGACAGATTATCGTGGTCTAGTCATATAAGTGTTGCAGTTGGCAGAATTTACAGTATGCTTCGAAATTTATGGGCTGTCATAGATTCAACTCCTTTTGCCATTCGTATGCAAATTACTAAAACGTATTTAATTCCTGTGCTTTTGTATGAGTGTGAAATCTTCGCAAACTGCGATAGTAATGACAACCGGAAACTCAACTTGGCATACAACAATATAGCAAAATATGTCTTTCCTAAAGGTCGACGGGATCGCCGTAGTCTAGTAGGTAGTGTGTTGGCTTATTAGACGCAAAAGCCTGGGTTCGAGCCCCAGGCATCAAAGACAAAATACAAAAAGGATTTTTTTGGCGACTTCCTATCAGTAGATTTCTGGCAAAAACTCTGAGAGTAAATAAAAATTGCCATGAAAAGTTTCTCAATAAATAAAAATCTGTCGTTCAGAGTCGACTTTAAACTGTAGGTCCCACCAATCATGTATAAAATTAACACACACAACATAAGTGGTGTGAGAAATTAGGATGTTGTACAATGGGCCAATTCGACCTCCGGGTACTGTACTTGTCTTAATTGACAAGTACACGTCCTCTAACCTAACTTAACCTAACCTAAAGGTCGACGGGATCATATTTCTCATTTAGCGTACCAGATATTTAGTGTGAAATTTGATAATCTTCTGAAAATTAAATGCCTCATTCTATTCCATAGAATTATTAACACGGGACAGCCGGAATATTTATTAGGCCGGATTAAGTTTGCTAGATCATTCTGGGGCATGAAGATTATTCCACAACGGAACAGAACTCTACTGTCACAGCTACAGTTTTTTATACACACCACAAGTCTTTGGAATTCCCTACTAAACTTTGTACATCCAAAAGCTAGGCAATGCAATGCGTTCAAAACGGAGTTATTTAAATTATTCTCTTAATAAAAAGTTTTTTACGTTATTAGCTTGGTTATTATATCGTTTAAATATTTATTATTACATTTTTATACCGATTTTTGTAAGTATTTTAATTTGCTTTTTATTATATTTTTATTTATATTTAAATTTAATATTTGTATTCATGCTTTAAGTTTTTATTTATATTTAATTTTCTATATTTAATTAATGTTAGTTTTTTGTTTTATATCTTAACACTACTTATAAGATTCGCTCGCAAATTACTATTGTGAGATTAATAACTAATCGCCGTAGTTTATTGATTAATGCATTGTTGCCAGAAGCTTTGAGAAGAAAATCATCATATGCAGAAAAAAAAAATCATATTTTATGGAAAAAAATCATAATTTTTAAATACAAAATTTTATTTAAAAATTATAATTAAAAAATATTAACATATGCATTTAAATTATTATTGTTTAAAGCATTTATGGCGAAACGTGTACATATGTTTATGTTTGACAAATCACACATTCACCAACCAACAAACAGAAAGCTTAGAAAAACACACAACTGATTTCATTAGAACAATAACAGTATGTATTTATATAAATAAATATTTACTTATTTAAGAAAGCTTAACAAAAAATAAATTCAGACTAAAAAGTACTCACATACATAATTGGTCATTACAACCCTTCAGTCAGGATTACGTCCTAGTTTCCCACTCCACTTATGTTGTGTGTGTTAATTTTATACATGTGTGGTGGGACCTACAGTTTAAAGTCGACACCGAACGACAGATTTTTGATGGATTAATGTGTTGATTAGTGATTCTGCTTACATGTTTGGTATAATAACTAGAAGATGAAAGAATTAATAAGTTTGATCATCAAAGCTATACGTCTCTGAACACAGATACCATTTACCTGGAAAACAACTCAAACTAAAGTTCAATTTAAAGAATTATAATTGATGCTTTTGAATTCTAGACTACTTGATGTACAATGTGCTGAAGCCAGCATATTCTTGTTTTTAGTCTACAAATTTACATCAACAGAAATAAAGAAATCGAAAAAACTCTCAAACTACAAAAACTATACAAATCGTTATGTTTCCAAAAATAAATATTTTTTTCCGGTTGCACAAAGAAAGGAAATACAAAGAAGAAAGACATGCCAAAACGCTGGAATTGTTAACAAATAAAAAACCATGTACGTCCGTTTAAAGCTTCCGATGTCATATTTCCATAAAAATAAAAAAAAAAACAAATGTTTTCAATTCCTGACTTTTTTCCATGAAGCTAAACATGTAATTTCGTAAAAAATGGAAAGAAAGTAGCATAATTTAATAATAACCGAGAGGAAGTTGTTTATTCCACTTTTATAACTTTGAATTGATTTTTTTATGATCACAAATTAATAGTTTATTGAGTTAAAATTTTCTGACTGAAAAACGCAGCATAATTGTGTCCAGGAGATAAAGTCTATTTCAATGTTGTTTAAGTAATTCTCATAATTATAGTAACAGCTTAACTTTTATATTTTGCACAGAACAATCGTTTTACTACAACAACATAATATATTGATACAAAAATGGAAAAAATCTAGGTACTGGTGTTTTGAATTTACCTCGTTTAACATTAAAACAACAAAAGCTACAAAAACAAAAGCAATGAACTTGTTTACAAATACCAGCATAAAAAATAATAAACAAGTAAACAAAAATTAAACAACAAACACTTCAAGAATACAACAACAATAATGAAACAATGATATTTACATTTATAGAGATCTCGAGAAGGCGAAGCTACGAACATTCGCCTTGAAGAACATTCATCAGACTGCTTACTTTGCCATATAAAAGGCAAGGCAAATCAGGCGACGGATTTAGTAAAAGTTCAGTCACCCTTGTTGAAGATGCGGTGTGTTTGCTGATCTCTGTTACAAAGATCAGTCGGACAATTGTATAGCAATTGTTATTGTTTATGCAAAGGGGGTAAACAGAGGAATAACAAACAAAGCAATTGTTGTTGTATACATAAAATTGTGAACAATGGCACACAGAATTCTGCGAGCAATAAATAATTTAATGAAAACTAAACACAAATTAGTTTTTATTTTTATTTGCAATATATGAGCTCATATTTTAAAAGTTTTTAAAAAGATTAAAACGTAATAACAATATTGTAGTGAACATGGGCGTCATAAATTAAAAAAAAAACAACCAGCGTAGTCATCGTGAAAAATACGCCCTTTTGCTAGTTACATATTCAAGAAATTTTTAGGCCAATTTTCTTTTCAAATTACTTAATTATTTCCTGTGTTGTTCGAGAGCAATAGTCTGGCCAATTTTTAGCGGCCCATAACCTTAATGCTATGTTAATATTCTGCTTGGCTGTAGATCGTTTGCAGCGCTTCACATATGATTTCTTTAGCTTCGGGTGGTCGCAATGAATCCACTTGCTGTCCCCAGTGATATTCGATAAAATTCAATGATTTGTTTTTAAAGCAATTACAGATTCCAGCTTAAATTTTTTGAAAGCAGAGTAGATAAAAACTACTGACACAAAATCAAAACAATTGAATTTAAATATATTTTTCAGTGTTGTCACTATCAGGTTTTTTTACGCAATAATAAACTCATTTATAAGAAACCGCACACACAAAATATTTATCAAATGAATTCAGATACAAAATTGAATCTATAATTCTATTTTATTTATTATGAAAACAGGGATTGCTTTGAATTCCTTAATTTTAGAATTGTTCTTTATCTTCAATAATTAAGTATTTTTAGCTGTTTTTTATAATGATTTTATGTTGCATTGGCATTACTAATTTGCTTTTAGCTGCTCACAAAAATAGAAAATAGTTTAATTTGGGCAGTTGTCTTGGCTTTTTCTGTCCTGCCTTCAATATAATCGTTTTCATAAAAACGTGTTCATTCTAAACTTGGCAGCTTTCTGTCGTCTGTCGTCTATGTGTTTATACCTTAATGTTTCCAATTTATATTCTTCAAACATATTTTGGCTGTTTATCTTAAATACCAAATAAGTTAAAAACTAAAACTAATCCCGCCATCTATTTCTGTATAGTATATGCCCCGTCCCCTTTTTTAATCCTTGCTAATTTCCTAGGGATTGGAGTTAAGGATTTTCACACTTACAAATTTTAGTTTAGTTGCAAACATAGTGTTATCCATTTCTTCTAGCCTACATACACACATAATTGGTCATTACAACCTTTCAGTTAGGTTTGCGACCTACTTTCTTAACACCACTTATGTTGTGTGAGTTAATTTTATACATGAGTGGCGGGACCTACAGTTTAAAGATTTTTGTGAAACTGTTCATGGCAATTTTATTTACTCTCAGAGTTTTTGCCAAAAATCTGCTGAGAGGAAGTCGCCGAAGAATTTTTTTAATTTTCCTTTTCGTTGGAGGTGTCTAACCTTGAGTTTGACCTACCTACTAGACTACGACGTCTTGTTTTATCCTACTTTCGCAAATAATATTCTTTATGTGACACATCTTCCAATCATGGAACTCGTTATTTGTTATATTTCACAACATCAAATAGAAAAACAACAGTTTGTAGCAACAATTATAAAAAACAAAACTGGAATAACCAATAAATTAAAACTTTTTTAATTTTGTGTGCATGTGATGTAAATGCTTATGTTATACACACACATGCAGATTAACTAATTCGTTTGGGATTTGAGGGCCTGCAATATTGTTGAGAAATTGAGAAGTTGCTCTAAAGTTTTACTTCAGCACTGTTTAGATTTTTACACTACCACTACCATTTACTCACTACCCATGGTACCCCGAAGTCTCCTTCTCATGGTTATGAAAAATAAAAAATCTCATGAATAAATGAGTGTAAAAGACAACAAAAGTGAAGTGACAGTTTTTGTACGGTTTTCCACTATACCCTGAAGTAAACAGTTGCTTGTGCGTTGTGTGAGGTTGTTGTTTGCCACATCGCTGAGGGAATCAAAACATGAGAACGAAGTTTAGAAGTTTAAAAATGAAAATATGGTTTTCCATAAAAGATGCAGCCCCTGCCTGATACTGTCCGTTTATTTTTTTTTTTCGAATATACATTTATGTGTCATCTGGTCACAGATTAAAAAAGGCATTCAATACAAATAAAGAAAAAAGTATGTATTTTTCAGCAAATGTTTGAATTTAATTAAAACACAGTTTGTGTGAGATATCACAGTATTTTATTCGTTTTAAAGACTAATTGATTCATTTATATGGCGAATATAGCAACGCTCGAATATCCGTCATGGCTGCTTCGGGCATCCGAAATGTTCAATTTTCCATAACTTTGGTGCAAAAGTCATACCGAATTTGACGGATGGCTTGAATTACGTTTGTTTTGAAGACCACAGTGGATTGTGACTTATTCGCATACACCTGTGACTAAAGAAAACAGCACAAGAAAAGGTCTAACAGAGTGAAATCGCATGATAACTCCGCATAATAACTCGCACAGTATATTCAATATAGCATGACCTATGTTGCACGTGCATCCAGATGTCGTTGGATACATTGGATTCTCTTGCATCTGTTGCGGATTGTTGGTATCGTCCCAAATTCGACAATTTTGTTTGTTCAAGTATCCATTCATTCAGAAATCTGCTTCGTCGTTATATTGTCAATGGTGATTGGAATAATGAAAAATCAATTATACAGGTGTAGCTTCCACAAGATGGCCGTCATCATTTGTCAAAGTTTCATAGGCTCTGTTGTAGACCCGATAAATAAAGGTTAAAACTGATAGGAACTGTACATACATAATAGGTCATTACAACCTTTCAGTCAGGATTAAGACCTAACTTCTCACACCACTTATGTTGTGTGTGTTAATTTTATACATGAATGGTGGCACCTACAGTTCAATCGTCGATTCCGAACGACAGATTTGATGGCAATTTTATTTAATCTCAGAGTTTTTTTGCTGAAAGGAAGTTGCCGAAGAAATTTTTTTTATATTTCGATTTGATCGAGATCTCTGACATTGTGTTTAAACCGTGGCCTCATATATAATAAGCCAGCATAATACCAACTAGACTAGGGACTATAATTAAATCTTATTTTTGTGTGTAGTTGTTTAAGATTAATTGGTCATTACAACCCTTTAGTCAGGATTACGACCTATTTTCTTACACCACTTATGTTCTGTGCGTTAATTTTTATTCATGAGTGGTGATCGCCGTGGTCTAGGAGGTAGTGTGTTGGCTTATTAGACGCGAGGCCTAGGTTCAAACCCCAGGTCAAGCATCTCCAATTAAACGAAATATGAATATTTCTTCTACGACGAGTTTCTCCAAGAAGTGTTTAAGATTAGATGTCAAAAATAATAAGGACACCAATGTGACGCTTAGCGATTTGTTGAGATGTAAGTAAAATTGTTAATAAGTAATTGCCCTATATATCACAAGAGCAAATTTCATTGCGATTTTATTAAATTATTATTTTCATTTTGAAATGTTTATTAAATTAAAATTGTAAAAGTATAAGGACACCTCATGTTGTTTTTAAAATAGATATAAAAAATTGGTTAATTCACACGTTTTTGTATCGTGTATGTTGTATTGAAAACAGTTTTTGCTCGTGAACGCTCAATTCTATGAAAAAAGTAAATTAATTAATTATCTGTGCGAACAATATAATTTTGAAATAGTGGCCTCAAGTTACTTAGAAAATATTTTGTATTTTTATTCTTCTTATCGATTACTGGCAGTTACATAAACTGATAGCACAAAACCAATACAACTTTTTAAAAACATATGGAAAAATGTGTATAAGTGTATTGGATTTTTGTATGAAAATTATCAACAACAAGCATACACTGTTGTATTTTCGTTCGCCAATACAATGAATACAACGATACAAGGGCTTGTGTGAATTGCCCAAATGATAATATAAGAGTAGGGTGTGGTGAACACAATATAAGCACATGGGCAACACAATTTTGGCGTATCGAATCAGGTATGTCGTACCATGCAGCCTAAATTAATTCCAATCTGCGGGATTCTTTCATTCGATTGTTGTTTTACTACATTCTATAAGTTTTCGAGCTGATTTTGACCTGAAGCCAGTGTGGGCCAGTATACTCCATTGAAATTATTTTCTTCGAAACATTTGTTAGTGCACTTTGTGGTCATTATCCTGTCGGAACACGAATCGAAGTGGCATATATTTTTATTCGACATAACATCAAATACAATAGAAGGAAAATGAACTCAAAACAACAACATTACCACCATCACGATTTACTGTGTTAAGAGCAGACTGAGGATTGCCACTTATCGTGTCTCGCTATTATTTTTCACATCATTGTATGTAATGTTGTAATATTTTTTAGATAATAAAATATTTCGTTTTTTCTTGTTGCTTCTCGTTGCTTTTATTAGCGTTGTCAACCACAGGGTTTATGGCTTCACTCATTTTCTGTATTTTAAGTCCGAGATTCCGTTGAGTCTGCTGCTCAACGTCCTTTCCTTTTAGTAATAAATTTATAACAATTCTCGTTTGTTTGAATTTGTGTATCTACGTTGTAGATGGGAACTTGTGTGAACTGTAGATGTTTCTATGTATTGTGTTAAGGTGTGAAAATTGTCTTTAAGGCTACTGACAATTTAAATTGCGAAATTTTCTAAAATTTTATTAATTCGTACCATTTAAGTACATGATAATATAATTTTAGGTGTGTATTAATAAAGGCTGAAAACATCTGGATTTTTGGCATAAAATAAATGTTAATGTCTTCAACATGAAAGTATTAAAAAAATATATTTCTATAAAAATTCACAATTTTTTTCAGTAATTATTTTTATTATTCCGAGTTCTACTTAAAATATATAAAGCGTCTGGTTTGTTATTAAACTTATATTAAAAATATTAAATTTAAGTAATGTCTTAGTAAGAATGCAGTTTTTCATTTTACAATAAAAACACATAGCGTGTGAAATGGTTGTGAGTTTTTTTTATTGGACTGTAAAGAAGACGTGTTCAGATTAGCTGTGGAATAGAATATCCGCATATTGGGCGCCGCGATCGTGATAACAAGCCATTTCTCTTTGCCATGAGGTTTAATTTTAATTCTTCACGACATTTTTACTGAGACAGCACCTATTTTTAGTTAATAACAAAATAGAACCATAATTTTATTATTTACAGTCAGTTGCACAATTATCTGGTGCACTTTAGGTTTCTGTGTCAAATGTTGCTACGAAAATGAAAAAATCTATATACTGGTGTATTGCTTTGAGCATAATCTACACAAACAAAACAATATACTTGTTTACAAATTATCGCACTGCCTAATAAAATACAACAACAAACACTACAAGAATAAATGTAAACAAAATACACAAACAAAAATAATGAAACAACTATATTTACATTTATAGAGATATCGAGAAGGCGAAGCCACGAACATTCGCCTTCAAGAACATTAATCAGACTGCTTACTTTGTCATATAAAAGGCAAGGCAAAGCTTGTGAGTTAGTTAGAAAAGTTCAGTCGGTCTTGTGTGAAAACGCGGTTGTGAACTGTTGTGAACAGTGGCAAACAGAATTGTGCGAATAATAAAGAATTTTAATTTAAACTAAACACCAAATTATTTTTATTTTATTTGCAATCTACGACCTTATATTTTAAATGTTTTTAAAGGATAAAATCGTAACAATATCAGTTATCTGGATCTACAAAGAAAATTTTTTTAACCATTTTTCAATTTTTAATACATATTAGAGATTAAACGGAATTGAGCAAAAGCAGTCGCGAGATAGAATCCATTGATAATAAATATAATAATAATTCATATAACTGAACTCTTAATTTATCTTTCTGTGTGATTATATTTTTAGCCATTTTTATCTTCATGAACGTTTCATGGTCCTTGAAGTTTTGAAGTATGCGATCGATTGTCATCTAGAATCCAATTGCCCGCCTGTACAAACGCGATATGCACTCCCTAACATAGTCGTTAAGAATATAGAACAACTTCTTAATGAATGCTATATAGAGGTATAATAAAGATCGCTAACCATCTGTCTGTTTCATGTTTATATCGATGTGATGAATTTCATTTTGAAAAATATAGCGCAAGTACCCGACAGTTGCTTTTTCAGTGCATTTTTAATCAGCCTTTTTTTCTCAAGTCAATGAATTCAGCCAAGTCGTCTTTTATTTGGACTCTTTAATATTAGACCCTTCTCAAATATTACTTGCGATCCTAAAGTCGTTTACAATCGTTATATTTTACAATGAAGTCGCCGTAGTCTAATAGGTAGTGTGTTGGCTTATTAGACGTTAAGCCAGGGTTCGAGTCCCAGGCCAGACATCAAAACAAAATACAAAAATTATATTTCGCCGACTTCCTCTCAGCACATTTCTGGCAAAAACTCTCAGAGTAAATAAAAATTGCCATGAAAAATTTCTCAAAAATCTGTCGTTCGGAGTCGACTTTAAACTGTAGGTCACGCCACTAATGTATAAAATTAACACACACGACATAAGTGGTGTGAGAAACTAGGTCGTAATCCTGATTGAAGGGTTGTAATGACGAATTATGTATGTATGTTATGTATGTTTATTTTACAATTTTATAATTTTGTTGTTTATAAGGCTCTTGACAGCACTTCAGACGAAGTGAAATTTTCCGTGAATTTGTTCTGATAAATTATGTCCCGTGAGAATTGGCATCTTCTTGCACTTTGCGTTGTGATCCTATATTGTGTAGTGCTACATACTCATTTAGTTTTTCTTTAGATTTGAAGCACTCAAATTTGTTTTCATTATCAGACACTAAACTAACCGATTGCCATTCCTGGCACTGTGCTTATCCTCTTTTCAGGACGTTTATACTTGAGCGTAGAATTGCTAACACATCTTGTTTCTGTCGTATATCTTATCCTCATAAGAGTAGTCGGGGAATCTTTAGAGAAGCTATTATCTTCAATTTACCGAGAATGATTTCCTTGAGGAGAAGTTGCACTTGAGTAAATCCAATTGCTGTTATAAATTCAAAAGTGTGTGGCTAGCTAGTATAGCCAACATCTACTTGCAAATATGAGGCTGCCAGAACTCAAAAGCATTTTTTTATATTTTTCGAACCCTCTAAACTGTTTTTTTGAACTTGTCGCAAAAAAAATTATTTATTACTTTATTAGTTTCTTAAATGACAGTATAATTTAAATAAAAACAATTTATTTGGAAAAGGTCATTCAAATAGAGATTCGGAGATTACTTTTCCATCATTTTAGTTCAATTTTAAATAGAAGTTCTTTTGTTTTTTATTTCTTATTATGTTCAGCTCTCTTATAAGATTTATTCGCTGCGGCAGGAGGGAGGTCTGTAGTTGCAACTGGCCTTCATGCGAATACTTTATTTGTAATTGAAACATTCATTAAGCATACTATTAATATCTTAACATTGTCTTCAATGTTTGTAAGATCATTGGCTACTTATGTGTCTCATAAAGTAAATATAAATTCCAAATGTAGGTTAAGTTAAATTCATTCACTTCAAAATTTGAAAAAATTTAATAATTTTGCAAAATATTATATAATAGTTATGTGGAACTTGTTGCAGTAAAAAATTAAAAAATAACCCTCGAATTTTCCATATTTCTTGTTTTTCTGCTTAAAGAGAGATATTTTGGAACGTATCATTGATGGCGTTGTTCCCGTATTGTGGATTCTCATTTCCGATAGAGATGGGACTAATTTTGTCTTCGCCGCTTTCAATAGAATTTTCGACATACGTGATTTGCTTTGACAACCCTAGTAGTCTAGTGGGTAGTGTTCTATTTTATTTGTGTGAGGGACTTGGGATCGAATCTCAGCTGAGGCTCTTTCCTGTTACACTACACCAAGCCTCAGGTGTAAGTAATTCAACTCGTAATAATAAAATATAATAAAATATAATTTTTAATTCTGTTGTAATAAATAAATATATAAGTACACTTTAGGAAGTAAACAATTGATAAACAATGGATTGGCAGTTGACTACCATATTCCACGGTTGCTTTTCAGTTTTTTAACTGCAACGAAGAGTTTTACCTGTGTCGCACAAATCATTTACCAGCCGATCCAAATTACAAAAAATCATTCTTTTAGAAGGGCTGTAAAAGCAGTATAGACAATTGTTTGAGCTTAGTTTTTAAATTTTTTTTGTTTCATTTACGTTAGTAGTATATGCTTACAATTATATTTTGTCTCATTTTTTTATAGATTTTTCATTGAGGCTAGTGGGTTCGATTCCCACCAAAAACTCGATCTGTTACACAATACGCAGTATAAGGTCTTAGTTACTTAGCTCCTAATAATTATTGTATAATTTTTTATTGCATTGTAATACGTAAATAAACAAACAAAGTTGTACATTTTACCGTAGTTATGTTTATAAGTAAATAAAAATCAATTTTATTAATTTGTCAAAACACCAAAACAAATCACTGTTATTCGCTCTCCATATAAATTACACATTAATTTAATGACGACATAAAGACCACAACCAATAATAAAACTGAGCGACACTATATTAAAAGCTTTTAAATCATTTATACTCTCAAGAACCCATAAACAAACGCATTAAATTATACCGCAAAACATGCAATCGCCTATCAACCTTTGCCCTTCAAATTACTTTAATAGGTTTAAGAGCAATAAAAATCAATACTCTTAATTGTTTCCGTCTCCTTTCGTCTTAATTTACTACATAAAAGAAAACTGCGTTTATCTTTAACAAAAAAAAAATAATAAGTACCCCAAAAACCCATTTATTTATAATTACAAAAAAGGTGCTTTAACATAATTTTACAAAGATGTAATTATTCGTTGTCTTCCTCCATTGCATGTAGTAAAGATTAAAATAATAGCAAGAATTACATAAGTGCTATCTGACATATAAAACTTGTATTTACTTAACTTTCAAAGGGTGCCTGATTCTTGCGTTAACGCTTCAACTTTGAGTTGTGGCATACAGTAGTGGTCTTATAATCAGCACAGCCATCTATACGACCTTTTTCTAGTAACAAACAAAGATGAAATATTTTTCAAAATTTGTTTATGGACAGTAGAATATTGTTACGTTTTTACCTTTTAAAAACGTAAAAATAAAAATAAATGTGTGTTTAGTTTTACTGCTACTGTTTACAACTTGATGCAAACAACAACAATTGCTTTTCTTTGCAATAACAACTACTAGACAACTATTCGACAGATCTTTAAACCACGATTACTCTCTTCAAACGCACCGCGTTTGCACACAAGGCTGAAAGAACTTCACTAACTCCGTCGCCTGCTTTGTCTTGCCTGGTATATGGTAAACAGTCTGATGAATGTTCTTGAAACTGAACGTTCATGATTTATAAATGTAATCATCGTTGTTTACATTTATTATTATAGTGTTATTGGTATATTTTTGTTTACTTATTTACCATTTTTTATGCTGGTGTTTGTTGGTATTAAACAGTACGATAATTTGTAAACAGGTTTGTTTATTGCATTATTTTGTTTTTGTAGCTTCTGTTTATAATTTTAATGCAAAGCGATACAAAAGCAAAACACCAGCATATTAATTTTTCTTTTTCGTAACAATAATAACAGTAACTATGAAAACGTATGCCCTGGTAGTATAGTGGGTAATGTGCTGCGCTATCAACAGGACGGTCCTGAGTTCGATTCCCATCTGACACTTCTGGCACTTTTCCAAAAAAAAAAAAAAAAAAAAAAAAATAGGATTTCATTGACGAGGAGGGAAAACTTTGGAATAAGAATAATATTGGATTCCTGGGGAAGAAATATCACAAGTACGGGAGGTAAAATTTCAGGGAAAATTGGTGTAATTAGATGTATACCATCAGAGAGACCTTTGGAGCCAGTGTTTGGGTGAAATGCAAAAACTGTACAGATGGCATAACCGGAGCAAGCCATAAGAACCTTTTCTACAGGGGCACTGGAAGCTCAGTTAGATTTAAATCCGTTACACACGTTATTAAAAGCCAAAGGCTAAGGTTAGGAAACAATTACAATAGGATATCCATCTGGGGATTTCTTGACCTAATAAATCGAGTGGCGGACAATTTCTTCCTCAACCATCCCATTAACACAACCAGTAGACTTTATGAATTTGGAAAATGCTTTGTTACTAAATTTAGTGAATATTTATTAATACTACATACCCTTTTTAAGCAAGGGCTATTCTGTAGTAATGCGTAGGAAGCAGATATTGGGACAGAAGCAAGAGTTTTTGATCGCAGAGAGAAATATTCTGAGCCCATTTTAAATCTTGCAGATATCTTGCAAGCGGCAGTCTACGACAAAAATAAAAAGAACGGAACGTAGCAATACTATCTGACAGTCAGGAAGCCATCCGATCACTAGGCTCTTATTAATCTAAATATTACAGCGTCGAAGGTGAAGTTGGGATACACTCTGTCCAGTTTAACGTCAAGTGGAAATTAAGCAAATGAACGGTCTGATAAGTTTGTGAAATGGGTAACCTATATGCCTCCCACGGCGGCAGAATGTTTCGACAAAGGCCAAATGATTTGAGGCAATCAAAACTTTTGTTAGATAATTACAAATTAAATCATGCATCAAGCTATCCAGGAGCAACCTTAGGTAATTAATAGCTATAGCTAACATTTTTTCATATACATAGTTAGCTTCGTCGGCAACCCACTTTGCCTTTTGTCAAATTCTGACTGATTTATGAAGTGTACTTGAGGTAAAAAAAAACGAGGTCATAATCCTGACTGAAGGGTTGTAATGACCCATTATGTATGCAATAAGCAAGTTTAACTTTTCCTTCTTTTACTTTTCCTACAATTTGTCTATATTTTGATGATATTCATAATTTCAACTCGGTCAGCGTAAAATATTATAAAAAAATAAAAAGAAAGTTTCGACTGCCACTGGATATATATATTTGTAAACCATTTTTACCCGCTAATTGGCTATATCAACATAAAAAAAGAATTAAATTAAATTAGGTTTGTTTTTGCAATAATATTCAAATTTATGTACATACATAAATGTATATATGTATGTATGTATATATATTTTTTGCGTTTAATTAAATTCTCAATTAAAAATGATTGTCTATTCGAATGCTCACCGACACATTAATTTAAAATTATGGCATTTAAATAAAATTCTATTTGCGTCAACAATAACTGTATTTGCTTCTGTCCCAGACAAATACATGTTGAAAGTTTAAGTTTTAATAACACATTGTGAATTTTAATTAATTAAAATCATGATAAAAATTTTTAAATTTAATAAATGATAAATACAGTCTTCAGACAAGCACCTTTATAGCGTAAACCGCAATAAACGCCATTATTGAGTACAATATTTCATATAAAGTTTCAATTAATGTAACACTCGCTTAGTGAATATCCATCTGCCAGAAAACAATTAATATACCTCAATATACCGAATCATGTCAGGCAATGCCAAAAATATCCAAAACAGTGGGTTTATATTACAAAATATGCAGATCAAGATACAGGACCTGTGCTCAGGGCAAATAACTTCCCGCAGTAGTTAGGGCAGATTACATGCATTCCTCAGTAAAAAATACAAGACAGGAGTTAATCCTCAAAAATATATTTGATGTATTTTTAATAGAAGTCGTAAAGGCGAATAGCGGTGTTATTATGTTATATTTAAGAAATTCTGATAAAAAAATCTTAAATGAGTAATTTTTCCCGTCACGGTAGGTTTAGTGTTAAATGTTATTAACTATTTTAACTTCTAACCATTTTATATTAGGTATTGTTGCCATATCATTCGCACAATTTTATTCAGTAAATTCTTCCTAACATACACAATTGTATAACTTATGTACTCAAGGCAAAGGTCACAACCAGAATATACAAGTTCAAGTGTAATATAATGCCATAAAGCATAAATGCTCCAATTTAATATGTTTGTGGACACTACATGACATAAAGACTTGTTAAGTAATATGACATATAAAAACAAGAGCGAAATTTATGACAGAGAATTACATTAAAAAATGTTACAGACTTTTTTGTTTTTTTTTAATGTAAAAGAAAAGTGAGCTCCATGCTTTAATGATAACCAAAACCACAATCATGATTTATTCCGTTGTAGGGCTAATTAAAAAACTTTTCTTGTAAATTTTAAGCAAAGTGCGAATTGTTCGTTTATGTAGAGTTGATCTTAATGCTGAAATCATTTTCATGGGAAATATGATAAACACAAGACGGATTCACGGTTTTCTTATTGAATGTTAAAATTTAATATAAATAATTTTACATAATCAAACAACTAAACATTTGCGATGGTAATTTACCTATTACCGTTTATAAGGGATAACTACTATTAAATATTTTATAACCATCGCCGCAGTCTAGTAGACAGTGTCTTTGCTTAATAACGTAAGGCCACGGTTCAAACCCCAGGTCAGACATCAAAACGAAATATGAAAAAAAATATTTCTTTGGTGACTTCCTCTCAGCAGATTTCTGTTAAAAACTCTGAGAGTATATAAACCTGCCATGAAAAAGTTTCTCAAAAAAATCTGTCGTTCGGAGTCGACTTTAAACTGCAGGCCCCGCCACTTATGTATAAAATTAACACACACAACATAGGTGGTGTGAGAAACTAGTTCCATAATCCTGACGGAAGGGTTGTAATGACCAATTATGTATGCAACCAAAACAACGAGTGATTCTTTTGGCAAAATTGGCATCATCGTGCAGTTTACTCGTTAACCTAATAAATCCCAACCTGGCTTCAGCGTAAATCGATTCATTGCGTATAACGGAGATAATATATTGAATTTTTTGACAGAATAGAATGATATAAGTATTGCCAGATTCGAAATAACCAATGATTCAAATTTAAACCGATATATAATCCACCTTATATTTATAGCATTTCGTTAAAAACAGTTTATCTTAGTTTTTAGATCATTTTCTGTTTTTTCCGTAATGAATGAATTAAATGACTCTAAAGAAAAATAGTTATTTATAATGGAAATAAAGATTACAACCTTTATTTTAATATTTAGAATTTTATTTTAATTTTATACACAAATATTTTAATAAAGAATTTATTTTGAGGTGGTAAGAGTACAAGTTGTTTTTTACATCCTGTATTTTATTCATTCAATAAAGTTGTTTCATTAACAGTAATTTTTTTATAATATTTATATTTGTATACTTCAGATTTCCTGTACATGTATGGATCCATAACAAAAGTCTGCAAGTAAGTTGAATATGAATATGTTGTATGCGAATATTGATATTTTATATTCATTAAGATCAATGTATTTTTTATATTTCTTATGCTTCTCTTTTAAGTCTCTTGGATTATTTTAATGCCCTCCACCATCATAACGAAAATGCGTTTGTATTGATACAGTTGCGGCTTTACTACGTGACTACGTTTGATTTATCTTCTGCTACTTTTAAGTAAACGGTCATTTGTATTTCTTGGCGAAGTTTTTGAAATAATTATTCTTAAAAGCCATTCAATTTTAGCACCAACAATCGAATTATGCCTCCGATAATAATTTTTCAAATACTACTATTTTATTTAAAGCATATTTAAGACGTTCTCAAAACAGTGTTAGTTTTTCGGCTTTTTGAATTACGATCCAAACATTAAACATAAGGAATGACAAGTAAATACGATGAGAGCTATAAGTACAAATGCTTGTAATAGTTATACAAATATTTCAACATTTGCATTCATACATGGCCCTGAATAATGATTTTTTCTCTGTACAGCACATGAAGACATGACGGTTTGTTGCTTGGTTATTAAGTTATAAAAATATTAATGCTCTTTCATAAGTTATTAAAGTATTTGTTCGATAGGGTGTGGGGAAAAATGCATATACATATGTACATATATAAATTCCAATATATAAGTTTTTATTTGCATTGGTTTTAATTTCAGTTAAACGAGCAGGAATAATTACACGCGTTGTTTAACGATGGAATCATAATTATTTAAAAATTAAATATGAAAATATTAAAACCATTGTAAGCGCATAAATTAGTTCTCGTCTTTAATTGTCCGTTTAATAACAATTCAACGTACATAAATTTCTGATAAAAAGAAAGTTAATTAAAAACTGATTTATTCAGCATTAATTAAGAATGGCGCCAACTAAAACGCATATTAACGACAAAAAGAAATGTTTAATATGAATGTTCATATAAGAACGTTTAGTTTGTTAAAAGTAAACTGCAGCATTAGGCATCGAAACAATTTTTATCTCGAAACAATTTTTCAATTTCAGCTTTGACTGATCTTATGCATATATGAGTTTTTAATGTACCATAGTGCAGATGTAATAATACTCTTACTCTTCTAGGGAGCATAGGGCCGCAATGGTCTTTCGATAACACTTTGTTAACACGGTGCGACAGTCAAAATACAACCAGCTAATGACGTGGTGCAAGTTGTGAGTTTTTTTAGTAGAATTCAAAAATATTGTTTTTTATATTTCTTATACCTTCCAAACTTGTTTTGTTTGACAAAAACTATTTTTTTGGACTTTACGTACAAATTTATTGATTACACAAACATTTCTGAACCAATATCCAAAATTTAAACCTTATTAGAAAGGAGAGGAATGGGTTTTTAAAGCGATATGCATATATATATATACATATATTATTTGACTTAATATGATATGGGGTTTGATGAGGTAAACTTAACAAATGCTAATTTTTTTCATATTTTTTAAAGCTTGTCGTTTCATAGCTTTAATTAAAAAATATGAAATAAGTGATGACATTCTGAAAGTGCATCATCTTGTCAAGAGATTGGCGCTTCGTTTCATCAAATTGGACAAAAATTACCGTAGTTATTATTTAAATAGTAAAGTTATATTTTTCATATATATATTTTTTCAAATGAACTTTTAGTTCAAAAATTTTCAGAATTTTTGATAGATCTTGATTGTTTATCGCAACCACCAGAAGTTGGATAATGTTTGCGCAAAGAGAAATAATAATATTTGCAAAAAACACAAATATTAGCCGACCTCTGATAGTCGTGCAATCGTCAAATTGACAAAATGTTGCGATAAGCAATCAAGATACATCAAAACTTTTGAACTGAAAGTTCATTTGATAAGATGATATATTTAAAAAAATATAACACTACTATTTAAGTAACAACTACGGTAACTACTGTTCGATTTTACCAAACGAATTGTCAATCTCTTTACAAGATAATGCACTTTCAGAATGTCATCACTTATTTCAAAGTTTTTAATTAAATTTTGCAATTAAGAATAGCTAAACTTGAAGAAGTTAGAAATAAAATCATATTTTCCAAGTTTAGCCGATCAAAACATATAAGATGTAAGTTTGAACCATATGTTTATGTATACCATTTTAAAGGCTCATCTTTTGATTTTGAAAATAGGTTAAAAAATATTTGGGTAATCAATAATTTTTTGTGAAAAGATCAAAAATACCATTTTTGTCAAATAGAACAAGTTTGGAGGGTTTGTGAAGTGTAAAACAAAATATATTTGCGTTCTGAATTGAATTTTGACTCTCGTACCGTGTAATCGGACTAAACGTATTATATGGGACGGTAGCCAGTACAATAAAAATGCCACTGAATTTGAAAAGTAGTTCACATTGCCGAACTTTTTGCATATATTTCCCTTTACTCCAAATAGAGGTAAAGCGTATAATTTTTCATTTCAAGTGTGTTAAATGTTGAGAACTAAATCTGTTCCGGAAAAGATCTTTAAAAGAAGGCTTTATTTTTTATTTTTAAATTTTAATCTCTTTTTTCCTTGCTCTCCAATCCTTCTGAAATTATTAACCTTTTTGCGGTCTCTAGGTGTAGGTGTATTTTTCACCTATGTACCGACGTAACCTATGTTAGATTCATTTATTTATTACATTTTGAATACATCTTTAAACCTTTATTTTTGCCTAAATTTGACAAATTAATTTCATCTTAAGGATAAACAGCGAAAAAAAGACAAAACAACCTTGTATTAGAACATAATTCCTTATGTAATATTCCTTATCTTGAGTGTATATTCAACATTACATAGTATAAACAAATATTGAGAGGAGAAAAATTTATATCCACAGCAATTTACCTTTTTGGCTTAAATGGATTTGTATAAAATACTAGATTGCTTTGCAGGATTCTGTTGATTCCTAAGATGTTTCTCTATTCTTTTGCTTTTCGTTGTAATCGTATACTTAAGTGACATAAATTTTGTCTTTGTAGTATAACACCCACCATGTAATCACAAGTATGTATGTAACATAAATAAATCCAGCTACCAATACAACAATCAATAATCTTTCGAAGTATTAAACACCTTTTAAGTGTTTCGAGGATGACCACACACATAAACACTGTCGCAGCAGATAAATATTTTACGATGGAAGGATATTTTTATAGCAGATAACACTTGAACACTCAAATAAAAGCTTTTCTCACTTCAATGGAAGTAGTTGAAAATAAGTTAGAATTTGCAGAAGTAGATAGACTGTCAACTATTCCTTCGTTGAATCCAACTGTTACGTTTTTACATTTTTAAAAATGTTTAAAATATGAGTTCGTTGATTGCAAACAAAATAAAAACAAATATGGGTTTAGTTTCAATTAAACCCTTTATTTATCGCACTACTTTTGTGTGCCACCGTTTACAACTTGCCGAATACAACAATAATTACTTGTTCGCTATTCTTCTTTGCTTACAATGCAGATCTTTTCAACGGCGATCTTCAAACCACGACTATTTTCTTCACACTCAACGCGTCTTTACACAATACTGACTGAATTCTTACTGCTCGTTGCCTGCTTTGTCTTGCCTTATTATATGCTCACGTAATCAGTCTGATGAAGGTTCTTGAAGTTGAAGTTTGGTGTTTGGCCTTCTCGAGAATACATTTTGCTCATTTTAATGTTAAACGATGTACACCGTTTACATTTTCGTAACACTATAATACCTGTTGAAACAGAAGCATCACTTGCACTACATTTTCAAACGTTAGGAGCTTGCTGATCCCGGACTCATAGGCATTTGGAAATCTCTAAGCCATGGTCATTTTGACGCTACATTTTTCACTGTTTCGTAAAAACCTTTTCATTTAGGTTGTCCTAGAGAACTGTAATATTCTAAATGATGGATTTTGTTATTCATTTCTATTTGTTATTCATAAATACCACGTTAGAAATCGTCGTAGTCTAGTAGGTAGTGTGTTGGCTTATTAGACATGAATCCACGGTTCGAACCCCAGGTCAGACATCTCCATCAAAACGACATATTATCAAATATTTCTTCGGCGAGTTCCTCTCAGCAGATTTCTGACAAAAAGTCTGAGAGTAAATAAAAATTTGCTTTGCTTGCTGTCTTTTTCTTTTTTTGTAAATACAACTACAACTAAGCCTGTAAATTTTGACGAAGATTTTAGAGGAATTTTTCATGGCAAATGTATTTACTCTCAGGATTTTTGCCAGAAATCTGTTGAAATCCATTCATTTTGCACAAATTCAAAGACTAAAGGTGATGTGAACCAAAAACAAAAATAATATGATTAGGATTACTCAAAAGGCATTTGCGACAGATCCTTAGATTAATTGTGGCACACAATCCATTACTTTGACTGCTAGACATAGTCACAGCATCGCAGTTCGGTTAGGTTCATCAGTCACCTCAATTTATTACACTTTCAGTAGTCGTATGAATATTTTATGGCGACTTGAGTTGATGATGTTATTGTTTATCAGTACTGAGCATATAAATTTAGAAGGCACGCACATTCATACAGACTTTGTTACGTTTTTGCTTCAGCTTTCATCCTTCTGTCTTAGTTGTAGCTGTCGTGTTTTTGTAGTCTTTGTGTTCACGTAAGAGCCAATTTATTTCAAAAGAAGGGTCAAATTTCAAGCATTTATTATACGTCTGAATCCTAAACGCATATTTTGTTGCATATTCCCATAGTAAGTAGCCGCCAATAGCACTTAGACTCAAAAATTAAAATTAAAAATTATTTCACAAAAAATATTTAACATGTCCCTTCTAATATTTCAAAAAAGAACTGACTTGTGTTCTTCAAGAATGCTTTCCGATAAATCTATTTATTTTATAATAAGTTATAAATTCTTTATTTGTTTAAGTTTGACAACGCAGTCAAATTGGACATGAAAAAATCATTTATTTTGACTCATCTGAAGTAAACAAATTATTCCAAAACTCATTTGAGGAAGAGCAATAAGGACCTGACTCCAAATAGCTTGCGTGAAAGAGTTAAGCATAGCCTCGGTAGTATACTGTTGTGGCAATGTGCGTCGGCATCAGGTGTGGGCAGTTATGAATTTATTGAAGAAATAATGAATAAGAGGGAATGTTTCGAGGAATAATTATAAATTCTTAATGGTCATTACTTACAAAATGTCAATGAAATGCTGCTGTTAATGTGAAGATGTGATTTGTCTACTAAAGGCCAGACAGGCTTATTACTTTTGAACAAAGTTTCGATACGACTCCAAGAGAGTATTTAGGGTGTCATTTGTAAGAACGATTACTTAACCCTTAAACCTCAAACAATAGTTAACGAAAATAATTGCTTATGAATGAATGGCGGTACAAATCGACAGAAAACAAAAGAAAAACTAGCACTGAATTGGCATTGAATCCAAATGGGTTAAAGGGAGCGCTTGACCTTAAGCGATATTCTACTAAATATAAGGCATAATATTTTAAATTTATTCTGAGTTCTTCTTGGGGTACCTATACTTATACGGTGTAAAAATTTGGAGTCACCAGAGAAATTTCTTTTTTTTTTTCTTATGGTATGTGAAAAACATTTATTTTTTGATAACAACATAGTAATAAATTAAAAAAACAAATGCTATAAAAACATCATATTATTGATTAGAATTCATGAAAATTACTAAACTATATTGGGTTACCTAGACTTTTGCTGTCCACTGAAAATCGGTTTTAAAGTTCTTTTCCTCCCCTTGGATAATCGGTTCAATTATGTCTAATTTATCAATACATTTGTATATGAAGTTCGAAAAAACAGATTTTTTTAAATAAAACAAGTTTGGAGTATACAAGAAATATTAACAACAACATCCTTAAATTAATTCACATACATTTGATTCAAAAAATATAAAAAATATTTTTGCGTTCTCCAGTGTAATTAATTTTTGTTTTTAAGCGCATAGTGTCATTCAATACGCTAAAAACATTGCCTGATATTTTGTCTTCTAAACATTTGCACATGTTTTATTCGTATATGATATCTCTTTTAATCTCTTAATCTCTTTTGTTTTACGGTAGGAAATCATTTTTCGAAATAATTCCCAAAAATCCTGTGGATATTAAGTTTTCTCATTCAACACTTCTAGTTACGTACAAAAGTAACGTGATCTCCTAAAAATGTACATCAAGTGGATATGGTCTCCTATATGCTTGTGCATACACTTGCATTTAATTTTCAAATGTTCACACCCCAGTTAGGGAAAATATGGAAGAGACAAAGTGGACGATTTTTTTATTTGAATGGAATTTTTATTTAGTACTCCAAAGCAAGTGTGTGTGAGTATTGTACTATGTATATGATATCGCTATGATTGCTCTTACATATACTATGTTTTTTAATATTTACATGTTAAAACCAGTAAATATAGTATAAGTACTCGTACTTTCTTGTTGGTACTTTTTTTGGAAAATTTTTAATTTAATGTCTGTGTGTATATTTTGTTGTTTTATTTTGTTTCTTTTTATTTTTCAGGTTTATAGTCTAGCACGGGTATTAGCAAAAATGTTTTGGTTGTGTATTAGTAAGTAAAAGAGAGAAAATAAATTGAGAGTTTACAGTCATAGAAAAGTTTTAGTAATATACCCTATTTTGATTTTATTCATTCATTTCACAAATTTATACAACTTTGACTTAATAATTAGGGAATGTTTTTTAGATATTTGCTGGGATCTAATTTTGGTTCATAAATTTCCTCTCCTATTAATAACCAACCATTTAATTTTTCCATAATATTGCTCTATATCTATAAAAAATTGTTTCTCTTTACTTGACTATTAAAACAATCAAAATGTATTTTAAGAACATAAAAGACTTTGAACTTTAAAAGAAGGATTTTTTAACACAAACAATTTTCTGAATATAGCATTCTTCAGAATATAGCATTCGCTAATATGTGTGCCTGTCGCAGTCTGATCGATTACTAAATAAAATAGCATAAGCAATATGTATCAATTCTCTCTCATTATGAATTCTCTCTTATTACAAATTGCATGGTGAAAAATATTTTTAAATTTTTTTATAATTTATTGAATGCGTTTTTTGTTTTTATTTTTGTTTTTATTTTTATTTAAGTTGTGTTTTTTAAGACTACATACGTATTTGAAATTTTTACATAAACTTTATTCCTCTTTTCTTTATTGTGGTACCGGGTTTTATTAAAATTACAATCTTATCTGGTGTCTAAGAGTTCACAATAAGAATTATAGTGCCTGATTTGAAAATATCTTAATCTACAATATAGCAATATAGTGTGTTATCATAGATATTTAGTTTCGAGTTAAACATAAAAAACTTAAACTTAATTTGCTCCTTAATGCTATAAACACAATAGACGCAACACATAAGAAAACAAATAAAGAAACAAATCATTAATTCTTTATCAATCAATTTTTGTTCGTGAACGCTCAGTGTAATTAAAAAATATATATGTACATACACAATTAGTCATTACAACCCTTCAGTCAGGATTATGACCTAGCTTCTCACACCACTTATGTTGTTTGCTTCAATTTTATACATGAGTGGCGGGACATATAGTTTAAAGTCGATCCCCAACGACACATTTTTTTGAGAAACATTTCATGGCAATTTTATTTACTCTTTGGGCCATTATTACAACTTTCCGTTAACTAAAGGGAGGATTTTTGATAAATTGTTTTTCGTTATTATGAGTATCCAAAAAGATAGAAGTGATAGTTAAGCTAAAGGGAGGATCATACTACCTTTAACAGTTAAAGGTCACTTTATGTTTGAGCTTGCCATATTATATAAAATTTTCATTATGGCAACTTCAAATTTAAACAAAATAAGCATATACAACAAAAAAAAACGAAACCCGCGGTTGTCACTGAGTAGCTTTACAGTTCCCGTTAGCTAAAGGTACCTTTAACTAAACCCAAGTTTAACGGCAAGTTGTATTAATGGTCCTAAATTTGAAAATATCAAACGAACTATTTCAGTGATTGCTATAAAATGTTGTCCTAATTACTTTCCTGTATGTAGGGCGGATATAATTGAGGGTAGATGTACCCCCATTAATTGTCGAATATCTTAAAAACTGCTGCAATAAAATACTCGCAATTTTTCCTTAAAAACTTTGCAATGAAACTAAGTGACCATTAGTTAATATGTAATCGGATTTAGTTATTTTCTATATATATCCGCGACAGGACGACCTACCAAGGGTGCATTTCATAAGACGATTTTTCAACATCTTCTGTTTTATCCAACTCTTCCGTTTAATTTAAAATATAATTTTTTAAGGTTTAGTTTGTTAATTTAAGCAGAAAACGTTTTTTTAACTCCTATTTGTCTTTTATTTCTTTATTTATTACTTTTCGTTGAATCGACGTACACTTTAACCCTAATTGGTTTTAGTTACACCAGAAAATCGTAACAAAGCGGAATGGTAAAGGCAATTATTTCACTCCTCATACCAAAAAGTAAATATTATTCCAGTTTGGAAAGTTTTTATTGAAACAGTTTGTTAAATCGTAATAGGGAGCTAATAGATTGGTAATAAATACTGAATAGAAAGTCTGGGTAGACTGACAATCTTTGAATGACAATATCTCTAAAATTTCCTGTAATGGAGACAATTAAAAAAACTCCAATGTGCATTGCTTTGGTTTGTCTAAATTTATTTATTTATTTATTTATTGATTACAATACAATTACAAATTATATTTTAATTATATACGAACTGAGTAACTTAAACCATATGCTCGGTGTAGTGTCACAGACCAGAGACGAACCCACGACCCTCACGCTAATTGTCTAACACACTACTCAATAGACCACAAGGGCACCCTGTTTAAATTTAATTTAATTAATTAAAAAGTTTAATTATTAAACTAAATTATTTTAAAAATTATTACATCAAGTTACAAATACATATTTTATGTTTTAATAGTAATAATAACACAACGCGACAAACTATACTCAAGCGTTTTCCTTCTGGTATTCGCTCAAACATGAAAATGGAAAATATTTCGTTCGATAAACAATCAAGATTCATCAAAAATTTTGAAAATATTTAACCAAAGATCGAACATACTTCAGAATAAGTTAGATGCCTGATATTTTTTTAATTCGTTACTATTGTTATTGCCATTGTTATAAAGCAAACAAAGAAAGAAAATTTCAATCAGGACTTAAAAATAATTTAAAAAGTTCATAATTCTGGATAATGTATCATTTTTGATATATACAACTTTGCTGGGGATTTTTCGTTGTTGTACATCTAATTTTTTTAAATTTTCAAAGTTTTTCTGAAGTTTTATCGTGAATAATGCATTATTTATGGTATTTGAGAAGAAATTGAAAGTTAAGTGTTGGGTGAAAGTGAAAATGTTTAATTTTCTATTCTTGATATGCTCATGATATTGATAGAAGTAATCGTATTCCAGTATGAAGCGTGGTAGCTTATTAGATGTCAGACCAATGATCAAAACTCATGTCAGACATTTCCTAATTACAACGAAAGGTTGTAATGAACGATTATGTACATATGTATGTACGTAACATTCCTGCTGCTGAAGACTATGAAGAAGAAGAAAACAGAAGCTCGGCTTATGAACTTACGAAAGCATTGGCAGCAACAAACATGACGACAGGATATCTATTGCCAAAGATGGTACTACTTGGAACAGAGAATCGTACGCCTTTAGTAGTTTGGGAAGTGAAAATATTATCATTTTTCACGCAGATTGCTAGCAGCTGCTTCTTGAAATGTTGTAGAGTCCTTCTTACTGCTCATCTCATGTTTAGCTCACCTGACAGACAAACATTAAAAAAAGTGTTTCATAGATATTACAGATGAGAATATTTCGGTCAACTACGTACGTATGAGACAACAGAATCATTCGCTTTGATAATGTGCTACTCGGAAATGATGATAAATTTACACTTATTAAGCCTTTTCGAAAAATGAGCTGAAAGTCTTTCAGCTTTTAATAATCCCAATAATTTTGTCGCTGTAGATTCGAAAGTAATTGTATGTTATGGTCGTTATAAATTTCGTGGTCCACCGAAATCGAATTTGCAGTTTTAGATTCAAGTACATGCTACGTTCGTAGCAATTACTTACAGTCGTATTTGGGAAAACCTGTATCCGGGAAACTAGAGAGGAATCAAAGAGAGAGCATTGCTATTGACATAATCGATGCTCTATTCCTACGGGAAACTTTTTTACATCATTTGCTGCCATATCTAAACAATTGGAAACTTATAAATCGCCTGACCTGGGGTTTGAACGGAGGCCTTACGTCTAATAAGCCAACACACTACCTAATATACCACTTTGACTTCGTTCACCATTAATAATGCTACGTAAATGGTGTTACATCGTTTAACATTAAAATGATAAACAAAAGTTACAAAAACAGAAACAATGGACTTGTTTACATGATCAACAAATAAACAAAAATATAGCAACAACATCAGTATAAAAAGTGATAAACAAATAAATAAACAGGCAACAACAACACTGCCAGGACAAACGTAAGCAAACTACACAAACAACAATAACCTAAACAACATGTTTACATTTATTCAAGAGCATTCTTCAGACTGTTCGTCCTGCATTATAAAAGGCAAGACAAAGCAGGCAATGGGATCAGTAAAAATTCAGTTAGTCTTGCGTGAAGACGCGTTGCGTGTGAAGAGAATAATCGTGGTTTAAAGATCTCCGTTGTAAAGATCTAACGAACAATTGTTAGTGTTTACGGAGAAGAGTGTAAAAAAGAATAACAAACAAAGAAAATTGTTGTTGTTTACATCAAGTTGTGAACAGTGGCACACAGAATTGTGCGAACAATAAATAGTTCCATTGAAACTAAACACAAATTATTTTTATTTGCAATCTACAAACTCATATTTCAAATGTTTTTAAAAGGTAAAAACATAAAAATAATTTCAAAACCTGAAACTAAATGACGTATCAAATGGGAATCAATCATTATGATGATTGATATTAAAACATCTGGGCCTTTTTTCTTTGAAAGACTTTTCCAATTAATTCATCCTTTGATTTAATGTAATTATATGGAAAAAATCTTTAAAAGTAACATTTTTTTAAAAGAATACAATTTGATTTGTGTGTGCCATTGTCAATTCAATACGCTGGAAACTATTTATAAACAGTATTTGTCATAAGCAGACGACGGCGCAAAGAGAACATGATTAAAATGTGACTATAGTTGTGAGAGCCATGTGTATAACCCAGAGGATAATTGTTAGTAATATTTTCAAGTCTACTTATTAACCCAATAATATGTATATGTGAGAGGAAAATATAGAAAAATTGTACTGCGCTAAGTCCCTAAAGACACCGTGTTTAACTTGACAAATATTCTTCCAAAAATGGATATCATTTCTCATTGTTATTAGTGAATCTCATTGGAAAATGGTGAATTCTACTGTAATATTTCTTTGAGTGTATTATTGAAACCTGAAAACAAGCGACATGAACCTTCTTCTTTAGAAGCTGGCAAGCAAATGAATGCATTTTTGCGCTTTTTTTAACGAACAGTGTTGATTTTCCTGTCCTTGATGCCAAAGATGTTTTTCCCCTGGTGGACATTGGTGCAGTTGTCTGCTCATAAGTACGATCTAAAAAAATATATGTATATATAGCAAAAGTATAAAATTTCCATAAACAATTTCTCAAAAATATTCAATTTCTTTCGAGTCGTCTTTAAACTGTAGTTCCCGTGACTCATGTATAAAATAACACACTCGAAATAAGTGATGTGAGAAGTTGGGTTGTTATGGCTGTTTAATGATGATGTTGTGCTGGTTCGTTTTTTGTTGTTCTTTTTAATTTAAATAAAATGTTCTTGTGTTTGTTGTTTTTATAATTTTAATGTGTATTATTTATTTAATTCAATATGTATGTAATTCTTATATTATTTTATTTACAAAATTGTTTTGTTTTAATTTAATTTGTTTAATTTCAATTTATGTTTTTGTTATATTGTTTTTGTTCACAATTTTTAATATTCAATGTTATTTGTAAAGAAAAGTCACAATATTTGTTTTGTATTTGTTTAAAAAATGTTTAGTGTTTAATAAAAAAAGAAGGTCACAATTGGTCTAATGCCGAAACTAGAGTGATCTCTATGCAAAAAATACTTTAATTTTAACTAGTAATGAAAAGAATGTGAAAAGAATAAAAAAGTGATGAGAATATGTACATAATAAGGAAAAGAACCGTTAATATATATAAAGGGTGTTCTGAAGAGTGATGTTAACGTTGAACATTCCGGCCCCCATGACTTGGTGAAATTTACCACAGGTTTTGAACGGGTCCTGAAAATAAATACCCCAAGGCACTTTTTTCAGCTACGACTTGGCCGACTTCTGTGTTGATGGCTCCATCGCGACGAATAGCACTATAAATGTCACTGCCAATTTCAACTTCAACAGTAGTATTGGAACAAGGGTCAAGGTCAGCCAATGAATTAGGTGAAAAATCCTCTGTCGGGTCGGTTAAAATGGGTCCAGAATAGGGCTTCTTTGGCAGTAGATCTGTTACCAGGGCTGTTATCTTGATAGACCATTTATTGGTGTCATTGTGCGATTGTATCTCGAAGACAGCAAAATTATGCCCATACCTCATGATTGTTTTAATTTTGTATTTTTCTACGAATGATTTCGACACTCTGGACGTTGTTAAGGATCTATTGATGATAGCCCGTGTGCTGGTCCAGGTAGTAAGACTACCGGTATAAACCTTAATGGAGGCGGTTGGAACAAAAACCAAATTCCACTTGAAGAAAGGCATTTCTGTGTCTACTCGTCGTGATGGCTGTGGATTGGCTCGTCTTGTTGACTGTGGGTCGGCTTGTCTTGATGGCTGTGGGTCGGCTCTTCTTGATGGCTGTGGTTCGTTCAACTGCATTGCATCATGAAGCAGTGTGTTGTGGCTTCTTTTACAGATATGACACCCTTTTTCATTTTTACACTCTTCTGTTTTATGGGATCGTGCAAGACAGTTCAGGCAATATTTTTTAACGATCATGAGGTCATATCTTTCTGATGGATTGAAGCTCAAGAACTTTCTGCAAGTACGTATGGGGTGGTCCTTGAGACAAACTCCACATGAATATTGCCAGTGTTCGGGTCTTTGTTGTTGTTGGGATGCCATACCTGTAAGTGTAAAATTAGAACAATATTAGTGTATGTAATTGGTTAGGAGTTATACTAATTTGCAAACAAAACCACAATTTTTGTAATTGGTCTGGTGATTACTCCATTTTTGGTTTTTATATCTACAACTCTACAGTTTTGGTCAGGTCCAAGATATGTTTTGATGATTCGACCCATTTGCCATTCATTGGGTGGCAAGTTGTTGTTATTGATGACTACCAGATCGTTGATTTTAACGTTGTCCCTTTGAATCTTCCATTTATATCTGCGTTGAAGTTCAATCAAGTATTCGGACTTCCATCTTTGGCAAAATGAGTGGTAGATGACCCTTAGGCGTTTCCAGCGGTTGATGAGATTCAGATTTTCGTTGCTTACATCTGGTTCAGCTGGGGTCAATAATGCACTACCAATAAGGAAGTGTCCAGGGGTCAATGGATTAAGGTCATTTGGGTCATCGCTAGCAGGACTTAAGGGTCTAGAATTTAGACACGATTCTATACGAGCAAGAATTGTAGATAGCTCTTCAAATGTGAATTTCATGTTCGGTATCATCTTTTTTAGGTGTGTTTTGAATGATTTTACACCGGCTTCCCAAAGGCCGCCCATGTGTGGGGCTCCTGGGGGAATAAACTTCCAATTAAGATTTTGATGACTAAAATGATGGATCACTTGATTTTGAAGAGTTTTTATGAATTCTAGACGGTCTTTTCTTAGTAGTTCTGCTGCTCCGACGAAATTTCCTCCATTGTCTGAGTAAATGAGTGCGGGACATCCACGTCTTCCTATGAAGCGGGAAAATGCTGCTAAGAACGATTGGGTTGATAAATCGCTTGCTGCTTCAAGATGTACAAGCTCGGCCTGTAAAATTTTTGATGTCAAAAGGTCCTGCGTAGTCTAATCCAGTTGTAGCAAAGGGTCTTGATAATGTTGTACGTTCTGGTGGTAATGAAGCCATGATTTGATTTTGCGTCTGTTTTTTGTACAAAACACACGTTTTACAGTTGTAAATTACGCTTTTGACCAAGGGTTTCAATCTGAATATCCAATATTCTGTACGTAGGACTCGAACCATTAGTTGGTTTTCTCCATGAAGGGTAATTTTATGTGTAAATTCCACTAGTAGCTGTGATAGCTTCGAGTTATGAGGTAGCAATATTGGGTAGCGTTCATTGTAAGTTAATGCAGGTGATTGCGCTAGTCGCCCATTGGCTCTAATAATGCCATGGTGATCCATGAAAGGATTTAAGGTCAAAAGACTGCTGGTTGAGGATATTTTCTGCTTGAGTTTTAAATGTTTGTACTCATCTGGAAAATGATTTTGTTGCGTCCATATGATGAGTCGATGTTTGACGAAATCTATTTCTTCTCGGGTGATTTCTGCTGAAGATACGCGAAGATGGGTTCGGTTGTTTCCAGTATTTCTCCATAATCGTATGACATAAGCGAGTACTCGATAAGCTCGTGATAGGTCTGAAAATCGATTTAATGGGTCTTCGCGTGTTGTGGTTGTAAATGCTTTTACAGTTTTTGCTTCTAGATTTGTGTCACCTGTTTGTGTTGGTATCGGCCATTGACTTTTAGGCAATTTTAACCAGGAGGGTCCAAACCACCATAAGTTGTGGTTTTCCAGTTCTTGTGGAGTACATCCTCGGCTGGCTACATCTGCTGGGTTATCCTTTGAGTCGATATGTTGCCAATTTTGATTTCCAACCTTATCCAGGATTTCAGAAACACGATTTCCAACGAAAGTGTTCCATGAGCAAGGGGGTTTCTTTAACCAGGACAGCACGATTGTTGAGTCGGTCCAATAATATGCCTTGATATTTTGAATTTGAAGATTTGGTATAAGTCCACATGCAAGATTTGCCAATAATACGGATCCACATAGTTCTAAGCGGGGCAAAGATATTTGCTTAATGGGAGCTACACGGGTCTTTGAAGCCAGAAGAAATGTGAATACTGAGTTTTCTGCTTGTATTCGAACATAAAGAGTAGCAGAATAGGCTTTTTCTGAAGCGTCACTGAAACCGTGAATTTCCACATTACAATTCGGGCTAAATTGGATCCAACGGGGAATTTTCAAGATGTTTATTGTCGTTCAGTTTTTTATGATTTTTTGCCACTGTAGACAAGTCAATGGTTTTAATATGTCATCCCAGTCGACTTTATCCAACCAAATCTGTTGCATAATTAGTTTTGCTTCAACTATTATTGGAGCTATCCATCCACAAGGGTCAAAGAATTTGGCAATTGTCGATAAAACTTCTCTTTTCGTGTAGTTTTCTTTTAATTTGACATCTGGTGCTGTAAATGTAAATGCGTCTGAAGAAATGTTCCATTTGATCCCAAGAGTTTTTGTTCCAGCGCTATCTGACAGATTTAACCAATCGAGAGGTAGTAGTGTCTCATTTGGTAAGTCTTGTATGACTCGTGGGCCATTTGATGTCCATTTCATCAGGTCAAATCCAGCAGATTTTAGAACTGTTGTAAGTTCTTTTCTTGATTTGATGGCGTCGTTTAATGTGTGACCACCTGCTAAAACATCATCCACATACATGTTTTGTTGTAGAGTTTTTGATGCGAGAGGGTGAGTTGATGTTACATCTTCAGCTAGTTGAAGAAGGGTTCTAATGGCCAGGAACGGTGCGCAGTTGACTCCAAAAGTCACTGTCAGGAGTTCGTAATCCTCAATTGGGTCCCTTTCTGATTGCCGAAATAATATCCTTTGATATTTGGTTTGATTCGGATCAATGAGTATCTGTCGATACATTTTTGTGATATCTGCGTTGTACACAAAACGGAAGAATCTCCACTTCAATATCAGAAGCACCAAGTCCTGTTGAAGTATGGGTCCTGGATACAATATGTCATTCAAACTCTTCTTGTTTGAAGACGGGCTCGAAGCGTTGAAAACTACTCTAAGTTTCGTTGTCAGCCTTTCGGGTTTTATTACTGCATGATGTGGCAGGTAATAATTTGGGTTTGTGTTGATTTCCAGGGGAGAAATTTTCCTCATATGTCCTAACTCGAGGTACTCAACAATTACTTGGTCGTATTGTTTTTTGAGTTCGGGTTTCTGGCTAAGTATGCGTTCCATTCTCAAGAACTGTGCCATTGCTATGTTCCTCGAAGTTCCTATTTCTTCGCTATTTTTAAAGGGTAGGGTAACGATATACCTTCCTGTGTCGTTTCTTCGTGTTGTCGACATGAAATTGTTCTCGCAAAATGTGTCCTCATCTGACCTCAAAACCCGTTTTGGGGTTTCCTCCACCTCCCAAAAGCGTGTGAGGATTCGGTCAAGGGACGTAGTGTTGAGTAATGACACTGTTGTACTAGGTTGTGTCGTTGTTGAAATTGGTCCCCCCACAATCCAGCCAAATACTGTTTTTTGTGCCAAAAGGGATCCAATAGACCGCATCGGTGTGTCCATGCAATATATTGAGTGGCCCAAGTCGAGGCCTATAAGCAAGTCGATGGGTCTGCTTTGATTGAATTGAGGATCTGCAAGTTCTAATTTAGCAGTCTCATTGAAATGTTGCAAATCTAAAGTCTGTGGTGGTAAATTAGATGGAAGAGTCTTCAGGACTGGCGCCCAGACTTCTAATTTAAATTGTGAATCCACCTTGGAGCAAAGATTGAATAAACATGCTTTTGTTGAAGTCTCTGAAACTGTTTGACTCAAGCCTGTAACATGAACTAAATTTCGTTTGGTGGGCAAATTTAGTCGATTTTTCAACTTTTCTGACATAAAAGTTGATTGTGAGCCAGGGTCGATGATTGCTCTTGCCTGGTACTTTTCGCCTCTAGTTTCGATCAGTACAATTGCAGTAAATAACAAGGTCTCTTTCTCATTGGGAGATTGATCGAGACGTTTGCTCTCTTGTAGTGTCAAGGAAGTGATATTTGGTATCGAAAAGTTTGATGCTGATGTGGACTGTATATTATTGTTTTGTGCTGCGATGCTCCTACTAGATTGGGTCGCGTCACAATTCTGAACTAAAGTATGGGATTCTGATCCCTTATGTAACAAAGTGTTATGTCTTTGTCTACATAATCTACAACTGAATTTACTTTTACAGTCCTTAACACTGTGGTCAATAGAGAGGCAATTGTAACATGAATTTGTGACCTTTACAATGTGAATTCTGTCGTTAACGTTCTTCTCTAAGAACTTGGGGCAAGACCACAATTGGTGAGACTCCTTACAATTTTGGCATTTGTAATTTGAGTCATTTTTCTGTGCCCTATTTGTGTTTAAAGGTTTTATATTTTTCGACCCAGTTTCATTTTGGGTTGTGTTTATATGAAAAGTGTGAACTCGTTTTGACTTAAACTTTAAATTATCCCTTCTGGATTGTTCTAATTTTGAATTCGATTGTGTGATGGCCGCTATGGATTCTAGAGTCTTAGAATTGTGCGTCAAGAAATTATTGAATTCTTCCCAAGTCGGAACTTTTGTAATTTCCTTAAGTGAATTTTCAAATTCTTTTAAAAGAGTCCGAGGGAGCTTTGTTGAGCAAATGTATACCAGGAATGGGTCCCATGTGGCGGTTTCTATACCTAAAGCATTTAACGCTTGAATGCATCCATTAACTGTTCGCTGAAGTTTTTGAATCGATGAGCCTGAGTCTTCAGCTACGTTCGGAAGGTCAAATAAAATTTTTAATTGTTCATTTACTTGGATCCGATTATTTTCGTATTGGGCTACAAGGTTTTTCCAGGCTATGTCGAAGCCTTGATTTGTCAATGGGGCATTTGAAACTATTTTCCTAGCATCTCCTCCAGTCTTTTGTATCAGATGAAATAGTTTTTCAATTTTACTAAGTCTAGAATTATTTATGTATAATGCTGTAAATAGATCGCGGAAAGTAGGCCATGTCACAAAATCTCCATAAAATGTGTCCGTGTCGCAAGGTGGTAACCGTACAAATGAGATGTCATGATTTTCCTTTGGTTGACTTTCAACATCAGAAATCCGTTCTTCCTTCTTTGGATTCGATAGGGCTTGAATTTCCGCATTAATTGACCCTAAACACGTTTTGTAGGCAGAAAGAACTTTTTTGTAACGATCACGAAGCTTATTTTTATCAATAGGTTTTTCTTTTGAATCCTCTTTTGTGTCCCTACACTCTTCATATGTCCTTTTGACTTGTGTCCATATAGAATCGAGTTCGACCCGAAGTACCTCAAGAGAGTGAATGTTGTTTTCGGCCGCACTTTGTGTGTATTCTGTTTCAAAGTCCAAAAGGTCATTTGTACAATTTACAAATTTATTGAATGCCATTATTTACCGATGAATTAAATTTTAAAACGATCAAATTAAGAATCAAATTTAAAACAAAAAAGTCCCTGCTAGCGATTTCACAGCAAGAATTACCAAAAATAATAATTAATTTCCCGATTGGTTATTAATTTGGGTATATTTTGTTTCCCCAGTAAATTACTAAAAGAAGTATGGGTGGTAACCCTTTTCGTTTTTCTATTTCGTTTTCTTCTTTTATTCAACCGCGACAAAAAATTTTATAAGAGCGTATACTTGTAATAAAGAGTTTGTGTTTCTCTTTATTGTCTTATTTTTATTATTTTTAGTACTTACTTATCGTTGTTGTGTCTTTGTTAAAGCCGTTGCTCTCTAATTTGGGTCTCTTCTTGCTTGTGTCTTTTGCTGTTATTTTTGTTCTTTTTTGTTTTTCCACTTTGCCTGTGGATTCTATTTTTTCTCAAAAAATTTAACTGTTTTTAACCGTTGCTTATTTTTGTGTCTTAATATTTTTTCAATTTTTTAGCAAGTTTTTGTTTTTGTAAATTTCACTGCATACGGTTCGAAGTGACCAAAAAATGTTTAATGATGATGTTGTGCTGGTTCGTTTTTTGTTGTTCTTTTTAATTTAAATAAAATGTTCTTGTGTTTGTTGTTTTTATAATTTTAATGTGTATTATTTATTTAATTCAATATGTATGTAATTCTTATATTATTTTATTTACAAAATTGTTTTGTTTTAATTTAATTTGTTTAATTTCAATTTATGTTTTTGTTATATTGTTTTTGTTCACAATTTTTAATATTCAATGTTATTTGTAAAGAAAAGTCACAATATTTGTTTTGTATTTGTTTAAAAAATGTTTAGTGTTTAATAAAAAAAGAAGGTCACAATTGGTCTAATGCCGAAACTAGAGTGATCTCTATGCAAAAAATACTTTAATTTTAACTAGTAATGAAAAGAATGTGAAAAGAATAAAAAAGTGATGAGAATATGTACATAATAAGGAAAAGAACCGTTAATATATATAAAGGGTGTTCTGAAGAGTGATGTTAACGTTGAACAATGGCTAATTATATACAATGTACATATGCATGATGAAGTTCTTGAGTATGAAGGGTTTAACTCATAACCCAAACTCATTTCGCCAAGACATCGGCGTCCTTTGTTTTACACGATCTACGTGATTTTAATTCTTAGAGTTAGAGGACGTGTACTTGCCATTTAGATAAGTACAGTACTTGGAGGTTATGTTGACCCATTGTATATTGTAATTCTTGGTGAGATTTGATTTCTGGTAGAGAATTTTTGCTGTGTTAAAAACCGTTTCGTTTATTTTCTTTGGCTTATTTTCCTCCACGTTTTATCAAATATTTACTTTTTCGCATACGTCTGTAAAAGAAAGTGATACGTAGTTAAATTTACCTGAACTTAAACTGGAAATCGTTTCCGAGCACGGGATGATTTTCTTTCAGCTCAATTTTTCCCCTTCAGAAAAAAAAGGATTTTAAAGGGTTTAATGCATAGACACATGAAATAATTGAAATTATTGTGGCAATTATCAAAGTCATGGATTATGGCAATACATTTGTATGAATATAAAATTATTCATTTGTTCTTATTTGCTTGAACTTAAATGTATCCTTTTATATTGGCAAATAATTTATTAACTTGTTTAAAAATCGTATAAATAAAGTAAATATGAACTGTAAATAAACATGTAATCTGTTTGCGTATATTTTTATTGCCAACTGCCATGTCTTAGAGGGAATGAGTCGCCATATCAGGTTATTCATTTCGTGTCTCATTTGATATGAGTTTTGCCCTATACGAATATGGATCGTGCAACACTCGAAAAACTTGTAAAAGTAGTTAAAACTTACTTCAATGGTTAAATCACGATTCCACTTTTCAATTAATACGGAATTATTAGATCACTGTAATCAAAAAACCGCAAAAGTCTAAGTATCCCAATATGTTTAATAAATTTTATAAATTTGAAGTAATAATTTGTTAATAAATATGATGATTAATAATAATATGTTAATATGTGTATATATGAATAATTGACTAATACAGCTACATTTCAGATTATATAATAATTAAATTAATTTATTTTGGTTTTTAATGTAATGTAAGTTTTTACTAACACTGTAGGTTATAACCGGCTGGGGGATTAAGCTCAAAAATAGCAAAATACTCAGAAAAATTATGCGTCATCGAGATTATGACATTGAGTCTAGTTACGGCGAGTTTGGCTGTTTGTTTAGCAACAAGCGTAGGTGTTATGCGTAGAGCACCGGTGATATGAATAGGTACAGATCTTCTGACTTTGTTAAGAAGTCTATAAGTATTATATTGTCTATTTAGAGCAGTCCACCAGAAAGCAACTCCATAGAGGAGGTTGGGTTCGATGACTGCAGAATAGATCCAACGCGTGATATTGGAGCGAAAACCCCATCTGGATCCAACTGCTTTTCGGTAGCAGTAAGCAATGCAGCGTGCCTTTGAATTCAGTTTGGCTTTCGAGTTGAGTTTGCAGTCGAGGATCAGGTCTAGATAATTAACATCGGGACTCATCGTGACTCTTGTCCCGCTTATACTAGAAAGGAGGAAGATTATAATCTTGTATCTTCTAGGGAAAGGAATTGTATCGGTCTTATAGGGGTAGGCAGACAGCCCAAATTCGTCGCAAAAATTTAATAGTCAACAGATCGAAATTTAGTTTGTCGTATAGCGGCCACATTTCTGACTCAGCTATGACAATGTAGGCAGCCTAAGATATAGCGTTATTACCAGAGGACTCCAGAGAAGTAGTGAAAGAACACGATCTCTGGTATTATGTTAACCTATTGCTATATGTCGACATTGATGACCAATTTTCAAATACCCATTGAGTATATGATCTCAGATTTATTGCAAAAACTAATAATAAAGCTTCCCTACGAAGTTTGAATATTTTTTTAAAATAAAGCATTTATAACACCAAAACTACAAATACAATTGAACAGTAATCTATCTTTCATTCTGGTATAATGTTTTTACAGTCAACTCAAATACCCTGAATAACACCACATTTGCTCATCATCCTATAAATACTCATACTTTATTTATGCCATTTCGTATCAGCTTTTCTACAAATCATGATGATTTGTTAACTTGTAAAGTAAAAAAGCTGTTATTGAAATCATAGGAATTTCAGTAATAATTAATGCCTACGATTATGTCAAATCTCTTTGAGTGTGTGTTTGTTAGGCTATTTCAAATCTTGAATCTATTCGAATCCAATTTAAAAGGATACAATTTTTTTCTTTTCTTAGATTTGAATCGTATTGTTAATAAAATGGAAATGTTGTTACATCGTTTAACATTAAAATGATAACCAAAAGCTACAAAAACAATGAACTTGTTTACATTTTAAACAAGTAAACAAAAATATATAAACAAAATCAGTATAGAAAAAAGAGGATAAACAAGTAAACAGAAATGCAAAAACAAACAACGTAAACAACGATGTTGACATTTATGGAGAACTCGAGAAGACGCGTTGCATGTGAAGAGAATAATCGTGGTTTGAAGATATTCGTTATAAAGATCTATTGAACAATTGTTATTGTTTACACAAAAGAGTGTAAATAAGAATAACAAACAAAGCAATTGTTGCGGTTTACATCAAGTTGTGAACAGTGGCACACAGAATTTATTTTTATTTTATTTACAATCTATGAACTAATATTTTAAACGTTTTTAAAAGGTAAAAACGTAACAACGTAATTCTTACATATTGTTGCTTAGTTTTCGTGAATATGGTAAAATATGTTGGAGTACCTAGACCAATAAGGTATGTATGTACCTAGAATTTTGCCCTCCACTGTATGTATATAGATATGCAAAAGCTAAATAAACAAAGTGGAAATAGCAACCGAATAAAAATAACAAATAAACGATGGAAAACGCATATATTTTCAGTTTAAAATTGATGGAGAAACAGGATTGGATTTATTGTATCAATAAATAACACTTTCGAAAAAGCACATTCATGCATACTAGACAATAATACATTTACAAATTCAAACACAAACACAACTAGGACTCAAAGCGAAAATGAGAGAACAATTTTTAAATAACGGATAACAGAGTACCAAATATCAAAACAGTATTTTTCCTCCACTCATACTTTTCGAAGTTTGGCTGATCCTAATTGGAAAACTCAATAAAAAACTATAAAACAAGTGATATTTTTAAAGTGAATTCTCTTGTGAAGAGATTGAGACTTCGTTTGATAAAATTGGACAAAAATTACCGTAGTTATTATTTAAAGAATATGTATACCGTTTTAAAGACTAATCTCTCCCCTTTCTAAGGATAGGTTAGGTTAGGTTAGAGGACGTGTACTTGTCAATTAAGACAAGTACAGTACCCGGAGGTCGAATTGACCCTCCCCTTTCTAAAAAACTTCGGATTTTTAAAATAGGTTCAAACATATTTGGGTAATCAATAATTTTGTGTGAAAAGATAAAAAAAAAACAATTTTTGTCAAACAAAACAAGTTTGGAGAGTTCGAGAAATATAAAAAAGTATTTCTGAGTACTATTCAACTAACTGAACGACTTATGCTAGGTAGTTACTCGAGTGTATTTAATTTTTTTTTATTTTGTCGCATAGTGTTATTATTCTTATTCCTATTGTTTTTATTTATTATTCAAAAAATATTTGTTGTTGTTTTATTTTCTTATTATTCTATTTTTCATTACAACCCGTCAGTCATAATTACGACCTAGCTTATCACACCACATATGTATGTTGTGTGTGTTAATTTAATACATGAGTGTAGAGACCTACAGTTTAAAGTTGACTCCAAACGACAGATTTTTAAGAAACTTTTCATGGCATATTTATTTATTCCCAGAGTTTTTGTCAGGAATCTGCTGCGAGGAAGTCGCCGAAGAAATATTTTTTTTTATATTTGGTTTGTTGGAGATATCTGGGGGGAGATATTTGTCTGGCCGTAGACTCATACATAACATAATTGGTCATTACAACACTTTAGACAGTATTACGACCAAGCTTCTCACACCACGGATGTTGTGTGTTTTAATTTTATACATGAGTGACGGGACCTACAGTTTAAAGTCGATTCCGAACGACAGATTTTGTTTGAGAAACTTTTCATGGCAATTTTATTTACTCTCAGAGTTTTTGCCAGAAATCTGCTGAGAGGAAGTCGCCAAAGAAATATTTTTTTATATATTCATTTCGATGTCTGATCTGGGATGCGAACCCTGGGTTTTGAACCTGGCCTCACGTCTAATAAAGCAACACACTACCTACTAGACTACGACGATCTCTTCTATTACTTTCGCTAAAAAAATATCCTAACAAAACTGTCGGAGTTGTATGGAATGCGCTAATGTTTAATAATGATCCTATTCGCTTGTGTGACAGCTTTTATGATCCGATTGTGCCCAATACGGGTCTCACTGAAGTTTGTAAACTTACAGCATCTATTAATAGTAAACGCTTTAGCACGAATCCTATAAATAATACAACAAAGGCCTCTTGCTGATCAATACTGTGTTGTCAATATGTTCATACGTCATTTTGAAAACTCATTCATGCTTGACACTGTCTGAAGACCGTAAAATTGGCTTCCTTCAATGAAGTAGTGATGAAGATCGCTATCATTTCTAGAATAAAAAGGCTTTCTAAACGACTGTTGCAATTGAAGGAGAATTACAATGCTAACCATGAGTATAAGATTTAAATGCTTTCCTTTAAGTATTGTGTTAACGCATAAACAACTTATGCATAATTTCTAGAATTTTTAAAGCCTTTTTATAAGTGAAACTATTTTATGCTCATGAGGCTTTTTTATAACAATACCGCAACTAAATTTATCACATGAACTTCATCTAATTGCTTATGAATTTAATTTAAACAGATTATGAACATTTCCGTAACAAAGGCTTAAATCACTGAATGTAAAACATGATGCGACAGATTATACTGCGCCATTGCACATTGTATTTATACAACATCGCACGGAAATGTGATGCAACACTTGTCATGAAATAAAAGAACAAGAAACTACAACGTTACGATAAAATATGAAATTATGAAATATAACTTCAAAGTTATAATACAAGCATACGTATATTCATATACGAACATTAAGGTTTTGAAATTTTGATTGCGTGTCCTTTAACACATTTTTTTTATTAAAAAAGTTACATGAAATTTATTTAATGAGGGTCGTTGCATTCGTAGTAGTAATGCGGAAATTTCAATTGCTTGGAATTTAGAGTAAAATGTATTACATCGTTACAATTCATATTATTCATATTAGATTCGTATGAAGATTTTACGCAGATATAAATTTTAATTTAAATACAAAGAAAGAATTCGTTACAAGATGCCTTCTACAATCGTAATTAAGTAATTGAAGCATTACTTTTGTGCCATATTTTCCTAGTACCAACCACATTGCCATCCATTCCCTGAGTGTTTGTCGTACGATAAAAAGTAATGACACTTGCCATTGTTCTTCCGATGGAAATATTAGAAGCGATAATTGAATTTTTTAAATTGTCTGCAACGTAAAATAATAATTATGCATCACAGGTATTCGAAAAGAACTCGAAAATATAATTGGGCAATTTACACAATCCCTTGTATCATTGTATTGTGTGTATTGTTAGACGAATATACAACCGTGTATGCTTGTTGTTGATAATTTTCATATAAAAATTCGATACACTCATACACTTTTTATTCATATGTTTTTGAAAGTTGTATTGGTTTCGTGTTCAGTTTATGTAAATGCCAGTAATCAAGAAGAAGAATAAAAATACAAAATATTTTCTATGTAACTTGAGTCAACAATTAACATTTCAAAATTATGATAGTTCGCACAGATAATTAATTAATTTACTTTTTCCCGTAATATTTTTAATTTTTTTGCTTGAAAATCAAATTATGTATTCTTCTTCTTATCGCTTTTTGATGTTTGGAATACGAATTACACAATACAATATAACATTGAGCGTTCACAAATAAAAAGTGTATTCAGTACAACATACACGATACAAAGTCGTGTGAATTGCCTAAATACTTTACTGCTTTTATTACCAACATAAATTTCCTACAGTAACAATTGTAAATATAAAGCTTTTAATGTAGTAAAGTAAGGAATATGATGTAAATTTTTAATTTCTAAAAAACATCAAAATAAGGGTATAAAACGTCAAATCGTCAATATGGTGTTTGTGGTGCTCAAAATCGTCAAAATGACGATAAATCATCAAATCTGACGTTGTGCTAGACAGAAAGTTTTTACTTAAATTGTAGAGAATTACGTAGAGTGAAGGACTAAACTTTAGTCCCTAAAGCCTACATGCAGTCCCATATAGTGCTATCATGAAAAGAACACTGTCAAAATTTTGTTAAAAAATAATTTTACGCATTCATTTTTATATCAGACATACAGTGGTGGTCAAAACATTTTTCATATATCAAACATACATACAAAATTATTTATTTTTTTTAATCATTATTTCCAAAAATTTTTATTTTATTTCTTAATTCTATTCACTGTTTTATTGATCATGTAAAGTTAAAACCTGCAATAAAAAATCGAAGTTGGTAGAGAGAGTAAAAATTAACTGGTCAAAAAGTGTTTACCTAGTTGAAGTTTAGAGTTAATAATGTTAACCTTGATTTATTTATTTTCGAGTCGAATGACCGGAAACAAATTTTGTTCACAGTATAGTGTATACATATTGTAGAGTACAAATTCATACTCTGATTTAGTTCAGTATTGGGTTACACCAAAATTATTACAAAGTGTTACTTTGAATCAAACACATATTTGTTTATATTTGTGTGTGTTGTTTGTGTAGTAATTCTTTCAGTATCTGAAGTGTGTCACTAGTGTAAACTGACCTAAGTGATGGGAATGCAGAACATGTGCCATCTAGAACACTTTTGGTGTATGTTTAATTTTAATTTTATTTTTATTATTTTGAGTAGAGTTTAAGTTATTGAGTGAGTTTAGAAAGTCACTCATAGAATTAGAAAATGTATTAGTATATAAAACCAAATTTAAATAAAGAGAACATCATCTTATTTTGATCACTGAACAATACAACTGGTTCTTCATTTCTTACAACAGTTAAAATCAAAAGTTTTGAAAAGCTTTAAAAATGAAAGCTTTTAAAAAGGAAATGGCTATAAAGTATGATATTCATAAATCAACGATTTGAGGATAAGAATATTTTTACGAAATTTCCAAAAGCTGAAATTTCCAAAGAAGCAAAAGCAGAAATCTCCTTTAAAAAGGAGAACCCGAGATTACGGTTTTAGAAGCTACAGCTGCACCAAAAAACCCTACTCGCCTAAATTTTGGTATAACCAATTTAAATTGGTCTCCCCAGCAATGGAAGTCGGACAAGTCTAACTCGAAGACCTCATGGTGAAAACTTTAATCCCAAGTATAAAACCACCTGGAGGGGGATGTTTCTCGGAAAATGGTGGACCTATACCACTGAACGTATTACTGATACTATGTCAGAGACAATCTACAGAGACCTCCTATGCTCAGTTATGTTTTCGTACAATGAGAAATTTCGCTTTCGTTGACATTACATCACGTTAATGATCCTAAACACACGGCTAGGGTTGTTAAAGCCAGGTTGGAGGAACATCAAATCCACTGCAATGTTCCGATCTCAACACGATTGAAACCACGTAGATGATTGCAAAACGTAACTTCGGAAATAAAGTATTCTGAAATAGAAAATAACTTTTCGACGAATTGTAAAAGCAGTGGAATGCAATTCTAAACGAGCCTCAATGCTTATAAGATGTTCGGAAGTAAGAAAAAACATAGGATTTGTCAGAAAATATTAAATATATAATATGGTGATTGCGTAGTCGCCGTAGTCTAGTACGTAGTGTCTTGGCTTATTAGACGTGAGGCCTCGGTTCATACCCCAGGTCGGGCATCTCCTACTAAACGAAATATGAAAAAATATTTCTTCGGCGACTTCCTCACAGCAGATTTCTGGCAAAATCTCTGAAAGTAAAGAAAATTGCAATGAAAAGCTTCCCAAAAAAATCTGTCGTTCGGAGTCGACTAATATTTCCGTTTTTGGCAAATATTATTATTTCACTTTGCACAAACATTAGCGAACTTCTGGTGGTTGGTCCAACGGAAAAAGAACACATTTTCCAATAAACACTTAAAATCCATCAAAAATTTTCAAAATTTTTAACTTAAAGATCATTTGATAAGAGAATATATATAAAAAAGATGACTCAGCTGTTATACTCTATAAATAATAACTACGGTAAGTTTAGTCCGATTTTATAAAACAAAGTTTTAATCTCTTCACAGTATAATACACTTTCAAAATGTCACCACTTATTTCATATTTTATAAATAAATTTTTCAATTATGAATGACAAAAAAAAATAATATTTTTCAAGTTTACCCCATCAAAACTCATAACATTAAGTTGGAACAAAACGGTTATGTATACCGTTTGAAAAGCTAACATCTCCCCTTTCCAAAAAACCTTTTAAAATAGGTTCAAATATATTTGGGTAATCAATAATTTTATGTGAAAAGAACAAAAAACCGTTTTTGTCAAATAAAACGAGTTCGGAGGGTTCGAGAAAAATAAAAAATGTATTTTTGAGTTCTACTCAACCTAGTGAAGAATTTACATTTGCATGCATTACATTTTTCTAGACGATCAGCACAAGTAAAATAAACAAATCTTGTGTTGTATGAGCAAATCAGAATAACAAGTACTTACAAAGTACGCACTTACGTACATTGTACATATATTTTAAATAAATGTTTCAATGCGGCAATAACATTTAAAAAATTAACAAATTATTAGACTATACGTGACTAAACCAAATTAAATCTATGACAAGTTTTTTATTTGCTTTAATGTGCTGTACGTAATATATGTAATAATAGAGGTTCTTGGTAGGACCAATAAAATAAAGCATTTTGAACATTAAAAAAATTAACAATACTTATAACATATATATACATAAATAAATTAAATTAATATTATAATACAATGGAACGTAATTGATCCATTAAACTTCGATAAGTCCGATACATTTTGTTAAATGAAAAGTAAAATCAAATTAATTTTATAAATTTTTATCAAAACCTGTGATGTAATTAATAACACGGTGCGACAGTGAAAATACACCTGAGTAGCTGCATAGGCTAAGTTATTCCTAGGTTAAGTAGAACTCAAAAATCCTTTTTTTATTTTTCTCGAAATGGTTTTTTTTTGATCTTTTCACACAAAATTATTGATTACCCAAATATGTTTGAACCTATTTTAAAAATCCAAAGTTCTTTAGAAAGGGGAGATATTAGTCTTTATATAGATATTAGTATACATACACGTTCTGTTCAAACTTATATGTTATGAGTTTTGATGGGGTAATCCTGGAAAATAAATTTTTTTTTTCATTTTTTCAAGTTTTGCTTTTCTTAATTGCAAAATTTAATTCAAAAATATAAAAGAGGTGATGACATTCTGAAAGTGTTTTATTGTTGTGAAGAGATTGATACTGCGTTTGATTTAATCGGACCAAAATTAACGTAGTTATAATTTAAATAGTATAAGAGTCGTCATATATTTTTTATATAAATATGTTATCTTATCAAATGAACTTTCAGTTCAAAAATGTTCAAAAGTTTTGAAGCATCTTGATTGTTTATCGCAAAATGTGTCCATTTCAAGTTTGGGCGACTACCAGGAGTCGACTAATATTTGTGTTTTTTGCAAAATATTATTATTTCTCGTAGCAAACATGATCCAACTTCTCGTGGTCGTTCAAAAGTGAAATTGACACATTTTGCAATAAACCATCAAGATCTATCAAAAATTCTGAACGTTTTTGAACTGAAACTTCATTTGAAAAAATATATATATGAAAAATATAACACGACTGTTAGACTCTTTAAATAATAACCAGGGTAAGTTTTCTCCGATTTGATCAAACAAAGTGCTAATCTCTTCACAAGATAATGCACTTTCTGAATATTATCACTTATTTCACTTATTTCTAATAAGATTCAGAAATGTTTGTACAATCAATAAATTTGTGCCTAAAGTAAAAAAATAGTTTTTGTCAAATAAAACAAGTTTGGAGGGTTCGAGAAAAATAAAAAAGATTTTTTGTATTTTGTCGCATAGCGTAATGTTTTAATTTTCCAGAATAGAATTTCATTACTATTGGCTTTATAGGATTAATTGCGTCTACTTATCTCGTTAGCATTGATAATTCCTCACCAACTGTTCTGATTCTAGCAGAATTACGTTCAACAATTTGGCTAAATACCAAAATAAATCACATAAAATATAGACATTCTAGTACACTGTCTTCCCACCGGTATTTATGAAATTCAACAAATCATTATTGAAGCATCTTATTGAAGCTACATCTGCTAAATTATTTTGTCAAATTACCATGGACATACACAAATAGGGATCTGGATAAGTTGGAAACCGGCCCTAATTTTCGTCTATAAATCATTCTCAGCCATGGGACCCATATCTGAATGAATGGATACATGAACAAACAAAATTGTCGAATTTGGGACGCTTATTATTCACATGAGATCAAACAGCATCTATTGCATCTCTTAAAACTCACGGTTTGATGGGGATTCGTTAGGGTTCGAAAACGACAAGCACTATTAGTCTTTATTTAGCAACTCATGCTGTATTGGATATTTTACAAGAACGATTTGTATTCGTCATGTCAAGTGGAAGTAATTTAAACTAGCCACCTGATAAATTATTTTGTGGAATTTGCTAAAGTCATACGTGTATGGGAATAAGCTACAAATTGCAGCATTTAAACAATTTTATATTACATACATAATGACATCAATAGGTCGGTCATTCAAAAAAATCTAAAATTTCAATGTTTTATCAGATACACTTTGATTTTTTTGAATTTAAAAATAAGAAACACTTAAAAGAAGTCCCTATTGTAGTACTTTCATTAAAAGTGTTTATTTTGTTTAAAAGTTCCATTGTTAATATTTTAATAATCCACAGTATTTAAAGGTTCTATCATTCGTTGTCCAATTGGTTCTAAGTTAAATCTCCTAGGGTTATACATACTTGAAGATCGACATTAATACATGATAAGATCAAAGTGGTCATTCAGCTACTGGAATCTCGTTTACTTGCAAGCGCCTCAGGAATTGACTTTTGGTTAAAACCATTTCATAACTGACAACAATTATTGCACCAAATTGTTTTGAAGGTTATCACACTGACATTGTGTAACATGATATTCTTATTTGCCGGGCTTATATCAAAATAATATGAACTATATCACAGTTAAGCGCCAGTTACCATATTTTAATTTCAACAATAGCAAAGGGTTTTCCCGTATGAATGCAGTTTTTCATAAGAATGATTTTTTGTTGGATTATAAAGAAAACATGACCCGATTAAGTGTGGAACAAAATATTAATCTAAATACCGCCACTACTCTGGTTACTGGCCATTACTATTCTCATAAAATGATCTAAAAATTTTTCAAAACGATGTTGTTTGTGTCACTGATACCATTGAGATGAGGATGGACCTCATATTTAAGCTGAGGAATTCTTTCTTTTTTTTTGATTTCACATAAAGCCGAGAGTTTACATTCCCATTGAGAAAAATCGAACGACGTTAAATCGCATGATATTGTTGGCCAGTTGGCATTACAATTTATTATTACAATTTGCTTTTAATATCGCGACTGTAATAAGTTGATTACCGCATACGCAGTGTGGTAGGTTATGTCGCCTAGATTCATGCCGTCCAGTTAAAGATACAAGAACACCCTTTTAATGCTCGTTTGCAGTCACTGTTGTTTCGACCTGATTTTCAAAAAAGTAAGGACTAAATACGTTGCCTGACCAAAATTGGCAACAGATCGTTGCCCGTTTTGGGCGCATTTTTTTCTCATACATTGCGGGAGTAATTTCAAAACGCCAAAGTAAAAAGTTTTGTGGATTCACTAAGCCATTCGGATGGAAATGCACTTCATCAATGTATATAAATTGACATTGTTTTGAGTTTGCTGCATTATCCATTGCCGGTCCTTTAAATTGTTTACTTGTTTGAAGTAATAAGTAGGAATAATGGAGTCGGACTGTCCATAAAAGACTCAGTTTTTTTATTTTTTTTTAATTCTCTTAGAACAGTTAATTTTTCTTTTTTGTATGTTGCTCCATTTTTAATAATCTGAAAATCATATTTGACAGCTACCACATTTCAGAATTGCCAGTTACGCAAACCACAATGGCAGTAAATTTAATTTTTTTTTGATATATTGTTTATTGAATATTTCTTTCGGAATTTACAATAAGTATTCAAATCTTAATCTAAAATAATACAAAAATAAAAGTTGTTATTGTCACTGCAATGTACAACTAAAAGTGCTCATCAAAAGAAAATTTATCTGATCAGATCATTTGTTTGAACCCTATTGAGACGTCTGTGACCCTCGAATACAAGTAAGTCTCTTACAAGGCGATTGGGATGTTCTGTAATTCTAGAGATGTAATTGACACTTGCTATTTTTATTTCCTCTCGAACTAAGGGCACCTTCAGATCTTTGTGGATGTTACTGTTTCTCATATACCAAGGAGCACCTGTTATTATTCTAAGAAGTCTACATTGCCGCCTTTGAAGCTTCTCTACATTGGATGGTGAGGCTGTTCCCCACAGTTGGATACCATAAAGCCAAATAGGTTATATTGACATACAAAAGCAGTTTTAGTTCTAAATCAAGGGTTGCTTTAGGTCAATAAGCCAGTAAAGCTGTGCTGTTCTGAGTTTGATCTTGGTAATTTTGGCAGCTATATGATGAGCCCAGGTAAGGCGACGGCCGAGATGGATGCCCATCTTACACTAATATGTTCTGGTACTGTCACACCATTATTCTTGATTGGCGGACAATTTCCGCTTCTCAGAGTGAACGTAATGTGCACGCACTTAGTAACATTGGCTTTTATCTTCCATTTCAGCAGCCAATTTTCCAATTCACTAACGTGAGATTGAAGTATTTGAGACGCAACTGTATAATCTTTATGAATACTTAAATAGACATGTGAGTACTATACTTGTAGGCATATCTACAGAGAACAATAAGTATAGGAACGGCCCTAGAATACTTCCTTGAGGTACGCCAGCAGACATCTTTCTGCGAGAAGAGATGACATCTTTTGACTTTATTTGGAAACATCTGTCCCATAAATAACTTTTTAGCAATTTATGCACATTCGTTGGTTAAAACTGCGTGATCTTAAATATAAGTCCTTCGTGGCAGACCTTATCGAAGGCTTGAGATATATCAATGAAAAGCACGTCTTATCGAAGGCTTGAGATTTATCAATAAAAAGCACGTCTAATTAACGGTAGATTGACCCTTAAAAAAATTTCATAATTCTAGCTATGTATCACTTTTGATACATACTTGTATTTCATAGAATTTTCGCACTTATTGATAAATTTTGTTACCAAATTTAAATGTTTTTATTTATTTTAGTTCATTTTAATAAAACTATTTTACATTATTATTATATTTTATTATCACTTTTTTGAAGTTTACGCCAAATTTTCTGGCATGATGTACATTGAAGTCGCCGTGGTGTAGTAGGTAGTGTGTTGGCTTACTATTCGTAAAGCCCGGGTTCGTATCCCAGGTCAGACATCAAAAATGAAATTTGAAAAAAAAAAAATATTTCTTCGGCGACTTCCTCTCAGCAGATTTCTGGCAAAAACTCTGAGAGTAAAATAAACTGCCATTAAAAAGTTTCTCAAAATTCTGTCGTTCGGAGTCGACGTTAAACTGTAGGTCCCGCCACTCACGTATAAAATTAACGCACACAACATGAGTGGCTAGGCCGTAATCCTGACTGAAGGGTTGTAATGGCCAATTATGTTTGTATGTGTATGTACATTGCAACATGGTTTTTTTAAGTAAAAATTAAACACTTCATATCAGCTTGGTTTTATTTTTTTCTAAATGGTAACAATTTGACATCTAAGTCAAATATATATATAAGTTTCCAAATGCTTAGATGGGTCAGCTTATTGTCACTCCCATCATAACGCTCCCAATCGAGGGCTAGCTGAAACCTGATGGCACAAACCATTGTTATATTTCGCTAGAAACATTTGTTGTCGACGTCATGTGAGATAAAAAAGTTTCACGTAGCAATATATCATCGATTATGCCAATAACAATGCTCTCTCTTTGATTCTTCTCAGGTTCCCGGATACAGGTTTCCCCAAATACGACTGCTATGCACGTAGCATGTACTTGAATCTAAAACTGCCAATTCGATTCCGGTGGACGACGAAATTTATAACGACCATAAAATTCAATTAGTTACTAATCTATAGCGACAAAATTATTGGGATTATTAAAAGCTGAAAGACTTTCAGCTCAGTTTTCGAAAAGGTCTAATCAGTGTAAATTTATCATCCTTTCCGAGTAGCACATTATCAAAGCGAATGATTCTGTTATCTCATACGTACATAGTTTACCGAAATACTATCATCTGTAATATCTATGAAATAAAACATAGGACGAAACACTTTTTTCTAATGTTTGTCTGTCGCGGAAGATAAATATAAGAAGAGCAGTAAAAAAGACTCTACAACATTTCATGTGACAGCTGCTTGCAATCTGCGTGAAAATTGGTAATATTTTTTCTTCCCAAACTGCTCATACGGTTCTCTATTCCAAGTAGTACCATCTTTTCCGATTAACGTCATATTTTCATGTTTGCAGCTGTCAATACTTGCGTCAGTTCATAAGAAGAGCTTCTGTTTTCTTCTTCTTCAGAATCTTCAGTAGTAGGAATATTACATATATACATATGTACATATTTAATATGGTCATTGCAACTTTTCTTTGTTAACTGGAAATGTCTGACCTGAGATTTGTATCTTGGTCTGACGTCTATTAAGCTAAAATAGTACATACTTGACTACGACTACTTCAATAAATATTAAGAACAGAAAATTCAACTTTTTCACTTTCAGCCAACACTTACCTTTCAATTCCTTCTCAAATATCATAAATAATGTATTATTTACGATAAAACTTCACAAAATCTTTGAAAACTTAAAAAAATTCCAAACACAACACCAAAGAATCTCTAGGTAAATCGTATGTATCAAAAATGATACATAAGATAGAATTATGAAGTTTTTAAATTTTTTAAGTCCTGCTCAAAATTTTCTTTTTTTTGTTTGTTTAAAATAACGACAATCTCAATACTAACGAATTACAAAAATATCACGCATCTAACTTTTTTTTCTGAATTAAAATTATATAGTCTGAAAAATTGAAATGTATGATTTTTGATACAAAGCTCGATCTTCGGTTAAATTCGTAATTCTGTGCACTTGCTGAAACGTGCTATGTTTTCGCCTAAAGCCAAACTGATTGTCGGGAATTATGACGTTGCCATCCATATGCGGTTTTAAACTATTAAGCAGCATTTTTTCGTATACCTTAGAAAATATTGGCAGTAAACTTATTAAATTTAAAAATTGGTTCACATTTCCATAATTTTTCTTTACAAGTATAGATTGTTTATAACCGAAACCGAAAATTTATGAACAAAAATTTTTTCTCCGTTTTTTTATCTCCTAGTTTTTGGTCTTATTTGCTTTGCACATTTACAGATCTCTAGGTGTAGATGCCTTTATTTATTTATTATATTTTGAACAAATCTTTAAACCCCTATTTCTTTCACTAAATTCAGCCTTCTTCTTTAAGAGTATACAAAATGAAGAAAACATTGTAAGAAGAAGAAAGCGTTGTATAGAAACGTATGTCGTTTATTATGCTCCTTATCTTAATGTATGAAAGAGCAGATACATTTATATACACAGCAATTTACCTTTTTGGCTTAAATGGATTTGTATAAAATACTAGATGGGACGGCTATGCAGGGTACTGTTGATTCCTAAAATGTTTCTCTCAATTCGTTTGCTTTTCTTTAATTTTATCCGTAAGTCACACAAAAATGTCGTCTCTGGTAGCATAACACTCAACACATAGTCAGTAGTATGTATGTACAGTAGACAGCAAGAGTCCAGGTTCTCATAGTATACATTTTTTCCGCAATGTCCGTATTTGACTGCAAGAGAGTATTTAGGATATCATTTGCTTAGTCGCTAAACTTCAAACAGAAGTGAACTGAAAAACTTGCTCATATGTGAATGGCGGCAGATATCAACACGAAACAAAAAAATACTGGTACATTCAATTCCAAATAAATTAAATGGAGTGCTTGACCTTAAGGGATATCCTTCCAAATATTGGGCATAATATTTTAATTCATTGGGTCTTTGAATTTTATATTTACTGTGGGTTCTGCTTGGGGGTACCTACACTTTTGCTCACCAAAAATATGGAGTCACTAGAAACATTTCCTTATTTTTCTTTTCGTTTGTGAAATTAAAAATTTTTTTGTTTTATAATAAAATAGGAATAATTGATAAAATAAATACAAAAACAATCAATTTTTCCTCCATATTGTTTGTTAAAATTCACGAAAATACAAAATATATTTGGTGTACCTAGACTTTTGCTGTCCACTGTATATAAATAAATCCAGCTATCATTACAACAATCAACGATCTATCGAAGTATTAAACACCTTTTAAGAGTTTACAATGTGACCAGAACATATCGCACATAAATACTGACGCAGAATACAAAACTTTTACGTTTAAAGGATATTTTTCAAAGATATACCTTAACAAAAAGGAAGTGTTGAAACACCTTTGAATTGCTTATCAAAAGAGGTTTTCTCATATTCATATGCGTTATAATGGTTATATAATATGGGTAAATAGTCTGTAAACCGCTTGTGTTGGCATTCATTCATATTCAGTGGACTTTGAAATTTGGGGGAATTTATGATTGGTATCCCTTCATAAGTTATGTTTTTGGATTCCAATAGCCAAAAACGTCTTCTTACATTAACTTTCAGGGGCTCCCATTCAGTTTTATTTTGTGAGTTTTTTTTTCAGCCATTAATGCTGTTCTTGAATTAATTATCATTTCACAATTTTTTATGAAATTTTGTGATTCTTCTACTTTAAGTAATCGTCCTTTAACTGCTACATTAAATTTGTTAAATAGTATTAGCACAGCAACTTCATTTGGAAACGTTAGGATTTAGCGAAATCCGTTCTTCATAGACATTCGTAAATGCCTAAGATATCGTTACGAAAATGGAAATGGTGTTGTCGTTTAACACTAAAATAATAACTAACTAATAATAATAACTAGCCATTGCAAATCTTCGTTCAGGATTACAACCTACAGTTTAAAGTCATCATCAAAAGACAGCTTTTTGAGAAACTTTTGATGGAAATTTTATTTACTCTCAGAGTTTTTGCCAGAAATCGAATGAGTGGAAGTCGCCGAAGAAATATTTGTTCATATTTTCGTTTCGTTGGAGAAGTCTGGCGCTCACGTCTAATAAGCCAACAAACTACCCACTAGACTACGGCGAATGAATTCAAAAACCAAACTTAAATGTCTACCATATTGTGGTGATATGAATTACTGAGAATTGTATTTAATGGCACGAATTCTGTTACTTTTGCAAGCCCACTGTTTCAGTAATGTCGGCTTTTCTTTATATTTAATCGCATTTTTTATTTCTATTCATTGTTGCTGCTTAGCAGTACCAGTGTATGTCTGGGTTTGCTTTCTTGTATGGTTCATAAATAACTTTTTATAAAACAAAAAATTTATTTAATATGTCCCAATGCGTAAATATTTGTCGTCTTCAACAGCCATTACAGCAATATGTTTTATTTTTTACACTTTTACACCCTATTGATGATCGATATAGTTTTTGCTCGACATATGTAGATGCTGCTTTTAATGGTATTTTATAGATACTAGAGACAGTTATTGATGTCATGAGACAAAACGACTAAGGTATATTAATATTGATTTTATGTTACGTTACGTAAAACGTAGCAAATAATTCCATAGTTTTTCTCCTTTACTATAGAGTGTCAACACTCTGCAGAAGGCTATTATGTTCTGAAAAATGGTAAATGGTGCAACGAATGTGGCATGGGGATTAACATAACTAAGATACACTTATTATTATTCACAAGAAGATATAAAGAAGATCTCTCAATCAGCTAAAACTGCACCAACGAAAAAGTTCTCACTCTATTTGGTTAAGTTAATCATAAACGTAATTATAATTGAAGATCTCTCAATCAGCTAAAATTGCACCAACGAAAAAGTTCTCACTCTATTTGGTTAAGTTAATCATAAACGTAACCATAATTGTTAGCGAACTAAATTCTAATATGAATACTAAATGCAGTATCACTGTGGCGTCAGTGCTCTAAACTTGGTTGCTAACACAAAAAACGTATACAAACTTTATGACTGTGTAATCAAACCAACTTCATCTGACGTTTATTGTATTTCTATTCAGGCCGATAATTGCTACAAGGTCAGGCGTAAATTGAAGCGAGTGTAAAATTATAATGGATCAGAGTTAAAAACATATTTACTCAGGGGAAAAGAAACCTTAGATCTGTAGATCGTTCAAAAATGTGAACTGCCTTTGATGGCTACATTTACAACTGCCTACGTCTGTTGTGAAGTCACCGTGGCCTAGTAGGTAGTGTGTTGGCTTATTAGACGAAAAGCCAGGGTTCGAGCCCCAGGCCAGACATCAAAATAAAAAACAAAAAGTATTTCTTCGGCGACTTCCTCTCAGCAGATTTCTGGCAAAAACTCTGAGAATAAATAAAATTGCGATGAAAAGTGTTTCAAAAATCTGTCATTCGGCGTCGACTTTAAACTGTAGGTCCCGCTACTCATGTATAAAATTAACATACACAAATTAAGTGGTGTGAGAAGGAAAGCCCGTAATCCTGACTGAAAGGTTGTAATGACAAAAAAAAATAGTTAGATAATGAGGACTGTAGTCTGGTAGGGGAAAAAAATATTAACTTTCTTTGTGGATTTAAAATATTTAAATTGTATAAAAATTAATTGTTACCTGACTAAATTTTTTCTATTTATTTCTTCCCCGCAATAATATTTTAAAATTACTTGAATTAATATTTAGAATTCGTTGTTTGTATTCGCAATGAATAGCTTAACTGGGATATTAAACTCCATTGTATTTATAGACGTATAAGCTGAAACAATAAAATTAATAAGTTATTCGATTATTTCTCTTTAAATGTGTCGATATCCATATTTTCATATACATTTTGTCTTCAACAAAACTTCTCTAAAATACTTGTACAACTGAAACCAAACTGGTTTACATTATCGTTCTGGATATCAAATATCAGGCTTGTGTGAGCCAATCCAGGAATGGGGTCGTGCAAACAAGATTGATTTAAAAACATGAACTCATCTATAATTGTGACGGATGTAAATATTATCGTATGAAAGCTTCGATTGCTGTGGCATAAAAATTCAACATACATACATACATAATTGGCCATTACAATCCTTTAGTCAGGATTACGGCCTAGGTGCTCATACCAATCATGTTGTGTGTGTTAATTATATCCATAAGTGGCGGGACCTACTGTTTAAAATCGTCTGCGAACTACAAATTTTTTAAAAAACTTTCCATGGCAATTTTTATTTACTCACAGAGTTTTTGCCAGAAATCTGCTGAGAGGAAATCGTATTTCTATTAGATCGAGGTGTCTAATAAGCCAACGCACTATCTGCTACACTATGGCAAATTCAATGCTGTGATAATATTTTCAAGCGCCGAAAGAATCACTTGAATCTATCGGTTTCTTAAGGCGTTACAAGAAATATTTCGCTCTACCTAATTTTCCACTGTTTAACTATTTAACAATACTTTTCACATCTTACAAAACCATAAATAATGATAACCATAAAAAGAAAAAAGAAGTGAGTGGTAAAAAGATTCTTAAAAATTCTTTGTAAATCTACACAGTTTTTTTAAAAAGCATTGAAGGACAAAAACGAGAAAATAGCTGCCACTAAAAGTTTAAGAAAGTTTCTCAATATTGGAGTTTATTAAAAAGTTAAATAAAAAGCTTTTCCATTTTGTTTTTCCTTTTAGTACTAGTAACTTTAAATTTGGCGAAATGAAAAAAATTCACATAAGTTTTGTTGTTTTTGCTATTTTAATTTCGAATTTCATTTAAAAATTGCGAAGATCTTAAAGTATAGTTTCATACTTAACTAAGCTTTGACATGCCTTATGAGACACTACAAAAGTATTGAAAACTAGTAGAAAAAAAAAAAAACAAAAAATAATATAATCAGATAAAAGTGGTAAAATATTTTGAAATATTTAAGATTAAAAATAACTAAAAAATTGTGTCTAGTTTTGCATAAGCCAAATGAAAACAGGGTCAATAATGTCTGTTTAGTTTTCATAATTCCACTATTTAAGTATTTTATTTTAATTGTTCAAGCAAAGGTTATTGTCCCTGTATACCATAAATATGTATACACAGAGACATAAATTTAAACTAGAAATTAATATATAAGATGAATAACATATATAGTAGAACGTGAGGTCAAACATCTGCAGGCTAGACATCGGCGTTTTCACCTCAGCAAAATTTCTCAAAAAACAAAATCTATCGTTCGGAGGTGTAGATCCCGCCAATAATAGATAAACATGACGTAACCTTGACAGATGGGTTGTAATGACCAATTATGTGTGTATGTATATGTTTAACACTTCGTTCTGATTTTGTTTAAATAATTGTAAATGTCTAATAGGTAGTGTGTTGGCTTATTAGACATTAAGCCCAGGTTTGTATCTCAGGTCAGGCATCAAAACGAAATATGAAAAAAAATATTTCTTCGGCGATTTCCTCTCAGCAGATTTCTGGCAAAAACTCTGAGAGTAAATAAGCCTGCCATGAAAAAGTTTCAAAAAATCTGTCGTTCGGAGGTCCCGCCACTCACGTATAAAAATAACGCACACAACATGAGTGTTGTGAGAAGCTAGGCCGTAATCCTGACTGAAGGGTTGTAATGGCCAATTATGTATGTATGTATGTAATTACACGACTATACGACTGTGCTATTTAAAAGTAAGGATTGATCGACCTTCGACCTTCGATATTCTATTTTACTATTCATGAATTGGCAAATTCGAAATCGAATTTGTGTTCAACTCAATAGTTTAGAACGTACAAAAACTGTCACAAAAGGTAAGAATGGATTATTTCCATAAAGATGCAAATTCAGAATGTCACAATTATTTATGTTTACATAAAAATCTGAACGATGCATGCAAATGTAACGATCTGCTTTTAATTTAAAACACATTTATATTGTGAATAATTCGAAATAAAATATTAGGTCACTCACAGAGAAATGGTTGGCAGTTAAGTTACTATTTAAAAGGAGATTAGAGGCATCGTTCACTGAAAATATTGTTTGTTATACATTAGATCCGCAACAAAGCAAATACTGCAATCTCTCATAAATAGAATGTACGGGTTTATATAAAAGTTTTTATTATAAAGGCGGCTCGAGAACAAGCGAAAATACTGCTGCTTTACATTTAGGCTAATTTCTATTCTTATTCGCAGCAATGAAAGAATTAGTAACTGCAAGAGGATTTGTGCGATGTATGAAATTGAACGCGAAAACATAGTCATTGATGCATGATAAATTTTTTGATTTATTTTGCTTATGCCTCTGCAGCTATTATTATAATTAATGGACATACAACTGACCTGAATCTTAAATTACAAAATTATTGTATTTGCAGCGTTGCGTCCATTGTATTTATAGCATTAGTGCTTAGTGTATTATTACTTATAAACACTTTAAAACAATTGATATTGAAATATTCGGTGTTATGTTATTAAACCTGAGCAATAATTTATTTTATTATTGTGCAAGTAGTTCATAATATCTAAGGACATAATGCCCTGTTTTTGTTAGACGAATAATTTCACACGTTCTGTTTAAATGGAAAATACAAATAAAAACACTCAATTTTGTTTGTATTTTCCCATGGTATAAGAAATATAGAAAGTAGTTTCAATAATTTTTTTTTAAATAAGGTTTTTTGAAGTTTTATTTTCTCATGAACTATATATGTAGCGTTGCCACATTTATAATTTTGTTGTATATTCTCAATAAATTATTTATAAAAAATGTGTAATTTATAATTTAGTATATTTAAGTACGAAAAAATGTTCGTCCAAGATAAAACCTTTTAACAATTTTTATATTAAATTTATATTAGTTAAGTCTAACAAGTTTGACACGTAATTTGGGCTAGTATTTAAAGAATTTCCATTAATTTTTAAATTTCAAGCATTTCAAGCAATTCAGAATCCTTATGCATGTCAGATAGTGAATTTTAAAAAATAAATAATACTATGTATTTTCCATACAAATAGACACACACATGGCGTAAACTTAATGAATATTTGAATTGCAAATAAAGTATACGTCACCGAGTCAGTTACAAAGATTATATATGTATTATATTAATCCTATGACACTAACAATGCACGTAGTTTTTGCATTTAAATTTTAACACAGCAAAAGAAAAAAAAAACACTTTTAATTAAAATCAATTTTTTTATCAAATGAAAGCGAAATAAGGCTGTTTTCAATGCGTTATTGTAATAAAATTTTGTTAAGCTAAAATAAGCCCACGATAGTATTTAAATAAACTGAAACCAGAGTAGCTAGGATATCGTGAGTAGTATATTAAAGGAGTGATTCTTGTGGTTGCAGATTTTGAAATTAAATAAGATGTACTATTTGTGCACGTTAGTTTAATACTCTGTTATAACAATTCTCTCTTTCTATGTTAATATTCGAAGCAATGATATTCCCTTTGAAATTGATTTTAGAATTTTGCTCTACCAATGTCTGTTGCTGTTTACAATTCAAACATTTTGCTGTTGTTTTTGCTTACAAAAGGAAGTGAGTATTTGTATTTTTTGGAGAGAATATGAGCCATTTTACAAATACCACAAACGCAACAATTGAGTCGCCGTGCGTATAGCATCACAGTTACAATAATATTAACCAAGGATATGGAAGCGACAGAGGTTGGTTCTCATCCCGAAGGGCAACGGTGCGCAGGATGCAACAGGTTACCGCCCACTTTGTATGATCGATACCGTAGGTAAACTGCTGGAGAAGATAATACGTAGAAGACTCGAAACGATATTGGAGAGAGACGGCCTGTCGGATCGCCAATTTGGCTTCCGAAAAGGGCGCTCCACAGTGGACGCAATGGAGGCGGTCATGACCGTAGCGAAAGAGGCCATCAGCGGTGACCGCTGGTTTGAAGGTGATAAGGAGTATTGCGCAATCATCACCCTGGATGTCAAAAACGCATTCAATTCGGCAGATTGGGACGCCACCCTGGCTGCACTTGATGAGAGGAGCGTACCTGGATATTTGATGGAACTCATAGTGGACTACTTTAAGGATAGGGTACTTTTGTATGATACAGACGAAGGTAGAAAGTCATACGCTATAACAGCAGGGATACCACAGGGTTCGGTGCTGGGCCCAATACTATGGAACAACATGTATGATGGTGTACTGAGGCTTAGGCTTCCTACGGGCGCACAAATATTCGGATTTGCGGACGATATAGCCCTCGTGGTGAGGGGTAAACACCTTGATAATTTGGAACGAACGTCCAATGCGGCAGTTAGCAGAATTAGAAGCTGGATCGCGAGTATAGGTCTGAAACTTGCTGATCATAAAACGGATGTCGTGTTAGTAAGCAGTAGAAAGAAAATGGAATACATCACCATAACTGTCGGCGAACAAAGGATAACATCGAAGCAGTCTATCAAGTACTTAGGAGTTATGATTGACAACAGACTCACATTCAAGGAGCACCTGACGTATATTAGTAGGAAGTGTGCGGCGGCAACGGGCGCACTCGCGCGGATAATGCCTAAGTTGGGAGGTCCGAGACAGGAGAAGAGGCAATTGCTGATGAGAGTGGTTAGATCGGTTGCTCTATATGCAGCCCCTATATGGGCCGAGGCCATGGATAAGAAGACATATAGAATAGGAGTTGATGGGGCCTACAAGGAGATCTGCCCTCCGAGTAATTTCTGCCTTTCGCACAGTATCTACGGATGCAGCCTTGGTAATAGCGGGAATGATGCCGCTACGAATGTTGGTAGAGATAGAGAGGAGAAAACGTTTAATAAGTAGGAGAACGGGGCTAATGCACCCTGACCAGGTGAATGATGATGTAATGAATAGGTGGCAGCACGAGTGGACTTCTTCCATAAAGGGAAGATGGACCTACAGATTGATACCGAATATAGAAGAATGGACTGGAAGGAAGCGCGGCCAGGTGAATTTTTACCTTACTAACGGGCCACGGATGCTATAGGACATACCTTTACAAGTATGGGCATGACGTGGATGAAGCGTGTCCATCATGTCTGGATACAAGTGAAACAGCGGAGCATATATTCTTCACTTGCCCGCGCTATGAATTCCGACGAAATTTCCTTAAGAGGACGATCGGTTCCCAGGTGACTCCCGACAACGTGGTTAATCTGATGTTAACATCGCGCGAAAACTGGAACGCGGTATGTTTATTCGGGAAGGAAGTTCTAGTACAAGAGAGAATAATAGAGAGAGCAAGAACAGCAGAAATGGATAGCAGCACTCGCTGAATCTTTACCTCCCCCGATGTAGTACTTGATTGTGGTCCCGGGGGGGGGGCGACTTAATGGAAGTGTGACGAACTAGGTTGGGGGTAACCAAAAGGACAATACGCGATAAAAGTGTGTGTGCAGAAAATATTTTTTTCTTTTTTTAAGTAATTTTATCTCATTCATAACCGTTAAAGTTGCTCCTTAAGTAGTACAATTTTTGATTTTCGAAAAGGCAGGTGTGCGAAGTCACTCGTTTCTTTGTCTATTTTCAGCATTCTGCTGCTCAGCATTAAAATTAAGTTGTTTCTATACAGAAATGCAGAAACAAAAGGGCATTTATTGAAAAAAAAAAAATTAAAAAAAAATTTTAAACTTTTAAATTGTACTAAAAACTAAAGGACATATGTATGTATATAAACTATTAAAATACAATGTTAAAAAATTTAATAAATAAATAAATTGTTTTAATATTGAAAATATTTAACAAAGAAATAATAAATAAATAAATAAATAACAATTTAACGTAGAAAATCTATAGCTTTTCTATGAAACAAGCGATTCTCGTGTTGGTAAGTGAATGAGAAAAGTGACCTATTAATGTGACAGTAAAAAAAGTAACATAGAATGAAAGAAAAAAAAATATTTTTTCATAAAACCACAGTACTATGAGATGGTCATGTTAGCAAATGGAGCGTGAAAAAAAATATTTTTATTTTTAAACTATAGGTGGGTTGTATAACTCTTACGTAACGTAAAAAAAAGTAACAGACTGTCCGTATAAAAAATAAAACCAATTAAAAAGAATATGATGCATTCATAAAAATGTCAAAATGTCAAAAATAACAACAAACGACATAAAAAATAACATCTTCTTGAATAAATAGTAAATATATATTTCATACAATTTACGTATGTTTTCAAAAAAGTACCAAAAAAACATAAGCGTGAACAACAACATCTTTTTGTTTATTCGTGTGTATGTATTTAAAATACCTTATTAGTTGTTATTAGCAACGTTAACAAGTCAAATTTGTTAACAAATTGCTGCAACAAAGAAAATCGTAACAATCAACAGTCGAGTTTTTGTCAGAAGATATACATACTCGTACATACATAATTGGTCATTACAACCTTTCAGTCAGGATTACGACCTAGCTTCTCACACCACTTATGTTGTGTGCATTAATTTTATACATGAGTGGCCGGACCTACTGTTTAAAATCGACTCCGAACGACAGATTTTTGAGAAACTTTTCATGACAATTTTATTTACCCTCAGAGTTTTTGCTAGAAATCTTATGAGAGGTAGTCGCCGAATTTTTTCATTTTTCGTTTTGATGTATGACCTGGGGACCCACACTATAGGAGATATTTAATGTCCCTGAGGATAGTTGTTTAATTTTTTTAGAAATGTCCGTTACGCTTATTTATTTAATTAGTTTCATGAATATAGCCTGATATTATAGGACTTTGAAAACAATGTGTTATAAAAAAGTGTACAAATAACTTTCGGCTTAACTTTTGTATACTATGCTCCCAAGATAATCTTACTAATGTCATATAAGTGTTGGATTTCTTTCTATCTTTTTCAAGTTTTATGAAGGAACAAGGACATGACGTCCGACATTCTACAATTAGCTAGATGACTACACGCTGACCATTTATAACGTCGATCACAAATTTATTGCATATGAACTGCACTTGCTGTGGTCACAGTGCGACTTTTGACTTATCAAAGATTTTTCCTTATTTAATACACCCATTGTACTCCAATTATTAAAAACTCAAAGTTCCCTTCTTTTACGCATACTTATTTCTGGTTCTTCCGATAACTCGTCAAAAAAGTTTTAATTTTCTCAAAATATACGATTTTTCATTGAGATATCTCTTGATATTTAGCATTGTTGTAAGATATTACAATCTTCAGCGACTAGGTGATCAGTTGCACTGCCATATATATCGCAAGTAATGCTGTTTGAATAAAGATAACACTCTGCCTAATACTTGATAAACATTTTGGTGTTTTCTTTCTATTGGCTAAACTTCTGTTAGAAAGATACTCGCAAAAAGCTTCTGGTTTTTACAACCATATGTAAAAGACTCAAATCCACCAGAACCTCTAGCGCCTTCGTAAGATAGGATCTCTTGATAATAAAACTTGGATTCTCCAATATCTGTTAATTTGTTGGAATTGAAATGTCGTCAATGCCATTGTAGAACAAGTGGAAGTAGTGCGCTTTAAAGTTGCAGCTTGTGTGTACCACTTGACATCAGCGTCCCCATTTGCCAAATTTTCCTTTTTTTCCAAGTTTTTTGAGACGCATGCATAAAAAATTGCTGTTTTTTTATTGACTCTTCTACAACTACTCTTGACTGTACTAAGTGTTTTCGAATAGGACATAAAATAGACTCTAAAAAATAAGACATAAGTAAGTTTGCATACTTACTGAGCGGTTCAAGCTACATAAAGGTTTTTCCTTAAAAATTTCTTAATTGGTATAAATTAACAGGTTGGCAAATAACCTGACTTCAATTGAAAAAAAAATTATGCAACTGGTTGAAATTGAGTTTGCATTTTTTCAAAGTCAAACTTATATTGAATTTAGTTTCCTTTTTTATTGTTGGCATCCCGTGCTTATACAGAAAATAGAATGAATTTTTTTAGCTTGACCACAAATAAGCCAACAATTCTATATAAATATCAAAATACTTCTCTTATTTCACAGTTTTCATAATTGTATCTGTATTGCTACAAATAATTTTCTAATTGTGACTGAGCGATTTCTCTTCACAAATTTTCTTAAATTTTTCTAGCACTTTTGTAACTTATTTTAGATATTCAAACATCATATTAGAATTTAATGTGGTCACCTTCTGTTTTAATGACTTGTTAAAGCCGTTTTCGCATGCAGTTGTTTAAAGAAAAAAGACTGATACATTTTTGGTCATTCTTCATTTATAGCGACCCAAAACTGTTCCAGATTTTGGGGAACAGGACTTCTAATTGTTATTTTTTTAGCATATTCCATAAATTTTCTATTGGATTAACATCTGTTGACTCTGCAGGCCAAATGTCTGATGTTGTTATCAGTATGCTAAATTATTGTCGAAGTTGCCGTAATCTAGTATGTAGTGTGAGAGCTTATTAGACGTAAAGCCGCGGTTCAAACCCCAGGTCAGACATCAAAACGAAATATGAAAAAATAGTTCTTCGGCGACTTCCTCTCAGCAGAATTCTGGCAATAACTCTGAGAGTAAATGAAATTGCCATGAAAAAGTTTCTTAAAAATCTGTCGGTCGGAGTCGTCTTAAAACTGTAGGTCCCACCACTCATGTAGAAAATCAACACACACAACATAAGTTGTTTGAGAAGCTAGGCCGTAATCCTGACTGAAGGGTTGTAATGGCCAATTATGTATGTATGTTACTTAATGCGTTCATAACCAAATATATTAATTGAGGCTTTGAATTAAAAATAATGTTTCAAGTAAAGAATCAGTAATCTTTATACACTAGATAATTGCCGGAAATTATGCCAGACAACATCATTAGCATAAATAATCATCATTTTCTATATCAACAACCCGCGCTCATTACAACTACAAAGGAGGAAGGAACAAAATACAGACAAGAAAAGTGGATGCCTTTATTTCATTCAGTGAGTACTTAAAGATGAGACAAATACAAAAATACATATCATAACAAAGGCAATACTTTAAAAATTTAATTAATTTAATTCCTGTTATAGGATCAGTTCTAACAGCACACAATTTACAACATATTTCTAGTTTGATATCGATCATGTGATTGCTACGTTTGAAGTCATATTAATCAAGCCAAATTTCCACTTCAAGAAGATAATTTTGGAACTTGCAGAAGCTGTTTAAATTGTAAGTGAATAATATTTTTATGATGACTAAACAATCATCCTATTATTCTATAAAAATCTCGTAGTCCTCGTAATTTTAAAAACAAGTTCGATTGACATCAAAAAATATCGAAAACTTTAAAGACTCCACCAAAACTCTCTTTATCTTGATATCTTCATCAGCTCACAGGGAAAAATTCTTCAAAATCCACTTACAATTCACCAGAGAAGTGCAATAAAAAATTAAACGAAAGGTGATGGAGGTTGAATAAACAAATCGTTCTAGCAATACGCCAAAAGGAAACATTTCTAAAGCAAAACAAATAACTAACGCCAAGTATGACTGCAGGTGGTAGCCATTTCAAAATTTCTCAGAGAGATAAAAGAAATAGAGACGAATAGAAAATGCGTTGTAGTATGCTACAGCAAAGGAGAGTGACTCCCAGAAAAAGGATAAAAGGGTAATATTAAGCAATTTTCACAGAGGAAATAGCCCTTGTTTGCAATCGTTTGCGTCGACTGTTAAGCTCTAGTTTCTTTTTTTCTTTTTAGAAAGCATTAGCAAAGATTTGTTTGTACATCAGTTCCAACAAAAGATTGCTGCGGTATTATAATGGTATCAATTCTTCAAATAAATTTTAGATGTCTTGTTATTTAATCTTTTGAAAATGTAAAAACAACGATTGCTAATACAACATGGATGCTTTATTTTATATTACAAACAAAACAGTAAATGTCCTATGAATGAAGTAAATATTGACATTTGAAAACTGCTTTCATATCGCTTAATAAAATAATTTACTTCTATGAAATATGTGTCTTAAGCGTAGATCGAGGCTTTAAAAAACTTCACAATTCCAGCTTATGTATCATTTTTGATACATACTTTTAATACACAGAATTGGTACGATTATTGATAAATTTTGTTAAAAAATTTAAATATTTTGATTTATTTTAATTCATTTTAATAAAATTATTTTATATTTTTACATTTTATTATCACTTTCATGAAAACTACATCAATAATTTTGACATGATCCACATTGCAGCATGGTTCATGTAAGCTTGGTTTTATTTTTTTTTAAATAATAATAATTTAATAGTAATAATTTGACATCTAATACCGTTACTTTGTGGCGATTCGATGAAAAAGGAATTTTTAAAAAAGAAAGGAAATCAAAGGAAAATTTTAAATATTCCTTTGAAAATATTCCGTTTGGCAAATAAAAACTGAACTAGTAACGACGAACAAAAAAAAATCTAACAAAATCACACAGTCTCCACTCAAAATCCGACTATTCCTCAACGTTCAAAATAATAACAGTCCAGAGTTTCAGTTCTTGGTAGAATTCTTGTGTATGGTTTAACTGGTAATAACATGAATGCCTTCTCGCTTAAGCTGTCATTTGTTGTTGACAATGTAGTTTTTAATTGTGATTGCTTTGGGCTAAATTCTGAAATTTGGTCATAAAATACTAGCCAAAGTTTATAACATATAAGGAAAATTGTTTTCTGGCTTACTTGTCTTTCATTGTGCGTAGAACATGAAAATATTCTTAATCTACAATATTTGAGCCGTTTATTTTGAAAGTGATTTAAGTCCATTTTTAATAAAAAAAAATTGTTAATGATAACAATAATCATAATACTATATACACTTTTTTTGTATAAACAATTTAAGTCTAGTATCATTAAAAACGCCATGATTTGGGGCACTTGAAAATTAACTAGTTAAAAAAAATTTATTTTGAAATTGGTTTAAGTCCATTGAAAGAAATTATTTTGACATGGAATGTGTTGAACATAGGTTGTCATAATTTTTACAATAATGAAGTTTACATATATGCCAATGGCATCGAGAGGTTCCGAAGAAGTAGCATCTTGTATATTAAAACGCCTCAAAAATTTTTGAAATCGGAAACATATCATAGCTTACAGCGATATGTGCACTAGGCAGAACAGGAATATAAAATTGGCAGTAATATGGTTAAAAATTGTGCGGTCGGCAGGAAATAATGCAGATTATTGACCATAAGTTTCTACTATGACGATATCATTGTTTCCAAATAATAGTGATTTTTGAGTGGTAGAAAGGGCTTTGAGGAAAAATTTTTTAATGTATGTCCCCTATGAAACATGACATAGAAACATGTCGAAAGAGTAACAAATTGATATTAACTATAATGAAACGTGAAGATTTTTTTTCTACAAAACCTCTGGAAGAAGCAATTTATAAAAGATTAAAAAATACTAGTGAGGAACCTGTAAATTGGCTAAGGATACGTTGGATGCGATTTATAAAAAGTGAACCTCATAAAATGTTTTAAAAAGAATCTATGGAAGTGGATACACAGTTCAAAATACTTGATTTATTACCATATCGGGGAAGATCAGGGAACTTCAACAAAATAAAATTAACACCATTATACGAAAATGTACGTCCCATTTCAAATCCTAAGTATAAAGATATGATGGACTTACTAAGGTATATATCACCATGAATATTTTAACAACCTCACACATAATCTAAATGAGCAGAAATGATATGGCAAAATCGTTAATATTATTCTTAATAAATGAATATTCGTTTATTTTTTTAATAAATGAATTAATATTTATTCTTAAATACATGTTTTTCTAATTACATAAATGAAAATTTTTCATTCATCTACATCAAAAATAAAATATTTACAATTTCTATTTTTTAATTTCCTTAAAATAATAATTTTAAGAACTTACCTTAAAAACCCAACTATTTAGAAGAATCACAAGAATTTCAAGAATACAATTCCTTTGAATAATTTGTTCAATATTATTGTGAAACTAAAGTATTTTGTTTGTTAATCAAGCACATGTAATAATTATATTGGAATTATATAAACGTAGTGGAGTAACTTTAAGTGAAAAAATTGACATATAATAATACGAAACAAAGAACACAAGGTAGACTTATTCCTTTTCACAAACAAAAAAGTCTTTTTATTAATTATGAAAGTGGTTTAAGTCCATTTTAGGTTCTGAAACACAGCTATTACTCTATAAAAGTTTACAAAACGCATTACGTTATATATTCTAGCATGTTTAAAATCACAAAGCCATAAAAACAACTTAGTACCAGTTAACAATATTTTTGAAACAATTCAAACGCAAACCCTTAAATATCTCAATATAAGAAAAAAATGGACTTAAACCACTTTCAAAATAAATGGCTCTTTTATGTGTTGAAACAAACTGAGGCGAATAAAAATTGTAACCTTTTTGACTTTTCGTGCACATACTCTTAAAACCACAAAAATATTTTGTTTCTTATCTGCTAATAGTTAAAATGCTTAGCCATTTTCAATCTGTTTTCTATCTTTCGGAAAACTAGAAATCTTTGTTTTTGGTGCGTTCTTTTATAGTCCATGTGTGAACGACTTTAACACTAAGAAGACATGGAATACTGGTTCGAACTGCAAAACTGCAGTTTTAGAAGAGTGTGTATGACCACCACTCATTGGCATATACTGAGTATATTCGTACGCGGACAAAACATAAATAAGCAAACATGACAAACAGAGAACAACAAAATATACATATCATACGGTAAAGAGAAAAATACCAATTTCGTCATTAGAAGAGTAATTGTTACCGCCGTCAACAAATATATAATTTTGTTGTACAGTGTATTTTTGAATTCTTCTAGAATTCTCTTTTCTTCTTTTCTTTCTTCTTTTGAGCTTCATGTAAATAATTTTACTTTTTAAATATGTACATGCGTATGGCGTGATCCTTATGTATCTTTTATTTTCTTTATTACTTTTATTCTCTCCTGAAAATAACGGTTCTTTCGTGTTTGTCATGTAGACCTAAATTCTTTTACATACATAAGCATACATAATAAATTAAATGGATTTGTGAATTTAGTGATCAGTAGTGTCAGAAAATTGGAACGCATCGGAGGAAAAATATTAAATTTTAAAGCTCTCCTCACCTCTCCTCTCGCCTCTTTCGCTCGCGCCCCTCGCTCACCATATTTGTAATTATTTTAAGTGTTGTTCAATTAAATTGAATTAAAATTATACTTTAAAAATAATAAAAAGTGTGTTTTATTTCGCGAATTCTTCGAGTGCTATTAAAAAGTATTTTTCCATTCGACTTTTAAGTTGCTCCGAGCAACAATTCTTTAAAATTTAATATTAATTGTGTGAAAATTATCAAGATGTTGGAGGAGACTCAACATAATTGTGGAAAGTGTAACGAGTTGGACGACAACCGAATGGTTATGTGCGACAAATGTGATAAGTGGTATCATTATGGTTGCGTGGGAGTAGATAGCAATGTGGCTAATTACGACTGGAACTGCGAATTTTGCGACACCAGGACTTCAGCTGCTGCTAACCCAGGCCAAGCAAATGGTCTTGAGGCTCGACCGAGCTCATCATCGTCACCATTAGTTCCACAAACAACGATCGCACCACCATTCGTGGTTGCCAATACGGGTACAACGTATGAAATCCCGCCGGCTCATGTTACAATGGCACCAATTAGTACTACAGTTTCAACAGGTCTCTCATTGCCGAATTGGTCCACAGTACCAACGCATATGGTTATGTATCCACATCTTTATACAGCACCCCATCAATATATGGTTGCGGCTCCTACAGGAATGCCTATTGTCCGTCCAACTACCCAAGTTTTTGACACCACTGCTCATTCGTATACTCACGTAACGCAAACAACAACAATGCCTATCAATTACCAACACCAAAATTTGCAAACGGGTTTAAACAAACAAAACGCAGCAAAGAGTATTCAATTAGAGGAAGAAAGGAAAATCGAACAAGAGTTCCTAGAACGAAAATATAAAATTTTGTATGGAAATGACGTCCCTTCTTCCACGAATATTAACAACAACAACCCTAATCACTTCTCAAGTTCTTCCTACACTCAAAAGCCCCCCACAACCAACGTCTTAAACGGCAATCAAGCTGAACCAACGCCTTCACAACTGACTGCGAGAAAGACTATACCACGTGAACTGCCGTCCTTTAGTGGTGATCCAGATGAATGGCCTATTTTCATCAATAGCTTCCAAAATAGCACAACCCTAGCGGGATTCTCTGATACTGAGAATTTGATAAGGCTTCAAAATTGTCTGAAAGGTAAAGCTAGAGAGTTAGTGAAAAGTAAGCTACTATTGCCTTCTCTTGTGCCGGATATTATTAACACCCTTCGCATGTGTTTTGGTCGCCCGGAGCATATTTTAGAACGTGCTATAAGTAAGGCGAAAAGTATGCCCTCTCCACGAGACAAACTAGAAGCACTAATCGAGTTCGCACTTAATGTGCAAAATATATGTGCAACAATGGAATCCTGTGGTCTGGAGTCTCACTTAAATAACCCCATGTTAGTAAAGGAGCTATTGGACAAATTACCGAATCAACACAAATTAAATTGGGCAATGCAGCCAAGGGACGAAAGTGTTCCAATAATCAAAGCGTTTAGTGTATGGCTATATAGTATGGCTGAAGCAGCTAGTAAAGTGGTCACACCCAATTTTGGAAACACACACACTGAAGCAGCTAACAACGTAAAGAAGAGTTGTCCTGCCTGCAGTGCCATTTCTCATAAAGTGCAACAATGTGGAGAATTTAAGAAATTACAACTGAACGAAAAATGGGAGATCGTAAAAAACAACAACTTGTGTCGTCAGTGTCTCAACCAACACAGACGAAAATGTCATCTCAACAAGGAATGTGGTGTATCAGGCTGTAAGTACAAACACCACCCATTGCTCCATAAGGTTACCCCAGCTGACAATCAGGCAACAAATCAAACTGTAAGTACAAATGAAATTGAAAATATGCAGCGGAGTGCACAAATAAATACGCACAATGACGTAAATGAAGAGAAGCCATTCTTCAGCATTATTCCTATCCGCTTGCATTCAAATGATAGCATTATTAAAACGTTTGATTTTCTAGACGAAGGGTCTTCCGTCACCCTAGTAGAGCGAAGTTTATTTGACAGTTTGCATTTGGATGGTGTATCCGACCCCTTGTGCCTCAAGTGGACAGGTGGTACCACACGAGATGAGAGCGAGTCTATTAGAACTTCATTTAAGGTTTCTAGTGTCCTCAATGATACAAAGTTCGTCCTATCTGACGTTCATACGGTCGAGCATTTGGACCTACCGTCTCAAACTTTAAATATGGATGAGATTATTAAAAAATATCCTCATTTGAAGAACTTGCCAATACAATCATATAACAATGCTAAGCCTATGCTTTTAATTGGGGCTAACAACTGGAAGTTAGCGGTTCCCACGAAAATTCGAGAAGGAGGTTGGCAACAGCCAATAGCTACAAAAACACGGCTCGGTTGGACCCTACAGGGCGGCAACATCAGTCGCTCAGCAGATCCCAGGTTAAATATACATACTTGCGCCTGTCAAAAGAATTACGACGACCTTCACGATCGCGTAAAGAATTATTTCAATATTGAGTCGCCTACTTCATCCGCTTTATTATCAACAGCAGACAGTGATGCAATGGAATTGCTAAAAACAACGTGCAAGAAGATAAACGGACGCTTTGAGGTTGGCTTGCTGTGGAAAAATCCTGACGCACAACTACCAGACAGTTATGATAACGCCTATCGCCGCCTGATGTGCCTCAACAAAAAACTCGCCAAAGATGATTCGTTACGACAGAGCATGCAGATTCAAATCGATAACCTAATTGAAAAGGGATATGCCAGGAAACTGAGTCTAGCTGAATTAGAAGTCCCCAACAAAAAGACGTGGTATCTACCAATATTTTTAACTTTTAACCCGAACAAACCCAACAAAGTGCGACTGGTTTGGGACGCTGCAGCAAAATCAAATGGAGCATCCCTTAACGATTTTATACTTGCCGGCCCAGATCTACTCAACCCACTAGTTGACATACTTTTAGCGTTAAGAGTTGGAAAATTTGCGATTTGTGGCGATATTGCGGAGATGTTCCACAGAATCAACGTACGAGAAAGCGACACGCAAGCTCAACGGTTCTTATGGTGGGACAAGAATGACGATTCGCGTCAACCCAGCACATATGTGATGAGAGCTTTAACATTTGGAGTAAGTTGTGCCCCATGTATAGCCCATTACGTACGCGACACAAACGCTGATGAATTCAAAATAAAATTTCCACGTGCTGTGGACTCAATACAAAACCATCACTATGTGGACGATCTTATCGATAGCGAAGACACTGAAGAAGCCGCAGCAGAGCTAGCCCTTCAAGTGGCAGAAATTCACGCCGCCGCTGGTTTTCACATAAGGAACTGGGCGTCTAATTCAACCAAGGTTTTAAGGCAGTTATCTGAGTCTTCAAAAATAACTCAAGATGCCAAGCAATGGGGAGCTACCGAAAAAGTTTTAGGTATGTATTGGGACCCAGTTACTGATGTTTTTAAATATAATTGCAGATTTGCACGTCTGCGCCGAAATGTTATTGACGAAGATATCATACCTACCAAGAGGGAATGCCTCCAGGTTTTGATGTCTATATTCGACCCTCTTGGATTCCTGTCATGCCACACCGTAGGCCTCAAAATTCTACTTCAAGATGTCTGGCGCGCCGGAATTGGTTGGGACGATACACTAAATGAATATCTAAACGTAAAATGGTCTCAATGGAAAGCGTCCATACCACTCATATCTAATGTCGAAATTCCGAGATACTACTCCAAGTTATTATGCGACGCCGAAGATGTGCAGCTTCATACATTCGTTGATGCAGGAGAATACGCCTACGCTGCCGTTAGTTATCTGGTTGTACGGCTAGGAGAGCGTGAAACTGTTTCTCTAGTAGCAGCTAAGTGCAAAGTAGCACCTCTTAAGCCACTCTCGATACCTCGAATGGAGCTTCAAGCCGCACTCATCGGAGTCAGATTGGCAAATTCAGTGCAGAATATTCCTCGCTTGCGAATATCATCAAGATATTGGTGGTCAGATTCTAAGACTGTGCTGCAATGGCTACGGATCGATCCAAGAAATTTTCAACCGTTCGTAATGCACCGAGTAGGAGAGATCTTAGAACACTCCAACGTTACAGATTGGAAATGGGTACCCACCAAAATGAACCCTGCGGATTTCGCTACAAAAATAGCGCCAAAGAATATGGACTTATGGTTCAACGGCCCTGCCTTCTTGCGTTACGACCCAAGCCAATGGCCAACATGTGAAGACTTGGGAGAAATGGACACGTTGGAGTTGAAGCGTCATGTGCTATTAATTGACAAAAAACCTAAAAACTACAACCTATTGAATTTTGAATATTTCTCGAACTGGAGAAGGCTCTACCGCGCAGTAGCAACTTTCTTGCTATACATGAATAAATTAAAATTCGCCTACAAACAACCAGATATCAATTCTACAGTTACTTATGAGATGGTACAACAAGCAAAGCGTTATATTATAAAAGAAGCACAGCATAGTGAATTTCTTCAAGAAATCATGGGTCTCAAACATGGAAGAACTGTAGCAAAGTCCAGTAAATTATATAAACTCAATGTCTACTTAGACGACAGTGAGATTTTAAGATGCAACAGCAGAGCAAAACGTCTCAACAACCACGAAGATGAAATCGTATTACCAGCTGGGCATCATGTCACTTTTCTCATTATTCGTTGTTTTCACGAAGACTACCATCATCACTTCCACGAAGCAGTAATTAATAAAATAAAAAGCCAATATTATGTTCATCGTCTACGGGTCGTATATAAAAAGGTTCGTAATTCCTGTCAAAAATGCAAAAATTCTTCTGCCGCACCACAACCCCCTCAAATGGCGCAACTACCGGTTGCTCGTCTGGGAGCTTTTCAACGCCCATTTACTTTCGTTGGCATTGACTTTTTTGGTCCATTATTGGTTACAGTTGGAAGGAGAAAAGAAAAGCGTTGGGGAGTAGTATTTACCTGCCTCACAATACGTGCAATCCATATTGAAGTCGCTTATAATCTGGATACCAGTTCATGTATTCTATGCATCCGAAACTTTATTGCCAGACGAGGCACACCTTGTGAAATATATACAGACAACGGTACCAACTTTAAAGCAGTTGAAAAAATCCTCAAAGAAGAGATTAAACAAATTGATTTTCCCAATATATCATCCAAATTTGATAAAACTAAATGGTATTTTAACCCACCAGGAGGGCCCCACATGGGTGGTGCTTGGGAAAGACTCATCAGATCTGTTAAAAATGTTTTATACAGTCTGTATCCCACACTAAATTTTAACGACGAAACTTTGAAAAGTGCACTTTGCGAAATCGAGTCTATTATTAATTCTCGACCACTTACATTCGTTTCAGTAGAACATGAAGATGACGAAGCCATAACACCTAACCATCTCCTCTTGGGCTCTTCTGATGGCTATAAACCGTTCCTTAACGATGGCGGAAATATACACCAACGATGGCAACAAACGCAAGCATTCGCTGATCACTTCTGGCGCAGATGGCTGAAGGAATATGTTCCAATAATATCCCGCAGAAGCAAATGGTTCACCAAGGTACCACCAGTAGAGATAGGAGCTATTGTCATTATCGCCGATGAAAACCTTCCAAGAAGATGCTGGCCAAAGGGTAAAGTCATCGACACTGTGGTAGCTGCAGATGGACAGGTGCGAAGAGTGACAATCAAGACACAGTTTGGCGTTTTACATCGACCGGTGACGAAGGTAGCAGTCTTGAACGTCGGTAATGATCATGAGCAAGCTCGCATCCCTGACTCGCTTACGGGAGGGGGAATGTTACCGCCGTCAACAAATATATAATTTTGTTGTACAGTGTATTTTTGAATTCTTCTAGAATTCTCTTTTCTTCTTTTCTTTCTTCTTTTGAGCTTCATGTAAATAATTTTACTTTTTAAATATGTACATGCGTATGGCGTGATCCTTATGTATCTTTTATTTTCTTTATTACTTTTATTCTCTCCTGAAAATAACGGTTCTTTCGTGTTTGTCATGGAGACCTAAATTCTTTTACATACATAAGCATACATAATAAATTAAATGGATTTGTGAATTTAGTGATCAGTAGTGTCAGAAAATTGGAACGCATCGGAGGAAAAATATTAAATTTTAAAGCTCTCCTCACCTCTCCTCTCGCCTCTTTCGCTCGCGCCCCTCGCTCACCATATTTGTAATTATTTTAAGTGTTGTTCAATTAAATTGAATTAAAATTATACTTTAAAAATAATAAAAAGAATGTTTTATTTCGCGAATTCTTCGAGTGCTATTAAAAAGTATTTTTCCATTCGACTTTTAAGTTGCTCCGAGCAACAGTAATAATTATGCCTAAATTGCATAAGAATAAATTTCGTGTCAATGTATTGACAATTTACAATAGAAGTAAGCCACTACATGTTTTAAAAACACACACATTAAAACAATTCGATGTTTTTTCGATGAAACAACGACAATTTTTGTACTACCTAAGTATTGTTATCAACTTTTTTTATATTGCAATAACTTATGCACAACAATTTTGTATCAATGTAATCCTGGGTTATTCCTCAAATTTTTTATTTATTCTATTTGAAGGAACCGTACGTCCAAGTCCCTCTGGCTACTCGTCAAACTGGTTTTGCTTTACATGAAATTTACGTTACAACACAATTTCCACATACAATAATACAACACCTGACTAAACATTCACAAAATTATTCCTGCTGCATTCTAACTGTGCAACTCGTTATTGCGCACATTCTTCTAATGGAATGGTTATTTTGCTAAATTTCAAATTCAACAGAGTCTACTCAGTTTATAAACGATCTCAAGCCGATGCATTCATAAACAGATAACCAATGGAAAACGGCACAAACACAATGTAATGGATGAACTGTTCTTCAGAAATTTGCAATCAATTATGAAATAAATGGCGGTATATCGTAATAATATCCAAAAGATTTTGAAAGCAATGGCGAAATAAACATCATGTTTTGAAATTATGATATGCTACCTGATGTTTAAATCTCAATGGTATAAAATACAAACACTAATGCATGTACATAAAGGCAAGGTCTAGACTATATAACTGTGCTATAACTGGCTATATCGGGAATGTATACAATGTAACATGTTGCGATAATGGCAGGACATCGATAAAAGTCAACATATATATCAGTCATACACAGTTCTAAAATTAGTTTGTTTAAACGTAGCATACAGTGGACAGCAAAAGTCTTAGTACGGCAATATATTTTTACAAAAAATTCCTCACAGTATTAATACTCTTCCACAAAGTCCCGATATGACTTCAAGAAAGTATTTAGGAGATCATTTGAAAAAACGGTTACTTAATCGCTAAACCACAAACAAAAGTCAACCGAAAAATTTGCTCATAGTGCCACCAGAAAACACTAAACAAAACTTGTACATTCAATTCCAAATGGAGTTAAATGGAGTCCTTGACCTTAAGGGATATTCTCCTAAATACAAGGGATAACATTTTCATATATTATCACAAAGCTCACTTGAGCTTCGCATCGCGGCCCGTTGTTATGCCACGGGTGAACGCAGTCCCTGTACTAAAGTTACACCAAAATCAGGGAAAAGGAAGGCCTATGAATTTTAAATTTACTCAGGGTTCTCCTTGGGGGTACCTATAGAGTCATCTGAAAATTTTCCTTATTTTTCTTTTGTTTTATGAAAATCATTAAAAAAAATTTTGTTTTATAATAAAACAAATAAATTAATACAAAAATAATAAATATATAAACTATAAATTTTTAAATAAACTTTTGGCTAAAATTCATGAAATTGCTAAAATATATTGCTGTACGAAGACTTTTGTTGTCTACTGTATATGAGAGAGCACGTAAAGTGCTCCGTGAAATGCATCAAAATTTGAAAAAGATTGTACCGCTGCACAACAAATACTCGCAGATCAGAGCTTATTTAGTATACGTTCGCTAATTTTATATGTATACGAATACACAAAGCTACACATGGAGTGTGTTTAAGAAGCCATGTGGCTTTTCGAATAACTCTGGGGTACTGCCAAATATTTTTATTATATTTCAAACTAGGGTGTCCATAAATAAAAATGTGTTTGCATGAGTGAACAAGAAACAATTTCACTGTTTAAACAATTTCTTAAATTAGATGTACACTAGAGCCCCAACTTGCGTCGTTAATTGGGACCGGAGAATTGCGATGCAAATCGAAACGACGCAAATCGAATCAACTTTTTCTATACAAATGCATTGAAACTGAATTTATTGGGACCAAGAATTCAAAGTGAAGTAAAAAACTTAATATTTCGGATAAAAAAGAAGTATAAAAACATTTTTTATTATTTTATTTACTTCAGTAAATGTTTTTTTAATTATTATAATAAGGAGAAGCTAGGCCGTAATCTTGACTGAAGGGTTGTAGTGGCTAATTATATATGTATGTATGTATGTATGTATGTATGTATGTATGTAATGTGTATGTATGTACGTATGTATGTATGTATGTATTTATGTATGTATGTATGTATGTATGTACGTATATACTAAAGAATTGGAGTAAATGTATTTCACTTCAACCAGAAACCATCTTAAGTAAACCACCTTTTACCTCTCGCTTTTCTTAGTCTAAACAATCATCAATCACCAGTCAACATACATGGGCATACTGCATTATAATTCTAATGCATTAAGCTTTTCAGTATTCAGTAAATGTTTACTGGTAATGAAATTTAGATTGCATTACCAGTAAAATTTTACTGATTACGGAAAAAAAATATCAGTATTCAGTAAATTTTTACTGGTAATGAAATTTAGATTGCATTACCAGTAAAATTTTACTGATTACTGAAAAAAATATCAGTCTTCAGTAAATTTTAGTGGTTACTGAAAAAAAATTCAGTAAGTCAGTAAATTTTTACTGATTACTGAAAAAGATCAGTATCAGTAAAATTTATTAATTACATGTTAGTGGAATTATTTTCTGGAAAAATTGCCTACAGTTCAAGGATTCGAGTAAAATTTGCCCTGTTCAATAAGCTGAATTATTAACAATTGTTACTGGAAAAGCATTCATTAACTCAAAAAACTGCAAGAAGAACAAAAAACTAAAATTGTTAACATTTTTTATCGTTGCAAATTATTACAAGTTCTATTTTGAATTATCTTTTGTTTACATTATCGTCAGAACAATTTAAAATCAAAATATTTTACAATATCGACTACTCAAAAATTATACATTTACCTTAATAATGTTTTCATTTACTATATAGTTTTTGATGATAAATAATAAATAAAAACAGAAATTTTCCATAGTTTTTATTTTCACTCTCTTAATAATAATTTAATGAACATACTTAAAAAAAAATCTTTTTTAAATAAATTTTATTAGTGTCCACCGTTAGTGTATCTTAGAAGATACAACTATTAAATGAGGCTCTGTGACAAGGAATCGGAATATATTTTTCCCTATTATTTCTAAACGCTTATAGACATATTTTTAAACAAGATAATATTTTTTCTTTATATCAATTTGTAATCCTGTCCGATTTTTCAATATAGCAAAGCACCTAATTCACCAAATTTGGAAAAAATATAATTTTCAACTTTGATGTTTAAGCAATCAGAGAATTCAACAAACGACACACTTAAATAAATATTTCGGTGGTGTTGTGAGTACAACGGTGATTAGAAATCGGGTGGCCGTCGGTTCAAACCCAGTGGACTGCATCTTTTATTAATTCATATTTGACATTATTTTAATTTTTGTTTTTTATAAATAAAGTCCGCCAAATAACTTTTTTTTTGAAAATGCTTTAAAAAAAACACTACTGAATATTTTCTCAAATTTCTTCTTTTATTTGAAAGTACAATCCTTCCCGTTAATAATGGAAAATAATTTCATTCAAATGGCTGCCTCGGCTGGCCATGCAGTAGCCTACACCAGAAGATGCCGATTTTGTCAGGAAAATCATCTTTTCAGATGAAGCTCATTTTGATCTTGGCGGCTATGTATACAAGCAAAATTGTCGCATTTGGAGCACAGAAAACCCTCACGCATACATTGAAAAGCCGACGCACCCAAAACGAGTCACTGTTTGGTGCGGATTTTGGTCCAGAGGCATAATTGGGCCATTTTTCTTCGAAAATGAGCAAGGAGTGGCCGTTACAGTCAATGGCGATCGTTATCGAAGAGGAGGATATTGGCAACATTTGGTTCCAACAGGACGGCGATTGGTGCCAAACAGCCGAAGCTACACTCGATGTTTTGCGCCCTGTTTTTGAAGATCGCATTATCAGCCGCAGAGCTGATGTCGTTTGGCCACCTCGAAGCTGCGATTTGACACCGTTGGACTATTATTTGTGGTGTGCCGTTAAAGATAAATATTACGCCGACAAGCCAGAGACAATTGACGCTTTAAAGGGCAATATTCGTGAAACCATTGGTGAAATTCCGCTGCACACAATCCATAATGTGCTTAAAAATTGGACCGATCGTGTGGCCTACTGCATGGCCAGCCGAGGCAGCCATTTGAATGAAATTATTTTGGCGGACCCTTTATATAAATATTTCTACTAATAACATCTATTAGAAATGTTGACAATTTTTTATTAATTAATAAAAATTTACTGGTAATGCATAATGGGTTTCAATTTACTGGTACTGATGTTTTTCAGTATTCAGTAAAAATTTACTGATTTACTGCATTTTTTTTCAGTAACCAGTAAAATTTAATGAATACTGATTTTTTTTCAGTAATCAGTAAAAATTTACTGATTACTGATTTTTTTCCCAGTAATCAGTAAAATTTTACTGGTAATGCAATCTAAATTTCATTACCAGTAAAAATTTACTGAATACTGTAATTTTTTTCAGTAATCAGTAAAACTCAATTTTTACTGAAATTTTACTGGTACTGCAAAGTGCCCATCTATGCCAGTCAACCATAACAGTAAATGAAATGCCTTTGTTTCATTAAGCAATTTTTTAATAGAAAACAAAAACTCAAATACTATTGCAAAAGAAAAATTTGAATCTTGAAAATGTAATTAATGAATCCTAAAGTACAAACCAGACGTAATTTCAAGGTAACCTTTTAATAAATTGCATTGTGGATTAACACAGGTAAGACAAGGAGTGAAAAGAATATCTAACCTTAATTCGAAGCAATTTAAAATAAACGTGATTTAGTTTATTTATCCAGTCCAATTTTGCCTTTTCAGGAGCAAGTAGCAAAGAAGACAGTAGCAAAGTGTTTGTGTGAAAAATATATCCAAATGCAATGAGCACTTATTGGCCGTTTACTATATTAGCTACACTGTATTGTGGGATTATTTTGATACCAAGCAAATCTGCTCTAAAATCGGTCCCGTGGTGAAAAGATTTTAATTGTCTCGATAGTAGCTTAAATATTCTTGTAAAGGAATATACAATCCTAATTTAATTTTTTTAATACGCTTAATCACCTTCATATTTGAAAGATAATACATTTGCACTGATCTAAGTTCTGTTTATTTTTGTAAGTGTAATAAATGGAGTCACTTCTGACAAGATGTTATTCCACATCCATTTAACGAGTGATACTTTTGGAAAAAAAAATTAACAGCTTTTGGAGTATGCCAGGTGTACCGGCAGAAAGTGAGCAACAAGATACATATGTCTCCAAAGAGAATATTTATTGCGATCGATCCCTAATTTTATTTTTTTTGTGTTGGCGATGACATCTAACAAACATATTCAGTGTACATCATATTTTATCATCGTCTTAGAAATGGCGAATTTTGTACAAGAAAATGATGACTTGCGGAAATCTTAAATTTTTGTATTTCATTTAACCGTAGATCGAGCTTTGTATCAAAAATGATACATTTTAATTTTTGAGACGATACAACTTTAATTCAGAAAAAGTTAGATGCTTGAAATTTTTTTTAATTTGTTAGTATTGTTATCGCCATTATTTTAAACCAAATAAAAAATAATATTTCAAACAGGACTTAAAAAATTCAAAAACTTCATAATACTGGCTTATGTATCATTTTTGAAACATTTCCTAGGGATTCTTTGGTGTTGTGTATGTAATTTTTTTTAAGTTTTCAAAGATTTTTTGAAGTTTTATCGCAAATAATACATTATCTATGGTATTTGAGAAGGAATTGAAAGTTAAGAGTTCTATAAAAGTGAAAAGATTGAATTTTCTGTTTTTGATATTGATTAAATTAGCCGTGGTCTGGTATGTAGCGTGTTAGCTTATTAGACGTCAAACCAAGGTTCAAACCTAAGGTCACACATTTCCAATTCACAACGAAAGGTTGTAATGACCAATTATGTATGTATGTATCTATGTAATATTCCTGGTACTATTTGGAACAGAGAACCTTGTGCTTTTAATAGTTTGGGAAGAGAAAATATTATCAATTTACGAGCAGATTGCTAGCAGTTGTTTCTTGAAATGTTGTAGAGACTTTCTTACTGATCTTCTCATATTTATCTCACGTGACAAACAAACACAAAAATAGTGTTTCGTCTTATGTTTTATTTCATAGATATTACATATGATAATGTTTCGGTCAACTACGTACGTATGAGATAACAGAATTATTCGCTTTGATAACGTGCTACTCGGAAGTGATGATAAATTTACAATTATTACGCATCTCCGAAAACTGCGCTGAAAGTCTTTCAGCTTTTAATAAACCCAATAATTTTATCGCTGTAGATTAGTAACTATTTGAATTTTATGGTCGTTATAAATTTCGTGGTCCATCGAAATCGAATCGGCAGTTTTAGATTCAAGTACATGCTACGTGCGTAGCAAATACTTATAGCCTATCCGGGGAAATCAAAGAGGAATCAAAGAGAGAACATTGTTATTGACGTAATTGATGTTCTATTGCAATGGGAAACTTTTTTACCTCACATGATGCTGACAACAAATTTTTCTAGCGAAATTACCAATGGTTTGTACTATCAGGCTTCAGCCAGCACTCAATTGAGAGTCTTACTGATGCGGATGACAATAAGCTGCCTCATCTACACAATTGAAAACTTATAAATCGCCACAAAGATGTCAAATTATTACCATTTAGAAAAAAATAAAACCAAGCTGACATTAAATATTTAATTTTTACGTAAAAACCCATGCTGCAAAGTACATCATGTCAAAAAATTTGGCGTAAATTTCATAAAAGTGATAATAAAATGTAATAATATAAAATAGTTTTACTAAAATGAATTAAAATAAATCAACATATTAAATTATTTTAACAAAATCTGACAGTAATCGTAACAATTCTTTGTACTACAGTGATACATAAACTAGAATTATAAAGTTTTTTGATGGTCGATCTACGGTTAAAGAAAAGTGCTTAAAATTGATTTGTATATCATTTTTAAAGAAATTAATACTACACCAGTAGATTCTTAGTGTAAAAGTCTTAATATTTAAATATTAAGCAATTTTGATTGTACTGAATTAATTTAAAATTAAAGCTTTTAATTGGTGACTAACTTTGATGTTCATACTGTGACACATGCATTAACAGAGTCTGTGGTAAGTGGCCTTAATATAATTAATAACGAAGTTATTTTAGTATTTAATTAATTAAGTGTCCAACACTTCCAAAATTATGTTTTTGATTGACGTTTGAGTGACGTCTACAGCCGTTTGTTAAATGCGACTTTTGCATAGACATAAGTATGTGGTAATGAAATCATAATATCTTAAATATTTAAATTATTAAATTAAATTATTTTGCCGACATTAAACATTTCGAGATCGACAAGCTAATTAAATATCTTTTTTTGAATAAAAATAAACGCAAGAATTTATTCGAATGTCTGCAAGACGTTGATAAGTTTATGAAGATAAATCAAGAGATTGATATATGATATGATATGATCAAGCCTTTGAGAACTCGCAATGTACGCTCTACCGCAAATATTACTTTAGTCACTAATAAACCTGGAAGATCAGTTACCTTCAATTTAGAGAGCTATGGCCGTTTAGAATATGAGTTCGTTGATTGCAAACAAAATAAAAATAAATTGGTGTATTGTTTCAATTAAACTCTTTATTGTTCGCACTACTTTTGTGGGCCACCGTTTACAACTTGATAAATTTGCTTTATTCGTTATTCTTTTTTAAACTTCTGTTCAGGTACACACTAACAAATGTTCGGTAAATCTTTACAATGACGATCTTCAAACCACGACTGTTACACACAACGCGTCTTCACACAAGACTGATTGAATTCTTACTACTCGTTGTCTGCTTTGCTTGCTTTTTATATGCTCAAGTAAACAGTCTGATGAAGGTTCTTGAAGTCCAATGTTCGGGGTTTCGCCTTCTCGAGAACTCTATCGCGACTTCATTGTTGTTTGTGTATTTTGTTCACATTACTTGTTGTTGCGTTTTCGCTTACTTGTTTATCCCCTTTTCTTTCATACTGATGTTGTTGTTGTTATGACAAATAATATCCCAGAATGGTTTATAAATTTTACTTTAAGAAAAAAAATTAAAAAAGCTTTGAGAGTGGTAAATTCAAGTGCAATAAAGAAAAAGAATTAAATGACTTCAGGCACGTTTTTGTCAATGGCATTCAGAAGTTTTTGTGAAAAATTGTGTTCTTCTAGGAATGGCAGTTAAATAATGTGTAAGATAAGTTAAAAAAACTCTTCTAGTTCTCAAACCATTATATTTTTATATTGCCGCAGATAACGAAGTTAAATTTTCCAGAAATTATGTCTCTTGCAGTTGACAGGCACTTGTCTTTGTTTTTTGCTTTTTTAATTTATGCAAGTCTTGTTCAGTTATTGATATTAATACAGTTTAATTTTTTTGTCTTTTTATTTTTATTTATGTTCTTTCATTATTTGAAAAAATTGAGAAAGAAAATAAAAATCTTTAGTCATGATGAGTGAACACAATACGGAGAAAGAGCAGCAAGAACAATATTAAAATAGTTCACAAATTACTGCAAATGCTTAGGCCGTAATACTGACTGAAGGGCCAATTGTGTATGTATGTATAGTTAGGCTCAACTAAGATGAAAATCGATAATAAAAGTCTCACTTGTTATATTTAAGTGTTTATTATAAATGTAATGGAGCATAATTACGACTCATACTTAAAACATTATTAATGAAATGGGATTTCATACATACATAATTGGTCATTACAACCCTTCAGTCAGGATTACGGCCTAGTTTCTCACACCACTTACGTTGTGTGTGTTAATTTTATACATGAGTGGCGGGACCTACAGTTTAAAGTCGACTCCGAACGACAGATTTTTGAGAAACTTTTCATGGCAATTTTATTTACTCTCAGAGTTTTTGCCAGAAATCTGCTGAGAGGAAGTCGCCGAAGAAATACTTTTTGTATTTTATTTGATGTCTGGCCTGGGGCTCGAACCCTGGCTTTTCGTCTAATAAGCCAACACACTACCTACTAGACCACGGCGACTTCGGGATTTCACGTAAATATAAAACTTATTTAGTAGAATACGATAGCATACATAACTCAAATTGGTCTAAGTCGATTTACGCTATTATTGCTTCTGACCGCAGATTTTTGATTTTCCCTCTTCGTTTCCTACCTCTATCTCATGGCCAGGCGTTCTTATATTCTACTCAACGAAACTTACATCTTGTAGAACAGAACTATAAAATCTACCGCACTGGTATATTCAATGTGTGAATAATTTGATTGTATTTGTGTCAGTCACTTTAACATTATGTAATCGACAGATATGCTTTCCGTCCCTATATTCAAGGTATTTTGTTTTACGAGCTAAGTAAAAACTCATTCATCCATTCAATGGAACCAGATGATATTATGAATTGTTTTCATTACAATATTGTTACGTTTTTACCTTTTAAAAACGTTCAAATTATGTGCTCGCAGATTGCACGTACAATAAAAATAAATTTGTGTTCAGTTTTAATTAAATTCTTTTTTGTTCGCACAATTCTATGTGCCACTGTTCACAACTTGATGTAAACAGCAACAATTGTTTTTTTTTTTTTGTTATTCCTCTTTGCACTCTTTTGCTTCCAAAACAACAATTTTTCTTTGTAACTGAGATCTTCAAACACCGCGTTTTCACAAAAGATTGACTGAATTTTTACCGACTCTTTTGCCTGCTTTGTCTTGCCTTTTATATGCCAACGTAAACAGTCTGATGAATGATCTTGAAGTCAAATGTTCGTTGCTGCGCCTTCTCGAGATCTTTAAAAGTGTAAACATAGTTGTTTCATTATTGTTGTTTGTGTATTGTTGTTTACATTTATTCCTGCAGTAATTGTTGTTCCACTTTTGTTTATCCCTTTTTGATATTGGTTTTTGTTGGTATATTTTTGTTTACTTGCATATCATGTAAACAAGTTCATTGCTTTTGTTTTTGTAGCTTTCGCTTATAATTTTAATGTTAAACGATGTAAAAGCAAAACACGATTTCCATTTCCGAAACAATATATTCAAGCATCCATACTGTTACGTTTTTACCTTTTTAAAAAAGATTTAAATATGAGTTCGTAATTGCAAACCAAGTAAAAACAAATATGTTTAGTTTTTCTTTTCTTAAACTCTCTTTATTATTCACACTACGTTTTTGCCACTGTTTACAACTTAACGATACAACAACAATTTGCTTGTACACTATTCTATTTCACACTTCTGTCCGCGTTAACACTAACAAGTGTTTGTTAGATCTTCTCTGCTTACAACCTTTTTGCAAGCAATGCCGCTTGTACGTTCCAACCGCAACGCGTCTTCACAAGATTGACTGAATTATCGCTGACTGCTACCTGCTTTGTCCAGCCCTTTTATAGTCCGACACAACCAGTCTAACGAACATTCTTAAAGTGGAAGGTTCGTGTTCTCGCCTTCTCGAGAGTTCTATTGCTAGTACATTACTGTTTGTGTACCTTGCTTCTGTTGTCTATCACATATTTGTTGTAGCTGGTTTATTTTCATTTCGTGTTGTTGTTGGTACCAGGTGCAACCAGGTTCGTTGTACATATGTGTGTGTGCAGCTTTAGATAATCAACACGTTCATTGTATTTTTAGTGTTAGTGTGTATTTGTATCGTGTGGCTTTTGTTTATCGTTTTTAATGTTAAACGATATCAGGTCGTTTCGATTTGCGTAACAATACTATGCAATTAAATCTTCTTTTGTATTTATTTGCAATTGTGTATTAAATTAGGAAACCTGTGAATTTTTTAACTTAATAAACAGCAATAATAAGCTGCGTTTTATCCTGGAGATATTATATTATTATGATATTATCCTGATTCTAGCCTTTCGGAGTCCCACAATTCTTCAAGCGGTTGATGAATTTTCTGCTAATTTGGCTTAACGTAGATGAATCTATGTGTGTACAGACTTTTCAATTCGTTCACACGTTTAAGATAAAAGTCGTTATCAACGGGATCTATTGTTTATTTTTCAGTAGAACAAAACACCTGGTTGGAATACCTTGTCAGATCGTAATGTGATAGCTGCTTATATATCTAGTCAGTTTAATCGATATATGGCAATGGTGACAGTTGAATTTCAGTATAAACTTAGTTGCCTGAGACGCAGTATTCGTCGACAGTATCTATTCTCACTCTAGTTGCTACGATTACCCAGATTGCGGTCTGGGGTAACAATGGAAAATAATCGATAGTTAGTGGAAAATAAAGGGGGAAAGTTGTGGTATCAAAATATCAAGAAACTTTTAAACAATGTTGTCAACTCCTCTTATTTATGACTTAACTGACAATAGGATATAGAGAATATCATAGCAGGTGGCACTGGTGAATTAAAATTATAGTCTTAGTGATCATCATCGTTCCACAAGAGCAACAAATTAGCTGTAAAAAACTTGTATTTAGCTGTATAATTATCTTGCTCAGAGAGACCCTTTAATATTCTGAGAAATTAGTGGCTTCCTATCTTAGTATGATAAATCGAGGTCTATAATGTAATGCTATTCAAAAAAATAAATAAAAAGGATTATTGTTCGTTTTAAAGTACGGCTGTTTAATTATTGGAAAAAAATTTCTTGAATTTGTTTCTTCATTTAAATACTCCAGCAAATTACCTCAAAACGATTTTCACTTAACCATCATTTATTCGTAATTTAAAATGGCTATGTGAGTTTTCTGACCAATTGTTTGTCCATGAATGCAGATATGGTTGCTCTAACGATTGTTGAAAAGGATTAATGGTTTTAAATTGGAAAAAATACGAAATAAATTCAAATAAAATAACACTAAAGACACTGAACGCTTATAAAGTGGCGTCAATACAATATTTTTGAAATCTTCTTTTTTATGTAAAATAAAATGGCAAAATTTTACAAAGCCTTACATATATACATGCAGTGTTTAAACGTTTATGGTGCTTTCATACAATTTATGCCTAAAAGGAAAGAAGAACAGCATTTCATTAAAACAGCAAAGAGTTAAATTCGTAAGTATATATACATACGTATATAATACAGATGCAGCTTTGCCTCCAATGTGTTCTGCTTCCAATGTGCCAATATACAGTGTGACATAAACGCCTTCCTATTAAAACCACATGTCGTTTGTTTCAAGATCATTTAATTAAGGCTAAAAGAAGTTGATAATCATTGACCTATAGTACTCGCGGAGATAGCCTGGAGAACGTCGTTCTCAAAGAAATACATGCATACGTAATTGGTTATTACATTTCATCAGTCAGGATTACGTCCTAGCTTCTCACACCACTTATGTTGTGTGTGTTAATTTTTATACATAAGTGGCGGGACCTGCAGTTTAAAGACGACTCCGAACGACAGATTTTTGAAAATCTTATTCATGGCAATTTTATTTATTTTGCTAGGAATCTGCTGAGAGTCGGCGAAGAAATATTTTTTCATATTTCGTTTTATTGTGAGATTAAAATCTTACTTGTGAATTGAAACGTGATTTCATGTCTATCTACTAGACTACGGTGACTTAATGCATACACGATTTATTTAATTAAAGGAATAGATAACCAAGATAAATAAATGCCATACAAGTTTTAGAAACGAAGCAATACTTTTATTTAAATCTTCAGTGTTTACAGAAAAAAAAAATAAATTTGTTATTATTTATTTCGAGTTTAGTACAAATTAACTTAGAATAACTACAATTATGATATTGGTGTCAACAAAGATCTTGGCCTAAGAGAAAACAATTGACAGGCCGGAACAGTCTGAATGTCATACGTGATACGTATTAAAACAATGTCGACGCCTTCTTCACATTACAAATTTCTGTCCATTTTGAAAAAAATTTTAAAATAAGAAATTATTTCAACGCCTTGGTACTGATACAATCGCTTATAATAAATTGGCTTCCATCCATAAAAATATTCTAAAACTTTATTGGCAATATACGATACAAGTAGTTATAAAAATAAAAAATAAGAAAATTAAAACTAAATTTTAACAATTTTTTTCTAATTTTTTTTGTCATTGGTATACAATTTTTTTTATTAATTTTTTTTACTGATTTTTTATTTTTTCTCCTATTATTTAAATTTCTGGTTTGGAATCGATACGAAATACTTAAAGTATGTACAAGTTTGTTCAATGGTTTTGTTCACAAAGTTACAAACCAATTGTTGATGCAAAATAATAAAAAAGGAAAACTGTTGACCACTTTAAGTTAGAATTTGTGAAAACCTTAAACTGTTCAACAGGAAAATTTAACGATTAAATAAGCAATTGTCTGAGCGAATATAGAAAGTAATTTAGAATTTGGCTTATTTTATTATTTATTCATTCGAATACGAAAATAAATTGTGAACAAACATATATCATGGTAAATTACTAATTATACCCAGAACAGGGTACTTATCTACCTTAAAAAATTATCTCAGACAGGAAATTTGTGAATAACGTGCCTAAAATCGCAGTTTATAATTCAAAATTATATTTTTAAAAATCGTGGCAAAAGAAGTCTAGTAATTATTGGGTTTTGGTAAAAGATATTAAATTTTTTACTTTTAAACACACGTTTATAAGACAATATACAGTGGACGGCAAAAGTCTCAGTACGGCCATATATTTTGACAAAAAAAGTGCCCACAGTCTTAATAATCTTGCACAAAGTCCCGCTATAACTTCAAGAGAGTATTTAGGATATTATTTGAATCGCTAAACCTCAAACAAAAGTCAACAGAAAAACTTGCTCATGGTGCCACCAGAGAACACTAAACAAAACTTGTACATTCAATTCCAAATAGGTTAAATGGAGTGCTTGATCTTAAGGGATATTCTACTAAATACAAGGGATAACATTTTCATATATTAGGCCTTTGAATTTTAAATTTACATAGGGTTCTCCTTGGGCTGCCTATGGAGTCATCTGAAACTTTTCCTTATTTTTCTCTTGTTTTATGAAAAACGTTAAAAAAATAAAATAAATATATAAACAATAAATTTTCATAAAAACTTTTGGCTAAAATTAATGAAATTGCTATAAAATATTGTCGTACTAAGACTTTTGCTGTCCGCTGTATATTTACATCTAAATTCACCACATTCCGATAAACAAGCTGAACCTAAATAAGAGAATACAAGTGGAAGACAACCTACCAAGTACCGAATAATATATGCGAAGTGTTTCTTATGGCCGGGTTCTCAAAGTAAGAGTGCACTGATCAGAACCATAATGGCCATCATTACCATATACATATCTACCTTAAAACCTTATGTCGCTGCAGTTCTTTCAACAAGCACTTTACAGCGATATTTCGCAGCATAGACTGAAGTTAAATTTCAAACTAATATATTTCGGTTTTCTTTTTAAAATATTCGTCAGAATTTGTTTCTAAACCACGTACAGTAATTGTGTTAATCATTTTTTCTGCCAATCATTTTCTTTAACCAGCCGATTTCCTATATTTTGGATATATAGCCAAATATGGGGGATACCTAAAAATCTGGACTGACACACTGTAAATTCGTTACTCTTTGTCCATGAAAAATTAAAAAGTAAACACAGCTTTTTATACACATTTTTTTATTTAATTAAAAACTTTACATTTGTGGTAATTAAACAACTTTAACTGCCACTTCACATGAAAAAAGGAAGAAAACAGTTATGAAAACTTTACATTATCCCTCACAGATAAAAACATTTCGTTGACCTATAGTCAGGGCAACAGCAGAAGTATATTATTCTGTTGAAGTGGTCACTAAATTATGGTTAACCTCTTTTGGCTTCCAGCAGTTAAAATTTTTTATTTCTATTTTATCTGGTATTTATGTTTCTTAACAAATTACTACAACCTCTGTTAACAATTCTGGTAATGTACTGTTTTAGTATTTGAAGTGCTAATTAAGTTGTTAATTGTTTACTGTCTAAACAAAATGTTGAAAGCAAAAAATAAAAACTAAACTGACTAACATAGAACAAGATAAAGGCTTAATTTTTTATGATGATTCGTAATTATTATAGAGAAATACTGTAATTATAAAGATACAATATTTAAGTATGTATCTACGTTTTGAATTCTATAAATTCTTTACATTGATCCTATTGTTACGAAAATGGTAACGATGTGCATTGTTTAACATTAAAATGAGAAAAAACTACACAAACAAATGCAACGAACTTCTTACAAGTCAACCAACAACATTAGTATGAATGAAAAAGGGATAGAAAAGTAAGCGAGAACGCAACAACAAGCAATGTGAATAGCGGACAAACAATTATTGTTGTATTCGTGAAGATGTAAACCGTGGCACACAAAAATAGTGTGGACAATAAAGAGTTTGATTAAACTCAACGTATATTTGTGGTGTGAGAAACTAGGTTGTAATCATGACTGAAGTGTTGTAATGTCCAATTATGTATGTAGATGTACCTATGTATTATTTTATGAACTTTTTAATGAATTTATTTTATTTTTAATAATCTTTTGTAAAGTCGCCGTAGTCTAGTAGGTAGTATGTTGGTTTATTAGACGTAAGGTTCAAACCCCAGGTCAGTCATCAAAACGAAATATGAAAATAAATATTTCTTGGCGACTTCCTCTCAGCAGATTTCTGACAAAAACTCTTAGAGTTAATAAAATTACCACTGTAGGTCCCGTCACTCATGAATAAAATTAATACACACACCATGAGTGGTGTGAGAAGCTAGACCATAATCATGACTGAAAGGCCAATTATGTCTCGTATGTATGCAATATTTTATAAAAAAAATTGTTAACATTACAATTGTCTGTCTCCATTTACTTTACTGTCTCAAGTGCTGAGGTAAAATTGAACTGTTTTAAAAATTAGCCGCACTAGGCGTATACAGTGGTGGCCACGAATTTAAGACACGCCATTTTACTTATACATTGTAATCATTTTTACATCTTATCAAAAATATTTTAGGTATATTTTTCTTAAGATTTTAGTAATATTAGGAAGAAAAATTAATAATATTTTGCTATCTATATTTGGTAAAAAAAATTTTATTTACACACTATATATATCAAAACAAAATGCTAGTCGGGATTTGATATTTTTTTGACACAAGTGGTTTACGTTGTGCAATACACCCACTCAAGTTTTTCTCATTTAGACATCTTCTTATTGCCCTGGACGAAATATCAATACCAAAATCCAATACAAATTTATTTTTTATTTTACTTTAGCTCGTGAAAGGATTATTAGCAGCTACTTTAGGGTGTGGTTTTTCGGGCTCTAGGTTGCTGTTTGACATTTTTGGTGGTACCATGTTGCTTGATGTGTTCCAGCACGTTGTAAATCTTGCATCTAGAACATTTAAACAGCTTGGATATATCCATTATTATTTTTCCATCAAATTTTAGTTGTTGGATCAGTTTTCGCTCGTCATCGGTATTCCAAGTACCTCTGACCATTTATAATTAAATATTTCTATGAATTCCAACATAATATAAAATAAAACATTCGTTGTTCAACGTTTAGCTTCAAAAAAAACACCAAAAAATCACTTAAAAACCAGATATTTCTGAAATGTCTTAAATTCGTGGCCAATTTCAAATAAACGTTTTTACAATAATATGATCAAAAACCAACAAAATGTAAAAATAAACAAAATAAAATAATGGTACTTTTTCTTAACATTACAGGGTACATAGAAGAATAAAGAATATCAATTTTGATATTACAGCATTGTAAATATTATCACAACTAAATCAGTCATATGTCGTGTCTTAAATTCGTGGCCACCACTGTACGTAATGAATATTTCAAAGTCATTTAAATAAAGTATACGTTGCCTTCGAATCAACTGCATCTTCGATGTTGTATTAAAAATGGTGCGAATAAGTTTCAAATAAAATTAGAACTTAAGTAATTTAACGAATATAAACAAAAAACAATTTGATAATAGCTTTGCGTAGTCTGTGTACTCTGAAGTATATTACTAATCAGTCACACAACGGAATCTAGCTACTACTGTACATGATAAAACAAACAAAAAATGGAAGTTTTTGCAGCCTTCGCATGTAAAGAAAATTTTTTTTCTTTATTTTGATATACAAGTTTTTTCTGTTACAGAGAATTTTAATAGAGAATTTTGCTTTTGTAGGACTTTTCCCCTTAACATTAAAGCATTTTTGCTGGTTTTATTTGCAAACGTTACTGGGTTTTTAGTTTGCGTAGACACCAATAGGTATTGTAAACATTAAGAGCAGATTTGAAAATAATAAAAAGACAATAGAATGATAGAATAACAAAAGCAAACATATGTACAATATAAGACTGTAAAGAAAGTGTTATTATCTTGTTGCATTAGCCACAGCGTTGAAAGTATGATTGTTAGCGTTATACAAGTCTGTTGCGTCATTAAAGCGTCATTAAAGCGTCATTAAAGTCCATATATTTAACTGCTAAGTTTCGTTATAATATAAAAAAGAGAACAGAAATAAAAATAATTTTGAAATCTCTTGAGGTAAAGGAAAACATAAAATGCAGAAGAAATTAAAATTAAAAAAAAATTGCAACATACAAATTTCAACATGCAAATAAAAATACATTTATGTTCAGTTGTAATTAAACTATTAATTGTTCGCACAATTTTGTGCGCCACTGTTCGCTATTCTTCTTTATACTCTTCTGCTTAAACATTTGCAATTATTCGACAGACCCTTATAACGGAGATCTTCAAATCACAATTATTCTCTTCATACGCAACATGTCTTCACATAAGACTGACTGAATTTTTCATTGAGCCCGTTGCCTGCTTTGCCTTGCCTTTTATATGGCGACGTAAATAGTCTGATGAATGATCTTGAGGTCGAATGTTCCTGATTTCGCCTTTCCGAGATCTCCATAAATGTAAACATTGTTGTTTCATTGTTGTTTGTGTATTATTTTACGTTACGTCCTTGCAGTGTCGTTGTTACTGATTGTTTACTTATTTATCCCTTTTTTCATTTGTTGTTGCTATATTTTTGTTTATTTGTTGATCATGTAAACAAGTCCATTGTTTTTGTAGCTTTTGTTTATCATTTTAATGTTAAACGATGTAACACCATTTCCATTTTCGTAACAATATGTACAATATAAGACTGTAAAGACATTTCTACTATTATTATTATTTTTTTTTGTCATTTCAGCCACAGTATTGGATGTGCGATTGTTGAGTCAGTTGTGTAAAGGCGCTTAACGTTTTCGCCATTAAAATGCTCGTATTTAACTGTTAATATTCTTCATAATTTAAAAAAGACGATAAGACAAAAATATTTAAAATCTCTTGTGGTGAAAAGAAAAACTTAAAGTGCAAACCAAATTAAAAATGAAACGAAAACAAAAAAAAAAACAGGAAAACAGGACATTGCGAAATTGACAACTGAAACCGCATCTATCAAATTAGTTGTTATTTATTCCATCTGCTTAACCATGAAAAGGAAAGCCGTAGTCTAGAAGGTAGTGTGTTGGCATATTAGATGTGAGGCCACGGTTCAAGCCACAGATCAGAGATATCCAACAAAACGAAATATGAAAAAACACTTTTTCTTAGCAGATTTTTGGCAAAAAGTCTGAGAGTAAATAAAAGTACCGTGCAAAGTTTCTCAAAAATCTATCGTTCAGAATCGACTTTAAACTGTAGGTAACGCCACCCATGTATAAAATTAACGTACACAATATCAGTGCAGTGAGAAGCTAGTTCGTAGTTCTGACTGGAGTATTGTAATGACCAAATATGGATGTATGTAATTAACACTAATCTCACTTCCTTTATTTATTAACTTATGAACAGATATCCTGTTTTAAAACTTTGAATTCAACTCCTGTCATTAGTAATATAAATATTTATTCTTATAACTATTATTATTTTTTCTGTTTGCAATTGTTATGTTTTGATAGCATAACGAACCTTTCATTTTTTTATCTTGTGGTGTCATGGCGTTATGAGTAAAAATATGTCAAACAGTTACATTAAATTTACTGTTACATCGATAGCAATCAAATAACAGAATAAAGAGAACAACAGAACAACATATTGCATGAATTTATGCAAGCCCATATATAAACAATTCTTTCTTTTGCATATGTTTTCAAATACATTGTCTTCAATGTATGAAAACATAACGTAACCGCAATTATTAAAGATAAAACACACACTTGTAGCCCATTTATGTTATTGGAATTGTCATTCAGTTAGCTAAAAAAAAAGGTGGCAATTGTACGTACGAGTAGTGACTCTATCCATGACTTAATGCGAAAAAAAAATTTATTGTTTACGTGATTATTTTAACGATTGTGATACTACAATAAAAATTTTTGTATTTTCTGGTAGAAGTAAAAACACAGCACCTTCATAAATTTCATGAAGAAAAAGTTTGTAAAATGAATTGTTGTACCATTTTACGCTTCTAAAAAAATTTTAAAATTATACAACATATTTACGCTTCTATAATGATAATGATTGTTTGGAGGACGGTGTCACAAGTGATAGACAGAGTATGCAGGAAATCAGCTGTTCTGATTACCAGTGCGCTTTGTTTCACTCCAACCAAGGCATTGTTTACTGTACTCAATTTGCTCCACTTTGAGCTGCTATTAAACTAGCGGGCTAAATTTGGGGCAGTACGACCCAATGCAATCCCAATACAAGCCCAATCTGAATGCCGCTATTCTGGGAAGACATCAATAAATTACTGTCGATTTCTTATAACATCCTGAATAGCACTTTCGATAACAGAATTCCAACTAAGAACTTCTGATCACAAGATTCGGATGATCCCGATGGGATCCTTGAAGTTTAAACTGATGGCTTAAAGTGTGAGAGATATAGTGGTCTGTGTTATATTTATTTATTTATTTCTATCTGATCACTGCAGTGTTCTTCAAGCAGAAGTTATGGCAATTTAAAAGTGGCATAATGATTGTTGAGTGGCGATTGTTTCTCTAAACAGCGAGGCTGCGATTAAATCACTAACGGACGTAATTTTAACCTCCGCTTTGTTCATGAATTCCGAGCAAAGTCATATATGGGTTCTGGTACACAGGAATATCATGAGAAAATACTTTGCAGACTAGCTTGCCAGAAATGCAAAAATGTATTTTTGATATTATTCGCGTTGAATAATCAAAAAGTTGAAAAGCAGTGAATATGCATGATAATGTTTAGAATAAATAATAAGGAGGTAGAAGTAACAATTTATTTTTTTTAATTTTTATTAATTTTTAAATAAGAATATATTTAATATGTATATACATATAAATTAAAGTAAGAATAAAATGTTAAAATTCATGGTTTTCTTCCGGTATTTCTGGAAATTTCAATAAATGTAGTACTTCAGGGGTCAATGCTCCCTTTTTATATACAGGAGGTCTTCGTAAACTGTTTATATATGGATCAGATGTTATTAAAAGTCTGTTTATTGAATCTTAATCAGTGTCAGTTACGTCAAATCTCGGCAGATAATTTTATACGTGCCTTAAAGTAGATACTTCAGACGTTCGTATAAAACTAATTTGGTGTTGAACCATTATGAACAAAATTTATCGATTATTGAATATTTTTTTTAACTTACCAAAACAATGTAATTATTTAAATGAAATAGAACGAAAATCATTTCTCAGGTTCTAAAAGTAAATTCTCGTGATATTAACAGCGAATAAGTTGAGCTTCAAAACAAACAAAAAATTGTTAAAAAATTCCATTTCAATAAAAAGTTACAAGCTTTTAAGAATGAGCAATTTCATGGAACAGTTTTGTTGATTTTAATTCACTCAAAAATATACAAGTTTAAAACACTGTTATAATGTTATTGTTGACAAATTAGGCAAAGTTTTTGAATTTACTTATTTTATAACAACTGCTCTTTCATATTGGATAAAATATTTACCCAAATTAAAACTCAAAAAACGGACTTTTGTCTAGCTAGATTAGCAAAATCTTACACTGTGCATTGTATGTGTTAATTTTGTTAACGAGCGGCGGGACAGACAGTTTAAAGTCAGCTCCGAACAACAGATTTTTTTGAAACTTTTCAGAGCAATTTTATTACTCTCGGAGTTTTTGCCAGAAAACTGCTGAGAGGAAGTCGCCGAAGATATGTTTTTTCTTATTTTATTTTGTTCGAGATGTCTAAGATGAGGTTTGAACCACGGACTCGCATTTTATAAGCCACACATTACATATTAGACAACAGCTTCATTATTCATGTCTTAAAGTGTCACAAAAGTCTATGAAATAGGTCTGATAAGATGGTGATTGCCAAATTTCTGAAATTTCTCAAATTATCTCATTAAAATACGATCTCTGTCATTTATGAACCTCGGTTTTTAAGTTTTAACCTTAATTTTAAATATTTAATAGAAATAAATAAATAGAAAATATACAGAAAAACGCATTAAAATTGTTTCTCTAAATAAGAAGTATGCCTTACAGTAATCTTATAACATTTTTTCTTTCATTTGCAGTTTTTCTAAATACTTATGATATTTAATCTCTCCCTTAAAGAAAGCATTTTAATCCCACAACGTCAAAATTTCTACCCTATAACACGTAAAATAATTCTCTGCTATTAACTTTGGGATTTGTCGTTGGTGTTTTTTTTTAATTTTCTTATTTTTCTCATTTTATTGCTCCATTTAGAATAAAGCAAAACAAAAAATGAAAAAAATAATTTTCTTAGAGAAAAGTTTTTTGTTTAAATTCAACCTTCCGTGAAAAGAGAGGAGAACTTTTGTTTCTTCTTTTTTCCGCTTTTTTGTCAGCGAGTGCAGTCCTCATTTAATTTACAGATGTGAATCTACTTGAATTTGCACATTTTGAAGTCCTTTGTTCAGAGGATAGCAACTGAACACAGTTGTTTTAAAAGATGTTGGAAAATTTAAATGGAAATGGAATGTATAGGGGCTCTGTGCATTAAATCATAATATTCTTGAATTTGAAATGGCGAAATGGCGTTAAGAATACTGCAAAAAAATTTTGAAGACTTTTAAGAATTGCATATGCTGCCAAAATTAAGAGGATAAATATGTTTGAAAAAAATAAGAAAGTGACGGTGAGGATTTTTTCATTTTCATTTTTTCATTTTTAAATTCTTCTCTATTTACATTACTTATTTACATATATATTTACATTTTCGAGATATTATCTAATGATATTACAGCGAATTAGATTTGTAATCATAGATATTGATCGTATTTCATATATATTAGTCATATATTATTTAAAGGAAAAATAGGAAAACCTTTATTTGAAAAATAAGAAAAACAAAGATTCAAATATAATTAGAAAAATATATATGTATATAACTGAATTATATAAAAATAATACACCCTATACATATCATTTTCTATTTGGTGATTTTTGTTTAAAAAGCTGCCTCAAGCCGACTCACTGCAATCTCTTATCAGTTGATAAGAATAATTTTCCACATTTTAAAAATATTTTTTATTTAATTAAGTGTGTTTTATTAAGTGTTTTGATAAAGTCTTCAATTCTTTCATAACCGGTTTCACTGTGTAGGAGCTGTGAGGATTTTAGAAAACTAGACTTTGTAAGATATTTTCGAAAAAAATGTCACATGTTATAAATATTTGAAATATTAATATTAGTTTAGTTTCTCATGCAGTAGGACATTACATAGAAGTGCTATACCTTCGTCCTGATGCAAAACTTCGCCTACATTCCTGCTGAGAGCATTAGTTCGAGCTATCGTTACAACATACTAAAGGACGATGGATATACCGCAATCGGTGTCAGCAATTGACAACCGTTTTATTCTCGCAAAGACTCTAAATCAGTAATTGTATCCAACTTAGGTAGTCGTCACGGGAGCCTATCCCAACATGGCGTAGATGATAGCAGCTGACAACTTTAACAATGGCCGCCATTATTCTTTTCATTAATGGTAAAGGCCAGGAATTCTGAAAGTCCAGTCTCGTCATTGTCAAAGCCGGATCATGTATCGATTTCGAGTGTGCCACTAATTAGATATTTCCTTGGGCAAGAGTCATATTAAGTTACGGCTCTTTTGAAAGCGCTCCCGAATGCCCGACTGACTTGGGGCAGACATCAGTTACGCAATCATTGATTCATTCATTTTAAAATAAAAAATAATTTAACAATTAAGTATACAGGCTATGACTTGGACACTAACAAACTGAAAAAAGAGAAATTAATCACTCTGATCGTAACTTGATCCGAAAAAGATCTAACTTAAGACTAACTAAGAAGTGAAAAGAATATTTTAATCCGTTCTCTTAATGAACCGACGGCTTTTTGTTTGTAAAAAAAGAACATAAGAAGAACTATTTGCAAAAGTAAACAAAGTGTGCTGGAGGGTTGAAGTGAGGGCAAAGCTTGCAATTTAAATTGCAATTAAAGAAGGAGAACTATTTTCAGAATAAATTTCATATTTTAGAAATTAAAGGCCTTATATATCTCCAAATAATCCATCTCTCCGATCGCCCAGAAAAGATAACAAGAACAACGACTATAATAGAAAGGAGAAAGTAAAGAGCGTTTCTAAACAGATTTTTTTTGGGGAGAAATTGGAGCTTACAAGTACAAGGATATTTATGCTGGTCACCTTACTTTTTAAGTCTAATGCTTTAAAGACAATAAACCCAAAGCAGCAATCACAACAATTTTGCAGTTACAGTTGGTAAGCTGCATGCGAAGTATTTATAATAAAGGAAGCAGCAGTAAAGTAACGGGTGATTTTTTAGCTATTATCTTGCTGTCAAACATCTTCAGTTTGGTCTATAATTTAACCATGAATCGTCTTACAAACGAACAACGCTTGCAAATCATTGAATTTTATTACCAATACGCGTGCTCTGTTAAGAAAGTTCATCGCGTGATTTTTCCATTTTATGGTCAGTTTAATCGACCCACTGAAGCGGCTATTCGGGTTATTGTGACTAAATTTCGCACCAAATTTACATTGTTGGACATTAAACCACCAACACGCTTACGTAGAGTGCGAACTGAAGCATTGCAAAGGCTACCAATGCATCCAGAAAAAGTCACAGTTTGGTGCGGTTTATGGGCTGTTGGCATCAGTGGACCGTACTTCTTCAAAGATGCTGCGAATCGTAAAGCAACTGTGAACGGTGAGCGCTACCGTGAGATGATATCCAACTTTTTTTTGCCCAAAATGCAAGAGCTTGACTTGCATGACATGTGGTTTCAACAAGATGGTGCCACATGCCACACAGCACGCGTAACAATGGACTTATTGAGAGGCGAGTTCGGTGAACATTTTATTTCACGTTCGGGACCGGTCAATTGGCCGCCTAGATCGTGCGATTTAACGCCTTTAGACAATTTTTTGCGGGGCTATGTTAAAGCTCATATCTATACAGACAAGGCCGCTTCCATTGACGCATTTGAAGACAACATTGAAGCATTTATTCGTGAGATACTGGAAACTGAACTGGAACTGTTGGAAAGAGTATGCCAAAATTGGACTAAGCGGATGGACCATTTGAGGCGCAGTTGCGGTCAACATTTGCAAGAAATAATCTTCAAACATTAATTCAATTATATAGACCGTACTATTGATTCAAATAAAGATTTCATGCATTTTTCTGAATTTTATATGTTTTTTTTTGAAAAATTTTCCAATAGCTCTTAAAAAATCACCCATTATAAGCGAAACACTAATGTATTTTGCTTTATATTTCATAAATCGCATTTTTAAAGAGAGATTAGTGCTGTCAATACAATAACATGTAGATGTTTTAAAAACATAATGTATTAGTGTCACCATGTATAAAGAGTCAATTAACAGTTTATTTGTTTTGCTTATGCTTTGACGCTGCTGCCTTTATTATAATTAATGCGCATGTAGCTTACTTCAGGCTGTAATTGCAAAATTGTTGCACTTGCTGAATTGTGTCTATTGTATTTATAGCATAATTTATGCTATTGTATCATTCGCTGAACACTGAGATTGTTGTTGGTTACTGACTGTATATGGTGAAGAGCCATAAGACAGTGTAAAATGCCGTACCCTTTTACATTAAATTTACATAAGATCATTTATGTTGGACAACCTCATTATCTATAAAGGAGATTTATCTACTCTGGTTCTTACAGAGGCCTGAAACTTAACAGAATTACCGCAAAGGAATTTCTGATAGACATTTTTATATTAACGCAAATCGTCTTTGGAATGAACTAACAAACGATATAAAGTTATTAAGCAATACTAGGCAATTCAAAACTACGATATTTACGTTTTTTAACGGACAACAAAATAGATGATGCAATTATTTAATACTTTTTTTAAATCATATTGTTACAAAAAAGGAAATGGTGTTATTAAAATGATAAGCAAAAGCTCCAAAGACAAAACCATGGACTTGTTTACATGATCAAAGAATAAACAAGATACAAAAACAATAGACTTGTTAACATGATCAAAGAATAAGCAAAAATATTGCACAACATCATTGTATAAAAAAAAGGGGATAAACAAGTAAACAAGAAACAACAATACTACAAGGATAAACGTAAACAACATACACCAAAAACTATAACGTAAACAACATGTTTACATTTATAGAGATTTCGCGAAGGCAGTCAGTCTCCTTCGAAAGCATTCATCAGACTGTTTACCCAGCGATATAAAAGGCAAGACAAAAGCGATCAACTAGTCAGTCTTGTGTGAAGACACTTTGCCTGTGAAGATAATAATTATGGTTTGAATATTTGCGTTATAAAGATCTATTGAACAATTGTTATTGTGCACGCGAAAGAGTGAAAAGAATAATAAAACTTAAAGCAAATTGTTGTTGTTTAAGTCAAGACGTGAAAGGTGGCACACGGAATTGTGCGAACAATAAAGAACTGATTTAAAACTAAACACAAATTTATTTTTATTTTTATTTGCAATTTACGAGCACATATTTAGGCTGTAAAATAGGGTATATATCTTGTTGTACTGTGTTTACGTTTAAAGAAATAAATAAATAAAACATCTGGATGAACTATAAGTTACCATCAAAAGATATTGTTATTTTTGCAATTATATATTTTTTTAAAAAAGTCATGGGCTTATTATACCTAAGGCCCGAACTCAAAACGGAAATATGAAAAAAATATTAATATTTCTGACAAAAACTCTGAGAGTAAATAAAATTGTCATGAAAAGTTTCTAAAAAATTTGGCGTTCGGAATCGACTTTAAACTGTAGGTTAACACACATGAGTGGTGTGAGAAGCTAGGCCGTAATCCTGACTGAAGGGTTGTAATGGCCAATTATGTATATTTTTTTTTTTTTTTTGGATGAATAAAAATATATTTTTTGTTTTTTGCAATAAAATGATAAAACATATTTTCTTCTGAAATAAAAATTTTACTCAACTTTGTGGAAGAAGGTAGATAATAAAATTGAGTAGATAAACATTACGACGAAAACAGCAACAAAAAGACGAATATTTTGTTAATGTTAACATATTTTTTTTAGTTCCCTTTATCCTACTGCCTTTACCTGTCACTCCTTGATGTAACTTGGCATGATAAAATTAACATGGCACGCTAAAATAAACACAAACAGCTTTTAATAGAGCAAAACAACAGCCACTGACACTCTTTTTAATTTTTTTTCTTTTCATTCTCTTCAGCTTCATTTTCTCTTCCATTCCTTTTCGTAGTAATAAATTCTTGAATAACTTTCTGGTCATTATTAAGTTCAGAAGAAGTCCAAAGATTCAGGTTTCTTAATTAATTTTTTAATGACTCATTGACTATTGTTTTTTTTTTGTTTGTTTTGTTTCTTTTTCAATTTGACTTTTAAACATTGATTAAAAATTAAAGAGAAAACATTTTTTTTATTTTTTTTTATTTATTTTAAGTCTACGGACACATCCTTACAGACTAATTACATTTTATATTTCAATATATAATAATAATTTCGATACAAAAAAATCATTTGAAAAAGAAAATAACATTGAATTTATTAATTAAGTAAATTTCATTGTAAAATTATATCTTTTTTAATAGATTCCAAATTTTTATTAAAATCTATATAAAGGTAAAGATTATTAAAATCATTACAGATTCTACGAAATGGCTCGAAGTTCGCATAGTTAATTGTGTAATATTTTATATTTATGAAATTATAGTATCTTGTTGGACGAACATTGAGAGTTGATAACACCATTAATCAGCTTCAAGAGAAAGACAACATTTAGCATTTGACGACGGCTCTTTAAAGATGGTATTTTAATGAGTGCTAGACGATTTTCATAAGATGGTAACCTTTAATAAATAAAGATGGTAACCTTTAACAAAATAATAAGAACTGTTTTTGAACTGATTCAATTTTGGCAGTGTGCACAGCGTATTGAGGAAGTGTCAGAAAACTCTTTAACTCTAGATGTTTTAATTGTAGATCTTATGGTTTCAGAGTTTCTGCTGTGAATAACACTGTACACAATATGACCGCATAAAACAATTTTTTTTCAACTTTAGTATATCAAATTACGAAAATTATTCATACATATATTACATTCAATTTCGGTAAAGAATAATATGTTGTAAGCATAGCATTGAAAAGAACTTAAAAGCATTAACTCATCTAACCAATGCTCTGGATGTTGTATTGTATGTGTTTATATCTGTGTTTTATGGGATACTTCGGAACGTTTTTAGATAAGTTCTAAAGGAACAAATAACTTTAGTTTAGAAAAGGAAAGGACTGTGTAATAACATAGAATGATATGGATCCTTGCATCAGATTTTCCTTTGGATTGATTGCATAATTTATTCATAGTAAAGTGTTCAGTTGATCTGATACAATAATTACATACGTACAAACAAACATAATTGCTCATTACAATCTTTCAGTCAGCATTACGACCTAGCTGCTCACACCACTTATGTATGTTGTGTGTGTTATTTTTATACATGAGTGGCTTGACCTACAATTTCATGTCGACTCCGAACGGCAGATTTTTTTGGGAAACTTTTCATGGCAATTTTATTTACTCTCAGAGTTTTCGCCAGAAATCTGCTGAGAAGAAGTCGCCGAAAAAATATTTTTTTCATATTTTCGTTTTGATGGGATGCAATAATTATTTTATTTAAATTAATACTCGATCGATACCTATGGGTAGCGGAAAGCGAACAAATTTAAATTTGTAGAAAGGGTAGTATAGTGAGCAGTCCAATAACACAGCCCTGCAAATTTGGACTTTGAAAATAAGATGGCAAGTAAAATTGATTAATTTTTATAAACCTCGACCGCCATATTGGATCCGCCCTTCTGAATTTTTTAAATCTGAATGAAGATCTGTAATCAGCGACCCAAAAAACCCCTGAGTAACAATTTTCAAGTAAATCTGATTAATTTTTAAAGACCTCCGTAATGTGTTTCGTTTTCTTTTGCATCCCTTGACATAAACCCACCCCCTACTTTATGGGTGTGTGCAAACAATTTGGCTTTGGGCTCATTTTAAAGCGCAAAGATCAGTTGTCACTTTCTAACAATAGCGATGGTTCTAGCAAGTCAGTGTTGAGCTCTACAATGTTTCAAAAATTGCCAAAAACGCTATTTTTAGGGTTTTCAACCCCCTTTTTCTCGAAAATCTGACGTGATGGAAAATTTTTGAAACCAGATTCGTGTTTAGCGCACAAAATGCCTTCGGAAACACCTGGAGTAATCTTATTTGCAAAACCCATGCAAGGCTGTGTAATAGATAATTAATCCGAATTGAAAAAAGATTAGAATTATTCGAGAGCAGTTTTCGGGAAAAATAATGTGTTTCTCCTTGGCATACCTACTCTCTTGAGGTGTAAAAAGTCATAAGAAAGTTCCCCTTAAAAATTTTTTTTGTTTTGTTATAAAATAGAAATATAGTAATAAAATATATATAAAAAACATCAATTATTTATAAAAATTATTGGAAAAAATTCATGAAATTGCTTAAATATATTGGGGTACCTAGGCTTTTGCTGTCCACTGTATTTGCTTATGTGCAGACGTCGGTACAAAGAGAACATGATAAAAATGTGAGTGTATTTGTGAGAGGGATGTGTTAACCCAGAGGAAAATTGTTAGTAATATTTTCAAGTCTACTTACTAACCCAATAAAATGTATGTATATGTGAGCGGAAAGTATAGAAAAATTGTGCAGACACCGTATTTAACTTGGCAAGTATTCTTCCGAAAATCTAAATCATTTCTCATTGATATTAGTGAATCGTACTGTAATATTTCTTTGGGTGTATAATTGAAGTCTGAAAAAAGCGACATAAACCTCCTTCTTTAGAAGCTAACCAGCAACTGAATGCATTTTTACGCTCTTTTTAACGAACATTGTTGATGTTCGTGTCTTATGTGTGTAAAAAGCCGAAGATGTTCTTCCCCTGAGCGACATTGTTGTTGACTTCTGCTTATGTGGCTTCTTTCATCTTTTTTCTAATTACATGTCGTATGATTAATATTGGTGGATTCTGTATTGATCATTCGACAGCAAGTACATTTTTTCTTCCATATATTACCAACAAACTCATCTTCTAATACGCTTCACTTAAACTTTCTTCTTACTTAAACGTTTAGGTTAGGTTAGGTTCGGTTAGAGGACGTGTACTTGTCTTAATTGACAAGTACCCGGAGGCAGAGTTGTCAGATTTTTTTCACCTCCATCGCCAAAAGCTATACGAAAAATCGCCAAAAATCGCCAAAATAAAATATTATTAAATTTTTCCAAAATAAAAATCGCCAAAAGTTTAAAAAATCATTGACAATTATCTATTGCACGTATTATAAAGTCAATATAAATCTAATAAAAGACTATAATAAAAAATATTATAATTTTACGTTACATTTGTACTTTTAGTGCATTAGTTATTAGTTGTCGAAATATTTTTTACAAAAATTAATTGCATAAATCTATAATATCATATACCTCATTCTCTGCAGATTCATTTTCACTGCTTGGTATATCATATATTTTATTAGAATTAAACTTTTTTAACATTTTATCTGGAGGCTGAAATGAATTGCAACAATATTTATTAACATTCATATAACTTATTATTCTTATCAATGAATCTAAAAGTTCATAGTGAATTTTATTACGTAAGCGAGAAAATAGTAAATACCCTTTCTACGCAAGCGTTGCTGGTTGGTAAAATTAACATATTTAGAACGGCCAATGCTAAGTCTTTAAAGTTCCAGCCGCATAGCAATAACTGTAAACTTATGACCAAAAGCCTAATAAATTTGTTGGGATTTCGCCTTTAAATATCTCAGTCCAGATATATGCTAATTTTGACCATTGCAATTCATATTCCCCTGCAGATATTTTTGGATTTTAAAATAAAGATAATGAATTGTGAACTACCGACAATTTTACTTGTGTTTCCACATTTTAATATTGAAAATTCATTATATGTTTTAAAAATATTTATATTTTCAGGTAACCGTTTTAGCATTTCTTTTAATAGTTTTTTAAGTACAAAAAACAATTTTCTTTTAACATTTCTGCATCATATTCATTCATTTTTATATTTTTTAATTCCATTTCAAATTATGTGAAAAAATCTATAGATTCCAATGGCAGAAAAGAATCCGGCGAATCAATACATACATAATTGGTCATTACAACCCTTCAGTCAGGATTGCGACCTAATTTCTCGCATCACTTATGTTGTGTGTGTTAATTTTATACATGAGTGGTGGGACCTACAGTTTAAAGTCGACTCCGAGCGACAGATTTTTGAGAAATTTTTCATGGCAATTTTATTTACTCTCAGAGTTATTGCCGGCGAATTAATTGCCAGATTCAATGAACATATTAAGTTATCCAAATTTCCATTATTTTTAAAAAAATTAACGACAACAATCAGCTTGTTGTTTTTGTATTCTTTTACAATTACGAAATGACAATGTATAACCCATAAATATGAACTGTTTCACTTGTTGACATACATTGTGCCATGTAATAATAACATAATAACATAATATTTGAGGGATACCAGAGATGTATAATGTAAGAACATTATGTTGTTAAATTAAAGTGTTAAAAAGTATTTCAAGAAAATAAAAAAAAAAATTTTAAAAATAGCCAAATAAATCGCCAACTAGTCTGTAAATCGCCAAAAAACCGCCACGTCGCCAATTGAAAATATTAGTCGCCAAAGGCAATGAAAAATCGCCACGTTTGGCGAGAAATCGCCACATCTGACAGCACTGCCCGGAGGTCGAATTGACCCATTGTACAACGTCCTAGTTTCTCACACCACTTCTGTTATGTGTGTTAATTTTATACATGAGTGGTGGGACCTACAGTTTAAAGTCGACTCCGAACGACAGATTTTTATTTATTGAGAAACTTTTCATGGCAATTTTTATTTACTCTCAGAGTTTTAGCCAGAAATCTACTGGGAGGAACTCGCCGAAAAAATACTTTTTGTATTTTGTCTTTGATGCCTGGCCTGGGGCTCGAACCCAGGCTTTTGCGTCTAATAAGCCAACACACTACCTACTAGACTACGGCGACTTCAAAACTTAAACTTTTCAATATTCAAAAACTATTTTGCTTGAAACCATTTTTATTATTAAATAAAATTTGTTAATGAGATTTAATCAGATAAAATGAATTTTTTTAGGTGTTTCTACTCAAAAGCTCATCAATTTTTAGGGGGCGTAATTCTCTTAAGACCAGCGCAGTGATATTCGTTTGCATTGTAGTCTACAGATCCATTAACACAATCTACTAAAAGGTCAATTATCAACCGTAGATTGACCAAATGGCGCATAAATCAATGTTCAAATCCAAATATACGAACACCGATAATACTTTTTCTAAACTATTCAATTATTCAAAGCCTTGACTTTTGCTGGTTAAACTTTTCTCCATTTTTCATGCAATTTTTGAACTCCACGTTAATAAACTGTTGAATAAAATTAATTTTTTTTTTAAATCGTACCTGAAGGATAGGTTGTTTCGCGTTAAGTATGAGGACTAATATTCCCAATTAAGGGAAATACAAGCAGGAGTACCTCAAGGAAACATTCTGGGCCCACTTTTGTATGTTTTATACACCAGTGATATACCAGAAGTTCCTGGAACGACTATGGCTACATTCGCCGATGACACGGCTATTTTGTCAGTTGCCAGAACTGAAAATAAAGCGAAACACAAGTTACAAAACGCACTTACCGCGGTCTTAGAATGGACTAGAAAATGGTGCATAAAATTAAACAGTTCTAAGTCAACACATGTTGACTTTACAAATAAATCAATTTTAGGTACCCCTATATTCATGGACGGTATACAAATACCTTATGCAAATACGGCAAAATAACTTGGTATGACACTGGATGCGAAGTTACGTTGGAATGAGCATGTTAAAATTAAAATTATGGAACTACAACTAAAATGGAAGTAGCTAAACTGGCCAATCGGGAGAAAATCCAACCTGTCTATTGAAAATAAATTGTTAATATATAATCAAATAATAAAGCCTATATGGACTTATGGAGCACAATAGTGGGGATGCACAAGCGAGCAAAATATAACTATTATTCAACGTTTTCAGAACAAAGTACTCAGAAGCATCGTAAACGCACCATGGTATATACGCACAAGTGATTTACATCGTGACCTTGGTGTAAATACTGTTAAAAAAGAGATTGATTGAAAACATTACAACAAAACATAACATCCGACTCAGAGACCACATAAATTCAGAAGCATCATCTCCCATTGGTTTGGAACGCAGACTTAAAAGAAGGAAGCCATCCGACCTAATTAGAAGCTCTCTTTTGGCTTGATGCCGTAATATCAACATAAATATATATTAAATTAAAGTTTATGTTTATTTAAATTTGTATTTAATAATAATTTAAATGTAGTTAAATGTTGGAAGTAAATTACTTGTTAGTTATAATAACTAGTTGTAGTAATTAATAAATGAGAATCTAGAGAGAAAAAATTAGTGGCTCGTGATACACCACAAGTTTCTGGTCCCACCAGACGTTGATGGTAGTCCCGTATTAAACCATGATTTTTCCCGTTTAGAATTCTATAAAAAATAAGAAACAATTTGGTGTAACACTAATTTTCTAACGTGTCTTGGAAGCAAAATTTCCAAAGCTTTTTTCGGTTTTCCATCATCTGGAATTAAATTCATTTTGCATCCATTTTCCACACAATTCATTTTTCACATTTGACGATTTCTCCCATCATACTTAAAAGTAAATGTAAAGATTTATATATGATTAAGATGTTAAAAAAATCCTTCCTATGCTGTATACATAGCTGCCACATTTGACGATCAAAGACGCAAAACTCTGGCAAAAAAAGTTTACTGGAATATATTCTGAGAGTAAATAAAATTGCATGGAGAGTTTCTCAAAAATCCGTCGTTTGGAGTCGACTTTAAACTGTAGGCCTCGCCACTCATGTATAAAATTAAAGTACACAACATGAGTGGTGTGAGAAGCTAGGTCGTAATCCTGACTGAAGGGTTGTAATGGCCAATTATGTATGTATGTCTGATGTGTGATTTGAACCGTGATCTTATTGAACCTAATACAATGACGTCTAAGTTTTCATAGTCAACTTAAATTCTGCCTTAAAAAATAATTGTATCACTTCTGCTAAGAAGTTATTCTACATCTTTTAAAAGCGGGATCTTCCTGGAAAAAATTGAATAGCTTTTAAACAGAAATTGAGCAGAAAATTATAACTCTACGATTGTTATTCTTGTTTAAAAAACTCATATCGTCCATATTTAAGGCGACTAGGGGAGTATTTAAGAAAATTGTTTTCAAACACATACTTATACATATTTTTACTATGGTCCTTTAGCATTTTTACATACACACATATATTTATGCATGGTATATAAATATACATATTCACTGTCCCAGCCAGCAATTTTTTGAATTTTTGATCATTTATGAGTCTTTTTCAACTCCTCTGGATGTTTAACTTTTAAGTCATAAATTATTGTTTTGTCGATAGAAAATGGTTTCCTAGCCGCGACTTTTCTGGAAGACTTTTTATGACTCGGCACACTAAACCATTACTACTTATTTTTGAGAGTATCTTTCAATCATTTGGGAATCAATTACGAGTCCATTTTAAATGATATTCCGGTCATATTTGTAGTCGTTTTCTTATCTGTTTTGGTTTAATTTTGAGTTATTATTTATATATGACGAATCATTTTAGAGTCTATTTGGAATCGCATTTTTATCCTGTTTTAATTAATTTTATGGTTTTTGATTAAAAAAAAAAATTAAATAGTTTTTTAGTATTTTATGTGGTTAAATAATTTATTAGAAAAAAACAAATTCATTACATCCTTCAAAATTAAATAATTAGATTAGATTAAATTAACAGATTAAAAATAATGTGGACTGTATGGAGTGAGAGAAAAAATACCGAGTACACTTCTTCCTACAAAAGGGCCAGAAATTAGTTGAATTTATGCACATAGAAAAGAAAAAACAAAAGCATTTTTTTATATGTAAAATTTTTGTTGTACAATGTATTTCTTTTATTTCTTTGTTTTTTTTTACACAACAATTTTAATATTCACTACAACTATTTTATAATTATTTATTAATTTTACAAAGAGAATGGCCGAATGCTTTCAATTCAAAATTAATTATTCAAATTTCTAATTTCTCTAAAATCCTCCAGGCGATCAAAAACAAATAAAAGTTAATAATACAAAAAGAGATTTGAAACCAAAAACAACTCTAATGTTAAAATATAAAAAGCTTAATTCTAGACTACAGCGCATTCTGTTGTCAATTTACTATCGATTAAACAATCCTGTTTAAGTCACCAAGGATAGGAAATTTGGACCGTTAGATATAAACAAATAGTATTCAGATACTTCAGACTTTAGTGGTTTTATTTCATCGCGCAGTTTAACGATTGTATTTTGAAGACAGTCAGATTGTGTGGATGAAACATTTTGAGCTGAAATTCAATTATATTTAAACAAAATATATAAATGTTAATATGTCTGAATGCAAAGCGTTGTTCAAATAAATTATTACAACCTAGATCCGTATACGTATACACATACATATATGTAGGATTGGGACAGTTAAGGACAAGACGGACAACAACGGTTAATAGACAGAAACAGAGAGACGGACGAACACTCATGAGAGAATGAGCTTGAATATATTGTGAACAACAGACGGACAGGGAAAAGCATTGAATTTTAGTTTTGTAGAACATAGTGATATAGTGACGTTCGAGCAGTGAAGTTAATAATATTTTTAGTTTTTGACACACATTAGTTTCATGTACATATATTTTTAGTTTTTTTTACCGCCTTTAAATAAAATGAATTTAATTCAACTTAATTTAATATATAGTGTTTTATTTAATAATAATAATAATAAAAGGAATCAACAAATTCCTACAAAATTGGGGGCTCGACCGGTATGGCCCAGGCGGAGAAGTGAATATGTGAACTTGATAGAAAGGTGATGAAATTATGGAAAAAACTGTGTGAAAAACTAATAACTGCCAAAAAGAAAAACAAAAGAAATAAAAGAAAAGACGTAGTCATACTATTTTTTATATTGAAGTGATGTGCTGTATGTATATGAGAATACGAAACAACAACAACATGAATAAATACCGTATGTGAGGAAAAATTCTGTCGCATGAAAAAAACGAAGCTTCTAGAAACCAAGAGCCGTTATAATTGAAGTGAGTGCGTGTGAAAGAGAAAAGAAAATTGTGAACTATACCACTTATCTATATTCGAAAAAAAAACCGTGAAGTTGTCAACAAGAATGGTCATGCAAATGTTATGTTAAGAAAGAAAGACGTTACAAAGAGATTAAATGAAAAAAAAAACTACGAAAAACTCATGAACATAGTAACAAATAAAAACATGCATTGATGTTGTTGTGTAAATGTGTGTACATAAGTGTATTAGGCAAAATAGAACAAAGTAATGAAACTCAACGTTTTTACAAAAACAACACAGTGTGCATATGAAAACAACCCTTATTTTGAAATCAACAAGTGCTTATGAGTGAAAGATGATCGGAGAGTAAAGCTGTTTTTTGCATGGTGAGAGAGTTAAAGCGTAGTACATGACGAAACTGGTTGCTGTAATTGCTTGAGCAGTAAATGATCGTTGAGCAGTCGGAGCCGTGAAGCTTTTTGTTATTGCTGTTGATGTCAACCAAGGCGTGTATTAGTAATAATGAAGATAAGTGTGTATGTATGCATTTAGATAATTTGAGTAGGACTATTGTGACTATAAGGAGAGGTTAATATTGTGAGGCTGAGTAGATTATTTGTTAATGGACGTTGAAGTTTTGAATTTTGAGCGCTTTGGACATTTGCATTCTTTAGGCGTATAGACGATTTTTCTTTTTTTTAGTGTCAGACGACAATAGATGATTTTAGATGTTTGAGTGCTTGAAATGAATGCATTAAATTGTGATGTGTAGATGGTAGTATTGTATACAAATTTTGAGACGTAAGGGGAAGATAAAAGCCTCTCATATTTAATTTGGAAATTGCATACATGGTGTAAAGATAATTGGTGTTATTTTATGAAGATAATTTGAGTATTTTGATTAATTGAATTAGATGTGAATTTTAATTGAATGTTTAAATTCTTTAAGGAAAATTAATATGATTTGGAATATTTTGATTAATTTTAATTAGTTTGAATACAGAGTTTATTGTTGATTGCTGAATATCAATTTTATGAGAATATTTTATAATTTGTGTAGAGTTTGATAGTTAATTTTAATGCTTAAATTATTCAACTATAATTGATAAGATTTATAACATTTTAATTAATTTTAACGTGATTGTGAAATTGTTCCATCAAATTTTATACTTGAACAATATTTTGAATAACACTGTATTAATATTAATATTTTATTTGTAATAACTATTCAATTTTTATAATAATATTTAATTTAAATTTATAAGCCGCTGACGAACAAAATGAACCGAGACGAAATTTTGGGTTTAAGTTTAGAGGGCTTGAGAGCCAAGTTGGACGAATTAGGAATTTCTAAGACGGGTAATAAAAGTGTTTTGCAGGATAGACTTTTGAATCATTTTAATATCGAAGTTGTGGATGATAATGCTGATCATGATGAAACTTCTTCTATGGTTGCCGGCAATGTTGCGACATTGCCCCATAGTATTTTTACTTTAAGGGACGTTCAGGATTCGGTTTCAGCTTTTTCAGGCGATGGTTTGCCCCAAATTGAACAATGGTTAGAAGAGTTCGAAGACTGTTCATATGCTGTAAAATGGAACGACCTTCAAAAGTACATATACGCGAAACAATTGTTGACGGGTGCTGCGAAGACTTTTGCTAGAAGCGAATCTGGTATTAAGGATTGGAGTTCCCTGAAGCAAGCTTTGAAGAGAGAATTCGGTAGAAAGCTGTCATCGTTAGAAATTCATAGAACATTGAGTAATCGGAAGAAGAAGTCAGGTGAAACATTACGCGAATATCTTTATAGTCTGCGAGAGATTGGAAATCCTATTAGATTAGACGAACAAAGCCTAATTGAATACTTCATAGATGGGATAAGCGACTATAGGTCAAACAAGGCTATTTTGTACCAGTCAAGGAACTTAGACGAACTTAAGGAGAATATCGAAATATATGAGAAGATACGAGTGTCAGAAACCAGCTCAAAGGGCGCGCGACCGAAAAGTTTTGTGAAGAAGATGCCTGAAACCAAGGATGATAGACGCTGTTATAAGTGCGGCGACAAGGGACATCTATCGAACGCGTGCACAAATCCGCAGGTGAAATGTTTCAAGTGTCATGGGTGTCTTTTGAGTGCGGACAAGAGGTCAAGAAGGAGAAGAACGGTGATAAGAAAGGAAGTGGAGGCGGAGGAAATGGCAAGAGCACCAGTAATGTTCATACGATGTCTGATGATGTTATCATCCCATCAAGGAGAATATTCAAGGACATCTCGATTCTAGATAAGACGATCTCTGCTTTCATTGATACTGGTAGCGACATTTGTGCTATTTGTTGCGGTACTTTATTTCTTTTAGGTGATATCGATCTCGGGCCCGATAGGAAAACTTTGGTTGGAATAGGTGGAAAAGAGATTACAACGATGGGTAATTTTACGATTAAGATCCGTGCGGACGAGGTTGAAATGGATGTAACATTCCACGTTTGTAGGGAAGGTGATCTGTTGTATCCTGTTGTTTTGGGTAATGATATTTTTGCTAATGTTGATTTGGCCATTGACACGGATGGAGCGAAATTCCGATGCAGAGACAATTCTACGGGAAATAGGGAAATGCATGATTTGGGGTATGTAGCCGCATTAGAACAACATGTTCAAGTTCATCAACAACAACAGCACGGGCAACAAATGGTACTGCAGTTGCAGCGGCAAAAATCTTTTGAAGACCAGCATCGCTTGCCAGTAGTTGAAAAAATTCCCCAACAAGATAATGTTCAACAGCAGCAACAGGATGACAGTAAACAATCAAATCAACAACAAAATGTGGAAAGGAACATACAACAGGAGTCTCAGCAGCAGAAACCTTATGAAACACAAAAAGGAAATAAAACATCTCCTAGAGTTTCGTTGTCAAAAGATAACAAGTATGAGCAGAACAATTGTCAGTCACAGCAAGGAACAGTTAATGAAAAATCAAATCGACAAAATAAACGCAACTCTAATAATAACAACAACGGTGGTACAAAATCAACAAATAAAGCGAATAAAAATGAAAACACTGAACTACCCTCAGTAAAAAGGTCTGAAGGGAAATGCCGGCGGGAGCAAAATGGAAAAAAGCGACGGCAAAGGGAAGAAAACAAACGTCAACAAATGGAAGAAGATAAACATCGACTTACGCAAACTGAAGAAGAAAAACGTCGACAAATGCAAGAAGAGAAGGAAAGACAGCAACAAATACCGATGCTGAAGAAGCTCTGTGTGGAAAAGTCTGGTAGTTGGTACAAACATGTTGATCACGTGCAACGGATAATAAATAGTACACCGCCAAGAAGTACTGGAATTATTCCGTTCAAATTATCAACTGGTTTGGATATGAGAATTGGTGAATTCCCTAGTTTAAGAAACTTATTGGATGAGCTGTCCATACGAGAATATGATGAAGAACGTGATCAGTTAAGAGAGCAAGCTAGAACGAATATATCGCGCATCCAACAGGAAATTAAGAGGACTTTTGACAGAAAAAGGGTTCCTGAAACAGCGTATGAGGTCAACGAATTACTCGCCATTAAGCGAACACAATTTGGTTCGGGAATGAAGTTGAGACCGAAGTTTCTTGGTCCTTATGGGGTGGTGAAGAAGCTTGATCATGGTCGTTATGAGGTTGAGATAGTGGGAGATTCAGAGGGAAGTAGAAAGTGTACGACTGTGTCGGAGTACATGAAAGGATGGGGACAACATTCGGGACGAATGTGAGGTCAGGAATGGCCGGATGTAGGATTGGGACAGTTAAGGACAAGACGGACAACAACGGTTAATAGACAGAAACAGAGAGACGGACGAACACTCATGAGAGAATGAGCTTGAATATATTGTGAACAACAGACGGACAGGGAAAAGCATTGAATTTTAGTTTTGTAGAACATAGTGATATAGTGACGTTCGAGCAGTGAAGTTAATAATATTTTTAGTTTTTGACACACATTAGTTTCATGTACATATATTTTTAGTTTTTTTTACCGCCTTTAAATAAAATGAATTTAATTTAACTTAATTTAATATACAGTGTTTTATTTAATAATAATAATAATAAAAGGAATCAACAAATTCCTACATATATACACAGTATGTATCAACAATTTTAAATTCTGTTGGTAATTGCAGAGAAAACAGAAAACATACAAACACTTTGAGTGAGAGAAAACACAAACAGATCCCGTTTTGGACATTTGTTTCGATTTTAAAAACAATATTACACTCTAACTGTATCCAGTCCTTAGTATTATGCTGTTTGTAATTGTATTTTTGTCTTAAATTGTACTGTATGTAGCTGTTAAAGTGTTATTTATTATTGTAAAAAATTCAATCACGTTGTCTTTTTCAATTTTCTATTTGTTCGTTTGTAATAAAACTGCTATACATTCGCCATTTCCCATCATACGTTTATTTACGATTTTTTATTTATTTTCAACCGTTAGCAACTGTCACTGTTGTTTATTTGGTATTTTTCGTTCCTTAATCTACAAATACACAAACAGACCAGTTTACAAATATACACACACTCACACATTCATGCGTTTTTATTCGTTGCAATTTCTGGTTAAAAGTACACTGCTGGTGCATGTTGCTGTATTTCTGTTTAAAAGTTGCCCGGCCTCGGATCAAATAATGGATCAGACTGGCATTTTTGTTAATGTGTTGGTAAAACTGTACTCACACGTATAGACTGAGAAGAGTTTGAATAATATACAAATACTTTTGATTTTCGCTGCCTGCGTCGCATAAATCATATGTTCTTTTCTTCTTCACAACAACAATACAATGCAGTTTGAAAGTTCAATTTTGATGTGTTGCTGTGCTAAGCAAATAAATAAAAAAAATTGATTAGTTAAATTTGATAGTCGCCATGCGCCAATAAAATACGATGACTTTGTTTTGTTGCACAAAAATGCACATGCAGTGAACATCAAAAATACAGTGTAAAGTAAATGAGTTTGAAAAAAATTAAATAAGATATTTCTAGGACTTGAGTATGGTAATCTAATTTCGCTTCTGGAAGAAGAAAAAATGATCTTCATAACTCTTTTAGAAAAGAAATAAAAAGATGTTCACCACTTTCAAAATAACACTATGCGACAAAATACAAAAAATTAAATACACCCGATTAACTACATAGTCTAAGTTGTTTAGTTAGTTGAGTAGAAATTAAAATCCTTTTTTTTATATTTTTCGAACCCTCCAAACTTGTTTTATTTGACAAAACCCGGTTTTTTTTTATCTTTTCACACAAAATTATTGATTATCCAAACCTATTACCTATTAACCTATTTTAAAAATCCAAAGTTTTTTAGAAAGGGGAGAGTTTTGGCTTTAAAAGGTATACATAAATATTTTGTTCAAACTTATATGTTATGAGATTTGATGGGGTAAACTTGAAAAAAATTATTTTTTTTTTTTTCCAAGTTTGGCCATTCCGAATTGGAAAATTTAATTAAAAACTATAAGGCAAGTGGTGATATTTTTAAAGTGCATTTTCCTCCGAAGAGATTGACACTTTATTTTATAAAATCGAACAAAACTTACAGTAGTTATTATTTAAATATTATAACAGTCATATTCTTTACCTATGTTCTCTTATCAAACCTAGTGAATAATTTAGACTATGTCGTTACTCGGGTGTATTTTCACTGTCGCACCGTGTAATTTATACTTAAATATAATAATATATACATAATTTTCATTTTTCGTTTCGTTGTGGATGTCTGACCTGAGGTTTGAACCATGTGCTCACGTCCAATAAGCTAACATACATTCTACTTTACTACGGCGACTTCCTGATATCCCAAGATAAAGTCAGATAGCGCCACATCTTAACCAGTAGCAGGACTCAGTGAGTAAAACCCGATACAACAAATAAGAGAATTTCTTCAGATGCTGATATTTATTGGGAACTCTATTATCTTAGGACTGTATAAAGCTATAAAGCTCACATAAAAATCGGAAAGCTCTTGAATTAAACTATAGAAAGTTTATCGAAAATAATTTAGGATAGAAAGATTTGTTACTAAATGTGGAGTGTTTTTAAGAGGTTAAGAAAGTTAAATCATTTGGCGTCTGTCAAACATACACATCAAAACAATAAACAAACCACAACGTATTTTTTTGTCGTGTTTAAAGATGGCGAATTTAATCAGTAATGATGATTTGCGGAAAGCGGTAATTTTTTTGTTTCATTTGAAGAAAAATGCTGCATAAAAGCATCGAATGCTTGTTGAGCATGTGGTAATCTTTCTGTATCAGAAGCAACATGTAGAAAATGGTTTCGACTGTTTAGAGATAACAATTTTGATATGAGAAATATAAAACGTGGCAATCAGAAACAAATGACAGATATGTTACTTGTTTTACGAAGTCACAATTTCGGCCCACTTAACCCTGGACGGTTACTCTTCATTTTTGTATATTAAGGTTCGTTGAATCGACGAACACTTTAACCCTAATTGATTCCGACGAACAGGAACCAATCGACGAAGCTCATTTACTCTTTATCATATAATTCTTATATGTTTGACCAAATTACGCCAATGTTGGTTGATAACGAAATCAATACATTTGTGCGTAAAGTCCAAAAAACAGTTTTTGTCAAATCAGCCGCACGGTGACACTTAAAGCAAACAGACGTACTATTAATAGCTGTACTCAGTTTATTTTACGAACACTATTCAATCATTTAAAATTTACTTTTGATTTCCACAACGAATCAAAAGCGCAAACGATTCTGGGGCAATAACCCAAAATACAAGCAGCCTAAACTGGCTGGTGCCTTTAGCAGTAACAGATTTCAACAGTTTTCTGATTTAGAAGATTCCGATGCTATAAGTCTTCAAAGTGAAGAGATTGCAGACCCCTTCATAAAAGTACCACTTATCATTATAGATAACTGCCACAAATTTAGCTTGATCATTAAATTACTGCAGCAAAAATGTAAGTACAAAAAGATATCAATTAGCATCAAAGTAATGCCAAATACTGTTTCGGTCTTGGATGAAATTATAAAAGTACTGAAAACTGAGAACATCAAGTTCTTTACTCAACCAGTCAAAGACAATAGTAAGTTTAAGCTTATGCTTTTTGGTTTGCCGCAAGTTAGCTTAAGCATGATTAAGGAAGAATTCAAATTGAAACACAATATTGAACCTGTTTCTATCAAAGAAATAAATATATCGAGAACCAGCGCAGACGATGCCTTGTATATGTTGGAATTCAACAGGACCCAGATTTCCAAACGTGAGGTACGAAAAATAAAATATTTTTGTGACATTGTAGTACAGTGGAGAAAACCACTTCGTAACAAAAAATGACCAACGCAATGCTCGAAATGCACCATGTACGGACACGGTGCTGCAAACTGCCACAGGAATGCCGCTTGCTTAGGCTGTGGTGGATGTTATATATTTACATACATTATATGTTTGCATGAATACATAAAATACATAACATCTAATTGATTATCTCTTAAGTATATTATTAAAATAAAACTCAGTCTCATTATAACCGCCGATTAATAAACATCGTCTTTTAATTGCATCGTGCACTTCCCAAAAATATTACAGTGGCGACGAGGACACGGTTATTTTTGTAAAGTAGCGGTAGATTAATACCTTAAAATTTGTTTTTTTTTCTAATTCCGTACGGTCGTTAAATAAAAATTAAATATGCCGATTGACAGTGATTTTTTTTCAAAAAATAATTAAACAGCAGCAAGAATTTATGAGTAAAATGTTAGCGGATCAGCAAAATTTTATGGCTCAAATGTTACGGGAACCGACATCATCATCGACACAGCAAACACCACCACCACCTGCATTCCATAGTTTTAATAAAGACCAACAAAATTTTACTACCTATTTGGAGCAATTGAATCAACATTTTAATGCTTACTCGATCACTAAGCCTGAAAAGAAAAAATCATTTTTTTTGTCGTGGATTGGCAGTGACACTTTCGAATTAACAAAAAAGCTATTCGGGAGCGATGATTTAAATGGAAAAACATTTGACGAAATTACTGTAAAATTAGCAACTCATTTTGAAGAAAAGATCCATAGCGTAGCCGCCCGTTTGGAATTTAATAGATGTGTTATGCAGCCAAATCAATCTTATAAAGATTGGATAGCAAATCTTAGGGGTATAGCTCGACAGTGCAAATTCGTTTGTGGAGCAGGAAACTGTAATAACAGCTACGTCGATGAAATGATTCGTGATCAAGTGATTTTAAATACACCTCATGATGCTGTACGGACAGCATGTTTGCAAAAAGTTCAGCCGTCTTTGGCTGACATATTAATAATAGCTGATGCACATGAAGCCACAATAAAAACAATAGCAGCAATAAAATTAAAAGACACAAATTTTGAAGAAAATGATGTTAACACAGTTTCCAGTAAAAAAAATAATAAAGTTGTTCAACAAACAAATTACAGAATTAAAAATGCCGTTAGAAATAAGAATTCTGAAAAACAGAAATTCAAACGGTGCTCAGGTTGTTTCACGTCGCACCCCCGCAATAATTGTCGATTTAAAAATGCTATTTGCCATCAATGTGGTAAAACCGGTCATATAGCCCCAGTTTGTTTGTCAAAAAATAAAATATATAGAAGAAATAAATACGTAAAAAATCGAGCAAAAAATAATAAGAATTACAACAACGAAAATAATTTTGTAGAAGCAAGTGATGTGTTTATGATCACACTAAAAAAAGAAAGTAATGTTAAAAAAGAAAAAAAGAACAATAAGAACAACAAAGAGCAAATCACTGGTGTTGTATTTAATAAAGATAATAAAATATTTATTCACTTAGAAATTTTAAATAAAAGAGTAAAATTTCAGATGGACTCCGGGGCCACTACATCCATTATTTCAAAGCAAACCTACAATTTTTTAGGAAGGCCAATGTTAAAGAATTCTACCAAAATTTTACATGGGTTCGGTAAGAATGAAATTCCTATTATGGGTGAACTAAATTTGCAAGCCAAATGCGGTAATATAATAAAAAACATTTTGTTAATCGTAGCAGATATCCAGCAAAGTAATAATTTATTCGGTGCAGATTTGTTTCAGCTTTTTGGTTTCACAATAAATAAAATTAATGCAGTATCAATGACAAATACAACAAATATTTTCGAAAAATACAAAGAAATCTTTAGGCCAGCAATAGGCACTATAAAGAATTTTAAAGCAACGATTCATTTAAAGAAAAATGCAACCCCAAAATTTTTTAAAAGCAGGCAAGTTCCATTTGTCTTGATGCCGAAATTCAAAGAAGAAATAAATCGTTTAGTTGTCTTAGGCATCATAAAACCAATAAAGTTTAGCGATTGGGCATCGCCTATTGTAATCGCAAAGAAACCTGACGGAAGTGTACGTGTGTGTGCCGACTTTAAATTAGCTGTCAACATGCAAATTGATATCGAGCAATACCCATTGCCAACTCGGGAAAACTTGTTTTATAAAATGAGATTCGGGAAGCTTTTTTCGAAAATAGATTTAAAAGATGCATATTTGCAAATGGAATTAGACGAACAGTCGAAGAAAGTACTTGTAATTAATACGCCTTTCGGACTTTTTCAGTACCAGCGACTTCCATATGGCATTGCTAGCGCACCTGCTATATTTCAAAAATATATTGAACAATTACTCCAAAATATAGATGGGTGTGCAAATTATCTTGATGATATTATCATCACAGCTCCAACATTTGAAAAACATATCGAACGACTTGAAAAAGTGCTTACAATTTTAAAAGATAATGGTATTTGTTGTAAAAAAGAAAAATGTTTATTCTTCCAGAAACAAATTGTTTATTTAGGTCGAAAAATAAGTGCATCAGGTATTTTGCCAGACGAGCAAGGTGTTAAGGCTGTGGAAAATCTTAAGCGTCCGCAAAATTTAAAAGAATTGGAAACTTTTATAGGCAAAATAACCTATTATCATAATTTTATTCCGAAGTTTTCAACACTAGCTGCACCGATTAATAAATTACGCCGCAAAGATGTTCCTTTTCATTGGGGAAAAGAACAAGAATATTCTTTTAATGAATTGAAAAGCCATATTGTAAAGGCTACTGAGTTAGCTCATTATCAAGAAAATCTGCCTTTGCTTTTAGCTACCGATGCATCGTCATACGGAATTGGTGCCGTGTTATCACACGTATATCCTGACGGGTCAGAGAAACCGATTGCGTTCGCCTCAAAAACTTTAAATTTGCATGAAACCCATTACGCCCAGATTGAAAAAGAGGCATTATCTATTATATTTGGAGTTACGAAATTCCACCAATATGTTTATGGGCGAAAATTTATATTAATTACAGACCACAAACCTCTTGTTAGTATTTTTAACCCAGCTAAGCATCTACCAATATCGACTTTACAACGACTACAACGCTGGGCAATTACACTAATGGCGTATACATTTGAAATTAAGTACCGTAAAAGCAAAGAAAATGCTAATGCTAACGCCCTTTCAAGATTACCCTTAGGTCCAGATCCCGAATTTGACCAGATAGAAAATTGTCTAAATGTTAGTGAAATATTAACAACGCCTATAAATGCTGATCAAATACTAAAGAGCGCAAGTAGAGATAAGGTCTTACAAAAGGTAAAATATCATGTCTTAAACGGTTGGCCGGAACGTAACAATGACCCAGAATTGTCCCCATACTATAATCGTAAACTTCAGTTAACTCTACAAAATGAATTACTTTGTTTACAGGGAAATGGATTTGATTTTCGTGTAGTTATACCTACGGAATTACAAAATCATATATTAAAACTTCTCCACGAAGGACACTGGGGGACGGTAAAAATGAAGCAATTAGCACGCAAGCATTGTTGGTGGCCCAAAATAGATAAACAAATCGAAGATATCGCAGCAAAATGCAAAGTTTGTAATGAGATTGGTCCAAGCCCAAAGCAAATTTATTTACCCTGGCCATCACCAACTGGACCCTGGGATCGCATACACATTGATTTTGCTGGCCCAATTTTTAACTATATGTGGCTTATTTGCATTGATGCTTTTTCGCAATTTCCCTTTGTAGTACAATTAAAACACACAACAAGTAAAGATACAATATTAGCGTTATCATCTATTTTTGCTATTGAGGGGTTGCCAAATGTAATTGTGAGTGACAACGGGCCGCAATTGGTGTCTGAAGATTTTAAAAACTTTTGTGCCGAAAATGCAATCAAGCATATCACGACTGCCCCGTTTCATCCTCCTTCCAACGGTCTCGCCGAACGTTTTGTTCGTACCTTTAAAACTGCTGTAAAGAAAAACTTGGAAGATGGGTTGCCTCTAAAAAATGCAGTAAACAAATATTTATCAACTTATCGATTCATACCCAATCATGATGGAAAATCTCCTGCCGAGATACTTCATGGTCGTGTTCCACGTACAATTTTGAGCCTAATATCGTCATTCAAAAAGCAGCCAAGCAACGATGAAAATATACAAAATAAGTTTTATCGCTCACAAACTGTTTTCGCGCGCAATTTTTCCCGTGGCCCTAAATGGATTCCCGCTGAGGTAACAAAACAATTGGGAAGAATGTTGTACATAGTACGAACACCTTGCGGTTACCTTAAACGTCACCAAAATCAATTAAAACACCGGGTAGACGATGAACCACTTCACCAAACTGGGCTAAATAGTAATAATCACAGAATGCAGCGACATAAAATCTTACAACGAGGGAATAGCTGTCACAGTGATTACCATCCTATATTACAGGGTAACAATAGTTTACAAGATAGTAATCAACACCCACCGGATTCAACAGAGCACAACTGTAAAAACAACAACACCCCAGAAACAAGCTTACGCAGAAGTGAACGACCACGGAAACCGGTTGACAGATACGAAGCAGAAGATTTCAGAAAGCAATAGAAATTTTAAATAAATAATTTCTATATTAAAAAAAAAAAAAATATTTATATAAAAGCAATATTATAGATATATATAAAAATATATTCATGCTAATTGATATTTTTATATAAATTGTATTACTAATTGGAACACTTAAATATTGAATATTTGTATTTATATCTACACATACATAACTTAAATTGAATTGAATTCATTATTCTTTTAAAATATTTAAAATATTAAAATATAATCTTAGTAGTTTGCTACTATTGTTATGATTTATTATTACTATGATTATTATTATCAAGAAGGGAAGAGATGTTATATATTTACATACATTATATGTTTGCATGAATACATAAAATACATAACATCTAATTGATTATCTCTTAAGTATATTATTAAAATAAAACTCAGTCTCATTATAACCGCCGATTAATAAACATCGTCTTTTAATTGCATCGTGCACTTCCCAAAAATATTACAGTGGAAACCACGATTACTCTGTCTGTACATTAGACAAAATTCAAACAAATGGACCCGTAATATATAAATGCCATAACCGCATAAAGATGAATCGAAAAAGCGTAAATCATCGAGCCGATGATTCTCGCTGCCTTTACTGAAAGGAGTATTTAGAAATACGTAAAAAAGTATCATCTAAACAACGTTCGCCTTCAAATATACAAAAACATACCCTAACAGAAAGCATTTTTTCTGAAGAAGAAATTAATATGCCTTCAACAAGCAACAATTTTCCGAGAACTTTCACACAAACTCATACTTTTAAAAAAACTCCATGTTCATCTGTGGTTAAATCAGGGCCACAACCTGGGGAAAATGATTATATTTCTAACGAAAAAATTTTAGAAATTTACTTCGAAGCCCTCGATGCATTACATAAATGCAAGAATAAATACGATAAAATGAGGGTTCTTGGCATGATGTTGAAGCATGTCATATAATCTGACATCAAAAAATTAACTCCAGTTTATGCACTGGAATACCCAGGGCATAAGAAGTCCGTCCGCTATTATCGAATTGAAACAATTTGTTATTAAAAAGAAAATTGATATTTTTTAAATTAATGAAACTTTTTTAAACCATAGTCACAAATTCAATATTAAGAATTTAAAAATACATAGAGAAGATCGTCAGTCACACGGAGGAGGTGTTCTATTAGGTATTTGAAGCAATATTCCCCATCGACGTCTCAAGAAGTTCCCTACTACATCTATTGAAAGTATATCAATAGAAATTAATGTTAACAACCGTCCATTGAGAATTACGTCTGCGTATTGTCCGAAGTATACAAACAACTTTGTTAACGATTTAGAACTAATAACAACAACCGGAATGGACTTCTTTATTTTTGGCGATTTTAACGCCCATAATATAAATTGGCAATGTCATCAAAACAACACAGCTGGCAAAAAAACTCTACAATCACCATCTTAAATCGAACTATTTTATTTACCACCCCAATTCCTTTACAAGATTTGAACAACATTTGTCTCCTACTCAGCCATCTGTTGTTGATTTACTGCTGTCAAACTCAAGCTTAATACCTTCGCCGATTATAACACATGAAGATGTACTTGACTCTGATCATGTTCCGTACACATGTAATATTTCTGGTTTCTATACAATAACACCAACAAAAGTCCCTTTATACAATAAAGCCAACTGGAATTCTATACGAAAATGGGTAGATGAGAAACTTAAAACCAATAATTTAGAAGATGCAATACTTACACATTCCACTGTTGAGACAATATTTTCAAAGTTACCAGCATTATGCAGGAAGTCTCCAAACAAATCCCTGTTGGTGAGAAGCAAATCTGGCAGAGAAAATTGTCACATCTTACGATGTACTTAATTGGACAAAGAAACAAGTATCGGCGTATTTTTCAAAGAAGTAATGATCCAATATTTAAAAGCACAATATCAGCAATACTAAAAACAGCTGAAATCACTGATCAATTACCATGTGTCTAATGACAGAAATAACAGCTGGTTAATATTTCTGAAAGGCTTACCAACGGGTAAAAAAAATTCTGGTTACTGACTAAAGCGTTGAAGGGTAAGAAATCAAATATTGGGACACTATCAATAGATGGCGTTGATGTATACAGTAATAAAGAAAAATCTGAAGAAATTGCAAAAGTTTTTGAAGGATGTCACGGGATAACTCACAGTATGGCATCGCCTTCTGATCGAACTGTTTTAAAACATATACAATGGCTTGATAATCAGATTATTCAAGAAGATGTTGAAACTTATTTTACTTCTAAGGAAGAAATAACATTTTTTATACACAATTTAAAAAATTCAAAAGTCTCAGGAATTGATGGTATTAAGCCAATTATTTTGAAAAAAATGCCTGAATCATTTTTTAGTATTGTTACTAAAATTTTTATGTGATGTCTTAAAAACGGCTACTTTCCAAAATCATTTAAATATGCCAAAGTTATACCTATTCTGAAACAGGGTAAAGATCCAAAATCTCCAAAAAGCTAGCATGCTGAATTGTTTAGACAAGGTATTTGAAAAAGTAATTTTGAATCGAATGATAGAGTTTACCGAAAATAACCGTATTTTAAAAGATGAACAATTCGGATTTCGAAGGGAACATTCAACAACTCATAAAGTGAAGAGAATTTTAAATTTTATAAATTGTAATAAACGAAAAAGTACCGGAATTGTGTTTTTAGACGTAAAAAAAGCATTTGATTCAATTTGGCATAAAGGTCTCGTTTACAAACTTAGTAAATTTGGATATCCAATTTATTTACAAAAAATTATCAACAGTTTTTTACCCGACAGAACTTTTGTTGTAAACGTTGAAAATGATATGTCCTTCACAAAAAATATCATAGCTGGCGTACCTCAAGGTTCAGTCCTCTTACCGTTGGTATACTCAATATATACCCCTGATTTCAAACTACTTAAAAAAACACTGCAGCGCTTTATGCCGATGATGCAGCTATCGTATCAAGTGGAAAACTTTCTAACTCGATTGTCAAAAATATGATAACGTATATTATTCATGTTCAAAAATACTTTACAAAATGGAAAATTAAACTAAATGAAGGAAAAACTCAGGCAATAATATTCCCATTCAATAAATCGCCAAAAAGGGTTCCAACAATCTCATTGACAATACATGGTCAACTATACCCATTAAAACATCTATAAAGTATCTAGGTATAATACTAGATAAAAAGTTAACTTTCAAGGAGCATATTGACCATGTATGTAACAAAGCTGTAAGATGTGGCGGAGCTCTCTTTCCTCTGCTTAACCGAAAGTCAACATTAAATACAAAAAATAAACTTTTACTATATGAAACATGCATTCGACCCATAATGGCATATGGATGCCAAGTTTGGTCTACAAAATGTGCTAAAACTCATGTTAAAAAATTACAAATTATTCAAAACAAAAATCTTAAGATTATTTATAACTTAAATAGACGTTATTCCACTGTAAACCTACACACTCATTACAAACAAGATATGTTTAAAACTGTAAAAAAAAATTACATAAAGATTTGAAGATCGAAACAGAGCTTCAAGTTATGATATCCTAAGAAATTTGCACAATTAATTACTTCTACAACTTCAGAGATGAAGTTGATAGAAGTTCTTAACTTTTAAGTTTATTAAAGAACATAAATAAATAGGGTTTTTTACTCTATCTTTTTTCCCCTAAATTGTATTAAATATTTAAATTTGTATGTATTTAATAAAAACAGGCCTTTATTTGCTGCAATACTTATTTTAAGTAAAATCTCAAGATTTGTAAATAAAAAAATTGTAACAATACTTTTTAAGTGTACTGATGATAGAGAAAATAAATAAAAAAATTGTATCAAATAAAACAAGTTTGGAGGGTTCAAGAAATATAAAGAATATTTTTGAGTTCTAATCGACAAAACTAATAACCTACACTATGTTATTAGCTGGGTGTATTCATTTTTTTTTTTATTTTGTCGCATAGTGTTATTTGAACCAACTGACAAAACTATTCACTCGCATAATGCTCATATTTAATACGTAAAATTCATAACAACAAGTATGTGACGTATGATTGATATTTAATTAATTTAGTTTGATACACGACATAATCAAACATTTTTATTTTGTTGCATACTTTCCAGGGTAATTATTTCATTACCCAGCAAATGGTGCGTATAAGTAATATATTTCGAATTCAATTAAATAGAAAGTATACCGTTAATTTAGAATTAAACATTTAATGTTTTGCAGAATAACTTACTTATTTGAATGACCAATTATTATCTTTATTTATATGAAAAAATACACAGTCAAACACATCATTTCTGTGAGGAATTGTGTTTGCTGTAAAAGGGTTTGATGGCGTATTTCTAAATCTCTGTTGTAGCAAATTTTTGCCAGTCAAATAAAGTAGAGCACAACCTAAATGAGTTTAATTTTCCGTTCATATTTTTTCATTTCATACTGAAAATTCATTTATTAAGGTGACATATGTAAAATATATGACACGGCTGTTATACTATTTAAATAATAACTACGGTAATGTTTGTTCGATTTGATCAAACGCAGTGTAAATCTCTTTACAAGTTAATGAACTTCCAGAATATCATCACTTATTTCATACTTTTTGAATAAAATTTGCTACTATGAAAGGACAAACATGAAAAAATATGAAAAAAAATTTGCTTTTGTCAAGTTTATCTCATCAAACCTCATGGCATATTAAGTCAAATAATATATATATGTATGTACATCGTTTTAAAGGCCCATCCCTTTCCTTTCTAGTTTTGGTTCAGAAAAATATTTGTAATCAATAAATTTCTGCGTAAAGTCCAAAATAACAGTTTTTGTCAAATAAAACAAGTTTGGAGAGTTCAAGAAATATAAAAAAATATTTTTGAGTTCTACTCAATAAAACTTACAACCTACACTATGTCATAAGCTGGGTATATTTAATTTCTTTTGATTTTGTCGCATAGTGTTATTAACATCAAATTTTTTTAAATATATCCATTGAGGTGGAGAAATCGGCATTTGAATAATCTCGTATCTAGAGTCCAATTATACATTTGAGCAGCTGCAAATAATATTCCTCTTATATGTGTCAATCGAATGAAATCTATGGAACATGCTGGTTAGTACACTACCCCAATATTTTTTTATACAAATGATTTTTTTTTTTCTGTAGGAACTAGTGTAATTAGCCGCCTAGTCCTGCTCAAATATAAATTGTAAATCGTAGAGTTTTGTTAGAAAAAGGACATGAAACTTATTTTATTCATTTCACTGGTAAGCCGAGTAAGTTTATATTATCCAAAAACACAACAATCGGGGGCTACATTATATCGTTCTAACAACAACAAACTCGACAACATAACAATTAGAGCGGATAAAAAAGCGGTTTGGACAGTTGGAATTTATTGAGGAAATAAAAAATAAGCGTGAGTATAAAAACCTTCTAAAGAATATATTCAACAAAAGCTTTGGAAGCGTTAGGAATTCGTAATGGTTTCTACTTTCAACAAGTCAATGAACTCAATCGCGCTAAACAAAAGTGGTACATTCAATGCCTAATGCGGTAAATGGAGTGTTTGATCTTAATGGATATCCTACTAAATATTGGGCATAACATTTTAATATATTGGGCCTATGAATTTTATATTTACTCTCAGTTCTTCTTGGGAGTATCTACACACTTTCAGTACAAAAATATAGGGTCAGCAGAAATTCTCCTTTATTTTATTTTTTTAAGAGGGAATAAAGAAATTAACCCATTAGTGGATGAAGTTCCCTTGCCACTCTACTTCTATATTTTTCACCAATTATTAATAAAAATGATGTGATTAATTCGTCTAAAAATCATTTTATTCAAAAAAATTTATAATTTTGGAGTTGTAGTCCGTCCCATATAAGGGACACTGGGCATATGATAACTTTTAAAGAATTCTTAGGGTTGAAAGCCTTTTTCATGTTTGTTGCAAATAAAATTTGTTTTATTTCTGCAATATCCACATCGTTTTTCAATTTTAGAATATTCAATAAGGTTGTTTCTACCATCATATCGTGTATATGTCATCAATTTGTTTATGCGCAAACCGCTTGTACATGGGGTACCATACGATTAAAGGTAAGAAACGTGAAAGATTTCGACGAAAAATGTTAAGAGACGTCTTTTGCGTCTTATTTAGCAGCAGCTTTACATTAGAATTAGGGGCGTCAAAGAGATATGCAAATATTGGCCACCACCATTTCTTATCTCTGATTCGCGAGCGTTAGACTACAACTATTAGATCCATCTTCTCAACGTCTCCCTTGCCATATTATATCGAAAAACCACTTTTGGTTGGAAAATAGTTACAGCATCTCTTCCTTCGATGAATCGTTGGCACCATTTAATTGAAATCAACATTTATTGTATTTTTGACAGCATTATTATGCTTCCAACGTATGAGCAATATATTTCCATTATTTCAAAATGAATGATTTACAGATGCCCTTTCCTCATTTTTATAACCGGGATTGAGCGAAGAGGCAATTTTTCTGTTCGCCCTTAACATATTGTTCCTTAACTATATATTCCGATCGATGATAGTTGCCGAAGTAATTTCACGGATATAAAACATGTATCTATGAACATTGGTTTTAAAAGGTGATCAAGCACTTCATCATCAACTACACCAAATCTCTTGATAATGGACTCTGCCATTTTTCCCCTAAACTTTTTCTGTACACTGTATATCTTGAGGCTGTATAGGAAAACCTTTATAAATAAACATAAAATACATAATACAAATGAAAATAAAAAATTTAGTCATATATTTCTAATTTTATATCAATTATTTGAGTAATTCTTACAGTTCCATTCAATTGTAAACAATTCTGGACGAAAGCAAAACTATCTTTAGTGTAGTGCAGCATATTAATCGAAATCCATCTTCTCGCTTACTAATACCTTATTTTTGCATAAATGTTAAAGATACCCTTGAACCAAACGATAAAATCGTATTATTTTTGCATCAAAGCACTTTAAGCGTACAACTACAAGAATATAAGTTTTAAAACGTTACCAAATTAAAGCTGAAGAATTCAATTAGCGTTTTAACTTAAATATGAAAAAAAAGAAAAACAATTCGCCGCCACACAATATAATTAATGGAAATGGAAGCACGCTGAAGGAACGTAGAAATAAAAACACGACAAAATTAATAAAGGAAAAGCAATTTTCTTTGTAATTTTTATTTCACAGATTATTTTTGTTTTCATTTCATTAATTAACTTTTGTGCGTGGATAAGACAGAACTCAATCAGCATTGCAAGAACAGAATATGACCGTAATTACTAGAGAATCCTCGGTCGTAACTTCAAATACATAACATACATAATTGGTCAGGATTACGACCTAGTTTTTCACACCACTCATATGGTTTGTGTTAATCCCTTGTAAAGAGAACACAAACAAAAAAAATTGTTTTAATGCTGTGTGTTACTTGTAAAAGCACATATAAATGAAGAGAAAAGAGAATTTCCAAAAAAGAAGACTAAAACTGTACTGTAATGTAATGAAAATATAAAGTCAACGGGCAAAGTTCTTTGCTCTATGACAGTGTGAATGTTTTTTCTTATAAATAAAGTTAATGCGTTCATGAGGGATATGAATTTTTATTCATAAAGGCGCAAATAAGATTAAAAGACAACGAAAAGGTCACTTTAAGCAAGAATATGTATGGTCAGAATAAATATCATAAAAAAGTAATGTATGTTTTGCTTTTCAAACTAAAACTTTATAGTGCCCCTAAGGTTTATATATAACGCCATAATATCTAAAAACTTTTTTTGTTTATTTTTCAATTCATTTTTGCTAAAGGAAGACTTTTCGAGTCTTGAAATCAATTTTATTTATTTGGGCAATTCACACAAGCCCTTGTATCATTGTATTGAGTGTATTGTTGGACGAATAAACAGTGTATGCTTGTTGGTGATAATTTTCATATAAAAATCCGATACACTTATACACATTTTTTTCATATGTTCTTAAAAGTTGTATTGGTTTCGTGCTATCAGTTTATGTAAATGCCAGTCATCAAGAAGAAGAATAAAAATGCAAAATATTTTCTAAGAAACTTGAACCAACAATTAACATTTCAAAATTATAATTGTTCGCACAGATAACACAGCCCTGCATGGGTTTTGCAAATAAGATGGCTCCAGGTGTTTCACGTCAGGTTTTCGAGGTTTGGCCATTTTTAAAAAATTGTAGAGCTAAACTCTGACGTCCTAGAACCATCGGTCTTGTCAGAAATATACAATTGATCTTTGCTCTTTAAAATGAGCCCAAAGCCAAATTGTTTGCATGCACCCTTAAAGTAGGGGGTGTGTGCAAGGGAAAGAGAAACACATTACGGAGGTCCTTAAAAATTAATCAGATTTACATGAAAATTGTTACAGATCTTTATTCAGATTTAAAAATTCAAAATAGTGGATCCAATATGGCGGTCGAGGTTTATAAAAATTAATCAGATTTACTTGACCGCCATATTGTTCCACCATTTTGATTCGTGTTCAGCGCGAAAAATGTAATACTTTTAATTTTGTTGCTTGAAAGCAAATTATGAATGCTGGTCTTCTTCTTATTATTCATATTCCAACAAGACTTTAATAGTAACTGTAGTATTTCCCGGATATAATCACTTTCAAAAATGCTTGCAGGACAGTGCTTATAAGCGGGTAACTCTTGTATCGAAAGCCTACCACTGAAAGCAAATAGATACGTGTTAATCATGCAGATAGAATTAGGGTTTCGAATTTGATGGAATACTTTAAGATCACTGCGAAGAATAAGATTTTATGGTCCACAGAATATTTATATACACAGAATATTCATAGTTCACAATCACTTGATTGGTATTGTGCATGGACCAAGTAACTTTGAATATTTTTGTATTTTTTATTACCATAGGGGTAGCGAAGCACACTAGGGTTAGCTTGTTTTAAATAAAATTTTAAATATAAACTATAAAAAATTGCAATTGTTTAAACAATTTTAATCACTTGTTTTAATTAATTTTTTTTTATTTCTTATAATTCTATGGCACTATGGCAACTAAAGATTTAATTTATTGCACGACATAGTTGCATAAGCTGTTGATTTAAAACAAAGTTGCGAAAATCCCTGGCTATTTTAAATAAAGTCAATAAAATTATACACTTTTTAAATAAAAGCCTTTTAATAAAAGCCATAAAAAGTCACATACTATTTGCGTTATGGTTTTAATTAAAAGTGAACAACAATGTGTTCAAAAGTGGAAAAGGCAATTAGGCGGAGATTTTCTATTTGTTTGGGATGATGATTTTGTATGAGATTAAATTTGTGCTTATATTTGAAAAAGACAAAAAAGTTATTGATTTCTCATTTTGAGAGAGAGAGAGAGAATTTTTAACAGAACTTTTAATAAGTCTACATACATACAGTGGACAGCAAAAGTCTTAGTACGGCAATATATTTTGACAAAAAGAGTCTCCCCAGGCTTAATATTCTTATACAAACTCCCGATATGACTTCAAGAGGGTATTTAAGAAATCATTTGAAAGTTACGGTTACGTAATCGCTAAACCTCAAACAAAATTCAACCGAAAACTTGCTCATGGTGCTACCACAAAACTCTAAACAAAACTTGTACATTCAATTTCAAACGGTTTAAGTGGAGCGCTTGACCTTAGGGAAGGTCGACGAAGAAATATTTTTTCATATTTCGTTTTGATGTCTGACCTGGGCTTTGAACCGCGGTCTTACGTCTAATAAGCCAACACACTACCTAGTAGACCACGGCGAATTCAAGTCTAGGTCTATTGGTATTGGGTAGCACAGTATTGAGTAGCACAGTTAAAAGCATTTCATAACTGATTTACAATTTTGAGTACTTATACCGAAGCTCATTTTCAGAGAGAATAACTTTCGAAATCGAATAAAGCATTTACGGAATATAAGAAAAATTGTCCATATAAGACACTAATTACGTCACTGTTCAAAAGGAAATCTTGCACAGAAAAACATTACATATTCTTCAAGGAAATTAATTATATGCCGACAATTTAGAGAGTTGTTTCTGAGGGCTTTTTTGTAATTGCAATTTATGCTATAAACACAATAGAAGCAACGGAGCAAACTTAGCAATCTTTCAAAAATAGAATACATGGGTGTATATGGATTATTTTAATACCATTCAACAAAATAAATGTGTATTTGAAGCTATCAGGCTTATGGACATACGTTTACGTGTTTACTGGTAGGAAGTGAGTGTCAAGACCCAAACGTCTCCATAGGGAACATTTATTTATACATCTGCGACTTACGTACGTACGTAATTGGTCATTACAACCCTTCAGTCAGGATCACACCACTTATGTTGTGTGTGTTAATTTTATACATGAGTGGCGGGACCTACAGTTTAAAGTCGACTCCGAACGACAAATTTTTTGTGAAACTTTTCATGGCAATTTTTATTTACTCTCAGAGTTTTTGCCAGAAATCTGCTGAGAGGAAGTCGCCGAAGAAATACTTTTATTATTTTATTTTGATGTCTGGCCAGGGGCCCGAACCCTGGCTTTTCGTCTAATAAGCCAACACACTACCTACTAGACCATGGCGACTTCAATCTGCGACATAAGAAAACCAAAAACAAAGGGTCGAACGAGTCAAATCGAACAATCATGGTAGCCAGTTCACTTTCACGTGACATGACCATGCAGAGAACGTATACAACGAAGATACGCGTTTCTTTATCAACTAAGTTTTTGAGAAAAAGAGCAAAATTTGGTTAAACATAAAAGAATTATATGATAAAGAGTAAATGAGCTTCGACGATTCGGCGAACAGTAACCAACCAGGGTTAAAAACATTTAGAACATGAGTTGATTGCAAACAAAGTAAAAACAAATATGTGTTTTGTTTCAATTAAACTCTTTATTGTTCCCACTACTTTTATGTGCCACTGTCACAACTACAACAATAATTGCTTGTTCACTATTCTACTTTATACTTCTGTCCGCGCAATCACTAACAACTTTTCGATAGATCTTCACAACAGCGATCTTCAAACCACGACTGTTTACTTCGCACGCAAGGCGTCTTCACACAAGACTGACTGAATTCTTACTACTGCTCGTTGTCTGCTTTGTCTTGCCTTTTTATATGCCCACAAAATCAGTCTGACGAACTTTCTTGAAGGAGAGGGTTCTTGTTTTCGTTTTCTCGAGAATTCTATCGCGACTGCATTGTTGTTTATGTATTTTGTTCACTTTGCTTGTTATTGCGTTCGCTTATGTTGCGTTTCCTTATCTATACACTTCTCTTTCTTACTCATGGTCTTTGTTTTTGTATCTTTTGCTTATTGTTTTAATGTGAAATGTTATTAACCGTTTCCATTTTCGTAACAATATATTAAATGAAAATGAAAACGAGTCAATTTCAGATAACAACAGACCAGATTTCCTCTGGATGCAATTGGAACCCGTTGTAAAGTTGCAATACACATCAAACAAAAGGTTTCCTATTATAACTTATTGAGATGATATCTCAAGTTGTAGTATCCCAATTAAAAACCTACCGACCTACGCCTTCCGTTACTTATATCAGCTCTCCATAGGAGCAAGATTTTAATATAATTTAGGCCGGACATCAACCTGATGCATCTCTCCAGAGCCTTCTGCAGACGTTTTCTTCTTCTGTATATCAGATCTATTTCATTGATCTGGAATTTTACAGAGTACAGCTATTTTTATACCCTGGGTTATTACAGATGATATACCTACTTGACAGATACTTGGTCATTTGATTTTAGCTGCAAGCATTATGTTTTGTTAGATTTTTAAATTTTCTTGCTACAATAATTTTTTTAAAAGTTCTTTTTAGTTTTAAATCAAATTTTAATGATTATTTTTACGCAGTTTCAAAAACCAAAGAGGAATTAGTTTTGCTTCCGGAAACGTGATAAGTTATTATGAATTCTTTAATAATTTTCTATTCGGCATAATTCTATTAAAAGCTTAACAAGTTTTTCAATTCATTATTAAAAACAAAGAAAGTACATGGAAATATTAATTAGAACTCTATCCATTTATATGCAGAAGGTAAATTTCAAAAGAATTCTATTAAAAAGTGGTAAATAATTACACAAAAAGGTTCAGCTAATAATTATACAAAAAACCTAAAATGAAATTTCCCAAAGACACCCCAAGACACTTCTTTAGTAAAGACCAAAATTGTTTTGTAAAGAATATTACAAACTTAAATATGCAACCTTAAGGTTAAGTTAAGGGTTAATATATTTCCTAATAAAGGCTAAAATTACAAATAGAGAGTGTTGGAGCAATTATGAAAACGGATTTTTGTTTATACTCGAATAATAATTAAATAATGACATAAGAGATTAACTTCACGACAAGAAATGTTATTTAAATTTTTAAATTCATTTATTTAGCTCCGACCAGAACTGTTTCTGTGTCATTTCTATAGCTTACTATAGTAAAGTCCACGCGAAACATTTCGCTGTCGGTCATACGACTCGAACCTGTAGCTCAAAACCCAGACCAGGCATGAAAAATTATTTCTTCAGCAATCAAATTGCAATGAAAATCAAATTGCCATCAAAAGCTTCTTAAATCAGTCGTACGGAGTCGATATTAAATTACAGGAACTGTCCGCCTGCATAATATCTCAGCTCAAGATAAGACTGCTGATAAGACTATGCAGCACGTTGAGCAACTCCTGCAATTTCGTCCTTTTCATCTTCTTTTTTCCAAAAGTGTCCAGTTGCTTGCCTCCGTTTACGACACTGACATTATTGGATGCAACGATCGAGGTATTACTGTTGCCCTTAGTGCTGTTGAACAAGAATCTACTAAAATGGTTCTGGTAGTAAATGAAACAAAACCAAGTATATATTGTCGACTAGTAGGGTATGAATTCCTAGTTTACTATACTTTCGACGTTGTCAGTAAATTTGTTAATGGTGGCTTCGTTGTAACCAGGAAAAATTATGACATACTGGAGAACCATAATAGGATTACTCTTGCAAAAGTTGTTATGTATTATGGTCTAACTAGGAAAATTAACTCTCTCGTTCTCCTCTTACTTCTCTATGACAGTATGATATGTGACTGCCCCAGAGAAAAGTCCTACGTAAGATATTCGGTCTAGTGTGATGATTTCCGTATTCGATCCAACGATAAGCTATTTAAGCTCCTCAGTTACATGAATATTGTGCAGGGTTATTAATATCTAACTGCAGCGCAATTAAACTTACTTAAGTTTGTAGTACAAACCCTGTCTTTGCACAATAAAATACAAAAATATGTTGTGCTCAACATTGTATTTTTATGTGTGACATTTAATATTTTTAATATTTCCCATTAAAAATATGCTTTGAAACTGTTGAGACAATAATTGATCATTAAAATTCAGTGGTTGTGCAAAACATTAAAGTTTTTAGTGCTGTTTGAGCATTTCCCTTGATTTGCCTGCAGAATATTACGTTGGTATTTAAAATGTTGCAAAAAGAAAGACGTAGAATTGAATTATTGCAACAATATATGCTTTTTGTAATTGAGTCATAAATTGCATTTTTCTAAATTGTATGCAGTTATTACCATATCTCCTTAATATTGTTTAAATTGCAATAAATTGTGTTATATTAAGCTGAGGAGTAGGTAAGTTCTGGTATAAAAAATGGAAAAGAAACACAATATCATTTGGTTTAAATACAATATACACCTGTGTGTTATTCGTATGACGTTGTAAGAAACTAAATACAGGGAAGCGTGATAAAAAATTACATGTTATTTGTAGTCGCGACAGATCAATAAATTTTTCACGTATCGCATTGCAGATTTTCTGGCCGGGCACCATCACTAACAATAAATTACCGTGCAAAAGTAATGAGAAACTAATCATGAAACAAACTTTGAGAATGATGTGGAAATGGTGAATTCACTCCGTTTAGAAAACACAACACCAGCAGCTATCGATACTTCCAACAGGGTTTTAGGAACTTTGATCGGTGATAACGACCATCTTGTTGAAGATTCGTCTGTCAAATTAACTGTCTTCTATTCACTGTCTTTAGCCAAATCACCATAGACAGATACAGCAATCAACAACACGTGCAAATAATATTTTTTTTATCAAAATGGGCGTCCTGTTTCGGCAATGTACCAACTTTTCGTCCACTTTGCCATCTCCATAATCGTGCTACCGAGGGCACTATTCGCAAGGCGATGAATAAATTTGAATTTGAATTGAAATTGAAATTGAATGGTTCAGTAAATGATAAATGTAGGCGAAACATAAGATCCGCCAAAAAAATTGCCGCCGTCAATGAGGGTTGTAGGAAAATTCAGGGCAGTCGATTTCTCGTAGCTCACAAGAACTCGGTTTTTGCAGACTACAATTTGGCGTATACAAAATATAATTGATCCAGGCATTTAGGGTAATTGACTATAGATAATGACGTATGTTCGATGAATAGACGCTGGACAGCTTGAAATGTTGATCGCTGTCCTCCACCCAGAGAAGCCATGGCAGATATGTTCCACACATAAAATCAATAGGTCTTTTGAATGAATTAAAAAATTTTGGTCATATCTAACACACACTTTATTTTATTTAAATTTAAAAATAGGAAGTTCTTAATGAAAGACTCCATGACATTTTCAAGACCAAAAAATTCTTCAAAATGAACAATATGATCTGACGTTTATTAAGCAAATATGACACAGTACTTGCTCTAAGCTGCCATTTGATCAATATTCCAAACACAATGGCATTAATAAGTCTTTCAAACGATTTAAAAATGTTGTTTGTAAATATAGAAATAATACTGTTACGAAAATGAAAACGAAAAAAATCTAGATACGGGTGTTTTCCTTTTACACCGTTTAACATTAAAATTATAAACAAAAGCTACAAAAAACAGAATAGTGCAGTAAACAAACTTGTTTACAAATTATTGCACTGCTTAATATAACAACAAACACCAACATAAAAAACTGGTAAAGAAGTAAACAAAAATATACCAACAAGACTACAATAATAAACGTAAACAATGATGTTTACATTTACAGAGATTTCGAGAAGGCGAAGTCATGAACGTTCGCCTTCAAGAAAATTCATCAGACTGTTTACTATGCCATATAAAATGCAAGGCAAAGCGGCTGAGTCAGTGAAGTTCAGTTTGTCTTGTTTGAAGACGCGGTGTGTTTAAAGAGAGTAAACGTGGTTTGAAGATCTCCGTTACAAAGATCAGTCGAATAATTGTCTAGCAATTGTTATTGTTTATGCAAATGGTGTAAACAGAGGAATAACACAGAAAAGCAATTACATCTAGTTGTGAACAGTTGCACACAGAATTGTGCAAATAATAAAGAATTTTGATTAAAACTAAACACAGATTTAGTTTTCTTTTATTTGCAATGTACGAGCTCATATTTTAAACGTTTTTAAAAGGTAAAAACTTAACAATATTAAATATAGAAGGCCGTTAATGAAAGACTCCGTGGCATTTTCGAGCCTTAAAAAATTCTTGTAACCGTATAAATATGACACACTACTTGCACTTGATCACTTCTTTCATACACAGTAATCTACGTACAATTTGAACAGTTTCGTGGTCAATTTTTCTAATTTCAAATAGATGAGTGGATGGCATTTACGGTATTAAGTTGGGTATTTAGTTAATAATCTATAAAAGATAACGGCTCACGTACTTAACAAATTCACCCTTCATCTAAACATGTTGATCAGATATTGGCAAATTCTGTATTTTTTCTTACACAAATGCTTAAAACACGATACGATACAAATACGTGACTAAAAATTTTACATCGCTACATAAGCTTCACTTTCCTAGTGACACGGATAAAGATTGCATAAATTGTGAAATATAATCATGGTGTGTGTTTATACAAGAATTTTGGATGAAAATTTTCAAAATATGATAGGGTAGATATATATACAGTGAGATAGTTACTATATTTGGTTTATTTTACAGTTATCTTTCTCATTAGCATTCTTTACATACGGCACAGATTTACAACAGCTCGGATTAAAAGCACGCAGTTCTTAATTTAATTCCAAAACGATAAATACAGTTACGTATGAAAATACATGCTAGTTGCAGTAACGTGTGTTTACGTGCATATGCTACTGGTTATAAGAGTACACGTACATATGTGCAGGTATGGAAATAATTGTTGTTGTGATGGAAAAATATTTTTATACACATAGTTTAATATATTATTACATATATATATAAGTATATATGCAATGCAATGTATGTATAAGTATCTTTCTATCTAAAAATATGTTATGTTGTGCTGACACAGAAAATTTATTCACGCCTTTAGTTATTCAAACGTGTTCCCCAAAATTTTTATACGTTCGCTCAGTTTGTTTTTTCATTGATTTTTCGTTTAAAAGACGTTTTCGCATACATACAAATATTTCGGAAATATTTAAATTTATCAACAAATGCTTGCGCTCATATACAGACCCCACTCTTACATGTTGCATGCAAGCATATTTCCATAATAAAATAACTTACATGATTCGTATTCTCTATTACGATTGAAAATCATAACATTTTCAGGAAGCATACAGTATCAGTTAAAACTAATCGAACAAATCTAATTTAAAAAATTCAATCCTTATAATGAAAGTACAGTGAGAGCAAATAGTCACGTGTCATTCATGTTCTAGAATTCGCTTTGTCTCATTGACTGCACTGGCTTCGTGTTCGATGGAATAACGGCTTGGCGAGGAGTCCTTTAATCATCTTCTAAAACTCGGTGTAGTGAACAAAGTTGTAATTTATTCAGCGCCAGTATTAGCTTTGAATCAATACGATGAAATTTCTGAAGTACATCAATACGCAGTAGACTTTGTAGGCATAGGCAAGGCTCCTATTGTAGCATTAAGTCCAGATACTTGTCTCTGCCTGACAATGGTGCGGCCCCCTTGTGGGAGCCACGTGGTGGTTGTGGTTTATACTCAAATCGCGTGGAGAGCACAAGAGAGGTGTGGCATTACACTCTTAACCACATTCACAAAGGAGTTTATATAGTCTCCGACCCCTAACCAAGAGGGAAGTCATGTTCAAATGCATGGCTTCGAATTGGTACTCACATATGGTGATGCAATCAGTGGTATGCTTTTGCATATCATGTGGTTGCATCATTGTGCGTGATTGCGCTGGTAGACGCATTGTTTCCACCCGTGCTTAGAGCACCGTTGGGTAAGCCATCATGGCGATACTCACGTAATTTCTTGGACTAATGTAGCATTAATTAGGCAGAGACTTAGGTCCTTAATGCCCCCAAAACCTGCACCAGGTTAGATTAGTAGAAGAAGAGCTTTACAAATAACGAAAGGCGAACACAGGTGGGTTGTAGGTTTTCCATCAGGAATTAATTATCTGAAATTACATTGCCTCAGTTGGTTACGTCTTCTGGATGGGATAGAGTTCAGCCTTTGCCTCGAGGAGATGAAACCATAACATTCTATAAAATTGCATTTAGCCGGCCAATTTTTTTACTACTTCTTCCAATAAACCTAGCGTATGGATGTAATGATGAATATTGGATTTTTTTTCAAGAAAATTTAAAATGAATAAATGCGATGAACGCTTAAAAGTGAGATGCCTATATCGAGATAGTTTCAGTGAATTTGAAGCAAAAATTAAGATTGTATAAGTTTTAATGCACCTAAGCGGGGAATTATTATATCCGGGGTACTTATATATGAGGAATACTGTATTGAGAAGAATTCATACAATTCAAAGGAGAGTTGTGACTGTAGGTCTGTAATATAAATACAGAGATGGCCATATAATTTAAACATTCGTAATGACAGTGATTACTCGTTTAAATTTCAAAATTAAAAAGAAATATAAAACAAATTATTTTGCAGCTCTGTCTGTAACTCAGTCTGTAACTTAAACAGTTTCAGAAATAGTTGTTCAATATATAATCTACAATTCCGTAAAGACTTTTGTTTTTACTTTCATGGGGTAACTCTTATTTTTAATAACATTTTCACATCATTTGCCAAACTCTGAACCAAAACCTGGCAGAGAACGAGGAGTTGTCTTCCAAAACATTCCGATGTTTTGCCACATTTCATCACAATTTTTGGGATTTCTGTCTTCCATCCTCTTTACAACTTTAGTCAACAAGTTCTCACTTGGATTGAGATCAGGGAATTGAACTGTGCACTTTAAAATATTTAGGTTTTGTTGCTTTAAGCAGCTTTATACAGTCCACGAAATGCAAGACATTGTCGAGCATGAACGTGTTACATTAGCGGTAAATTTTTCTTTGCGTTTTCATAATCGTGATGGTCCATTCTTGAACTGATACTTTAAGTTTTTAGATGGGTCAGTTGGAGACGCTCTTATAGCTATTGCACCTTTCCTGGCTGTGGTTTTACCTAGTTTGGGAACTCTTTGTACATTGTTTGAGATTCCAAATGTGTTAAAATGATTCATTACATTCTAAAGTTTTCCACTGAAATAACCAAGTTTCTGGGAAATTTTATTTACCTTTTTCCCAACTTCTCTAAAGATCAACTTTATCATTTTCCCACACATTATGATTAATTTTTGTACATCTTTTTTCTGGTATCATTTAAAACACACTTAACAATAAATTTACAAAAAACATATAGATTTAGACTTTAAAAAACATTGTTGAAGTAGCAAAACTGCTTTAAAAATAAAAGTTTCACTACATAAATTAAGAACAAATCAAGGGTAAAAGAAATCAAACTTATATAGCACTTTCGGTGCTAAAGTACCGCTAAAGAAATCGTATAATAAATCGAACAAATAAGGTATCATATTTGTGTGTGATTTATATGTCCACCACTATAAATACATATATATAACGGGTGATTTTTTATCTATTATCTTTTTGGCAACACAGGTTTAAACCGCTCACGCACGTTTCGTGTTTTGTTCCACTGTCAAACATCTTCAGTTTGGTCTATAATTTAACCATGGTCTATAATTTAACCAATGCTCGACTTAGATTTGCTTAGAAACATCCAGTGAAAAATGCTTCAAACTGTCATTCAATGAATCCAAGTTTAATAGAATAAATTCAAATGGGCTGAAAATAGTAAGTAGCCCACCAAAACTACACCTGTATACACGATATTCTACAGCGAGTGAATTTATATGGTCATTCTGTGACTAGTTTTATGAATGTAATGCTTAACAATAGTCGTTTTAAAACTCAGTATTCTGCTGTTGATGTATGTAAAACTTTTTATTATTGACATTAAAATTGATGAAATTAGTTGCACAGATTTCTTCTTTATAGCATTTACTTTGTGCTGTCCCTTCATTTCCTTTTCGTAAAATCCTGCATTTGACTCGCTAATGCATTTCGAACATTATCAGCGAATAATTAAGCACATACTGTTATATAAGAAACGGAAATGAAACAATGAATAAAGTGGTAGCCATTGAAAGTATGTCCTCATTGACGGCAATCTTATAGCAATTCAACGTATCGCAAAAACAAACTGAACAATAATGACTGTTCACGAACGTATATAAACAGATACACACATACAATACATTTGTATATCATGGAAAATCTATACACATATATAAACTAGTGTAAAGGTATAAACACATAGACGACAGACAACAGTTCGGCAGTTCGACAGAAAATTCTCACAACTATTTTTCTGCCGTATGCCGACTGCTTAAATTTTTTGAAAGCAGAGCAGAAAAAAACGACTGACAGAAAATCAAAACAAATGAATTCAAATATATTTTTTAGTGTTGTCACTATCAGGTTTTTTGTACGCAAAAATAAACTCATTTATGAAAAAACCGCACACACAAAGCATTTATCAAATGAATTCAGATACAAAATTGAATCTGTAATTCTATTTTATTTATTATGAATACATGGATTGCTTTTGATTTCTTAATTTTAGAATTGTTTTTCCTCTTCAATAATATAAGTATTTTGAACTGTTTTTTATGATTTCATGTTGTATTGGCATCACTAATTTGCTTTTAGCTGCTCACAAAAATAGAAAATAGTTTAATTTGGGCAGAAACTGCTTAGGTTGTTGTTGTATAAACGTGTGTATTCTAAACTTGGCAGTTTTCTGTTATCTGTCGTCTATGTGTTTATACCTTAAGAAATAGTAGAGAAGTCAATAAAATCTTTATCATCGGATTGCTGTGCAAATAAATGGTGTCTGTATGTGTGTAGTAATGTTTATTTATTTATTTATTAATTACAATACATTTACAAATTATATTCTAATTATATACGAGCTGAGTAACTTTGACCATATGCTCGGTGTAGTGTCACAGACCAGAGTCTTTAATGGCAATCGAACCCACGACCCTCTCGCTAATAGTCTAGCACACTACCTCCTAGACTACCAGGGCACCCGTGTGTTGTAATAAATTGTATATAAAGAATAAATATTTATATAAAGAATAAATAGATATCAGACACATAAATATACATAAATATAGCTACGTGGTGATACCGAGGTAAATAATGGGTTATAGGTTAGGTTAGGTTAGAGTGGTAGCCTTGATGTCAAAAGCTCACTTGAGCACGAATATCGGCCCGTTGTGAAACCACAGGTGAACACAGTCTCTGTACTGACCAAGTTCTCCAAATCAGGTGAGAAGAAATTGGTCAGCACAAGGGCTGCACATTCTAAAGCACGAATACCCCATTGACATTCATTGACATCAATGGAAGGAAATCATTGACCGATGATAGGTTGGCTTCTCGAGAGAATTTCCGCGCGATGGCCAGCATGGCCGAATTAAGCTTGGCATCCCCAAGTCGATTGAAGGGGATTCCGGTAGTAGTGCACCAGCCCTGGCGAGGTTGTCGGCTTTACTGTTTTCCGGAATATTTCTGTGCACGGAGACCCAGACAAATTTTACACTGAAGTGCCCAGAAATAAAGTCGAGGCAACGGCGACATTCTCTGACAACCCTGGAGTTATTCACAACGTTCGACAGAGATCTTATAGCCTGACTATCAGAAAAGAAAATGAGTTATAAAAAACTGAAATATTTTGTCACTCTGAAATGACGTAAATGCTGTAAAGTGATAGATACTTTTAATTCTTAATTCCTCGATTTACGTCGTTATGATTTACGTCGTGTTAGATGTTTATCCGTTTCTGTAAACTACAGAAAAGGTCACACATCTTCAACAAAACGAACTATGAAAAATTATTTATTCGGCGACCTCTCAGCAGATGAAAAGTTTTTCAAAAATCTGTCGTTCGGAGTCGACTTTAAACTGTAGGTCCCACTCATGTATAAAATTAAAACACGCAACATCTGGTCTGAGAATCTAGGTCTCAATCCTTACTGAAGGGTTGTTATGACCAATTATGTATATATGTACACGACTACCACCATAGACATTATATTTTTCTTATCTCGATTCGTACAGCTTTTATTTTCATGTCTAAAACTAAGCTTTTTTATTTTTAATGGCACAATCACCTCTAACTCTGTCACCCTAAAGTCAAGCATGTGTTGAGTACAAAGGAGTAACAAGCCGTTTAAGCAATTTACAAAGTTATCAGATGTAAAATATAAAAAAACAAGTGTGTGTTATAACAATCGCATACACATTTACATTTGTGAGTTCATGCACGTTCGTATGCAGCCATTAGTAAGGATTCTGTACACTGTAATTCAAACATTTGTTGTGTCGCATAATCTTTGATATATGAACACTTTCAAACCCAACATGAACTCGGAGGTATATTTGTAGTAAATCATACGTTGGTAAGAATGCCTGCGGTTATAAAAGTTGTACAAATTTATGGCATTAAAAGCGTATGTCCAATTGGTAGGTGAGTAGAGTATTTCTTTCTCATTTTGTTTATTAAAGTTTTACAAATTATGTAAAATCTCAAAACTAATTTTTTCATTAAGACTGATCAACGCAAGACAAAATTTTATGTTTAAGACAAGAGTTATTCATCTGCGAGGAATGAGAATAGCTGTAGCTGTCTATGGTAAATGAAAGTGTAGAATATTGTGAGCTAATAGGTTCAATCTGAGCTTATTTAAATATTTTTCAAAAACTTTTTTTAACCAGGTATCATTTCTACGTTTCTTTTAATTTTTAATATACCTTTTAAAAAACGTGTTTAGTTTTAAATCAATTCTTTATTGTTCACAGAATTCCGTGTGTCACTCTTCACGACTTGATTTAAACAACAACAATTTGCTTTATTTTTTATTCTTCTTTACACTCTTCCGCGTACATAATAACAATTGTTCAAGAGATCTTTATAACAGAGATCTTCAAACCACGATTATTCTCTTCACACGCAACGTGTCTTCACACAAGGCTGACTGAATTCTTTCTGATTCCGTTGCCTGCTTTGTCTTGCCTTTCATATCACTGGGTAAACAGTCTGGTGAATGCTCTTGAAGGAGAATGACTTCGTCTTCGCGAAATCTCTATAAATGTAAACATGTTGTTTTCGTTATTGTTGTTTTTGTATTTTGTTTACGTTTGTCTTTGCAGTGTGGTTGCGTGTTTCTTTATTTGTTTGTCCCCTTTTTTGTATACTGATTTTGTTGCTATATTTTTGTTTATTCGTTTGATCATGTAAACAAGTCCTTTGTTTTTGTAGCTTTTGTTTATTATTTTAATGTTAAACGATAATACCATATATATATTCAGAATTTTGTTTTGACTTCTTTGCATTCTTTCGACGTTAGCTGATGTGCCATATTGGCTTTAGTATTTCCTTTGCAAGGCTTGGAGTGTAACTTTTGTATACAAGCTGTTCGCATTTTAGTTGGATCCACTTTGTACCACGTTAAAAGCCAGTAAAAGATATTTTATCTAAGAATGTTAGGGTATTTCTTGATTATTAATGGGAAAATGAGGCAAGGTTTCCTTACATAAAGTGAACTCGTAGATATCGGAATGTTGACGTTGGATTTAATTGGATGTTGAGCAAAACTGTACCGTCTGATTACGGTTTTGAAACACCCACTGTGTTAAATTTAACTCATGATGGGTTAACACGATTGTGTTAAAATTTTCAAATCTTTATATCAACCGGACCTTCCAATTAAGCAATCTAGGCTATCTATTAATATTTATCATTGATGAGTTACTTAAATTAGCCATGTAGTAGACACCAAAATGCCTTTTTCTCTTTGTCATAGTGTTGCGAAGATGCTAAGAAGGTAAATAACAGTCTTCTTCGCTTTCTCATCGGTACAGCCTTTGCAGAATTCCTTTGCCATGTGTCCAAGACCGATGCAGCTGGCGAGAGTATCCATAACGCAATGTCCGGTAACCCGTTTGGAGTATAAGCATACATTTGCATGTGCCCTTAGTCTAGACCAGATTCTGAGCTTCGTTCTGCCGCTTTTCTGGAGTTGACGGAATTCCAAGGGATTTCCAAAGCAAAGAAATCATCGGAAAGTTCATTGGTTTCACCACACCTAGTCAGTTCATTCTATCTGCAGTTGCCTGACATATTGTCAGACATGAAGTGAATGTTATACCAATTCGCTGTTTTCTTGCGACAGCTACATACCGTCTTGAAAAATAGTTCTTCAGAAATATTGAGCTCAATAATGGGGTTTATTGCGATATAAGCACTAAAGGTGTATATCTGAACACCGTATTAAAAAGAATAACTTAACAGACCAAAAAAGTTTTAAGGTATTCGTGTTGAACTTTTTGCCAATAACAAAACTCTGTAATCGTAAAGTAAAAACTATCAACAACTCTTAAGCGTACATTCACAAAATTGTTTTAAAAATCGGTTTAGTATAGCATATAAATACAAACTGCTTGAATAGAGTAATAATACAAATAAATTAGAAAAACAAAAACTTTTAAAAGAAAGCAAAATAGTTGAACACAATGCCTTTGGTACAATTTTTTATAGAATAAACACAGCCAGAAATAATATATTTCCCCACGCTTACTAAAACGTGATACATATTCACCACTACACCATCTCCTTTATAGGATCGAGTCACAAGAACTTTTTCTTCCATGCAATAACACAAAATAACTAAAGTGGCGATATTAATACTCAACTTTATTCACTTCTGTTAATAGTTTTGTGTGTTAAACTCCTAAACAATTAATATATGTGAGAGAAAGAAAAAGAATGACTGATGAAAATCAAAGCAGCCACTATAAGTTTGAAAACATTCTCTAAATGAAAATAAACACAATAAATTCTAATGGACACAATCTCTAATTCCTCTTGATAATAACAAATAAAAACCACTGCATTCTCCAAGGTAAACGCATTTACTTAAAATATTATCTAATTTGGAGCAATTATTACAACTTCCCGTTAAAGCTGGGTTTAGTTAAAGGTGCCTTTAGCTAAAGGGAACTATAAAATTACCTTTAACTTATTTTCGTTATTACAACTTTTCAAAACAAACTTTTCAAAAACATGGCAGTCCCGGAGCACTGTCGATAACACTGCTCAATTAAACAGGTTTTATTTAAACGTAGTGGCAACGACGGGTTTTTTTTTTTTTTTTTTTTTTTTTTTTTTTTTTGTATTTACTTACTTTCAAGTTACCATTATTGAAAATAACATATAATATGACAAGTTCAAACATAAACTTAACTTCAAAAGTTACTGGCAGGATGATCCTCCCTTTAGCTTAACGCAAACTTTTACCTTATCATATATGTTCATAGTTGGCGATTGTAACCGTTCAATAAGGATTACGACCTAGCTTCTCACACCACTTGTGCTGTGTATTTTTATTTAAACATGAGTGGTGGCACCTACATCTTTAAGTCGACTCCGAACGACAGATTTTTGAGAAACTTTCCATGGCAATTTTATTTACTCGCCAAAGAAATATTTTTTATATTTCGTTTCAAGCGAGATGTCTGACCTGTGGTTTGACCCGTGGCCTCATGTCTAATTATCCAACACACTACCTACTAGACTTAGGAATTTTATTTATCCTGTTCAATTTCTCAATTATTATTATCTATCTTAATCATTTATCACTGCGGTCATTTACGCCAACCTGTAGCCATAGAAATAAATATGTGGTAAGAATATGAAATTGGAATTTAAATATTCCTGTACAAAATTAATTTATTATGACTAAAAAATTATTCGAACGGAAAATACCAATGTAACCCTGATGTACAAAACAAAAGTAAGGTAATATCAAATAGCTTTATATGTCTGAAATCTACTTTGCCAACTTACACGCTTATTTGCAAACAGAATTTTCTATTTTCAACAAGCACAGAGCACAATATTCAAAAAAGGTTAGGCAAGTGAAATCATTGTAGACCCAAAAATAAGTGATTTGGGATTAAGATTTGAATAAATGTGTGTTTGCAGACACTTGCATTTTTTTTCCTCTTTGTCGAACACTTCTAACAATGCAGATTGCTTTCAGAATACCACTTAAGATATTTGTTGATAAATTAGCTACGGCTTCATCAATTTTTAAATATTTTTTTTATTCTCAAATAGGTAAAATTGCTTCTATATTCTGCATGGTATTCTTGCAACAATGAAAAATTACATGTTAAATATATTCATTCTTATTGTATGTCTATTACAACAAATCTCTTGCCACAAAATAAATGTTCATCTTATAAACCATAATCTTACAACCAAAATCATTTATTTCGTAAATACGCAAGTGTGGCAAAAACTCCTTCCAATTATTTCAAATTAATTATATTTCAGTTTATAAGACATACCTTTACGCAATTATGCGCTTATTTCTTAAACTAATGCGAAACCTTGACTCGTTGTTTAAACATTTAATCTAAAATTCCCACAGGTATTAAATGTAAATCACAAAGCACAAGAGGTTCTAAGAAAATAAAAAATAAAAAACCTTCATAAACAAGAATATTTATTTAAATTTCTCTTGTTTTTCTTCATCATTTTGCCACTCGAAAATTATTTTTTATATTAATTAAGGCCATCACAAAGCAAGTATCCAAAACGCATATTTAAGACAGTATAAGGTCATAAATAATTACGACGGAAAACGAATATATACATACATATGTATTTAGTCATTACAACCCTTTAGCAAGGATTACGAACTAGCCCCTCACACCACCCAACTTAAGTGTGTTAATTTTATCCATGGGTGGCAGGACCTACAGTTTGAAGTCGACTCCGAATAAATATTATGAAATATTTGAAGGCAACTTTTTTACTTGTAGAGTATTTGCCAGAAGTCTGCTGAGAGAAATTTGCCAAAAAAAAATTTTTCATATTTTGTTTTGTGTTTTTGGCGTGCAGAAAGCCTGCAACGAATAACTCATTCTGTTATAATTTTTAACCGTTGATCGAGCTTGAGCTTTTTGAGATTATATAACTTTAATTCAGAATAATATTTTTGATATTTTTTTAATTCACTAGTATTGGGATTGTCTTTATTTTAAACCAAATAAAAAAGAAAATTTTAAACACGACTTAAAAAATTCAAAAACTTCATAATTCTCGTTTATGTATCACTTTTGATACATATGACTTTCCTAGGGATTCTTTGGTATTGTATTTGAATTTTTTTTTTTGAGTTTTCAAAGATTTTGTGAGGTTTTATCGTAAACAATACACTACTTATGGTATTTGAGAAGGAATTGAAGTTATTCCTTGGATGAAAGTGAAGAGATTGAATATTTTGTTCTTGATATTGATTGAAGTAGTAGGAGTCTAGTATATAGCGTGTCAGCTTATTAGACGTCAGACCAAGGTTCAAACTTCATTAGCAGCATCAGTCGCTTTGATAACGCGCTACTCGGAAATGATGATAAATTTACACTTATTACGCCTTTTCGAAAAATGAGCTGGAAGTTTTTCAGCTTTCAATAATCCCAATAATTTTGTCGCTGTAGATGAGTAACTAAATGAATTTTATGTTCCTTATAAATTTCGTTGTCTATCGAAATCTAATTGGCAGTTTTAGATTCAAAACATGCCCTATTTGGGGAAAGTTGTATCCGGGAAATCAGAGAGGAATCAAAGAGAGAGCATTGTTATTGACATAATCAATGTTATATTGCAACGGAAAACTTTTTTACCACACAGGACATTGACAACAAATATTTCTAACGAAATATAACAATGGTTTGTACCATTAGGTTTCAGTCAGCCCTCAATTGAGAGCGTTCTGATGCCAGTGACAATAAGCTGCCTCATCTACACAATTGGAAATTTATAAATCGCCACAAAACAAGGGTGTTACCATTTAGACAAAAATAAAACCAAGCTGACATGAAGTGTCAAAGCAATACTGCAATGTACATCATGTCCAAAATTTTGTAATAAATTTCATAAAATTGATAATAAAATGTAATAATATGAAATAATTTTATTAAAATGAATTCAAATAAATAAAAATATTAAAATTTTTTAACAAAATCTATCAATAATCGTGACAATTCTATGTAACTACAAGTATATATCAAAAGTGATACATATATAAGGTAGAATAATGAAGTTTTTCTAAGGCTCGATCTACGGTTAAGGATATATTATAACGAATATCTGGCGGATATCTGGCGCCTGTTTAAATATAACGAAAAATTTAAAATATCTGAAAAATACTTTTGTAGATATTCTGGCATTGTCTAGCACTTGGGAATCTGGGACAAAAGATTTTTCGGCACCTAATATTTATCAACCAAATGGATAAAAATCCATCCATACACAAAATTATCAGAATTTTTCAGAAATATAAGTACGTTCTATCTGAAAATGTTACTTACTATTTCAAGACACTACAATAAATTTGCCTTAATTTTACCCAATAACTCACAACAGCGTTGCCAAGTTTTTTGAGATGCGAAAAAGTTTTCATTAAATTTGTTTTCTAACAAAACAAGTTTTTCGAAAAATTCAAAATTTCAATAAATTCAACAATAACACGAAATATTTACATTTTTTAAATAAAGTATTGTGTATTTTATTAGTTCCGGGTAAAAGTATCAAGGAAACACCGGTCTCCGGTGTTTCCCTTAAAAATGTTTATACTTTTGTAGAAAACAAATTTTTTTGTGAAAATAAGTTTTTTTTCCCACAAATGAAAAGTTTTTTAAAAAAAATTACTGGCAACGCTGATTCACAATATTCTGTTTCAAAAATATAATAGTTTACAAATTTTAAAATTTGCCACTATAGACACAGGGATTCTTGAATTTGCTAGATTAAAGAAAAAAAATTTAAAAACGAAAAATGTCATAAGAAAGTACTCGAGAAAGGTTGTTATATTTTTCTGATTATGTATTTTACCCCTTTCACAAATGTGTGAAATTTATTTCATTTCATTTGTGGTAATGTCTTCTTTTTAAAGACGATATAAAGAACAGCGGTTCAATATTTTTCCATTTTTACTCGTAATATTTATGATTTTTTATTTATACACGCAAATGTATGAACTTTTTCGATAAAAATCATTTTTTCAACACTTTCAATACCCTTTTGTCCAACTCTACTACAAGTATTTTATTCCGTCCTAAAAATAAAATGTTTAAAGTTCGTTATGAAATGATTACATCTCTGTTATATACATGCATCAAACACAAACTAAATGACTCAACTTGTATACATTTTGATGGGAATCAGGATGGAATCATACATGTTGTGCCAATAAAATTTTTGTACGGGCATTTCGATCAAAATTGTTCGGAAAATCAAAATTGCCATACGACGAATTTTAAAGCAAATTCAAATTTTACATGACTTTTACTTACTTACTTACTTAACCCTTTAGGCAGGATTACGACCTAGCTTCGTACAGCACCCATGTTGTCTGTGTTAATTTTATACATGGACGGCGGGATCTCCTTTTTATTGTCCACAGCAGATTTTTGAGAAACTTTTCATGATCATTTTATTTACATTCCGAGTTCGCGGAAATCGCCGAAGAAAAGTTCTTTCATATTTTCGTTTTGTTAGAGATATCTTAACTGGGGTTTAGCGATTACTTACCTGTGGCTTGGGCCTCACTTATAATAAGCCAAAGCACTACCTATTAGAATAAAGCGAGCTTATAGGGTTCCTAATACATAGGCTTCAATTTTAGACCAACTCCAAATTGGTTTGTTTTAATAGTTCACTAGTGCTTGTACCCTTTTTCTTTTCTTTTGGATTTTCCTTTTGGATTTTCCTTAGCCATCGTGCGAATTTCATTCCATTCTTGATCTAATTTGGAAGTAGCAAAGTCTTCTATTAATTTCCCAATTTCACTGTTCAGTTCGGTTTTCAGGTACGCATCTTTATTGCGTAAATCGCAATAAATGCCATTATTGAGCTCATTCATATATATTTGCAATTAATAATTGCGTTATAAATACGCAAATTGTTATAATATTGAGTAAAACTTAAAATGCAGCACTGTCATATGTGTGCTTAGTGAGCATATTACAATTAACCGAACACTTTTTGTTTATATTTGACAACTCAAATGTCAAAATGGCGACCAAAATAAAAAGACTGTTGTTGAAACAACCAGCTGTTTTGTTTACCAGCTGTCAAATGAATATTGAATAAGCAGCTGAACTGCGTATAATATTATGCCTGAACACTTAAAATATTGTACTCAATTAACCGAAAATTGACTCAATAAAAGTGCATATCCGAACATAGTATTAAAAGTGATATATTGGTGCTTCTCGAAGCAGTGTTATGAATAAGTTTTTGAATTTTTTTAACATGTTTATACTTTTTATTGGTGTTGGGTCATTTTTTACTTGTTATAATATTTTTATATATACATTTTTAATAATAATACCTGAAATAATATAATACTATAATAATAATACCTAAAATGAATACTACATAATGAACTACCCTAATATTAAGTTAATTTTAAGTTGAATAACTACATAGGATACAAGGTTAAGCAGGCAACGGAGTTGCTGAATATCCTTAACTGTAGAAATCCAGTATAGAAATGTTAGAATTAAGAAAATATGAAATAAATAAATTTAGTTGTAATAAAAAAGTCACTCGGTGAAGTTATTTTAACTCTCAAAGATTTTGGTCTTCGCGGTCATTGGTTTAAGTGCCCAATTTTAAATATTAAATTATAATTTATTTAGTTTAAATATTCCTTAAAAACTATTAAGGATAAACATTTTGGCGCCCGAGCAGGGACTTTTAAAATTAGTGATCGCGTTTATAATAAGACCAAAATTCGCGCATTTCCTTTATAAATTATTTAAAGTGAAATAAAATAAAATAAAGTGGGTATTTGATAATTTTTTTCAAATACCATTTTGTTAAAAATTAAAAAACTTACCTCTAAAAAATAACAAACATACAATAAAAGAGAACATATACATATACATATTTCATAAAAAACAAAAAAAAAAAAAAAAAAAAAAAAAAATAATATAAAATATCCAATTTAGTGTGGTGATTTAAATAAAACAGAAAACAATAAGTGACAACAAGTACCTACGTAAAAAAAAAAAACAAAAACAAGAAAATCAGAAATTATAAATACAAAATAATAAAAACAAAAAAAAAAATTCTCTGAACGAGTGAAGTGTTGTGAGAACATATAAAATACAATATAAAACATAAAAAAAAAAACACAGCCCATAAAACCTATAATTCTCAAGTTCTGTTTTGACAAAACTGTGTGTATATAAATCTGCATCTAAAGCTGTACATTGATTGTGCTTGCTAGATTGGAAATACTTTGCACATCATAATTGAACACAAAGAGAGAAATTTTGTTTCACAGTGAAAATTGTTTTGATTAATAGAAAGAAAAACAAAGAAATTTAAAAAAAAAAAATCTTTTTTTTTTAAATAAAAAATTTTAAATAAAAATTTAAAAAAAAAAAAAAATAAATACAATTTAAACAAAATAATTGTTTCTAAAATAAAAATACATCTATATACATAAATAAATATATACATACATATACAAAACAATACACAAAATTACTTACAGATATAGAATAGTGCCTGTGAAATAAACAAAATTAAAAGCAACAATAACATCCATCACTCCATCGCATCAACTACTCATCACATCTCTATTCAACCCACAACCTATTATTGTCTAAGAAAATCACCTCGGACTTCATCCAAATGCCCCGTTGCCGTTGTGTCCTTTGTAGGAAAGAAAACATCTTGGGAAGTAGCTCCGAGTCTGAGCACCAGGTAAAAGTGTATATAATTCTTGTGTCATTGCCTTAATTTTGTAAACTAATCAAAATTAAGAGATTTTTGTAAAATATTCAAAAATTATTGCGCTTTTGAAGTTGGACACAAGAATTATTATATACACTTAATATTTTGTGAAACCAATTATTTAAAGATATTTATTAAATATTTATAAAACATTTATGAAATATTTATATCTTAATTATTACGTTGATATTGTAAAATTACAAACAAAACCCACCCTTATTTAGTGAAACATTTTGAAACATATTCGCGAGTGTTAGTATTTTGTATTTATTTCGAATTACACTAACAATTCGTGTCATTATTCGTGAGAGAACATTCAGCATAGCATTTGTGTTGTTTTGTTCATCTTCCTTTTTATTTATTTTTCGTAAATTCGTTTCGATAAGTGTTCCGTTTCACGCGTTCCTATACTGCTTGTATATAAGTTACGCATTACAGCTGTGTACAGTGGTCACACTAGAACACAAATCAAAACAAATAATTTCAATAAAAATTTTTCACACAAATTTCGGTCATCGAATTATTATTTCATTGTTATTATTAATAACGCTGTGTGTTCATATTGAAATTTGATTTTTGTTTATTGTTTACAAATCGATTATTAAGCGATTTTACTCGGTAAATTAAAATAGTTTTTTTTTTACCGACGGCTGTGTGTAAAGATTTTTTATTTTTTACTTTCTGAGATCAAGTAAGTTAATCTTGACTCAATTAAAGTCACTGAAATTTTGGAAACGGAACTTTCGGGTATTGCGTGTCCGAATAATATCGATAAAATTCTATTGTCCAAAACAAGTAAATACTATTAAATTCGAATATAGTCCGACCAATAATTTACTTTGGTCAATTTTTAATTCTTGTTTTGAGGAATTTTTTTTAGACAACAATCATAATGACTAGTAGGGGCTCTAAACGCCAAGATTCTCCCTCCAGAGCTGAAAGCTTGGAGAAATTACTCGCGAAAAAAGCGAAGGTCATTAAGAATATCGACAGGATTCGACAGTCCATTGTAGAGAAGACTATTTCTTTTAATCCGATGGAGCTCGAATGTCGATTGGATATTTTGAAATCATATATAGACCAAGCGATGAAGCTTCAGTCGGAAGTGGACAATTTGGATCCCGATAATGATGACAGGGCCGAGCTTGAAGATCTTTGTGTGACCACGAAGAGTTTATTCATGAGTCTGTTGGCCAAGAATAGGCAATCGAATGTGCCTGAAACTTCGTTTAGCGTACAGGCTCACCATTCAAGACTCCCAAATATGAAGCTCCCTAAATTCAGTGGTAAATACGCTGATTATAAGAATTTTATGAGCCTATTTGAGAACCTAGTCCACAACGATCCGACTTTGACGGATATTGAGAAATTCAATCACTTGATCTCATGCTTATCCGAATCGGCCTTGGGTACAGTGAAGGCCTTTCAGATCTCCGAAGAGAATTACCCCAAAGCAATAGCAAGCTTGAAAAAAAGTGTACGATAACGAATGCTTGATATTTTTCGATAATATTGCAAAGCTTTTTGATTTGCCCGAAATCATCAAGCCTTCGGCTGTTGCATTGCGAAGCATGATCGATACTGTTTCTGCCATTTACGATTCGTTGTTGTCAATTGGTGATGACAAGAAAATAACTAATGCAATATTAATACATTTAGTGATGTCGAAAGTGGATCCAAACACCAAATCAAAATGGGAAGAACAGCTTGATTTTGAGAAGCTCCCATTGTGGTCGGATTGCGAAGCCGCCTTGAATAGACGTTACCAGCATATCTCTGCTGACGAGTCTTCCAATTCAAGGCCGAGGGTTAATAAACCTAAAAATGAACATTTTAATTTTAAAACCAGTCGAACATCATTAAATTGTACCAAATCGAAACAATCTGCTGACAGATGCCTATTTTGCAAATCGACGCAGCATATGATCAACAACTGCCCTTCCTTTACTGCTCAGCCTATAGTCAAACGATTTGACTTCATCAAATCCGTGCCAGCATGTATTAACTGTCTGAAAAAGGGACACACAGTTGCAAGGTGTCCATCTTCCAAGTGTCGGATATGTAATGGTGCACATAACTCATTACTTCACCGATATAATACAAGTTCTAATAATGCCTCGATAAACTACTCTGAACAGCCTTCGACTTCTCACGCTTCTGTTAACTATTCGGCGTCAGATGAACGCATAATTCTAGCGACGGCTGTGGTAAGAGTAAGAAGTAGTTCTGGCCAACTGATACCAGCCAGAGCTCTTTTGGATTCCGGTTCTCAACCTAATTTAATAACCGAGGAACTAGCGCAACTGCTACGTTTGAAAAAGGAAGGAGGCAGATTGAATTTAAATGGCATTGGTGAAACAAATTCATTATCAAAATCTCGCGTCAATTTGACTGTTACTTCGAGTGTCAACTCTACCCAATTTACATCAAAGTTTTGGGTATTAAAATCAATTACAAACTTGCAACCTGATCGTAGGGTTAACATAGCTAGTTTGAGTATACCGTCAAACGTGGAATTAGCTGACCCTTGCTTCTATAAGCCGCAAAAAATTGATTTGTTAATTGGCGCAGGTCCTTTCTTTGACTTAATGTGTGTTGGCCAAATCAAATTGGGCCCGAGTCTTCCAGTTCTTCAAAAGACTTCTCTTGGTTGGATTGTTACTGGAAGATACAATCATTCAAAGGACTCTTGTAACACTAAAGTATTTCATATAAATACTTCAATTGAAGACGAGAGCAATGTTGATTCAATCGTCCGGAACTTTTGGGAGTTAGAAGAACTTCCAACCGAATCAACTGAAATTTATTCTGAGGAGCATAAGAAATGTGAGAACGAGTTCAAGACGACAGTACGACGTCTTGCGTCGGGACGGTTTGAGGTTTCTTTACCTTTCAAGTCTGATCCTAAATTATTAGGATCTTCGTTTGAAATTGCCAAGCGACGATTTCTCTCTTTGGAACGAAGACTTTCCAAAGATGATACTATGCGGCAGATGTATCATGATTTCATGAAGGAGTACTTCAACTTGGGTCACATGTCTCTTTTGGACAAATTCTCTGATACTCCCCACTACTTCATTCCACATCAATGCGTTTTACGCCCTCAGAGTACAACTACCAAACTTCGGGTAGTATTTGACGCTTCATGTAGAACTTCTTCACATGTATCTCTTAACGAACTGTTAATGGTTGGTCCTACAGTTCAAGAAGAACTATATTCTACATTAATCCGTTTTCGATTCCACAAATATGTAATCACTGCAGATATTGAAAAAATGTATCGTCAGGTCATGATTGGTGACAAAGATAGGAATTTTCAATTAATCCTTTGGCGACAGAATCCATCTGATGAATTGAGACATTTTCGGTTGAATACTGTTACTTATGGTACAGCTTCAGCACCATTTTTAGCCATTAGATGTCTGATTCACTTGAGCGATATATACAAAGAGACTTTGCCTATCGGTTCGAAAGTTGTTCGCAGTGATTTCTACGTAGATGACCTACTTACCGGAGCTGAAAGCTATGATGAATTAGTTTTAATTCGAAATCAGGTGACTGAAATTTTGGCTTCGGCTGGTTTCAATCTCACCAAATGGTTTTCTAACCATCCTGAATTTTTGAATTCTCTACAGAAAGAGAAACTAATTCATAGCGATTCCGACTCTGCGAAAGCATTGGGCATACATTGGGTTCCGAAGAATGATTTATTTAAATTTCATTTGGAGGATAAGTTTCAGGACTTGAAGGCCACAAAGAGAAACATATTATCGGTGTCTTCTCGATTATTCGATCCTCTCGGACTGTTATGCCCACTTGTTACGAAATCAAAGATCCTGTTGCAAGAGCTTTGGATTCAAAGGCTTGACTGGGATGAATCAATTCCCTTGGGGTTGAATACTTCATGGGAAAACTTCAAAGCTAATTTAATGGAAGTTGATTCAATTAGTATCCCAAGATTCGTCCATACCACATCAACATCGAGAATTCAGATTCATGGATTTTCTGACGCTTCAATTCGAGCATATGGGTGTTGCATATACATTCGGAGCTCCGAGACGGACACGGTCGTCTCGAGACTACTTACGGCTAAGTCCAAAGTTGCCCCTCTCAAGTCTAAATCACTTCCTAGACTTGAGCTATGTGCTGCACACCTGCTGGCTAAGTTATGGAATAGAATTAAGCGTATGATGAATTTTAAAATAGATGATGTTTATTTCTGGACGGACTCCGAAATAGTACTGCATTGGATAAAAACGCATCCATCCTCTTTGACGACTTTTGTGTCAAATAGAGTCGCTGAGATTCAGGAGTGGTCGGACCAAGTTTCGTGGCGCCACGTGCCTACTAAGCAGAATCCAGCTGACATTGTGTCAAGAGGATCCGACGTAAAAGATTTGAAAAACTCAATATGGTTTATAGGACCGTCATTTCTTCTAGACGACAGTTCCAAATGGCCTGTTAATGAACATTTTGAATTAACAGAGGACCAGAAGTTATTGGAAACGAGAAATGTGAATGTATTTCTTGCAGTAGAGGGGACTTCTAACTGTCTACTGGAAATGATATCGAAATACTCTTCATATAAGAAGTTACTGCGGGTAACATGTTTCGTACTCAGATTCATTGATAATCTAAAGAAACGAAAATTAAATCAAAGTATCATACCTACTGCAACGGAAATGAAATGGTCATTTTATCGCCTCGTAGAGGTTATCCAGAAATCTAATTTTTCTGAGGAGATTTCTAAATTACAGAAATCTCTGATCTTACCGTCAAATATACAGAGGCTTACACCTTTCATTCATACCTTCACTGAGGAAAGGAGAACATTTTCACTATTAAGGGTAGGTGGGAGATTGCTTAATGCAAATTTGCCATATGATGCAAAATTCCCACTTTTGTTACCGAAGCAAAATGACTTTGTTACACTCTATTTGCGACATCTCCATTTCGAGAATTGCCATGCCGGCACAAAGGCACTCATTGCTCTCGCTAGAGAGAGAATCTGGCTAATTAACGCCAAGGAGGAGTGCAGTAGAATTGTTCGCAAGTGTGTACACTGTTTCCGCTATAAACCAAGACTTATGTCCCAAATAATGGGAAACTTACCCACCAATAGAGTGAGAGCTACCCGACCATTTCTTATCGTCGGCGTTGACTTTTGTGGTCCCGTTAATGTCTCATTGAAAATTCGAGGTCGACTACCATTGAAAATGTATATAGCGGTCTTCGTGTGTTTCACATCAAAAGCTGTGCATTTAGAGTTAGTGTCTGATTTATCGACTGATTCTTTTCTCTTATCTTTTAAAAGGTTCGCTGCAAGAAGAGGTCTTCCGAGGGAAGTGCTATGCGACAACGCGACGAACTTCGTGGGAGCCAGCAACGTTCTCAAACAGCTGCAGCAAGCATTCGACAGGAGTCGACCCGCCCTCGAATCTTACGCAGCGTCGTCCGGGGTGAAGTTCACCTTCATACCACCTCGGGCGCCGCACTTCGGAGGGCTGTGGGAAGCAGCCGTCAAGCAGGCGAAGTTCCTGTTTCTGCGCGCCGTGGGCAACGCATCGCTGACGCAAGAAGAAATGGAAACGATGCTCGCAGAAACAGAGGCGGTGCTCAACAGTCGGCCAATCGCACCACTGTCTCCAGACCCCAACGACGGAGAAGCACTAACTCCAGCTCATCTGCTAATAGGAGAGGGTCTGCGTTCGCTGCCGCTAGAATCCGTAGGCGAAGGGAAACTCAACGAGCCCAAGTTATGGAAGCGTTGGCGACTGCTCTGTGGTCTCAAGCAGACGTTCTGGCAGGCTTGGTCACGAGACTACGTCCTGGGTCTGCAAGGCAAGGCCAAGTGGATCAACGAAACGCCCAACCTGAAGCTAGGTCAGGTCGTAATAATCCACGAGGACAACTGCCCGCCACAGCATTGGATGACCGGGAGAGTCGTCAAGGTCGTAGAAGGAGAAGACGGCAAGGTCAGGGTGGCGGAGGTCGCAACGCGCAACGGCATCTTTAAGCGACCAGTTCACAAATTAGCTCCACTTCCATTCAATTGAAGACCTCCAGTCCTTCAATGGGGCCGGAATGTTGGGTCATTTTTTACTTGTTATAATATTTTTATATATACATTTTTAATAATAATACCTGAAATAATATAATACTATAATAATAATACCTAAAATGAATACTACATAATGAACTACCCTAATATTAAGTTAATTTTAAGTTGAATAACTACATAGGATACAAGGTTAAGCAGGCAACGGAGTTGCTGAATATCCTTAACTGTAGAAATCCAGTATAGAAATGTTAGAATTAAGAAAATATGAAATAAATAAATTTAGTTGTAATAAAAAAGTCACTCGGTGAAGTTATTTTAACTCTCAAAGATTTTGGTCTTCGCGGTCATTGGTTTAAGTGCCCAATTTTAAATATTAAATTATAATTTATTTAGTTTAAATATTCCTTAAAAACTATTAAGGATAAACAATTGGAACTGGCATTACACAGGTTTGATAACAATGATATTATGATCTTATTATCTTTCTCTATTTGTCCATTACCAATACAGATACCTGCCGCTATAATAATGATGTTACTCAATTGTTTCCAATATTCCCTAAATTCATTGGAGGTGAAAACGGTTCACTGGTCTGAAAAAATTCTCTGGGGGTTACCAAAACCTACCAATAGTCTGTCAATAATCTGTTCCTGTTATTTTCGTCGAATATAATTGCATATATATACGTCTATAATGCTTCAGTGTATTTTCTATTAGAATAATAGTGGCCATTTGATAAGTCTTTCAAAGCCTGTCCCCCTTATTAAAAAAAATCGCTGTTAGATATTTCAATGATGGCCTCCTTAATTCAGAATTACTAAAGACATGTAATATTTTTGTTGTAATATTTATCATTATCACAAAATAAGCAAACATGTGTAATTAACTATAGGGACGGTTTTTACGTTTATCAATTTTAAATAAATTTTATGACTTTCTGTATTTTGTATAGCTTCCTTCCTTCCAATATACATAGCTTCTATAGAGAGCGGCATACTGTCCACTAATTTTTACAGTTTTCTACAGTTACACCCCTCTTTTGTGAACTTCTCACTGCTAATTGATGGAGTTAAGATCGGCTAACTGGGAGCGCCGATCAAGACCTTTCTAGCGGTTGTCATAAATCCATTTTTTTTTTTCAAGGTTAAGGTCATTATCGTATTGGAAAACGATATAGGCCGTCTATAATCCTCATTTTTTCTCAAGTAAGATGTAAGTTAGGGCTTAAAAGGCTTGCGTAGGTTTGAGCGGTTGGCGTACCAAATATTCTGTAGACTATTTCAACCATGGAACCCCATACCATCATGCCATGCAACTCCTTACTATTACGAAACCACCGGCAAACTTTAAAGGTGATCTGAAAAATTTTGCTTACATAATTTTTCCGCTTGGACTTTTTATATAAACATCTTTTATGGACGGCTGACGACTGGGAGAACGTTATTTAATCAATTAATTGTCTTGGGCCAGATGGTAGGGAGTGGTGTTGGCAAAAGACGGGAAAAATTATTCAAGCAAAATAAGTCAGAGCAACTTTAAAGTTTGGCTGTGGATCCCAAATAGTATGGGGTTTCCTTCAAACGAAGGACGTTTATAGAATTATTGATACGACGACCACTTAATCTTACGTAAATATGTTAAGCAATAGGTTCCCTTACATTCCCTTTCATAAGACCCCAGGTAGACGATCTAATGGTCGGTTATTTAAGTGACTGTATATATTACACACTGGGACAAACAATTGTCCACCAATCAAGTGGAGACTATTTTTACAAATTTTTTAAAAAAAATATTTGCGAGATTAGAATAAAATAAAATTGATTTAACAGTTCAATTTGTGCTTCTAGTAAAATTTGTTTAAAAAATGTAATTTCCTTTTTAATATAAAAAATCATTGAAACATTTTCCAAATGTACAATGTAATTTCATTAAAAATTACCTTTAATTCAGCTTAAATTATAATCACCGCTTTTAATTATATTAAAAGATGATACGTGTAAATGATGTTTTCAAATTTTATTTATTTTACACGTAGCTTACATTTGCATTGTATATTCAAATTAAATAAATTATTATTCAGTTGTGTGGAACAGTGAATGAAAATTTAAATGACAAGGATTTTAAACAATAAACCATAAACCATAAACAACGTAGTTTGTTCTGATATACATACATACACACTTACATATTGTTACGAAAATGGAAATGGTGTTACATCGTTTAACATTAAAATGGTAAACAAAAGCTACGAAAACAAAAAGAATGGACTTGTTTACATGATCAACAAATAAACAAAAATATAGCAACATCAGTATAGAAAAAGGGATAAACAATTAAACAAATAGGCAACAACAACACTGCAGGGACAAACGTAAAAAATACACAAACAACAATGACGTAAACAACATATTTACGTTTATAGAGATTTTGCAAAGGCGAAGTCATTCATCAGACTGTTTACCATGCGATATAAAAGGCAAGACAAAGCAGGCAACGGAGTCAGAAAGAATTCAGTCAGTCTTGTGTGAAGATGCGTTGCGTGTGGAAAGAATAATCGTGGTTTGAAAATCTCCGTTATAAAGATCTATTGAACAATTGTTATTGAAGAGAAGAATAATCAATAAAACTGTTGTTGTTGTTTACATCAAGTTGTGAACAGTGGCACACAGAATTGTGCGAACAATAAAGGATTTATTTAAAACTGAAGCACAAATTTATTTTTATTTTTATTTGCAATCTATAAACTATTATCTTAAACGTTTTTTAAAGATGTAAAAAATATAACAATATTTATATAGAATCTAAAAATGTTCGAACATTAAAAGTGTTAAAAAATAAACTACAGTTATAACTGTAATTAATAACAAATGCAGTATTAAAACAATCAACATTGAATTCGTAGTATTTAATGGGTCTCAAATGATTGATTGTTGTTCTGTTTTCGCATTATTTCCTTTCGCTACGTTATTTTCTGTTCACTCTAACGCCTAACAAAAGTCGTACGAGTTTTTCGAATTTACTTCAAAGCTAAAGAATTTAAATAAAAATGCTTATTTTTTAATTGAAGACAAGGTGAATTTCTAGGAATTTTGTAAAGCTCAACAACATTTAAATAAATCGATTTCCCTCATTAAAATTCCTAAACCTGTAAGCGAATCCTTATTAAAGAATCCTTATTAAGAAAGCAAAATTCGGCCGAAAATACTGTAGCATGGAAGGAAGCAATTCATTATCGAATTACTTCCTTCATTCGTTCAAATATTAAAATAAGTTTTTATTTATTTTAGACAAGCATATAAGAACTTGAAACAAAAACAAAAACAACATTTGGGCAATTCTCACAAGCCCTAGTATCGTTTTATTCATTGTATTGTTAGACGAATATACAACAGTGTATGCTTGTTGCTGGTAATTTTCATATAAAAATCCGATACATTTCATATAAAAATCATATACACATTTTTTTCATATGTTTTTAAAAGTTGTATCGATTTCATGCTATCAGTTTATGTAAATGCCAGTAATCAAGAAGAAGAATAAAAATACAAAATATTTTCTATGTAACTTGAGTCACCGATTAACATTTCAAAATTATAATTGTTAGCACAGATAATTAATAAATTTACTCTTTTCCGAAATATTTTTCATTTTGTTGCTTGAAAATGAAATTGTGAATACTGGTCTTCTTCTTCTTAACGTTTTCTGATGTTTGGAATACGAAATACACATTACAGCATAGCATTGAGCGTTCAGAAACAAAAAGTATATTCAACACAACATACGCGATACAAAGTCGTGTGTAGTAATTCTAAAAAATCTAAATGGTGATGCTACGATGGTTTAGTGGCGTATGACAACCTATAAAGCATACCTGCTTCAAGTTATTGAAACAATGATGGATGAGAGGGCTAATTTTGATATTTAAAAAACAATTTACCACAGAGTTTCATAAAATCGGATCTAAATGTTCAATTTATCTGCAAGCACTGAAATAGTGGCTTCCATACAATTGCGGACACCTCCTCAACAATTAGACCTACGAAATAGGATCATCTATGTTTGGTAGCAATTCGGTGTCAATTCTGGTGATTTCATCAGCAACATAATATCCGTTAATACCGGATAACAATGTGTTGGGATTGATTTTAGAGTTCATTTTAAATGGCCTGTAATTTCTTAGATAAATACCCAGCGTTCCTGGTCGAGGGTGAACCAGGATGAGAACAAAAGCCTTACGTAAAAAGTCTTACTATGTATACCTTACTGTAAGCATTATAATAGAACAATCTCTTGTATGAAACAAAAGCTACAAAAACAAAAATTATGGACTTGTTTCCATGATCAACAAATAAACAAAAATAAATCGACAACACCAGTATACAAATAAAAGGGATAAAGAAGTAAACAAACCCAGCGATATAAAACGCAAGACAAAGCCAAAGACACAAATAAAAAACATTCTATACGATCCGACCAACTGCCATATGGAAGGCGCTGAAGAGAATAACATGGAGTTTACCACTCCAATTCGAAGATTTCGATTAGGTGGATGATATTTGGGTGCTTTTGCACAAAGTTACCGACATGCATCCAAAGCTAGAGGATTTAGAAAGAATAGTGCTCAATGTGGAACTTAAGATAAATATTAAGATAACCAAAGTTGTAAGAATTAACAACTTAAGCACCGATGCTACAAGGCCAACTAGTCGAATACGTAGATAGCTTCCGCTAGCCAGTATAGTGACAACAAACGGCGTCTCACAAACAGACGTAAATAAAAGGCTCAACAATGCCAGAGCGGCATTCGGCCAACTACAGCCAATATGGAGAAGCTCACAAATATCAGGCGAAACAAAGTTCGGAATATGATACGCATGTGTAAAATCGACGTTGTTGTGTGGAAGCGAACGCTATCACCCCAAAACTGCACGTATTTATCAACAATTGCCTCAGAATAAAATGCAACATATTCTGGACTAATAACTTTAGCAATGTGGATCTCTGGAACCTTACCAACGAGCAACCCATAATAACACAACTAAAACTAAGAAAATGCAGATGAACCTACTCTCTGAAAGTACATTTATAGTAAAACAAGAATGGCACTTGAGTGGAATCTTCAAGGCTTAAGAAGTTCTGAAGACTTTCCGAAATCTAAGATCTAGGACAGTGCACTCTCACATGATGGACGTATAAGATGGAAAAGCTTTATGGAAGCCATATGCTCCCGAAAAGGGTAAGGAAAATATATATTTGCTTATCTTACGGTACGAACTGCTGTTCTTTAGAATTTCTTTCGTGGGTTACTTGAGACAGGACAACTCCTTATGTAGTTTTATATGAATAGTAATTTCTTCACCATATTCGATCATCTTACTTTTAGATGAACTCATTTTTATTTTAATGAATACTGGAATATAAGGACCCCGTATGAATCAGAGACCTCTTTATTACTGTAAAGAAAGCGATTTGCAGTTAGATATGAAATATTTAATTTTAAATGTTTTAAACGTTCCTTAATGTGGACCCTAATTAAAAACAAAAATGTGAGAAAGATTGTTCCTAATGTGTTTGGAAACGCTAAGGGATACCGGTGTCCCTATGGCCGGTAAAAAATTTTTCTACTTACATATAGACGATACGATTCCTTACATTTACTTACTTATAGGGCCATTATTATAATTTCCCGTTAAGGTTGGGTTTAGTTAAAGGCAACTTTAGCTAAAATGAACTGTAAAGTTACCTTTAACTTAACTTTTTTATAAATATGGCAGTGCCGGAGCAATGTTATCTACATTATTAAATTATTAATTAATTAATTAAACAAGTTTTATTAAACGCAGTGGCAACTGAAGATAGTGACGAGATTTTTGAAACTAGAGAAATTAAAGATAAGATATTATCACAGCAAAAATTACACGATTATTCAACATTTGCAATTAAAGTATCTATGTAACATTTAGAAATGATTAACACGTTTTCAAATGAAGCCAAAAAGCATAAATTTCAAACGCTTTTCTTGATTCAGATGGGCTGACTTTCAAAATGAATTAATATAAAGTTTGTATGCAGTTCTGCTACGGTATATAAATTATGTAGATATGCAAAGTTACCAAAGAATGCATCAACAATAAATCCGATTCATAATTGCTTTTTGACTGCGTTAAAAATACACATTGACGACGTTTTAATATAGTATACATTGTAAACATTTTGTATAGCGGCTTTATGAAACACTATACTTTGTTCAAACACAAATTAACTAACATTTTGGAAGGCAGCCATGTAGGCCTTTCAAATTTTGCTTTTCACTGCAAAATTTGCTAGTTTGGTACAAGAAATATTAGAAAAATTAATTCGATAATCTCATAAAAATGGTCGAGAATACTCTATGCGTTCTCATACTTTGGCACAATAGACAAATAGACAAACTGTTTACTGTACTTCTCATAACCTTAAGGGAAAGGGTTTAAAAACCTAAAAGTGTAATAATGCTTTTGTGGTTTTCTTCCTTTTCTTCTGTTGGATTCTTAACTTTACATTTTACATAGCCATAAACCAAGAACAACAACCATAAAAACTGAAACATAAAACAATAACATTATTATGGTTTTGAATTGTATGCCATTCCATTTCTGTAAGTGTATTGCAACAAATCCCTAGAAAAGGTTTGCCACATCATGCGCCATTTTTAACGCAAGACATAACAGCTGCAGCCACATTTACTATCAATAAAGTTCACTTTAGTTCACTTTAGTTTCACAACCAGCGTAATTTATTACACTTTTTAGGAGCCTCATAAATATTATGTTGTTCCTAAAGTTCTTGCTGTTTACTATTGTTTAGCGGACGTAAACACATACCCTTTCTATGTTGACTTTGCTTTTGGTTGCAGTCTATTTCTCGTCAGTTTCAATCATGGAGACGAATGGAAGGCAAACTATTTGAAGACTACGTTTATATTACAAACAATTACAGTCAACTCTCCTATAATGTGGTAATCTCAGAATTTGCGACAGCCCTCCTTTAACTTGGTACTCTTACAGCGCGGTTTCTGTTCAATTACATTTCATAAGTCCCTTCCGCTGGAATTATCAATGAAAGATCACCTGATCAGATTTTTAGCGCTAATGAGACGGCATTATATTGGAAAAAACTACCATCTAGGACCTTCATTCTGAAAAATCAAAGGTGTGCTCATGGGTTTAAAATTTCAAAAGAATCACCCTTCGCGTGTGCAGCAATCTATCAGCGACCCTGATGATAAAACCAATGATAATAAACCGTTCTTCAATTCCTCGTGTACTACATACATAATTGGCCTTTAGTCAGGATTATGGCCTAGCTTCTCACACCACTTATGTTGTGTGTGTTAATTTTTATACATGAGTGGCGGGACCTACAGTTTAAAGTCGACTACGAACGACAGATTTTTGGACAAAAATTGGATTTTGGACTGTTAGCCCTTGCAAAATAAATCTTTAGGCCATTTAGACCCCTTCTTAATAGCTGCTTTATAGTACTGATCGCGAGAATGACGGCTGTTACGTAAGAATACATTATTTTCGGGAACTAGTCCTCTTATCTCGCTAGAGCAGAATCCGTAGTAATACCGATAGAATAGTGATGATGAATAGTGATATTGTGATAGTACTCCAATGAATCAATAGAGTTGCATACCCTACCGCTATTAATTAGAAACTTCTCCCCTTCCTGTCGGATATAAGTGGTGTAAATAAGATATCAGATGGAATGAAGTATTTCTTTTTCTGTCTTAAGAACATCAAGAGTGTCTGACTTTTTAATACCTACACCACCTATAGTAACAGGTAAATCAATATTATTGTCGCGTTTATGTATCAATAAACAACATTGGGTCTTTAACCCATTAAAGTCGATCCTAAAGGAGACTGTAGGTCGGATGTCATGTTGGTACGCTCTTTCGGACAGAACGAATATGAAGACAACTATTACTGTCATGTGCAAAGCAGTAGATAGGATTTAAAGTTAACAAAAGAAAAGCGTTAATGAAAATAAGAAATAGAGTTGGATATAGAACAAAGCCTTGAGTTATCCCAGAATTTAACCTGAACTCGTCTGATGAGATCCCATCTATATCAACCTGTACAGAACGCTCCCTGAGAAACATTGATATAGATGGAAAAAAAAACTACCGACACCAAAGGCTACAAGTTTCGATACAAGTGCGTCGTGCCACACTCTGTCAGACATTATGTAAATATTGGCTATGATTTTATTGACCATTCTGATGGGATTTATACTCTTGCACTATAAGCAATCTTATCTTTTTATTTGTTAATTACAAGAACTTTTCTTAAATCATGCATAACTATCTTTCGACAACATGTAGCACCATGTTGGATAAAGCAGTCCCATATTTTATTTTCTCTGATCAGTCAATATATTATATTCGAACGTCATTTCTGATCATTTTTCTTCCCTTTGAAATTTTCAAGTTGAACATCTGTCAACGTGTATCCCAGATTTCTCATATTTAATTTTTGAGCATTCTGGGAGGAATCTTGTACTCCTTGTACTCAATGTTGCATAGGTTTATGGTATAACATACACCTGTTGTTAATTAAACTGTTCTCTAAATACTAAAAACGTATAAAATTTTGTTTCTCAATTTAAAATTGAGTGTCTTTCGTTGAGAATTCTTAGAATAAATTCATTTGTTATTATTTGCCTTCTCTAATGGCATAAAGAAATTGTTATACTATTACCCCAAAGTCATATAGCCGATGGTGTTGAATTTATAAAAGAAAAACAAATAACAGAATAGCATCCACTGCGACAACAGTAGCAGCACAAAATTAAAGAGTGAAAGGCTATAACACAACTGAACAACACACATAGTTGTGCACAAATTCATGAACGATCTTATACACCTACCAAATAACCTTAGTACATACTAATATTCTCACATTCATGTTGTGCCGAATAATCTTAAATACAGAAACACATTCGTACCTAACGTAAACATGAGAATGTATAAGTTTAAAGCATACCCTCTTGCCATATTGTTTTTTTGAAATTGTATATGTTTGTGTTTGTAATAAACATTCTCATAGTAAGATAATGTATAGTAAAGTGCTAATTGTCTAGTGTGTATACGAATAAAAGCAAGTTATATTGTGCTATTGCTATAACGATTATGATGATGGAATACATACATACATAAAAAAAAAATTATTTGAAAAAATAAAATTTAACAACACAGAAGTGTATAAAAGTAATACAACATTAAACTTCCTTATTCTCGGCATACGTTTAAGTTTACCACTAGAGAGTATGATGTTGTGTATGGAAAAAATTTAAAAAATTATATTATATTTCAACATTAAATAATGGAAGAAAATTAAATTATGCACGATTTTTAAATTACTTTAGGCATTATTAATCAAATCTTTCAAAGACTGCTAATTACCAATTATTTTGTAGGAATTATTTGTTGTAATTAGCACAAGACTCTTAAATACATATTAAAGGATAAAGGAACGTATACATATGAATATGTAGTTAAATATTATATTAAACAAACATTCTAATTCATATAATTAATTCGAGGAATTAAATTGAATCCTTTTTGAGAAGTATATTATTGAAATAATACACAATTTTTGCATGAATTTTAATGCATATTCTTCAGCTGAGTTTTAAGATTAGAAAATATTTTCCTTGAATTATTCTTATCATAAACAATTTTTGTCAAAATAATTTAATATTTGTTTTATAAAAGTAATCGGATTTGAATTAATCATGTTGAATCATAAAAATGAAAGACTGGTTTCTACAGAAATATTAATAACCATTAGGATTAAATATTGATAAATGCCTACATATGTATACTACAACAATTACTTGTTAAAGACTTAATGATAATGGTTTTGGTAAAATATTTAATTACGAATAATCCATAATTTGTTTTAATATAAAGTAATATTTTGTCTAAAAATAACACTATGCGACAAAATACAAAAAAATTAAGTACACCCGAGTAACTACTTAAGCTGGATTCACCCATTGTTTCGGAACAAAAATTTTGTTCCGAACAATTTTTTTTATATGTAGTTTGACGTTTCTCTTTTTGAGAGAGAGAGAGGTTTAATTTTAATTTTTGTTCTGAAACAATCGTACTGTGCTGCCAGATATTTTAATTTTTGAAGTAAAGTTGAACTGAGCTGCCACATGATATTATATGTATATTTGTATGTATGTATTGTATAATAAAATACAGAGCGGTTGTTTAATCCTGTTTGTTTATATTGTTTGTTTAATTATAAAAAACAAATAACTGTTGAATATTACTAAAAAAACTAAATAATCAAGCCAAGAAAATAAACGAATTGCAGTCATCTGCTACTGTGCTGCCTAATTGTAAAACTAACAAGCATCGTTTACAAAAATATTTCATATGGTAGCCCTGTTTTTACAGAACAATTGTTCGAAGCGGGTGAATCGTTTCGGAACAAACTCTCAAAAAACTGAATTTGTTCCGGAACAAGAATTTTGTTCCGAAACAATGGGTGAATCCAGCTTTAGTCTAAGTTGTTCAGTTAGTTGAGTAGAACTCAAAAAATTTTTTTATTTTTCTCGAACCCTCCAAACTTGTTTTATTTGGCAAAAACGGTTTTTTGATCTTTTCAGACCAAATTATTGATTACCCAAATATGTTTCAACTTATTTTAAAAATCCAAAGTATTTTAGAAAGGAGATAGATTAGCCGGTAGTAGAATGGTATACTTAAACATTTTGTTCAAACTTATATGTTATGATATTTGACGGGGTAAACTTGGAAAATATTATTTTTTTCAAATTTTTTCAAGTTCTTTATTGCAAAATTTAATTGAAATATATAAAAAAGTGACGACATTCTGAAAGTGAATTATATTGTGAAGAGATTGACACTTCGTTTGATACAATTGGACAAAAATTACCGTAGTTATTATTTAAAGAGTATAACAGTCGAGTTATATTTTTTATATATGTCTTGTTGTCATGTTATATATATATATGTCACATATGAACTTTCAGTACAAAAATTGATTGTTTACCTGAGAATTTTCTCTTTGCACGTTTGAACTACCAAAAGTCGTCTAATATTTCCGTTTTTCGCAAACATTAGCCAACTTTCGATGGTTGGTCCAACGGAAAAACAACATATTTTTCAATAAAAACCTAAGATCAATAAAAAATTTTGAAATTTTTTAACTTAAAGTTCATTTGATAAGACAGCATATATAAAAAATATAACATGACTATTATACGCTTTAAATAATAAGTTTTGTCCAATTTTATCAAACAAATAGTCAATCTCTTCACAATAAAATGCACTTTCCACTTATTTCGTATTTTTTATTAAATTTTGCAATTAAGAATAGCTAAACTTGAAAAAATTGGAAAAAAATTATATTTTCCAAGTTTACCCGATCAAAACTCATAACATGTAAGTTTGAACCATATGTTTATGTATATCATTTCAAAGGCTCATCTGTCCCCTTTGCACAAAACTTTGGAGGGTTCGAGATATATAAAAAAATATTTTTGAGTTCTACTCAACAAAACTCACAACCTACACTATGTCATTAGCTGGGTGTATTTTGAATATTGCACCTTGTTATTAATGCATTAATTTTCTAATAAATGCCAATTTGCATACACCTTAAATGACTAAGTGTTACCAAATTGACACAACGGCTGTAAATGGGTTAATACAAAATATAAGTAGTCTTTTTTTAACAATAATTTAATTCGATTGATTTCTATTTACTTTATTTTATTTTATTTTTATTTTAGTTTTTTATAATTTTTTATTTCTTTTATTCGGAGAATAAATGTAATGCTCTCCAGACTTTTTGCTTCACAATAACTAACCGCTATTGAGAGTGTCATGCCATAATTTATGACACGTATTGTGTATCTTCTTTTCTTTATTATTATTTACAATCCTAGTCAATACCCAACTCTTTTCTATTTATATTCATACCACATTTACTGGTAAGTTTTAAATTTTCTATATTTTTTCTTTTATTTTATTTTGTAATAATTTTTCCTTATTTTCTGGAATTATTTAAATTAGGAAATCATTTATACTCCATTTGATAATGTTTTATACATCAATAAGGTCATTATAAACAAACAGATATTTAGGTCTCGGAAAGAAGTGTAAAATTTTATCCCCCTAAAATTTAGTCTTAAAAAAGGACTAATAAGGCAAATACGAGTAAATATGAAATTATTGAAGCATAATATTAACGAAATATATTTGAGGTTTTGAAGATAGAAATATTTTACATGTGAGTTGTTGAATATGCTTTGTTGAAAACATATAATAATATATATAATGGTTTGAGGATCGCCGTTGAAATGATATGCGTTGTAAGCAAAGAAGAATAAAGTACAATCAATTATTGTTGTATTCGGCAAGTTGTAAACGGTGGCATACAAAATTAGGGCGAACAATAAAGAGTTTAATTAAAACTGAAAACAAATTAATTTTATTTTGTTTGCAATCAACGAACTCATATTTTAAACGTTTTTAAAAAAGAAAAAACGTAACAATATTATAGTTTTGTATAATAAAATAGAATAAAATAAAATTCTATTTTTATATTTTCACACTTTATGAAAGAAAATTCAAAAAAATTTTAAAAGCTTTCATAGTTTAGAGTTTAAGGGCCAAATGCAGCTTAAAAACAAAAAATGATAAACAACAGAAACTACTTTAAATGTAGCGGCAAATTAACTTTTTAAGTTAAGTTTTTACATGTATAAAATTAATACACACAACATTAGTGGTGTGAGGAGCTAGGTCGTAATCCTGACTAAAGGGTTGTAATGACCAATTATGTTGCGTATGTATGATTAAAAGTCAATCTTTTTTATTTTTTGCAAATTAAACTGAAGTAACGTAAACAATGTCAACATACGTCATTATTAGAACTACTTTTAAAAATTTATTTTTTCCTTTTTTATGGCACAATAAACTCTCTGCTTTATCACCCTTAAGTTACATTCTCAATGTCGGGAGGATAAAGAATAGCAAACAGACAAACATTAAAAAAACTCTAGGGGCCTAAAAAGCAAAAAAAGTGTGTTACAGCAAACACAATTTCATATTTTGTATATAAAAATTCGTCAATACTCAAACATAACCATTTGACAAGGCTGATACTATCCTTCTCACAACTGTTGTGTAAAATAAACTTTAATATACACAATTGTCATATACAGTTGGCTTTTACCATGGATTCCATAGGAATTATATGTATGGATGGAATGAATGTAAAACAAAAATTGTTATATAGTTATAGCATTACAAGTGTATGGCAAAGTGGTAACTGTCAGGATGAATGTAATTCTGTTAGTATACGTAAGTGTGCGAGAGGATGATTTCTAGTTTATGAGTGACATTTATGCCTCTGCTTGCTATTATTATAACGATTATGATGTTACAATTTAAACGTTTTTATATTTTTTAACATAGAACAACAAAAAGAAAAACAATCCACAAAAAAAATCACAAACATTGAAACAACACTTATGTGTTGAATAATAAGAACATTGAAACTTTAAAATTATTAATTTTTTAAAACATGAGTATTTTTTATAGATAAAAATATTATTTATATATTTATTAATTACAATACAATTACAAATTATATTTTAATTATATACGAGCTGAGTAACTTTGACCATATGCTCAGTGTAGTGTCACAGACCAGAGTCTCTGGTGGGAATCGCTAATAGTCTAGCACACTACCCACTAGACTACCAGGGCACTGACGAAAATATTATATAATGATGTGCTAAAGAAAATCAATTCAAAAACGGTTAACAGCTTTATTTACAGAAAGAAAATTATATGTATACATTTTTTATATACAGTGATGTAAAAAATAATAAGGACACCAATGCAACACTTAGAGATTCGATGGAAAACAGTGTATGTTAGGTGTCAGACAAAAGAACATAACACATTTTCAATTTTGTTACTAGTAAATTCCAAAGTGTCCCCAATTCAGACAGTCAGTCTCCCACGATTGGAACTTAATGGGGCCGTTTTATTGGCAAATCTTGTCCACTATGTTCTAGCATCCTTTAACTTCTCTAACTCGGAAATACATTTATGAACTAACTTATAGTTCTATCAATATCCCCTTCATCTTGGGAAACCTATGTAGCTAAGAGAATTGCTCAAATTCATTACTTAATCCCAGATGCGAGATGTCAACATGTGCCAACACTCTATAATCCAGCAGATCTTGAAAGTCTTGGCTGTAAACCAAAAGATCTCCCTTATAATTCTCTGTGGTGGCATGGACCACCTTGGTTAACCAAACCCTCATCTGAGTGGCCTAAACAAATCCCATTGAAAATAACTCAAATCTCTAATGAAGTTCAGACACTGCCAACAGAAGGTCAGAATGATGATATTTTAACTAAATTCTTGTCATACTATAGAGTTTTGCCTGTGATATGCTATATATTTCGATTCTTCAATAATTGTAATAAGAACCTCAGACCAAACAAATCACACTTTACTCAAAATGACTTACGAAGAAATAAAATTCGTTAAATTCAAACTGATTACACTATGTCAGAAAACATATTATTCAGAGGAATATGAAGCTGTGTCCAAAAAGGAGGACATATCTAGCAAAAGTACGCTGAAAACCTTAAACCCATTCCTTGATGAGAATTCACTCCTTAGGATAAATGGCAGATTATGGCTGTCTCCCCTACCCTATAATGAATGCTATCCCATCATATTAGCCGGCAACTCCCGATTTTGCCAGCTTTATTTGAACCATGTACATTACTTTCTATCTTAAACCTGTCTTCGTCAGCATTCCAAGCCGCATTCGCCTGTTTCGTTGGGACTACCCCAAAGGGTAGTAACTGTCAATGGTAGAAATTTTTTCGGAGCTAGTAGATCACTCGAACGTGAATTCAATATGTTTATAAAAACAGCAGCCCAAGATATAGTTCAGAAATACATAACATATGGCTTTGAATGGAAATGTATTCCCCCTCATGTTCCATTCATGGGTGGCTTATGGGAAGTTGGCGTAAAAAGCTTCAAATGTAATTTGAAGCGAATTGCTGCTGCTCAAAAGTTTACCTTTGAGGAATTTTCAACTATTCTAGCTCGTATAGAAGGAATTTTAAATTCTCGTCCATTATCTGCACTATCCGAAGACCCATCCTATTTAGCAGCATTCATTTCTTAAGAGCAGCCCATCTATTGGATTTCCAGAACAAAATTGGCAGGAAATGTCTATAATTAACAGAAGGGAAAAGCTGAAAGCACTTCACCACCAATTCTCATTTCGGTGGAAGGAAGATTATTTAAAAACACTCCAGAAGAGATACAAATGGAAATTCTCAGTTCCTAATATCCATGTAGGAGATGTCGTAGTTGCAATGGACGATTTACAACCACCCTACGAATGGCGATTGGGAAGGATTCAAATTACGTACCCAGGACCGGATAGGAATGTGAGTACAGCAGATATTCGTACCTCCTCGGGAATTATAACCAGACCTATAGTTAAACTATGTCGCCTTCCATTTCTAAAAGATTAAAATTCTAATTAGAAATAAATTCTAAACCACCTTCAAATTCTCAATAGAATTCGCTTTTTTCTCATTCTATTAATATTTCCTAATTTGACTCAATTTCTCACTAATTTCAGCTTGATCTCTCAACATTCACTAATATTTATAAATTCTCCCTTAGCACTAATCTCAGATTTATAATCACACGCCGGAACTACAAAAACAATAGATGTCATATAGGCAAAAGTCGTTACACAAGATCATGACCAGACCCGGATATTTATGAGTGTAAAATCTGCCGAAAATTACACTCTTAGAGGTTTTGCCGCCAGTTCCTTAAATTGTCTGTCAATAAAAGGCAGGAAATAGTCGAAAGGCATCGATACTGCGAGAACTGCCTTGCTAGGAGCCATGACTAACGATCCTGCACTTCGTTGGATATGTGTAAAAGATGCGACAAATTCCACCATACTTTACTCCATCAAGAAATAAAAGGAAACACCACCATCGACTTTGTCCGTCACGCTAGATGTAAAAATAATTGTCTTTGGCACAAGTACTTTGCACCACACCTCCAGGCGAGGGTCATCTTGTGTTTAACCCCAAGGCCGTCGCTATGGTCAAACTAGGTTTGAACACATAACATAACTTAAGTGGATCCTAATCGTTTCCTGTTACATTTAACAAAGGGAATGTCTCCACTATTTACAGCTAATGTTAATTGTCTAAGAAGAACAGAAGTTTGGTGAAAGATACAAATTTTCACATCTGGCATTGGTATCAGCAACAACTATATATTTTGCAATAATAGTCAAGTTGTGCTTTACTAAAGTCTGTTAATTATATATATATAATTATATTATAATTATACATCACAGTGAAAATATATACAAATCAAAACTATATAGAAAATTAATTTATAAAATTTGTATATATAAGTGTTATAGTGTTTTCACACCAAAATTTAAAACCTGATTTTAGCATTAAAACAATAAACAGCTGATTTTGCGTTCACACTGCAAGTTTTATTAAAATTGGTTTTAAATTCATGACATTTATGACTGCGAGAAAAAAATTTTATGAGCAATATGCCTTATTTCTTCTTGATATATTTAGCTTCTGACTTACCTTTCGCACAAGAAACTATATTCATTGTGACCAGAAACAACACACATTTCGATTAATAATTAAATATTTACAAATTTTTAAAATTTTCATTGAAGAAATTAAACATATTCCAAATTTTTCCTTTTTTAATAGAAAATAAATGATTATTTACATTTATTTATTTATTTACATTTGTTTTTGTTTTTATCAGCTGTTTTCAGGTTTTCAGAGCTGGTAGCTCTGATTTAGTACATTTAGTACATCAAAACAAGGTTGTATTTCATAAAACCAACTTAAAACCAATTCAAAAAAGGTTTTATTTTGGTTTTAACACAATAATTTTGTATGGTAAAATCAGGTTTTATTTTTGGTTTTAACGTTAAAACCAACTTTTGCGTTAAAACCACTTGGTGTGAAAACACTATTATATTATATTCTAAAATTTAAATTAATACTTACCAACTCAAGTACTACATTAATTAAATCATACTTACTTGAATTATATATTTATTAAATATGAATTGTAGCTAATAAAGATTGTAAATGCCCTGAAAAGAGAAAAGGGGTTATTCCGTTTCTGAAAAAGGTAAGTTTCTCGCTTAAGTTCTCTCACTTCCATAAATCGAAATAACTTTATTTCTTTCTTTTCTATCTCAAATCACGCAAACCAACTTACGCAACCCTTACTTACGAGTAATTACAATCCACATCTCCTAAAGATCGTTCTCTTTAAAGAAGATTTAAACACAATTAGCGACAACCCTTATTGTTTCAAGGTAATATCAGAAAATTGCTGACAAGTAATTGCACTTATTCTCACCGTATATGTATGTCACAATAACTAAATTCACACAGGTTAGACGTCTCCTACAAAGCGAAATATTAAAAAATATTTCTTAGGCGAAGTCGCCGTGGTGTAGTAGGTAGTGTGTTGGCTTACTATTCGTAAAGCCCGGGTTCGTATCCCAGGTCAGACATCAAAAATGAAATATGAAAAAAAATATTTCTTCGGCGACTTCCTCTCAGCAGATTTCTGGCAAAAACTCTGAGAGTAAAATAAACCTGCCATGAAAAAGTTTCTCAAAAATTCTGTCGTTCGGAGTCGACGTTAAACTGTAGGTCCCGCCACTCACGTATAAAATTAACGCACACAACATGAGTGGTGTGAGAAGCTAGGCCGTAATCCTGACTAAAGGGTTGTAATGGCCAATTATGTATGTATGTATTTCTTAGGCGAGTTTCTGGCAAAAACTATGAGAGCTGAATAAAATTGCCATGAAAGGTTTCTCAAAAATCTATCATTCGGAGTCGACTTTAAACTATAGGTCCCGCCACTCGAAAATAAGATTAACGCACACTAAATAGGTGGTGTGAGAACCTAGGTTGTAATCCTGAATCACGGGTTGCAAGGACCAATTATATATTTGTGTGTGACTTTTGTCTTATTTGCATACACCGATATTTTAAGAAAACCTCACAAGAAGAAGTTTAACAACCCCGGTGGCCACTCAACCTCGCTGGAATATCCACATTGCTCGAACAGAGCATACATTTTTATAAAAAAAGAATTATTACTTTGATTTTGCAAAACAGACTGTACAAATGGCAACAAATTTGACAGATGCCGTTATCAATTGTCAAAGTCTGGAAGTACTTGTAGAAAACCTTATATACGATTTCAAAGTATACTTAAATCCTAATTAACGTTGGTAATTGCGACAATTATTGTAGTAATGTTTCTTAAACAAATCAAAGACTTGAAAAATTATTTCATTTATATGTAATGTGAAACAATTTGGACACAGGGGCAAAAGTTTTGCATGTCTTTTGGCATCAGCTACTCAAATTGAGTAACTTGATCTTTTGGCATCTAGTGAAACCCTTAAGCTTTTTTAATTTCGTATCCATGATTTTATTGTCATCAAGTTTAAGGTACATAAAAATATTAAAATAAACCATTTTATAGAAATATATTACACTATGCGACAAATTAAAAAAAATTAAATACATCCAGCTAAGTACCTAGTGTATGTTGTGAGTTTTGTTTAGTAGAACTCAAAGGTATATTTTTTATTTTTCTTGACCCCTCCTATTTGACAAAAACTATTTTTTTGGACTTTACGCAGAAATTTATTGATTACACAAACATTTCTGAACCGATGTCCAAAATTTAACCCTTTTAAAAAGGAGAGGGATCAGCCTTTAAAACGATATACATACATACATATATTATTTGACTTAATATGCTATGATGTTTGATGAGGTAAACTTAACAAATGCGAATTTTTTCATATTTTTTCAAGTTTGTCCAGTAGCAAACTTTGATTAAAAAATATGAAATAAGTGATGAATTTCTTAAAGTGTATTTTCTTGTGAAGAGATTGACACCTCGTTTGGTAAAATCGAAGATCCAGATCCGAAGATTTTATAAAATAGACCTCCATTTTTATTCATTTGAGACATTTGAATTGAATTAATGAAATGTAAGTGTTTACTTCAGACGATAATTTATCTCTACCATAAAAATTTGAAAGTTAAAAAATAATTTTTTAATATACAATTCATTAAAAGTTTCTCTTGTAGCTAAATATCATATGAGTACATAATTAACATAATTAAAATGAATTTTGAGAAAGATATAATTTGCTTTAAGTGTAATCGAAACGGCATTTAGTATGTAATAATATGTATTATTGACCCATTAGTCATAAATCATATAATTATGTATACGCAGAGCATATTATTCAAATTTTCCATCAAATATGAATTGCTCACATGAACGAACACACACACTGCCATGTATCAGATAATTAATTAAATACAACACAAACACAATTGGGCAATTCACACGACTTTGTATCGTGTACGTTTTATTGAATACACTTGGATGTTTGTGAACGCTCAATGCTATGCTGTATTGTGTTGGTCGTATTCTTATTCATAATTTTTGGCATTCAAAAAATTTGATAGCACGAAACCAACACAATTTGTTAAAAACATACGAAAACATATACACATTTTTTCATTCACACAATTTGATAGCACGAAACAACACAATTTATTAAAAACATCAGTATCCATGCCTCTGCGCCACAAAGAAGCACGGGGAAGATGACCGTCTTGTAGATTATCAGTTGTGTCGTACGAGAGAGGTCTTTGCTACTCAATTGCATATTGAGAGCATAGTAGCACCTGTTGGCAAGAGTGATCCTGCGTTTGATCTCCACACTGACATAATTTTTGGTGGATCTTGACTGTTTATCGCAAAATGTGTCAATTTCACGTTTGGGGAACTACCAGAAGTCGGCTAACATTTGTGTTTTTGTGCAAATATTATTATTTTTCTTTGCACAAACATAGGCCAACTTCTGGTGGTCGCTCAAACCTGAAATTGACACATTTTGTGAAAAACACTCAAGATCCATCATAAATTTTAAATATTTTTGAACTAAAAGTTCATTTGAAAAAATATATACTCGTATCGTACTCTTTAAATAATAACTCCGGTAATTTTTGTCCGATTTATTCGAGCGAAGTGTCAATCTCTTTACAAGATAATATACTTTCAGAACGTCATCACCTATTTCATATTTTTTAATTAAAGTTTGCCACTATGAACGAACAAACTTGCAAAAATATGAAAAATTCGCATTCGTCAGGTTTACCTTATCAAACCCCAAGGCATATTAAGACAAATAATATACACATGTATATCGTTTTAAAAGTCCATCCCTCTTCTTTCTAACAAGGTTTAAATTTTGTTCATCGGTTTAGAAGTGTTTGTGTAATCAAAAAATTTGTGGGTAAAGTCCAAAAAAACAGTTTTTGTCAAATAAGACACGTTTGGAGGATTAAAAAAAAAATAAAAAATAAAAAAACTATTTTTGAGTTCTACTCAACAAAACTTATAATTTAGACTATGTCATTAGCTGGTATATTTAATTTCTTATATTGTCGCATGTTGACGATGTTTTGCCTTCAAAATTAATTTATTTACTTTAGATGTAATTTATACATATTTTTATTTACATTATTATTTACTCTTTAAATCTAAGTGCCACCCTGATGCAATTTAAATTTGATTAAACCAAAAATTAACAGTTAAATCACACGATGCATTTACTGCAATGTGTTTTATGTTATAATTGTAAACAGCACTCTCTTGAGTGATTTTGCTTTGCTATTGTTGGTGTTGTTAACAATGTACTCAGCTGGTAGAAGATGTCTTAAATATTTTTAAATAAAGGAGTGGCACTTTGTGTTCAGCAACGAATGAATTAAGTCGTCTTTCTTTGTTTCGCGTACAGTGTAATTAACAAAGTATTTTAGCGTATTAGCAATATTATACAACTTTTTATTACTCATACGAACACATTTCGACTAATATACAGTAGACGGCAGAAGTCTGGATATCCTGACATATAAGACTTTGAGTGAAAAAAAAACCGCGAAATGTACCAAAAATATACAATTTCAGATCGTTTAAAAGCTATGGGAAAGATCCAAAACTGGCAAACCGGAAACGACTTGCGAAATTTTGCTTTAAACGCTTGATTAAAAATCAATATCGCATAGAAGAATACTCACTTAATAATTACGGAAACATATGTATGTTGGCTTATTAGACGTAAGGCCAGGTCAGACATCAAAACGAAAATTTTTAAAAGTAATATTATTACTTGATTTTAATGTTGTTACTAACCGCTCATGATTAGTGCCTTAGGCAAATTTGGTAATTATTTGTACTATATTCAAACACAGAATAATAAAAACAAACAAAATTGAAAAAAAACAAGAAGACTAGTCGTGATTTTTATACATTTTTGCCAGGCGTATTTTGGAAATTATTTTACAGAAATTTTAATAGCTTTTCTTTATTTTGTTATTCTCCTTGGCCTTAGAGTTGCAAAATATTTTTTTCTTTCTGCTTTAGAATAAATTTAAGAGATGGCAAAACGAACAGAAATAAAAGAACGGAAACAATCAAGACTTATTTTTAATACGTGTTTATTTGGGTTATGATGATATAAAATATAATAAAGGGAAGAAGAGATAATAATAAATAAGGGTTTGTTAAATGGTGCTATTAACAACGTGTTTTATTATGGTCAGAATTTATCCAATCTTGCATCAAATTGTTCATAGGTTTTATGTATTGTTTAAAAGAAAATAACTCTATAAGAATAATGATAAGAATTCGTAAAGATCTCTAATGGTCAGATTTCTAATCAAAACATATTCTTAAAAAGTTTTCAAAAATATAAATTTCTGTTAGTAATTAGACAGGAATATTTATACATCAGAGAATAGAAACCACTGCTTAACATAACAACGAAGATATAATTAACACATTCGCGACGGATTTTCCCTTGGGTGCGGATGACGTTTTATGTAGTCATTTAAGTTATCGTTTAACTATTCTTTAAAAGTGTCATTTTTCAAGTTCAGGTATTTTTCAAATACAGTACAGATAAAATTGCAAAATATGACATTCTCAATAGAATGATTTGCGAATCGAAAACAGGTTATATTTGCAGTTTTATTTTGTATTGTGGAAAGAGCGTGAGTTTGGAAAACACCATCTTGAGTCTTTTGAATCCATACTTGAACAAATTACATCATATATACACAGATAATTATTACAACAGTGTTAAGTTGCCTTCGACATTATTGTTACACAAGGTAAAAGTTTGTGGGATAATTAGATCAAATCGGGGAGTACCGAATATTTAAAAAAATATAAAATTGCGGCATGAAGAGATACGTTTCAAGCGAAGTGGTGAAAATATGATACAAGTATGGAACAGTAAAAAAGGCGCAATATTCAAATGATCTCTATTATTCATAATGCCGACATGATCGATTCGAATAAAATCGACCGAAATAGCCAACTTTTCATCAAGAGACCCTAACCTTGTTTCTACCTTCTTTATTGCGTCATATTTAATTCAGAGGCAGTAACCTTCACTTACTCTCCTCCAGTCCTTCTATGTTGGCATCGCTCGGGATAATCAATTCAAAACTTTTTTTCTGCATGTACATTTTTCATAATTTACGATGGCTGTCAATCCTTTTGCCCAGATTAATATGGACTCAGCGGACTTTTAAACTTCTTGTTCTGCCTCCGACGTTTTTCAAGTGTGCTGCTTGTATAATAAGCATCGAGGAATGTCACAATTGATTCCCCCTTCGAAACTTTTAAACCCATTACACAATAATCTTAAAACTTTACAATTCTTAGCTCCTTCGCCGCCGGTTTTTCGATCGCCGCTATCAGATTCATAGCAGAATATCCTATTCGAGAAATAGTTCCTAATTATACGAATAAGGTCCTCAAACACATTTAAGATCCTTACACTCTTCACAGTGTTATGGCACAATATTTCCAGGCCTGTTTCTTTATTTTTATACATTCGCAATAAATAGGTTTTCTTTTTCCAACAACAGGAAATAGGAAAACAGGATAGGAAAATTCATAAATGAAACTAAACACAAAAGTGTAAGAAGATACACTTACCATAACAGCCATAAAAACCACTTTTCAAGTAATTAACTTAAGTTGTCGAATACATTAGAATCCTCTTTTATGTTGGGGTTCATTTACTAATAATGGCAAGAAAACAGTGTTCGCATGTAAATGGCTGCGAACATGGATGAGTAAGTGGAAGCATAAGACCCATAAAATTTAATTACAGTCAACCATATGTTACCCAAAAAAAAAAATTAATCTTAAAACAGCAGACATCATTCTCAAGTCATTTAAATTATGGCGCATAAGTATGTCATGTAGTATATGGTGCGAAAAGCAATTCTACTTTTCTTTGTCTGAGTTTAAAACATCCTTTTTTTAAAAGTAGATTTTATTGCTTTATTTTCAAGCCATTTTATTTATGTATATTTGTTTGTGAAACAATTGCAATAAAATTGTCTACAGACTTTTGATACAAAGAAAATAAAATTTAATAATTACACTATGCAACAAAATAAAAAAATGAAAATGTAATCGAAAGTATCTTAAAAATATAATACTTTACTCCTTGTTATTATTAACATACATTTCCGATAGTAACAATTGCAAAGCAAACATAAAGCTTAAGGAGGCTTTTAATGTACTAAAGTAAAGAATATGATGTACATTTTTAATTTCCAAAAATCGTCAAAATAAGGACAGAAATCGTCAAATCGTCAATATGATAATTTCGGAGCTCAAAACCGTCAAAATATTGATAAATCGTCAAATCTGGTAGCTATGGCCTAAACGCCTTTTATATCCGCAGTCCTTTAAGCCATTCGTAAGAAAACGTCTGTACTCCAATCCAATATCTAAGAATTCGAAGATTATTTTTGAATGCTTACATAGAATGTAAAGTATAAAGTTGTTTAGTCAGACTGCCGCATGCATTAAAAATCATTGGAGCATTCTAAGCTATGTACATTATTTAATTGGCTCATGAAAAACGAGCGTTATGTTGGACGTATGAGTGATATGAAGGTATTAAATAAAATATTTAAAAACTATACGCCATGATTTCTTAAAGGTTAGAGAGACGAAAGTGTTAATTTGCATTAAAAGCTCACTAATGTGTATTAAAATTAAAAGACAACAGTATCTACATTTATGTTATGCTAGTAACAGCTGTTGGTTATCAAATACTAACAAGCTTTTGCTAAAACTGTTCTATAATTTAAAAATTGTACATGTACCATATAGGTCTTTTAGGGCCTTTTTAAATGCTTCCTATCTCTAAATTGAAATAAAACAAAATGTGTATGAAAACTCTTGTATGAAATTAACAAACAGAACATAAGTGATGTGAGAAGGTAGGCTGTAATTCTGACTAAGGGTTATAATAACCAACTATGTATGTGCATATTCTGGCATTAGGAACTGTTGTGGTTTGTGTCTTATTCACATACAACTGCGACTTAAAAAGACTCCACCTGAAAAACTCTCAGGAAGTCAAATCACACAATATCGGTAGTCAGTTCACATCACATTCATGCGAGATGATCATGTTTTCAAATTACACGTTAAGAATGTTCAATATGATATAAGCATAAGTATAATATCATTCATCTAAATCCACAGAAAGTTGACAATAATTGACTTACAATGCTCGCCGTTAACAGGGCGAGTTCTCAAATAAATATGGTCCAATGAATACGTCAGTTTAGAATCAACACCAACCAATGCCTATTTCGGTATATTTGGACGCTCTTGAATTTCATGTGGATTCATATTGGCCCAAATTCTACAGTTTTATTTGTTTCATCAAGAAATGGGCCTCATCGTTGAGAATGATTTTACAATGAAAATTAGGGTCCGTTAGCGAACACAGTTGTCTATGGTCGACCATAGTGATTTGACAAAACAGACTGAATAGATGACAGACTGAATAATCTTAAATCAAATGCACATTGACATGGAAATAATGCATAACTGATTATGCATTAAGACTGCTAATGCAAATTAAGCCTGTTGTGTGTCAATGTTATAATAGAGTAAGAAGAAGAGGGTAACGGAAAATGTCCGAAAATGGTCCGAAGATCAAAAGGTGTGAAAACATAATCGTAAATAAATACTACCGAGGGTGTAGCGGAATACTTAGAATCGAAAATGTGGATTGCAAAGAGGACGTAGCTGAAATTAAGATATTCCTTTCCAAAAACCTGTCCAGGAATTCAAACTATGTATGCGAGAGTACAAAACATAGCATACAATTAGGCATATATTGGAAATGATTTAGTATTATCCGGGATATGAAATTGAAATGGAAGCAGCACTCTAGATTATGACGCAGTAAAAATTCGCAAATGCGAATAGGTGGAGTGAGACGCTAGATCGTTTTTTGCCAAAAAAATCATCTTTTTGGTAGAACCACATTTTCAACTCGGTTGGTACGTTAGTAAGCAAAATTGTCGTATTTGGGCTCAGAACATCCAAACGATTGACTGATTGGTGCGCTGTTTTGTGGAGCAGAAGTATCATTAGTCCATATTTCTTTGCAAATGAGAACGACGCAACTATTACGGTCAATGGAGACGCCTATCGCATGAGGCACGCGGCAGCCAAATGATAAATAAAAGCTACAAAAACGAAAAAAAACAATGGACTTGTTTACATGATCAACAAATAAACAAAAATATTGCAAGAACATCAGTATAAAAAAGGGATAAACAAGTAAACAAACAGGCAACAACAACACTGCAAGGACAAACGTAAACCAAATACACAAACAACAATAACGTAAACAACATGTTTACATTTATAGAGATTTTGCAAAGGCAAAGTAATTCTCATTCAAGAGCATTCATCAAACTGTTTGCCCAGCGATATAAAAGGTAAGACAAAGCAGGCAACGGGATTAGTAAAAATTCAGTCAGTCTTGTGTAAAGACGCGTTGCGTGTGAAGAGAATAATCGTGGTTTGAAGACCTCCGTTGTAAAGATCTAACGAACAATTGTTAACAAATAAAGCAAAATGTTCTTGTTTAAATCAAGTTGCGAACAGTGGCACATGGAATGTACGAACAATAAAGAATTTATTTAAAACTAAACGCAAACTTATTTTTATTTGCAATCTACGAACTCATATTTTAAACGTTTTTAAAACATCAATTATTTTTAAATATAATTGCTTAAAATTCATGAAATAACGCAAAAATATTAAGGTACCTAGACTTTTGCTGTCCATTGTATGCGCAACTGTCTTTTGTTTCAAGAAAAATTCAAATGAGTTTGGTCAATCGGACTTCGACGATTTTCATTTCATAATTTCCATTTTTTATTTGTAAAAATTATTAATTTTGCATGTTTTCTCTTTGTTACTGAAATGAGAGAACAAATAATTCATGAATCGTTATTGAGAAATCATTACATTGAGAAAAAGATTTTATTTTTAATATCTTAACCTTAATTTCATTATTTAATACCACTTCTTCTGTCAATGAGGGATTGTCTTTTTCTGATCATTACGAAAATAAAAAAGAGCCATTGTTTTATTGTATTCCGTTTGCATGTTTTAATTGGAAATTCCATTTAATATTCATAAGACAAAAATTTAATTATTAATGCATAAAGGAAAACAACAAAACTTCTTTAATTTTTCCACGAAAATTAAAATTTAAATAAATGAAATGATAATTTATTAATGAAATCGCACATGCTTCTGCTCTTGCTCTTGCTAACGTAAGATAATTTGCAAACTTTTTATTCAAATTGAAATTTTCCTATTCTTTTTTTTTGTTTTTGCATTTTAACACAGATTTTATGTTCAAGACATTAAACATTTTATGCAAAAATCCAGATGTTTAACATCCAAAAAAAAAAAACACAAAAAACTTACATAAACTTACACACTCACTCGTATATATTGAAAAATTTAATGGTCAGCTAAGCAAAGCGCAATGGAAATGGCATAAAATAATTAAATTTTAGAAAAATTTAATTAATGCCCTTAAAGCCAATTTGTCGTAAATGCCGCGGCTGATGATGATGACGATAACGATGTTGATTATTATTTATGCATGATGGTCACACACACACACACAACAGAAGTATATCGTTATAAGAAAATTTATATTCTCATTAGTAAACATATACATACATATGACGGTATATACATACACAAATACATACAAACAATAAACGTTAATTTAAAAACAAAAATGAAAAGGACATTATGACAACAAGAAAAAGTATACCAAAAAGAAAAACGAAAAGAAGCCATAAAGACAGATAATAACTTTCAAAAAATAAATAAAATAGCCTGTAAACAACACAAATGTTGATAACGACACCAAAAAAAAAGAAACAAAAACAAAAGAATATTCGTTGTTTCCTTTTTTTAAGAAACACGATACAAATTATTGCTGTATGTATGTGTCATTATGATCCTTTGTTGACGTGGAAAATTATATTCTGTCCCATCAGCATTAAGCTGTGGGAAAAGGAATTCACAATTTTTGCATAAAATTCACGTGCTCGTTTTTTTTAATAAAAAAATTGATAAATTAATTGTCATTAAAATATGTAGATGAAGTCCTCGTAGTCTAGTAGGTAGTGTGTCGGTTTATTAGACGTAAGGCCAAATATGAAAAAAATATTTCTTCGACCACTGCCTCTCAGCAGATTTCTGGCAAAAACTCTGAGAGTAAATAAAATTGCCACGAAGAGTTTCTCAATCTGTCATTCGGAGTCGACTTTAAACTGTAGGTCCCGCCAAACATATATAAAATTAAAACACACAACATAAGTGGTGTGAGAAGCTAGGACGTAATCCTGACTGAAGGGTTGTAATGACCAATTATGTATGTATGTGTGTATAGTATTGCTTGGTTGATAACACCAAACTGTTAGCTAAATAACAGGAAACATTTAAAACTACAAGCTTTTATTCTCTTCAGATGAAAGAATTTTTGATAGTTGTGTTTAAAATGTAAACCTTGCCTGTTAATGCGCATCTCATAGTTGATGATTCAATGCAAAACATTTCATATTTCTCATCTTTTCATTCACTGCTTAGCTGCTAGAAACGATGATTGGGTAACGTTCAGCAAACTTCATTATATCGTTACATACTTTTGGTTTTACAGAGGACAAAATAACGAAAACTAATGTGTATGCATTTAATCTTTCGTCAAAGTATAGCCCAGTTCTGTTCCCTTTTCTTGATAAAACTGATGTTTTAAATGCAAACATTGAATTGAAATGTATTTATGAATAGAAAGTAAAAATAAGACACGAACTTTAATAATTCTGCGTATACTTAGAAAAGTTTTCGGTGGACCAGGCATTGTTACTAATAACGTCTTAGGGAAATGTTAAAGTAATGCGAATATTTCGGATGACATAGACCTCTGGACTAACAAACTGTGTTCCTGTACATGAGTTCTATGTTTATAAACATTAGTGCGTTCGTAAGGAGTCGCCGTTGTCTAGTGCGTGGTGTACTGGCTTTTTAGACATGAGGCCACGGATCAAACCCCAGATCAGTCATCGACAAAAAACGAAATATGAAAAATATTTTATTCGGCGACTTTCTCTCCACAGATTTCTGGCAAAAACTCTGACAGTAAGTAAAATTGCCATGAAAAGCTTCTCAAAAATCTATCGTTCGAAGTCGACTTTAAACTGTAGGTCCTGTCACTCATGTATTCAATTAACACACACAACAAAAGTAATGTGAGAAGTTAGGTCGTAATCCTGACTAAAGCAATGTAATGATCAATTTTGTATGTACATATGTACATATGTATGTTGTGTGATCATAAATACGATGTAAATTAATATTATGAGGAATTGTAACATCCGAAATAGGTATTGTGGAGGCAAAAGCCAATTCTGTGGATTGTGTTGCAAGGCTTCATGTCTACAACTGTTCTGTCTAGTGGTCTTGTCTGTTCTCATTGTTTCTCAACATACTACAGTGAGCTCCTGAACGAAGTCGCACTAGAAATATTCCATCAAAATTCAATACAGGTTCGAGTCAGAGATCTGCATGATTGTGAATCAAATGGCATAGTTTTGTATTTTCTAAAATGAATATTGAGCTAGCACATGACAGTAAAAAAATTAAATATTCTAATACATGATTCAAATAAACGACACTGTTGTCAAGAATTGCTTGTCACTGCTTGCTACTTCTGTTTATTTATATGATTCACAAAAGCAACGAATCGGAATGACTGTTTTGAATACTTTTTAAAAAAGTCTTCTAACATATGTTGTTTTATGTAACATTTCAAGTGAACCGAGAAGTTTTATAATTTACTATAATATAAATATTATTAAATAATACAAAATATTTTTGAATTTTTATTTTATTATTTATATTTCGGAAAAAGAAGAAGTTACATAGGCTATATCTATGTATAAAAAACGTAAAAAAATATTCTAATTCGTGTCTGAGTTTCATCAAGTAAAGTAGACTAAGTAATTATTTAGTACATACATATTATGTACATTTTGCAAATATAATAAATAAATAATTGCGTTACTTATACTTATAAACTGAATTCAGGAAAAGTAAATTATTTACAGTTTGTGGATCAATGCGATTACGCTTTTTGGTGATTATGTTACCTGCGGCGGAAAATACGCGTTCGGAAGCCGCACTGCTTGCGGGAGTACTCGAATTTTTTTGAGCAAGTTTGTGTAAACGAGGGTATTCCGAAGTGTGGTTTTGCCACCATTGCAACACATCAAAGTTCATATCAATATTCATTCTTAAATAACTGTAACGATTTACTTCATCGGATATACTTTCCGTAGCGGATAGGTTTGCTTGAATTAAATAATGAATTGGACTCGGAGAAGACGATACAGACTTCGTAATTTCGGAAATACAAAACGCTTTTACTTCTTCTAAATTGTTATCATTTAGGTAAGAATTGGTTGGTGGATGCAAGAAACAAGCCGTGCTTCTACTAATTGTGTTCTTTTTTATACGGTAAACTTCATTTTCAATATTCTTGGATCTCATTGTATTGAATTTTTTAAAAACTTTCAAATTGTTTTTCATTTTTTCGATTAAAGTTTAATACTGAGTCAACTCAAAATTTCATATGCTTTTGTGAGTTATTTGATTTCTATATAAAACAATCAAACAACAGTAAATTTTTTTTTATATATTCATGCTAACAGTACATAAAAAACAAAAGTGAATATATTACATTCAGTTGTTAGATAGTCAACAGTGCAAGTAATATCATTAAAAAATATTGATGTTAAACAACATAACAAAAGCAAATTACATGTGAATGGACAGTGAAAGTGAATCAACTCATGCAGTTCTCTGTTGCATACAATTCATGAAATTGCGAAAACATATTTGGGTACCAAGATTTTTGCTGTCCACTGTATTTGTAACATCAAAGCATAGATTTACTTGAAAAGATTTTGTCGCGCTTATGTGCTGTTTAATATTCCATGGAATTCTTTACCTTTTCAAACATAGCCGAAAGTTTGAAACCTGGAACGAAAGAATTTTTGACACCCAGAATTTATTTATAAATATAACTAGGCGATCATCTCATAGAACTACCAGCATAGTTGAGAAATGCCTGCCAGGAGTTACATACGTATGGCGAAATAACTGTAATCGGTTTTACAACAGGGTACTACCTTATACCTCATGCCATTTTTATTTATATTTTCTATTTCTTTATTCAATACAGAAAATCCAATAAATCTGTTTAATAACCGTAATAATGCAATATTTACACCATATTTTGGCAATTTGTATCGTGTATATTGTATTGAATACACTTTTGGTTGTGAACGCTCAATGTTATATTGTATTGTGTATTTCATATTCCAATTGTCAAAAAGAAAGAAGAAGACAAGCATTCATAACTTGGTTTTCAAACAACATAATGAAAAATATTACGGAATAAAGTAAATTAAATAATTATTTGTGTGAGAAATATAATTTTGAAATGTTAATTGTTAATTCAAGTTGCATAGAAATTCTGGCATTTGCAAAAACTGATAGCACGAAACCAATACAACTTTCAAAAACATATGAAAAAAAATAATCCAATGTAAGTGTATCGAATTTTTATATGAAAATTATTAACAACAAGCATACACTGTTGTATATCCGTCCAACAATATACGCCACACAACGATACAAGTGCTTGTGTGAATTGCCCAAGTGTATGAGTTAATTTCCTTAAACCCTATTATTCCTTCATGCGATTTTATTCATTTAGTATGCCGTACACACATGTGCAGGGGTAAGCTTGTATAAGTATGTGACCAGGCAAGTGATTATCTGAAAAGTAAACCAGATATTGTTATAAAGTTAATTATGGTTTGTAGGAAAGTCTCATTAATCACGTTTTAAAATTTTCCTCCATATAAGCAAGAAATAAAACCCTGGTTATCAATACGTCCACGGAATGTAATGGAACGTATGTTCGTTTTTAGCATATGAATAGTAATGTAGATGCAGAAATTACATCGCTGTCATTGCTTTTCGTGTTTTAAAAACAAACGTATGTTTTGTTACTTTCCGTGGACGTTTGGCTAACCGGTACTTAACTCAAAACAAATGAATACTAACTTGCAGCAGTAAAGCAAAATTCAACGTTATAAAATATGTTGAATGTTTATCGTGACCACAGCTATATTACTATACATTGAACGAGCGCTTACAAACAAACAATAACACAAATGCAAGGCGGAGTTATACTAATCGATTGATTCCCCTACATTATAACTAGTCTTTCTGTTGGAGCTAAATCCATTTGATTCAGATATTACATATACGCATTACATTGCACGCATTACAAACAGCTCCTTTAAATTAATAAAATAAAAAATAATTTTAAATATTGTAGGCCGCTATAGTTCACAGAAACCAAACTGACTAAAAAAAAACTTTTACATACCACTGTATGTTGCTAAGCTACGAAAGTTTATTAGAAAAAATCTGTACATTGCTGCGGTAAAACCTGTATGGTTGATTAGTGGTATTTCATAGTTCCCTATTCATGAAATAAAAAGTGTTAAATTGTTTTCCAATCTGTTTCACATTTTTTTTAGAATTTCTTATGGACCGTAATTGGTAGAAGAATATAAAATAATATATTGGCAACTACGTTTACCTTATAAACGCTCAGTTTTGCTGGAGAGTAGTAAGCAGAAGAAATTTTTTAAGTTGAGGTCATTACAAAATAATGTTGAATACAGAATTCTATAAAATTCTTCAAAACAAATAAAACATTTATACGGAATAGTATAGATTACCACTCAGCTTGAATTATAAGCAAATTATTCTTGGTTTATTTGGAGTTATAAGAATGCTTTAAAGGTTATTTATTTGACATCGTGTAATTTTAAATAGAATTTTATATTTTATTTATGTTTTTGATTTCAAAATAGAATTTAAGGATTCATAAAATTAAATTTGTAAGTGAATTTAAGACATTTTGGTTTGTTCTAAGTTAATAGGATGGCATAGGAAGTAGTCACAGCTTTACTGAAATAAAAGTTCATTTCGCTACAAATAGCAGCCGATTACGATACAATATAAAGCGGTGGCCAGAGAGTAACTGACGAGTCCTGATTTTCCAGTCACAATATTCATACATACATAATTGGTCACTACAACCCTTCAGTCATGATTACGAGCTAGCTTCTAACACCACTTATGTTGAGTGCGTCAATTTTATACATGAGTGGCGGGCAATCTTATTTACTCTCAGAGTTTTTGCCAAAAATCTGCTGAGAGGCAGTCGCCGAAGAAATATTTTTTTCGTATTTTCGTTTTGATGTCTGATCTGGGATTTGAACCGTGGTCTTACATACTATAAGTCGACACACTACCTACTAGACTATGGCGAATACTCACAAGATTCACCGTTAATAAGAAACCATTCCTCCCTTGGGATCAAGTTGAAAATCAGCTTAAAAGTGTAATCAATTTAGTAATCGATTTGGTGTCAAGTACTGCCATCTAAAGAGTAGCCTTACTACTACATCTATACTATAGATTCCAGTTGAGAAATCCCGAATCCTGATATTCCTGGATTTTCATGATTTTGCATATGGCGAATGGTCCCGGAATTTTTGGGATTATAAATACATATGTAATTTATAAAGTATAAAAATTAGTTTACGGTATTGTTTTTTATTTAGTACCGCTTTAAATAACATCCATGTAGTTTTGCAAGGGTATCTTGAAATAATTAAGTGGGTATTCTATGAATAAAATGATTAATGCTTGGATAAGATGCCCGCAATATAAGTTAAGAATATAGGATGTATAGCTCAATATGATTAATTATACACGATATTGCATATAATACATGTATAAGTATGTATAACATACGAAATGCGTATTTTAGCGTACACGTATGGCTTGTTTTGCAATTAAACGAAATATTTATTTTCGTACCGTTTACCAGTAATAACAGGCTATAAATGTTTGAAATATGTATCTTTTTTTATTTTATAATCAGCATTTAATGAGAAATCTAAGGGTCAGTTCAGGTCTATTTAATTCAGAGCTATATCGGTAGTCGCCGTAGTCTAGACTAGTAGATAGCAGAGATCAGCAATGAGTATTCAATAAGATGAGTAGAATCGAATCATAGTCATACGCATTCATACTTATTTTAATATCCTTCTCATACTACTCATATTCAAAGTTTGAAGTACTCATCATACTCATACTTAACAACACGTTGATTGATTATTGTTTATTTTGACTCCCTATGACTCAACATTTACAAGAATCACAAAATAAATATGATTCGCCTACGAACACTACAATATTCACTAGAAGGTTGTGTGTTTGCCTTACTTGCTGTCTTTGTCTTTTTATTTCTTTTGTAAATGCAACAACACTTAAGACTGTAAATTTTGATGAATGATTCGAGTAGATATTATAAGTATTTTTCTAAAGTTATGAATCTGAATGAGTAGGCTTATGAACCACACATATTTCGAATGGTATGAGTTTGATGACAACGTTGTTCTTATACTCATTGCACTCATACTTATAAATCAACGTTGTAGTGAGTACGAATTAATCAGAGTAGTTAAATTGCAATATTGTTGACTCACTTATATTCAAAATTTCGTGAGTGCTTATAAGTAGCGAAAAAACGATTCATTGCTGATCTCTGGTAGATAGTGTGTTCAACAAAAGAAAATATGATAAAATATTTCTTCGGCGACTTATTTTCAGAGCTTTTTCCAAAAGAGTTATTTAATCTGAGAATAAAACAAAATTGTTATGAAAAGTTTCTAAAAAATCTGTCGTTCGGAGTCGAATTTAAACTGTAAGTCCCGCCACTCATATATAAAACACACTCAACATGAGTGGTGTTAGAAGCTAGGCCGTAATCCTGACTGAAGGGTTGTAATGGCTTTTCAGAGAAATGTTCTGGCTCCAACAGTGCTCATGTGGAAGCCGTCCTCCTCGCATGCTTATCTACCTGCTTAAGCCGCGAATTCATATATTCCAGGGACCTATTTTTCTATCCAGTTGAATCAGCTCTTATTAGCAAGAACCAGCATGCCGCTAGGCTGTGAGAGGAGAACAATTTTCAAGTAAATCTGATTAATTTTTAAGGACTTCCGGATATGTTTATTTTTCTCTTGCACCCCTTGACATAAACCCACCTCCTACTTTAAGGGTGCATGTAATCAATTTGGTTTTGGGCTCATTTTAAAGAGCAAAGATCAATTGTCAATTTCTGACAATAGCGTTCTAGCACGTTAGTGTTTAGCTCTACAATTTTTCAAAAATAGCCAAAAACGCTATTTTTAGTGGTTTCAACCCCGTTTTTCTCGAAAACCTTTAAAACCCATGCATGACTGTGTAATCTTTATCGCATTGGATCTCCCCACTTCATAAAGGAATTTTACGCAGAAATTTATATTGAGGGCAATTCGCTGGAATACCATACCAAAAGATCGACCAAGCCATTATTGCATGTTCCTTATTAACTTTCATCCAAAAAACTTCAGCAATGAGGTAAATTTCTGGACGAATGAATATGTGAACAAGAAAAAGAGAGAGGATACCAATCAATATGAAATCTAAGAGCGTCCATTGTATTCCGAAAATGTCACTGTTTGGTATGGATTTTGGGCTGGCACAATAATTGGTCCATATTTTTATTTATATTGACGTTGGATAGACCATAAAAGTCGGCAAATATCTTTGGCCTTTATTGTATGATTTACACAACAACATCTTATTATTTCAACAGGACGGCACTACGTAGCGTACGTAGCCATATAAAGAGGAATTAATGTGAACTGTTTAATTAGATTAAAATATAGGAAGCTTTTATTCTTTTAGTACGGATGCTAATATCTTCCGATGAAACCAAACCATGGCAACTGTTGCCGTAAATTTGATTTAATTTTTAAAGCGTTCAATAATTACTTATTCATACATTACATAATCTGAATAATAATACAATATTTCTATATTCTCCAATAAACGAAAAGTAGCCAAAGTAAACGTATGAGTTTTAATAACAAAACCGACGCCTTTAATGAAACCTCACATTTATAAATATAATTGCCTGATGCATTAGAACCCCGATATACTTACTATACATATGATTGTACAAATAAATGTATGCCTGTATAATTGTGAGATTAATGGTTATTAATGACTTTAACAGGACATTATAAATTATGTATGCATGTTATCATGATATCGCGATTAATTACCGAATTTCTGACGTTTGCAATTTGGAGTCGTATTAATTTATGAGTGCCCAATTAAGGAATAATCGAATACCACCACCATCAGGCAACAAAACAAACAAAATACCACTGCCTTTTGTATTGGCTTGTTGAAACAGAACTTTCTTTTTCTTAAAAAAAAGCTTTTTCATTCAATATACTCACAGCGCAGTAAAATTTGTGCAAATGACTTCGAAGGTTAGGTTTAACGCTTGCACTGTAATAGTTTACCGATTTTAATCAACAACTGTCAAATTCATCTGTGTGATCCAACACACACCATAACATTGTTTCTTCTTGTAAAAATTTACGTTTAAACAATACAACGATCATAGTTTGGTCATCATAAACTTTATTCCGACTTTAAAATACTGCTCATGAAAGAAAGGATGTTTATGTATAGGCAGGAGGCCTACATACAGTGGGCAGCAAAAGTCTTAGTACGGCAATATATTTTTAAGAATTTAATGAATTTTAGCCAAAATTTGTATACAAATTTATAGTTTATATATTTATTTCATCAATTAATTTCTGTTTTATTATAAAACAAACAATTTTTTAATGTTTTTCATAAAACATGAGAAAAATAAGGAAAAGTTTCAGATGATTCCATAGATATCCCCAAGGAGAACCCTGAGTAAATTTAAAATTCAAAGCCCCAATATATGAAAATGTTATCCCTTTTATTTAGTAGAATATCCCTTAATTCTGGACGGTTACAGTTCGTCGAATCGACGAAGCTCATTTACTCTTTATCATACAACTTTTTTATGTTTGACCAAATTTCGTGCCACACAGCCGCAGAGCTGATGTCGTTTGGCCACCTCGGAGATGCGATTTGACACCGTTGCACTATTATTTGTGGGATTCCGTCAAAGATAAGTGTTACGCCGATAAGCTAGAGACAATTGACGCTTTAAAGGACAATATTCGTGAAGCCATTGGTGAAATACAGCTGCACACAATCGATAATGTGCTTAAAAATTGGACTGATCGTGTAGGCTACTGCATGGCCAGCCGAGGCAGCCATTTGAATGAAATTATTATCCATTATTAACCGGAAGGATTGTACTTTCAAATAAAAAAAGAATTTGAGAAAATATTCAGTAGTTTTCTTTTTTAAATCATTTTCAAAAAAAGTTATTTGGCGGACCCTTTACATTGCCGTACTAAGACTTTTCCTGCCCATTGTATATTCTTGATTGCAAAAGGTATAACACGTTATTAGTGCCAGAATAAACTCGAAGGTTTAAACATTTTTATACCATACCTTAAGAGTCTCAGTTTTCGTTTTAATTGTTTTCAAATTTTGACGCATGCAGTTGACAAATTCTTGTTTTCGGTTTTCCTTTTTTTATACCATCACAGTCAGTAATTGTTTTTTGCAGTGTTAACTTCAGTGAGTTGGCAAAATTAGAATTTTGTTTGGGTTTGTAACCTTTTTCGGTTTCTTTTAAACTTTGCAAAAGAAGAAAAAGACTGGAAATTCATTCACAGCCATATTATGGAAACATGATGGAATAAAACTCCAAAAGAATTATTTTCTTGTTATTTAATTAAATTTGTTGTAAATTTTAGTCCTTTTTACTAATGTAGTTTTATTATATTATTTTGCCTCACTTATTGGCTGTTACAGTAACACTTCTGAATAAATAATATAACACGGCAGCACGAAACTATTTCTCCGTTAATATTTTCGATTAATATCTTACATGTATGGTATGTGTACTAGCTCATATAGTACATAAATACGCCAACTGGAATACAGGTATAAATATTCAGATTGAATTTTTCTTATAACATAAATCTGAAAAATAAAAAAAATTAATTTTACCTTTCAAATAATCTCTCAATCTTACTCGGCATTTTTCCCTTTTCTCTTTTATTTCAATATAATTCGTTGCCTTATACGGTATCCAGATATGCACTTTAATTGCGTAAATCGCAATAAAGGCCATTATTGAGCTCAATATTTCATATAAACTTTCAATTAATTATTGCGCAATAAATACGAAAATTATTACAATATTGAGTAAAATGCGGCAGCACTGTCATAAGTCTGTTTAGTGAGCATATTACAACTAACCGAACACTTTTTGTTGATATTTGACAACTCAAGTCAAATGGAGAGTAAGTTTTTATTAAATTTATTTATTTATTTATAATTTTTAATAAAAAATAATCACTTTATATTTCCAAAGCTATGTATTCGGTGTAAAACAAGCTTTAGATACGGCCAGTGACAAGCTTTCGGCACAAGAAGCGATACGGGCATCTGATGAAACCATCAAATGGTTGGATGCCAATACCTTGGAAGAAAAAGAAGAATACGAAGGCAAAATGTATTTACTTACAAAACTCTGCACACCCATAATGGCGAAATTACATAATGGCGGTGGCAGTAGAGCTGGAGCATCGTGTGGTCAACAGGCAGGCAGTTTCGGATAAATTGTCAAATAAAATGAAAACAATAAATTGTTTTATGTTAAAACACTTTTAAAGAAAATTAAAAAATTTGTGGTTTTTAGATGAAATAATAAGTTTTAAAAACGTATAATTACAAACTTATATGATTTATATAAAAAATTTTAGTGTTAAGCAATCTATTTTTAAATTCAAATTTTTAAATTCAATTTTCTACAAACATATTTGAAAATCCTCTATTAAATTACATTCTTTGGATAATTTTTCAAACAATGTAATATGTAGGAACAATTCTGTTTGTGTGATTGGTAATTATTTCTTTTCAACTGCATATTAAAATAATAAATTTGTTTTCCAAAAAAACAAATTTTTTCGACACAAATTTTCGCGACCAAAATAAAAACAATGTTGTAAGAAAAACCAGCTGTCAAATGAATATTGAATAAGCTGAACTGCGTATATTATGCCTGAACACTTAAAATATTATACTCAATTAAACGAATATTGCATATCTGAACATAGTATTAAAATACAAACTCCATTCCATTAATCTCCATGAGAAATTCTTAAATTGTTATCTACCACCTGTAAACTTACTGTCTTACGTATTTATTTTGTATCAGTAATAGAGAAATCGAAATATTATCATTAACTTTTCAGTTGGTGATTGCATTATTTCTCATCACCTTTTTTATATCTTAAATGTTGTTAAATACGCACTGGGATACCAAAAAACTAATTTCATGATAGATTTTTTACATACATACAAATGTATTTTAGACTTACTACATGTCAATGTTCTTTAGCTTCTTATAGAAATGAAAAGAAAAAAGAAAAATGTCACAGCCACGTTCATTGAACAGATTTAGATTTTATTTTGTTTTTATCAACATCAAACACTTCAAATATATAGTATTTGTTTGCAAGGGACAACCAATCTACAATCACTCAATATCAGTATCAGAGTGTCCCTACTATTTGCAAATTAATTTATTGTAGACTTTTTCAAATGGTTTAAAAATGACGCCTGTTTTCAGTATCGTCCGTAAATAATCAGAAAAACGTTTGGAATGTAACACGTAAAAACATCACTCAACAAACGAAATTGGCTTTATTGATTTGATCGATTGAAGCTCAAGCTGTGTATTAAAGTAAAGTAAACTAAATTTTAATATGTATGGGTAGCCATGGCAATGTTATGTTTAAAGTAATGTTACATAGCAAACAACTTGATTATTTATATATTTGATACTACGCTGGAATAAAATGTCTGTAGTAAAATTAAAAAAAATCGGCCAACAATCAATTTTATGGAAATGAAATAATATAAAATTTTTACAAACTGAAATAAATTTGCAAACGGAAAAGAAATGTATATTGTTACGTTTTTACCTTTTTTAAAAAACGTTTAAAATATGAGTTCGTTTATTGCAAACAAAATTAAAATGTTCACAACTTCATTTTACAACAACAATTTGCTTAGTGCGTTGTTTTATTTACACTTCTGTTTGGGTAAGCACTAGAGTTGGGTTCTTTAGCTCTTTTGAGTGTTCGCTCTTTCTAGTTCAGCTCTCTGTAATGAACTAGTTCGTTCTTTTAGTTCAATAGTTCAGTACTTTTAAACAACTCCGCTCTCTTTCTCAATTTTATTTATATTTAAAATGATGTAAACAATACATATATACATTTAAAGGAATTAATGCATTCCGTGTATTTATATCAACTTATTGAAAAAAATAAAAACAGTATATAGTATAATATTTAACACATTTTCATTTTTATTAATTCATTTATGTGCTTGAAGCGCTTTTTAATCAAAATTACTTAACTAACTAATAATAACAACAAAACTTATCTAAATATATACATATATTTAAAGGGAAAAAAATAAATTGAAAAATAAAAAATGCAGCTTTTGAAAATCTTAATTTAATTATAGGGACATAAAAAACAAAAATAAAATAAATACAAAAAATAGAAACTAATAGTAATTCAGTCTATTGCAATCACATTTATTAATTTAATTAAAAAAAAAAACATTTATAATATGTTTATATAATAATATAATATACATTGTATTTACATTTTTGATATAAAGTTAATAGTAACTTGGCTCACATGTTATTGTGTAAAAACACAAGAGTGGAAACTTTATTTGGTTTGATGAGGGTCCTTCTTTCGTTTATTATTTGTCCTGTTGCTGAAAAAATACGCTCACATGGTACAGATGTGGCTACTATGCAAAGGCGTTTTAAAGCATACATGTACACCCTTGGATACAAATGCCTGCGTTCATTCCACCACGCAAGAGGGTCTTTCCTTCTTTCCAGGTACTCCTCGTTTAGGTACTTATCGAATTCTCTAATTCCAGCAGCTATGTTATTGTCAGATTTTGTAAGTCGACTGAAGTTCATGTCGAATTTTTTCCAAATATTTTTTTGTGCAACTTCAGCAATTCTTCCTTCCGTATCAGGTGTTTCAGTATTTGGTAGTCTAATTTGGCCGATTCTGTTGCGCAATAATTTCACAGCGTTTTCATAGGAGCTGTCATTTTTAAAACCTAATTTTTTAAATCTGGGATCTAGGATTGTGCTCTCTGCATATAAACTACTTCGTTCTAGTTCACCAAAACGATTAGTAATTTCTCTTTTCATCACGGAAATCAGTACTTTTATTTGACTTTTAGTTGCGTTAAAATCAGAAATTACACTTTCTAATAGATTACACAAAACTAAAACTTTTGATAGGGTTTCATTTTTTTCAGCTGAAATATCTTTCGCAACCTCATAAAATGGCTCGAGAACTGGTATTAGTTCGTCTAAAACCTCCCAATCTTGAAGTGCCAAAGATAAATCGGGTTTTGTGAGCGACAGGGTTGAAATTACAGCATCTTTTACGGCAACAATCCTGTTAAGCATGTCGTACGTAGAGTTCCATCGTGTTGGAACATCCTGCTTTAATTTTAGCTCTGGGAGTTTCATTTGCCTTTGAGATTCTCTTAGCTTTTTCATACCTTGTGTGGTTTTATTGAAAAATTCTACTATTTTTTTCACTTTAGAAACAGTATCACTCACCTCCGCAAGTGCTAATTGCACGATCAGGTTTAATGAATGGGCAAAACAGCTAATTCCACTCCAATTTCCCATACGTATCGCTGCAGTAATATTTGCCGCATTATCGCTCACAATTGCCGTAATTTTATTTTCAATACCAATCTCTTGCACCTGTTTTTTTATAAAATTTTTTAGGTTTTCGGCAGTATGTCTGTCATCATATTTGGCGCATGCCTTTGGCTATCATTTTCAACACTTGTCTATCGATTAGCTCAACAGTACGTACGGGTAGAGGCCTATGAAAATATTGTGTTATATTTTGTTGGGGTTGCTGAGGGAGCGTTGCACTTTGCCTGGATTGGAAGCTGGTAGAAGGTTGTATGTCTGGCATGTCTTCTTCAAGTACCTCTGGTGGAATTGTAGTCTGTCTTTCTTGATTTAATGGTGTAAGCGGATGTTTTGTTCTCATATGTCGAGAAAGATTCCCATGAGAACCCCCAGCAATGCTTAGGTTTATTTTGCAATATTTACACATTGCTCTATTACCTTCTTCTGCCGTGAAATGAGTCCATATTGCGCTAAATTTTCTTTTTTCAGCCATTTTTAAATATAAAAATTCACTTAGATCACTTTGATCATCCGACACTATACCAATAAAAATTCACTTAGATCACTTTGATCATCCGACACTATACCAATATGAACTCTTTCGAATAACTAGTGCTTGATTCACCCATGTTGTCTATTTATATATGTGGCTCTCTTCCTGAGAAAAAAATGTTTATTACAAATAACTCTCATTTTGATTTTTTACCCTGATTCTGTAAGTCGAATGTTTTTTTCCAGAAAAAAACATGAAGAGAGCTATTGAGCAGTTTTTCATAATGGGTGAATGCTACAGAAAACTCTCAGTAAGAATAACATTTGTTTTGTGTGACGTCACACTTGTACGGTTAGGTAGCATGACCACATTCAACCCATTTTTCAATTGCGGCCCTTTTAGCACTCTTTTGACATTATTGCTATGACGAGAATAACATTTGTTTTGTGTGACGCTACACTTGTAGGATAGGTAGCATGACCACATTCAACCCATTTTTCAATTGCGGCCCTTTTAGCACTGTTTTGGTATTATTGCTATGACGTAAATTTCCTACAATTTATTTCTTTGACAATTTACCTACCTGCTCTGAAAAATTTGAATACCCGGCAATAAATGAATGAAATCTAGTGTTTTGAAATTGAACCCTTTCCCGATTATTGGCAAGATTTTTTGACCTACCAGTGTCGAAAAATTTGAATTTCTATCAAAAAGTTAAGTCAATGGATTGGCGGAAATTTTGATAATTGAATCGTTAAAAACAATAATATATACATAAAATATAAATATTAAGAAAAACATAAACATAAAAATATAAATTTAAATTTATTTATATACATATATAAATAAATAGATTTACAATCTCTTTTGTCTTATTTAAATTTTTTCAATCTTATAGATTTTTAGTTGACACTATTATTTATAAAAACATACTTATTAGCGTAACAGACCAGATTATCTTGTGAGAGTCAAACTCACAATCGTTACGCTATGCACTAACTTTCCATGGAGCCCACTTAGAAATTTTATTAAAAGAAATATATTATAAATTTTTTTTTAGCTATTATGTGCTATTACTTCTAATGTATAAAATTTGAATTATATTCAAGAAATTCAAAAGCAAAAAATTTTAATTTTAATACATCGTCAAAAATTACATATGTTTTTATAAAAGTATATTTAATAAGAATTTCTGTGGATATTTCTCGCCTAACCCTTCTTTGAGTTAAATTGGAAAAATATATTATTTTAATTTGCTTATTTTTTTATTTTTTGCAATTTTCGCGCTTTTGTAGGAAAAATGTTGCCATAAGTTATTTTATTAGTATGTGGTAACACCGCCAATGATGGCACTACCATTTAACACTACGATAAACAACAGAAAAGAACGAATAAGAACGAAATGAACGAATAAGAAACGAGAACAAGAGCCAACTGAACTACGGAGCTAAAAGAACTCATTAGTTCAGTTGGCTCTTTTAGTTCAGTTGTATGAATAGTTCAATTGAACTAATTCGTTCGTGAACTACACAACTCTCGTTGAATAGTTCAATTGAACTACACCCAAACCTGTTTTTACACGGTTTTTTTTTACGCGAATTTGAAATAACACGGTTTTCAATCAGACCTACAAACATGTATGGCTAGATACAGAGAGCTCTATAAAGAGCTTTCCAAAGTTGGATCGCAACGCACTATAACAGAATTTGCTGTTAAAAGAAATAAACCAGTGCCAGAAGCAGCTTGTGAAGATGTAGTAATAAGTATTTCTATTGACGAGACTGATATTGAGCCACCCCAGCAAAAGAGAATGCGCTTGCTATCAGAAACTGACTCCGAATAAAATAAAATAAATTTTTTATTGAAAATAATTCCGTTCCTAATTGTCTTAAGAGTTTGATAACTAATTTTATTCTTATAAATGGAAGAGAATTTTAAGTTTTTTCTTTATTTTTTTATAATCATAAAATGAAATAAAATAAGAACTCTGTGTATACTATTGAACTAAATCTGTGCATTTTTATAAAGTTATTCAATTTTATAGGCATGTGTAGGCTGCTGCATCAATCCTATGTATATATTTTCAGTTTGTTTATACACTTACATACATACATAATATTTGTCTTTTTTTACGCGTTTTTTTTTTACACGGTATCCACTGGAACGTATCTACCGCGTAAAAAAAGGTTTGGGTGTATATAGTTCGTTCGTGAACTACACAACTCTCATTGAATAGTTCAATTGAACTACATAGTTCGTTCGTGAACTACACACATGAGAACGATAAACAAAATAAAAGAACGAAATGAACGAATAAAAAACGAGAACAAGAGCCAACTGAACTACGGAGCTAAAAGAGCTCATTATTATGAGCGGCTCTTTTAGTTCAGTTGTGTGAATAGTTCAATTGAACTAGTTCGTTCGCGAACTACCCAACTCTAGTAAGCACTAATAACTGTTCGGTAGAACTTTACAACGGCGATCTTCAAACCACGACTTTTCTTTTCACATTGCTTGTTGTTGCGTTCTCGTTTACTTGTCTATCCCCTTTTCTTTCATACTGTTGTTGTGGGTTTACTTGTAACAAGTTGGTTGTATGTAGCTTTTGCTCATTTTAATGTTAAACGATGTACACCGTTTCTATTTTCGTAACAATATTTACAAGATAAGTAAATGGCTGTCATTTACTATTTAAAGACTTTTTCATGTAAATGTAGCTCACGACGGTGTTAAAAGTGCTTCGTCCTTGAGATTCAGTTTTAGCATACAATATTTTGACCAGATCTAGAATTGTGGCTAGCTTGTCTCCTTACACGATTCACTTCACATGTCTTCATATGAAAATAGTCTAGTGGTATGAAATGAAAGAACCTTGTAGCAAATTTTGAGATTTATTGCTTGTCTCTTAACAGGTACGCAGGTTTGGATTAGACATCGACTAAGTCCAAATCGTCCAGCACAATAAACACAACGCAATAATCTCTCAAAAATAGAATACATGGGTAGAATACATGGAAGTGATGATTTTAAAGGCAAAGCAGCAACAAGCAAAGGTTCTCCAGCGTAGCATTTAGGTTAAGTTTTATTTTTGTTCGCAACAATGATAGAATTAATGCTTAAAGTGAGAGAATTTCTGTTGGCGATGAGATAGATTAGTGCTATCAATACAAAAATATACATAAAATAGAGTTTTTAAAAACGTAATCTATGAAATATGAACGGCTAATTTTTATATGTTTTGTTGCAAAATTGTTGTGCTTGCTGCGTTGTATTTAGGCTAAAAAACTGTAAATATCTTACGATACCTTTCTTAGTTTTCATCGTGTTTTCGTTTTTAAAGGTTTACGGTAGAATGATTTTCCCAGCCTACAAGCCTCACAGAATAGTTCTTGAACTTCCACTGGTTATTTCTCAAATTCGATTTGTCTAGCTACATTGTTTAGAATAATTTCGTGATACAAAGCCTATTTTTCATACAGATCGATCATAAGTATTTTTTGCCACATGTCAGCATAGCTGCCAGATTTGACGATTTATCGTCATTTTGACGATTTTGAGCTCCAAAAATATCATTTTGACGATGTGACAATTTATGCCCTTATTTTGACGATTTTTAGAAATTACAAATTAACATCTTTTTCTTTACTTTAGCCCATTAAAAGCCACTTTAAGCTTTGTATTTACTTTGCAATTGTTACTATTGGAAATTTATATTAGTAAAAACAAGAAGTAAAATATTATATTTTAAAGTTACTTTCGAATACCTGTGATGATTTTCTGTATTTAACGCCTTTTTCATCCCTTAAAAGCAAAAATTTTCAACTCTTAAATAACCTCGTAGTGAGAATAATCTATCAGTTGTCGTTGCAGACAATTTTAAAAATTCGAGAATAGTTCCCAATATTATCATCGAAGAACATAGGAAAGCGCCGTTATTTTTTTTCGTACGACCATCACTCAGGGGATGGATATCATTGTGTTTGGAACTATGAAAATATGTTATGGGTAGAAGGAAAGAGAGGACAGTATTTATGGACACTAGGCTTGTATATTTTTATACCATAAGTAACAGGAAAGACCACTGCAGGAATTGAGTCCGACAAAAAAGTATTTTTTGTAATGCAGTGTGCGATCCATTGGCCAATCAACCACACATGGATGTGCTAGCCAAGAAAGACGTTGAGTCACCGACCCATACATGAGAGTTGTATTCCATTCTCGGTCGGAACTGATGGAACTGAAAAATGTATCGGTTCCAGCCAACATTACACCGTAATTTTCATGCTCAGAATGTAAAGAGCTCCTTAATATTTACACATACCGATAGATTAAGATGATGCAATATTATTGCTGCGCTTATGTGTTAATAAACAACACTGGCATAGATTGTTTAAACCTTAAACAATGTTTTCCTGAAAATGTTATCAAATTGCTCTATTTTTAGAAAAAAAATGTAAGTCTAGCTTTTAATTTCTAACAAATTTTTTTTAAATGTTTTATTTTTGAACTTATATTTTATTTTATGTTTATATGCTTTACTACAATAGAAATAATTTTGGTTTTTGAAAACATTTAATTTACTTATTTATTTTTTCTGATGATTTTTTGACGATTTCAATAAACGTTTTTGACGATTTTAACGATTTTTTTTCAAATATATGACGATTTGGTGCCTCATTAATCTGGCAGCTATGCATGTCAGTATCATTATTTGTTCATTTATTTATTTATCAATTACAATAAAATTACAAATTATATTTTAATTATACACGAGCTGAGTAACTATGACCATGTGCTCTCTGTAGTGTCACAGACCAGAGTCTCTGGTGGGTATCGAATCCACGACCCTCACGCTAATAGACTAGCACACTACCAACTAGACTACCAGGGCACCCAAGTATCATTTTTATGCCGAAAAAAGAATTATGAAAAACCATATTCAACAACAATATAAACCACACTTTTTAGTAAAATCCTAAATATAAATTTTCCTTATCTAACAACATAACCTTTTGGGTCAAAAAAAGCATGTGTAACCCTTAAAAAATAGGAATATGACTACTAGCCTATTCAACTGATCGTATTATTATGTATGGATGAAGACAAATAAATTTGAAATTAATCGGGAATTTCAAAATAGGAATTAAAAACAAAATTTTAGCTCTTAGATTGCAAATAAAATAAAAATAAGTTTGTGTATAGTTTTAATTTAAATTCTTTATTATTCGGACAATTCTTTGTGCCACTGTCCACAACTTGATGTAGCAACAACAATTGCTTTGTTTGTTATTCCTCTGTTTACACCCTTTGCATAAACAATAACAATTATTAGACAGTATTGTTTGACAGATCTTTTTCAAAGCACGATTACTCTCTTTAAACGCACTGCGTCTTCACACAAGACTGACTGAACTATTAGTCACTCAGTTACTTGCTTTGCCTTGCCTTTTATATGGCAGGGTAAACAGTGTGATGAATGTTCTTGAAGGCGAATGTTCGACTACTCGAGATCTCTGTAAATGTTAACATTGTTGTAACATTATTGTTATTTGAAAATTTTGTTTACATTTATTCTTGTAGTGTTTGTTGTTGTATTTTTCTTTACTTGGTTTTTATGCTGGTGTTTGTTGTTATATTACGCAGTGTAATAAGTTGTAAACGAATTCATTGTTTTTGTTTTTGTAGCTTTTGTTTATAATTTTAATGTTAAACGATGTTAACCGAAGAACACCAGTATCTAGATTTTCCATTATTTTAACATTATGTTTATAGCTTAAGAAACTAGCAGTTAATCTAGCGCCATTTATATTAATTACGTGAACGAAAAGAGAAAAATTATTAACTTTGACAATACCTTATTACTTTCATTCTTTCGTTCTTTCGTTCCTTTTCATCCTTAAACTCAGAAAAAAAGAACTAAACCCAGTGAACATAACCGCCTGGGAATACCAATATTAACGTGGAGGACATAATTTGCGTTTTTAAGACAAAATGTCTATAGAAACACCAAAACTAGAAAGCAAAGGAAAATAAAAGAAACCGTTTGTTTAATTTATTTTGTTAAAATTTCCATTAATTATACAAATTTCTTGTGCATTGAACTTAAATACCCTTTCCTCAATTTTTTTCATTAATTTAATATTTGGAGAACATAAGATATGGAACGGAAGAGAAATTGATTTGGGATAAATGTTAATTAGTGAATATGACCTTTTTTATTACAAAAGAAATGACCTTTTTTCAGGAAGTCTATCGTGTCGAATACAAAAGATAAATTTGTATTTATTTTTGGTAATGTTTGTGGCCTTCTGCAAAGAAACATAATATTGAAGTGTAAACGGTTGTATCTTACTTCACTACAACATATTTGTTACGTGATAAAATCAATGAAATATTAATTTTATTTAAATAAAATGCGAGGCTGATTTTGTTTTAAATATCGATGTTTATTTCCTTCTAGTTCAATAGCGACTGTCTTAAAAAATTATAACAAGTTAATTTGAAGCGCAAAAGAATTTAAAATAAATAAGTATTTAACTAAATATGTGTCCCGTTATAAAATAACAACAAAAACCAAATTACTTAAAAATGCAATTGTTATGTACTTAGGGTTTTACATTACTTTCCAATAATAATAAAAAAAATGATCAAGTGAGAATGCGACACAAGAGAAAATATTAAAAAATTTACAAAAACAATATTATTGTTGAAATTATTAAAAATAAATTTAGGATGCTCACAGTTTAATTAAATAAAATTTAATTAGAACAAATCAAAAAATTAAATTAATAAATTAAACATAAGGTGTTGGCTGCGATCTTATCCGACATGCTCCCCCCGTTGAAAGGCCCCTCTTTCAAGATGAATTTGGAGGAGGTAAAGGAGCTACTTTATGAATAGGACGACGAAAAGAACCATTTTTTGACTTAAGCTCTACTACTCGAACTCGTCCATCAGAATCAAGTATAGCTTTTGTTATTCGAGCCAACTGCCATTGTTGTGGTGGGGTATTGTCTTCATGAACTACAACAAGTTGGCCTTCGATGATATTTGGCTCCACCTTTGACCATTTGGCTTGTCCTTGTAGTGACAAGAGATAATCCTTAGACCATGCTTTCCAGAACTGGTTCTTTAAATACGAAATTCGCTGGAAATGACTAAGAGACCCTGGTTTGGTAAGATTTAAGGTTTCTTCAGGAAGGGCCACTAAAGGTGAACCAATTATTAAGTGGCCTGGTGTTAAGGCTTCACCATCATTAGGATCGTCAGACATTGGAGCGATGGGGCGAGAGTTTAAAATGGCCTCAACTTCAGCCACAAGTGTCTGCAATTCTTCAAATGTAAGATACGGCACGCCGATGTTTTTTACGAGCAATGTTTTAGCTGATTTAACAGCTGCCTCCCATAAACCAGCGAAATGTGGGGCACGAGGAGGAATGAAACAAAATTCAAAACCTTTCTGAACCGAATACGTTTTGAGCTCATGAACGATATCTTGATGGAACAACGAATTTTTTAATGCAACGAGTTTGTTGCGTGCTCCGACAAAATTTGTGGCGTTGTCGCAGTAGTTTTTTTGGGGAATGCCTCTTCGACTGATGAACCGTTTCAAGCACATAAGAAATGTGTTTGTTGAAAGGTCGGACACCACTTCTAAATGCGCGGCCTTTGAGCTGAAACAAACAAAAACAGCTATATAAGTTTTGTAGGGCACTTTACCTCGGCTACGATGTGTGGCTAGAAAAGGACCACAAAAATCCACCCCAGATAAAAAAAACGGTCGATTAACTCGAAGTCGATCAGCTGGTAAGTTACCAATGATTTGGTTCATTAATTTTGGCTTATAGTGGAAACAATGGATGCAATTTCGAACGACCTTGCGAACCACTTCTCTGGCGTTAATGAGCCAAATTTTTTGACGAATGATACCCAGTAAAACCTTTGGACCAGCGTGTAAATGAAGGCGATGCAAATATTCGATGTACAATAATATAAAACGATGATTTTTTGGAACCAAAGCAGGAAATCGGGCATCATATGGTATAGGTGCCTTTGATAGACGGCCACCAACACGAAGTAATGTGATAGCTGAGCCATTTTTTAATTTCATTTCTTGTAGAAATGGTGTCAATTTCTGTAGCGAGGGATGAACAAATTTTCCTTTGGAAAGTGCGGCAATGTCCTCCTTGAAATTGGCATTTTGAATATGGCCAATTATGCGCCAGAAAACACAATCTAATTCTGCTACGGTTATATGAGTTGCATCTGCGGGCTTCAAGTTGCGGTCTACTGGGTATCTGTTAAAAATACGAAAAACAAATGAAATTATTCGAATTACTTTATAAAATGATGAATGCTTATCGATTATCTCTTCGATCATTGATTTTGGGGCATCAGTACACTTGAAAACAGCCGCTTTTCTTCTTTCCAAGAATCCTGAGCTAATTTTTGTCTCATAATTTTTGGGCCAAATTGATTGATGATCAAGAAGAAAACTAGGACCGTTAAACCAAATTGTTGTTGGTAATTCCTGTGCACTACATCCACGGGATACAATATCAGCAGGGTTGCTTTTGGATGGAACGTGACTCCAGATAATATCTCTTGTATTGTTTTGAAGTTCGGAAACACGATTAGCCACGAAACAATGTAGAGTTGATGAGTGTAGCTTAAGCCATAGAAGTACAATTTTCGAGTCAGTCCAAAAATAGGTTTTCGATACAAAATTAGTCATTTTTAATTTTATTTTCTCCCACGTTTTACTAAGTAGAACAGCGGCACACAGTTCAAGTCGGGGTAATGATTGTGCCTTAATAGGAGCTACTTTTGACTTAGCAATCAGCAGAGTTGTTTTGTATTTGCCTTCGACCAAAACTCGAAAATAAAGGCAACACCCATAAGCACGTTGGGAAGCATCTGCGAAACCATGGACTTCACCAAGTGTTCCAGGTGATGTAAACACATATCTGGGCACCTCGATATTTTTTATATATTGTAAGTCATCTCTTATTTTGAGCCATAAAGATTTGAGATCTTCATTCAGTTTGTCATCACAGCCGTAATTCTGGACCCATATTTCCTGAAGAAGGATTTTACAGCGAACCACGACTGGGCTCAAAATTCCCAGCAAATCATAAATTCTTGCAACAAGAGACAGAACTGACCTTTTTGTTGGCTCGATTAATTCAGGCAATTCAAAACGATAGCAAAAAATATCTTGTTTTGGTTTCCAGGACATGCCTAAGGTTTTCCTAATTTCGTCTTCTGGACCTTTTATCGGGACTTCAGCTTCAGTTTTCGAGGTAACCTCAAAACTATTACTGCTCCATTTTGCCAATTCGAGCCGTTGCAATTTAAGTACGTGAACCAACTCTGCCTTCTTCTTAAGCAACGTTTCGACGTTATCGGAGCCAGTAAGAATGTCGTCTACATAAAAATCTTCTCGCAGGGTCTTGGAACCAAGAGGAAACGATGAGTTATATTTATCTGCAATGAAAAACAAACTGCGAATTGCTAAAAATGGGGCTGCAGACAAACCATATGTAACAGTGTTAAGTTGAAACACTTGCAATTTTTCCTCCCTGCTGTTGCGCCATAAAATGAGCTGGTATTTGCGATCCCGTTCGTCGGCTTCAAACTGTCGATACATTTTAGAGATGTCAGCTGTGAGCGCAAATTTGTTCAAACGAAACAAAAAAAGTGTGGTGATTAGGTCCTGCTGAATTGTAGGGCCAACCATAAGAATATCGTTCAACGATATGTTTGATGAGCTGCGAGCTGAGCCATCAAATACGACACGAAGTTTTGTTGTAGTACTCTCTGGACGAAGTACACAATGGTGTGGAATGACGAAATTTGGTTTATCTAGCGAGTGAGTATACAACGACATGTGTCCAAGCGACAAATATTCATTCATGAACTGAGTGTACATAGATTTAAGTGTTGAATCACGATCTAAGCGTTTTTCGAGAGACAAATGAGTTACCAAGTACCTCTGGTGGTTTTTTAAACGGTAAACGAACTTGGATCTTACCATTTTCTACAACTCTGACGTTTTTAATGTAATGTTGTTCACAAGCTTCCTCTTCCTCTGTGAACTTCGACGGAGTGTTTACGTAGTCCTCAATCTCCCAAAACTTTTTTAATGTGGTATCAACGGAATCTTCGGCAGTTTCAATAGCTAAGTTGCAAATCATTGGAGCTACGGGCAATTTAGTTGTGAATTTACCACCGGCAATCCATCCGAACAATGTATTCTTTAAAGTTGGGCCACTATCTCCTAATGATATTTGACCGTCTACCAACAAGTTAAAAAAAACCTCTGTACCTAATAACAATTCTATCCGCTGGGGTTTGTAAAATAATGGATCGGCTAACTGAAGAGTGTTGAGTATCTCCCAATGAGATGTTTCGATGTGTTCACCGGGCTGACGAGATGATATTGACTTAGTTACCGCAAAATTTGAGGACCACTCGAACGAATTAAAACGAGATTTTACTGCAGCATCAACGTAAGATTTGATTCTTGTGCGCACTTCACCAATGCCGGAAATTTCTTGGGTGTACGGATGAAAACCCAATTTGAGCCTTTTTGCAGTTTCTTCTAGAATGAAATTTATTTCTGAACAAGAATCCAGAAGAGCTCTTACCGGTTGAAATATGCCACAAGAATCTTTGATGAGAACCACAGCTGTTGGTATGAGTGATCTTTTGAGGGCCCGAGTGACGAAAGTAGTTGAACGATTATTTTCAACTTGAACTGGATTGCTTACCGAAGAACTATTAGGTTGATTTTGAACGATACCATGAGTTACTGGAAGGTTTAAATTTTCAGGAACCTTGTAGAAATGAAGCACTGTGTGATGAGCTGATTTGCATACCTTGCAGCGAGATTTATATGGACAATTCGAAACCATATGACCTTTGTTCAGACAATTGATGCAATGGCCATTGCGCTTTACGAAAGTAAAGCGTTCCGAAACAGGATGGGATGAAAAGGATGCACAAGAATTTAAACCATGCTCCGACGAACTACAATACGAGCACTTGGAGTTTGACTGAACGAAAGTGTGAGATGGACGTTTAAAATTTGGTTTTGCCTTTGCAGCATTAAATTTTTCCAAATTTTCAACCTTTTTACCATGGCTTTCCAAAAATTGACAACGATTGCTTAAAACGTCATAAAATGCATCCCAAGTCGGCAATGATTTGAATTCTTGTTTCTCATCGTAGTTCAATTTTGTTTCAGGGTCGACTTTCGATAATACAATGTGAACCAGAATACCATTCAGCACATCCATTTCTGAACCGAGAGACAACAAAGAACCACGAATAGCCGAAATAGTATCAATGATTTTTCGCAACGAAGCACTGTCGCCTTTGATCATATTAGGAACACTAAATAAATCATTAACATGTTCTAGAAAAATTAACACTTTGTTGTCGTAACGTTCTTTTAATCTCTTTAGCGCCTTAGCATAATTTTTTTCGGTTACCTGAAATGGTTCGACAACTGCCAAAGCTGGCCTGATAAGCAGTTTAGCAAATAATTAAATTTGTCGACATCCGTAATTGAATGATTTTCGTGAACTAAATTATTAAAAGCAGTAATAAACCTTTCGTACTCAGCATACTTGCCATCAAATTTGGGTAATCTTAATGAAGGAAGACGAGATGAATGCACTGCACCAGCAACAGAAGCATTAAATTGAGTAACATCCATTGATACAGAACCACGACGACGTTTTAGAATGCCTAATATTTTTACCTTTGTAGCGATGAATAAATCCTCGTAATCAGTTCGGCCATTATCAGAGGAGCAAAGCTGTTCAATTTTGCCTTGCACGTGACTCAATTGCTTGAAATACGATTCTAGAATTTCCAGTCTGCATTCCAAAATGGCGTCATCGACATTTTCGCAATCTTTTTCTATCTTTTTCTGCATATATGAGAGGTTTCGCTTCATTGTACTTCTTTGATGTTTTAGTGCTGCTAATTCTGAGCTACTGGCATTCTGTGGCTCAGGAATTACTTCATCGTTGTTGGCCATTTTATTTTAATTTTTTAAGTTTGTATATTTTCAAACCACGAAACGATATTTTTATCTTCGAATTGGAGGTAGCACTTAAAGTTGGTTTCAAGACTTTTTCGAAAATGCACTTTTACCACTATAGGCAAATGCACACAAACAACGATATATTGTGATAGCTATCACCTAGGGGACACGAGAATATGTACGACCTTGAAATATTTGCAGTAGGTGACACGAGAAAAACCAAAAAATTGGTACTAGGTCACGCGTAGACTACAAATTATTTGTAAGAGCTCTATCACAAATCAAACGAACAAAATATTTTTGATGTGGCTCTACGGGCCAAAAAGTCCACAAAAAAACCGATTAAATTTTTATTTAAATTAAACTTTAGAACTACCGTCCTGTCACGGTCGCCAAAATGTTACGTGATAAAATCAATGAAATATTAATTTTATTTAAATAAAATGCGAGGCTGATTTTGTTTTAAATATCGATGTTTATTTCCTTCTAGTTCAATAGCGACTGTCTTAAAAAATTATAACAAGTTAATTTGAAGCGCAAAAGAATTTAAAATAAATAAGTATTTAACTAAATATGTGTCAAGTTATAAAATAACAACAAAAACCAAATTACTTAAAAATGCAATTGTTATGTACTTAGGGTTTTACATTACTTTCCAATAATAATAAAAAAAATGATCAAGTGAGAATGCGACACAAAAGAAAATATTAAAAAATTTACAAAAACAATATTATTGTTGAAATTATTAAAAATAAATTTAGGATGCTCACAGTTTAATTAAATAAAATTTAATTAGAACAAATCAAAAAATTAAATTAATAAATTAAACATAAGGTGTTGGCTGCGATCTTATCCGACAATATTTTCTTGTATTATCTGTATTTACTAATAAGAGGCGTTTAAGGCTACTGCCGTACTTCCGATCGCCGTTGACTACAAACGTACATACATAATCGGCCATTACAACCCTTTAGTCAGGATTACGGCCTAGCTTCTCACACCACTCAGGTTGTGTGTGTTAATATTATACATGAGTGGCGGGACCTACAGTTTAAAGTCGTTCCGAACGACAGATTTTTGAGAAGCTTTTTCATGGCAATTTTATTTACTCTCAGAGTTTTTGCCAGAAATCTGCTGAGAGGAAGTCGGCGAAGAAATATTTTTTCATATTTTCGTTTTGATGTCTGACCTGGGGTTTGAACCGTATCCTAGACGTAGCCAACACACTGCCTACTAGACTACGGCGAAGTCACTGACGGCGACTGATAACACTACCTTACATGAGAAACTTCATGAAGCAAAAAGTAGTTCAGCATATAGAGGATAAAACAAAATAAATAAAAATATTTTCAAATAATGTCTATGACGTGTATATTCTTATTCTCTAAATATTTAGACCGCTCTAAAGACCCTAGAGAACTTTTGGCCAGGTGAAGATGGTCAGCATTATATGCAATAGCCAGACTTGTCAAGTCTGTGACTCACAATTTATTTCTATTTGACTCGATTTCCGTGGAGATTATGTGCTTTAATATAATATCGATGATGAGATAGTGAATCGAACTAAGACTTTTAATGCCAAGAAAAACTTTCTGCTTTGTCAGATTACCCCACAGTACAATGTAACTAAAGTGGTAAATTTTCATAACTTAACTGAATTGCATTTGGATATCATTTTGATTTTCATTACTACTAACTTTGCTTCTACCTTAAGTTGCAGAGCTCATTTATTTTATGGTAGAAAGCAACTAAAGTTTCCAATTAATAACATTGTGATTGAATAACCATTTGCGTATGACCCAAAATATATGTATGTTTGGTAAATGGTCACCACCAACTTGCCTTACCATTGTACTTTAAGATTAATTAATTAAATTTTCAAAGTTCTACATTTCCATTTGTTACAGTTTTAGGGTTTTGTTTTCTATGGAATAAAGTGATGGATGAAACAAAGGCATAGTTTTTCATTTACTGTGTTGGTTGACAGATTAAATTTATTTAATTATTTATCAACGATTTTGTGGTTTAGTAAATATTAATTGTTTAGGCTAGTATTGGCGGCAGTGGTCTAGTAGACATAGCTGCCAGATTTGACGATTTATCGTCATTTTGACGATTTTTAGAAGTTAAAAATTTTCATCATATCCTTTACTTTAGTACATTAAAAGCCTCTTTACGCGTTGTGTTTGCTTTGCAGTTTAGGTTAGTATTAACAAGGAGTAAAGTATTATATTTTTAAATTATTTACGAACACCTGTCATGACAGCACATAATATGCTAACTAACCGAAGTAAATAAAAACACCAATTAGTATATGGAACTTAAAAAGAAATGATCAGATCTTTAAAGAAAAATGGTAAGTTCTTCAAATATCTACAAATACCCTAGCATTACCCAGCAATTAATAGCAATACCAAGAATTTTGAAATAAGATTGGCACTTTTCGTAGTTGGGCATAGCTTACCACTTGCCGTTGAAGACCATTTTTAAAGATTCGAATATATCTTCTAATATTACCCTAGGAAGACCAAAGGCAAGTAGCAATATTATTTTTTCGTAGAACCAACACTAATGGGACGGCCCCTATACACGCAGTGCATTGTATTGGAACTAGAAAAATCTTATATATAAAAATGTATGTGTGTTTATTTGTTTGTTTGTTTGTTTGAAGTCTATAGACGGCTAAACGGCTGAACCGATTTTCTTGAAATTTTCACAAATTTTCATCTTCCTGTATGTCTGGAAGGCTTTTTATGTTGAAATAGGCAAATAAAATAAAATAAAATAAATAAAAAATATGAGTGTTATTGTCTAACAAAATATTACGTATACGTCACCCGTCAGCTCTATGTAATATTTTATACACGACAGTAATTGAAATACGTCTATATATACTATATATAAAAATGAATGTGTGTTTAATTGTTTGTGTGTTTGTTTGTTTGATGTCTATAGAGGGCTAAACGGCTGGACCGATTTTCTTGAAATTTTAACAGTACCTTCCTGTATGTCTGGAAGGAACTTTAGGCTACTTTTTATTTTAAAATTTCAAGAAGGCGAGGTGCCAAGCCCACATACCCATATAAAAATGAATGTTTGTTTGTATGTACCTTATACAATCGTAAACTATGCTTTTGATCATGTTATGATCTTCAGCAAAGTTGTTGCGCATGAGCCGACGAAGGTTTCTAAGTTGGTATGACCAATTGCCACGCGCAGGGTACAGCTCATATGTTATAAGAAGGAGGAAAGAGATAGTAGTATTTGTGGACACTAGATTGGAATCCCTTTTTACCATAAGTGACAAAAAACAACTCTGTAGAAAGGGAGTTCCACATACGAATAGTTCGACTAAAGCACGAATTGTGTCTGTAATGCAGTGTGCGATCCTCTGGCCAATCGAGGTTCTCTTTGAGGAAGACGGGTGTTACGAGGAATACAAGGAATATATTGTTTAAACTTTAAATTTTTTCTTGAAAATTATATTAAACTTCTCGATTTAAAAAAATGTCAGAAATGAAAATGAGGAATGGTATCTTTTAATTTCTAGCTTTTACTAAATTTATTAAAATATATTAGTTTTATCACAATCATCAGCTAATGTAGAGAGAGCCAATTAAGCTAAGTTAATTTAAATTAAACTAAATTCCTTAGAAGCAATATTGTATAAAAAGATTATTTAAAACTTAGCAATCGTAACTGCTTAGACTTTAATATTGTATCTGATTTGATTAAAATGTTTAATTCTAATATAATATATATATGTATATATATATATATATTACGATTTCAATGAACGTCTTTGACAATTTTTTTCTAATATTTGATGATTGGATGCTTTATTTATCTGGTAGCTATGCTAGCATATTAGACGTGAGGCGATAGTGTAAATTCTAGGTCAGAAATCTCCAACAAAGCGAAATATGAAAAATAATATTTCTTCGGCAACTTCCTCCCAACAGATTTTTGGTAAAACTCTGAGAGTAATAAAACTCTAGAAACTGTTTTATTTTTCTAATTTTCGCCGGTAGTCTAATTTATTCTTATCAAATAAACAGATTTCAAAAAGTTTATTTAAATGGCAGCATTTCAGAGCCGCACAATATTAGTAGAGTTATTCCGCAGCGGTCAATACTGTGGCCTCTGTTATTTTGTATGTAAATACCAGATGTTTTGGTCGACTGTGACATGCTTATGATGTGCAGCTTTATACTAGTACTCATAAGGAGAACATTACTTCTTGTTTAGATTGCATTATTCGTAATTTAGTAAAAATTCAGAGCTGGGTTTCAGCTAACGGACTATGTATCAATGATTTAAAGTCGAAATGTATTATAGTTTGTAAAACCAATAGATCATATGGCATATCTAAATTGAGTATGAGGAAATAAAAATGATTTTGTCGAGTCTGCAATCAATCTGGGTATTGTCTTTAATGGCAATTTATCTTGGCCAACCATATAAGTGTCGTTGTTGGTAGAATTTATAGTATGCTCCGAAACTTGTCTGTTGTCAGAGATTCAATTCCTTTTGCCATTCGTATGAAAATTGCTAAAACGTACTTAATTCCTGTACTTTTAAAAGGGTGTGAAACCGTCGCAAACTGCGATAGTAATGACAAACAAAAACTCAACCGAGCATACAACAACATGGCAAGATATGTCTTTCTTAAAGGGCACCGGAACCATATTTCTCATTTAGTTACCAGTTATTTATTGTAGAATTTAATAATCTTTTGACAATTATAAGCCTCATTCTATTACATACATACATACATAATTGGTCATTACAACCCTTCAGTCAGGATTACGACCTAGTTTCTCACACCACTTATGTTGTGTGTGTTAATTTTATACATGAGTGATGAGACCTACAGTTTAAAGTCGACTCCGAACGACAGATTTTTGAGAATCTTTCCATGGCAATTTTTATTTAATCTCAGAGTTTTTGCCAGAAATCTGCTAAGAGGAAGTTGCCGAAGAAATACTTTTTGAAACTGGACCTGAATATTTCTCTCCGTCTGCCGGACTACTGCAGCGTGTTTCAGGTGGCAATTTACCGGGTCGCTCAATGGATCCTCGTCAACGGTGCTCCTTTCACTCGCGTCGCGGTCTTTTCTGATAGTCAGGCCGCGATAAGATCTATATCGGGTTTCGTGAATACCTCTAGGATGCTTGGGGAATGTCGCCGTTGTCTCTACCTTCTTTCTGAGCGATTCAACAGTGTCTCACTGGTGTGGGTCCCCGGGTACAGTAACATTCCGGGAAACTGTAGGACCGACGAGCTTGCCAGAGCTGGTGCGCTCCTTCTGGAATCCTCTTCAATTGAATTGGTATGTCACTTGCCTCGGTCAAGTTGGACATTGCGCGGAAATTCTTTCGCGACGCTAACCTATCCTGGGTCAATAAGGAATCCTGCTCCACCGCGTACCGACCATTTACTTGGACTTGGTCGTGACATCATCTGAACCACAGTGGCCATGCTTACAAGTCATTGCATTATGGGTAAACACGCGGAGAGAATGAGGCTCCCATTCAACGATTTCTACCGTGGAAGCAGATCCGCTGAGGAAGAGGAGACTGTTACCCACTTTCTTTGTTAGTGCCCGTCTCTTGCTAGGTGTAGATATAGGTTATTTGTCTCCCATTTCTTGTCAACTTGACGGAGCTATCATCTATTGATACCAAGAATAAAGCTTCGTTCATCAAACTATCTGGCTGGTTTTCCAGTGGAGGGTAGTCGTGCTTTTGATGTGCAGCCCTTGCGCTGATTTTGGTGGAACTTGGTCAGTTTTGTATTTTGTTTTGATGTCTGGCCTGGAGTTTGAACTCTGGCTTTACGTTTAACAAACCAACACACCACCTACTAGACTACGGCGACTTCATACATACATAATTGCACGAAACTCCCATATTATTTTCTTTACATATAATAGCTGCTCATGGGGCTAGCTTCAGGCTACCATGGGGGTCAGTAGGTGGCGGATAACTGGACGGCCTATCTCAGGTAGGCTAGCTGCGAATAACCAATATGCAGTCCCCGACCAAAAGCGGCAAATACGGAGGCGTACTACAAAAAGGTAAAAGTGACCGAAGACGTTATCTGCGACATGGCGAATCGATGCCGCCATTAACTAGGCATCATCCCACAGGGGGTTCCCTCAAGAGATGGAAAAATAGAAGAGTAACGACTCCGTGGTTCCCTCAGTTCCACCGAAGCGGCGAACTACGACGCCCTTGATTGGGGAATTAGAACCGAGCCCGGTAAGGTTCTAATTATGGTATACCGGAAAATGAATTTGAATTGGTGATATAGGCTGACGATGGCAGTATTCCGGCACTTTAGTAGGCGGTGTGATAGCTGGCTGAAATGGCTGTCGGGCTAATGCTGTCATTGCCCCCGCCCCGTTAAAATGATGGCAAGTCTGTCGGTATGTTCCTGATTTATCACCGTTAAGTTGGTGTTGTAGGATCAGATGCGAATCCCTGGTTTACGTCGACCTGGCTCTGAACACGTGTTCCCATGAGGTTATGTGTCAACCCTCGCGTGGCCTCCCGGCTTATGCATAGATAACCACGGGGTCTTTTGTGACGACTACAACGATGGATTAGGACAGCGGCCGAGAGTTGGGGCCCAAATGAAATGATGAACAAGAATAAAACTACGAATAAATCTACGAGTTCATGTGAGATGAACGCTTTGGAGCTAAATGCTTTTGGGCAGAGCTCGAAAATACAGAGGTCTCCGGTGCGAAATCGGGAAATAAGCCCGTTTGGACAGAGAACGCGAACTCCGAGATCCCCAGTTAACGGGAAGGATTCGGAATTAGTGGTCCTGAGATCGAAACCGTCGCGAGGCGACACGAAGTCAGCGGCCAGTGGTGCTTTTGGTCAACTCGGCGACCAAATCAGGAATCTGATTGAAATGTTAGAGGATGGGAAAAGGAGGTCAATCCATCAGCCGATGAGGGATGCGATTGAGTCTATCAAAACCCTATACGACCTGTACGCAAGCGAGCTTCAGGGGCAAACTACCAAGGCGGCTGACCGCAGTAGTTCTGCTACACAAACATCGCCTTTGTTGAGGAACCAGGAGGCGAAGAGGAAACATGAGGAGACTTCTGAAATTTCTGCGCCAAAAAGGAGAACTCCGAATCCTGCACCAAGGGCTCCAACGAGGGAAACTACAGATGTAACCTTGAGCCGGCATGAGGATACTAAGGTAGTAAGTGAAGAACCAGGGTGGCAGAAAGTCACGAAAAGGAAAAGGAGGAACAAGAAACCACAGGAGAAGAAAACGAAGCCGGATGCGATCGAGATAGCGACGAAAGATAACACGTCGTATGCCGACATTCTGAGGAGAGTTAAAACGGACCCTAAGCTTTGTGAATTAGGAGAAAATGTGACCAAAATTCGGAGAACCGTCAAGGGTGGCTTACTACTCCAACTAAGCAGGAGCGGGTCGCACACGGAGAACTTTAGGGGGGCCATTGGAGAGCTCTTAGGAGATAGCGCGTCCGTCCGTACTCTGAAGGATATGAGGACAATTGAGATCAAGGACATCGACGAGATCACGGAAAAGGAGGATGTATATGAGGCTTTACTGAAGATTCCAGCCCTCGAGACTTTCGGTAAGCCCGACGTAGTTGCACTTAGGAGGGCATATGGTGGGACGCAAACTGCCACCGTGAGCCTTGACGCGGACGCTGCAGCTATTCTCCTGAAGGAAGGAAGAATTAGGATCGGCTGGGTCATATGCAGGATTCGCGAGAGAAACATACCGACGAAATGCTTCCGGTGCTTGCAGTTTGGGCACATGGCTCGTCAGTGTAGGAGTAAGGTTGACCGCTCTGGAACTTGCTGTAAGTGCGGACAGGAGGGGCATATTGCCAGAAATTGCGAAAGGGAACCTCTTTGCATGTTCTGCAAAGTGGACGACCCGAAATCCGCCAACCATATCGCGGGGAGCGGAAAGTGTCCGCAATTTCTTAGCGCTCTTAAATCACGTTCTAGGAGATGAGGTTAATACAGATTAATCTGAACCATTGCGAAGCAGCTCAGGACCTATTGGTCCAGAGGGTAAAGGAGGAGAATATCGATGTCGCAATCATAAGCGAACCTTATAGGGTACCGAGGAATAGTACTTGGATCACGGACGGATCTAGTACCGCGGCTATATGGATTTGCGGTTCATTACCCTTCCAGGAAACCTATGCGCGGGACATTGGTTTCGTTATAGCCAGGATAAAGGGAGTTTTCGTCTACAGCTGTTACGCTCCCCCGAGGTGGTCAATGGATGAGTTGCAACATATGCTGGAGAGGCTGGCGTCACACGTGCGCTTGAACACCTCCGTTATTATAGGAGGAGACTTCAACGCTTGGGCGACCGAATGGGGTAGTAGATATACTAACGCCAGGGGTCGCTGCCTCTTGGAAACGTTCGCTTCCCTTCCTGTGGCGCTGATGAATGACGGAAGAGAAAGCACATTTATTAGAGCTGGATCGAGCTCAATAATAGATTTGTCGTTTGTGAGCGATGGCCTTGTTTCGCGGACCGCGTGGAGGCTAACTGAGGACTTCACGAATAGTGACCAACAGGCAATAGTGATGACGGTTACTGGGCGCAACACGAGAGGAAACGGATTGCCGAAGTTTACGGGACCTAAATGGAAGGACTCCCGCTTTGACGAGGAGACGTATAGATTGATGTTGTCGTCTTTTCATACGACTGGCAGCACGGTCGAAGAATTAGTGAGCGGCGTATACGAAATGCTCAACACTGCATGTGATGCTGCTATGCCTAGGAGAACTGTGTGTAGGGGACGTTCCCCCTGCTACTGGTGGAATGACGAGATTCGAAGACTGCGGTCGGCATGCTTTGGCGCGAGAAGACGGGCCCAGCACACGAGAGGAAGACCGACATGGGAAGCCGAACGGGCTTCCTATGAGGATCTAAGGCATCAACTTAGAAGAGCCATTAAAAGGAGCAAGAAACTATCCTTTCAGCGGATATGCCAGGAAGCTGACATCAATCCTTTTGGGACGGCGTACAGAGTCGTCTGCAAGAGAATCGGTGCTCGAGAACAGCCTAAACTAGGTTGTCCAGTTTTGCTACGGGAGATCATTGGTACATTATTCCCACGGGGCCAGCCCTACACTTTTATAAGTAGGGAGCCGGAAGCCATTCATACCATACCCGAGGTAACAGCAGAGGAAGTACTCGCAGCATGCACTGGAATAGGAGATAGGAAGACACCGGGGCCAGACGGAATCCCAAATAGGGCCCTTAAGGTGGCTATCCGGCTCAGACCGGATATGTTCGCCAAGGTGTTCCACAAGTGCTTCGTCGAGGGTGTTTTTCCATGTAGATGGAAGAAGCAGAAATTGGTTCTCATTCCAAAACCTGGCAAACCACCAGGGGAACCATCGTCGTATCGGCCCATCTATCTACTTGACACGATGGGAAAAATACTGGAGAGGATAATATACAATCGACTACTGACGTGTGCCGAGGCAGGAAGAGCTCTCTCGGACCTGCAATACGGTATAGGAAAGGACGGTCCACTATTGACGCGATAAGAAGAGTGGTCGACATTGCAAGAGATGCAATAGAGGGCGAAAGATGGAGATTTGGCACCAAGGAATACTGCGCGGTTGTCACACTAGACATTAGAAACGCGTTCAACTCAGCGAATTGGGGGCGGATTATGAGAGCCCTCTTTAGCATGGCTACGCCGCCATACTTAATGGAGATACTGAACAATTACTTTCAGGACAGGAAGGTAATATACCTAACGGATGAAGGAGAGCAGGAATACGTAGTGACGGCGGGTGTCCCGCAGGGCTCTGTACTTGGGCCACTACTATGCAACATTATGTACGATGGAGTACTTAGATTGCGATTGCCGAACAGGACTACAATTGTGGGCGTTGCAGATGACATAGCCATAGTCTCGGTAGCTAAGACGGTAAGGGAAATAGAGGAGAAAACGAACACAGCGATTTGAAAGGTTGGAGCATGGCTGGATGAAGCAGGTTTGAAACTTGCTGCGCATAAAACGGAGGCCGCACTATGTGGCATTTACCCTGAAAAGCTGGCCAAAAAGGCAAAAATGAATTTAAAGAAATTTAAGAAACTGAGAATGCAATTCGATAGACAACAAAATTCTGCATTACATAGTGAATTTTCACGACATTAGGTTGAGATTTGTAGATTTGAGACGATGTCAAAATCAGGAAAGTGAAGAAAATTAAATGCGTTTTTGGTGTTTTTTTTGAAATTTTAATAGGCTTATATGATATTTTTTTGTGGCTAAACGAATAGAGGTTTTATATTGTTTTTTTATTTATTTGAAAGATATGAGCAACTGCTACTTTCAGTTTTTTTTTATATATATATCTCATATATTAATGGTAAAATTATTCGTTCAAAATTTAAAAATAATAAAAATTTCACATTTTTTACCCTACCCAAAAAAAAGATAAGTTTTTAGTAGTTTAATGTTATATACCACAAGAAAATATGAACTCTCTACATTCAGGAACAAAAAAAAAAGTTTGCGCAAATTTGCGCAATTATTTTTGGCGATTTTTTGAAAATTTTACTTTTTTTTTAAATATTAAAAAAATTAGACACAGTGTAATAAAGCCATAGGCAATAAAGCCATATGGCGTACGAATTATGCGAGGAAATTCAATAGAAGCGATACCAATGGAGAAGTCATGAATAGGTTACTTTTAAGCAGTGACCCTTTTATAAGCTACAGTACACAAAAATCGCGAAGGAATAGAAAAGCATTTTCATCAGGTACTATTAAATTCCTTTCTGACATTGATAATGAAAATGATAACGATTTTAACGATTGTAGTTAGTTTCACTTTTTAATTATTTTTAAGTTAAGTATTAAATAATGTAAAATAAATATTATGAATAAGTATTAATTATCATAGAAGTTTAAAAACTTAATTACATATGTATATCGACTATTATAACAATATGAGATGTATGTTTGATTTTCTTAATGGACCGTAGTAGTGGTACCTAGGGGCACTTATGATCCGATCATAATAAAATGTGATCATAAATGATTCAGATTCTTATTAAACATGTTCATGTCGAATTTCATCGAGGTAATAAAATTTTTAAGCCAATTATAATTGCTAAACATATTTTTTTAAGGGGCCCTATTTTTGACCAAGGGGCAATTATGGACCGATCATAACAAAATTTGGTAATATGATTTAGATTTACAAAATACACGTTCATTCCGAATTTCATCACGATACCGATGTTTTTAATCCATTTATAAGCGCAAACGTGAATTTCTAAAGAGGACTTTATATGGGGACCAGGGTCGAATGTGATCCAATTTTCACCAAACTTTACACCATGATTTCTTAGTACACAGAACTGATCCATGCTAAATTTTATCATGATTCTTGCATAATTACCATAATTATGTGTAAATAAGTGAAATTTTGAGGGGAATTTGTATGGGGGCTAGGCGAAATCATGGGCCGATTTGAACCAAAATCAGTTGGGTTCATCCTTGGGCCTAATTATCACTAACACTGTCACAAAATTCCAGCCATTAACTCATAAAACACTTCTATTAATTTTGGCCAGGTTTTCAGGCAAAATGCCACATAGTCTTGATAAGCGGCCGGAAGATAGTGGAGAAGATGGAAGTGACCGTTGGAGGCACAAGGATCGAATCGACGAGGGCGATAAAATACCTGGGAGTGATTATCGACGACAGGTTGAACTTCAAGGAGCACGTGAAATACATCGGTGAAAAAGCATCTGGAGCACTGGCGAGGATGATGCCAAATATTGCAGGACCAGGTCCATTCAAAAGGAGGATAATTTCGGCGGTAATAACGTCGATAATGCTGTATGCTTGCCCAATATGGTCGGAGGCACTCTCCGTGGGGACGACAAGAAGGATACTGTCCTCGGTGTATCGTCTAAGCGCGATTAGACGGATAAGTGGCTTCAGGACAGTGTCTGATGAAGCGGTATTGGTGTTGGCAAAGACAATACCAATAGACATATTGGCGGATGAGATGAGGAGGATAATACCTTCGCCGTCTCGAGCATCCGGGACGAATAGCAGCTATAAAAGCGGAGAAACGAAGGACTTCCATGCACAAATGGCAGTCACGATGGGAAAGCAGTTTAAAGGGAGGATTTCGCCTTATCCCTGATGTAACCCTTTGGATGAATAACAAACATTGCGAGCTGAACTACTACGTGACTCAGTTCCTAACTGGTCATGGGTGTTTCAGGAAGTACATGCACAGATTTGGTCATGACACTTCCCCTATATGCCCAAACTGTGTAGATGAGGAGGAAGATGCGGAGCATATTCTACTATGCTGTCCCAGATTTAGATGGTCCGGCGAAACGAGTTTAGGATCAAACCGTCTAATGGAAGAGCTGTTGAATCGTAGGATTCTATGGAGTCAATATAGTCAGAGGATGGCTGAAATTATGCTAGAACTCCGAAGACTAGAGGAACGGAGGAGTAATTTGACTTAATGTGATAAAGCTTTCGAGCTAACCAGCTCTCCGCGAAGTAATACCTTACGGCAGTCCGCGGAGGGAGAGTGGTTGAAGTGTGTAGGGGGTGGGTTTAGTACATAGGCACCAGTGATGGTGAATCGTGCACTCTTTTGTTGGAACAAAAGTGTCTGTCGAGGATTCCCGCCTCCGGCTCAAGACAAAAAAAAAACATATAATAGCTGCTGCGCAGAAATTTTTTTAAGGTGGATTTATATGATCACACAAGTCGTATGACAAGTAAAAATTGTCTGACTCAGTAAGTCGTGATTTAGCCTAACTTTCTATTCCGAGTTTTTTAAGAGTATTTTGACTCAATTCAAATACATGCCTGAACATAGTATTAGGGTTTATTAAAAATTAAGGGTTTCCCATTGACCACTTTTAGAAAGTAAGTAAAATAATCTACTGACCACGAACTATAGACTCGAGAATCAAATTTACTGGCAGGTGATTTTTTAAAATAAAATAAGCTTTTCATTTTTAAAGTTCACTTCATGCAATTTTTTGAGAGCTCGAATTTTGATATAATTTTTCAAGTATTTCGTCATTAACACAACACTCTAAAAAAATATTGAAAATATTATCTAAGTTAAGTTTGACTTATATGAAGAGTGCGTTTTGAATTAAGTTTAAAAAGTTTATTTAAGTTCATATCATTAGCTTTCACCTTTGCTTCTGATTTCCAAAGGATACATATGAGTGTCTCAGTGTTTTTTACACTCAGCTTGTTATAGTCGTATTGAAATTTGTAAAGAGCAGATCAAGTGGAACAAAATTTACGAATATAAATTCCATATTCATACTTTTGTAACCCATCAAATATAGCAAGCTATATTTATATATTGTAGTGGTAGCATTATAATTAGAAACGACTTAGCAACATGGATGTTTGTTGTTCTTACAAACAGCTTAAAAATATCTTAATATATTTACATTAAGATCTCTTTTAATAATTACTCATACATTTTCAATTGGGATCAGGCCTTTGAGGTGACCAGTCTAGAACATCAATATTTTGACCCGAAAGCCAACACTTCACTAACCTTGAAGTGTGCTTTGGGTCATTGTCATGCTGAAAAATGTAATTGAAGGGTATACTCTCAAAGGAATACGGTTCCATTACATTTTCCAAAATGCTTTTATATTGATATTGGTCCATTATTCCTTCAATTCTTACAATTGGACCCACACCACGCCAAGAAAAAGCACCCCGCCACCGTGTTTGACAGTTTTCACTGTGTACCTGGGATCAAGGGCTTTGTTTGGAGGACGTCTTACATAAGTTTTTCCATCAGTTTGGAACAAATTAAACTTGGATTCGTCACTTCAGAGAACTCTGTTCCAGAAATCTTTTTAAGCATTTCCGTTGCAAACTGTAACCGCTTTTTAATATTTTTTTAATGCAATGCACCCACGAAGTCCAGAATCCTGTAAACGCATGGATATTTCTGATACAACCACGACAACTGTGGTTGAGATGACGTCACGACCGACACCAAGTAATTGGTTAGTACGCCTTCTATCCATCAAGGGCCAGGTGAGTCTAGCGCTGGAGGAGGACTCCTCATTGATCTAGAATAGGTTGGCGTCGCGAAAGAATTTCCAAGCAATGCCTAACTTGACCGAGGCAAGTGGCATACCAATTCAATTGAAGAGGATTCCAGAAGGAGCGCACCAGCTCTGGCAAGCTCGTCGGTCCTACAGTTTCCCGGAATTTTACTGTGCCCGGGGACCCACACCAGTGAGACACTGGTGAAGCGCCCAGAAAGAAGGTCGAGACAGCGACGACATTCCCTAACGATCCTAAAGGTATTCACGAAACCCGATGGCTATCAGAAAAGACCGAGACGCGAGTGAAAGGAGCAACGTTGGCGAGGATCCATTGAGCGGTCCGGTAAATTGCCATCACCTCCGGCTGGAACACGCTGCAGTAGTCCGGCAGACAGATAGAAATGTTCAGGTCCAGTGTCAAAAAGTATTTCCGGGGCGACTTATCCTAATACTCTTAACCCAATCGATTTTAATACGGGTTCAATATGAAAAGGCAATATGTAGCGTATCGTCTAGGATATAGGGGAATGAATCAACCACAGTCAGAAGACGTACTATCAGAGTATACTGGCTTTAAAAAAAAATAAAACTCACACTCCCACACGGAAAGAATGGGTTGCTGAAGCTGTCATCGGTGACGGTAATATAACGATCTTCATCGATGGCTCAAAATTGGAGTGTGGAGCTGGATGTGGGGTCTACTCCGATAAACTGGCATCAGGTCATACTGATAACCTAACGAGGCCAGCGTATTTCAGGCGAGGATTTTTGCTATTGAACAAGCTGCACGCATGGTTGAAACCGAGAATCTAGCTCCTTCGAACTTGAACATATGCTGGTCGGTCAAGCAACAATCAAAGCGCTGAGATCCCATCTCGTCAAATCAAACAGCGTCAAGAGTTGAATGATCTGGGATCAGAGAAATCTTAGGAGATAATTATAAGGATACTTTTCCTAATTGAAAAAGCAGCATGATAGGTAAGTAGGTAGAATTGGCTGTCCCATCGTAAAGTCATGAATGGACACACTTAGGCCGCACACAGGCCCATTGTGATACCACAGTTCCACATTCTCCCCTATTCCAGGAACCACTCGGAGCTTCCGATGAAGCGACTCAGACTGCCAATATCCATGCATGACAGTTCATCTAGGTCCTCCATGTAGTAACTGATTCAAAACTGGTTCTTGAGAAGGCACAGTGAATAATATTCATTCTACATTCTTACAACATAGATTTTGTATGTATTTTTTGGAAATGTAAAATATGTGTTATTTACACTTGCTGTACATTTCTCTATAAATTCTGCAACATTTTAAATTTTTATTGAGAATTTTTTTTTACTTAAATAGATGTGATTGTTTTCTTTTTCTACTTCTTCTTAATTTTTTTTTTTGTACAAGAAATTCAATAAATCATCAGAGTAAATACATTTCAAATATTCAGCACAGCATTATAGATTAAGCAAAATCCAATCAATTTAAAGTGAAATAAAGAAAAAAAAACAACGACACAACATACCCAGATAAAAGAAAATAAAAGAAATATGCATAGTTAAAGTAAAACATTTTCGTGACTTTAAGTAAAAAAAGTGAGAAGAAGCAGAAAAAAATGAATTAGTATGTTAGTAGACGAACGTATAAATAAACTTACATGACATACCACATGACGACCACATGTCGTATAATCAATATAAAGCCATCGTCATCTTCTACCATACACATCACTCATACGCCATTTAATCCCTAAGATAAGCAGGCGAACAAGTAACGGTAAACTGAGAGAATTTTATAGAATATTCATATGCAATAAACAGTGATTCTAAATAAATTATTAAATAATAAAACAGAAATGTCCATTAACTTGGAAAGATATTTTTTATGGTATATTAAATACAGTTTTTAATTGAAATTATGAAATATAAGAACATATACACTCATATTCAACATAAAAAATTTTCGATTTATAAAACATAGTATGAAAAAAAAACATGTATGAAAATTTATTTCATAAACTCTTTATAAATCAAAAACAATTTTTATGAATATAGGAGATAATTTTCAAAATTTAACAACTTTTTTATTAAAACAGAATATATGAAAAATAGGCAATAACTAAATAATTTTATTTTATTTTTTATTGTTTTAATAAATTAAATACAATAACATGTATTATTACAAACTTTATTTATTATTTTCTTTTAATTTTCCTAAATAAAATTACATAATTTATTATGTGGTTAGTTTTAAAACTTTATTAAAAAATGAGGTTGTGGTGAACCGTTTCGCAGATTTGCAAATATGATATATCTATATATATATAGAAATGAATGTTTGTATGTATGTCCCTTATAGAATAGTAAACTATGCATTTGATCATGTTATGACCTTTAGCAAAGTTGTTGCGCATGAGCCGACGAAGGTTTCTTAGTTGGTATGACCAATTTCCGACCGGTAGCGCCACTGAAAAGAACTCAAAATGAATTAAATCGTAAACAATGCATTTGATCATGATATGATCTTTAACAAAGCTGTTGCGCATGAGTAGGTTTCTAAGTTGGTGCGATTAATTTCCGATAGATGGCGCCACTGAAAATTATTAGAATGAATTAAATCGTAAACTATGAATTTACCATGTATTGATCGGACAAATACCGCACATTTTAGGATTCATCATTTATAATTTTAATAACATTTGATAAAACTCAATCCCGTAAAATGTCAATCACAAATTTGAAACCTTTTAATTCTGGAAAATTTTTAAAAATGCTGTTTGTATGTCAGACATGTAAAGACATTTAATTTTTAAAAATATATGCTATAAATATTTAAGATCTAAAACTAAATCAAAATATTTCAAAAAACAAGACTTCGTTTTCTCCTCAACGAATTGTTGATCATTGTCAATATTAACCTTTCTATCCATGTCTGCATATCCGGTTCAATTGGATTGGGTACATTGTGAGATTCTAATAAATTTAAACACATTTTCCACATCGTTCCCGTGCAATCATGCCCCCAAAGCGACAAGCAATTGGTCAACCTACACCTTAAGCACGGAAGAAAAAAGCATTACGAGCCTCAGAATCAGACGAGCAACCAGCATTGAGACTAGAAAATCTGCGAGTACATGCCGCTGAGACCCGTTCGCATGAATCACTTGAACAATGAGAAGTGAGATTAGAAACTGATCGAACGCGTACTACTCAGGCCCGTTCATCTGAAGCATCTGCACAACGGGAAGCAGAATCAATAAAATGATTCAAAACTAATTGGATATTTTTGTAATGTCTTTCCTCCAAATTTATTTTAGTTGGTGGCGCAGCAACGGGCGCTGTGGACAGCTATTTTCTAATAAAAATAAACCCATTTATTATTTTGGCGACGGCAACATCATCGGCAATTTAATACAAATTAAATTTAATTCAATATCAATGCCAAAATGGCATTCTGTAACAATTTGAGGTGACATTACCTGTTTTTCGATTTTTTTGATCAGCTGATTCACTTTAATATAACAACAATAGAAATAATAATAAATACAATAATTATCTAAATATTTTGTATGCGTGATTCGTACTAGAACTTAATAAAGGGTCCGCCAAATAACTTTTTTTTTTGAAAATGCTTTAAAAAAAACTACTGAATATTTTCTCAAATTTCTTTTTTTATTTGAAAGTACAATCCTTCCGGTTAATAATGAAAAATAATTTCATTCAAATGGCTGCCTCGCCTGGCCATGCAGTAGCCTACACGATCGGTCCAATATTTAAGCACATTATCGATTATGTGCAGCTGTATTTCACCAATGGCTTCACGAATATTGTCCTTTAAAGCGTCAATTGTCTCTGGCTTGTCGACGTAACACTTATCTTTAACGGTACCCCACAGATAATAGTTCAACGGTATCAAATCGCAGCTCCGAGGTGGCCAGACGACATCTGCTCTGCGGCTGATAATGCGATCTTTAAAAACAGGGCGCAAAACTTCGAGTATAGCTTCGTCTATGTGGCACGTAGCGCCGTCCTGTTGAAACCAAATGTTGCCAATATCCTCCTCTTCAATTTTTGTGAACAAAAATTCGTTCAACATGGGCCGATAACGATCACCATTGACTGTAATAACCACTCCTTGCTCATTTTCGAAGAAAACATTACCATGATTTTCAAAGTAATATCGCAATATTTCCCAGCGTTGTTCAAGCGTATACACAACCATATTCGTTCAGCGGAAGGATAAAACTAATTATCTGTCAAATTAGACATGAGCTAAGTGTTACCATTCACGAAATAAGCACTAGTTGAAAAAAAACGTTAGATGGCGGACCCGATATTTCTTTCAATATTCTAGGCTGGTAGCTTTTTAAGTAATTCTTTGTGTTTAACGGAATATTTTTTTTTTTGCGCTGAGATAAATATTCTTTTTACAGGCTTAAGGAATGTGTTGTGTTGTTGTAACAACTCTGCTGTATATATAAGTGTTACCCTATGAAATAGACTCATGTCAGAAATAATATGACTAGAAATAAATGTTAGTGAGAGAATTGGTAGTTGTTGTTGATAATGGCATTGATTAATTGTGAAATATAGAAATTCAGAAAATCGATGTCATTTATCAAAATCAAGTGATTTCAATAAGCAAAAATCAACACTATCTTCATTTATTTACAATCTCACACTCTCAGAAAGGAACAGAATTACTTGCCTTAATACTACACATCTATTTGTTGTGTTCATAACTATTTTCCTATAAAAAGAATTTCATTCATACCTTTTGGCGTAAGCAGTTCTAATTGGTGGGCTAATAGAAATCAGAATAGTAGCAATGCCTTCCCACTGTTCCTTATAAAAATGATTGCGAACATTGCCCCAGAGTTTAAACCACGGTTTCTCGTCCAATAAAGCAACAAAATAAGACGACACAATACCAAATATTCTGACAACAAAATTAACGTCAATTATTCTTACAGAATAAGAAACATATGTATGTCGACAGTCATCGACAAGCGACAAGATTGACAACTAGACACAATACAAAAAATTGCATTGTCTTGTGTTGACGACATACATACATGCAAACATCTGGGGGAACTGTCAAGGATTGATATGGGCCACTTAAATCGCTTTATCAGGAGCTCCGAGTAGTTTCGATACTAAGAGAGCCCTACGCGGCCTAATTCTTATGGATGGGCTGCCACCACTACCTACCTACCTACCTACCTACAATCATACATAATTGGTCATTACAACCCTTCAGTCAGGATTACGACCGCTTATGTCATGTATGTTAATTTTATATATGAGTGGCGGGACCTACAGTTTAAAGTCGACTACGACAGTTTTTTGAGAAGCTTTTTAATGACAATTTTATTTATTCTCAGAGATTTTGGGATGTCCGACCTGGGGTTTGAAACAATTATTTTATTTTTTATTAAAAATATGTGCGTATCTATTATATGTTTTTTTGTCGATCATAAATTTCAAATATTGTAAACTTTTTGAACTGCTTGCTATATGTTCTAAACAAATTCTTTATAATTAAATTTCTATTTTTTCTTTTTTTTATTTGCATTTAGGGTTTCGTAATAACCGCATTTTCAATATCCGCGGTTATCGGATAGTAATTGTCCAAATAACCGCGTTTATCGGTTACCCGAAGGAAAATTAAAAAAAATATATAACTTCAGTAGAAATAGTTTATTTCTAACATATATTGCTTTAAAATACATACATAAGTACTTAAAATTATTTTTGCTGTTTTTAATGGTTAATATAATAATGTTTTAGAAACACAAAAGCATTCAGTAACTTACAAGATAAACGAGAACGAATTTTGGTGCAAAAATTTCCTGAAACTGAGAAAGTTCTCTCGGAGTCTGTTGATGTTGGCTTAACCGTTTTTAGAGCATTATAGAGCATTTCAGGATTGGGAGTTCTTTTCAGTGTTCTTTTGAAAATGTTTTATTCTTGCCTCAAAGTGTTATCTGAAGGTCTTCCCAAGTGTTTTATATTTGATGCTTTTGTTATGTAAGAGTTCAGTTCTTCTACTAAATCATCTTGGTGATCAGTTACAGCTACTTTATCCTGACTTTCGTTGTCCGGATCTTGAATATTACTATTCGGAAAAAGTCTTTTAATGAGAGTATTAGCAAAATCAACCACGGAATTGGAAGAATATTTTGGATTAACAAGACATTTTATTAAATTAGCAATATTATTATTTCTCCGGGACTCAATCCGCTGTTGAATTGACTGTAACAAATCATGGCTTATTTCTGTGTTGTGAGCATTCATTTTATTGCTCAAAAACGACAAAACACCCTCAGCACTAAATAAATTTGCGTCTTTTCGACTTAATGCATCTACGTAAAGTTGTATTGGCTGTAGAGCAATGCAATCAGCTCCAAATCTACTTTGTCCATCAAATGAAATGAATTTAAATGAATATACTTTAAAAGTAAAGCTTGTGCTATTGATGTTTTCAGCTTCAAAAATCTTTCTAACATTGGCAAAATTGAATTCCATCGCACTTTGATGTCCAACAGCAATATGATTTTGAAGTACGCTATTACGCACCGGAAAAAACTACAATTTTTCTCACCAACTTAAGTTGCTCAAAAATGGAGATATTATCCTCTATATAATCTTCGATTTCACGGTCAACACAAGAATCTTCAAAAATATTTTCTTCATTGTCCTCCATGCTTTCATCATAAGATGTTTGTGTAGACTCACGTTTTTTATAAAAGTAGTCACAAACACCTAAGTGCATGCTGTGATTTAAACATACAATTAGTTCAGCTGGACAAGGTTTTCCATACTTGAGCATTATTGGTGATCCATCATTAGTAGTACATACTATATCACTCTCAAAATCTATGTTGAATTCAGTTAGATGATTTTTAATTTTCTCAACCATTTCATCTGCATTGCAAGATCCTTTTGATTGGAACAAGGCGCAAACTCATGAACTCATTGTTTTCTCCGTGTCCATTTACATTCATATATCTACGCCCTCTGAGGCTTGTCCATTCATCAGTAGTGAGACAGAATTTTCTCCCATCTATTTTATGCTTTTGAATGATTTTAATCATCTCAACTTTTTTTAATTCGAAGTTATTATGAATTAAGTTCATGACACCACTATCACAGTGTGACAAAGAATAACCTCGATTTGAAATTGATTCTCGAATAAATTTTAAGTCCGTTATAGTGTGTATTCAGATGTTATCAATTACAGCAAATTTTGAAACAATATCCACCAAACTCTCTCGATTAACAAACTCTAGCATTGCACTTGAAGTTTTTTGTAGTTTTGGTTGATGCAATTAATTTTCCATAGAAGAACTTAATGATATTTTATGTATCAGCTTCAGATGATTTAATATAGTGCCAGTTGTTCCTTTTGCATTTGTCACCTTGGAAAAGCATTTTAAACATTGGGCTTTATTTTCTTCATCCAATTTCTTGAAATAACTCCAAACTAATGATGTTGGTCTTTTTAATGACATTTTCTAGGGTAAATATTTGTTAATTTATGTAAGTACTAATACATAATAATTTTTCATAATGCTTTATTTTCTGTGTATGTTTTTTACCAATTTTATTTTGCTTCCACTTGGTGCGTAATGCGTTGAATATTCTTTCTCAAAAAGTTTTTGTTTACAAATGACAAGTATTCCCCAAAACTTCTTTTACAAATAAAACAAATTTAAAACTCATGGCCTACTACAAATTGCATATACATTTTATGAACTCTTTGCTTTTAAAAAATAAGCAATTTTATGACTGCAAATATATTTTTATGCATGAACAATAGTTTTACAAATAAAAAATTTAAAAAATCATGGCTTACTAAATATGCGTATGCGTCCGATTTTCATCCGTTTACGGTTACGGTTATGAGCACAAATAACCGCGTTTACGGTTACGGTTATAAACGTTTACGAAACCCTATTTGCATTAATAAAAACAAAATTTATTTCAGTGTCTTGTATTATAGAAATATAAATGTATTGTATTATAGAATGTGTCATATTAATGCATGATTTGCTGTTAATGGAACGTAAAAGCTTTCCTTGAAAATTATTATTAGATTTTATTTTAGGGTATATTAAAGTCATAAGTGATTTTCAATTTAATTAAATAAGCTTTTTCTTTTTTTTTTTCTTAACAAAATTCATCATAATTGCAATAAAGCAATCACTGTAGATATACGAGTATTTTTTAGAAACAGGTATTATTTATATATTCCAACTAATTCAAAGGCTTAAAGTGAGAAAAAAGATTTGATAGTCTTCGTACCCAAAAAGCGTAAACATTATCAATAAAGGTCTTTCTGAGATACTGACTCCCATGCCAAGAGAGGAAAGCGGGTGTGTTTCGTTCGCAGCTTGTGTAGAAGCCCGAGTTTGAATCCCAATGGAGTTAAAAAACCCGGTTCGAGTTCCAAACGAGTTAAGAAAAAATCGTACATCATGGTTCTCGAACTTGAAATTAAGTGGCTTCGCTCCCTCCAATACAATCCATCTAAGAATCCCCTCATACTCTGGAAATGACAAAAAGGATAATATTACAGGGAAGTCAGGCAGTACTGCCACCTAGCGGAGAAAAAGTTGGAATGAACGGTTAGCAAGATTCCCCACCACTACAGCACATACTCGGAGGGCGTTGTTTCTAAGCAGCACCATTAGCTTAGAGCCGCTACAGCAGACCAATCACCTGGTTAGCTGGAACAACTATAGATTACCGAAATGGCAAAATAACAACCAACCAGCACTTTTCGCAAACGTATAAGATGGAAAATGCTTTGTGGAAGCCATATCCTCCCAAGAGATGTAATGTAGTTACCAGCCGCACGCATAAGTATGTTCACCATTTGCGAACTAACTCCGATGTCATCGAAGTTTCTATATAAGAATAGGTTGCGCTGCAATTGCAATTATCAATAAGGTATGGAGCAGAGATCAGCAATGAATCATTTTGTCGCTTCAAAAGTACTCATGAAATTTCGAATATGAGTGAGTCAACAGTATTGAAATTCAACTACGCTGATTCATTCGTACTCATTACAACATTGATTTATAAGTACTGGTTGCAATGAGTATGAGTACAACGTTGACATCAAACTCATAACATTCGAAATATGTTTGATTCATACGCCTACTCATTCAGATTAATAAATTTAGAAAAATACTTATATTACTCATAAATAATTTGAATGATTCGATTGATGATTTACCAAAAAACAAGCAAGAAAAAGACAAAAACAGCAAGCAAAGCAAACATACAACCTTCTAGTTAGTATTGTAGTGTTCGTACGCGAATCATAATTATTTTGTGATTCTTGTAAATGTTGAGTCATGGAGAGTCGAAATCAACAACATCATGCGTATTGGTAAGTATGAGTACGATGAGTACTTCAAACTTTGAATATGAGTAGTATGAGTATGATATTAAAATAAGAATGAATGCGTATAAGCATCAAAAATTATGAGTATAAATGGATTCTACGCATCTTTTTGAATACTCATTGCTGATCTCTGGTATACGTGTATATAAATTCATTATCGTATACGGAGTAAATTCTCGAGAAAACTTTTTATCATTCAAAGCTAAACCTCTTATCTGTTCCTCTTATCTGTTATCCTTGTTGGATTGACATAGGAAGGACATATATTGTCTGGATTGTCTTAAGACGCATGGTAATATCCACGAATGTGGTTGTCATAGATCGCTGTCTCATGGGAAGGTATGCTCGAAGACTAGGAGCTCCCTGTTTAGGAGCTGTGGACCTGAGAAAGAGGTGAAGATTATATGTCACTTTATGTGTCAGTGCTTAACTCTAGCCAAGAAGAGGCTGGCCTTTTTGAACTCTCTTTTCAAAACTACGGTATGGTTTTCTTTGGGGTCCTTAAGTTGGATCTTACCATTAGTTAGAGTCCTCATCTAATCTAATCTTACGTACAGTAAAAAAGGCTTTTGCGAGAAGTAATACAACTAAAAAATACCAGTGATTTTTTTACAAAATGCATAGCTTTTACATCATACTTACTCGGAATTCATTACTGAAAAAAACAAAAATATTCAACCGTACTTCACTATATTTTTCAAAATTAAAGAGGACGATTTAGAAACAATGACTGCAACTAACATATTTAAGGTTTGAACGTGCATTGTTATGCTACTAAGCCAATGTGATAAATGTTATAATAATAAAACAATAAATTTCCTTTTGTTGTAATTATAAACCATATGTATGTAAATTTATTGCATTTCTTTTTTTTATAAAAACATTATTTTTTGACAACGTAATACAGATGTCTTGTCATCTGTCAGACGCCATTGACTGTCTGTAAAGTTTTAAATTTTCGCAGGACATTTTCCATAATAACGGCAATTTAGTGTGTGTAAAATATTTGTAAAAGTGTTGAGTTTAATGTACATGAACAACTTATGGAGCAGACATATTCCATTAGAAATTTACATCAGTATTTATACAGATACAAGTAATTTAAAAATTTAAATTATTGATTTACAAAATATACTTACATATACATATATATTTAAAATACAGTGGTAGACATGTAATTAGAACATAAATATTAAATATTATTTGTTTGATTTTTTATAAGATTTGTTGATATTTATAAGGGACTTTTTCACTAGAAAGATAAGTTTAGCTCTTACTACACTTGATTCCTTCTTTATATTTCTATTCTATTAAATTTTCTTACAAAATAAATCATTTGGCCAATTCACACAACTTTGTATTGCGTATGTTGTATTGAATACACTTTTTGTTTGTGAACGCTCAATGCTATGCTGTATTGTGTATTTCGTATTCCAAACGACAAAAAACGATAAGAAGAGAAGACCAGTATTCATAATTTGATTTTCAAGTAACAAAATGAAAAATATTATGGAAAAAGTGTGAACAATTATATTTTTGAAATGTTAATTGTTGACTTAAGTTACATAGAAAATATTTCTTATTTTTATTCTTCTTCTTGATTACTGGCAATTACATAAAATGATAGCACGAAATCAATACTACTTCCAAAAACATATGAAAAAAATGTGTATAAGTGTATCGTATTTTTATATGAAAATTATCAACAACACGCATACACTATTGTATATTCATCCAACCATACAATGTATGCAACAATACAAGGGCTTGTGTGAATTGCCCAATTATTTAGTGAAATTGTATTTTGTAGAAAAAATGTGTACAAAAATTAACCGTTTGGTATTTTCCATACCAAGAGCCAAGTTGTTCCAAAGTAGAAAGACATGTAATACTCAATCTCAATGGAGCCGGGAAGACAGTAAATAAAACTGGTTGCTCTAGAGTAAAAATTTATAATGTAAGGAAACATTATAATACGTTTGGAATCTCAAATAAAGTACACATACATCCAAACTCCGTAAAACCACACCCACTGTAGTCATAAGAGCGTCTAAAGCTGAATAAATGAAAAGTTCTAAGCGGATAAAAGTTGAATTAACGCCATCTTTGCATTAATATGTAGTCGTCGTAGTCTAGTCTCAGCGTGTTGGAGTTGAAACCCCAGGTCAGACTTTTCCAAATATTTCTTCGGCTACTTCCTCTTTCATTTATAAAATTATCAAACATAACATATGTAATATGAGAATCCTGATCAAGGTTGTAAAGACCAGTTATGTAAGTTTCAGATCACTTATGTGGCGTGTGTCAATTTTAAGTTAGGTTAGTAAAATTTTGTACACCACTTATGTTGTGTTTGTTAATTCTATTCATATGTAGCGGGGGACCTACAGATTAAAGTCAATTCCAAACGACAGATTTTTTGAGAAACTTTCCATAGAAATCTGAGCTTTAGCAGAAACCTGCTGTCGGCAAAAGAATTTTTTTGTCATATTTCGTTTTGTTGAAGACGTCTGACAATCTGGGGTTTGAACCGCGCTCTTCGGACTAATAAGCCAACAGACTACCTATTAGACTACGATGACTTAAAAAAAGTTAAACAAAATAAATGATATCATACACGGAAAACGACTTAACGTTAATGTGGCACGTTCATACACAACAATAACCTTAAGCTCAATTCTCGACTTGTAATGCTTAAATGAACAATCCCCTGATCTCCATCCAATTGAGAACTTCTGTACTGAAATTTAAAAGAGTATGGAAGACAAAAATCCCAAAAGTATTGATGAATTGTGGTAAAACGTCGAAATGTATTGAAGGGTTATTGTTCAATACCTCTGTTCGCACTTAGTATAGAGTTTGTGAAATCGATGTAAAAATGTTGTTAAAAATAAATGCTCCACACGAAATATTGATATTAACAACAAAAAAAATCCAAAAATATAACATAAAATAAAAAAATATACATAACATATTGGCACCCATTTTTTTAAATATTTTTTCTATATAAAATTTAAACTGTCTTAGGTTTACATTTAAGGACTGAAGAATACATTATCTTTTTTTACGAATGTTTTTATTTACTATATGTCCACCACTGTGTATATTTCAAAAATGTTTAAAAAACAATATTTTAAGTTTATAGAAATAAATAATTCATTTTAAAATATTTATTAAAGAATCATTACAAAACGGTTTTGCAAGTTCACATGGAATAAGTTTATAAAAGTAAATAAAGTTTGATTTACTTATTTCGTTTACCAAGGCTTCTAAGTAGTAAATAGGTTAGTAAACACTCCCAATATGTATAAATATTATTTAGTTTTTCATGACAAAAAATTTACATATTTCTCTATTTACATACCATACATACTTTTACACATACACAATATTAAGGAACTACTATTACTCAAACTAAATCTTATGAATGAAATACTCGTAAATGCAAATTCAGAAGAACATATTTACCAGGACGGTAGTGAAATTTAATACTTAAAAGAAAAAAAGGAAAATATTCAAAAGAAATTTGTGAACATTTTATTATATCGAGTAGAAAGGATCCAAAGTTAAATATTTTGATTTGAATGAATTTTTACTACCATAAATACAATTTCGTAAAACAAAATATGTAAAAATTTTTCTTAGGCGAATTCCTCTCAGCAGTTTTCTGGCAAAAACTCTGAGAGTAAATAAAATTGCCTTAAAAACTGTAGTTCCGCCAGTCATGTGTAAAAAGTTAACACACACAACATAAGTGGCGTGGGAAGCTAAGCCGTAATCCTGACTGAAGAGTTATAATGATAATGTCTGTATGCATGTATGTAAGTAAATGTTCAGTTTTTTTTTTTTTGAGACCAACGCTCAAGATGTGAAACCTATTTATGCAGTGCATTGTGTTGGAATGTTTAGAAGTGTAATTTATGGGAGAAAGGAAAGAGGGGGTAGAGTGCGTTTTTTTTTAATGACCAGTGTATATACCCTCGCACTGTTTTTCGAGAATCGCTTTTTATAAGAATTGCTTATAATGTCAGACCAACAATCAGACAATCACAAACATCCAGAGTCTTTGGTGGAAATCGAACACATGGCCTCGGAACTTGAAGTTTAGCACACATCCAACCTTACCATCGGGGCACCAAACAATGTCTGCCTTCAATAACTTTATAATCAAAGAACAGATGCGATTTCGTTTAATAAAATGTCTGCAATTATTCTTCTTTTGTAAAACACATACTAAATTATTTATCGCTAAAATGTGTCTGTAGTGCCTAATAATAATTGTTTAAAGCTATCGCGCTTTGTAAATGACATCAAAATATTATTATTATTATTATTTATTCTGACATCAAAATATTTGTGAAAAGAATAGAATAAAAAATACGTAAACATGAAATAAAAACCTCAATAAAATATCAATTTGTCTTTATAGTATACAAAAAATTATAGTAAGTGATGTCACCAAAGAAATTCGTTGTTACAATAAAAATTATTATTGAAATAAATTTAATGGTTATTGAAATATTGTTTTCGTTAGTAACATAAATATCGTCTAAATGAGGCAATAAAAAATATTTAATTTATTGGTATTTACATGTTGGATTTAGTATGAAGGAAAACCGAGTTGTTGATAAATCGCAAGAAGTATTCTGTTTATAAAAATTATTTTCTATCCTTTAATTAAGTCTTTATCAAATCTTCTATTTAAATTTGACAGGCATGTTGTAAAATATGCTCCCAAATAGCTAAGTTGTGCAAATAATAAAATTGTTTTATCAAAACATTTTTTGACCATGGATTCGATGAAATCGTTTGAAGTAACAAAAGTAAATACATTAAAACGTTGAAGAAAATAGTAGCGGGAAATTGTGTCTAATTGCCATTTCCTAATTTTTGATGCTTGCAAAGTTTATCAAGTACTGCTTAATACTGATCAGAGGTAACACCATATTGTTTCGAAATTGGAAACATCGTTTAACATTAACATGATTAACAAAAGCTACACTAGCAAATACAACGAACTTGTTACAAGTAAACCAACAATATCGGTATGAAAGAAACGGCGATAGACAAGTAAGCGAGAACACAGCGATAAGCAATGTGAACAAAATACACAAACAAGAATGAAGTCGTAATAGAGTTCTTGAGAAAGCGAAAACACGAACATTCTACTTCAAGAACCTTCATCAGAGTGTCATCATCAGCACACATATATTGTTTGTTAATTTTATCAATGAGTGGCGGGACTCTTAGTCGACTCCGAACGACAAATTTTTGAGAAACTTTTCATGGGATTTTTTTTACTCTTAAAATTTTTACCAGAATATTGCTGAAAGGAAGCTGTTGAAGTTATAATTTTACATATTCTGTTTTGTTTGCAATGTCTTGAAACATAGGCTAGCATCTAACAAGGCAAAACACCAGCTATTAGAGTTCAATATTAATCAGTTGTAGTGTTAAGTTAATCAGTTAATAGTGTAGGTTGTGAGTTTTGTTGAGTAGAATTCAAAAATATTTTTTTATAATATTCTTGAACCCTCTAAACTTATTTTATTTGACAAAAATTGTTTTTTGGACGTTACGCATAAATTTATTGATTACACAAACATTTCTGAACCGATGTCCAAAATTTAAAAGTTATTAGAAAGGAGGGATGGGGTTTTAAAACGATATACATATGTATATATATTATTTGACTTAATATGCTATGGGGTTTGATGAGGTAAACTTGACAAATGCAAATTTCTTTCATATTTTTTCAAGTTTATCCGTTCATAGTGGCAAACTTTAATTAAAAAATATAAAATAAGTGATGACATTCTGAAAGTGCATTATCTTGTGAAAAACGGTAATTTTTGTTCGATTTGATCAAACGAGGTGTCAATCTCTGCACAAGATAAGGCACTTTCGGAATGTCATCACTTATTTTATATTTTTTAATTAAATTTTGCAATTAAGAATAGCTAAACTTGAAAGAGAAAAAAATCATATTTTCCAACATTCAAACCTCATAACATGTAAGTTTGAAACATGTGTTTATGTATATCATTTTAAAGTCTCACCTATCTCCTCTCAAAAAACTTTGTATTCTGAAAATTGGTTAAAACATATTTGGGTAATCAATAATTTTGTGTGAAAAGATCAAAAGTACCGTCAAATAAAACAAGTTTGGAGGGTTCGAGAAATATAAAAAAATATTTTTGAGTTCTATTCAACAAAACTCACAACCTGCACTATGTCATTAACTGGGTGTATTTTGACTGTCGCACTGTGTTATAGTTAAATGTAAGTAATGGTAGTTTTTAATACTGAATTTAAAGAAGTCTTCTAAAAGAGGTGAATTTGAAGTTGAAAAGAAAACACTTTTAGAAAATCTTTACAAAATAAAATTGAGAGTGAATATGAGAGAGTTTAAATTGCATAATGATCGGCCTTTTAACGCCAATTACTTCTATTTGTCTTAACCAAAGAAATGTTTTCATATACGAAAATTGCTATAAGCACAATAAACGGAACCCAGCAAACGCAGTAATCTCTCAATAATAGAATATATGAGTGTATGTGGAAGTGATTATTTTAATATTAGCACGAAACAAGAAAAGTGTCTGTTGCTTTGCTATTAGGCAAATTTTTATTATTATTCACAGCAGTGAGAGAATTATTTCTCACAGTGAGAGGATTTATGCTGGCGATGTATGGACGCGAAAACCCGTTTTAGTGGCAGCATTGATTATTGAATTTTTTATTTGTTTTGCTTACGCTTTGTTGTCGCTATTTAGTAATTATAATAATTATAATGGCCGACGAAAATCCTCTACCGAATCCTCCACGTGGGTGTCGGCTGGTAATGGTGGTTGTCCGATGGGGTGTCCGCCAGCTAAGGTGGGAGTCCATACTCATTTGATCCTAGGATCGGATGAATTCTGGCTCTCACCATAGGATAGAGGTATGGGCTGGACTAAGGTGTTACACGACCCGTGCCGAGAGTCAGCCCATCAAAAATATCCCAGTCGCTAACGGAGTATCCTGGATACCAGGCGACCTCCAGGATTAACCAGCCTTACCTGGGCACAGCGGATCCCTGCTCAGGTGGACCATCCCCTTATCCGAAACTCGTGGGACCAAAAATGAATGAAAATGATAATAATACAGAAAATGGTAATAAAAATTTCTCTCTGGAGGCCGAGAACGGAACTCGTAAAAATCCGCATACGGGTATTAAACCGACGCCCGTCTCAACAAAAGAGGTGAAGGAAGTGGTTAATGCAATGGCAGGCCAAAAACCTGAAACCTCAAAAAATGCGAGATTATTACTAGCCAAAAGCGTTGGCCTTACCAAAACTGAGGTTGCTGCAAAAGCATGATCCACATTCAGCAAAAGCGGCCTTGGAAGTGTAAAGGTTGACGCGGCACCATAGTACTTAAAAGATTCTAAACAAAAATACAGGGAGCGATTAAGTGCTAAGCGGGTCCTCGAACGGATTTCAAAGATCCCAGAGGGCAGCAGAACGCCGCGTGATACGCAATCGCTAGCCTGGGCTAAGGAAAAACTGGCCGAATTAGATAAGTTGACAAACAACGAGACGGCTGTGAAAAGACAGCGGTCTGCCGAAAGTGACACACCCGGTGCGAAGAAGCAAAGAAGCTCTCACCGCACCAACATAACGTACAGCGATGTACTAAAAGATAGTATCGAGATGGCGGTGGTCGATCGCTCAGACCCAGATGGTAGCATCACACCGTCAAATTGGAGACTAGTTGAGGACGCCCTGGCAGATATCTTCCTAGATGTGATGGAAGAACATTCCGGGCCAGTACTAGTTTACCAAATGTGTGGCTGGCACTAAGGATACGTTAAGATGGTAACGTGTGCCGATAAGCGAGCTCTGGATCTTTTCTCCATCGCTATATCAAGGATGTGAGAAATCTGGCCGGGCGCCAAGTTAGAGGTGGTGTCGAAGGAAGCCGACCGCGAACGCGCTCTTGGATACCATTGAATCCAAAGGAGCCAGAAAAGATCTTGAAGATGATCAAAATGTGTAATCCGAAGATACCAACTCACAATTGAAAAATTGCTAAACTGGAGGAGCGCCATGGATCTCGTTGTGCGACTATGATAGTCAATCAAGAATCCCTGGAGCACCTGGCGAATTCCAATGGTGTTTGGCCTTCGGATTTGGACACATCATCCTAAAGGTCTACAAAAAAGACAACCGACCCATAGAGTCCGGTGATAGTGCCCCCAGGGGCAACATCGCAGGACTAACATATGGACATCACGGATGAGGAATAGGATAAGGAGGACCTATCGACAACCTCGACACAGAGCCAGTTCTTTTTCTTCCACTGGATCGGATATGGCATCGGCTTTTGGGATGTTGCTTAGGGAATCCGAGCTCCTAGAAGAGGATAAGGAAGAGTTAGACGACCAAGTTCTAGACGAAACGATGGTGGAGGAAAAAATGGATGAAAAAGATGGTCCGAGCAATCCAGATAAATCTCCACCACTCTAAAGTGACTTCTGCCGCACTACTTCTCCGACTGGCGAATAGAGAAGAAGACATAGCCCTAATCCAAGAACCATGGTCCATAGCCAACAAGGTTTGTGGATTAGGACACAAAAATTATAGGCTGGTCCGTGCCAAATGCGTAGGTAGGCCCAGATCCTGTATACTTATTAAGAACAACTTAATGGCATATTTGCTTCCAAATTTCAGCAATGAAGACCTAACCACAGTAACGGCGGAGATCAATGGTAAACAACACTGGATCTCCTCCAGTTACATGCCGCATGACCCAAGCAGTCACCCACCACCAGATCCAGTGAAGAGACTGGTTATTGAAGCTTAGTGCGCAAACGTTGGCCTGCTGATCGGCTGTGATGCCAACTCTCATCACACTATATGGGGCAGCACGGACGCCAATGAACGGGGTGAGTCACTTTTTGATTTTATTATCTCTAATAACTTAATGGTTTGTAACACGTGTAATAGGCCCACATTTGTAACAAAGAATAGAAGAGAGGTTTTGGACATAACCCTTACCTCCGGCAATATTTATGATAGCGTCAGAGATTGGAGGGTCTCGGAGGAGCACTACTTTTCTGATCACAGGTTTATTGAATTTTCCCTTGGTAGGGGGAACAGTACTGTAAGGGCGACTAGGAATCCTAGGAACATGAATTGGGATATTTATGATCGCCTTGTCAGTCTGGGCTTGGACCCACTCACTCGCTGTAGAATAGATAGTATTTCTGAACTTGAGGCTACAGTAGCTAAATTCACAAAGGTCATAGCAGGAGCTTTTCACAAAGCATGTCCGGAAAGGGTCAACAGGGGTGGCAGAAAACCACCCTGGTGGGACCGGGATCTAGACATGCTCAGAAAGGAGTCACGGCGACTTTTCAATGTGGCGAGAAAGTCTGGTAATGCGGATCAGTGGAGGGACTATAAAGTGTCTCTTGGGAATTACAAGAGAGTTCTAAGACGGGCTAAGACTCGTGGAGAAATTTCTGTGGCAACATGGAAACTATCAACGAAACTTCTAGGCTAAGGAGAATTCACTCCACAACATCATTTATACCTAGTGTGCTGCAAAGGGAGGATGGCTCATGGACCAACTCTGAAAAGGAAACTTTGGATCTTCTTGTGGACACCCACTTTCCACCAGGACAGGGTTCGGATACGCGAACAACTGTTTCGGGGAGTGAATCACAGTGGGACTACTGTTCGATCATGTCTGCGGACGCGATAAAATGGGCGATTGACGGATTCAAACTGTTTAAATCTCCGGGACCGGACGGAATATATCCGGCCCTCTTGCAATGTCTGAAAATGGAACACATCGGAATGCTTGGGGCGATGTTTGTGGCCAGTATTCGGATGGGCCATGTACCGTCGGAATGGTGTAAAGTGGGGGTAGTCTTCATACCGAAGGCTGGAAGAAACTCTCATACTACACCCAAAGACTTCAGACCCATAAGTCTATCCTCCTTTTTATTGAAGACCATGGAGAGACTCGTGGTTGTGAATCTGCGTCAGACCTTGGATGGAAATCTCCTTTCCAGGGGACAACACGCATACAATAAGGGAAGGTCTGTTGAGACTGCCCTGCATAGCCTGGTGTGCAGAATAGAGAAATCGCTGGCACAGAAGGAATACACTCTGGCTGCTTTCCTGGACATCGAAGGAGCCTTCAATAATGTGGAACTTCGCGCTATATCCGGGGCGCTGGCAAGGCTAGGTGTACAGACCACTATGGTGAACTGGATATATAAGCTACTTTGTGGGAGAACAATCTACCCCGCACTTGGGGGCTTAAAAACGACCAGGGCTATAGGGAGGGGAACTCCACAAGGTGGAGTACTTTCTCCTCTTTTGTGGAATCTGGTGATGAATGAGCTACTAGTGATACTAGAACAAAATGGATGTGAGGCAATTGCCTATGCGGATGACATTGTTCTTGTGATCTCCGGAAGATTTGTCGACACTATCAGAGATAGGATGCAACTGGCTCTGAGGAGTGTCTGCGGGTGGGCATCTGATCGTGGATTGGGTGTTAACCCGGTGAAAACGGAAGTAGTACTCTTCACGAGAAGGTACAAGCCACCGACTTTTCGTCCACTGAAACTGAACGGGTCGGAACTGAAACTCAAACAGGAGGCACACTTTCTAGGACTCATTCTGGATAGGAAGCTGTCTTGGAAATCGAACATCATTAACAGAATCAAAAAGGCTTCCATTGCCCTGTATGCTTGTAACAGAGTGTTGGGGAGAAAATGGGGCCTAGGACCTAGGATGACTCACTGGATCTACACAGCGGTGGTCAGACCTATCTTGACCTACGGATGCCTAGTTCGGTGGGAATCCCTTGAAAAAATTTTTAATTTTTTTTTCGAATTTTTTAATTCGAAACTAATAAAGCGACTGCAGAGATCTGCCTGTATTATCATCAGTGGTGCCTTGCGCACTACACCTACGTCGGCACTGGAGATAATTTTGGGCCTCTTTCCGCTTCACCTTTTCTGTAGGGGAGTGGCGGCTAAAATAAGTAAACGTCTCTGGGCGACTGGACAGTGGCATGACTCGGATATCGTGAGGGAAGTTGGAGCTGTCGGGAGCACTGACTACATGACGCCGCGGTACAACTTCACGAGGAGATTCAGGACATCGGTTCCGGACAAAGGGGCTTGGAGGGGTGGTGTGACCCACTTATTAAGAGACTCCGTACAAATCTACTCCGACGGTTCTAAGCTGAACGGAGCTGTTGGGAGTGGAATTTTTTCGGAATCGGCTGTTATAGCTCAGTCTATAAGACTGCCAGACCACTGCAGTTTCTTTCAGGCGGATGTGGTGACCATACGGGCTGCGGCGAGTATTATTGGAGACGGAAGGGTCTCCAAGCGGAACGTCACCATACTTTCTGATAGCCAGGCGGCTATCAAGGCTCTGAGTTCTAATGTGATGAACTCCAAGATGGTGTACGGCTGTCGCAGATATCTCGACGAGATAGCGGAACGTTATGATGTCCATATCGTATGGGTACCGGGGCACAGTGGTATTCTGGGTAACTGCAGAGCTGATGAACTTGCCAGGCTGGGCACGACCATCGAACTCTCCGATGAGTTCTCGAATCTGGGCATGCCTATGAGGACCTGCAAGCTCATAATTGATAATGCGATCATCGATTCCGGCAACGACAGGTGGGCGGCCTCGGACACGGGCAGAACGGCTCGTAAAATCTGGCCAAGGCTGGATGAGGGGCGCACAATGAGTCTACTTAAACTCCAAAGAGGCGCGCTCAGTGTAGTTGTCGGTGTCATTACGGGGCATTGCATTATGGGTACGCATGCGAGGCGCATTGGTCTTGGATACCTTGCTAACGACTTCTGCAGAAATTGCAGAGATGAGGAGGAAGAGGAGACTGTCCCTCATCTGCTGGGCACATGCCCGGCTCTTTGCCAAAGGAGAAGGAAGTACTTGGGTACTTACTACATGGACGATCTGGAGGAACTGTCAAGGATTGACATTGGCAGCCTGAATCGCTTCATCAGGAGCTCCGAGTGGTTTTGAGACTATGGGATAACGGATAACTGTGGTAGCACAATGGAACCAATGCGGCCTAAGTGAGTCCATCCAAAAAAAATTTTCTTGGATGGGCAGCCTACCTACCTACCTAGTAATTATAATTATTACGGATGCAAATTACCTTAAGCTGCAATTGCAAAATTGGATTATGTAACAAGTACAACGTACAGTATTCGCCCGATTTACTGAGCGATTGGTCAAAAAAAGACGTAAATCGAAACGAAGTAAATCGAGATGCGTAAAATGGAAATTAATTGGAAAATGAAATTCTTGAGTGTCAAATATTTTTTTACATGAGCTAAAAGTACACAAAATTCTGCGTCACTTTCTTAAAAAATGTGCCTCTTGCAAGTACCCTTACATTTTTACGTCTTTTTGAAGTTTGAGTTTTTTTTTAGGTTTCCCGCGTCTATCTGGTGTTAAGCGAGGTAGATCGCAAGTTGATTTCGTGGATTGTAGTTAGGTTAGGTTAGGTCGGAGTGGTAGCTCTGTTATCACAAAGCTCACTTGAGCACGCATAGCGTTGTGATGCCACGGGTGAACGCAGTCCCAGTAACCAAAATCCACCAAAATCAGGGAAAAGGATGAAGTTGGTCAGCGCAAGGGCTGCACAGAGGATTGTAGTGAAAGAAGCAAAAACCAAATGACCAAGGAGTTAAGGAAAGAAAATTCCTCATCTTTGCTGGGAGCGCGCCACGCACATGAGCCTTCGAGCAGAAGGTAAAACAAAAGCTTCAAAAATGACCAAAACTACGTCTTCGCCAAAGAAAGTTGAAAAATTACACAAATCTTTTTTAAACCCCTCCATAGTCGCCCAAATGTCTAGAGAAGAAGCATTGAAGATATTTTTAAAAGATTATTAATAACTTCGGACCCTGTCATATCAAATATGAGAAAAATAAAAGAAAAAAACCTCATAATTTGCCTTTAGAGTCAAAGCGTTTACTGTTTTCATATTTATTTTTGTTTTATTTTAGCAAATAAAGTAGCATTTATACATCTAGTAAGTATAACAACTAATATTACAAAAAAAGTAGCTTCAAAAAATTCTAGTAATATATCGTCACTCAAAATGCAGAAGGATGTACTAACACTTAAAAATTTTACAGAAGAGGAAAAACCCAAATGAAATGAAAACTTGTTTGATACTCAAAATGATTTATTCTAATTTGTATATACATTTCTATGTTCAATTCCAATTTTATCTGGTTGGTAGATAATCTTTATGAGTAGGATTATAAAATTTTGTCGAACCATATATTTTGAAGCAGTACACCAGAATGAATCAAAAACTCAACTTTGAATTTTTTGGTTGTTAGGCTCTTATGCATTTCAGGTCACGATTTTTTTTATTATGGATTTATCTTCTTTAAGAGAAATAAACTAAAAAAATTTAAAAAAGCCGCCACGACAGCTCACACGATTTAATTCCCATTGTGCGACGTAAATCGAGAAATAGTTGTATATAAATATAATAATTTATCCTAAAAGTACATGAAAACGATAAATATGTCTTCAAAAGGAAACTAATCGTTTAAGGCAATATTAAAAAAAAAATAATACTGACGGTTGTCTGCCAGTAATTTGCTTTTACTTATTAAATCAATAATAAATTGTTATCTCATAAAATTATCTACAAATAAATCTTGGAATGCTTAAACAATCATTTATTCAACCTACAATCTTCATAAATAATAATAAATGTCGTATTGTTATGTACAAAGAATGATTAATACATCATTGTATACAAAGTAGTTTATAGAAGTGTGTGTTATGAAATGGTTTTAAGCAATTTAAAAGCATTATTTCAATTTCAATTATAACAAAAAAACCAAATTTTGGCAATATAAGAAAAATATTATAAATTTAATAATAGTTATAATCTTTCGCTCTATCAAGATGGGTACAGTAACGGAGGTTTGAAAAGTGTTATAATTTACGATATACATTCAATCATGTTAACGTCGAACGAGGTAAGAAATTAATAGTTTCCAATTACTTTACATAACTGATCATTACATACAACTCTTTAGTGACGATTACGACCTAGTTTCTTACACCACTTATGTATTGGGTGTCAATTTCAATCCATAAGCGGCGGGACCTACATTTTAAGTTCGAATCCGAACAACAGATTTCTGAAAAATTTTATTTACTCTTAGAGTCTTTGCCAGACATCTGCTTGGAGGTAGTCGTCGAAAAAATATTTTTTCGTATTTCGTTTTGTGGAAATGTCTGACCTGGGGTTTGAACCATGGCCTTAAGTTTAATAAACTAACACACTACCTAATAAACTACAGCGACGGCAAGTTGCGGGAGGGAGGGATGCATGCGAACAAGGTAAAGTTTCTGATTGTGGTCAACGTGGCGACCACCAGGACGATCCTTGTCTTGCTGTATTCAAGTTGACACGCAGCCTCCTCGTGGCCCCTCCTGTATGGCATTCTAGCACCCGCTAGATGTTAACTAATGCGTGCAGCGAATGTCCAATCCCCTGGACGTTAAATTTGGGTTGTGCGTAGGGCTTGGAGCCCACCACGTAAAAACAAATATCCAATGAAAACCAAGACAGAATCCTATAAAAAGATCCCCTCTAAAGTTCCCCCCGACGGAAGAAAAGGACGATGTGGTTAAGGATGCCTTCTATGCTAAACTCGAGGACGTATACGATAAGTGCCCGGCCCATGACGCCAAAATCGTCCTCGGGGATTTTAATGCAAAGGTCGGGCGGGAAGGTATCTTTGGCCCCACTGTCGGACAGTTCAGCCTCCACGCAATCACTACCTCCAATGGTATGAGGCTGATCGATTTCGCCGCGGCGCGTAACATGGTAGTATGTAGCACTAAGTTTCAACATCTCGACATTCACAAGGCCACATGGATGTCCCCTGATCGGTCAACATCTAACCAGATCGATCATATTGTGATAGACGGAAGGCACGTATCCAGTGTACTAGATGTGCGCACATTCAGAGGTCCAAACATCGACTCGGACCACTACCTTGTCGCAGCCAAGTTTCGATTGCGCATTAGCGCTTCGAGGTCTGCGCACTCTAGTGCATTGCGAAAGCTGGACGTTAAGAAGCTGCGATCACAAAGGACAGCTGAGGCGTTCTCCGCTCAACTCTCGGATAAGCTCCGTCGTTCCCCATCTAATCTCAACGACATTGGCGGACTGTGGGCCAACATCTCCCACTCCTTGCGCACTACTGCGGAAACAGTCCTTGGTTTCGAACGCCCACCACAACGAAATCAATGGTACGATGAGGAGTGTCGCGAGGCAACTGCAGCGAAAAACGCCGCATACAAGAAAACGTTGCAGTCAGCCGCTACGCGAGCCATTGTCGAGAACTATAGAGAGAAGAGAAGGGAGCAGGAAAGGCGTGAGCGTGAGGAAGTCGAGATGTATAGATATAGGAATGACGCTCGAAAATTCTATCAAAAGGTTAAGCGTCTAACCGAGGGTTATAAACCCGGAGCGTCTTCCTGCAAGGATGAAAATGGAAACTTAGTAACAGATCCGCAGGGAGTACTGAAGTTATGGAGGAAACACTTCTCTACTCGGCTACAAGGCGATGACGACACCAATACCGCCTTTAAAGATGATGTTCCGAACCCGATCGATGATGACGGCGTGGAGTTTCCGCCGCCTAGCCATGAAGAGGTCAAAGTCGCGATTACGCGCCTTAAAAACAATAAAGCGGCAGGTCCTGATGGCCTCCCCGCTGAATTGTTTAAGACCGGATGTAATGAGTTGGTAGGGCGCATGCACCAGCTTATTTACAAAATATGGCTAGAGGAAAGTATGCCCAACGATTGGAACCTCAGTGTCCTCTGTCCTGTCCTGAAAAAGGGAGACCCTACTATATGCGCCAACTATAGGGGTATAAGCCTTCTCCCTATCGCATATAAGGTTCTTACAGGCGTATTGTGTGAACGACTGAAGCCACTCGTCAAAACACTGATTGGACCTTATCAGTGCGGCTTCAGACCTGGCAAGTCCACCATCGACCAGATCTTCACACTACGCCAAATCCTGGAAAAGACCCACGAGAAACAAGTCGACACACACCATCTTTTTGTCGACTATAAGGCTGCCTTTGATAGCCCCATAAGGGATCGTGTTTTTGCCGCAATGTCTGAGCTCGGTATACCTGCGAAGCTGATAAGGCTTTGCAGAATGACGTCGAGCAATTCCTGTAGCTCCGTCAAGGTAGGAATGGACCTCTCCGAGCCTTTTGATACCGTGCGAGGTTTCAGACAAGGCGACCCCTTATCATGCGACCTCTTCAACTTCGTCATGGAGAGTGTTCTGCGAAAGGCAGGAGTGCATCGCAGTGGCACTATTTTTCAAAAAAGTGTCCAGTTGCTTGCGTACGCTGACGACATTGACATCATAGGGCGTACGAAGCGAGATGTTACTGCTGCCTTTAGTGCTATTGAACGCGAGTCTACCAAGATGGGTTTGGCAGTAAATGAGGGCAAAACAAAGTATATGTTATCGACGAGTCGAGACGCGCGGCGTATTGATTCTCAGATTACGGCCGATAACTATACTTTTGATACGGTCAAGGAATTCATCTATCTTGGCTCCGCCGTTACCACCAGAAATGATGTCAGTCTGGAGATCAAGCGCAGGATCACTCTTGCCAACAGGTGCTACTATGGTCTCAATAGGCAATTGAGTAGCAGAGACCTCTCTCGTACGACAAAACTAACACTCTACAAGACACTCATCCTACCCGTGCTTCTTTATGGCGCAGAGGCATGGACCCTATTAAGTACAGATGCAGCGGCCTTGAGAGTGTTCGAGAGAAAAGTACTGCGCAAGATCTTCGGTCCAGTGCGAGTTGGCGATGATTTCCGTATCCGATACAACAGTGAGCTGTATGAGCTCCTCAACGACATGGACGTTGTACAGCGTATTAATATCCAGCGGCTGCGCTGGCTCGGCCATGTCGTTCGAATGGAGGAGGATGCGCCGGCAAGACGGGTATTTGATGCAGGAATCTGCGGAAGTCGGCGAAGAGGACGACCTTGCATCCGTTGGAAGGACCAAATCGAGGAAGCCCTGTCATCGATTGGTGTGACCAACTGGCGTAGGCGCGCACGAAGCAGAGGCGCCTGGAAGGATGTGTTCCGGCAGGCCGAAATCCGATAAACGGGTTGTTATGGCCAATTAAGTAAGTAAGTATGGCAAGTTGCACCATCCTGTTGAAATCAAACATCATTCATATCAATACCATGAAGAGAGGGTACAAAAAGCGATTATCTTGGTGCGCTAGGTGTCTCCATTGATCGTAATAGTTGCGCCGTCCTCATTTTCAAGGAAATGTGGGCCAATGATTACTTCGATACACAAGACGCTGCAAACCGTCTCTCGTAATGGGTGCATTGGCTTCTGCAAGATCACCTGTAGGGTTTCTGAGCCCCAAATACGGCAATTTTGTTTATTGGCGTACCCACCAAGACGAAAATGAGTTTCATACGAAAATATGATTATTTTTTGGCAAAATCGACATCATAGTACAATTTCTCATTGGCCCATATATTCCAATAAATCCCAACGTTGTTCAAGCGAAAATCGATTCATTACGTTCAGTGGAGATAATATCCTGAATTTTGTGACTGAAGAGAATGACATAAGTATTGCTAGATTCAAAATAACCAATGAATCAAATTGACTCAAAATAGATGGCCCACCCTATACAATTCTATCAGCCTGATAGCACGGAATTGTTTCACTCGGGTGTAGGAGTTTGATATACAAATTTCAGGCTGTCTTGTAAGCATTTTTGAAAATGTTAATTTCTTTTATTGTCTTGGCAACATTTCAATTTCTACTAGAGGTACCGTCACTGACACTGACGTTTTCCGCTAATACTTAATTTCTTAGGATATGGAAGGCACTTGCACAAATATTCTTCGCTTTAGTAAAATATTATAAACTAAGGGCTATTATTACAATTTGCCGTTAACTAAAGGCAGGATTTTAAAGGACAGATAACTTGATTTTATTATTATGAGCGCACAATAAGATAAAAGTGAGCGTTAAACTATAGTTAAGATTATCCTACCTTTAGCTTTTAAAGTTCACTTTATCCTTGAACTTGTCGTATTATTTATATTTTTTTTTAACATAGCGACTTGGAACATGAAAAATAAACATTAATATATTAATAGTTTTTCAAATCAAAATGGATATTGACGTATTCATTATATTTATTTTAAAACAAAAAACACAAAAATAAAAAAGCTAAACCTCAGCACACAAATTTTATTAACAAATAAATAGGCACTTCGTTGCCACTGCATTTTTAAAGCACTTGTTTAATTGAGCAATGTTATCGACATTGTTCCGGCACTGCTATATTTTTAAAACTTTATTTTATCTGTAGGTTGTAATAGCGAAAGAAGTTAAAGGTGACTTTAAAGTTTACTTTAGCTAAAATTACCTATAACTAAACACAACTTTAACGGCAAGTTGCAAAGTTTGATTAATTTTCAGCCACATAAGTATATCTACAACAAATCTCAAAAGATTTTAACTCTGATTAAAAAAAAGTTATCGAATTAAAGCATGTCAACAATACCACTACAAAAAATATAAAAGAAAAGAATAAACCCAACTATTGTTATGGAGTGTATAAAAAAGAAAAAAAAAACAAAAATAAGCAAGAAATGTAAAAAGAATCAAATAATCAAAAACTCGGCATATGTATGTATTAAAAAATATAAATCATGGCAAAACAAACAGTTCAAGGTTGCCAAAAAAAAAAGGAAAATGATGATAAAAAAATATACCATTACAATCTACTTTTATTTCTATTGTTGTTGTGAATGAAAAAATAATATTTTTCCACTTTCATAAACATGTCACACTATATTTGAATTTATGCGTTTTAGATTTGGATTTTCGTTTCATGTCTTCATTTTTTCGTTTTGTATTATATTTCGGTTAGTGTCTCATTTTTAAAGAGCGTATAACAAACGGAATATAAGGTCATTGAAAGTCATGTAATATTAATGATTTTGAATTTATACACACACTGAAAGAATTTTACCCTAAAGGCGTAAATCTTCGTATTTTTTACGACAATAAAGTCAATACAATACAATGCAACACAATAGTAAGAAAATGTTAAAACAATTCAAAAATTTGGAGAAAGTTAAGTTCATTTTTGCAATGCGTAATACTACAATTACAATAAAAACAATGCAGCAAACATAAAAATTTCTCAAAAATAGAATACATGAGTGTATATGGAAATGATAATTTTACGGGAAATTGTTGTCGCAAAATTGCTGTGTTTGCTGCGTTACGTTTATTGTGTTTATAGCATAACGTGATGGTATATTTTGAATAATTTCAAAGTTTAGAATAATAAAATGGAATTTATTGTCTTCATTTCCAAATAAGTGTATTTTGTGTGCTACCAAGAGTAACTTGAACATCCAACCCACCTTCACTAACTACAGTGCTGTGTTAGCAATTTCTTAAAACTGTTTTAATTTTTGAAATGAAACAAATAATATTAAAATAATTATTTTTTCTTTATATTGTTGGCATTTACATTTTTTTAAATACATCACAATCTAACAATGGATGAAATTTAATCTGCTGTTTTAATAAAATGAAATTTTGCAGTTTCATTTTAAGACTCATGTACAAATTTATCTAGTTTAATCATATATAAGTCGTTTTATATAGAAATTGTATTATAAAAACAATAACAAATCAAAAGTAAGGTACTAGAAAAAGAATAAAGTATAAAAAGAGACAAAGATAACATCTGGAAATGTTGCAGTGAAGATTGTAGTGAAGATTGCGACAGATGTTCACTGTTAAGTTGGATCTTTGTTGTAAAAATATGGTGTAATAAAATGTACAGGGTGATGAAATCAATTATAAGTGTTGTTAATTTAAATAAAAAAATAAATGCTTAAATAAAGAAATAACAATAAATAAAAGCAAAAAACAATTTTTTTATTTCAAAACTACAATCCTTAAATCTACAATCGTGACAAATGCTGACTTCAATATTTAAAAAAAATGAAATGCAAAAAAAATATCAATCTCATATTGTTATTCAAAATAAATAAATAATGTTTTCGTAGCCTTTAGCAAAAAGTCCTGGCTTTTCCAAATCAATAAATTCATCACAATTGTTATGATTTCTTTTGTTAGTTATTCAAAGTCATCACCTAACCTAACCTATTTCAAGTCATCATATATCCCTACTGGGGCATCTGTTATGTTTCTTAAATTAAAAATAAAGGCACACAAGAAAAAACTTTGTAATTCAAAACTTTTAAGTGAAAATCTGCAAGCAAAAGTTTTAGTTTTACTCGTTAGTTATCGTATTTTTTTCTTCTTTCGAATTTTTTGTTTTTAACAGGATTTCAAAACCAAAAGTTAAGCGTAGTTTTATAAGATGATATTCCATTTGGTTTGTTTCTTAGGAGGTGGTATTGTTTACTCGTTCAAACACTATAAATTGTACAATTAAATTTTAACATCGAAAGGTTTATGTTTACCAAGATGACGAGAGATATTAACGAGTACGAGTTACTTAATAAATGCACACCCACAAATTAGTAAGTTGTCACATAACTTTGAACACCATTTCAATGTCGAAGTACAAACTTCCCTGAGTTCTGCTTGGAGTTTAGTTTATTGTGTACGTACAAGATGTGGCATACAGTGGGCACTTTTGGTTATAAAATGCATCCTATGACACAATTTACAAAGAGTCGTAATAGCAAATAACTCATAAAATCGCTTTGTATTCACTAACGAAGATGACCAGTATAGAGTGATAATGTTAGATTATGCACGGGTTATTTTTACCGTCTGGATTTTGAAAATTAAAAAAAAAACAATTTGTGTGAAATAATAATTTGAGGCAATAAATGAATGACTGTCATATACTTCTCAAAGATAATTTCATTTACGTGTTGCCTGTTACATCCAACAGTTGTAGTTCTAAGTATATTTTACAGTATTTCGTACGGTATTTTAACAATGACAGCTGAAATATTGTGCTCCAGGGGCTAGTTTGTCCCTGTAAACGAGAAATTTTATTCAACCCCACGCAAATAGTCGAATGGGGTCATATCGTATGAACAAAGATAAAAGATTTTATGATATCCCATGCCAAGTGGTATGTATCACCGCTTTTTGCTTCCCCATGTTACATACATAATTGGCCATTGCAATCCTTCAGTCAGGATTACGGCCTAGCTTCTCACACCACTCATGTTGTGTGTGTTAATTTTATACATGAGTGGTGGGACCTACAATTTAAAGCCGATTCCAAAAGACAAATTTTTGACAAACTTTTCACTGCAATTTATTCTCTCTCTCTCTCAGAGTTTTTGCAAGAAATCTGCTGAGAGGTTGCCGAAGAAATATGTTTTCATATTTCGTTTTAATGTGTGACATGGGGTTTGAACCGCAATAAGCCAATACACTACATACTATTAAATACTATCCCCATATTAACAAAGTACAATTTATCCATTTTTGAAAAAAGTCAGAATTCATCACACGGTACCTTGTGCCACTGACTGTATGTAATGTTATGACTAACCAACCGCACTAAACAATGCGTATTCCAGGGTGCTTAGAAATTCATCACGCGATACCTAACACCACTGTCCGTAACTTTATGACTTTCATCACTCTTGATGAAGTACGATCCTATGATGCTGTCGGTCCACTAACCACACTCAACCGTACTTCTTTCATTGGAAGCTCTTGAATTGTCTTTATTTGCTATTCACATCAGCTTCGACGATTTTGCTGTGAGAAACATTCACTTTTGTTTTTATGAAAATGATTGCATATAGAAGGACATTTCTAATACAGCTCGAATTTTGATAATAGAAGCCTAAAACGAATTCTCTTCCTAGATGTAAGATGTTGGACTTCTCTACAGCTAAGGCCGTTTTGAAAAAATGTTAACTCTAGTTGATGTCTCCAGGTGTCAGCAGCTCTAAATGTGCTAGCCAGGGAATTTCCTGGCCTGTTCTTATTGTACGGGTTTGGGCGCTGCTGTCTCTGGTCACATTGTTGTACATTGGAAAAGTTCTGAGGCCAAAATATTTTTAATATTCCTCAGATACAGCGATAGGAAATACCTGGAGCGAGTTAATCTCATGCGATACGGTCTCCAGTATCCACAAGCATATACACTCTTAAATTTAGAGGCCTGAAACTAAGGCTTGCAGTCTAATTTGATTGCCATAATCTAACAAGGCAAAAGTAAATATTTCGATGTCCTAGTAGTCGATTTTATGCTGAATTCAATGGCTAATAGATCTGTCTACGAATAAAAGGCTATCACAACTATCACAAGAAGATGCCTGGACTAATGGAAATTACCATTTACGATTTTCATCATAATTATGTGTTTATGGTATAGCACTTACATACATTTGCCTAGACTGACAAATACATATGTAAATAAGATTCTTGGTATGTTAGCTTAGTACTTGTATAATCCCTACAGCATCATGTACTATGTACTACTATAAGGGATTGTGCTTTCTCTGTATCATATAATAAATATAACTATACCATTCAGCTATCATAAAATATGGCTGAAACAAATGGACAATGTACTTCTGTTCATTCATTATGCCTCGAAAACTTAATTCGCCATTTTAACAATTTTTTATATACGCAGTTTTTCCCTCTGTTAGGTGTCTCTTTGAATGTCTTCATTTGTATTTCCATAGTGTAACTCGTCTGCAAACATCTAATTTTTGTTTTCGACAAGATATGTTTTTCTCTTTACAAACTGTGAAAAACATTAAATCTAATCTACAACTGTATATATGTATATATGTACGTACGCGTGTGGTAAGGGTCGTGCTGTAGATAAGCTGTGGGTTTTACTTTGATGGTTTTTGTAAAACTATGGATACGTCTAACAGTGGCTGTATACATGAAGGATTATTCACATTTGTACTCATCTAATGTCACGGCGACTAGTGTCATAGTTTAGTAAATGCGTATTGTGTCGCCAAGTTACATACGATGTTGGTTGAGGAATTTTTGATATGGTAAATAGCAGGTCAATACTGCTGCCAGCTTTTTAATCACTTCTTTGGTGTAGTTAAACCACGTTCGTCAAGTTCGTCTCCACATGAGGAACTGTAAATACAAGTAAAACATATACACGTGCATGTAATAAAAAAGAATTGCCATTCTATGTATGTCAGTGAAGTCTGCGGTTGTGTTAAATTTACAAGTGATGGGCTGTGGATCTGTGTTGAAGTGTTGATGTAAGTGGAAATGAATATAAACAAACTATTTAAACGTAACGTCAAATAATTGTTAACGATGGAAAGAAAGGAATTTCATGTACCAGTAAGTGTGTGTTGAATGAAGAGAAACATGTACGTCGTGTTTACTTCATTATGATCATATTATCCTGAGGGGATTTTGAACATGTCATGGGACACTTTGAAATCATGTTGTAAAGTAAAGGGATACCACGAATATCTGCTGAATTCATTATTAAGAAACCTGAGTCATTGGACTGAATTGGAAAAATATTTTATAATAGAAAGCATAAAGTCTACATTGGTAGTGGAGGTGCTATCCACACTTTTCTGAGATGTGTTGACTCAAAAAGGAAAAAGAAACGCAAAGTCATTATAAAGGAGGTTAACCTCCAAACATGTGCCCTCAGGCAATGACCAGTGAACAATTCAAATGTTATGAATATTGACTTAAAGGGAGGATTGAAATAAATCGAAAATAAATTCAACTACAAACAATTCTGTAACATATTGAAACCCCTTTGTTTAATAACAGCGAAGTGTGTTAGTGTGTGTTCCAATTAGCATTTTACTGCTCTACCTATTTTATCATGTTCAAAGAAACACTTCTGACAAACATTTTTAAGAATGATGCTACAATCCTATGAAAAGATAGTAGCTGAACATGAGCAGTAAAAACAAAAATTAATTACCTCCGTAAACTCCTATTAACATACATATGTTAATGGTTCATTACAACCCTTTAGTCAGGATTACGACCTAGTTTCTCACACCACTTATGTTGTGTGTGTTAATTGGTATACATGAGTGGCGGGACCTACAGTTTTAAAGTCGACTCCGAATGACAGATTTTTTAAGAAACTTTTAATGGCAATTTTATTTATCTCTCAGAGTTTTTGCCAGAAATCTGTTGAGAGGAAATTGCCGAAGAAATATTTTGGCATATTGCATTTAGTTGGGGATACCTGACCTGGGGTTTGAACCGAGGCCTCACGTCTAATAAGCCTACTAAATCACGGTGACTTCAAACTTCGATTAACAGCAGTAAGATATTCTTCAACTCCCTGTTGTTTACTTCTTTAATGTTTGGCCTTTTTTACAGTCTTCCTAGAAAAAATTTTTTGTCTGACCAACTACGCCGTATGACGCTATTCATATTAGTTAAAATATTTGGAAACTTCCAGATTGTATAAATAATACAAGAAAGGCCGCCTGATAGTTTATGTGAACACTAGGCCGAATAAATAAATATTGTTATCAAGGATAAAGAACTCAGCATTGGTGTATAGATTAACAATTTGAAGAGCACCCCTGAAAAATGTAGTGAAATAGGAAGCAGCTATCCACCCAATTGTTCGCGAACCGGCAGTATTACAACATTTTCTTTACAACAGTAAATAAAATATCCGATCTGAGCCATTTGTTAAGAAATACCCAGAAGTATTGAAAGTATAAAAGGATAATCGGCGATTAAACCAACGAAGTCAATTAGAATTGCATTTCTTATGGAACCAATACGAGACTGTCTACCCCTTCAAAAATTGACGTTTCGCTTAATATGTTGTTGATGATATTTTAGTCGATATAAATCCAACCAGAGTCTTAAGAAAGACTCACACCTCCTATACAAACAAAAGCACAAAGAAAAGAAAAAAATAAAAAGACGTTATTATTGTTGCGAAGACTAAACTAATACTGAATAATTATTCTCCAAAAGAATAACTAATCAGCAACAAATAAACAATAAAATTAGGACAGCAAAGAATTACAATAATTAAGCAACAACAAAAAAGTTAAAATAGCCATAAATAAACAAAATGTGAATATAACGAAAAATAGAAAGAGAAGAATTACAATAACAAAACAATAGTAAGATTCTAGAAGTTGTCAGGCCAAAAATATATTACAGTTAAATAGACGAAAGTTTATCAGTGAATAGTAAACAAAAGTGTGACATGTATAAAATTGATTACTCATAAAATAATAAATAAGGGATTTATTTAAATAAATTAATAATCCCAAATAGAAGAGTACAAGTTGTTTTACTTTGAAATTGTAATACTCATACCACAGAGAAGATCAGGGTTATTAAACTCGAGTTCGTTATTAAAATCCCAGTTCAGGCACCTAGAAAAAAAAACAAATATGAACAAATTATTCTTCGCCAAAAACTCTAAGAATAAATAAAATTGCCATGAAAAAGTTTCTCAGACAAACAGCAGGGGTGGTGTGAGAAGCTATGTCGTATTCGTGACTAAATGATTGTAATGACCAATTAAGTAAGTAAGTAACAGCATTGTCTCAATGTTCTGAGGAAGAGAAGTCAATTTGATTTTGATTGAAATAATCATATTTTAAAGTTCATAGGAAAGATTAAATATTTTGATTTTAATCAACGCATAATACCTTATTTTAGCTCTTACCTTTATTTTACCTCCTACTTCTTTCCAAAAAATCACAATGAATAGAAACACTGTAAACATGTATGGTTTGGAGTTTGAAGTTTATATTAAAAGCAAAAGTCCAGTGTGAACACAAATTCAATCAAATTCTTTTAAATTTTCTCGTATAGCACACCGAATAATTGCTTAAAACATACATTACTTCCCTTACTAATTCATAAAATGTTTTTTTTTAATTTTGTACACATTATGCTACACTAAGGGTCTCGGTTCAGAACATCTCCAATAAAACGAAAAAAAAAATATTTCTTCGGCGACATCCTCTTAACAGATTTCTGCCAAAAACTCTGAGAGCAAATAAAAGTGTCACGAAAAAGTTTCTTAAACATCTGTCGGTCGGAGTCGACTTTGAACTGTAGGTTTCGCCACTCATGTATAAAATTAGCGGATGCAAGATAAGTGGTATGACAAGCTAAGTCGCAATGCTGACTGAAGGATTGTAATGCCCAATTAAGAATGCATGTGCATATGTACGCTACATTAGAATGGGCCATTCACATAATTTTTTTTTATATGATAAGACCTTAACCATTAAAATCTTATTTTCTTTATGTAAAATATCGTACAATTTTCTAACTCTCTTATGGTATAATGTTTATTAAAAATGTCTAGAAAAGCACGTGTACACTCGTTCTCAATAAAACTCTTTAAATTATAAATTGAAAAATTCATTTCAAAAATGTTTAATTTTATATGTTACATCCTCTACACATATGTATGTGTGTACGTAGTACCCATCATCATCATGTTAGGACTTCATTTAAAGATCAAATAATAAAAAATAAAATGAAAGGAAATTAAATAAAAAAATACATGATTTCCGGTTTAGGTGTTGAAATGTGAGTACATTGAGATTTTTTGACATTCAAAGACTTGGTCACATTTTTATTATTATTGTTGTTGTTATTTAGCTGGGAGTTTTAAATATAAATCCAAATTTTTATCTCAGGATACATTACTCCTTACTTGTATTAGGGCATTGTGTATATTCCCTGCAGGAAATGTCAATAGTTAAACTGTACTGACTTACTATTGACACAATCACCAGTACTACTGACTTATTATATGACAAGCAATGCTTTTTACTATAGACATTTAACATGTGCGTGTCATTGAAAATCTACTACTGAGGATAGTACTATTGACTAGGTACTTCTTTTGGGACCATATGTGGACATTGGAACCAGTGAATCAATAGTACAATTTAGCAGTTCTAGTCTACACTTTTGGTACTTTTCTGTAGTAAAGGTCGACAATAAAATTTCAATTTTTGTAAATATTTGATATTTTATTAAAAAAAAAAAAAAGTACGATTTCATTGTTGCAGCCTTTTTTAAATTTAAATATAAAAACTAATTCAGTCTCTCTTGTTTATATAGGAACATCAAAATAACGTTGTTGTTTTATTAAAATTAAGTAAAATTATTAATCCTCTTTGGGAGAGTCGTCTTCTTTACGATTTTCAGTTCATTTGTTTAAAATATTTTATCTTTTGGCGCTGAAATGCTGCTGTAAGTGTTTTGTCCGAATTTTCATTGAAAGTTGATATTACATCTGGATGTTAAAAAAACGAAACAAATTGTTAAAATATTACAAATATTTATGAGAACACAAACAAGCATTTATTACCTATAATGGCTTTAAAAACCTCTTTTTGCCAAAATAGCCATCAACATTAAAATTCATGATAATAATTTGGCCAAATATTTCATGAAGGTTTCGTTCTGTATTACCCGCAAGGAGTGACTCATTTGTAGAATCTATTGAATATAAACAAAAAATTCAAATTAATTCGTTGAAGTAGTGCCACAATAAAAGTAAATACTTACGTATGGCGTGTCGCATGACAAACAACGAAACGAATTTTAATTTTCTTGTCATTTAAAAAAAATTCACCATTAATAGAAAGGAATTCATCAACAAAATCTTTACAAAAATCTTTAACACACTTTGGCTTCGTACAATGGGTCAATTCGACCTCCGGGTACTGTACTTGTCAAGTACACGTCCTCTAACCTTGTTTTCGTAAGGCCTACATATATTCCTATTGGAAAAGGATTAACTTTGTCCTGTAAATTAATTATTTTTAAAATAATTGGCCACAACTCAATATACCAATTTCTTATCTCCTCGCGCAAACTATATTTTGGTAAATCTATTTGAGACGACACAGAATATTCAGGCTCCACAAAATTTTCACAATTCACACTTGGACTTATAATTGTCTCATTTTCACTACTTCAATTTTTATATAAAATTGATTGTTTTTTATTAAACGTTTACAATTTCTCTTATTCTTATTGGAAACTTTTTGTAAAGTCCAAAAGAAAATTTAAATTTTAGAAATTGAAAATAAATAAATATTTTTCAATTTTTCAATTGTCGTTCTTGACAATTTTTTCTCATCAAAGGCAAATTAAATAATTGTTGACTATTTGATCACAACGTCACCATAAAGTCACCAATATAGTTGACAAAACTGGTGACTTGGAGACACTTGTCGACATGTTTCCTTCAGGGATTCTTTCATACTGTAATTATAAATTGTTGTAAGAAATATATTGTATATGCACATACACATGTACACATACATGTGTGTATTTTAGAAGATCGTTAAATGTATGCGTATTTCTTTATTTTTGTAATAAAATATTTTCATATGATACGAAATGAGTAACTGACTGCTTGTCTGAACTGACTGTATGCTTGAAAGACTTGTCGTCTGTCTCATATATGGCGTATGTGTATGGTACTTCTACTCAAATGTATACAATATTACTATCTATGTGAGTATGTGTGCATGTGTGTTTGTTTAATATTATTGTGTTGGTTGTCTCTAAAAAGTCTAATAACATACGAGCATGATCCAGTGTGTAATGTAAGTGAGTGTGGGGGTTTATAAATTCGGTAGATTGAAGGCGACAGATTTCAAATTGTACTGCAAATGATGTGTGTGCTCTTGACTGTTTAACTTCTCATCATTCTTCGACAATTTTTTTTCTATTTCACAAACACACACATTCTAATCTAAATAATGCTACACACTGAGAAAATTTTTAAAGCAAATAACTAATTGCTGACTGACACCCATAGCCTAAATGTGTGATTTTTTTGAGATTGCAGGTTCCACTCAAATTATTTAAAGTGGGATTTGAATTTCTCACCTCAAGCAGAGAGTTTACAGAAATAATAAACTCTTAAATTGTAAAACCAAAGCGGATAGAAGAAAAATTCTAAATATGTACGAATATGTTTCAAAAATGAACGGATGGCTGGCAATTTTTAGGAATTCAAGCTTCCAACGAATTAAACTTCTAAACCAAGAAATATTGCATATGCAGTTGCAAAATTTAAACTCATTATTCTTATATTGTATTTGAAATGACCTTTTACATACCTAAAATTTGCAATTTAGTTGGATTATTATTATTATTATTGTTATTATTATTATTATTATTATCCTGCAGAGGTGCCTTAGTATTACGATCTATTGTACTCCTCTAAAGATTCATAGGGTATCCGTATGATATCTCTTCCAAGCCTATTAGATACATAATTGTTCGTAACAGACTTTCAGTCAAGATTAAAATTCTACCACCACTTATGTTGTGTGTGTTAATTTTATAAATTAGTGGGTGGGACTTACAGTTTTCTTGATAAGCTTTTTCATGGAAATTTCGTCTACTTTCAGAATTTTTTAGGTTCAGAGTTGAATTGAACACATCTTTTGATGGCATGAACTTTCGCATGGGCTCGGAATCGAAAACTCCTGCTCCTGTTCCAAGATTTTTTAAAGTTGGATGCAACTTCCGGACGACTGCATTCGTTTTGTCGATAAGTCTTATTGGGAAGCATCTCCCAAAGTCATAGAGGTTCAGTTAAGTCGTGGTAACAGTTAAGTAGGGTGGATATTTATCGTTGCAAATTTTGGGTATTCTATGAGCAAATCGGATACAATGCATTCTGCAGGCCTCTACGGAATTTAAATTTACCTTATTATGAGAGTTCTGCAGAGGTTAAGACAAATCGAACACATTAAGACTCCCCACTTCAGCTTTCTCAGTTTCTGCAGTGTCATTAAAAATGTATGAGGTCAGCGTTGCCCACATGAATCACTTTTCCTTCGGATAATTGTTGAAAATAGAGATTGGAATCAATCTTTGGACCAGGTTAAACAAGTTAATCATTAACAATATCCTTTAAATTTAACCCAATACACCTTTTTTGGCGTCACTGCTGGCTTTGCACCCGCAACTTTACCTTGCTTCGTCTATTTTTTTTTTATTTATAAAGTGATCCACTTCTTATCGCCTGCTACTATATGCTTCAGAAATGGTTCGGCTATATTAGTGTTTAGGCATCCATTCGATCCATTCGGTATGGATATTTACTGACACGTGTATTAAGTTCATATTCCTATAGGGTGGTGTGACCTTGTGCCTATCTAAAGCAACACATGGACATTTTTGCAATTGGCCTTTCAAATTTCTTCAAGTGTAATACATATCATTACGTTGCTTGTACTGCTTTTCTATGGTATGTACATGTATGTATGTATACTCTACCGTATATAGACTATAAAAGGACGTACTAAAAACAATTTGCAATGAATGCCATTTTTCGGAAAGATAGAAATTCTCTATCAAACCAACAGATATATTGAAATTATTAAGCATGTGAACTATAAGCAGTTAAGAAACGAAACATTATTGGGGCTTGTTGTACGAAAAGTCTTAAATTCATATTTTTTTCTACTCGCCCTAATTTATTTCCACACATAAATGTTGCAGATATAGAACATGTTCTTGTTCTACATACGAGTACATACATACAGTAAAAAAGTAGAAGAGGAAGAAAGAGTGAGCGAAAACAAAAAAATTATTTTGCTTATATGAAGTTTGTCTAATTTTTGGTTACCAAATTTCAGAATTCAGGCCAAAGCAATCGCCATCAAAATCAACGTGTGAACACCAACATGGCTGCTTAAATGAAAAGGCAACCATGTTATGCCCTCTGAAAGTTAAAGGCATACACGAGAGTCTTACAAAGAACTGAACTAAACTCTAGAGATTCTGCCATTTGGAACGTGGGACTCTAAATGGACGGACTATGTGTATTTCTTATTTGAATTTCTTTTTGTGTGATTGTTATTAGTTTGGATTCATTCGATCATTTGCCAAAGGGAACCTTTTCAAAGGAATATTTCTAAAAAAAAGAAAATTTCATATTTTTTAACCCTTTTTTCATTTCCTCTTCCTCTTCCTTTTCCTTTTTTTTTGCAAATTTACTCTTTCATCAACGGATGGTACATCACGTCTCTCTGAGCAGATGCCGAAGCAGCAGAACTAAAAATGATGGGAAAAAGGCATTCGCTTAAAGAGTCAAGAAAACGAAAAACAAATTAAACAAAAAGTTACTGGTGTTGATGGCTTTTCGAAATTGAGAGAATTAAATTCAATTGATGCAATTCTAAATAAAAATGTTTAACAAGTAATCATTGCTTTAATATTTAAAAGTTAAAAGAAAATACTGTTACGAAAATGGAAACGGTGCACATCGTTTAATATTTAAATGAGAAAAACCCACGCAAACAAATACAACGAACTTGTTACAACTAAACCAACAACATCAGTATGAAAGGGGATAGACAAGTAAGCGAGAACGCAAGAACAAGAAATGTGAACAAAATACACAAACAACAATGAAGTCACGACAGAGGTCTCGAAAAGTCGAAACCCCGAACGTTTGACTTCAAGGACTTTCATCAGACTGATTATGTGGACATATAAAAATGTAAGACAAAGCAGGCAACGAGTAGTAAGAATTCAGTCAGTCTTGCGAAGAAAACAGTCGTGGTTTGAAGATCGTCGTTGTAAAGATCTACCAAACAAAGATCTGCGTATGCGAAAAAATGTAAAGAATAATAACGAATAAAGTAAATTATTGTTGAATTCATCAAGTTGTAAATGGCGGCACACAAAAGTAGTGCGAACAATAAAGAGTTTAATTGAAGCTAAACACCAATTTATTTTTATTTTGTTTGCAACCAACGAACTCATATTTAAACGTTTTTAAAAAGGTAAAAACGTAACAATACCATGTTCCACAACGGTGCTCGATGCTCTGTTGGATTTAAATTCGTTGCCCGTGGTAGTAAAGACCTGAGCTTTGGAAATTATAGTTAGGTTGATGAGAGACAAGTTGAATATGAAATTCATTACGGAATTTCGTGACCTAAGCATTTGAATAGACAGAACCAATAAATTCTTTATGATTTTGATAAGGTCTTCGCTGAATGGAGTAATTCTGAAATCAGCATACTTTCTTAAAATGTGGACTATCCAATCAGCACTCTCAGTGACTGTCTTCTGTCCAGACAGAATCTCTATAACTTTAGGAAATGCTCGCAATGAGCCTTACTGACAAAAATGAATGAAGTAATCTAGAAGCTGCATAGTCCTTTAAAAAGAGGACGATTTTGTTGTATAACAATGGACAAAAGACGTATCATGGACAGGAGCAGTAGTTTTTGGTTGCGAGCACATGGACAAATTTCGAGGTTTGTGTCATCAAAAGATGTGTGCAACTCAATTTCGACAGGAGGTGCAAAAGACAGGACGCAGCCATACTGCCTGACAGTCAAGTCGCCACTTGGAAAAATGAAACAACTAGGTAGGGAAAATAAGGCTTCCCTTTGCTGGGTCACTGGTCATGTGGATATTCTCATAGCTTCCAAATCATTGATGGGGCCACAACCCTCCCTTTGAATTAGGGAGGAAGTTTGGAAAGGAATGCTCAAGGAAAGGGAAGATAAAAACAGACAAATACTCTTCTTGAACCAAGTGGGTTTGAGGCAGTTACAACTTTTGTACGAAACTTACACGAAAAGAAGATGTGTGACATGCATCAGGCTATTAGGAAATAACTTGATATTATCTGGTCTTTTGACCCGACTCAGTGTACACTGTGGACTCAGTGTACACTTATTCAGAATGGGAATTGTCTTGAGCGTTACATGAGAATGAATCTTAGGAACAAATTCCTGGAACCTTTACGGCATTAATGTATCTTAGAAAGAAACAACTGAATGCGAACTAGATAGTGGTCAAGGAATTGACATTGTTGACACCGAGCAGCATCTTGAGGTTTGTCAGGGCAATATGCATGAAGCAGACAATCTAAAAAAGTACAGTAGATCCTATGGTCGCAGAACTAAGGCATTATTAGTGCTTTGCTCGTTATTAAATTGCAAACTGATCAGTTTTAAGTTTGGACTGCGTCAAGCAACTACGTTTTACCTATCAATATAATCTTTTCAACACTCTTCATGCAAAAGTAAATTGGAAACAAAACTTTAGTTCTTGTATCTGAGAGATTGAAGGGATCCTTCCTTTACAAATACATTATCAATTCCATGTTCTATTCTAATACAGTACATGAGAAGGTGGCCTAGGAAATATAGATATTTTTGGGAAAAATGATGTGTGCATCCCAAGGATAATAAAAAAATGCCTCAATAAACAGAATACTCGTCGCTAAAACCGTGGGTCTTTTATTTTTATTCATTTGGAATCATCCATAGATGTGGCAAATATCGAAGAAGATTCTCTTCTTGTAAAAAACCATAAAAGGTTTTGATACACAAACCTGGACACTCAATGAAGATTTGAGCAGTATCTTGACTATGACACTCAACGATAAAATTTTTGAATAACAAGACATTTTTTATTTTCAATTACAAGGGTATAAACCTTTTCCCTAATAGCATATTCTGTGAATGACTGAAACTACTCGTCAAAACTCTGATTGGACCTTATCAGGGAGGCTTTATACCTGCTAAATCTACCACCAACTAGATCTTCACATTACTTCAAATCCTGGAGAAGACCCATGAAAAACAAGTCGACACACACCATTTTATTGCAGACTATAAGGAATCGGGATTATTGCCACAATGTCTGAAATCGGTAAGGCTATGCAGCTGCTCCGTCAAAGAAGGAATGAATTTCTCTGAATGTTTGGATACCGTGCATGTTTTCAGAAAAGGCGATCCCTTATCAGACGATTTCTTAAACTTCGTCGTGAACAGTGTTCTGTGGAAGGCCGTATTACGTCGCAATGACACTATTTTCCACAAAAAAGTTGAGTTTGTGTACGCTGACGACATCATAGAGCTTATAAAGCGAGCTGTTTCTGTTGCCTTCAGCGACAATGAACGAAAGTCTGCCTAGATGGGTCTAAGAGTAAATTAGGACAAAACGATGTATATATATATGTATGTAGTATAGTCGACAGATAGCAATATGCGGCGTATCGGATCCCAAATTACGACCGTTAACTGCAATTTCAATGTTGACGGCCGTTTTTTTTTCTGTTGGCTCCGCTGATACCAGCAAAAATGGTGTCGGTGTGGAGGCCAAACGTGAAATAACTTTTGACAATTTTTGTTCTACTATGGTCTCAATAGTGAACTGAGTAACAGAGACCTCTTGAAACCGATGAAACAAATACTGAAGAAGTCACTCATTCTCTCCGAGTTGTCTATGCTGCAAAAGCGATGCATCAGCCTTGAGAGAGAAATGTCATACATAAGATTTTAGGTCTAGTACGATTTGGCGATGATTTCCGCATCTGATCTGTACAATGAGCTGTATGTGCAATTCAACGACATGGGCGACATTAACATTCAGGGGATGCACTAGTTAGGCTACGAAGTTCGGGTGGAAGATGTTCCGTTGGGACGAGTATTTGATACTAGAATTAATTGAAGTCGGCGTAGTGGATGACCTTGTCTTTGCGTTGGAAGGACTAAACCGTGGAAACCCTGCCATCGATTGCTGTGACCATTCAATTTGTTTGAGAAATTCAAAACAAATTTTTTTCAAATAAAAATATTTTTGAATCGTATTCAATTAAATTTACAACCTACACCATGGGTGTAATTAATTTTTTTTTATATTATTGAGAAGCCTTCCTTATTGATATCGAATTCATTTTCAGTTACGCTCAGATTAACTGCACAGTCAGTCATCGATACAAGCAACAAATTTTTAATCAAACCTTCGTTTTAATTGTTATAAACCTTGTAAAAAGACAACAAATACTAACGATTTGTTAAGAAATTATGAGCACTGTTTAATTCAACACTTCATATTTTGCCCACAATCACTCACTGTCATTGTCCTTAAATGGGAAAATTTATCACAATTTTTTCTTTTTCCATGCAAAAGTTATAAATTAATAGAAAAACAAGAACAACAAACAATTCAGTGGAAGATTCAGATAATTGCTAAGAAAAGTGGAATTTTTACAATGCATTTTGCTTTATTGCCTGTTAATGAATGTATCTGATCACATACATACATAACGCACTGGCATTCGATTTAAATATTCTTTCATTCAACCATTACACGCACGTCAAAAATGATTGAAGCGTAACCACCCAGTTGGCCAAGTCTTCAAGACATCATCGATGATGCGTACAGGACAATGTTAAATCATAAATGATGTGTTGGCGACAGCCGGAGCAAATCACTGACGACTTTTTCGAACAAAGGGCACTTTTTTCGTGTCCGGCAATATGAGCGACATTACAATGCATATTGTCGTTGACGATCAGATAAGTAACAATGTGGTTCAACTTGTCATCGACGAAAATATAAACGAAATTTTTTCAACCTTGTCATTGACGACAGTTTAGCGATAGTAGCCTTCCATAGTATCGTCGGTGACAGTATAGCTGAAACAACCATAACATGATCATCGACGGCAAATTGGGCGACAAAATACTCACTTTCTCACCAAATGATTTATTTTTGTAAAAATTTGAATACATTAAGTGTTTTATATATTTTTTATTGATTTCAATATAAATACATATTCATGTACGTACACATATATATGTATAGAAAAATTAATATAATTTATATATAAATAATAAATAATAGAAAAATTTATACATATAATAAAATAAAATTAATTTAAACATTTCATTAGGTTTTGTTTTTAAAGAATTTTTATCAAAATTAGACATCAATTAATAAAAAAAAGTTAAAATACATACAATATCTATAAAAAAATAAAAACAAATTCAGGTAAATGTGGTTTTATGGCAACTTAAAATCGTTTTCTTTATTATTTCCATTTTTTTTCTAAAATTTGCTCTATTTATGGTATTTTTGAAGCGATGCAACGATAAACGCAGATCTTTTATAAATTTATCATGGGTGTAGCCCTCTGATATAGTTGACTCTGTAATAAAATTATTGTTATTAATAAATACTATTAGAACTTTCTCAAAGCAATTACCATAAATTGCGTTAATTATATTCCAATATTGTTTAGGGATTTTTACCCCTATTTTTATATAAATATATTGTACACTTACCTCTAAAATAATTATTAGAAAGTTAATATTATTTATTTTCACCACAAAACACTTTAACACACACTTTGAAACAACCATTCACTGGCACTTTAAAAACACGAATGAATGATTTTTAGTCTCTTCTTATATTTGTTTTGTTTTTAGACGTTAAAGTACAGTTTTTTTTTCATAAAAAAAAACTAAAAAAATTTGTTGACAACAACATCTAATTCTAAGTGAGGATAGAAACACGACAAACTTTTACAATTGTTGTCTATGTTGTCCTCAACAAATCTTCTCTGAATCAAAAACTTAATGACACTGTTGCTCATTTCGTCGTCAATATAACTTGAAACAAGACAACACACGTGAAGTTGTTGATAAGTTTGTCTTTAAAGAATTTTAAATAAAGACAAGTTCAATATATTGTCGCTCATCTTGTCGTAAATGTAACCTGAAACAAGACAATTTGCATGCAATTGTCGCTCATCCTGTCCTCAATAATATCTTATTCAAGACAAATTCAAGAATTTGTCATTATGCTGTCTACTATTAAGCTCAAAACGCGACATATTACACGACTGTGTTATTAAAGTTGTCCTAAATTGAATTTTATACAGGACAAATTTGAAAAACTCCTGCAGACATCATTGATGCAAACGTCGTCAATAACGACCTGGCCAACTGGGCAGACAGACAGATTATTGCAACCTAGTACAAATAGAAAAGTAGACTTTTGAAGAGGTTAGTCAGTCCATCAGTAGCGGAGTACACGTACCACATAATCTTCAAATGAAATCACAACAAAAGAAGACTGATTTTATATCCGGACTTTCATGATGACGATGATGAAAATAATGATTAAAACATGAGTAAGAAGCCTGTAGGATATGTTAAGAATGTACGATGTGTAGCTAGCTGTGTAAGTTTAAGACTGCTATAGTTCAACATGATTGATTGTACACGATATTACATGTAAAACACACACATACAGACGCACATGCATAACACACTGTGTGCATACTTCAGTTAAACGTATGGGTTGTTCTACGATGAAACGAATTTTTATTTTCTATTTCCAATGAATAAGCAATTAATAAGCAGTTTATTTTGGGTTAGTTTAGCGGGTAGCTTGCCGTTCACAGGCTGCTTCACTCGGTGGCCATATGGCCCATTGTATTACCCAGTATGAAATAAGTCCCCTTATCATGATCCGTTTGCTGTGGGTTTGATCCGGATAACACGTGTTCAGGATGTAACTGGCTAGTTTCCCTAGTGCAGGGAAAACCATAAAAGATATTGATCCATTCCGTTCATAGATTCCACATCATGGCAGCTTCTGCAATAATCCTAGCTTGTCAGTGAAGCTGCAAATAGCTCAGTGTCCAGTTAGAATTCCTGCGAACCGTTTTCCTGTCGAACTCAAGTAGTTTTCATGTTCTTTCCCTATCCACTGTTGGACCTGGTATGGAGTCCCACCCACGATTTGTTGAATAACCTCCTGCTTTTTCCAATTTTGAAAAGTATTCATGTATAGGCGAATATATCCCCTCTATCGACTCCTCCTCAGATATCTCCGATCGTAGCCAGTTTAATCTAGAATAATTTTATGACCTTATGCAACAACAAAACGAACAGCAACAAGCTTATAGAGCAGGCAAATCTACTGAGCCAGCTCTAGTAGATTTAGTGAGAACATTCTGAAGTTCACAGGAAACGAGGTAATATAGATCGACACACCTAGGAGATGCCAACAGGGTGGTGTCGTTCCACTATAAATATGGAGCCTGGTTATGGATGAAGTCCTGACTAACATGGCTAAAACCAAATTTGAAAAGACTCACAGCGAAATCATTTAAAATTGACGTCTTGAGATTGGAAGTCGTTACATGACAGTGGACCTTAGAAGTAGAAAATTTGCTAAAAGGAAGAATATTCGACTCCAGGATGAGATAATATAACACAAAATGAAGGTAACATTTTTAGGAATAGTGCATTGACATGGAAGTCTCATGACATGTCATAATACTATGCAGAAGGCTTGTAGGGAAAGCCTGAGAATGCAAACCAGGAATTCTGAATCGGATGTATACTATGATGGTATGACCAATAGCGACCTATGGGGCAATTGTCTGGATAGACAGAACAAACCTGAAAACAGACCAAATGAAGTTGGACGAGAAATAGAGACTAGCATGTATTGGCATAAAAGGCTACAGCTGGAAGCTTTGGACACTATGGTTAGTTTCTTGGGAGACAATAATAAGAAATTCATTAATGTATTGAGTGACCTAAGAATTCGGTTTGCTGACAGCGTCCACCTTAACTGCCCTCTAGAGAGAATCAGTAAATTCTATGTTGCTTCGCTACAAGACATAGTATCAAACTGAATGGAGTAATCGGAAGCTACATACTGCTTTAAAATACAATGTTGTCTTCAAATGAGTCTAGAACGGATCTCGGAATAGGACTTGGCGGTTTTGATCTCAGAATGAAATATTTCGAACCCATGGGAATATTCGCGGGTATATTCACTTTAATTTCAGTGTCAAAAGTACGAGTATTTCGTTTGCTATTCGTCGAACATAAACGTCCGTTTTGTGTAAGAATGTCTGTGTGAGTGCCTCAATTGTAAGAATAACAAACACTTTCGAGAGGGAGAATGAATTGAATCAAGTGAGAAGATAATATATGAGTTAGCAAGTAGGTATGTGGGTATGTGAATATGTGCATGTAAAGATATGTACGCTTTTGTGTTCATCAATAGAGAAACTAATCGATTATAGTTAAGTAAACTAACAACACCAAAGGCGGATGTGATGAAACTTCATACTCATAAAGGCGCTCGTCACGTTCGTTAGCGTATTGGATTAAGAGTTTCCAATCGTTTGGTTCTTCAAACTCTAACGAGTATCTTGAATCAACGCTATATGTGTGACGACCAAATATAATAAGTGCCAGATCGTCGCCTTTTCGACGCATCCATGATACCTTTTTTGTGTTTGTTATTGTTATCGCAGTTTTTGATTAACGTTGATACGAACGTTGAGGGGAAAACATATGAAAATAAAGAAAACAAAATTCAAGACAGTATTTTCAACTGAAAATCGTTTCTTAAAAATAATAAATAAATGAGCAAATGGTATAAGAAGTGAATGACTAAATGAGTGATGAATGTTTGAATAAATCGAAGAAAATTGAGCATTTGATGTAATCATAGGAAAATACCATTAAATTTTCTTAAATGAACAACATAAAGTATATCTGATTGAGAATGTGCCAAGAGTCACGCTTTCAGATGTAAGTATTTATTATTTTCTCTGTATAGCTTTTATCATTTTACTTACATTTAACTTAGAATTCATGGCTAACAATCTTCTCGTAAATCGTAAATAGTCATTGCAAAGAAGAGGTATTCAGATGGATGACAGAGGTTCTATACATTCGATGCATAGGCAAGATACAGAGACAAGAGTGTATTGGCATAACAGGAACAATGAGAACCAATCCCACAGCGGCGCTAAATGCTCTGCACATAGTAGTGAAGACCAAAGCTTTAAAGAATTGATGGAATACAAGTCTAGCATGAAATTCATTGGAGGATTTGGTGATTGGCTGCCAGCTCCCTCCTTAACCAGTAGATCGTATGATTTTGAGAAATTCTTCGCAACGAGATTATTGCGTACCCTTTTGAAGGGAACCTATTTTGTGGCATACAAATGGTTCACGAATCTATCTTGAATCCGCAGCAGGAGCTTTTTTCCATGGGGAAAGTCGCGGGTAAGAAGAGTAAAAGAACTGAACAGAAAAAATACACTTTTACTTCTCTTATGTTGCTTTTTTACCGACAGTTGTGGACGTTCTCTGAACTTTATTTTACTTTTGAAAAAAAAATATTCTTAAGAGTACAGCAGATTGCTTTTATGCTGTAGTGTCATGTGGCAAAATCGGACCAGAAAAATGCAGAACATAGATTTTTGAAAGTATCTCGATTTTTTTTGTTAACCACGACATTTTCCCTTAAAATTTCCGCTTGACGTCGCATCAGAGAATTTTCAGCATAGATGAATCGGCCAACACCTTATGTACCATAGTGCTTTAAACAAAACTCTAATGTTTTAGTTTCCAAAATTTCTTTCCAATGAAGTGGGAAACTTGATACGATAATAAAGAAATCCGATAACCGAGAGAAGAAATATACAAGATCTCAATTCCTACTGAAGCGTCGAATAGAAAAATTTTTTGATATTTTTTTGTAAATATGTGTTCTTCAATGTCCACAAGTTCATATAAAACAAATTTCATCACAATTCCTTACTTGGTTCTAAAATTTTACTGTACAATATCAAGTTTCAAGGATGAACGTTTTCGTTAAAGAGTGGCGTCGAGTTGCTGGTAGGTAAAGTCGAGTGCAGAGGGTATTGCATGAATTCTAAAGATACCAGAAACTTTTCACGCTTAATGACGCATAGACACACATCAAATATAACTGATCAAATTTGAATACGTATTAGTAATATTTATTTTGAATAGTACAGCAACACATATAAGTTGAACCGTCAAACTGCGTTGAGTTCTTCAACTCGCCTCGTCAGGTATATGTGAGTACTATTTACCAACACAAATACAAAAAAGGTGAGTTTGATCCATTATTTGATGTGTGGCTGCGCAATCAAATAATGGCTGTAGTTATGCCCACTCATTTGATAAATATTGATTTATTATTATGACTTCCCTTACTTAGACAATATTATTCAAAATTCGTTCCTGTTTTTACGTCAGTTAACTTAAAATATTCTACTAGTTATAGATGAAAAATTAAAACAACAAATTTATACATAATTTTGCAAAATGAATTTTAATTCTGCACATAGTGGTAGGGGAAACTAATGTTATTGTAGTAAATATCATAATTGCCACAGTTTACATGTGACGTCATAACGGGCCGTGCTCAAGTAAGGTTTGGTAATCAAAGCTACCACTTTGACCTCCCTACCTAGGATATTGTCAAAAAACCGGAAAAAATTAAAAAAATTCTTGTTAAACGTCATGAAACTATTTTAAAGCATAATTGCGGACTTTAAGAAACCCGTAGCAACTCCAACTTACGTCCAATTTGTTGAAACCCAGGCTAGATTTATTAAATGTTCCACGTTATATAAATTTTATTGATGGTAACATACTTGCATTAGAAGTCGCCGTAGTCTATTAGGTAGTGTGTTGGCTTATTAGACATAAAGCCAGGGTTCGATCCCCAGGCCAGACATTAAGACAAAATACAAAAAGTATTTCTTCGGCGACTTCCTCTCAGCAGATTTCTGGCAAAAAAATAAAATTTTCATGAAAAAGTTTCTAAAAAAATCTGTCGTTCGGAGTCGACTTTAAACTGTAGGTCCCACCACTCATGTATAAAATTAACACTCACAACTTAAGTGGTGTGAGGAACTAGGACGTTGTACAATAGTACTCTGTACTTGTCTTAATTGACAAGTACACGTCCTCTAACCTAACCTAACCTACTTGCATTACTTAATCACCTCAACACTCTAAGTGATGTTTTGCCTTTTTTAATTCAATTTTGAAAATGTCGTATCCTGCCTGTTTTATTATTGCGCTAAAGAAAATGTTCATGTTGCTGTATGTTGTTGATATTGTATGATTTTTTTCCCATTTCCCATCTTATTCGGTTGGCTGCTGTTGTTGCCATAAGTTCTGGTTGATTGTTATTCTGTCTTGTTGCCGTTAACCTGTTGTTGCTCCAGCTAAGCAGGTGATGGATTTGCTGTAGCAGGTCCTAGGATAATGGTGCTGTCATCATCTATCGTTGTCTAGAAAGAATGCCCTCCGAGTATGTGTATGGTATAGTATTGTAGGATCATTGTAAGTTATTTGCAATATTCAATACAACATATAAGTAAATAAATAAGACTTTTAAATTATAGCTATAAAAATTAAAGTATTAAATTTCAGACCCGCAATAACTGAAGCATTATATTTCGCTTTTAAACAAAATATTTAAATTTATGTAGACTTTTACCACGTTGCAATCGAACCCATATTTTTTCCTGATTAGTCAAGTTTTTCCGATAATCAAGAAATTATACTTCTATAGCAATTCCTGGGATGATAGGTCTGCTGATGATTGCTGTTACCTAGAAATAACGTCATTTGTAAAAATAATTGACTTATAGTATTGGGGGCTCAATCGTGAGGAAATCCTATGAAATTCCTTGTTAATATCATCATCTCTGAAAAGCAAGAGGTCTTCCAGGGTGGATTATTTGCAGGCCAATTGAAACTTAATGGTTGATTTTGTCATTTCTCCATGTAAAGAGTAACAAACGAATAAAGCTTCATTAAATTTTATTATCAAAATTTTTGATGAGTGAGTGTGTTTTCATCAACATTTTTTGGTTCAGAGACCAATTGAGGCTTAACGGCTGATTTTTTGCTTTTTGAATCTTAAGACTAAATTCTTTCAGCAAAAAAGGGTATCGTCACATAAGGCAATGCCAAAAATCTTCAAAAGGGATGGCAGTTTCACAATATTGTTACGAAAATAGATATGGTGTTTTGCTTTCACATCGCTTAAATTGTTAACAAAAGGTACAAGAACAAAAATAATGAACTTGTTTACATGAAACAAAAATATACCAACAAAAACAAAAATACAGCAACAACACTGCAAGAGTATTCATCAAAAGCAAGCAACGGAGTCAACGTTGTTTGAAGAAAGTAATCATGGTTTGAATATCTCCGTTATAAAGATATATCGAACAAATTGAGTAGTAGTTGTTATCGTTTACACAAAAGAGTGCAAAGAAGAATAATAAACAATGTTTGTTGCTGTTGTTTACATCAAGTTGTGAACAGTGGCACATAGAATTTTGCGAACGATAAAGAAATTAATTAAAAATTAACATACATTTATTTTTATTTGCAATCTACGGGCTCAGTAAAGTAACAAACGAATAAAGCTTCCAAATCATACATACATAAATACATAATTGGTTATTACAACCTTTCACTTAGAATTACGACCTAGCTTCTCACACCAGTTATGTTGTGCGTGTTAATTTCATACAGGAAAGGCGCGACCGGATGACAGATTTAACTTTTCATGACGCTTTTATTTACTCTCAGAGTTTTTGCCAGAAATCTGCTGAGAGGCAGTCTGTAGAAGAAATATTTTTTCTATTTCATATTTTTGAAGTTGTCTGAACTGGGATTTGAACCATGTCCACACGTCTAATAAGCCACCACATTATCTACTTGTCTACGGCGACTTCAAAAGCTCCCAAATCATTGATTTTTTTTACCAAAAATCGTGATATGTGAGCAAAATGTTCTCATCAAAAATTACTTTCAGCAATGAAGCTTTCTTTTGGTCCGATGGTAATTTGGAAAGAGATTAAACATGAATAGTTTTGTAAGAATGCTTGCTAGACTAGGATATTACTAGAAATGCCCACGTATTCCGAGGTTATTTTTTTCGTTCCTGTTTTTAAAGCAACTCATTGGCTTTCGTTGTTGCATGTAAGAAGGACTATCACTTCGGTTATTAATAAAGGACGGAGAGGTGTATACCTATGTATGCTTTAGACATATTGCTGGTGGAATAGCAACATAATACGTAAAAGTGTAGGTAACACACATTTTAATATAAAATTTAATAAAGCGCTACGGCTAAATCTTTTCTACTTTCTTTTCTACTTTTGTACTAGTGATGAAACCAAAAGCTAAAGATAAAGGTAAAACAAACATCCATTCATTAACATCATGTACTGTTGACAACTATCTAGCTTATTTTAAAAGAACAAAGACAAAATTAAATAATAAGAGAAATATAAAAAAGGCCAGAATAGATATTTGCGTAAATGAAGTCTCTTGGTTAAAAAGAACATACTTTTTTCTATATAGTAGTGCGTAATACTGTATGTATACCTATACAAAATACACCTCTTATTCGTTTAGATTCCACTTGGTTACTTTGTACACATAATAAAAAATCCATACGAGTTTAATTAAGTGAGAGTGAAGCCCCGGTTAGCCAAACGTTCACGGAACGTACGTTCGTTTTTAGCATATTGAGAGCAATGTAAATGCTTACCGAAATTACATTACAGTTCGGTAATCGCTCTCTTTGCTTTTCGTATTCTAAAACCGATCATACGTTCCGTGGACGTTTGGGTAACCGGGGCTTTGGAAACAGTTGAAAATATGGTTTTATTAGCTTTGACGTAAAACGTATTTTACTTGCAATATAATGTTTAAAACTGAGTTCATTTAAATTCATCAAAATTTTGTGTATGTTAAGTCGAGTGAAGATAAAATCTGACTAACATAGATAATAACCTCTTTAATATTTTCTTGAAAATGAAAAAATTAAAATATGATATATTGGATCTAAAAATTGTGCGCCCCAATTATAAAAATAAGATTCGTGACATGTGGAAAAAATTCTCACTTTGATATTTCACAATGCATAGACCCCCCCACTAACGACGAGGCTATTCTCTGACTCAATGGCTTAATTGCTAAATTTAGTTGAAAGAACACCAGAAACAGTATAAAAAATTGTCAATGCATCATAAAGGTTGCGATGTATGACGCGGTGGTATATTTAAGCCGCACTTAAAAATGATGAAAATTGCAACCTTCTAGCAAAATGGAAAAATACCGCCACAATATGAGACAATGAAAAAGTTGGCTAATGGACGAGCGAGCGTCGAAGGACACTGCTTCAGAAACAGTGCTGGAATACTATCCATCCCTGAAAATATTGAGATCCGCGAGCAGGAAAGAATGTACTAGGCGTAGTTACTGATATCCTTTCGAGTTCGAGCAGTATTTGATAGCTTTCCAGCAGGTTGGAAATAAGAGGTTAGCTTTATCAGACGGGCTTATGAATGGATGGTCTATAAATTGACAACAGATTACGGAACAAAATATGATGGTCATTTAATGGGAAGGATGTTATTTTAGCTGTGCTTTTCCAAGGTTATTAGTTTCATGAAAATTTCTTTTCAGTAAACCTTTTGTGACGTTAATATTAATATGGGAATAACTCATCAGGAGTGATTTTATTTAAAGAGCAAATAATGTTTGTGAAAATGTTTGGTAGAGTTATACGGCATATTTAAATAAAAATCAAATGAATATCTAAAATTATTGGGTATTTTGTAAACTAACAGAATACATAATTAGAGCATCGTTAAGCAAACTACTATTTTTCCGTACTGCCTGTTTTGACTTTGCTCGGCGTCAAAAGCATTTAAAAGTTTTAATTTGATTCCATTGTAAAATCCCTTAAAGCCTTACGTAAATATATAGTTAGATGTACAATATTGTATGCATGTATGTATAGGTAACAGTTAATCTGTTTCTGCTGTTTACCACACTTTGTCACGCATCACTCGATAAGTTGAAGTTGATGTGAAAAGTTTTGTTTACATGGTTTTGGTCATTGTATAAGTAAATAAATATACAAACTTATGTCAATACATATGCAAATACAAATACCATACATTCATACACATTTATTTGGGAATAGTTTTCAATTCTCATACTGTATACATGTGAAGAATGTATGCATATCATATATATACATACATACATATATATTATGTGTATATATTTCCAACAAATATGAATGAACACACCACTGTTCTAAATAAAATATTTTAATACACATACACATATAGACACAAAATCTACTTAAAAGTTATTCTTTTCTTTTCTTTTCTTGTTTATTAAAACATGTGCGGTCTGACTGTAAACATAATTTAAGTTCACTAAAATTCTTCAATGTTTCAATAAGTTCTATATATTCTTTAGATTCCCAGCAAAGTCTGTCATTGGAATTTAATCGGAAGTGACAGGTAAACCTATAACATTTTGAAAACAATATAACGCGACTGTCATACTATTTACATAACAACTACGGTAATTTTTGTTCCATTTAGTCAAACGAAGTGTTAGTCTCTTCACAAGATAATGCACTTTCAGAATGTCATCACTTATTTCATATTTTTTGATTAAAGATTGCTACTATAAACGGACAAACTTGTAAAAATATGAAGAAAATTCGCATTTGTCAAGTTTACCTTATCAAACCTCATAGCATATTTAGTCAAATAATATATATGTATGTATATGTATGTATATCGTTTTAAAGCCCCATCTCTCTCTTTTCTAATTTTAGACAAAACTAATAACCTACACTATGCCATTAGCTGGGTGTATTTTATTTCTTTTTATTTTCTCGCATAGTGTTATTTGAACCAACTGACAAAACTATTCAATATAATGCTCATATTCAATCCATATTTAAAATTCATAGCAACGAGTATGTGACGTATGAGTGATATTTAATTCCATTACTTTGCAAACAACAAAATCAAAATGTTTTTATTTTATTGCATACTTATCAGAGTCATTCTTTAAGTACATGTCATATGGTACGTATAAGTAATATGTTTTAAATTCAATTAAATAGAAAGTATACGGCTAATTTGGAATTAAACATTCAGAAGCTAATGTGACAATCCTAGTGGATTAATGTTTTGCAGAATAACCTATTTATTTGAATGACCAATTATTTATCTTGAAATCGCCGTAGTCTAGTAGGTAGTGTGTCGACTTATTAGACGTAAGGCCACGGTTCATACCCCAGATCAAACCTCAAAACGAAATATGAAAAAATATTTCTTCGGCGACTTCCTCTCAACAGATTTCTGGCAAAAACTCTGAGAGTAAATAAAATTGCCACGAAATGTATCTCAAAAATCTGTCCTTCGGAGTCGACTTTAAACTGTACGTCCCGCCACTCATGTATAAAATTAACGCAAACAATATAAGGCGTGTGAGAAGCTAGGCCGTAATCCTGACTGAAGGGTTGTAATGGCCAATTATGAATGCAATTATTTATCTTTTATATGAAAAATATACACAGTTAAACACATGATTTCAGTGAGGAATTGCGTTTGCTGTAAAAGCGTTTAATGGCGTATTTCTAAATATTAGTTGCAGCAAATTTGGCCCAGTCAAATAAAGTAGAGCGCAGCATAAATGAGTTTAGTTTTCCGTTCAATTTCAATTTTTATTGTATTTCTGGCAATCATACAGAACTTGAATGTATTGCGTTATTTAGCACGAAGCGTACGATATTTATGAAGCGAGAACAAAGGCCTGTAATACACAGTAGAGATGAGCGATATTTTCAAAACTGTGATGTAACCACGGTGATTGATAATTCACTGGTAACTACAGTGATTGAAATGGCCAAATAACAGTTACTAATAATGTCGTTCTTTCAAAATTGTTACATACTCAAATTTATTTCATTTTATTTTGAGCGAGGCAGAATTACTATTAGATGATGCTGATTATTTACTTTTGTCTTTTATACATAAACTTTCTGTGAAACTTAATTGTCAAACTTCATATAAAAAAATTACATTAAAAATAATAACATTGATGAAACCACTTTGATTTTGTTTAGTAGGCATTTCGTAGTATGTATCTAGTTGTCTCTTTCTTACGACTTAATAAAATACTTTATTGTCATTTTTGTTTTCTTTTGGAATACTGTGATCACAATCACTGCTTTAAAGGACAGTGATTAACAAATCGCTTTCACTGAGAACAACGTTTTTCAAAAATCACTGGATCGCTCATCTCTAACACACTCTTTATAATATTCAATAATCCATTTGCAAAAAGGTTGGAAGGTTCAAGAAATTTAAAAAAATATTTTTGGGTTCTATTCAGCAAAACTCACAACTTACGCTATGTCATTAGCTGGGTGTAAAACTTTCTAAATATTGTGGCCAACATTCTTATTCGATGGGATGATTAACATAACTTGCACTCTGCAATGGTAGTGTAAAACTATTTTTGATAAATTAGAAAAAAAAAACTAATAAAACATAGCTGAAGTGTAAGCTAAGGAAGAGAAAAAACCGATATTGATAACAGAATTAAGTAAATTAAATGAAGTTGGATAAGTTTGTACAACAATTCGCAAATTGCGTAAAAATTAATTTTAGAGGGTTAAACTACAAAAAGAAATTCTTATTCAAAAATTTTTTTTGTTGTTGTTTTTTGTTTTTTGTTGTTATTCCAGTTATGTTGTGCGTGTTAATTTCATACAGGAGAGGCGCGACCGGATGACAGATTTAACTTTTCATGACGCTTTTATTTACTCTCAGAGTTTTTGCCAGAAATCTGCTGAGAGGCAGTCTGTAGAAGAAATATTTTTTCTATTTCATATTTTTGAAGTTGTCTGAACTGGGATTTGAACCATGTCCACACGTCTAATAAGCCACCACATTATCTACTTGTCTACGGCGACTTCAAAAGCTCCCAAATCATTGATTTTTTTACCAAAAATCGTGATATGTGAGCAAAATGTTCTCATCAAAAATTACTTTCAGCAATGAAGCTTTCTTTTGGTTCGATGGTAATTTGGAAAGAGATTAAACATGAATAGTTTTGTAAGAATGCTTGCTAGACTAGGATATTACTAGAAATGCCCACGTATTCCGAGGTTATTTTTTTCGTTCCTGTTTTTAAAGCAACTCATTGGCTTTCGTTGTTGCATGTAAGAAGGACTATCACTTCGGTTATTAATAAAGGACGGAGAGGTGTATACCTATGTATGCTTTAGACATATTGCTGGTGGAATAGCAACATAATACGTAAAAGTGTAGGTAACACACATTTTAATATAAAATTTAATAAAGCGCTACGGCTAAATCTTTTCTACTTTCTTTTCTACTTTTGTACTAGTGATGAAACCAAAAGCTAAAGATAAAGGTAAAACAAACATCCATTCATTAACATCATGTACTGTTGACAACTATCTAGCTTATTTTAAAAGAACAAAGACAAAATTAAATAATAAGAGAAATATAAAAAAGGCCAGAATAGATATTTGCGTAAATGAAGTCTCTTGGTTAAAAAGAACATACTTTTTTCTATATAGTAGTGCGTAATACTGTATGTATACCTATACAAAATACACCTCTTATTCGTTTAGATTCCACTTGGTTACTTTGTACACATAATAAAAAATCCATACGAGTTTAATTAAGTGAGAGTGAAGCCCCGGTTAGCCAAACGTTCACGGAACGTACGTTCGTTTTTAGCATATTGAGAGCAATGTAAATGCTTACCGAAATTACATTACAGTTCGGTAATCGCTCTCTTTGCTTTTCGTATTCTAAAACCGATCATACGTTCCGTGGACGTTTGGGTAACCGGGGCTTTGGAAACAGTTGAAAATATGGTTTTATTAGCTTTGACGTAAAACGTATTTTACTTGCAATATAATGTTTAAAACTGAGTTCATTTAAATTCATCAAAATTTTGTGTATGTTAAGTCGAGTGAAGATAAAATCTGACTAACATAGATAATAACCTCTTTAATATTTTCTTGAAAATGAAAAAATTAAAATATGATATATTGGATCTAAAAATTGTGCGCCCCAATTATAAAAATAAGATTCGTGACATGTGGAAAAAATTCTCACTTTGATATTTCACAATGCATAGACCCCCCCACTAACGACGAGGCTATTCTCTGACTCAATGGCTTAATTGCTAAATTTAGTTGAAAGAACACCAGAAACAGTATAAAAAATTGTCAATGCATCATAAAGGTTGCGATGTATGACGCGGTGGTATATTTAAGCCGCACTTAAAAATGATGAAAATTGCAACCTTCTAGCAAAATGGAAAAATACCGCCACAATATGAGACAATGAAAAAGTTGGCTAATGGACGAGCGAGCGTCGAAGGACACTGCTTCAGAAACAGTGCTGGAATACTATCCATCCCTGAAAATATTGAGATCCGCGAGCAGGAAAGAATGTACTAGGCGTAGTTACTGATATCCTTTCGAGTTCGAGCAGTATTTGATAGCTTTCCAGCAGGTTGGAAATAAGAGGTTAGCTTTATCAGACGGGCTTATGAATGGATGGTCTATAAATTGACAACAGATTACGGAACAAAATATGATGGTCATTTAATGGGAAGGATGTTATTTTAGCTGTGCTTTTCCAAGGTTATTAGTTTCATGAAAATTTCTTTTCAGTAAACCTTTTGTGACGTTAATATTAATATGGGAATAACTCATCAGGAGTGATTTTATTTAAAGAGCAAATAATGTTTGTGAAAATGTTTGGTAGAGTTATACGGCATATTTAAATAAAAATCAAATGAATATCTAAAATTATTGGGTATTTTGTAAACTAACAGAATACATAATTAGAGCATCGTTAAGCAAACTACTATTTTTCCGTACTGCCTGTTTTGACTTTGCTCGGCGTCAAAAGCATTTAAAAGTTTTAATTTGATTCCATTGTAAAATCCCTTAAAGCCTTACGTAAATATATAGTTAGATGTACAATATTGTATGCATGTATGTATAGGTAACAGTTAATCTGTTTCTGCTGTTTACCACACTTTGTCACGCATCACTCGATAAGTTGAAGTTGATGTGAAAAGTTTTGTTTACATGGTTTTGGTCATTGTATAAGTAAATAAATATACAAACTTATGTCAATACATATGCAAATACAAATACCATACATTCATACACATTTATTTGGGAATAGTTTTCAATTCTCATACTGTATACATGTGAAGAATGTATGCATATCATATATATACATACATACATATATATTATGTGTATATATTTCCAACAAATATGAATGAACACACCACTGTTCTAAATAAAATATTTTAATACACATACACATATAGACACAAAATCTACTTAAAAGTTATTCTTTTCTTTTCTTTTCTTGTTTATTAAAACATGTGCGGTCTGACTGTAAAAATAATTTAAGTTCACTAAAATTCTTCAATGTTTCAATAAGTTCTATATATTCTTTAGATTCCCAGCAAAGTCTGTCATTGGAATTTAATCGGAAGTGACAGGTAAACCTATAACATTTTGAAAACAATATAACGCGACTGTCATACTATTTACATAACAACTACGGTAATTTTTGTTCCATTTAGTCAAACGAAGTGTTAGTCTCTTCACAAGATAATGCACTTTCAGAATGTCATCACTTATTTCATATTTTTTGATTAAAGATTGCTACTATAAACGGACAAACTTGTAAAAATATGAAGAAAATTCGCATTTGTCAAGTTTACCTTATCAAACCTCATAGCATATTTAGTCAAATAATATATATGTATGTATATGTATGTATATCGTTTTAAAGCCCCATCTCTCTCTTTTCTAATTTTAGACAAAACTAATAACCTACACTATGCCATTAGCTGGGTGTATTTTATTTCTTTTTATTTTCTCGCATAGTGTTATTTGAACCAACTGACAAAACTATTCAATATAATGCTCATATTCAATCCATATTTAAAATTCATAGCAACGAGTATGTGACGTATGAGTGATATTTAATTCCATTACTTTGCAAACAACAAAATCAAAATGTTTTTATTTTATTGCATACTTATCAGAGTAATTCTTTAAGTACATGTCATATGGTACGTATAAGTAATATGTTTTAAATTCAATTAAATAGAAAGTATACGGCTAATTTGGAATTAAACATTCAGAAGCTAATGTGACAATCCTAGTGGATTAATGTTTTGCAGAATAACCTATTTATTTGAATGACCAATTATTTATCTTGAAATCGCCGTAGTCTAGTAGGTAGTGTGTCGACTTATTAGACGTAAGGCCACGGTTCATACCCCAGATCAAACCTCAAAACGAAATATGAAAAAATATTTCTTCGGCGACTTCCTCTCAACAGATTTCTGGCAAAAACTCTGAGAGTAAATAAAATTGCCACGAAATGTATCTCAAAAATCTGTCCTTCGGAGTCGACTTTAAACTGTACGTCCCGCCACTCATGTATAAAATTAACGCAAACAATATAAGGCGTGTGAGAAGCTAGGCCGTAATCCTGACTGAAGGGTTGTAATGGCCAATTATGAATGCAATTATTTATCTTTTATATGAAAAATATACACAGTTAAACACATGATTTCAGTGAGGAATTGCGTTTGCTGTAAAAGCGTTTAATGGCGTATTTCTAAATATTAGTTGCAGCAAATTTGGCCCAGTCAAATAAAGTAGAGCGCAGCATAAATGAGTTTAGTTTTCCGTTCAATTTCAATTTTTATTGTATTTCTGGCAATCATACAGAACTTGAATGTATTGCGTTATTTAGCACGAAGCGTACGATATTTATGAAGCGAGAACAAAGGCCTGTAATACACAGTAGAGATGAGCGATATTTTCAAAACTGTGATGTAACCACGGTGATTGATAATTCACTGGTAACTACAGTGATTGAAATGGCCAAATAACAGTTACTAATAATGTCGTTCTTTCAAAATTGTTACATACTCAAATTTATTTCATTTTATTTTGAGCGAGGCAGAATTACTATTAGATGATGCTGATTATTTACTTTTGTCTTTTATACATAAACTTTCTGTGAAACTTAATTGTCAAACTTCATATAAAAAAATTACATTAAAAATAATAACATTGATGAAACCACTTTGATTTTGTTTAGTAGGCATTTCGTAGTATGTATCTAGTTGTCTCTTTCTTACGACTTAATAAAATACTTTATTGTCATTTTTGTTTTCTTTTGGAATACTGTGATCACAATCACTGCTTTAAAGGACAGTGATTAACAAATCGCTTTCACTGAGAACAACGTTTTTCAAAAATCACTGGATCGCTCATCTCTAACACACTCTTTATAATATTCAATAATCCATTTGAAAAAAGTTTGGAAGGTTCAAGAAATTTAAAAAAATATTTTTGGGTTCTATTCAGCAAAACTCACAACTTACGCTATGTCATTAGCTGGGTGTAAAACTTTCTAAATATTGTGGCCAACATTCTTATTCGATGGGATGATTAACATAACTTGCACTCTGCAATGGTAGTGTAAAACTATTTTTGATAAATTAGAAAAAAAAAACTAATAAAACATAGCTGAAGTGTAAGCTAAGGAAGAGAAAAAACCGATATTGATAACAGAATTAAGTAAATTAAATGAAGTTGGATAAGTTTGTACAACAATTCGCAAATTGCGTAAAAATTAATTTTAGAGGGTTAAACTACAAAAAGAAATTCTTATTCAAAAATTTTTTTTGTTGAATAAATTTCATTATCGCTTCAGCCATATAACACGGTGTATACTCGCTGGTGGATTAGTACTCGTTTGGGAGTGTATAACCGCATTTGGTATGTACAGATTGGTTTAATAGATTATTGTAATAGATCGGTTTACCTATTTAAGCGCTTCAAACAATAATTTGCATAAGAGTGCGGCAATACTTGGTTTTTTTTCATTCCAGCAAAGCAACAATCTCAAATTCAACGATCTCACAAAGTAAAAAATTGAGATTCCACATCAGTCGTCCAATGTTAACCCTATTTGTGGACCATTACGACATTAGGGGCAAAGAAGACTTGAAAGTGGTTTCATTGGTGTGGAGTGAGACAAAATATTACCAAGCGTTACCATGAACCTGGTGTCATCTGTACAAAAGCATCTCTAAGCGGTTATTAAAAACAGACTTTCCAACCAAGTATTATAAATATTAAAATTTACTGTTTAATTAGCAATAATAATAATAATAATAAATTAATTAATATTTCTCTCTTTTTTTTGAATCAAAATATTCTTAAAACAATATATCATCAACGGCATTTGAAGCCGCATGTCAGCAAATTCAATACCTCTAATTTGTTCAAAAGAAAACAGGTAATTAACGACCAATTTAGGCAAAAAAGCTAGTAGACATGAAACTGAATCTTGAATGTCTGTGAGTGTGTTGACAGATCTTGAACTGCCTTTGGCTGGACTTCAAATTCTGTAAACTTGAAAAAACAGCATTTTTCAGCAGTTGAATTTTGAAAGTCGCCGTAGTCGGCAGTGTGTTGGCTTATTAGAAGTAAGACCACAATTCAAACCCCAGGTCAGACATTTCTGCCAAAAAATGTGTGAGTAAATAAATTGCCATGAAAAGTTTCTTAAAAATCTGCCGTTCGCATTCAACTTTAAACTGTAGGTCCCGCCACTTATGTATAAAATGAACACGCACAACATAAGTGATGTGAGCAACTAGGTTGTAATCCTGACTGAAAAGTTGTAATTACCAATTAAGTATGTATGTGTGAATTTTGATAATAAAATTCAATAATTTGCAATTTTTTTTCATTTATTAGTCTACTCATGGAGAAATGACGAGCATTTTTTTACGACCTTAAACAACTGGTATCAAAAACATCACCTTTTATAACCAGCAAAGAGCAACAAAATTTTCCCATTTTTGTAGGCATATATAAGAGGAAAAGAGAACGAATAGCGAGCAATTCATAAATGAAAAAACAAGAAAAAATAAATACTTACAAACAAATACTTTATGCCACACGTACTACTCAAATATGAGTGTAGTAGAATAAATATAATAAATGAAAATAATGAGTATGTTGACTCATAAAACTTAATGAAATATCAGTAAGAAAACTATATACACACTTACCGCACATTTTTACATTGTATATGTACATATGTACATTTAAATACATACATACATATGTATGCTTATTATATATGCCACACTTAAACTACAATTTAATTATAATTTCCTGCTATAAGTGTGTACAAATGTTGTGGTACAAGTGGGGTGGCCTTTTCAGTGTATATGCCTTTTCAGTGTATATGGTTCGAAGGAATTAAAAAAGGTAAATAAATAAAACTATAAAATATTAAGAGTTTGTAACAATTTTAATTTAAATTTTTTAAAATTCTACTTATCGTATTGACACTAAGGGACTCTATATAAAACGAGAAGTATGACCTAATAATTTGAATTATTATTTTGTAGATTTTTAAAATCAAATTTTTTTATGTAATAATAATCGACAAAAATAATCATTAGGTTAGAGAAAAAAAATAATCATTAACTACTAATACATTCATACATAATTGGTCATTACAACTCTTCAGTCAGGATTACGACCTAACTTCTCACATTACTTATGTTGTGTGCGTTAATTTTAATACATGAGTGGCGCGAAATTGCTGATACACTGACAGGGCATAGATTTGCCCTATTGTGGAAATACTTGCTTGGAGTCGCTGGAGTCTGTGTCAGGCCCAACGAAAAAATGTGCCTTTTTTCAAAGAGAGCTGTATTGATTTCTGTGGTCGAATATAAATGACCTAAGTTGTAATGTCAATCAGCTACATTTCTAACTTGAGATGGGCTAGCGGCACTGTCTGAGCGATAATGTAGTAACTGGGCCTATTTGGATTTTTGAACCATAGCGAATAGGATTTAAGGAAAGTTAGTTTGGTTTTTTTTTTGTAGTCGCCGTAGTCTAGTAGGTAGTGTGTTGGCTTATTAGACGTAAAGCCAGGGTTTGAGCTCCAGGCCAAACATCAAAACAAAATACAAAAAGTATTTCTTCGGCGACTTCCTCTCAGCAGATTTCTGACAGAAACTCTGAGCGTAAATAAAATTGACACGAAAAGTTTCTCAAAAATCTGTTGTTCGAAGTCGACTTTAAACTGTAGGTCCCGCCACTCATGTATAAAACTAACACACACGACGTGAGTGGTGTGAGAAACTAGGTCGTAATCCTAACTGAACGGTTGTAATGACCAATTATGTATGTATGTAGTTTTGTTTTTGTCAGAGATCCACTAGAATGCATTCGGAAAGCGGAGAATTGATGGGGTGTTAGCGGTTGGCGATTGTAGTATGAATTGTAAGTTATTTTGCAGTTAAAAAATATTCTTCACATCTGCTTCTTAATTGACGCATTGCGGCCTGTTTGTCGTCAATACTGGTGTTTAGTTGTAAATGGCTAAGACATATTTTTTTTGTTTTTAATTTTTTTTTTAAATTTCAAACTTTGAAAACGATGGAAATGTACGTATGGTGTACCTGAAAGATTATTTCTTGTTTTAATTTCTAAGTCTTAAATACATTTTATAGATATTCAGTACACGAATATTGAAACCATCAGCAATTCTAAACACGTTTCAATACAAAGTGGAAAAAACAAAAATAAACGAAATTATAGGAAACAGCGTGTGATTTTTGGTTATTTGTTTAGCCAAGTAAACATTATGATGATGATGATGAGGGCAACGATGGGAGTGACTCTAAGCATGACGTTGTTGTAAAAGTATAAGACATATTGTAACAACAAAATGGAAAACAAAATAACGTTAAAAATAATGATTTTCTGCAACATGCGACGGACATACAAATGTTTCAAAAACGCTTAATGTAGGGTGTTGTAGAAATAAATCCCTTACTTTTGCCAGGTCAATCACTTGTTGCCACTTTGAAGGTCACTTAATTGTTTGTTTTTCATTGAAACTCGCGTTGGTTTTCAGCAGAAAAGCTTGATTTGTAGATAAGATTTTTCTGTTTTTATTTTATTTTAGTTGTTCATTGTTCTATGCCAGAACACTTTTGGTCTTAAAGTATGCGTACGACTTTGTCTACATTTACAAAAAAAGGTATAAGTTAGTAATAAAAAATAAACAGCAAGAGTCAAATTTGTCAAATTTGAGCTGAATTTGATAATCTGGACACCATGTGAGTTCACACTGTTAATGCCTCATTGGATATTATGCAAGAGTGATTTGAGGGATTAGGAGTTTTGTAACTACAGAGATCTTCATAACATAACCCAAGCCATCGGCCAAATTCAACCTCATTTATGCGTCTGACTCATAGAAAATTCGACATCTCGGATGTGTTTCACCTTGGCGGTTATTCGAATTTTTGCCACCAAAAATGGCATCAACAGGTCTTTAAAACGAATAAAAAATATCGTTGATATCACATACATGTTGGATTATTTAAATTTAAAGATAGTAAGCTATTAAAAAAGACACTTTATGCACATAGATATTGTTAAGCTTTTACCTTTTTAAAAACGTTTAGAATATGAGTTCGTTGATTGCAAACAAAATAAAAATAAATTGTTGTTTAGTTTCAATTAAATTCTTTATTATTCGCACTATTTTTGTATGCACCTGTTTACAACTTGATGTATCCAATAATAATTGCTTGTTCGCTACTCTTCTTTGCTCACAGCGCAGATCTTTTCAACGGAGATCTTCAAACAAAGACTGTTCTCCTCACACGCAACGCGTCTTCACGCAGGACTGATTGAATTCTTACTACTCGTTGTCTGCTTTGTCTTGCCTTTTTATATGCGCACGTAATCAGTTAGTTCTTGAAGTCGAACGTTCGGGGTTTCGCTTTCTCGAGAACTCTATCGCGACTTCATTGTTGTTTGTGTATTTTGTTCACATTGCTTGTTGTTGCGTTCTCGCATACTTGTCTATCCTCTTTTCTTTCAGACTGATGTTGTTGGTTTACTTGTAACAAATGCGTTGTATTTGTTTGTGTAGCTTTTGCTCATTTTATTTATTTATTTATATTATTTATTTATTAATTACAATACAATTACAAATTATTTTCTAATTATATACGAGCGGAGTAACTTGATCATATGCTCGGTGTAGAGTCACAGACCAGAGTCTCTGGTGGGAATAGAACGCACGACCCTCACGCTAATAGTCTAACACACTACCCACTAGACTACCAGGGCACCTCTTTTGCTCATTTTAATGTTAAACGACGTACATCGTTTACATTTTCGTAACAATATATTAAGAATTCTCTAAACTTATTCTTCTTTAACCAGCTGCTTTACTGGTGCTTTGCTTAAGCCACAAGTAGTTTTGATTAAAAAATTTCGGTTCATTAAAATTAGTTTTGTGGCAACTTTTAATCAATGCTGTTCTTGCATGTGATGATGTGACATTGTGATGTAGAAGTGTGATTGCACGTTCAAAACACATCTGAACAATTTATACAAATCCAACATATGCTGACATAACTACTTAAACTTTTTCGTTGGTTTACAAAGCTTTAGGTATGAGGTTAAAACGTTGTGGGACGAAATTTAACTTTAAAATATTCTTCATTAAAGAAATACGAAATTATTTTGTATTTTAAAATTCTATTGAAAAGAGCTTCGAACTTTTTATTGCATATTTATACACTAAACTGGTTCTACCAAACTTCTATTACTCATTTCCCCTACACTATAGTTTAGTTAATACAAAAAATGTCTAAAGCGTAGAAATTGTTTTACGCAATCCATGAACATTTTTGTGATGATTTGTAGAGGAATTTTTAATTTGCCTGCTTTACTTGAAGGGGAGCCATATGACATATTAAAAATTAACTCAGAGTATTCACTGCGAGTAGAGCTAACAAAAAAAAAATTCGAGAAAAAACTCGAGGTAGTCAAGAAGTTTGTGTAAATTGTGAATGAAATTAATGACCACACTGGACTCACAATGTACACAGTATTATAGTTGAATTTAGTATTCAATGGATATCGAACACAAGATTCTGAGTTTAGTTGGGAAAACTGAGTCTTAAGAGACCTTAGGCTAGAGTCTAATATGCCTTCTGTATTACTGCTTTAACAGTGGTCTACAATCGACAGATTGCAGCACTTCCTCACTGCAGGCTTTCGTTATCAACTAACGTTTTTGAAAAAAAGGACGAAATTTGGCCAAACATAAAAGAGTCACATGATAAAGAGTAAATGAGCCTCGTGGATTCGACGAACAGGAACCATTCAGGGTTAAATTGTTCGTCGATTCAACGAAGAGTAACCTTAATGTACAAAAATGAAGAGTAATCGTCCAGGGTTAAAATTATCTGCATTTAGTTTACAGCCAGATGACATGGTTTGGAGTAATGATGTACACCCGATTGTAAGTCCTCTATGAAATCCTATGCTGCTGTGAAATGTGAAAAGAATTAATGAAAAATCTTCTTGCTGTGTTGCTATCATTTGATGTCTCATAATTTTTGCTCTTCATATACTAAAAACGAAAGTTCGTTCTGTTACACCCGCTGGACGTTTGTATAACCGCGCATTGATGCGAGTCTAACAACTGTTATATACATTGGCAAAAGGACTGTGAAGGATTATTGAATAATTGTCTTGCAACAAAAAAAGTGATTAAATGATGACTGCTTAGACGTTTGTATTTAAATATAGCTAAAGGATACAAACAAGTATGTGTGTATGTGTATAATTCTAAATGCCCATAAGATTTTATTGTGTTGTATGCTAGAAAGTTATTTTGGTTTTTATTACCTCTAGGAATTGTTGGTGATTCCATTGTTGCTACCAAGAAAAGGAAAGTGTTTTTATTTATTATTTATAGCTTCAAAGGTTATTGGTCATGTTATAACTAAATAAAGGTCCCTAAAGCTATAACATTTCACAAAAGCAAAAATTTCCTTATGTATAGTATCCATAAATAGGAAAATATCTCTGAACGTATAGTATTTATGGTATGTGACGACAAAGTTTACATGTATGCATAAGTTTCAGTGCATGAGCATGACATTATTGTAGGAGTAGCCATACATTTGGACATGCTGGTTGGATTTTAGGTGTTTTCTCTATGACTGATTTGTATTGGTAATCATTATCTCCCTTAATGTTGCGGTCTTTACATAAATATATACATACATATATAATTGGTTATTACAGTCAGTATTACGCCCCAGCTTCTGACACCACTTTTGTTATGTGTGCTAATTTTATACAAGACAGTTTAAAGTCTACTCCGAAATTTTTGAGAAACTTTTCATGACAATTTTTATTTGCTCTCAGAGTTTTTGACAGAAATCTGCTGAGAGGAAGTTGCCGAAGTAATATTTATTCATATTTCGTTTTGATCGAGATTTCTGACCTGAGGTTTGAACAGTGGACTCACGTATAGTAAGCCAACACACTAAGTACTAGACTACGGTGACTTCATCTGATCTCATTGCACTTATTTATTTGTTAGTGTGTTGGCTATGTTATCCATATCGTCGCATCCAGGAAATCACATTTAATGGCTTCATATCTTCTTCAGAGGAGTATTTTTAGATAATCTTAGAAGTGGTGTCCAAGATCCATTTAAATAAATACTCTTAGGGCCATTATTACAACTTCCCGTTAACTAAAGGGAGTATTTTAACGAACAGATAAATTGTTTTTCATTATTATAAGTACCCAATAAGATAGAAGTGATCTTTAAGCTAAAGGGAGGATTATCCTACCTTGAACATTTAAAGGTCATTTTATATTTGAACTTGCCATATTATATATTATTTTCAATATGGCAACTTCAAATTTAAACAAAATGAGCATATACAACAAAAAAAAAACGAAGCCCGACATTGCCACTGCGTTAAAAAACTTGTTTAATTGATCAGTTTTACCGACATTGCTCCGGCACTGCCATATTTTTGAAAACAGTTCACTTTATTTTATCTGTAAGTTGTAATAACGAAAATAAGTTAAAGGTAACTTTACAGTTCCCTTGAGATAAAGGTACCTTTAACTAAACCTAAGTTTAACGGCAAGTTGTAATAATGGCCCTTAGGGAAGTTAATGTCCACTTTATTTCCAATAATTAATTGAACATTCCTTCTCAATATTGTTACGAAAATGGAAATGGTGTTTTGCTTTCACATCGTTTAAATTGTAAACAAAAGCAACAAAAACAGAAACAATGGACTTGTTTACATGATAAACAAGTAAACAAAAATATACCAACAAAAACCAATATAAAAAACTGATAAACAAATAAACAGAAATGCAACAACAACACTGCAAGAACAAACGTAAACAAAATACACCAACAACAATAATGAAACTACATATTTACATTTATAGAGATTTCGAGAAGACAAGACAAAGCAGGCAACGGAGTCAGTAAAAATTTAGTCAGTCTTGGTGAAGACGCGGTGTTTGAAGAATGTAATCATGGTTTGAATATCTCTGTTATAAAGTTCTATCGAACAAATTGACTAGTAGTTGTTATTGTTTACGCCAAAGAGGGCAGAGAGGAATGATAAACATAATAATGATAATAATAATAATAATAAATTAATTAATATTTCTCTCTTTTTTTTGAATCAAAATATTCTTAAAACAATATATCATCAACGGCATTTGAAGCCGCATGTCAGCAAATTCAATACCTCTAATTTGTTCAAAAGAAAACAGGTAATTAACGACCAATTTAGGCAAAAAAGCTAGTAGACATGAAACTGAATCTTGAATGTCTGTGAGTGTGTTGACAGATCTTGAACTGCCTTTGGCTGGACTTCAAATTCTGTAAACTTGAAAAAACAGCATTTTTCAGCAGTTGAATTTTGAAAGTCGCCGTAGTCGGCAGTGTGTTGGCTTATTAGAAGTAAGACCACAATTCAAACCCCAGGTCAGACATTTCTGCCAAAAAATGTGTGAGTAAATAAATTGCCATGAAAAGTTTCTTAAAAATCTGCCGTTCGCATTCAACTTTAAACTGTAGGTCCCGCCACTTATGTATAAAATGAACACGCACAACATAAGTGATGTGAGCAACTAGGTTGTAATCCTGACTGAAAAGTTGTAATTACCAATTAAGTATGTATGTGTGAATTTTGATAATAAAATTCAATAATTTGCAATTTTTTTTCATTTATTAGTCTACTCATGGAGAAATGACGAGCATTTTTTTACGACCTTAAACAACTGGTATCAAAAACATCACCTTTTATAACCAGCAAAGAGCAACAAAATTTTCCCATTTTTGTAGGCATATATAAGAGGAAAAGAGAACGAATAGCGAGCAATTCATAAATGAAAAAACAAGAAAAAATAAATACTTACAAACAAATACTTTATGCCACACGTACTACTCAAATATGAGTGTAGTAGAATAAATATAATAAATGAAAATAATGAGTATGTTGACTCATAAAAATTAATGAAATATCAGTAAGAAAACTATATACACACTTACCGCACATTTTTACATTGTATATGTACATATGTACATTTAAATACATACATACATATGTATGCTTATTATATATGCCACACTTAAACTACAATTTAATTATAATTTCCTGCTATAAGTGTGTACAAATGTTGTGGTACAAGTGGGGTGGCCTTTTCAGTGTATATGCCTTTTCAGTGTATATGGTTCGAAGGAATTAAAAAAGGTAAATAAATAAAACTATAAAATATTAAGAGTTTGTAACAATTTTAATTTAAATTTTTTAAAATTCTACTTATCGTATTGACACTAAGGGACTCTATATAAAACGAGAAGTATGACCTAATAATTTGAATTATTATTTTGTAGATTTTTAAAATCAAATTTTTTTATGTAATAATAATCGACAAAAATAATCATTAGGTTAGAGAAAAAAAATAATCATTAACTACTAATACATTCATACATAATTGGTCATTACAACTCTTCAGTCAGGATTACGACCTAACTTCTCACATTACTTATGTTGTGTGCGTTAATTTTAATACATGAGTGGCGCGAAATTGCTGATACACTGACAGGGCATAGATTTGCCCTATTGTGGAAATACTTGCTTGGAGTCGCTGGAGTCTGTGTCAGGCCCAACGAAAAAATGTGCCTTTTTTCAAAGAGAGCTGTATTGATTTCTGTGGTCGAATATAAATGACCTAAGTTGTAATGTCAATCAGCTACATTTCTAACTTGAGATGGGCTAGCGGCACTGTCTGAGCGATAATGTAGTAACTGGGCCTATTTGGATTTTTGAACCATAGCGAATAGGATTTAAGGAAAGTTAGTTTGGTTTTTTTTTTGTAGTCGCCGTAGTCTAGTAGGTAGTGTGTTGGCTTATTAGACGTAAAGCCAGGGTTTGAGCTCCAGGCCAAACATCAAAACAAAATACAAAAAGTATTTCTTCGGCGACTTCCTCTCAGCAGATTTCTGACAGAAACTCTGAGCGTAAATAAAATTGACACGAAAAGTTTCTCAAAAATCTGTTGTTCGAAGTCGACTTTAAACTGTAGGTCCCGCCACTCATGTATAAAACTAACACACACGACGTGAGTGGTGTGAGAAACTAGGTCGTAATCCTAACTGAACGGTTGTAATGACCAATTATGTATGTATGTAGTTTTGTTTTTGTCAGAGATCCACTAGAATGCATTCGGAAAGCGGAGAATTGATGGGGTGTTAGCGGTTGGCGATTGTAGTATGAATTGTAAGTTATTTTGCAGTTAAAAAATATTCTTCACATCTGCTTCTTAATTGACGCATTGCGGCCTGTTTGTCGTCAATACTGGTGTTTAGTTGTAAATGGCTAAGACATATTTTTTTTGTTTTTAATTTTTTTTTTAAATTTCAAACTTTGAAAACGATGGAAATGTACGTATGGTGTACCTGAAAGATTATTTCTTGTTTTAATTTCTAAGTCTTAAATACATTTTATAGATATTCAGTACACGAATATTGAAACCATCAGCAATTCTAAACACGTTTCAATACAAAGTGGAAAAAACAAAAATAAACGAAATTATAGGAAACAGCGTGTGATTTTTGGTTATTTGTTTAGCCAAGTAAACATTATGATGATGATGATGAGGGCAACGATGGGAGTGACTCTAAGCATGACGTTGTTGTAAAAGTATAAGACATATTGTAACAACAAAATGGAAAACAAAATAACGTTAAAAATAATGATTTTCTGCAACATGCGACGGACATACAAATGTTTCAAAAACGCTTAATGTAGGGTGTTGTAGAAATAAATCCCTTACTTTTGCCAGGTCAATCACTTGTTGCCACTTTGAAGGTCACTTAATTGTTTGTTTTTCATTGAAACTCGCGTTGGTTTTCAGCAGAAAAGCTTGATTTGTAGATAAGATTTTTCTGTTTTTATTTTATTTTAGTTGTTCATTGTTCTATGCCAGAACACTTTTGGTCTTAAAGTATGCGTACGACTTTGTCTACATTTACAAAAAAAGGTATAAGTTAGTAATAAAAAATAAACAGCAAGAGTCAAATTTGTCAAATTTGAGCTGAATTTGATAATCTGGACACCATGTGAGTTCACACTGTTAATGCCTCATTGGATATTATGCAAGAGTGATTTGAGGGATTAGGAGTTTTGTAACTACAGAGATCTTCATAACATAACCCAAGCCATCGGCCAAATTCAACCTCATTTATGCGTCTGACTCATAGAAAATTCGACATCTCGGATGTGTTTCACCTTGGCGGTTATTCGAATTTTTGCCACCAAAAATGGCATCAACAGGTCTTTAAAACGAATAAAAAATATCGTTGATATCACATACATGTTGGATTATTTAAATTTAAAGATAGTAAGCTATTAAAAAAGACACTTTATGCACATAGATATTGTTAAGCTTTTACCTTTTTAAAAACGTTTAGAATATGAGTTCGTTGATTGCAAACAAAATAAAAATAAATTGTTGTTTAGTTTCAATTAAATTCTTTATTATTCGCACTATTTTTGTATGCACCTGTTTACAACTTGATGTATCCAATAATAATTGCTTGTTCGCTACTCTTCTTTGCTCACAGCGCAGATCTTTTCAACGGAGATCTTCAAACAAAGACTGTTCTCCTCACACGCAACGCGTCTTCACGCAGGACTGATTGAATTCTTACTACTCGTTGTCTGCTTTGTCTTGCCTTTTTATATGCGCACGTAATCAGTTAGTTCTAGAAGTCGAACGTTCGGGGTTTCGCTTTCTCGAGAACTCTATCGCGACTTCATTGTTGTTTGTGTATTTTGTTCACATTGCTTGTTGTTGCGTTCTCGCATACTTGTCTATCCTCTTTTCTTTCAGACTGATGTTGTTGGTTTACTTGTAACAAATGCGTTGTATTTGTTTGTGTAGCTTTTGCTCATTTTATTTATTTATTTATATTATTTATTTATTAATTACAATACAATTACAAATTATTTTCTAATTATATACGAGCGGAGTAACTTGATCATATGCTCGGTGTAGAGTCACAGACCAGAGTCTCTGGTGGGAATAGAACGCACGACCCTCACGCTAATAGTCTAACACACTACCCACTAGACTACCAGGGCACCTCTTTTGCTCATTTTAATGTTAAACGACGTACATCGTTTACATTTTCGTAACAATATATTAAGAATTCTCTAAACTTATTCTTCTTTAACCAGCTGCTTTACTGGTGCTTTGCTTAAGCCACAAGTAGTTTTGATTAAAAAATTTCGGTTCATTAAAATTAGTTTTGTGGCAACTTTTAATCAATGCTGTTCTTGCATGTGATGATGTGACATTGTGATGTAGAAGTGTGATTGCACGTTCAAAACACATCTGAACAATTTATACAAATCCAACATATGCTGACATAACTACTTAAACTTTTTCGTTGGTTTACAAAGCTTTAGGTATGAGGTTAAAACGTTGTGGGACGAAATTTAACTTTAAAATATTCTTCATTAAAGAAATACGAAATTATTTTGTATTTTAAAATTCTATTGAAAAGAGCTTCGAACTTTTTATTGCATATTTATACACTAAACTGGTTCTACCAAACTTCTATTACTCATTTCCCCTACACTATAGTTTAGTTAATACAAAAAATGTCTAAAGCGTAGAAATTGTTTTACGCAATCCATGAACATTTTTGTGATGATTTGTAGAGGAATTTTTAATTTGCCTGCTTTACTTGAAGGGGAGCCATATGACATATTAAAAATTAACTCAGAGTATTCACTGCGAGTAGAGCTAACAAAAAAAAAATTCGAGAAAAAACTCGAGGTAGTCAAGAAGTTTGTGTAAATTGTGAATGAAATTAATGACCACACTGGACTCACAATGTACACAGTATTATAGTTGAATTTAGTATTCAATGGATATCGAACACAAGATTCTGAGTTTAGTTGGGAAAACTGAGTCTTAAGAGACCTTAGGCTAGAGTCTAATATGCCTTCTGTATTACTGCTTTAACAGTGGTCTACAATCGACAGATTGCAGCACTTCCTCACTGCAGGCTTTCGTTATCAACTAACGTTTTTGAAAAAAAGGACGAAATTTGGCCAAACATAAAAGAGTCACATGATAAAAATGAGCCTCGTGGATTCGACGAACAGGAACCATTCAGGGTTAAATTGTTCGTCGATTCAACGAAGAGTAACCTTAATGTACAAAAATGAAGAGTAATCGTCCAGGGTTAAAATTATCTGCATTTAGTTTACAGCCAGATGACATGGTTTGGAGTAATGATGTACACCCGATTGTAAGTCCTCTATGAAATCCTATGCTGCTGTGAAATGTGAAAAGAATTAATGAAAAATCTTCTTGCTGTGTTGCTATCATTTGATGTCTCATAATTTTTGCTCTTCATATACTAAAAACGAAAGTTCGTTCTGTTACACCCGCTGGACGTTTGTATAACCGCGCATTGATGCGAGTCTAACAACTGTTATATACATTGGCAAAAGGACTGTGAAGGATTATTGAATAATTGTCTTGCAACAAAAAAAGTGATTAAATGATGACTGCTTAGGCGTTTGTATTTAAATATAGCTAAAGGATACAAACAAGTATGTGTGTATGTGTATAATTCTAAATGCCCATAAGATTTTATTGTGTTGTATGCTAGAAAGTTATTTTGGTTTTTATTACCTCTAGGAATTGTTGGTGATTCCATTGTTGCTACCAAGAAAAGGAAAGTGTTTTTATTTATTATTTATAGCTTCAAATGTTATTGGTCATGTTATAACTAAATAAAGGTCCCTAAAGCTATAACATTTCACAAAAGCAAAAATTTCCTTATGTATAGTATCCATAAATAGGAAAATATCTCTGAACGTATAGTATTTATGGTATGTGACGACAAAGTTTACATGTATGCATAAGTTTCAGTGCATGAGCATGACATTATTGTAGGAGTAGCCATACATTTGGACATGCTGGTTGGATTTTAGGTGTTTTCTCTATGACTGATTTGTATTGGTAATCATTATCTCCCTTAATGTTGCGGTCTTTACATAAATATATACATACATATATAATTGGTTATTACAGTCAGTATTACGCCCCAGCTTCTGACACCACTTTTGTTATGTGTGCTAATTTTATACAAGACAGTTTAAAGTCTACTCCGAAATTTTTGAGAAACTTTTCATGACAATTTTTATTTGCTCTCAGAGTTTTTGACAGAAATCTGCTGAGAGGAAGTTGCCGAAGTAATATTTATTCATATTTCGTTTTGATCGAGATTTCTGACCTGAGGTTTGAACAGTGGACTCACGTATAGTAAGCCAACACACTAAGTACTAGACTACGGTGACTTCATCTGATCTCATTGCACTTATTTATTTGTTAGTGTGTTGGCTATGTTATCCATATCGTCGCATCCAGGAAATCACATTTAATGGCTTCATATCTTCTTCAGAGGAGTATTTTTAGATAATCTTAGAAGTGGTGTCCAAGATCCATTTAAATAAATACTCTTAGGGCCATTATTACAACTTCCCGTTAACTAAAGGGAGTATTTTAACGAACAGATACATTGTTTTTCATTATTATAAGTACCCAATAAGATAGAAGTGATCTTTAAGCTAAAGGGAGGATTATCCTACCTTGAACATTTAAAGGTCATTTTATATTTGAACTTGCCATATTATATATTATTTTCAATATGGCAACTTCAAATTTAAACAAAATGAGCATATACAACAAAAAAAAAACGAAGCCCGACATTGCCACTGCGTTAAAAAACTTGTTTAATTGATCAGTTTTACCGACATTGCTCCGGCACTGCCATATTTTTGAAAACAGTTCACTTTATTTTATCTGTAAGTTGTAATAACGAAAATAAGTTAAAGGTAACTTTACAGTTCCCTTGAGATAAAGGTACCTTTAACTAAACCTAAGTTTAACGGCAAGTTGTAATAATGGCCCTTAGGGAAGTTAATGTCCACTTTATTTCCAATAATTAATTGAACATTCCTTCTCAATATTGTTACGAAAATGGAAATGGTGTTTTGCTTTCACATCGTTTAAATTGTAAACAAAAGCAACAAAAACAGAAACAATGGACTTGTTTACATGATAAACAAGTAAACAAAAATATACCAACAAAAACCAATATAAAAAACTGATAAACAAATAAACAGAAATGCAACAACAACACTGCAAGAACAAACGTAAACAAAATACACCAACAACAATAATGAAACTACATATTTACATTTATAGAGATTTCGAGAAGACAAGACAAAGCAGGCAACGGAGTCAGTAAAAATTTAGTCAGTCTTGGTGAAGACGCGGTGTTTGAAGAATGTAATCATGGTTTGAATATCTCTGTTATAAAGTTCTATCGAACAAATTGACTAGTAGTTGTTATTGTTTACGCCAAAGAGGGCAGAGAGGAATGATAAACAAAGCAATTGTTGTTATTTACATCAAGTTGTGAACAGTGGCACACGGAATTGTGCGAACAATAAAGAAATTTATTAAAACTGAACATAAATTTATTTTTATTTGCAATCTACGAACTCATATTTCAAACGTTTTTAAAAGACAAAAACTTAACGTAGAGTACTACATTCGTACAACGAACATTAAATAAACCTGCAAACGTCGTCTATTTTTAGGAAGAATCTAAGATTCAAAAGATTATACGAAAAAAATTTATATTCGAATTCATGGCGTAATCAGAATACTGATGTTTTCATCGGTGTTGTGTATTCAGCATAAAACCAATATCCAGTAGTCAATAAAGCCATCTAGATCAACTATATGAAAGATTTTCATATGACAATAGCTTCAATATTTTAATGATCTTATGGAGCGCACAGTTATTGTCGTGTTTCACCAAATCTCTGTTCTTAATATTGCGAAATATTTGATTTAAAATATACAAATTCGCTAACAAAGTTGTAATTTAAATGCTGTTCTAAAATATACTGAAACTTAAATACCACATCATATTTTGAATACTTATATAGAGTGTTGAAATATTTTTCATCCAAATAATTTTCTTTTTTGTGAAACATTTTTATTTATTTCGCTTTGAATAAACTTATTTTATGTGTCTACCTTTAGTTGTGAAATAACATTCAGTGAAAGTGCTCAGTTTTCTTCAATTACACCGTGCGACAGTCAAAATACAACCAGCTAATGACATGTACGTGTAGGTTGTGACTTTTGTTGAGTAGAACTCAAAAATATTTTTTTTATATTTTTGAACAATCCAAACTTGTTTTATTTGACAAAAACGGTATTTTTGATCTTTTCACACAAAATTATTGATTACACAAATATTTTTTAACCTATTTTCAAAATCCAAAGGTTTTTTAAAAGAGGAGAGATGAGTCTTTAAAACGGTATACATAAACATATGGTTCAAACTTACGTGTTATGAGATTTGATCGGGATAACTTGGAAAATATTATTTTTTCTAATTTTTTCTAGTTTGGCTATTCTTAATTGCAAAATGTAATTAAAAAATATAAGATAAGTGATGACATTCTGAAAGTGTATTGCCTTGTGACAAGATTGACACATCGTTTGTTCAAATCGGACAAAAATTACCGAAGTTAATTAAATAGTATAAGAGTCGTGGTATATTTTTTATATATGTCATCGTATCAAATGAACTTTCAGTTCAAAAATTTTCAGAATTTTTGATGGATCTTGATTGTTTGTTGGAAAATGTGTCAATTTCACGTTTGGCGACCACTAGAAGTCGGCTAATATTTGTGTTTTTTGCAAATATTATTCTTTCTCCTTGCGCAAACATTGGCCAACTTCTGGTGGTCGCTAAAACGTGAAATTGGCACATTTTCGAATAAACAATAACGACTCATCAAGAATTCTGAACATTTTTGAATTTAAATTTGATTTGAAAAATATGTATATGCAAAATATAACTCGACTGTTATATTTTCTAATTAAAGTTTGCTATTATGAACGGACGAACTAATAAAAATATGAAACAAATTTGCATTTGCCAAGTTTACCTCATCAAACCTCATAGAATATTAAGTCACATAATATATGTATGTATATCGTTTTAAAAGCCCATTCCTCTCCTTTCTAATATGGTATAAATTTGCGACATCGGTTCAGAAACGTTTGTGTAATCAATAAATTTGTGCGTAAAGTAAAAAATAAAATTTTTTGTCAAATAAAACAAGTTTGGAGTGTTCAAGAAATTTAAAAAAAATATTTTTGAGTTCTACTCAACAAAACTCACAACTTACACTATGTCATTAGCTGGTTGTATTAAATTTTTTTTATTTTGTCGCATAGTGTTATATGAACGTTTATTTTTTTTTTAATAAAAAATTCCTTTGAATTACAGTTTTCCCTTGCAAATCGTTGACACGACAGTGCAAATAAACATTTGCACCCAGTTGGGTGCTTACATTAACGGTGGTAAAGGGATCGGCAAAGAAAGGAAACGGCTCGTGTGCTGTGGTTTCGGTAACTTCTAGTTCCTCATACAATGGGGTTTCGGTGAAGGGCGATGAAAATTCTTGCCAAAAAATTTTTGTGAAATGTATCGAATGGATCTCCAGCTCACGGTCGTTTTACTAAAACAAAAAATGTTTAAAAGATTTTTTATTCATTCGAAAAATATTCGAAATATTTGTGAATGTATGCAATATGAATATTTTAATAAATTTTAATTCTACTCAAATAGAATTTAAATATTTATTTAAATAATTTAGCAATTCACGCCATACACACCAACAAATAAACAAAGATTATTTAGCCTTAAGGAATTTGCTTGCTGGTATTTGTGAAAAAAAATATACTTACAGGGTGTTGAGGTGGATACAAAATGTTGGATTGCTGAGTACACAATGGCGAATATCCAAATAGTTTTTGATTCCATATCTAAAAGTAGAAAAATATAAAAACAGGTACAGTAAAGTATAGGAAATTGAAAGAAAAAAATATGATAATGGATAAAAACACTGTAACTTATTTAAAAAAATTGATTGCAATTTAATTTATAAAAAATACGCCATAAAAAATTTGACGAATTCTAAGCTTTGCTGCTTCTATTTCTTACCACTACAGATACAGTGCCGCTTAGGTTAGAGGACGTGTACTTGTCAATTAAGATAAGTACAGTACCCGTAGGTCGAATTGAGCTATTTACAGTGCCGCTTAAAACATTTTGGAAAAAATTTGAATTGTAATTACTCTGCCCCTAAATAATTAAATCCTTTGTCGACTTCATAGATTCATATGTATTTGTGAAGATCATTTAACATCATAAGGATCATTCAACAAAAACGGATATGTAACTTAAAATTCAAAGGATACTCGTGATATATTATGTGAAGGCACAATAATAACGATGTCGATTAATGTCAACATCTGTGATACTTCTCTTCAACTTTATAGGATATTTTTTTAATGTCTCTTTCAAGCCTCTTGCTCTAACACACTTCATAATTCTGCTCAATTTCAACAATGACCCTGCCTATCTGCTAAGTGTTTCTTCGCATTGATGCTCCACAACTTTCAAGATTGTGTTGCAATGATCAATAAGTATGCTTTGATCTATATCGTCTGCATATCCTTAGCAGTAAATGTACGCCTCAGATAGTTTTACTGGAAGTTCAACCACAACCATCCACCCAATTAGTAATGAAAAGTCACCACCATATCCCTTAATTGTGTCCAGCCTTAATTACTCGTAACATCCGCAATCATTAGTGTTGTGTTGCAGTAAAAGGAACGGTTGACGCTCTTTGCCGACGGGATGCTAATCTGTTCACAACCGATGTTGACATAAGCTACATAATTCGCCATTATAACCATGCAGTCAGGATTACGGCCTAGCTTCTCACACAATTTACAAATGAGTGGCGAGACATACGGTTTAAAGTTGACCGCGAACGACAGATTTTTGAAAAACTTTTCATGGCAATTTTATTTACTCGCAGAGTTTTTGCCAGAAATCTGCTGAGAGGAAGTCGCTGAAAAATACTTTTTGTATATTGTTTTGATGTCTAACCTGTGATACGAGCCCGGGCTTTACGTCTTATAAGCCAACACACTACCTACTAGACTACGGCAACTTCATCTTTATCTTACAAACTAAAAGATGATAACAATGTTATACGTAATATTACATTCAGCCCTCATACTTTGCGTAAAACAAAGGTATCTACAAAAATTCAGTCCGAATTCGAAACAAAGTTCGTAATGGGTCGTTCTTCCATAAAATACAGCAAATTAATCGATTCAAATTAATAAACTCGAAAGATTAGAGTGGTCCAGCTTCATCACTTCCAATAGCTCATGAGCAGACGTCGGCACAAAGAGAACATGACAAAAATGTGAGTGTATTTGTGGGAAGCATGTGTTAACCTAGAGTAAAATTGTTAGTAATATTTTCAAGTCTACTTATTAAACCAATAATTGTACATATTTGAGCGGAAAATATAGAAAAATTGTATTGCGCTAAATCCCTAAATACACCGTATTTGACTTGGTAAGTATTCTTCCAAAAATCGAAATCATTTCTCATTGATACTAGTGAATCCTACTTTAATATTCCTTTGGGTGTATAATTGAAGTCTGATAAAAAGCGACACGAACCTTCTTCTTTAGAAGCTGACAAGCAACTGAATGTATTGTTACACTCTTTTTAATGAACACTGTTGATTTTCGTGTCCTATGTGTGTAAAAAGCCGAAAATGTTCTTCCTCTGGAGGACGTCTGATCATAAGTCTGAATTTTTTTTGTTCTCTTAAAGAACCTTTCAATATTTCAAACAAGGCCAATTAAGCTATAAAAACGTACTATTACCCGATGTGATAAGTTGTCTAGGAACATTTTGAAAGAAATACTTCTGTTTGATAATGGTGGAGAACGTAGTGACTTCTTAAGGACTATTAAGCCAGCCAGTGTAGCGGCTGAACGTGCATTCTCTGCAGCCGAAATTTTCGCAATTAAAATAAGAAGTCGTTTGGGCGATGTAAGCTCGGGCTTGTAAATATAGATCGGAATTGTCCAACTCTACACCTTATGCGTTCAATCGTTGAAATACCTTGTAAACTATAAATTATAAAACAAGTCTTTTAGAAATTAAAACAACACTTCTTGGATGAAGGCGTATAATAAACATTTTGAACTTTAATTGAAATTAGAAATTAAACAGGCAGTGACGATAGTGAAAATAAATTTAAATTTTAAACAATTTTTATTTGAAAATCATCAACTTCTTCGGTAACAATTGCAATTAAATTTTTAAATGTGAAAGTGACTGTGTAACCATTTTAATATAAAATCAAAAATAAATAAAATATAATATATAATATATAATATATATATAATATAATATAAAATAAAAAAAAAATAAAAATTAAATCATCCTTCGTCTGTTTTCATTTGTGCAACAATTGGAAATTTTATTGTTAATTAAGAAATAAAAAACAATTCCCACAAAAGATGTTAAAAAAGAAAAGCAATGTTAAGCAACTGCTGTTTCCAACTGTCACTCATATTAAACAACATTAAACGTCAAATATTATATTTATATGGATGTAAGTATATACATACATATATGTATGTATACTACTAATTAAAATAAAATCGCAAAAAAGAAAGAAACCAAATAAATGAATAAAAAATGAGAAATAAAACCTTGAAAAAGATAACAGGGTAATATATTGTGTATGATATACCCGTCTACTCATCTCTCTGTCTGTCTGTCTTCTTTACACACTTTTATAAGTTATGACATTAATAAAAATTATTATTGAATATATGTACGCATTTTGTAAATAAAATTTTATGTTATTTTTATTGTAATACAAAAAGAAATTGTTGTTGTATCATAGTTTTTGTTTATTATTAAAATGACAACATACATATGCAGGCGAAATTGTATTTCGCTGTTATATCACTTGAATAAATGCATAAAGGCAATGTCAGTTCATTAGTTCAATCATCAGTTTTAAAGCTTCAATACATATTGACGTACTGACATACATATTGCTAAGTGATTGAAACCATGCACAAATGTTTAAAGAAAGCAATATTTATCGGAATTCTTCAAATGAAATGTCGATATCCCATGTAATGTACAATATTATTATAAAATAAATATTTTAATACAATATCCGAACATACTCTGATTAAAAATTTGCAAAGTTTATAGGTGTTTTATTTACAGATAATAAAAAATGATAATCTGCTAACAGTCGACCCCATAGATATTGTATACTCGTCATTTATAGCCATTTCACCGCCATTCAATTGTATTTGAATATTGGGAACATATGTTTTGAACAGTAAGGGACAAAACTGCAATGAGAGGAAATCGTTGATATTTGATTTATGTCCTCATGATTAACTTACTTAATTTATCACTTAAACTCTTTAGTCAAAATTCCCACCTAGTTTGTCTATGAGTGGAGGTACCTACGGTTTAGAGTCCACTTCGAACGATTGAGAAGCTTTTCATGGCAAATTTATTTACTCTCAGAAGACGGCTGAGAGGAAGTCTCTGCAGAAATTTTTGTCATATTTCATTTTTGTTGGAGTGTAACGTATTTATTTATTAAATTGTATTTTGTGCACTCAAGGAGCACTATCAAATAAAAAGATCAATAGTATTAACTAAGTGCAGCTGAACCCCACTATTTGGTTAGATTTTATTGATTGCCTTCTTGAGGGAAAATGTCCCTTCTTTTATACTAAATTTTGGCTGATTTGACAATTCCAAATCAAACCCTTAATTCTAATACAATTTTGTATTGACTTAATACTATAACATATGTTTGTGTATATATTATATGTTTAACTATATTATATTGGTTTGCGTGTGTAATAATTATGGGACAAGTGGATGTTATATGACACGCGCTTATTATCCAAAATAATTCCCACGGTGAAGTGTAAAGAGAGCCACACACGATCACCAGCAATGCCATACAACAATAACACACATACTACATATTATATGCAAACCAATGCAGTCAGCGGCCTGACAACAAAGTGTCAAATGATCGTCGCATGTGCGCGACGGTCAATAACATTGAGTCAAGTGTTCGCCGCTCATATGCAATTGGATATTCTTTTGTTTATGCATATGAAATGTTGTGCTAGTATTGACAACTGTAAAATCATGCTACACCTCCACTTTACAAGAATGTTCATATAACTTTTGTTCTATGGACATTCTTTTACACAACACAGTACAATGATTTTACGTCTATTTCAAATTATATTTTATTAGTGAACTTAAAATGTAAAGTATTTATTTTAATGACTAAGAATGTTTTACATATTAATCTTAATTTAACGTAATTCAATAATATTATTTCTTATTTAATTTTAATATTTATTTTGTTTTTAATAAATGTTTAGTGATAAGTTTACTTATGTAGTTAAAACAATAAATCTTACCTTAAAGATTATTATTTCACTTTTCTGGCCAGTTTAGTGTTATAATTAAAACTTATTTGTTATATAGCTTAAGTCTATTTTTATGAACTAATTGCTCTTTATTATTTTTCTTATCAACTATAGTTACATTATTTCTTAAATCTATATTTTTAATTGTGTATGGACCTTTATATGATTCCTCTAGTTTATGTCCTGTATTATTCCTAAGTAAAACTAAATCTCCTATGTTAAAATTATAATCTAATATATCCTTATCATAGTTATTCTTCTGTTTGATTTTATTTATTTCTAATAAATGTTTTGCTCTTTTAAGTGCAAGTTCTAATCTAAATTTTGCCTCTTTGGCATAATCGTCTACATTGTATAGTGGAGTAACTGTGTCTACCTCATTGAAATCTTTGAAACTGTTTGGTACTTTGCTAAAAATCAATTCAAAAGGACAATAATTATGTACAGTTGATGGTGTTGTATTAAAACAATATGTGAAATACCTAATCCATTCATCCCAGTCATCTTTTTCTACAGATATGTAAGAACGTACGTATTCATTAAAAGTTCTGTGACTTCTTTCTATTGTACCTAAGGTCTGGTGATGATGTGCTGTTGATGTTAGTTTCTCGATTTTCAACAAAGTGCACAATTCGTTTAATATAGAATTTTTATATTCTGTACCCATGTCCGAAATGAACGTCTTCATTGGGCCATAGGTAAGTACAAAATTTTCGAATATCGCTTTTGCGATCGTCTTAGCCGATTTATTTGGTATAGGTATTGTTACCAGGTATTTAGTTAAGTCGCATATTAATGTGATTGCGTACTCATTTCCATGTATTGATCTTGGAAATGGTCCAATTGTGTCTACATACACTGTATCAAACGGTTTGTTAGGTGTTTCTGTTATTATCATCGGGCTTTTAACGTGCTTGGTAGTTTTCGTTATTTGACATTTGTGACATGCTTTTACATATTTAGCTATGTTCTTTGTCATATTTTTCCAGTAGTAGTATCTTTTTATTTTCTCTGCGGTTCTATATATGCCGCAATGACCTCCTTCGATAGGGTCATCATGATATTTCAGCATGACTTCTAGAATTTCCTTAGAATTCTTTGTATCAAGTATCTTTATTTCATTTAAAAGCGCTATTTTAATTCTATTTAGTACCTTATTGCCCATATTTCTAAATTCATACTTTGAGACAAATTCGAAAATTTTCTCACTAGGTGCTACTTGTAGTTTATTGATATTTAATTTACTGGCCGCTTTCTCGAGCGTAGAGAAAAATTGTCCTAAGTCAAGTTCCTCTTTAGTAAATATATCATTTATATTTATGCTAGCTAATATTAATTTTCCCTTCTTTATATAGCATTTATTGGGATAAATCTTTAATTTGTAATACTTTCTGACGTCACTATTCTTAATTGGTACATATATTTTGGGCTCATTTAATACATCTGTTTTATTTGCTCTATGCTGATTATTTATCCTACTACTGTCTTTTTGCTTGGTCACTGACCTTGTCGTGACTCTCAACACGCGCGATACCTTTCTATTCATTTCCTTAAAATCTTCTATAGTAACTCGCGATAACGCATCCGCGATATAATTCTCCTTCCTAAAGTATAATATAGCGTTTTGTTGCCCTGTTGCTTTAGTGCAACTATTTACGAATTTATTGGCTGTTCTTTTTTTTAAACATGGTACTAAATTTTGGCTGATTTGACAATTCCAAATCAAACCCTTAATACTAATACAATTTTGTACTGACTTAATACTATAACATATGTTTGTGTATATATTATATGTTTAACTATATTATATTGGTTTGTATGTGTAATAATTATGGGACAAGTGGATGTTATATGACACGCGCTTATTATCCACAATAATTCCCACGGTGAAGTGTAAAGAGAGCCACACACTGCAATGCCATACAACAACAACACACATACTACATATTATATGCAAACCAATGCAGTCAGCGGCCTGACAACAAAGTGTCAAATGATCGTCGCATGTGCGCGACGGTCAATAACATTGAGTCAAGTGTTCGCCGCTCATATGCAATTGGATATTCTTTTGTTTATGCATATGAAATGTTGTGCTAGTATTGACAACTGTAAAATCATGCTACAGGAGATATCTGACTTTAGGAATGCAACATAACCTAGACAGTTATATTCACGGTTATTTAGTTTTATTTTTCTTCTTCAGGGTTAGGTTAGTTTCAAAAGTAGCACAGTTCTGAGAAAACCTGCTCTAAACCATACCTGTTAAGTAATGATTAGTATTTTGATTACTATTTTTTGAAGGTGAAGTAATGATAACAATTACGATTATTTTTGGTTAAAATAGTTAATAATTGATTACGATTACAAAATAATCAAAAAGTAATCAGGATTACTGGCGATTAGTCTAATAACACTATGCGACAAAATACAAAAATTAAATATACCCGAGTAAGTACCTAGTCTAAGTTATTCAGGTAGTTGAGTAGAACTCAAAAATCCCTTTTTATTTTTCTCGAACCCTCCAAACTTGTTTTATTTGACAAAAAAAGTTTTTTGATCTTTTCACACAAAATTATTGATTACCCAAATATATTTGAACCTATTTTACAAATCCAAAGTTTTTTAGAAAGGGGAGAGATTAGTCTTTAAAACAGTGTACATAAACATTTTGTTCAAACTTATATGTTTTGAGTTTTGATGGGGTAAACTTGGAAAATATTATTTATTTTTGTTATTTTTTCAAGTTTGGCCAATCTTAATTGCAAAATTTAATTAAAAACTATAAAACAAGTGGTGATATTTTTAAAGTGCATTCTCTTGTGAAGAGATTGACACTTTGTTTTATAAAATCGGACAAAAATTAAAAAGTTATTTTTTCGGTCCCCCCGACAGAACAGGCCAAATTATCATAGACAATGGACATAGACATACAAAGAAGACAATGTACAACTCCAATAATAGCCATAGTATGGATTAGCAATATATTTCAATAAATGTACGTCGAAAAGTCCAGTGGGCAAAAACAGTGGACAAAAAATCTGTCGTTCGGAGTCGACTTTAAACTGTAGGTCCCGCCACTCATATATAAAATTAATACACACGACATGTTAGAATATAGGTTGTAAACCTGACGGAACGGTTGTAATAACCAGTTATGTAGGTATGTATGTCTGTATGTAACCATTTCTTCAGATGGAAAATGTGTTCATGTAAATACAAAGACGCTTCGTTGAGGACTTCGTGAATGCTCCGAAAAATATTGTCATCAGCAAAGTGCGAAGCATGAACGGAAATGGAATGTTCGAAGTATGCATTAAATATGCTACTGTGTAGAACGCTGGCTGTTATTGGCTGGGAATTACTCAAGAATTCACTTTCCTTAATTACAAATTTTCTGCCGATGCTATAGCTTTCCAATAGCCTCTCAATACAAAATTGTGTTTCAATTTGTGAACCAAACTCTGTTAAATGCTTCGAAAACATCTATAAAAAGAGCGGGTCAGTATTTCTCTTTCTCAAATGCACTTCTAATGACATGCACCAATTTGTGAGTTTATTCGATAATTCTGTGTTACATCTATTTGCATTTAGAATTGGTATAAGTTCATATATCAGCAGTTTTATAATGGCCAATTATGTATGTATGTGTGTTAATCTTTATTGAGTTTAGAATAACTGTGAAATTGTTTTTAAATAGAATTTCATTTGAAATCCAAACTAATAAAAATACATCTTTTTGTTAGACACTGTACTCGACGTTTATTTAGAGATGTGTGCATAAATGACAAAGTCGTACGATGGTTTCCTTATATTTGTAATTCCAAGAAAACGTTTTCTCTTCCTTTTTCCCTCATTGCTATCGTCTACTGTTCTTTGTTAGAATGTATTTTTGTTGTCGTTTACTGCAATATGTCAAATGGAAGAAAGTATGTCTTTAACGTAAGCACATGTGCACACATACAGTTTTTTGATAAGCCTTAGAAATCACCCATTCATCACAATCATTGACACGCACACTGACATAATAAATATTCGTCAAATATTTTACATTTCAAAAAAGGATTCAAAGGCACAGTGTTCAAAGTGTTAAAGAGAAAATTAGTAAGAATTGTGCCCCCTGGTACTTAATAGGAAACGTTGTATTAAATTGAGGGTCGGAGAATTAAATATTTCAAACATATTTATGATTCATATGATAAATATGATGTTTTAATAGTCGTATAATATTTTGTTTTTATTTACAAAAGTTTCCTTTACAAATGCCTCCGGGTAGTATATGGAATATAGATATCGGGTGGCCCATAAATCGGTTTAAATTTGAACCATCGGTTATTTTGAATCTGGCAATACTTAGGTTAGGTTAGGTGAGAGGACGTGTACCTGTCAATTAAGACAAGCACAGTACCCGGAGGTCGAATTGACCCACTGTACATAACGTCCTTAAATGGGATAACAGAGAGGATAGGAAAAAAGGAGAGGAAGTAGGAAAGGGGAGAATGGAAAGCGGAGGAGTTACACAGATCAAACAAAACAAAAAGGGAGAGTGCGACTACACTGATGAAGTCCTAGCACTTCTCAACCAGCTCAAGCTACTAATGAATCTGTGGAGAGCCTTGATGTTATCTCTCGACACAGAATCCAATCCCTCAAAGAAGCCCCTGCCAAAGGTCCTCAATCTCAACCTACCAAGAGCTGGGCGGTTACAGAGGGGGTGCTCGACAGTCTCCAACTCATCTTCATCGCAACATACGTTGCAATAGTCCGGCTGGGATCTGTTCCAGATCCCCGTCAGCGACCTAATCTCGCAGTGCCCCGTGATAAATCCGATAACTAAACTTAAACTGGCCTTATCCCAGCCCAGCAACCAACTTCTTCTCACATTGCCTATAGTAGGCCATAGACATTTAGAATAATAACAACCCGATCCGTTCCCCCAACGCCTCTGCTCTTCCCCCTGACCTATCTTACAAAATTTGGTCGTAGAGAAGAACGAACAGTGGCCGGTATACGTAAGTTTATTGCTAAAGTTCGTTAAACTGATTCCATTGTTGATGCGCCAAGTCGTGCGCGTGCTCGTACAGTGCGTACACCTGAAAATATCGAATCCTTCAACGTCAACTCGTCATCGTTCTCCAGAATTGAACATTTCACGCACCAGGTTACGTCGAATGTTGCGAAAAGATATCGGTTTTTCTTTGAAAATGAGGACGACGCAACCATTACGGTCAGTGGAGACACATATCGTACTATGACAACCGATTTGTTTGTACCCGCTGTCTTTGGTTTACTCAGGATGGTGAAACTTGCAAGACATCTCATGCCACAATCGATTTATTGGGTCATACGTTTGATGCCCGCTTAATTACCCGATATGGTGATGCAAATTGTTCACCATGAAGCTTTGATTTAATACCGTTATATTATTTTCAGGGTGCCGTTAAAGAAAAGTGTTATGTCGGCAAACCAGACAACAATCGCGATGCCATTGCCTAGATACGACGCCATACACTCGAAAAAGTGTGCAAAAATTGGACCGATTGAATGAGGTACTGTGAGGCCATATGAGTGAAATAATATTCCATTTCTTTCTACTTCACAACAAAAAAATAAATTTGGCAAAATTTAAAATCCTTTATGTTTTATTGCCTTTTTAAATTTAAACTTTCAAATGGCCCACCCTTTCCATATGCTAAATCATACGAATGAAGAGCCAATAACAATACAGATCGTTAGAAGTAAATGCGAATGGATAGGGAATACAAGTCGCAGTAGTCTAGTAGGTACTGTGTTGGCTTATTAGACGTAAGGCCACGGTTCAAACCCCAGGTCACACATCAAAACGAAATATAAAAAAATATTTCTTAGGCGACTTCCTCTCAGCAGATTTCTAGCAAAAACCCTGAGAGTAAATAAAAAATTGCCATGAAAAGTATCTCAAAAAATCAGTCGTTCGGAGTCGACTCTAAACTGTAGGTCCCGCCACTCATGTATAAAGTTAACACACACAACATAAGTAGTGTGAGAAACTAGGTCGTAATCCTGACTGAAGGGTTGTAAAGGCTAATTATGTATGTATGTATGTATGTATGTAGTGAATACATTATAGCAGCCAACGGTTTGCAAGATATGCTTTGGAGTAAATTCTTCTGCGATCATGACGTCTTGGCAGGATGAAAATTATGGTATAGGGTACAGATGTATACTCAACGCTCTAGCATGGCTAAACATTTTATTTTGAAAATTTCTTTAAGAGCACTGCTGCATCTGAATAATCGCGAATGAGTGTAAATAAGTTTAAGTGGCATTTTACTGACTTATCGTATAAATAAACTGTGTTTGTTTTTTTTTGTTTTAAATCTGAAAACTCCTTTTGGGCTTTGGAAAAACGGCAAAATTTCTTTTGACAACGACTGTGTTTATTACAACAACGAACATGATATAATCAAATGGGGAGGGTAGAAAAAAATGTTTTTATTTTGAGACTAGGGAAGAAAAAAATGTTTGCCACTGTTCATGTATTTTTTTAAATGCTGAAACAACAAATGAGGAGGGAATAAAACAATTCCAAAACAAGAACTTTTCTTACAACAATAAATAAACTTGTGAAAAAGAAAAGTTTTGATTTAAGATGAGTGACAAACGACTGAGAAAAAAACAAACACACACATAAAATTTCTTAAATAAATACTTCTACATTGGCATTCAGGCACATGTAAATGTGCTTGTCTCACACGCACGGTTTAAAATGCAGGAAAACATGTATAGGGACCAGGCAATATGTATGGTAAGCGCAACTGTAAGCATTTATACGTATGACATATATAAGTATGACAAGGAAAATGAAAACAGGGAAGGCAATACAGAGATAAGCAATTTGTCATTTAGTCCCAAGAGGGGTATTGCGAACGTCATCGGCCTTCTAGCCAAAGACGAAAATAAGTGTTTTGCCTTGCTCGGCTATCTTTTTTTTGTGCTGTTCTGTCCTGTGCTATACTAACATTTTAATACCAATGAGACTTGCTGTGCAAATTAGATTTTTTTCTAAAGATTTTATAAACAAATAACTGTACAGACACACTTTCATGTGTGTAGACATGTGCTATAAAGATGCTGTAAGCTGATGACTGTACTTATTTATATTTATTTGTTTATTTCATGTTCTATACGTCAAGATCGTACGATAATATTATAAAACTAGAAAAATTCGTTAATAATTTAATTGGAAAATGTAAAATAGCCCCTTTTTAAATATTAAAGTTCAAATAAAGGGAAAACGTGATTTTTATCTACATTTTATATACGCTGAGTATAACATTGTATAAACCACGTTACCACCTTATGGTAACGTGAAAATATAAGGCTTGCTTATTGCAAAATACAGTATAACATAAGGCAAAAGTAATAGATTTCTTGCAAACATAAAGTGTGGTTATAACATATAGGAAGTGCAACCTATGGAAATATGGACCAACGTTGCAGATCGCCCAGAATGACTCTTTTGGAATACATTGTACGCTCTTAGATCTCATCGCCAATTCAATAATTTCGTTTATTTTCGTATTCAAAAACATTATCTCTACCATCTTAAGAGTTGACTGAGGTTTGTAGGCTGTATATATGGGTGTCCTTACAGTATGAAGGGATAATATTGTTGTTTGAAAGTCAGTTGTCCAGTTATGGTGTTAAGTTATTATATAGTATACAAATCATTTAGAAAGCAAAGGAATTATGCTGAAATCCTTTAAAGTTCATATTTCCTGGCAATTTAATATACTCTCAGATTTTTTTTCCAGAAATCTGCTGATAGGCAGTCGCCGAAGAATTATTTTTTCATATTTGATTTCAGGTCTAATAAGCCGAAACACTACCTACTAGGCTATAGCGATTTTTCTGTTTACCTCTTGTAAAAAATAAGATTTTATTGTTGGGGAATAAGAAATAGTCAATCGAAGCGAATCGATTTTTTTGGTATATAAACAGCCCCTGTGAACAGCTTTGCAAAGTCTTGGATCAAAATCCATTTTTTGTCCCACGTTTGATCATTTGGTCGCATATTTACATTAAGTCGGCAAAATAAGTTGATATAAGATATGCCTCTGACTGTATTATCCTTTTGACGGTAACGAATGTGGGTTATACCCACATACCATTACATATGCACTTTGACTTTCGTTTGAGCCGAAGCTCCACGAAAAATCGACGGTTTTGACAACTGTTTGGTGTCTTGTATGCAGTGTGGATCTAAATTTTGTTCACGTATTAAAAATCTGTCTAAATTAAACACTTCTGCGAAGATTCTGAATGGCTGCGCATATCTTAAGGAAAACTTTTCCATTGAAGTTATCATTTTAAAGTAAAACCCCTGAATCATAGGAAATACATATGACTTCTATAATAGCTCGCACTTTCAATCCACTAGCTGCCAACACAATATCGTGATTTTTTTAAATTAATTCAAGCACAGAGGCAGCCGAATATTTTGTAATTGTGTTATCACGACAAACTGTTTTTCCAAAAAAGAAATTGATGATGCAGATTTGGTTTTCGGCATACGATTGAGTAATTCGGCACACGAAATTCACTTTTTTCCATTTATTACACATGTGGTATGTTATCAATGGCTGTCAAGCTCAAACTAAGGGACGCAGGTTATTTAAGCTTTGACAGAACTCAAAAGGGTGCCCCGATGGCCTAGTTGGTAGTGTGCTAAACACATTGGTTCGATTCCCACCAGAGACTCTGCGTGTTTGTGTTTGTCTGAAGTGGCCGTAGTCTAGTAGGTAGTGTGTTGGCTTATTAGACGAAAAGCCAGGGTTCAAGCTCCAGGCCAGACATCAAGACAAAATACAAAAAGTATTTCTTCGGCGACTTTCTCTCAGCAGATTTCTAGCAAAAACTCTGAGAGTAAATAAAATTGCCATGAAAAAGTTTCTCAAAAAATCTGTCGTTCGGAGTCGACTTTAAACTGTAGGTCCCACCACTCATGTATAAAATTAACACACACAACAGAAGTGGTGTGAAAAGCTAGGACGTTGTACAGTGGGTCAATTCGACCTCCGGGCACTGTACTTGTCTTAATTGACAAGTACACTTCCTCTAACCTAACCTAACCTTGTGTTTGTCTGATTGTTTGTCTGACATTATACGTGATTACTCAGAATAGAAAAAAGAAATGGAGAATTATTAGTAAAAAGCAATTCAGGAAAAAAGATATGAAGGTGACGAAAAAAATTGTCGCACACTACCTCTTCTTTCCATTCTGCTGTTAACTTTCTTTCCTTATTCCAACTCAATGCACTGTATGAATGGGGGTCATCTTCTGAGTGTTGGATAAAAAAAAAACTTTTGACAGGCGTAGTGTTTCCCTACAGTTGGGATGAAATTAAAAACTGGCAGTCCTCATTTGCATTAAGTTCTGCCATAAAACTTTTCGGTGTAGTCAACAGTGTGCATATCTTTTACTGTCGAAATAAGTTTTTATTTAATTGAATTGCAGTAACCTAATCTTCATTAAAGTAAGGTAATGAAGTTATTTAAAATAAATTTTAGTCATGAAAACCTTTACATTTTATTGAAATTGGCGTGCTTTGGCGTAATCACACTTTTGAGCGCGGTTTGGTTTGGTTGCGATATCGTAGTGATATTTCATTGATATTACATCACCCGTTTTGAGCAAACTATTGATAGCATTCGTGATATGTACTCAAACAATGCTGATTCCATGTTGATTTTTATTCGTTTGAAAGATGATCTTATGTGTGGGATATGTCATCGTTTAAAAGTTGGCAATGCAATCTCTGGTTGAAGCGTAGATGGAATTACTTACTTGCTTAATTGGCCATAACAACCCGATTAACGAATTTCGGCGTACCGCAACACATTCTTCCAGGCGCCTCTGCTTCTTGCGCGCCTACGCCAGTTGGTTGCACCAATCGATGACAGGGCTTCCTCGATTTGGTCCTTCCAACGGATATGAGGTCGTTCTTTTCGCCGACTTTCGCAGATCCCTGCATCAAATACCCGTCTCGCCGGAGCATCCTCCTCCATTCGAACGACATGGCCGAGCCAGCGCAGCTGCTGGATATTAATACGCTTCACGTCTTTATGGTTTTCCGTGTTTTGGTTTTCATTGGATAAAGCTTTTACATGGCGGGTTCCAAGCCCTACGCACAACCCGTATTTAACGTCCAAGGGATTGGACTTCGCTGCATGCTTTAGTTAACATCTAGCGGGTGCTAGAATGCCATCCAGGAGGGGCCATGAGGAGGCTGCGAGTCAACTTGAATACAGCAAGACAAGTATCGTCCTGGTGGTCGCCACGTTGACCACAATCAGAAATTTTACTTTGTTTGTATACATTCCATTAGGAATTAGATTGATTAATTTGGATTTGAAGACTGCTGTAGTTTATTCGCATGCACTTGCGACTTAAGGAAACCCCAGAAGAAAAAGTCTAACGGAGTGAGAGTCAATAGTTGGAGTACTAGCATGGAACAGGCTCAACGGGGTAAAAAACGAGGTAAAATACGGTAGAGTGTTGGTAAGACGGTAAAATAATTGATAGTAATTGATTGTACCAATTTTTTGTTTGCTAACAGATTCGAAATTTTAATATGAGAGAGCTTTAGAATTGTCTCCATAATACCAACAAGTCACAGAACAAAATAACAAATATTAGACCAGTGCTAAATAAGGTTTTAAATTTTATCTAAAAATCTTTATTCTCTTCTTATTTATTCTCGTTATATTTTATTGTTATTGTTGCCATTTGAAATTCAAGAGGCCATCATACAATGCCCATAAAGTTTACCCTTTCCTTTTCCCTACTGTTAGTAGCCGTCTATACGGTTTGCTTGTTCTTACGCTTAAAAATTCTTTTCAAAATCACAATGGAAGACGACGATACACATTTTAAATGAAGAATGGCATGGCTCTTTCAACAGGACATAATAAAAATGAAACAGTTTTTGTTATGTTATGTTCTACTTTAACAAGTAATTTTTTCCTCCTATTCAGTAAAATGTTTCTTATTTTATGTTTTGCTTTCTGTTTGTTTTACAAAAAAAAAGTAATAAAATATTAAAAAAAAAATTAAATCTAAAAACATACAGATAAACGTAATAATAGCAGTCAACACGAGGAATTATTGTTAAGCAGAGAAATTAAAACCAGGGATTGATGAGAAAAGGGGAGTTGAAATACAACTATTCAGAAATAAATCTAAATTACAGGAATAGTGTTTAAAAGCTATTCATTTCGCTTTTTGCGGGGAAAGAATTTTCTTTTTAAAATAACACACTTGGGCTAATGAACATTAGCACCCTTGTCTACATATGTTATTACAAGTTGAGTCTGTTTCCTTCTGTTTCCGTTTTTAAATTAATATGAAGACACATTAAATAAAATTTAAAAATGCTTTCACATAGTAAATGGTATATATTTATAAAATATACATAAAAACCTACAATACCAAAACACAATAGCAACAAAAAATCAGAAGAAGATTTGTTTGTTTGCAGAGGTTGAAAAGAAAGAACTCGTTTACGCATTTCAAGATAATTTGTTTTCTTGTAGAGCTTTGATTATACCTTGAATTAATACTTTTAGTTACAGTAGCACCCTTAAATGCCTATGTATGTATGTCACTATAGTTCTCCAAATTTAATTTAAAGACGAAAACACCCCTTTTGAATTAGTTCACGAAACAAAATTTGTATAACTTTTCTTTAATTTTGTGCTAAATTTTTTCATAACGTTTTACAAGGTATTTCAACGACTACACGCATAGAGAATATGGTTGGCAATCGCGATCTATCGGGTGGGCCGTCTATCGGTTTAAATTTCAGTTTAAATTTCGAATCTGGCAATACTTATGTCATTTTATTCTGTCACAAAATTCAGTATATTGCCTTCACTGAACGTAACGAATCGATTTACGCTTGAGCAAATTTGGGATTTATTGGGCCAACGAGAAAAATTATATTTTTGGATAAGGATTCTCATCTTTGTGGGTACGTTAATAAGCAATTGATGGCCTTTTAATTAGCCGAAATGGTGATGTTAATTGGCCGCCAAGAAGCTGCGATTACACACCGTTGGAATATATTCTGTGGAAAAGTGTTATGTCGACAAACCAGAGACAGTTGAGCATTTAAACATTCGTTAAGCCAACATGTGTTATAAAATACAACCCTATACACTTGAAAAAGTGCACAAAAATTGGTTCGGTCGAATAAGGTACTGTGAGGGCCAGCTGCAGCAGTCATATGAATGAAAGAATGTTCCATTTCTAATCGGAACAATTATGCTTCACAACAAAAAATAATTTTAGCAAATTTTCAATTTAATCAATTTTTCAATTGTTCGAAAAAGGTCACCATAGTCTAATATGTAGAGGCTCAGACATCTCGAATAAAACAAAATATGAAAAAATATTTCCTTGCGCGAATTACTCACGGCAGTCTCTGACAAAAGCTCTGAGAGTAAAATAAAATTGCCATGTGCAGTAAATCAAATCTTTTGTTTGGAGTTAAACCAAAAAACAAAAAAACAAAAGATAAACAGCATGGTAAACAATATATAAACAAAGGAAATGAAAAAATAGAGGAAAATGCTAAGAATAATAAGCTTCTAGGATAAAAATGGTAACATAAGTTAATTTTTCTAGGCCTTTGAAGACAACCCTTTCAAGTATCTTAAGTCAGCATGACAAGGCGGAGACATAGAATTAGATTGGCAGGGTCCTTCAGATTCCTTCAAACCCTTTTTCATAGGCAAAGACGATTAAAAATTCGACTCACGGGATATGATCTCTGGGGACAGCCAAAACGTTTAGATATACATACAGAACTGGAAGATTTGTTCGATGGCTGGTATATTAGTCTGTAATTATACTCTCGTCTAATAAGCGAACACACTACCTACTAGACTACTAAACATAAGTATAGCACCTACCCTTCACACACTTTTCTGGATTAATTTTTTAAATTCCAGAATTCAAAATTTAATGCATAAAATTCTGCCCTCGTTATAATATTTTCGCATTTCGTATTCATCTTAAAACATTCCCAAAGGCACTCTTTTTATTGTCTAGTTTTTGTTTCTTCCTCTTTAGCAATTGTTATGATTCTTTATAGTAAGGCCGTTGGCTAGAATTACTTCCTTCAAAATGGTTTGCTTGTTTCAATTCTCTAGTGTATAAAGTTCACGGGTTATTTACGTGAAACATTATTTTCATTTCGAAATCAGCCTTAAGTAACACACAAATAAAGAATCACAATGAATAGGTCATGGCCTTTAATTACATTTTAGTTCACTTGATTTATTGGCAAGGGTAGTGAATAGATGCAAGCTATAAGGTGCTGTTCCCTCCCCAATGTGGAATTTTGCAGATGATAATCTGGAGCCCGAACTGCAGCGACAAGGTTATAAAGTCTTTAATTATGTGCATGATCTGTTAATTATGGTTATCCGCACACTCTGGCTTTGAGATGTAACCAGACACTAACGCTTGAAACTGAATGGAGTTCTTCGTGTTGTATAAGTGTCAGTCCTCGCAAAACGGAATTGTAGCTTTTTACCAATGGATATAAACTTACGATTTTTAACTCAACAATCTTCAATTTAAATATCTGCGCTGACCATCTTCTTCGATGGGATTGACGGAACTCTGTCAGCTATGCGTGCTCAAGTGTGTTCCGAAGTTCTTATGAAGAGATACCATTATCGATAGGGCCTAGAAAGCGACAATAGCACTCTTCACCAGCAAAAGAACCCTAGACAAGATCTGGGCTCTCACACAAACCATCACATGCCGGCTCCATTGGGTCGTCTAATGAATGCAATGTTTCTGTCGGTCAGTTTTGTGTTTGTTCGGTTTTGCTTATTATAAAGGCGAGCACGCCGTTTGGGTATGGCTAATGAGCCGCAGTTTGGGTGAGAATAAAAATCAAATCTTTTTAGCTATGAAGCCGTTTTGATCATTATTTTTATTCTAATTCTATCAATCAACTTACAGCTATTTATATAAATTTCTTAAGTCTAATTTCTTACATATTAATACTTATGACCTAATTTAGTTTTTTACGTAAGTCTAATTTCTTTAAATAATACTTATGACCTAATTTAAGTTTTACTTAACATAGAGTGTGCATGGTCAACATTTTGCTACTTTAAAATTGTTACGTATAGAAAATTTGTATAATGCAATTTGATACCTCGTGCCATTGGTCATTGACAATTTTGTTTATATTATTGAGGAATGTATCAAAATGCATTTTTAGGTAGCACAACCGTAACCAACACACAACAGTGGATAAATGTGACCAACACACTACAGTCGTGATGGAGTCAATCTTGTGCTTGGTGTACACGTTTTGTCGACCAATGCCACTGCCGACTGATAGATAGAGTATGCAGGCAATCAGCTGTTCTGATCATCTGTACACTTTGTTCCAATCTAACTAAGACAATATTTGCTATTTGGCGTTAAGAGTCAATGGACTACACACATGCTGCTATTCTAAGAAGACATAACCATAGTCATAGGGTCGATTATATGATTTGAAATTCCAGCAAGCGACTTCTGGTCTGAAGATCCTCTGGTTTTCAATAAAACCGTTAAGGTTTACACTGTAGTCTCCAAGATGAGTACAGTGGGTGGGTTGTGGTACAAGGTATTGATATTAAACTTTATTGTATGGGGCCCGATTGTTGCAGTCTTTTCAAACAGAAAACGGCACAATGCTTGTTGAATTGAGGCAGGATTTTCGCTGAAAATCTCTCGATTTACTTAGGCTGCGATTAAGTCCCTGACGAATGTAGTTTCAACATCAGTCATTCAAAGGTAACTCTTATTTGGTCGTCGGAGACATAGAGAATTGGCATTGCTGACGACCCGGTCATATGTAGCTCGCTATTTCTAACATGTATTCCGATTCCTTTGTAACCGTGGATATTATATGTACTTATAACAGGAAATCTCAATTTTGTTGGCAGTGAGAGGGTACGTACAATATTGTTAGACTATGCTGGATAGATAAGAAAAGGTCTGAGTTATGCTGTTCTTAAATCCCATGGCCATCTATCACACAACAACCATTCGTACAGGCCACTGTCCTTTTGGTAGGCATGCCAAAGGCCTTGGCATTTCGCCAAATGGATTCTGCAGGAACTGTTAGTCTGAGGAGGATGAAGAGACTGTCTTTCACTTCTTAAGTCAGTGACCAGCTCTTGTCATAAAGGGAGAGGGGTTTTTAAACTCTTACTTTCTGACATACTAGTGTGTAGTAGTAGTGCTAGTCTATGATTACCACAATACAACAATCAAAGATTTGCCTTTAGGTTAAGTAAGGTTGCAAACCTCTTTATGGTGAAGGTGCCACTTTGTGTATATACGAGTATATGTATATATATATATATATACGAGTTCTGGTTTTATTTAGAAAATATTTGATCCCCACAATGGACCTAAATGCTGAATTAAATGGCACCTCTACCGTAAAGGGGTTTGCCACCTTACTTAACCTAAAGGCAGTTCTTTGATTGTTGTATTGCAGTAATAATAGATTAATTGAATACATTGTAAATACATAGACTATAATGGGTAATAAAGGGTATTATTTCACCAAAATGATTTACCTGATTCTTGGTATCAAATTTGATAATCTCCTGAAAATTAGATTTTACCTTCTACTTCAAAAAATAATTTACACAAAACAGCCGAAGTATTTATATTGTAGAATTAAGTTTGACAGATCCCACCGGGGTGTGGGGATTATACAGCAACGATTCAGGACTCTTCTGTCTCAGCGATAGTTTTTTATACACACCATTAGTCTTTCGAATTCGGTACCAAATAATAATCCAAACGCGTTCAAAAAGGAGTTATTCAAATTATTTTTATAATTAAAATTTTAACCTCATATTTGTAAATTTTGTGATTTTATTTTTTAGGTCATCATTATTATTATTGTTATTATTATTATTATTATTATAATTATTATTAGTTTTATTATTATTATTATTATTATTATTATTATTATTATTATTATTATTATTATTATTATTATACTTTTCTTTATAATTTAATTTAATATTTATGTACATAAATTAAATTTGTTTTTCTCTAATTTTTTATATTCAATTAATGCTAATTTTTTATACCTTATTGATTGTAAACATAGCACTGTCACTTATAAGATTTAGTATCTTGTTATGCTATGTAGATCATAATAAATCAAATAAATAAATAAATAAATGATTTGTTATAACCCATCCATTAGGATTACGGTATTGAAATAAACAAGATTTAAAACAATGCTTCATTCATTTTCTGTTAATTTCACCTTTCTTTGAATTTGTGATAAGGAAAAAATGATTTTAAAATGTAAGAAAGACAAAAAAAAACATCTTATTACACTACGAAACAGGCCAAGTAAGATTACACAAACAAAACAAAAGCCAAATTAACTCTGCGTAATTGTAGTCCTTCTAAAATTAATTTTTTGTCCCTTACTTTTTCTTTCTGTTTGCTGTTAAATTTCCAAAAATTTTTTGTTTCTATTATTGTTATGGTTTTCAATGTAAAACAAATTAATTCTGTTTACATTTTCCTCTGCTGTGGTCAATGATGGTACGCCACAGTAGTTTTAACTGAAAAAAAATGTGAGGCTAATAAACTAATTAGATTTTCTCAAAATTTTGAGTTCTTATTTATTATTCATTCGTTTTAGTTGAATTCTATAGTGTACTTTCTTTATTTTCTAACGGTATGTCCATAAACATAAAGATTAGGGGCAGTGTAACATACTCGGCTCCTTGCTATCCTATTCGAGAAATAAGTCATTGCATGGGCAATTACTAGTTGCCGTAGTCTTGTAGGTAGTGTGTTGGCTTATTATTCGTGAGGCCACGAATCGATTGCTATTGATTTGCTCAAGTGGATATGAACAAGTGCTAAGTATGGCCTTATGATAGCACAAGTGTAGCGAAGAATGAAGAACGAAAACAAAAATTCAGGATTTTCCAATCAATATCCAAAGTACATTACGTTTCTGAAACCTCACTTTTAGGTTCCAATGTTTGTCCTATTCATGCAAATTATCTTCTCAGCACTTCATACTGGATTAAGCTTTGGTTTTTAGTGTAAAGCAGTTCAATATCGCAGTTCAAGCCACCGTAGTCTAACAGATAGCAGTGTAGGCTTATTAGACACGAATTCTGCATTCAAGCAAACTGAAATATTAAAAAATTAAACTCTCGGCAATCTCTCCCTGCAGGCTTCTGGCAAAAACTCTGAGAGTAAATAATATTGAATTTATTTAATTGGTCCTTACAAACCCTTAGTCAGAATTACAACCTATTTTCTCACAACACCCATGTTGTGTTGTGTATTAATTTAATTCACGAGTGGCAGGACCCACAGCTTAATGTCGACTTCGAATGACAGCTTTAAGAGACTTTTCATGGCGATTTTAATTACTTTTTGAGGTTTTGAAGGAATACTGCTGAGAGGAAGTTGCTGAAAGAAATATTTTTTCCATATTTCGTTTTGTTCAAGGTGTCTGTGTTGAGGTTTGAGCCACGGGCTTGCATCTATTAAGCCAACCCTTTAATATGTATTTTCCTTTCATTTCATAATTTTCCATTCCAAAAGTTTTTTTGATTGGTACATATTTTTCAAATAAATATTAATACCAACAATACCATACATTACCGTGTAAAAATGTGACTTGCTGATCCACTGTTGGCATTAAAAAGGTTTGTTTCCGTGCTATGGATGTTAATTCCATTTTCAGTGAGAAAATTGAGATTTTTATCTTTAAAATAAAAACGTGTTTCGAAAACCTGTGGCAAAAAGTTGACCAAATAAAAGCATTCAATTGGGTTTAATAACGAAACATAAATTTCAATTACAAACCAGGGCTGGAATTGTGAGGCAATTAGGAATTGAACTCTTTATAAAATGTAAATCAATGCCATTCCCATCTCCTGCCAAACCTGCCTTAAGAATTTAAAATTCTTTTATTTATAGAAAACTGTATACCAGTGTATTAACCACCCACTTCCTCTTAAAAGTTTTAAAAGTGATTTAAAAATGCACTACATTTACAGGGATTAAGAAAGGAAAAATAAATAAATAAAGAAGCAAAAAATAAAATAAAAAACAGACAGAAAATATTTTCAAATCCACAAAATTAGTTCTGCTTTTGGTTTTTGCAATATGATGGTCGTATTTTAGTACAACACAATCAAAAAAACGTTAACAGCGAACATGGTAGTATTTTTCCAAACATCAATAATCGACAGCAATTTGACTTACATGGTTGGTGTTTAATCAAAAACATAGGGAGAGAGAGGAGAGAGGGGAAAAAATGAAAAATAAAAAATTTCATCATCGCCAATATTTTTTTCCCATATGGTATTGATAATTTTCTTCGAATTATACACCCCCCATACATTTATTTGTGAAATATTGCAATCATTAAAGACAGCTTTAAGTTTTACTCACTTTTACGTCAGTTTTATATTTTTGGTTTTTTTATAATTTTCTCGGTTTTTTGCCTACCTTTGGTAATTTATGTTTTAGCATTTCTTTTTATTAAAGACGTTGCTATTGTGCAGACATTTTATTTTACCCTGCCTTCAAGTGCCCTTGTTATTTATTGCATTTCAATCACAGTTTCAGGGATGGTATGTGGGAGTTCAGTTGTATTGTTACTTGTAGACTTTAAAAAGCGGGATTTCTCAGGTTGGGCTTTAAAAAAAATATAACAGGAGTACATACTAAAAAATTCTGGCATACCTTTTACTATAATTAAAATAATTAATTGTCATTATTTTGTTTTGTTAATCCGTCGCTCTACCTTATTGAACACATGTAAAGTTTAATTTTTATTACAAAATTACATCTTTTGAAACCGAATATTGAGTATTTTGTCAGAAAAGCTGAAGTAGGAGTTGTCGTTGAAAGTTTTTTTTTAGAAATATAAATAAATAAAATAAATAAATAAAAAAAAAAAAAAAAAAAAGATTATTTCAAAATATAATTATTTGAGCAATTCACACGACTTTGTATCGTGTATGTTGTATTGAATACACTTTTTGTTTGTGAACGCTCAATATTATGCTGTATAGTGTATTTCATATTTCTAACGCCAAAAAGCAATAAGAAGAAGAAGACCAGTAATCATAATTTGATTTTCAAGCAACAAAATGAAAAATTTTGCAGAAAAAAGTAAATTAAATAATTATCTGTACGAACAATTATAATTTTGATATGCTCTTGTTTACTGACATTTACATAAACTGATAGCACGAAACCAATACAACTTTTTATAAACATATGCAAAAAAATGTGTATAAGTGTATCGGATTTTTATATAAAAATTATCAACAACAAGCATACACTGTTGTATGTTCGTCCAACAATACAATGAATACAACGATACAAGGGCTTGTATGAATTGGTCAATGGTTTAATGGACGATGAGACACATGTGTAAAGTCGCCGTATTCTAGTAGATAGTGTATTGGCTAATTAGTAAAACGAAATTTAAAAAAAAAATATCTTCGGCGAGTTCACCTCAACAGATTTTTGACAAAAACTCTGATAATATATAAAGTTGCCATGAAAGCGTTCTTAACAAGCTTTAAGCTGAAGATCCCACTCCACTCATGTATAAAATTAACACACAACTTGTTTTTGTAAGAAGCTAGTTTGTAACTCAGAGTAAATGGTGGTTTTCTTTTCTTTTTTCTGAATATGTACAGTGGACAGCAAAAGTCTTAGTACTCCAATATATCTTGACAATTTCATGAATTTTAACCAACAGTTTGTATAAAAATTTATAGTTTTTATATTTATTTTATTAACTTATTTCTGTTTTATTATAAAACAAACAATTTTTTAATGTTTTTCATAAAACAAGAGAAAAATAAGGAGAAATTTAAAATGACTCCATTGGTATTCCCAAGGAAGAGCCCCGAGTAAATTTAAAATTCAAAGGCCTAATATTTGAAAATGTTACCCCTTGTATTTAGTAGAATATCCCTTAAAGTCAAGCACTTCATGTAACCCATTTGGAATTGAATGTACAAGTTTTCTTTAGTGTTTTCTGGTGGCACCATGCAAGCTTTTCAGTTTGTTTGAGGTTTAACGATTACGTAACCGTTCTTTCAAACGGTCACCTAAATACTCTCTTGAGGTCATATCGGGACTTTGTGCAAGAGTGTTAAGCCTGTGGGCACTATTTTTTTGTCAAAATATATTGGAGTACTAAGACTTTTGCTGTCTGCTGTATAAGTAAGGTAAGTGTGATTTAAATCAAAGCCGGGGAAGTTGCAGTAGTAATAAGAGTAAGGAAAACGTTAAAACATTATTTTAATAAGTGGTGGGTACACAAATACCCGGATAAACGTTAACAGAATTGTTATTTCTTATAATGCAAGATGTAGATAAGTAAAGCCATCTAAAGAACTGTTCTGAAACAAAAAATGACTGGCAAAGTGAAAACCTATGTATTTTTCATTTTTATTTGCAACTTATATTTGCTTTTGCTGTTATCCCCTATTTGCTTTCTTTCGTTAAGATATGAGTTAATCTCTCTTTATTGTTGTTGTTTTTCAATATTTGTCGTTGTTGTTATTGTCGAAAAATAACCGTTTAAAATTCCATTAATTGACTGACATTACATTCGTTTTTAAGAAGTGTAAACATACATATGGTGTTTATCATCATCATTATTATCATTGTCATTATTTTTCTTTTTCTTCTTTCTCCTGTGTTAAAAAAAAGAGAAAATAAATCATTAAGAAGAGAAGGAAAAAAATCGAATGTATATCAGACCAGAAATCAAATACACCTGTAGACGTATACATACATATGTACTATATGTATATAGCAAACTTTCTGCTCCTTCACATTTAAAAAGAACTACAAACAGTAGAGGGGAAATAAATTAATTTTCCCTTAGGTGTAGTTCTGGTAAGAATTGAATAAAACTCAATTGAGAACGATACAACAAAAATGGTCGCTTTGCATTAATCTACTTGCATCTAATCTGTATTGAACTAGGAAAATATGTTATGAAAAAAAGGAAAGAGGAAGTAGTGTTTGTGGACATTTTTATTCTTTTTATATGAAAATTAACAGGAACGACCTCTGCAGGAAGAGAGTTCCATATACGTACTCTGAGTAAAGAATGAAATCTGTCTGCCTGCAGTGTGCAATCTACTGGCCAAACAAACAGAAACGAATGTGCTTTGTGAGAAAGACGAAAGTTACGTAAGAATATATGTATGTGATTTACGGCAACAATCGTCGAATAAGAAATGTTTTCATTTCATATTTCGTTCTGATGTCTGACCTGGGATACGAACCCGGGCTTTACGTCTAATAAGCCAACACACTACCTACTAGACTACGACGACTTCAACGAGTTGATTTTTGGCAACAAGTTCTTTTATTTTGCTAGATTGGAACAAAGGCCAATAATGAACATCTTCCCACTCTCGAGAAGTATCAAATAGTATTCGACTCACACGTGGGACTTGTATTTCATTTTTGTTATACACATGTAAGATGGCATGAAGCATTCCTAGCACGGTGTTAAAAAACCGAGACACTTGAATGCTTTTTTCGACACTTTAAACATGTGCTGGTTCCAGCGAACATCATATAGAATTTTTATTCGTAAGAGATTTGACTACTTCTTTCTAGTGACACCTTGTTCAGGAGCCCCCCTTGGTAAGGTGGGAAACAATGAGAAAAGATGAGACCACAAGACAGAAAAGATGTAGGCGACACAATCCACAGAATTAGTTTTGACTCCGCAATACCTATTTCGGATGTTAGAATTCCTGATAATATCAATTTGCATCGTATATATTAACACACTACATATTGTTAGGAAAATGAAAATGGTGTACATCGTTTAACATTAAAATGAGCAAAAGATACACAAACAAATACAACGAACTTGTTACAAGTAAACCCACAACATCAGTAAGAAAGAAAAGGGGATAGACAAATAAGGGAGAATGCAACAACAAGCAATGAGCAATGTGAACCAAACACACAAACAACTATAAAGTCTCTTTATCTCGTCATTTTTTCCTGCTCCATTATATGGTTTCATTTGCTAATTTATTATTCTTCAACAGTTTTAATATTTTTTTGATAGTTTGTGAATATGTGAACACCTTTGCAATATTATTCAGTCTGCGGGGACTACAAAACAAAAGGTCTGTAGGTTTTAAAAGGTCGTACATACCCCCATGTACGTATTACATATTGTTACTAAAATCTCAGATCTTTACTTTGTTAGACATGTATGACCTAAGGTTTGAACCATTACCTTACGAAGCTCACTAGACAACTGCAACTTCAATTATATGTTCTATTAACAATGAATTTATCAATTTGGTAATAAGTTATTGAAAAAAAAGTAATGCCTTGATTTTATGCAGAAATTGTGAATAATTTTTCTCACACCTTAATGCTCATGGGCAGTGAACAATATTCTACATCAGCGTAAGATCATATAAAATAATACATACAGCAAACATTTTTATAGTACTATTTAAAAAAAAGGAAACAAAGAATATTTTTTTTTTTCATTTTTGTTTAGAGTTTATAATCTGCCTTTATGGCTTTTTTCGTTTTCCTTTTTTTTGATGCACTTTTTTGTCCTTTTCACTTTCTTTTCTAAAATTAACGTTTATTGTTTATATGTATTTGTGTATGCATATAGCACTTAATGAGAGTATACATCTTCTTATAATGATAGACTTGTGCTGTGTGTGTGTGACTATTATGCATAAATAATAATCATCATCATTATCATCGTCATCGGCATTTACGACAAATTGGTTTTAAGGGCATTAACGGTTTTTGTGATGAAATTTTCTAAAATTTCATGTGATCTCAGTTTGGTTTGGCAATTCATCATGAATAGACTCACGCCTGAACAACGCTTGCAAATAGTGCAATTTTATTTCGAAAATAATGGTTATGTGCGGAAAACGTATCGCGCACTACGTCCATTTTATCGTCGACAAAATCGTCCATCAGAGCAGTTAATTCGATTAACCATGGAACGTTTTCGCAATAACGTTTACTCTTATTGATAACTCGCATCCCCAGAGACGCTGTACGGTGCGTACAGAAGAAGCTATTGCTGCTGTAGAGCGTAGCATTGAGGAAGACCCGAATGAGTCCATCTGCCATCGAGCACAGGAATTGGATCTGTGTCCATCCACTTTATGGAAGATTTTGCGGAAGGATCTTGGTTTGCGTGCTTAAAAAATCCAAATCGTGCAAGATTTGAAGCCAAACGATCATCAAGTAAGGCTTAGATTCGTCGAATGTGCCCAAAACGAGATTACCGTTGTTCCCGATTTTCATAAGCGAATTTTGTTTAGCGATGAAGCGCACTTCTGGTTGAATGGCTACGTCAACAAACAAAACTGCCGCATTTGGAGTGAAGGTAATCCTCAAGTGTATGTGGAAACACCGTTACATCCAGAAAAACTGACTGTTTGGTGCGCTTTATGGGATGGTGGAATCATTGGTCCGTACTTTTTCAAAAACGATGGTGGCCAGAACGTTACAGTCAATGGTGATCGGTATAGAGCCATGATTACTAACTTTTTAATTCCTGAATTGAATAACCATGATGTCCAAGAGATGTGGTTTCAACATGTCACACAGCTCGTGTCACAATAGATTTATTGAAAGACACGTTTTGTGACCGCCTAATTTCACGTTTTGGACCTGTGAATTGGCCTCCAAGATCTTGTGATTTAACACCGCTAAACTACTTTCTGTGGGGCTATGTAAAGTCATTGGTCTATGCGGTAAAGCCACAAACGCTTGACCATTTGGAAGACAACATTCGTCGCATTATTGCCGATATACGGCCACAAATGTTGGAAAAAGTCATCGAAAATTGGAGGTCCAGATTGGACTACATCCGCGCCAGGTGTGGCGGTCATATACCAGAAATCATATTTAATATGTAATGCCACAGGATTATCTTTCGGATAAATAAAATTCATGTCAATCGAATAATCCATCGTTGTTTTATTGCAACTTAAAGTTCTATACCTCTATAAAAAACACCCTTTACATACATAATTGGTCATTACAACTTTTTAGTCAGGATTACGATATAGCTCCTCACACCACTGATGTTGTGTGTGTTAATTTTATCCATAAATGGTGGGACCCACAATTTGAAGTCGATTCTGAACGACAGATTTTTCAGAAATTTTTTTATGGCATTATTTTTGCATTCAGAGTTTTTGCCTCAAATCTGCTGAGGAGGAAGTCGCCGAAGAAATATTTTTTCATATTTTGTTTTGTTGGAGATGTCTGACCTGTGGTTTGAACCGAGGCCTCATGTCTAATAAACCAACACACTACCTACTAGACTACGACAGCTACACATTCACATTATACGCTTGTAGAATATTACTAAAACACATTCATTATTAAACATAACGCATCAGTTAAAGTTTTAAATGCAAAAAGTGCAATAATAGTATTGATTATATGTTAAAGAAAAAAAATATCGTGCGACATTAGAAATATCGTTGTTAAATTAAGAAATGAATCGGTCGATAGAGTAAACTATTATACGAAATTAAAATAATAAGGATGCAGTCAATATCAAATCTCATAGTGGAGGCCAAAGAAAGTTTGATGCAGGACACATCAGATTTATTCTTCAGGAAGTGCGGAAAGACGCAAGAACGTATACCTCAAAGTTAGCTGAAAATGATTAAATACTCCAGAAAAGAAAGTAAAGCAACTAGCGATTTCAACCACTGCTTTGTCATAACGACAAAAAAAGAAACACTTTGACGTGGATGGTTGTTAATTAACGAAATGAACAAAAAATTCAGAAAATTTTTGGCATACAATGTGCCAGAATATGAAGAAACTTGCCGCAAAAAACACACAAAGAAATGCAGAAAATTCGGTGGAAAACGAAGAGAAAAAACTGTATAAGGTAATCTATATTGCATAGTTAATTCATTACAGTCGTATGACGCTGATTACATGCACTATTCTCTTCACAGTGTTAAATTTTAATAATTTTCCATAAATGTTCGTGACACTCTGTTATGTCAGCAGCAATTTGGAAAATGTTTGAGTATATCTAACTACCACTTGCATGAGTGTTTTCGATGTCATGTAAATGCAAATGAAGTTCACGTAGAACATTACAAAAACAAAAAGGGAAATAATACTGTTGCCTTTTCAACAGTGATACGAAATGAGATATAAAACCTTATTTGTGTGAGATTGTGACATATGTAAAGCCCAGTAAAATTCAGATCCAAGATTAAATCTTGTTACATACATGACATGTACTGAAAACATTTTTACAATAATTGCTGCATCTGTTTGAATTGATATTATTACAATGACGTTATAATTTCATAAAATAGGATGGGATAGATAGAATAGAAGTGAGTGAAAGCTTCTTTGAAATCAAGGCTTATTAAAACATATATAAAAAATAAATAAAATAAAAATAAATAGAGACAGCTCCGATTATGTCAGGCGCATCTGTCAACGAAGCAAGTTTTTTTTCCAACAACCTTTAAATACTTAATGGCCTAATGGTCGGAGGTAAAAGGTTTTATATGTGGTACGGTATATGATAGGAGGTTGCTTTTTTTATCCAAATTATCAGCGACATAATTACCCGAAATGTCACTGTTATAAGGTTCGTTTTAAGATTGACACAAAAATGATCAGTCGATATGAGTCTCCGCTGATATTAATCAGATCGGATCAGTTGTACCTAAAAATTGACGCCAAACATTTGATGGCCGTTTAATTAGACGAAGTGGGGATGTCAATTAGCCACCAAGAATCTTCGATTTGACACCGTTGAACTATTTTCTGTGGGGCGCCGTAAAAGAAAAATGTTATGCGACAAACCAAAGATAATTGAGCATTTGAAGGCCAAAATTTGTGATGTTATTGCAGAGATACAACCCCTTAAGCTCCAACTGCAACAATTGTACCACATAACAAATAAATAAATTTGTGCAAAATTTTTGTTTTATTGCAGTTTTAAATTATTTTCCTTTCATGCATGTAAAATTTCCTAGAAGATTTAATTTTTTATAAAAAAAAGTTAAGGTATAGTATTATCCAGCAACGGGATGACTCTAGTCCTTAACATAAATTCATCTTGTTGTAGAGTGGCTGTGCTGTTCCTTCGCTTAAGTTCCCTTTACATTGTTTCCGTTGTGCTCTACATTTTTGTGAATATTAAAAAAAGTAAAAATTTTCTTGTTTTTTAATCTATTCGTACATTAACTTTTCCGACCATTCCTTATAATGCGAAAGTGAGTTGAAAATAAAAGTCACGTAAATTGGTCAGTAGACTTTTTTTTACTAAAAACTGAAAAACAGATTTCTTGCTTAAACATTTCTTGTTGAAAACATATTAAAGATGTCTGGTTTGAAGAATTTGTAGTCTTGAATGAAATAAAACTTTACAAACAAATCAAAAGCGTGCAATCGCAATTTTACGGTATAATAAGCTCATTTAAATGAAGAATATGAGAAAAAAATAATTTGTAAACAGCTTTTGGATTTAAGAATTAACATATTTGTTTATAATTTATTCCAAACTCTGTGTGTCCTTCTATTGCCTATAACAGTCTCTGTTTTGAAAACAAATTCATGAAATGCCCCATAAATTTTATTGTTGTTTAATCATCACATTTTTAATTTGGTTTTTTTTATTTGTAGAAATAAAGCAAGAAAGTAAATTTAAAACTCAATACGGAAAATAAAGCAGAAATATAATTCAACGTAGAATACGATAACAAGAAAAGAAAACTATAGTAAACAACAAACGTGTAATGAATATAAATACAAAAATTAATTCTGATTAGCACAGAATTCTCAAAATCACAATTTGATGATGAAACCGAAAATAAAAGGAAGTAGAACAATAATAATAAATCCACTATTATTAACATTAACTTTAATTGATTGTTTAAATAATATGTACTCGTATTAAAACAATGCTGGTGATCTTATTAAAAAAACATTTTTTAACAATCCGATAATTGGCTGAAACAATATTCGTTAATCGAAGTCGCCGGAGTCTAGTAGGTAGTGAGTTGGCGAGAGCACGGGGTTCAAACCCTTCCTTAGAGATTTCGAACAAAAGCCAAATATTGTTACGAAAATGGAAATGGTGTTTTATTTTTACACCGTTTAACATTAAAATTATAAAAAAAGCTACAAAAACAAAAACAATGAACTTGTTTACATGATAAACAAGTAAACAATAAAAACCAACAAACTCCAGTATAAAAAAATGATAATAAGTAAACAAAAATACAACAACCAACACTTCAAGAATAAACGTAAAAAAATACACAAACAACAATAATTAAACCACGATGTCCACGTTTATAGAGGTCTCGAGAATGCAAAACCACGAACGTTCGCGTTAAAGAACATTCATCAGACTGTTTACATTGCCATATAAAAGGTAAGGCAAATCAGGCAACCAGTGAGTAAAAGCTCAGTCAGTCTTGTGTGAAGACGCGGTGTGTTTGAAAAGAATAATCGTGGTTTGAAGGTCTCCTTTACAAACATCGATCGAACAATTGACTAGTAATTGTTATTATTATCGCAAAAGAGCGCAAAGAGTAATAACAAGCAAAGCAATTGTTGATGTTTACATCAAATTGTGAACAGTGGCACACAGAATTGTGCGAATAATAAATAATTTTAATTAAAACTATACACAAATTTATTTGCAACTGCGCAATATTTTAAACGTTTTTAAACGTAAAAATATGAAAAAATATTTCTTCGACGACTGCCTCTCAACTGATTTTTGGCAAAAACTCGGCAGGTAAATAAAATTGACTTTAAAACTTTCTCAAAAATCTGTCGTTCAGAGTCGACTTTAAACTGTAGGTCCCGCCGCACATGTAATAAGTTAACACACACAACCTAAGTGATGCGATAAACTAGTTCGTAATCCTAACTGAATAGTTGTAATAACCAATTATGTATATACGTATACTACGTATATGTATGTATGTAGATATTCTAAATTTTTATCAAAAAAGTCTTTAAGTCATGATATTCTTTACTTATAACCACAATCATAATTTCCTTTTTTGTTCTAAGGAATTAGCCATGTGTGATCTTCAAACAAAGACTTTCGAACTTTGTTGATAACCGACATATTGTTCAAGCTACATTTGTCAAAATAGTTGTGTTTTACTAAATTACCGGGAACGACCGCAGACAACAACGTTGACCTTCACTTTCATTGAAAAATTATTTCCAATTCTGGACAAATGAACAAATAAAAATTTTCAATTTTAGGATGATACCAATACACTGTTAGGAATAGATTTTGGGCTGACGGAATTATCGGTCCATTTATCTTTGAAAACAACGTTGACCAGGCCATCATTGTCAACGGAGGGTATTGTTGGTCGATGATAAACTAGCTTCTGTTGGTCTTAAATGTGGACATGTGGTTTCAACGTCAGCGACTCAGCTCTACGCTTAAAAAGACTCTATATAAACGGAGGAATCGCTGTTTCAAATACAAGAATTTATTGGTTTCTCTGTCAAGAACGTGTTTTTAATACAGAGTCAGGTCAACTCATTGAATCTCCATTGGCAACTTTGTTTATTTGATCCAACCGTTTAACTGAGATGTTTAAGGGCATTAGACTTTTTGTTTTTTTTTTAATTTTTAAAAGAGTTCACTTTTGTTCAGAAAAATAGCAGCTTCAAAATGTATCAGAATATTTGTATTAAATATACATTCATTCAGAATTACAACCTAGCTTTTCACATTGTTGGCTGTGTTAATATTATACATGAGTGGCTGGTCCTATAATTAAACGTCGAATCCGAAAGATTTTTTTTTTTGAGTAACATTTCATTGCGATTGCTGTCGCCGTAGTCTAGTAGGTAGTGTGTTGGCTTATTAGACGTAAAGCCAGTGTTCGAGCCCCAGGCCAGACATCAAAACAGAATACAAAAAGTATTTCTTCGGCGACTTCCTCTCAGCAGATTTCTGACAAAAACTCTGAGAGTAAATAAAATTGCCATGAAAAGTGTCTCAAAAATCTGTCGTTCGGAGTCGACTTTAAACTGTAGGCCCCACTACTCATGTAAAAACTTAACACACACAACATAAGTGGTGTGAGAAACTAGGTCGTAATCCTGATTGAAGGGTTGTAATGACCAACTACGTATGTGTTTCATGGCGATTTTATTTACACCCAGAGTTCTTGCCAGAAGACACCGAAAAAATAATTTTTCATATTTCGTTTTGTTTGAAATGTATCAGCCAGGAATTGAATCAGGGGTTCATAAAAATTAAAACTTGATATATTGTAAAAATATACCAGAATGGATCAATAAATCCGTGTCATTTTGAACTGTCCATATGTTACCTATAAGGCCAACACTGCTACAGAGAAAATTTGAAAATGGTGCGGGATTTAGTTCGTATTTTGTAGTTCTTGACAGCAGAACATTGCATGATTTGAGAAGAAGTGAATTAATTGACACAAATCCGCTTTATACTCCGGATTTTGTTCTGAGTGAGCGTTTCTTGTTTTCGAACTTTGTTTTTTTATTGGAACATCAAAAATTGTCTTTTTTATAAACCTATGTTTTATTCAAAAAGGTATAGACTTAACGTATTCTCGTATACACTTGTATTACTACATACACTTGTATTATTTTTGCCTCCTGTGCTATTTTTGTGGCTTTCGAATTTGCTTTGAATTAAGACAAATGCCTTGCTAATGTTTCTTTATCCAACATGTTATGGTTAAAAAGTTGTATACTCAGTTTATATTGTTGGGTTTAACACTTTAATTACACCAGTCAACTGGTGCGTGTGTTAGGTGGTTCCATTTAAAGTTGCTTGTTTTAGGGCCATTAATACAACTTGCCGCTAAACTTGGGTTTAGTTATAGGTAACTTTAAAGTTCACTTTAATTAAAGTTACCTTTAACTTATTTTCGTTATTATAACTTAATGATAAAATAAAGTTAAATTTTTCAAAAATATGGAAGTGGCGGAGCAATGTCGATAACACTGCTCAAATTAAACAAGTTTTATTTAAACGCATCGGTTTTATTTATTTTTTTGTTATATTTGTTCACTTTGTTTATATTTAAAGTTGTCATATTAAAAATAATATATAATATGGCAAGTTCAAACATAAACTTTACTTTAAAAGTTACCAGTAGTATGATCTTCCCTTTAGCTTAACGCTCACTTATCGTCCACTTATAACAATAAAAAGCAATTTATCTGTCCTTTAGAATCCTCCCTTTAATTAACGGCAAGTTGTAATAATGGCCCTTGGGCTGAAAATCCGAAAATTTTAGAATTAAAATTTAATTCCAAATATTTTCACTAGATCTTATGATTTGAGTTTTCCAACCGTGTTAAATTCAATTAAAATTTTCTTATTTGCTTACCGTATACATTCATACATATGTAGTCCGAATTAAATTCACAATAAAATTAAATTTTTCTTTCTGAATAACACTCCTTTTGTATTCATATTCTTACTATTTTTTTGCTTCTTTTTATTCTGTATGCTACGGTGTGAGATTTTATGTTTTCAGTTTCCTTAAAAACTTTGTGAACAGAGTGTTATACAAAGAATTTTAAGTAGCAGCCATATTTTATTACAACTATAGTTTTAAAGAAAAGACAAAAACGAAAACAAAAATATTAATTTAACTGCATTATTTTGTGAATTTCTTATTGCCACTTCTGGCTGCTACAACATTAAGTTGATAAAGTTTACAATAAACAAACACTATGAAATACGAATTCTACATGTATCTCCATTTTTTTCTCTCTCTCTCTCTCTCTCTCTCTCTCTTTCTCTCTCGCTTTTTGAATGTGAGTTATTGAGTTTAATTTTAAATAAAATTAAGGTCACAATATGTGTGTATGTATGTGCAGCTATATTATGAGTGGCAATACAGTCTATTCTAAAGTGTTTCTCCTAATTCGTTGCTATCTACACTTGTCAGCACTGGAAATAATTTTATGCCTCTTTCCCCTTTATCTTTATTGCATTCCCGCATTATGACTTTTGAAAGAGATTCTGGATATCCCTTCATGGACAAGTAGGTCTGAGAAACTTGTGCGGCGCACCTCGTACTTTTTACTTTTCAATATATTCCTGAGGACATTATTTATACACTCGGTATGTATACAAGTGCGCCCAACGAATTATGCAAAAATGTGCCTAATTTGTTGGCAATAAAAATTTGAGCTTAACTTAAGGAAAGGTTGTAAAACTTAATGACTGCTCACTAAAAGTGTCACTACCTCGTTTAATATTAACTGCTTTGAGTTATTTTAGGTGATTTAAACACAGAACCGTAGTGGTTTAAATAACCAGCAATGGTAGACGTTAATTAGCTTAAGAGTCTCGCTTAAGGCAAAAATATTATTGTCTCTTAAAATTATTTTGGCATGCGGCCAAACTAAAGTTGAAAGCATTTCTGTTCACGTTTGTAGCATTTAATAAAAAATTTTGTTTTCAATGAAAATAATGAACTCTTCAGCAAGCGATGAAAGTGAAGAATATTTATTTTAGTTACGATTAAAAGTAATCCACTTGATATCACTTGATCATAATGGTTTTAAGAAATACTTGCTAAATCATTTAACCGAATAGTTTGAATTGTGTCCGAGACCCAACTTTTTTAAATCTTAAGCTGTGGCCAATTTTCAGTCTTGCTATGTTACAACCAAATATTGCGTTGAATCCCATATTAGGAGTCGTCAATTCATTTTGTTTTTATGGTGCTAACCGCTTGTTTTCTTTTTTTTTCTCTATGCTATGCTAGAAGGATACTGCCAAATCCGATTCAGATCATCTGATACTTAATTCAGAGTCTTACGAAGACTGTATGGTTATTCCACTATGATACGCATAATATCGTGTTGCACAATAGAGCATTTAATTAATTTTATTCTCCGGTCTAAAATAAAAGCTTTCCCCATATGCCATCATTGTTCAAATGTCCGTCACGATTTCTCTGGGTAGAGCATACCCGAAATATTGAATTGTCCAAAACTGTGGCGCATAAATCAGGCTGAATTTTACTAATGGCATATGTTATGTTGGCTTTGTGGACCGCTGTAGTTAAGGACCGCTGTAGTCTGTCGCTTCTTCCTACCTACGACTTAAGAAAACCTCACAAAAAGTCTAACGGAGTTAAATCGTGCATGCACGGTGGTCAGTTAACATCACGTCCAAATGAGAAGACCATGCCTTCAAATTATTCGTGCACAATGTTCAATGTGACATGAACTGTGTGGTATTTAATACCATCCTGTTGAAACCGCTATTTCCATACGATCAGTTGTACTCACCTCATAATTTATAGGATATCCCCATAAAATCTTCCCGTTCTCCGTATCAACAGAGACAATTCCCTGCTCGGCACCTGGTATGTAACCAAGTGTTTTATTTCTGGGATACATTAATGCCTCACAGTGTTAAAAATGATGATTCATTCTCAATGCCACAGACTCCACATGTTGGGCTTGATGGAATTCCCATTCTGAATAAGTATTCTTTGAGTCTATTCCTGACTAGTTTTTACTCAAATCTCTTTCCATTGTAATTTCCTAACAAAAGTTTCTCCTAAAGCCCATTTGGTTTGAGAAGAGTCTTTACCTCCCTTTTTCATCCGTTTTGTTAAGCATAACTTTCTAAACATCCGCCTCCACTTCACGGAAAGATTCAAACGCAATTTGCGGAGTGAAACATCCCCTTCTCGTAATCTCCTATGCTTGTTTATTCCCAAGTATTCTCACATGATCTGGACCCAGCAGACATTAACATTATATTGGGTACAGAGTTGTTTCAGCTTCCACACATAGTCTGTCCAGAGAATTAACCCGTAGGCTTCCACTGCTCAGACCATCATCTGACCTGTGTTGCATCTCCAGGATTTCTCTGAAGGCCTTCTAGCGATACCAATATACAGTTGACAGCAAAAGTCTTAGTACTTAGTATTTTATTTGTATTTATTATTATTTATATTTATATTATTTGTATTTTAGAAATTTCATGAATTTTAGCCAATAGTTTGTAAATAAATTTATAGTTTACATACAGAGGTAGTCATAAGTATTTACACAAAAGAGCATTTTTACGTTTTTCTTAAAAAAAGTCTCAGTACTTTTTACTGGAAGTAAATTTTGGGAAACAAATTTTACTATTGAGTAGCCTGGAATATGCAGAAGCAAATAAAATAAAATTTTAAAAGATAACGGTTCTTAGTACTAAATAAAAAGCAAATAACCATATGCTTATAAGTTGTCAAAATTATTTACACACGTTTTATTCTTTTCAAAAAAACCATAATATGATAGACATCCTCATCATCCTATAGAGTTTTGGTAGAGTGTATTGTGGACGGATGAGGCTGCATTTCAATTCCAGGGCTCGTTTTGTAAGCGCTTTATGCATCTACCACGAAACAAAAAAAGGCTGTACAACCACTTAACAGATTTGGTGGCGGCACGATGATGTTTTGGGGATACAACAACAATGCCTTTGAGTCCGCAAACAACCTTTTTCCAACCAGTGAATGGATTTTACAGCACGACAATGCCCCTTGCCACAAAGGATGGTTACCTATCATATTCTTAGAAAACGTAGATCAGGCTGTTCTTCCATGGCCTTCTCAGAGCCCTGACCTAAACGTTATTGAAAATGTTTGGACTTTCATAAAATATCATAGAACTATAGATAAAAGTCGAAAACGCGAAGAGGCTATACAAGAAATTAGTGAAATTTGGTCTAAATTGACTCCCTAATTTGCCCAAAACTTAATTAACTCAATTCCAGAAAGATTACAGGCGGTCATTGATTCAAAAGGCGTTATTACAAAATATTAGCTAAGTTTATTAATAAACTATGTAAAAATAAAAAAAATAAAATTAAAATAAAGATTGCGACCGGACTTAAGTCTTGTGTAAATAATTTCGAAAAGAATAAAACGTGTGTAAATAATTTTGACAACTTATAAGCATATGGTTATTTGTTTTTTATTTAGTACTAAAAACCGTTATATTTTCCAATTTTATTTTATTTGATTCTGCATATTCGAGGCTAGGTAATAGTAAAAAATTTTTTCCAAAATTTACTTCCAGTAAAAAGTACTGAGACCTTTTTTAAGAAAAACGTAAAAATGTTCTTTTGTGTAAATACTCTGCTCTTGTGTGTAATGACTACCTCTGTATATATTTTATTAATTTATTTCTGTTTTATTATAAAACAAATAATTTTTTAATGTTTTTCATAGAACAAGAGAAAAATAAGGACAAGTTTCAGATGACTCCATAGGTGCTCCCAAGGAGAACCATGACTAAATTTAAAATTTAAATATTATTCCTTGTATTTATTAGAATATCCCTTAAGGTCAAGCACTCCATTTAACATATATGGAATTAAATGTACAAGTTTTGTTTAGTGTTTGCTGGTGGCACCATGAGCAAGTTTTTCGGTTGACTTTTGTTTGAGGTTTAGCGATTACGTAACTGTTCTTTCAAATGGTCTCCTAAATAATCTCTTGAAGTCATATCGGGACTTTGTGTATTAAGCCTGTGTGCACTATTTTTGTCAAAATATATTGCCGTACTAAGACTGTCCACTGTATATCTTTACTCGTTACTAGTTATGAACGTTTTAGACAAATGGGTTTAGTAAGATGTCTATACTCAAGACAAAGTTCATGTAATCTTATCTAAACTGTTTCGAAAAAGACTACGACGGCAGATATTTTGAATATGAAATATGAGCGGAATTAGCCACTGGATATGTAGATAGCGAAAGAAGTTGTGCAACGGTGATTTAGCAATTCTTCACCAGCAGTTTACCGACTTCTCATTTTTAAATTGTTAATGCGATGAGTAGGGCGGACAGTCTTTGATGATTGGCGTCTTTTCGGCACGCATCACCTATCGAACATTTTATTTTTGTATATTCAGTCGTTTATTATTTGCTGGAACACTTATAACTTTTTTGATTAAAAATTCTTCGTTGTAGTCCTGTTGTAGATTTGTTCTTTTCTTTTTGATTTTCTTTTTGTTATATGTATACCGCCGATGCTATAAGAGATGGAGAATGTATATTAAAAAATTTGCCCGTGTTATCATCGGTGATGTATTTTTACTCTTGTTACTGGTGAGGGTATTTTGGATGAAATGATGCTTCTCGTGCACCTTTGCCATGACGACGCTGAAAGTAATGATGTTGATAATGACGATGATAATGTAGTTGATGCACAACAGCTACAATAACCATGAATAAAACATTGCATCTTATGGCATTTAAAATTGTACTTTTGATCATTCCCTAGGAAGACCTTTAGTGTTGTTGTTTGTACGAAATTTTCTGTTTTTTTATGTATGCAGCTGTATTTACTTCTTTGGGCATTGCACTAAATGAAAATGTTCATTGAGCCAGTTTCCCAACGATGACTTTTGGCTAAAACCAAGAAGTGTTTTTTTCCATTGTTTTCTCGATTGTGCAATTGAGTTCTAAATACATACCCGTTTTGCGTGCACATATACACATACATATAAACGTTTTCATATTGTATTATCCACGACTCGTTGAAAGTTGGTTATACAATTGTCATTAACTCTGTTGCAAAACATTCGGTTTGGTTTATAAAAAAAGAAGAAAAATCCTAAATATTGTTACATACCATAAACCAGCCAGATTAAATGGCTTATTATCAGCATCATGGTATTTTTATGAATAGCAACAGGGAGAGCACAATGCAAAAATAATTAAGTCGTCGTAAGTGTAGTCGCCGTTGTCTGGTAGGTAATGTTTTCGCTTATTAGACGGCTCAAACCCCTTGTCAGACATCTCCAATAAAACGAAATATGAAAAAACATCCTCTCAGCAGATTTCTGGCAAAAACGCTGAGAGTAAATGAAATTGCCATGGAAAGTTTCCCAAAAACCTCTTGTTCGGAGTCGAAACTGTAGGTGCCGAAACCTATGAATAAAATTAACACACACAACGTAATTGGTGTGAGAACCGAGGTCGTAATCCTGACTAAAGGGTTCAGCAACCAATTATATATGTAAGTAAGTGATCAAGTTCGAAAAGTAATATGTCTATCGACTAAATTCCAAACATCTTCCAAATAGTAACACATTTAAAGCAACTCTAAAGCACCAAATTATGTCTGTTGAGTAGAACAATGAATGAAAAGTTTCACAAATTTGTAAGTATTGAGAAATCTATTACAACTTTTGTAGGCTTTACTGTCAACACTCTCTACATTAAAACAGTTTACCAGGTGTACCGGCATCAAGTGAGATACATACTATGTCTCCATTGGAAGTATTTATTGTGGGGACGAGTCTTAATTTTTATTTTATGTTAGGGATGACATCTGTCGAACTTATTCAAGTAAGCAACATATTCTTTCATCGAATTTTGTACCAAAAAATGAAGAAATGCTTTAATTTTTTGTTTTCCTTTGAAGAAAAGTGCTGAAGAGTCGTATCGAATGCTGTATCAGAAAAAATATGCAGAAGATAGTTTCGATGCTTGAGGGGTAGCAATTTTAATGTGAGAAATGAAGAACATTGGAAGCCACCAACAAAATTTAATTAATTTAAAGACGCCAAATTGGCACCAATATTGGATGAAGATGACACTTTAAGTCAAACGCAAATGGCAGAAAAGTTAAACGTTACATAACAAATAATTTATAACCATTTTAAAGCTATGGGAAAGATCCAAAAGTCTTCATTTGACTGCCAAATGAATTAGATGACAGACAGATGGAAAATCGAAAAATCACTTGTGAAATTTTGCATCAAAAACACGAATGAATGAAAACTGAATTCTTTTTCAGAACCCTAAATGTAAAAAATCTGGGACAACCATCAATTTAGGCAGCAAAACCAAATTGATTTGGCAGGAAGTCACTGTTAAGCATCTGGTGGTACCAGAAGGGTTTGGTGTACCATAAAAGCGCCTAAAACCTGGTGAAATCGTTAATACAGATCGCTACCAACAACAAATTATCAATTTGAAGCATGTATTAGTCAAATAACGAACAGACTGTGCCATTAGACTCGGCAAGGTAGTTTCATACAGAAAAATATAATTTTTAATTTCCAAATTTATTGTAAATTGTTCAATAAAAGCATTAGACTCCACCTGTCATATTCACCAGACTTGCCTGCTTCTAAGTACTATTTGTTCTCAACAATGGGATGCGTATTGGCTGAGTGTCATTTTTCTCACATTTCTACTAATGCGTTTCAATCAAAAGACGAACAGTTTTCTTGGCGTGGAGTCCATAATTTGCCTGGAAGATGCAAAAATGTATAGCCAGCAATGGAACAATACTTTTTAAATTCCTATTAATTTATTTGATTATAATTTGTGTTTAATTTTCACAAAAAAAAACTTATTTCATGCCAGTACACCGTAGATTTTATAAAAAAAAATCACAAGAAAAAAGGTATAAACTTGTGCCAGCTTACTCTTTGACCAGATTTTAAATTTATATGTGGAACACTTTAGCATAATCTGTCCGTTGTTTTTTATCGAGTCAGTAGATAGTAGATAGTAGTAGTAGTTTTGTTGCAATTGCTTCACAAACGAAATATGTCTATGGCTTCAAAATAAAACAATAAAACCCACCCACATTTAAAATGTATGTTTTAAACTTAGAAAAAGGAAAAGTATAATTGCTTCTCGCACCATATACATACTTATGCGCCATAATTTAAATGACTTTAGAATGATGTCTGCTGTTTTAAGGGTAACATATGGTTGATTGTAATTAAATTTTATGTGTCTTATGCTTCCACTTACTCATCTATGTTCGTAACCATTTACATGTGAACACTGTTTTTTTGTCATTATCAGTAAATGGAGCCAACATAAATGAGGATTCTAATGTATTCGACAACTTAAGTTAATTACTTGAAAAGTAGTTCTTATGGCAATTATGGTAAGTGTATCTTCTTACACTTTTGTGTTTAGTTTTTTTGTTATGAATTTTCCTACATATTTATGCTGTTGTCGGAAAAGGAATACCTATTTATTTCGGCTGTATAGAAATAAAAAAATGGTCAGGAAATAACTCTTCGAAGTGAAGGGGCATTATGATATTTCAACCTTATTTGAGTACCTTATTCAAAAATGTGGGAAATATTTCTTGAATGGAATAGTCTGTTATGAACCTGACAGCGGCGATCGAAGGCGATCGTACCAAAAGGAGCGCCGTATTATAGCATTTTAAAATTAATTTGTAATGGGTTTAAAAGTTTCGTAAGTAAAGATTCAAATGTGAGATTCGTCGATGCTTGTTATACAAGCAGCATACTTGAAGGATGTCAGAAGCAGAAGAAGGCAATATACTATATGTTGCGCTGAGTTCATAAAAATCTGGCCGAAAGTAATTGCGCAGGTAGAAAACGAAAGTTTTAAACTGATTGTCCCGAATGATGCCAAACATAGAAGGACTGGAATAGCATAATAGCATTATCAAGCAGCATAAAGGTGTTTAGTGAATATAGTCCTTATCTTCGAATGTGGATTAAGGATTATGCCCACTGATATGATAGCCAAGTTAGTGACTAGGTTATGTTTTTAGCAGGTGCCTTCATCAGGTAACACTATAGCTCATGTGAGCTTCATTTAGCTGGAAGACATAATTCAAATCATATTACTTCGTGAAAACTTAGCGACAATTCAGAAGATCCGTGTTTTACTACAGAAAGGTAAGAATGCGTCGTAAATTGCTGAAATGATGGATTTGAGGAGAAGATCCTGCAATTCTTGTAAACGATCTGATAATTTTCATGTTAAAGTTTATCCCCGCTCTGGCGGACCAACCAAAAAAGGAGAACGAAAAGCACATAAGCACAAACATTCATGCGGCCCTTTGAGCACAGGCTCAATAGAGAAGTAAAAGAAACATATATATATACAACCATTCATCACCAAAAATCTACATTTACAAGGAAGCTCTAGGTTTACATGCCCCATTAATTAGCCGATCAATTTATTAAAATAAATTTTTATTTTGGATTCATTACTAAAACAGATGAAATAAAATCATTACTGAACGGACAACGAAAAGTGGGTTATGTTTGGCAATAATACGTGCAAGAGACCACAGGCAAGGCAAGGCGAAGATTTGTAGAAGGTATTGAAACCAGACTTAGCGCCAAGACAATAAATATTGTGCGTCTGGTGGGACTGAGAGTGAATTGTTCGTTATAAGTTTCAATAACCTAATCAAACGATTAATATTGGTTAAGGCTGAAGCTGGACAAAACTGATCAGACGAAAAGTTGTTCTATTCCATTATGTCATTAGATCATTGATGACCCGAATGAAACTGAGAGGATTTACTGCCTTCCACCATCAGATTATCATTTGTTTTGATTTCCTCAGAACTTGGTGTTATGGTATAAATTTAAATTCCGTAGAAGTCAAATGCAACTCCCACGACAAGGGCAACGAATAAATTTGTCAAACCATACCGTATTCATATAACAGTTGCAATAAGTGTTGATAGTGCTGGAGATGGTGTAGTTTAAGTCGACAAGTAGTCAAAAGACGCAAGATACGGGCTATACACCAGTGAAATAAAAATGATGTATTTTTACTGTTTTCGACCATTGATGCAATATGTGGTCGAGTGTTGTCGCGATATAAAATTACGACCTCGTGTCTGGTTGCATATTCATAGTGTTTTTCGACTGACGCTGGCTTCAAACGAATTAATTATTCTTTGTAGAGGTGTTACAAGATAGTCTGAATTGGTTTAAGTAGCTCATAATGGATCATAATATTATGTTTCCAACAAATACAGAGCATAACGTTGGCTCAACGGATATTCTGCTATGCCGTAGGTTTTACTCGTTGCCCGTGCTTCACATGTGATTTCATGTACTTAAGGTTGTCGCAATGAATCCATTTTTTGATTTCTGTTTGAAGTCGACGTAGTCTAGTAGGACTACGTAGTCTAGTAGGCAGACAGGATTTGCCCTCATCGGCGTCATGGAAGCTCACCTCCTTGAGATGGCATCTACCTGGGCATTGTCATAAATTTCAACTTCAATTAGAGGGTGACCCTATTTTCCCTGTCAAGATGGTGTAATTTCTTTTCTTGAGTTCAACTTAAGGTCACTTCCCGTCGTCTATACTTCTTGTTCAATTTAAATTTATTTAGCTGGCATATACACTTATTTGATAAATATCCAACTCCTTGTCCCTCAATCCATCTGTATACCACAGGTCGTTATGTTTCTTAATATAGTAAGTAGCAATTTGATTGCTCTATTCAGTTTTATTACTTTATGCAGGGGACACATCTTTAGAGCTCTTTATAGAGCTATCAGTCATTTCACCATGCTATTGTATATAAATTATCCTAACAAGGGGCTCATATTCACAGACTCCCAAGACCCAAGCTATATCAACTCATTCAACTCCAACTGAGCTGTTTTCAAGAACGCACTCATTTAAAAAATAAAAGTTATCGAATTTACAACAAAACTACTTTGACCTCTTGTAGGATATATAACATTTGATAATGACATTTGACTCTGTCTCTAAAGTATTTAGTTTTAACTGTGATGCATCGATTAAAAAAGCATCGGTGATTCATCGATTTTGATCAATAAAAAAACAGCGAATCGTTTCTATGTATAGGTAAGATATGAGCAGATAAAGTTATAATCATATAATCATATAATATAATTCCTCTGCATTATCTTCATCACAATCATTATCATGTAGACGTCATTGAACTGTCATCGTATCAACAGTTTAACTGTCAACATGTTTAAAAATTCTTTTGATAAGCTTGATAGGAGTAGAAACATACTTCATAACATACAAAACAAATAACTCGTTCGACTAATTTGCAACTTCTTTTGCAACAGTTTTCAATGGCTTTCAATACTCACTTACAATCTAATTAAAGCCGAATATCCCATTATGACATGTGAGTTCAACAATGACTTGTAAGACATGATAACACATGTCGTGTTGTTTTAATATTCGTAAATTAAGAAGAGTGCCTTTATGCAAGACTTAGGGCCATTATTACAACTTCCCATTAAAGTTGGTCTTAGTTAAAGGTAACTTTAGCTAAGGTGAACTTTAAAGTCAGCTTTTACTTCTTTTTGTTATTACAACCTAATGTTAAAATAAAGTAAACTTTTCCAAAAATATGGCAGCGCCGGATCAATTTCGATAACACTGTTAAATTAAACAATTTTTTTAACGCAGTGGCAACGACGGACTTCGTTTTATTGTTATATTTGCTCACTTTTTTATATTCGAAATTACCATATTGAAATTAATATATAATATGGCAAATTCAAACATAAAAACTTTAAAAGTTACCGGTAGGATTATCCTCCATTTAGCGTAACGCTCAACTTATCTGCCCGTTAAAATCCTCCCTTTAGTTGCCAGCAAGTTGTAATAATGGTCCTTAATGCACTAACAAATTATAATTAGACCCGCTTACAAATGAAATACAAAAGCGTTCATAGTTCTTCATCTCAATGAAGATGATAACACAACCCAAAACAATATGCATGTTTAACTACATCTGAAATTTGATTGTTGATGTTTGGCATTCACAAAATCATCTTTATTAACAGCAACAAGCAATGACAACAATTCGAAAACATCAATTAAAATATTGTTTATGTACCTGGAAAAGCAAGTAAAACTTCAAATAAGAGCATAAAATAGACGCAACTGACAATATGTCATGGATAGTTTGTTTTTAATTTAACTTCAATGAACAAAGTTTTTTATAGGTCGAAGAGGGGTAATATTGCTTCTTTCATCAAGCGCTTTCTACCTTGAAATTTACATAAAGAGAGTGTATGTGAGATAACATTCGATATTTATTCGTTCAAATATCCACCAAGGCTTCTCTAGTTGGAATACATCAGAATGTCCAATTAGCGAAGAGTCTGATGCATAAATCAGGCTAAATTTGATCGACGGAATGGCTAATGTTGCCGTTCACGACCGCTGTGATTGCGGCGCATTTACATACTCCTGCTGCTTAAGAAAACCCCACTAGAAAAAGCCTAACGGTATCAAATTAAACAATCTTTGTGACAAGTTGACATCACCTTCATGTGAGATGACAACCATGCCTTCAAGTAACTCGTGCAGAATACCAAATGTGTCGTGGGCTGCGTGGCACGTAATGAAGTCTTGTAGGAGTCCAGTTCCTCCAATTCAAGACAAAAGCAAATGGTTTTCATAGACCTATAGTGCTTGTCGTTAATAGCGATGGCCTGGCCAATATCGATCTCAAACATATATGAACCGATGACTCCGCCAGCCCATAATCCACACAAAAATAGTGACTTTTTGGGCGCATTGGATGTTTTTGAATGTTATGTGGTTTGAGATCGTCCTAAATTCGATAACCAAATTCCTGTACCCATGCGTCTAGATATTATGACGATAGTAGTGGTCGAAGCACACGAAAAGGAAACCGAAAAGAACTCTCATTTAGATTTTATTATTTTGCGGTGCAAAATTCGCCAAGTTGTGTTCCGTGAAAGGTTGAGTTCTTGTTAGCCACTCGACATGGACATGGTGATTTGGCAAAACAAACTGAGTAAATAACAACTTATCTGACAGTTTTAGCTTGAAGAAGATGACCGTTATCAACTCTCAAAGTTCGGAAGTCTATTTTGGAAAAGTTGATATAATAAGGACTGATATTTAATACGACCCGTGTCCTTTATGATACCAAACTTCTTTTATTAGCTATAAAATCAATTACAAATTTCACAAATTTAGGATGGAATTATTTCTCCCAAAGTGTTAACAAACATCAGAACAAACATAGAATGCATATTGTATGTTGGTATAGGGTGTGGGCTAATCAAAATGTAATTGACTGAAACTGAAATTTAGTTTGGTTGACTGGACAAATGGATTGATTGGTTGAATGGTTTGTTGGACTTGTTAAAGCAATGAATGAAAAAAATCATTGAATGATTGGCTATCGTAAGGCTTTTCTCTTCACCTTTTTTGTTTTTAGTTTTTTTTTGTATTTTATTAGTTATTGGTTCTGTTTGTTTCTATTTTCTTTTTCATAAGTTCATCAGATGAATAAAAATCTATTTAAGCAATTTCGATTTAATCCCTTTTGTTTCTCTGCATCAATTGTTTAAATATTCAATACAAATAAACAAACAAACAAACTGAAGGTCATGCAAAGAATTTGTTTATTAAAAAACTTTTCACTTTTTATTTATTTTTAACTGTTCTTTTTATTTTCCTGCATTTTCATTGGAAATTTTGTCTTTATTTGTTTAAAATAATTTTCTTAGTATTAAAATATATAAAAATTTTTGTTTCTATTGTATTTAACCTTTTATACTAAAAATATTTTGTTAATTCTAAGGGCCATTATTACAACTTACCGTTAACAAAAGGGAGGATTTTAACGCCCAGATAAATTGTTTTTCGTTATTATGATAGATCGTTAAGCTAAAGGGAGGAGCATCCCACCTTTATCTTTTAAAGGTCACTTTATATTTGAACTTGCCATATCATATACAGTGCTGGACAATTCAATGGAAACTTTTCTTAAAATGTACTTTTTCATTGTACGAATTCGAAGAACAAAAACAATTTTTGAAGAATTTAACAGTAATTTAGGAGTTTTATTTTAAACATTCTGTTTGATGTATTAACAAACAAAAAAGAATTGCATAAAAATAACATTGTTCTAAAATTATAAAGAAAGTTCCATTGTTTTGTCAATAACTCAAAATTGAATACTTTTACTTTTCTTTATAATTTTAGAAGAATGTTATTTTTATATAATTTTTTTGTTTCTTAATACATCAAACAGAATGTGTAAAATAAAATTCCTAAATAATTTTTCAGTTTCTTCAGAAATTGTTTTTGGTTTTCGACTTCTAACAATAGAAAAGTAAATCTCAAAAAAAGTTTCCATTGAATTGTCCAGCACTGTATATTATTTTCATTATGGGAACTTCAAATTTAAACAAAATGAGCATATACAACAAAAAAACGAAGACCGCGGTTGCCACTGCGTTAAAAAAACATGTATAATTGAGCAGTTTTATCGATATTGCTCCGGCACTGCCACATTTTTGAAAAATTGTATCTGTAAGTTGTAACAACGAAAATAAGTTAAAGGTAACTTTCCCGTTCCCTTTAACGCCACGTTTAACGGCAAGTTGTAATAATAGCCCACAGAATGAGAATTTTATACTTTTCTCTGAAACACAAGAGCATAAAAACATAACACTATGCGACAAAATAAAAATAAAAATGAAATACATCTAGCTAATAACATAGTGTAGGTTGTGAGTTTTGTTCAGTAAAACTCAAAAATATTTTTTTTTATTTTTCGAACCCTTCAAAATTGTTTTATTTGACAAAAAGGGTATTTTTGATATTTTCACATAAAATTATTGATTACCCAAATATTTTTTAACTTAACTAATTTAACTTTTAATTTAACCTAACTAACTCATTTTCATCTTTCACCTTGTTTCATTATCACCTTGTTTTCCTAATTTTAGAGTTCAGTTTCAATTAGCGTGTTATAAATTAAGTAGTTTTAATTTTAGTTTTTTATTTTAATTGAATTTGTTTTCTTTTTTTTTTTTGTTTTTTGTATATATGTAATAATTTTTAATGTTTACTTTGTTCAATTATCTTTTTAAAAATAGTATATTCGTAACCCTGGCACCTATCTTCGAACTTTACATGGTTTGTTATAGAAAATTATAATTCAGTTTACAATTTCCTTTAAATTTGCGTCATATTGGACACAATCTTAGGTTTATTTCACTTGAAAGCTTTGCAACATGTAGCTGGGTATGACACTGTAAACATTGGAATGTTTATAAATGCATTACAACATCTCCCATTCTAAAACAAATTTTATTTTAAACAAATCGACAGAACTAGATGTTCTGGAATACCTACGAGTTTGCATGTTTGAAATTTTTCTAATTTTTATTTGGGTGTGATGTTGACTTAAACGTTAATGAACAGATATGAACCCGATATGTTTTTGTATATTTGGCTATCATTTGTCTATTGAAATAAGCAACATACATACATACATTTGGCTATTCGTGCTAATTTATTGCTCATTCATTCATGAAAATTGGCAATTCAATAGAGGTAAAGAATAATATGGAGCTTAAATTATAATAATTTTGTTTTCATTGCCATCCAAGGGGAAAAACTATATTTTAAGATTTAAGTTATTAAAATTCAAATCATTTTCAAATTAGAGAAAACAAATTTAGATATTAAGGAGATTAAACTGTTTAATAAATGACTAGAAAAATTACTTGGAATAATATATTGTTATTATTAAATGGGAATCAAGTTTGTAGACTAAGTTTAAAATAATTTTTTACTTAAATTTAATTTTTTTGTTTAAATTTCGATTAATTTTAAAACTTACAATGTATTTATCGCTGCAGTATTGTAGGAATTTATATACATTTTCCATTAGCGTGGTAGCTATGATCTAGTAGCCGTGGTCTAGTAGGTAGTGTATTGGCTTATTAGACGTGAGGCCTCGGTTCAAAGCCCAGGCATCTCCAACTGAACGAAATATGAAAAAATATTTCTTCGCCGACTTCCTCTCAGTAGATTTCTGGCAAAAACTCTGAGAGTAAATAAAATTGCCATGAAAAGCTACTCAAAAATCTGTCGTTCGGAGTCGACTTTAAACTTTAGGTCCCGCCACTCATGTATAAAATTAACGCACACAACATAAGTGGTGAGAGAAGCTTGGCCGTAATTCTGACTAAAGGGTTGTAATGACCAATTATGTATATATATGTATGTATGGTAGCCAAAAATATGAATCATTTAAACATCTAAGTAAAGGGTTTTGCGGCGTCTAATTGAAATGTTTCTTTATAAATGGACTTTAGGTTTAAAAGTTTTGAAGATTAAAAAAAATACTGAATTTTACTTTTAATTTAATTTTTTTTATTTAATTAGTTGCTTTAATCTCTTTATTGATCTGGCCCCACGGAATTCCAAATTCTTTATATTTTCCCTTTTCTGTTGCCTCGAAAAATTATTCGTATAATTTCAATGAATAATTTTTACGATTTGTGTTTGTATGTGTATTGTGCTGTAATAGTGTATTTTATTTCTCCTTTTATTGTTTGATTAATTAATTAATTCTTTGCGATCCAATGGGGCCAGAATATTTAACCCTTTGCGACCGTATGTCTGTTCTCAGCCACCAAACCTTTTTTACCATTCCAGTCGTATGTCCGCTCTCAGCCACCAAAGCTTCATTACCGATCTAGTCGTATGTCTGCTCTCAATCGATAAGCTTTCGAAATTCGTTGAAATCGAATGATATTTTATAAGTTGTGCTTAACTTAGATTTGGCGATTTCGCTTCCCAAATTATTTTAAAATAATACTCTATAAAATGGCAGAAAGAAATTTACTCTAAAGAAGTGTTCCGTGAACTTGAAAGTAGCGTTGACGAATTTCATTTTGACTCTTTCAACACTGACTTTGATAAAGAAAGTGATAACATTTGTTCTGAAAATATTTCCAGTAGTGATTCTCATAGTGACGTAGTTCAAGTAAAGCGAACGAAACGAAAATTAATTCCGACCAGCATGACACCCATATATAAAATTAATACGGTCGCAAAGGGTTAAAGAATTCGTTGCAAACATCTTTTGATAAATGTTTGAAATTTCTTCAACTTTGTTTGGGTTAGATTTTAACCGCATCGTTCTCGTGACATTGCTTTTGAAATTAAAATTATTGTATTCATCGGAATGTTTGCTTTTCAGCCTACGAAAACTTTTGTACAGCTGATGGATAATTTCGCACATACATACAACGGAACTTTAGTTGAGTTGTATTACAGATGGTCAGACAGTTTAAAATTTAAGCTATCAACGGAAAATTTTTCGGTAACTACAATTATTTTATTAGCTGGAGTTGATTTGGATATAAAACGTAGTGTTTTACTGAATTTCCCAGCTAACAATATCAAAGCGCCCCTAAAAAAATTTTAATTTCAATGAAAATCTTTAATTCTAAAACTTTAACAGACTAGATTGATTGTCTTTGGAATACGAAGGAACCTACTGATACAACGTATTTCTCACCCGCCATGTCACGAGATTCACCAAGGGCTCGAAATATTTCATTCTTGGACCAAAAATCCCAGCTCTTGTCTCAAAATCTTTTCTTATCTGTATAGCATAAAGTCGTTACTTTCTTAAAACAATATTCGGCTTCCAGATTATTCTATTATCTTTTTAATATGGCTATTTGCGAGTCACTTCCTACAATCATGGAGATCACTGGTTCTGTCCAGAAGACAGTTAAGGAGCAAACTATCAACCATGCGATGCCTTATGTTATGAAATCCCCCAATGACTTTCAAGTTAGAATTGCTTGCCATCAATCTAATTATAGTCTCCAAAACTTTAGTCCTCACTAGCGAGTGCTGTGTGCTCCAATAGATAACCAATAGGTTCTCATCGTTTCTGTAATGCCAACATATACTTTTCTCTGTATCTTTCCAACTGTATTGAGATTTCTGAGCCAATTGTCCCACTAGTCTCTATTGTCCTGGCCATCATAGTATACAAACAGTGCTTAATTCCTAGGCTGCATCTCCTTAATTTCTCTGAAAATTTTCTGCATTCCGTTATGAAATATCTTGCCTTTCCCGAGATGCTCTCTATAAGAGTCCTCTATGATAACTTACTATTCAGTGTCATAGAATTTTACCTCCATTTTCCATGATATTATTTCACCTAGAAGTAGAATATTCTACCATTTGGGAAGATTTCTTCTTCTTGCCGACAGTACTATTGTGGACTCGCCCGAGCTTATCTTTAGGGCCACTGAAATGTGCAAACGCCTTACAATCTCAAAACCTCTTTGAATTCATTTGCGAAAAGTTTCTTCAGTCGATCCCCGTCTCTAACAGTTTTGTGAGAAGTTCATCCACAAATAGGATCAACAATAATGATGGGTGTCCCCTGTTTCCGTAGAGCATGTGTATATCATCTCTGCCATCGATTTCGATATCATAGGTTGCATACCTCTTCTAACTGAAGCAACTATCAGAAAACATTTCGATTGTTGACTGGCGTTGGAAAATGTATTTATTTTCAGCATCCTAAATGGAAGAAATCATGGGTTAATCTGGGACAAACAACTTTGGATTCAAAACCATATCGATTAGGTATTAAGACAATACCGTATGTCTGGTGCAACCAGAAAAGTATGGAGTACAACTAGACCCTAAAACTTGGTGAAATCGTTAATAGAAATCGATACCGACATCAAATCATCAGTTTGAATTGAATTGATAGAAAAATGACCAGAATGGGACACAAAACGCGGCAACGTAATTTTGCAACATGGCAAGGCACCTGCACGCAAAGCAAAATTTCTTCAAGATACATTCAAAGCATGAAGCTAGAATCTGCTACTCCACGCGTCGTATTCACCAGACCTGGCTCCATCCGACTACTACTTGTTCTCACCGATATGACAAGCATTGACTGAGCAGCACTTCGATCCTTATGAGGATGTTGAAAATTAGGTGACTAATTGGTTTCTTTCAAAAGACGAAAAGTTGTTTTGGCGGGGAATCTACAAATTGCCTGAATGATGGAAAAAATATGGGGCCAGCAATTGTTTTACTTTTCTACCAAAAATTTCTTTTTTATTTTCACAAAAATCGCATTGCAACTGGTAAAAAATTTAAAAATATGGTAAAAAATTTCCTTCTTTTGTTTAAATAAAATGAAAATGTGGAAAATTTTCTGCCTTTTGTTTTTTGTTTAAATACTTATTTATCTTCTGTATTTATCTGAGTTATTGGAAAATGACATTCTTCTGTTTTCTTTTTTTTAATACGATGGATAACACGGTGCGACAGTGAAAATACACTCGAGTAACTACCTAGTCTAAGTTTTCAGTTAGTTGAGTAGAACTCTAAAACACATTTTTTATATTTCTCGAACCCTCCAAACTTGTTTTATTTGACAAAAACGGTTTTTTTGATCTTTTCACACAAAATTATTGGTTACCCAAATATGTTTAAACCTATTTTAAAAATCCAAATATTTTTAGAAAGGGGAGAGATTAGTCTTTAAAAGGGTATACATAAACATTTTGTTCAAACTTATATGTTTGGAGTTTTGATGGGGTAAACTTGGAATATATTATTTTTTTCTTATTTTTCAAGTTTAGCTATTCTTAATAGCAAAATTTAATTAAAAAATTTTTAATAAGTGGCCACATTATGCATTATTTTGTGAAGAGATTGACGTTCGTAAAATTGGATAAAAGCTAGTTATTATTTAAATAGTATAACATCATCAATAGTATAACATTCATCTTATCAAATGAACTTTCAGTTCAATAATGTTCAAAATTTTTGATTTTACTCGGGTGTATTTAATTTTTTGTATTTTGTCGCATAGTGTAATATTCAGTAATAAATGTGTGAAATAAAATAAAATATTCAGTTTATAAGTTAAATATGAATTTAATTTGAATACAAAAGCACTTAAAAGATCAATGCTTTTCATGCGACTGCAATACAATACTGTTGGAATGGTTAAGTTTTACACAATAATGCATACCATTTGATAAAGGGAAGCAGTATGTGTCACAGTAAAGCTTTAAACGAATGAGTGTTGGTATTTAATAAGTATTCCCATTCTTGAAAATTACATGATCCGGTTTCGTTCCAGTTTAAATTAAACAAAATTGTTGTATTGGTGGTTATAACTTAACTGTTAAAGGAACTTACTGCCGTGTTCATACGTGCCTGGGGTTGGATGAATACACTTAGGGCACATAAGGCCTATTTTGATACCAGAGTTAACCATTATCCCCTAGTCCCGGAATTTCACGGAACTTTTGATGAAGCAACAGATCATCTATGGAGTAGGCACAAAATATGCTTTTTACTTTTACGACTTAGTGCCAGGCATGTACCCAGCAGGTGAAGAACAGTTTACTCTTCTTTCCTATCTCTGCAGCTTCTGCAGAAATTATTAGCAAGCTGTCCAAGATCAATGCGTGCGAGCTAATAATTCAATACCTTGTAATGAGCGTCCTTTTTTGAAGTCATGGCCAGATTTTCTGCGTCGTCCTGCCGGAGTCAGAAGCCGCCCATTTATTGTTGACAGAATTGCTGATAGCATTGTGAATTAAAAGCTTGAAGGTTTTCAAGTCGAAAAGTAATCGAAGTGTTCAATTAATCTGAAATGTCATTCTATCATAACGCCCATATGATATGGTTATTCTATCGTCCTGCTATCTCATTGAGATATCTGTGACAACTGTACACTGTCTTGGAGTATGTCACATTAGAATTAAGTGCTTTCTTAAATTCTGGTAATGTCTCGGTTGAGAATATTTGTGCCAACAATAATTGATTCCAAAAAAATTCGACGTACAAAGAGGTTCCGTCTAATTTAGAGAGAACGTTGTAATTTTGCCTGGAGTGCTTTACAAGAATTGCGGAACTATTTTCCCAGATCTCCTTGTCCAGAATGTATGTCCTGAGAACATCCAAATTTTTTCGATGCATGTCAATATCCAGTCGCCAAGAGACTGGACAAAAATTACCGTAGTTATTATATAAAGAGGCTAACAATCGAGTTATATTTTTCATATATATTTTTTTCAAATGAACTTTGGTTAAAACAATTTTCAGAATTTTTGATGGATCTTGATTGTTTGTTGGAAAATGTGTCAATTTCACGTTTGACCAAATCCTGACTGAAGGTTTGTTATGACAAATTATGTATGTTCAGACTGTTCAAAAATTTTAAAGAATAAGGGAACCCCATCAAAACTCTTAACATGTCAGTCCGAATAATGTGTATACATATGTATGCATATTGTTTTATAGGTTCGTCTTTAACCTATTCAAGGAAATAAATTGCATATACTATGTATGTACAAATTACATGTAATTTAAAAAGAATGCTCTAAAGAAAATTGTATGATTTTTAAAGCTAACAAAAACTAAAAGGCTTAAATACGGATAACTGTTGTATTCGTTTTACTGCAATAATAAAAAATTCAATAAATACAATATTTAATTTATTGTTGTTGTCGTTTGAATTCTTAGCATCGAAAAAAATTACAATAAATCTGTCAATTCTTAGAAGGAGATCAGTAGAAGTGTTGATATTAAAATTTTTTTTTTTGAAACGTTTATGTATTAAATATTCAATTATTTTTTAAAAACATAAATGTTTTTATTTAGAAGTAGCAATGAATGGAAATTATAATTTATATTTTTTCTCATCAAGGAATATTATTCGGAAGTAATCAAGTCTGGTGAATAGGGCGGATGCCGTAGCAGCTGCCAGCTTATTGATTGATTGTATATTGAAATGCTTTTGCTTTGCATGCAATGGCTTTGTCTGGTTTAGCTGCTGAAATTGATATTGTGTAACCCTTGCGAAAACCAATACAATTCATAAACGATATCCCTCTGTAATCACTAGTGTCGTTCGTGTAGCCTTTTTGTGAATTGCGAATACGACACTGTTGTTAAAGATGTCTGAACATTGTTTTTCATTTGGAATTTCCGCGTAGCCTGTAGTGAGCGATTCTAGGTAGTTATCACCAGTGTTGTAAAACTGAAATTTTGAAATGGTACTGAACTGTAACTGAAAGAGTACTTTTTTGCATCAAATGGTACTTTTATTAAAAAAATTTATACATACATATTGGTCATTATAATCCTTCAATCAGGACCATAAACTAACTTCCCACGCCACTTATTTTGTGTGTGTTAATTTTATAAATGGGCGGCGGGACCTGATGTTTAAAGTCGACTCCGAACGATAGATTTTTGAGAAACTTTTTATGGGAATTTTGTTTCACTCCCAGAATATTTGCCAGAAATATTTTATCATATTTCGTTTACATGGAGATGTCTGACACGGGGTTTGACCCGTGCGCTCACGTCTAGTAAGACCGCACACTACCTACTAGACTATTTATTTATTTATATTTAGTAAACATAGGGCTCGGAACTGAAAAACTAACGAGTTATTCGTGTTCCTCATATACAAGACAAAAACATCTGATTCGGAACGTAACAAAATGTAAAAACCCTTTTTCGTCAAAAGTCGATGGAACGTAATGTAACATACGTTCGTTTTTAGCATATGAAGAGCAATGCAAATGCTTACCGAAGTTGCATTACGGTCCGGCAAGCGTTTTCATTGCTTTTCGTGTTTTAAAAACGAATGTACTTTCCTTGAAATTTTGGCTAAGCGGGGCTAAAGCCTAATTCTACCTTTAACATTACGTTGAACATGCTGCTAATGTTGCAGTAATAGTTGAAAAGCGCAAGACATAAAATATGCAATAATAAAAAGTACTGAAATCGTCACAGGAGTACTGCGGTATTTTTGAAATGAAAAACTACTGAAAAAAGTACAAAAGTAATGAATTTCTAAACACTGATTATCACTAGCATTTGTATAAAATTCGATCCTCACCTGTGACATCCGGAACAATTTTTATATTCTTTGTCAAACCATTTGATCTTAAACTGTAATTGCCTGTGTATAATATTCTCCGTCTAGTCTAGTATGTAGTTTGTTGGCTTATTAGATATGAGGCCGCGGTTCAACCCCCGGGTCAGACATCTCGAACAAAACGAAATATGAAAAACAGACTTCTTCGGCAAATTCCTCTCAGCAGGTTTTTGGCAAAAATTCTGAAAATAAATAAAATTGCCATGAAAAGTTTCTCAAAAATCTGTTGTTGAGAGCCGACTGTAAGTCCCGTCTCTCAAGTATAAAATTAACACACACAGCATAAGTGGGATGACAAGCTAAGTCGTAATACTGACTGAGGGGTTGTAACGACCAACTATGTATGCCTGTATGTATGTATTATAATCAATTGGCTATCAATTGGCCGTTACATTTTTTTACAGATTACGACAGAAACCGTGTCTTCGAGGATACTTCTTTAACGTTTTGTCATGTGATCCAAATGTGATCAAATAAATGACATTGTATTTCGGACGTTAGGGCATCGATAGTTTTAAACTTTTGATAAATATACAGAAAACCATAGCCAGGAGAATTAAAAAGATTTAAACTTTAGAAGTAAAGGTGAATAACAAGTTCAGTAAGATGAGATTAGTAGTCGGAAGACCACAATCCATACAATCCAAACTCCAAAGCAAATGCAAAATCAATTCTGATGTAAGGAAGTGAAATCTGTATAGTTCCGAGTACCATCAGTTTATTTTAGTTGACTTTACTTTTGAATCCGAAATATGTATAACCTTTAATAACCTCTAAAACATATTATATTATTTTTTTAACTCAAAACATGGTTGTGTTAGAAAGCCGATTAAAAGTTTTTCTATAAAAAAAACCAAAATAAAATTTAAATTTCTAATTCATAGTCAAGTTTATTTCTTTGTTTAGTGAGCCAACGCATAAATAAATTCTATTGCGGTCATTGAATTTGGTAGTTAAGAAATGTGATTAATAATTTCATTTAATGTGTTTTTTTAGTTTCCTGTAAAGCATAAAACAATGTCACATATGCAGACCCATTAGTTTAAGCTTTAATGTACTGTATACCACTGCTGAGTACCGCTGGCTAAAGTCAAAAGGCTCATTCACTTGTATATTCCCTACGTATGTTTTTTTGTTGTTGTTACTTCCATGTGGCTTAACCTATAATATATGGAGTTAAAAATCTTTATAATGACCCATGAGTAGCAATAAATATTGGTCATTAGGCAATATTTTAAGTTCATTCTTTCGACTTGGTTATTCTTTTTTGGATTTTTTTGTGTTTATTTTTTTAGTATTAATCTGGTTGTAACTGTTGTATTATAATATTGTGAATTGTATTAAGCACACAATACACACAGCGAAATTTTAAATTAGAAATTTCATTCAAAACTCCGTAAATTTTTATCGCTTCCACAGCAATTAAAGTACACAACCAGAATGAAACTTTTGTTATGAACGAAACATATTGTTGTTATTATTGTTTTGAACAACCTATTATATTTCTCCCCAACTTTATTTGTCATCTCTTTAATATCTCCTCGAAGCTTATGCCATTATCGTAATTTCCGAACAAAAGTTTTGATACTCCCGAGTCCACTTGGTTTGAGAAGAGTCTTTGTCTCTCTTTATTTTCCTCTTGCTTGATCATATCATTCCAAATAACCGCCCGACTCCATAGAAGTATTCTGGTCTCATCACCAGCAAGGAAGGTCTTCTGCGATCCAACTGATTGATGAAAGATGATGATTGATGATAGATGGATGGTTTGATAACCATTATTCGATTTAAGCTCGTAGGAACCGCGTTCTTGAATTACAGCCAAACTGTCAGATGGTATTGCTATGTTCTGTCATTTATACTTCGTAATTAGTCCCTCTTTTAAAGGAGTATTCAGCTTCCAGATTACTCAATTCATCTTTGTTACTAAACACTTTGCAAAGCTGTAGAGCCTACTGGTTCTGTTCACAAGACTGTAAAGGAGAGAACTGTCAGCCAATCGATTCCTTAGCTCACGAAACCCCTTAAGAATTCCGGGTTGGACTTGTCTCCCATGAACTTAAAACTATTTTCCATAGCTTTGGTCTTCCTTAAGCTAAGATTAAGATTAGCCAAACGTTCAAGAAACGTAACAGAATGTACGTTTGTTTAGCATATTAAAAGCAATGCAAAAGCAATCGGTTTTCATATTACTCTGGCCTACAGGGGTAACCTTGGGATCGAGCTAATGTTGTCATCCGCTCCTGCTCCTTGGAACTTTATTGGACTTCTGGTGGAGCATGCGAGAACAAAAAAATGTCGTCTTGTCTTGGGTTGTAATGCCACTAGTTATCATATGGGTAGCGCTGACATAAATAATAGACTTAATGGAATAGACTCTTGTTAGGGAAGCTATAATTGATATTACGTTCTCTAACATGGACAGGTATATGATTAGGGACTGGTATGTTTCAGAGGAGTGTACCTTATCGAGTCACCACCAGATAAGCTTCAGGATTCATTTATTAAGTGAATCTCAAAAATCGTGGAGAAAAGAAATCCGTGGAGAAATTTCATAAGGCTGTGGAGTCGTTCCACTCCTTGCATCAATGATCGAGTTGGCTCTTTAACGGACATTTTGGAGAGACTTATTGATCTACATTTAAGATAAAACATAGACCGTTTTCTGATGAGTATGTCTAAACTTCCTTACGTCAAAGGTAAGTTGGTTGAGAGCGGTGAAAGGCTTTGTAGAAATAAATTTGGCTAGGTGTGAGTACACTTTGTCAGCCTTCTTAGATATTGAGAGGCATTTAACAATGTTACCAATTGAGAATTCACTTAGAGACATACGTGGCTTGAATTTTTGGTACGGAGTACCATGCACATGTTAGGTAATAGACTCATCCGATCGAATCTGCCAAGGAGTTCATTTCCCCTCTTTTATAGCTCCTGTTTATAATATGGGCTTAAGGCGTCTAGAAAGTAGGGGCTTTAAGGTTGTGGCAAATTTCTCTCCACGTTAGGAGAACTGTTAGAGTTTGCGCTTGAAGTTTTACCCTCCTGGGCTGAAAATTGCGGCCTAGATATAAATCCTAATAAGACGGCGTTTATATTGGTAAGGAACTTCCTTTGACGTTTGAGGTCAAGTATCTGGGTGTTATTTTAGACAGCAAGCTGAACTGGAAATGGAAAACCGAGGAAAGAATGAAGAAGGAACTGAATGCTCCATATCAATGTAGGAACTCCATAGGTAAGAGTTACAGTGTTCAGTCTAAGGCCATTCGCTGAATCTATCTTTCGATTGCTACACCGGTTCGTGTTTTTTGGTGGAGTGAATTAGACAAGATTTTCCATAATTTTTGATAAGGTTCAGTGGATTGCGTGCTTGAGTATCACCTGAGTTTGAAAGAGTTGTCCTCAAGCTTCTCTTTGATACTATGCTCTGAGTGACTCCGCTTGATTTGTATGTCAAGCATTCAGCAACGCGCAGCGTCATATGTATGCGGGAATCGGGCTGCTGGAAACAGCACTCCGGAATTCTAAACGTCGTCTCCCTGAGGGGAGGAACAGACCTCTAAAAAAACTATTGGCTATATTATGCTGAGACAATGTTTCTACCCGGTTTGATAAAACTAATATCAGATAAGGTACTGCGAAGTGCTTTAATCCATACTCAATGAGCTGAAAGGTATACCAATCTTCACAAATGGGTCAAAAATATATGAAGGCACATTTGCTGGGTTTATTAACGGCAATGTGAGATTAGATCGCTGACAAGAATCTGGAACAGATTCTAGCCGCATGATTGCATGGTATGTTGCCAAGTGGACGAGCAACGAACACCTCTCTGCATCTCTCCAGCTCCAGTATCTAGAAGTTGAATGCCCTGAGAAGGGCTTTCCATGCATTCATATGTAGCTTGAGCTGGTTGATCAGTGCTATGGCGTTAAAGCTATAGTTGCGCTCTGTTGTGTATTCATGGTGCATCCTTTAGAGTGCTCTCCCTCTCTCTTTTTAAGATGTATTTACAATGGGTTATTTTGACCACTTATTCTAATGACAATTACATATGTGTCCTCAAATCTAACCTAACCTAACTTAATTCCATTTTAACAACAATATGCGAAATATTTGTCAACTTGACACGTGAATTTTAAAAATTAAAAGTATTTGATATTGATTTCAATTTTTTTATAATTTATTGAATTATGTTTTAAATTTGTACAATTTATTGTTTTGTGTCTACGATATGAAAAGTATCAGAAAAAGGTATTTACGATACCGAAAATTAAAGGATCCAGGTTAAATTCCTGTGATGCTTTTACAAATTGAATAACAATTTTCTATTTGTCCACATGCCATATTCCAGTGCAGAATAACAAATCATTCACGTTTCCTTTTTCTCGAGCAGGCAAACACACTTTTTTGAGTAACATTTTGTACGAGTGTGAGTAGTTTTTTACAATGCATTCGAGAGCATCTAAGATTTGTTTTTTTTTCTAAAAAAATGAAACTTTCTAAAAACAAAAACTTGCATTGAAACTGTACATGGGTACATATCTTTATAAAGTTAATTTTGGTAATAAAAATACTTCAATAGAATAAGAAGAAAAGAATAGAACTGAATGGGGAATAAAAAGCCTTTTTTTCTGCAAGTGTAATAAAGAATATTCTTATATAAATTGAGTTTTGCAAATGGGTTAAAGTACCCCGCAAAGAAAGGCTGGATAAAACAATAGAAAGCGTTTTAAAATAGATAAAAAAAATACTCATACACTGTTATGCTGTTTTGATGACATAAATTTTAAAAAATAGCAGCAGAAAACAAAAGCAAAAAAAAAACATCGAAATGAATGAAATTTTTTTAACACAGTATTTCGATGGAGCGAATGTACGTGTTAGTTTACGGTTAGATAAGTATGCTTGCAATAACACGTTTTCTTGTAAAATAATTCTACACAGACAAATATCCAAACATATGTACTTACGTATAAAATTTACACACATATGCTGTGTCTACATGCATAGAAACATTACTGTATACATCCCAGCTAGCATTCGGATAATTGTTTTTAGAAAAATCACCTTGCTGAGTCTTTTTAGAGTACTTTTGGTGATCAAAAACTTATTAGTGAGTTACACGATTAAAAAGGACACAAAAATGATTCGCGCCAATGAGTTAAATGAGTTCGATTTAAGATACAATAAAAAAATTTTATAGGAATCGAAAATTAATCATGCAGACATTTAAAATGTGACTATTATTTCCATTATTTATTATTATATTCTACTTATACTGAAGATTGAAAAACGCTTAATCAAAACCATATCAAGCAGGTGTTTGAAAAGTGATTGTAATTACGTATTTTATGAAAATATTTTGCGCAGATAGATGATTAAACACCGCTTTTTTACACCCTCTCTGTATAAATTTTCATTTATGTAAAAGATGGCTATGAAATAAATTACAATTTTGTTTTAAATACAACATTTTTTAACGAAAAAAATATTTGTTTGAAGAAACTTTGATGTCTGAAGTACACACATCACAATTATAAACTTAATATACTTTCTTAGTTACTAACGTTTACACGAACGTAATTTTTGAAATAGCGGCAGTGTAAACGTAGGACTCAGAAAACCGACTAAAAAACACTTGAATAGAGTAAAATACAATTAGAAATACGACTAATAAATGACTCAAATTATAATCATAAATGACTTAAAAAGGAGTCCCAATAAATACAAACATGACTGATAAATATAACAATATAATAATAAAAGGACTCCTAAACGTACTGATAAATTACACATAAAAGACTCGTATGCGATTAACCCTGGACGGTTACTTTTCATTTTTGTGCATTCTTCGTTGAATCGACGAACACTTTAACCCTAACTGGTTACTGTTCGTCGAATCGTCGAAGCTTTACTCTTTATCATATTATTATTTTATGTTTAACTGAATTTCGCTCTTTTAATCAACATTACTGCGGTTTCAGACCTGTCAAGTCCACCATCGAGCAGAATTTCACCCTACGCCAAATCCTGGAAAAGACCCACGAAAAACAAGTCGACACACACCATCATCACATCCAACAGTGAGCTGTATGAGCTGCGGTGGCTCGGCCATGTTGTTCGAATGGAGGAGGATGCTCCGCCGAGACGGGTATTTGATGCGGGTATCGGCGGAAGTTGGCGGAGAGGACGATCTTGTCTCCGTTGGAATGACCAAATCGAGGAAGCCCTGTATTCGATTGGCGTGACCAACAGGCGTAGGCGCGCAAGAAGCAGAGGCACCTGGAAAGATGTGTTGCGGCAGGCCGAAATTCGTTAATCGGGTTGTTATGGCCAAATAAGTAAGTAAACAAGAAAATAAAATTATATGGACAATTATATAGCGTTTTGCCGCCGTAGTCTAGTAGGTAGAGTGTTGCCTTATTAGATGTGAAGCCTTGGTTAAGACACTGGCTTAGACATCTTGAAGAAAACAAAATCTGAAAAAATATTTCTTCGGCGACTTCCTCTCAGTAAATTTCTGGCAAAAAGTCTGAGAGTAAATGAAATTGCCATGAAAAGTTACTCAAAAATCTTTCGCTCGGAATCGACTTTAAACTGTAGGTCCTGTCCTCCATGTATAAAAGTGATACACACAATGTAAGTGGTGTGCGAAACAAAGTCGTATTATTGACTGAAGCGTTGTAATGACCAAATATGTATGTATGTATAGACTTTAAACACAAACTGAAAGTAAGTAGAAAACTTTTGCAAGCTAATTTTAGCCTCAATTTTAAATTTTCATTAATTTTTCCATAGAAAAGTTATAGAATGAACTCATTTTTTCATTTTTAGCGCTCTATTTAACGGTCTATCGCTAGAGACAATATGTTGTAAAAATACTATGTTTTCTAAAACATAAAATTTAATCATTTTACAACTGTTATATTTATATACCATTGTGTTTTTAAATCGCTTTTTTTATAGTTTAATTTTTGTGCCATTTAATACCACACAAATAATGTAAAAACCTTTACTGTGTAGCATTGTAATCATTGTCACACATAAACTAGAACTAATGCTGACACATTAACATATACTCATAGATTTGTACATTACATAAAATAACCTTTTTACCATACACTTGCAATACTTATACTATAACTTTATGATAATTTTTACTACAAATACCACACATACATATACATATAATGCCAATACCATCTATAGCCCATCAGTGTTATATACTGTCACATACAAACATTTTCTCATGCCCAGGCAGCATTTTTGGAAATTTTTTATCAAATTCGAGTTTTTTTTTTTGATTCTTCTGCGCGACTAAAAAGCTAGAATATGCGCTCATTTTCTGATCATAAAGGATACTTTTGTCGGAAGAAAAAAATTGACTACATTTAAATTAAATTGACAGTCATTTATGAGTCATTTTCTATATCAGTTTAGAGTAATTTTCGACCCTCTTTCTAGTAGTTATATGATAATTTTCGAATCGCTTTCTGATCATTTATTAGTCTTATTTACCTTCGTTAATGATTCTTTTTCGAGTCGTCTTTCATTCATAGTTTAATCGCATACAAGTCGTTTATGAGTAATTTATCAGTATGTTTCGGAGTCCTTTTATTGTCATTTATCAGTCATGTTTGTATTAATTTGGACTCTTTTTACGTCATTTATGATTATAATTTGAGTCATTTATTAGTCGTATTTCTAATTGTATTTTACTCTATTGGAGTGTTTTTAGTCGGTTTTCTGAGTCCTACGTTTACACTGCCGTGATTTCAAAAATCACGTACATCATGTATGTACGTCAGACATCAAGGTTTTTTTAAAAATATATTTTTTTTCGTTAAAAAACAAAGAAAAATTTTGTATTTAAAAAAAATTGCCATCTTTTACATAAACGAAAATTTATACAGAGAGGGTGTAAAAAAATAAAGCAGCGTTTAATCATCTATCTGCGCAAAATATGACCATAAGATACGTAAATACAATCACTTTTCAAACAACTGCTTGATATGTTTTTGATTAAGCGTTTTTCAAACTTCAGTATAAGTAGAATATAATAATAAATAACGGAAATAATAGTCACATTTTAAATGTCTGCATGATTAATTTTCGATTGCTATAAAATTTTTTTTATTGTATCTTAAATCGAACTCATTTAACTCATTGGCGCGAATCGTTTTTGTGTCCTTTTTAATCATGTAACTCACTAATAAGTTTTTGATCGCCAAAAGTACTCTAAAAAGACTCAGCAAGGTGATTTTTCAAAAAACAATCTTCCAAATGCTTGCTGGGAGCTAGTTACACGATTAAAAAACGACTCATAAATGGTTCGCGCCAATGAGTAAAATAAGTTCGATTTAAAATACAATAAAAAATTTTAGAGCAATCGAAAATTAATCATCCAGATGTTTAAAATGTGACTATTACTTACATTATTTATTATTATATTGTACTTATACTGTAGATTGAAAAACGATTAATTAAAAACACATCATGCAGGTGTTTGAAAAGTGATTATAAGTATGTATTTATGATCATATTTTGAAGAGATGGATGATTAAACAATGCTTTTTTCACCATCTCTATATAAATTTTCATTAATGTAAAAAGATGGCTATGAAATGAAGTACATTTTGTTTTTAAATTTAAATATAATATTCTTTCTTTGGTAGTCGCCAACTTCCTTTCAGTTTAGTTTCTCAAAAATCTGTCGTTCGGAGTCGACGTTAAACTGTAGGTCCTGCCACTCACGTATAAAATTAATGAACATTGCATGAGTGGTGTGAGAAGCTAGGTCGTAATCCTGACTGAGGGGTTGTAATGGCCAATTATGTATGTCCGTATGTATGAAGCCTCAAGCTTTTATTAGCCTGGGGGCTAGGCTAAAGTCGGATTTTAACAATCTTTTCGTTGTATGCCTTTAAAGATGCATTTTAATTTTTTGCCACCTTGATTGGGCGTTGGGGTCGGCTAAAAACACATTTTGAAATACGACTAATAAATGACTCAAATTATAATCATAAATGACACAAAAAGGAGTCCAGATTAATACAAACATGACTGATAAATGACAATAAAAGGACTCCTAAACATACTGATAAATTACTCATAAAAGACTCGCTTGCGATTAAACAATGACTGAAAGACGACTCGAAAAAGAAGCATAAACGAAGTTAACTACGACTAATAAATGATCAGAAAGCGATTCAAAAATGATCACAAAACTATTCGAAAACGCACCGAAAATTACTCGAAATTAATATAGAAAATGACTCATAAATGATTTTTTGAGAAGAGTCGCCCGTAGTAACACTTTTCTCCCGACAAATGAGTCTTTTATGATCAGAAAATGAGCGCATATTCTTACTTTTCAATCGTGCAGAAGAGTCAAAAAAGACTCGAATTTGATTAAAATTTTCAAAAAATGCTGGCTGGGCTGGGTGTTTATGTTATGTTTGAATGTATTTATTAGGGTGCCCCTTAATATTTAAAGTTTTCTCCAGGATAACACCCTAAATTAGGAAATATAATTAAAATTTAACGAAACAAAATTTAAGATAGTTAAGCAAATTTGTCGAGAATCATAATTTTATAGAAATCTTCTGTTGTGGTGTATATTTCTTAGAATTTAAAAAATGTTTTCTTTCTTAAAAAACTGGATATTTAATCAACTTGAAGTGAGTGTCCATATATAGGTCTTTCCATAGCGAATATTCATTGTGCCTTAATTACAATACAATACAATACAATACATCTAATCAGTCAGTAAAAAATATCATATTTATTCATCGCGTTAAAGATGACGAATTTTCGGAAAGCATTCATTTCTTATTCTCATTTGAAGATCATGCTTATCAGAAGCAACATAGAGAAGATGAGTTCGACGTTGCAGACATCACGATTTTGGTTTGAGGCAACCGATAAACAACAATATTGGATAAAAATGACACTTTGAGTCAGAAATAAATGGGAACAAATAATTTTTGACCGTTTAAAAGATATGGGAAATATTCCAAAGTTTGGAAAATATTTAACAGACAGCGCAAAACTAAAGAAAAACTTGAGAAGTTTGGTTCTAAAACCTAGTGCAACAGTTACTACAGATCGCTACCGCAAACACAGGATCAATTTGAGCAATGTATTGACTGTAAAACGACCAGACACGGCAAGGTAATTTTGCATCATGACAATGATCCTGCACACTTAGCTGCCAGATGAGTAAGGCATCAAATCGTCAAATATTATAAAAAATATCGTCAAAGTGGTTCATTGAAAACGTAAAAAAATCGTCAGTAAAAATAAATAAATAAAACGTTTTTTCTTTTAATTCAGGTTGCAGTTGCTAATTCTAAAATTGTTACGATTTTTGTGCTCAAATATTGTGTTTTATTGTGTTTTATTTAGATTAACTCCGCTAAATACTCTCTCTCTCTCTCTCTACAATAGCTGAAGAATGTGGTAATATCAATTTTTTGGAAAAAATTTCGCCAAGGTTAAAAAGGTTTATAAAAAGAGCGAAATTTGATCAAACATAAAAGAATTATATGATGAAGAGTAAATGAGCTTCGTCGATTCGACGAACAGTAACCGTCTAGGGTTAAAGTGTTCGTCGGTTCAACGAAGAGTAATAATGTACAAAAAAGAAGAGAAGAGTCCAGGGTTAAATGAATAGTTTTGTATAATTTTTAAAGAAAATTTGTTTAAAATTTAACAATTTTAATTGTCTCAATTCAGGTTTAAAGTACTAAAATTAAGAAATTTTTATTTCTAAAAATCGTCAAAGCAAAAAAACTTTCAAAATGACTATAAATCGTTAAATCTGTCAGCTATACCTGCACACAAAGTAAAACCGGTTCAGTATACAATCAAAAATTAGATTGGTGCTGCTACCTCACCTGCCGTTTTCATCGGACATGGAGCCTTCCGACTACTATCGTCATCGATGGGACACGCATTAGAATAAAGGTCAAGAGATAAAATAATTTTCATTAAAAAAAGGATTAAAAAATATTTTTACATTCAGAATTTCTACAAAAATTATAAATTTAAGAGGGCACGAAGCACGCTACCTATTAGACCATCTTCTTTCAACATAACTTACTAATTTGTGGGATAGGAGTATAGAAAATTTGAAGAAAGTTTCCAACATAACTAAAACCTACCATAGTATTGTAAACGAGCATAAATGAATTCATATTTAAATTCTCAATTGCGTTTGTTGTGACATACTTTTTTATTTATTTTTCTTTTTAGTTTTTTTGCTACTAGCGTTAGAGTAAATTCTTTTTAACTGTTTGTTATTCTTTTATAGCCTGATCGGCATTGACAGTGTAGCTTAGGAGAGTAGCAATAACGAGTTCATTGTGTCATAAATATAGAAAAAATCAGATATGAAACAAAGGAGAACAGATTCAATAATGAAAGTTGACATTTTGACTATCGGGACTTTCATTAAGCGCTTCCTATTTTTAAATTCAAACAAAACAAAGTGAGTGTGTGAGTGTCAAATATCCCTGAATTTTTTTATTAGTTTGGTAGTCCTATTAATGTCATCCATTATGTGTGGAATATAACGCCCGCCATGGTTTGGTGGAGAATGCCCGAAATCTCCAATTTTCAATTATGTTGACTTTGGGTGGTTCCTGACACATTCTATACAGTGCAGAATATCCAATACGGCATGAGCATGAGTCTGGCCGTCCTGTTGAAATCACATGTCGTATCTATATATACAGAAGAAGTCGCCGAAAAATACATATTTTTTTATATTTTCGTTTTGATATCTGACCTGGAGTTTGAACCGTGATCTTACATCTAATAAGCCAACACAATACCTACTGGACTACGGTGACTTCTATGGCCAGCACTACACGGCAACGCTATTTTACAACATGGAAATGCACACAAAACAATCGGTTTGGTATACAATCAAAGCACAAGACTGTCTTATCCTCTGTGTTCACTAGACTAGGCTTCTTCTGATTACACTTAGTTTGCATCGACTGGACACGCATTGGCTGAACAGCACTTCGATTGCTGCGAGGCAGTCGAAAATTTTGTGACTAATTTGCTTGCTTCCAAAGACGAAGAATGTTATTGGCGTGGTGACAAAAAAAGTTAGGGTTTATTTATTATAATTTATGTATTTCTTTTTTATAACCAAATTTCAAACCTATTTATTTAATCTTATGAAAACCCTGTCAAAAACTTTTTAAATGAGAGTTGCAGTGTAAAGGAGGAAAACAGACAAGTAATTTATGTACTAAGAAAGGAATGATTTTAAAGGTATTTTAAACGAACTATGTAAATTAAAAATTAATAATATTTACTTACGATTAACTGCTCAAAGTATACATTTTTAAACACTTTTCACAATGGTTTAGAAAAACTTGAGGCAAATTTATATCCAAATGGTTTGCAAAAAAAAAAATATAGTGCTTGGGTAGACTACGTACCATGCATTACATAAATTGTACAAATTGTAATTATTTTCTGTTAATGCAGTAATTGATTTACAAACTGAGTAAAAAAGTGATTTTGTAATGGCAACACTGACGTCACAACCCACGACAATAAATAAAATTAAAAAACAAAAATGGTTTATTTGCCCCCGCAATAATTAAATAAAAACAAATACAAATCTTTTAAAGAATTTTATTTATGTGGTGAAGTTTTTAGCGTCCTTGAAATCGTTTATAAATAAATAAATGTTTATACTTGTTTTTTATATTTCAGGTGTTATTAAAATAATAATGTTTATTTATATTGTCGTTCCCTAATCTACTATGCTTACGCAAAACTAAATTAATTCTCTTGATTCTAAATCTATTTATATTTCAAACTTTGGCTACGCCATAGCTATCTAAAGTGCCTTCTGGTCATAGGGGAATGAAAATTAAAGATTTGTTAGAACTCATAAAGAAAAGGTTGGTGTAAACATTTATTTATAATCCAATTAAGTTTTCTCCTACGTTCTACTTTATTTATAACCCGTTTGAAATTTATTCTGTTGATTTATATTTAATTTTTTTATTCACGTGAAACGTGTTATCATCTTCCATTCAGAGTCAAGTAATCATGGCCCTTGTCACGTACTTCAATTGTTGTTGTAGCATTTAAGCATTTGTTTCTATGACCACAGGAACATTTTAAAAATACATTTTGCAGCAGCTAATCGTAAAAGATGTTCGTTCAATGGCTTAAGCAACACGAAAAATTCAAATTAATTACACTATGCGACAAAATAAAAACAAATTGAATACACGCAGCTTATGAGATAGTGTCGGTTGTGAGATTTGTTGAGTAGAACTCAAAAATATTTTTTTTTTATATTTCTTGAACCCTCCAAACTTGTTTTATTAACACAAACTGTATTTTTGGACTTTGCTGTAAAATTTATTGATTACACAAACATTTCGGAACCAATGTCACAAATTTTAACTTTATTAGAAAAGAAAGGGATGGGACTTAAGAACGGCTAACTTCATAAACGCAGTTTGCAATGCAACACTGCAAAGAAATTCTTTTGCAAGGCAAAGCAATGTTTTATTGCTACACTGCTTTGTCGAATAATAAGAAGACTTTTTAATACATTTATGAACGCGAAAACTTTTGATCCTTGTATGACCCAAAATTTTTTATAATTTCTTTTTTTTTAAATGAATTTTCAGGAAAAATGCGGTCGTATAGCATTATTAATAGTCAAGATTCAAAGAGAAAAATTCCTAAAACTTTAAATTTTTGTAAAATTATTGTGTTGTGTTTTATTCTCATTTCCGAATGAAGAAAAGTACATTTCAGGGATTTATTTACAAATGGTATAATTTGATCAATTTTGATTCTTTTGTATGTTCACATTGTATTTACAAAACATCTTGTTTTTTCATTTTTGATAAATGAAAAAGTGCTATAAATTTATTTAATATCAAATTGGGTTTTTTTTTGCAATGAAGTCTGCTTCATGCCTCAAACGCACTTCTTTCATCTTTTTCATTTCATGATTCCATTTTCTTTCACATTTGTACTTACAATATAAAAAAAATTTAATTAAAACAAATCTGCCATTTCTACCACAAAATGTTTGCTGCCAATAAATGTAAATATTTACAAAGAATCACAAATAAAAGCCATGCACGAAATTGACAAATAATGCGCACTGAAAAATATTGCTATGCAATAATGAACATGAGGCATTACCAAAACAAATTTTACTGGTTAGGTTACATTGCAAACTGCGTTTATGAAGTTAGCCAGCGGTATACATATATATATTATTCAACTTAATATTCTATGAGGTTTGATAAGGTAAACTTGGCAAATGCGAATTTTTTTCATATTTTTGCGAGTTTGTCCATTCATAGTAGCAAACTTTTATTAAAAGATATAAAATAAGTGATAACATTCTTAAAGTGCATTCTCTTGTGAAGAGATTGGCATTTCGTTTGATCAAATCGTAGAAAAATTACCGTAGTTATTATTTAAAGAGTATACAGTCGAGTTATATTTTTCATATATATTTTTCAAATGAACTTTTGGTTCAAAAATTTTCAGAATTTTTGATGAATCTTGATTGTTTATCGGAAAATGTGTAGATTTCACGTTTGAGTAAAATAATAAAAATAAAAATGCTTTGTTTTAACTCAACATATGTTAAATGAACGCAAGGGGACATATATTTACCTTAAAGTAGTCACATTGGCTACTTTATAGCAACTAAATTCTATGATAGGACTTTTGTGCTGTATTTAATAAAAACCTAAAACCTTGCGTAAACACATATTTGAAAATATAAGATTTTGTCTTTTAGTAGCAACAGTTTTTCAAAAACAAAAATTTATTCTCTTTTCCGTTTATATACATAAGTTTAGTAATTTTTTATTTATTATTATTGTTCCAACATATGGTATAATATTGTTAAAAAAATTAAAAAATAAATTTAAAGAAAATTACATACATTTGCTGTATTTTTACTTTAATTTCTGTGGCAACTTTGCTACATACCATTATCGTTTTTAGTATTTTTTTAAAATTAATTCTTTTAAGTTTTTTATTCCGATCGACGATTGGGAGCCATTAACGAAGTAGTGAATAGCGTGAAGGCTGTCCAAAGCGGAAACTATTTTTCGCGGCAGATAGATGCCCGGAATGCGTTCAACAGCCTCCGATGGGTTGACGTACTTGATGCTCTGAGAACAAAGTTCGCTGTTCCTGGTTATCTGCTGAAGATCATGCAGAGCTATTTACAAGATCGTGAGCTTATTTCCGGATCAGGGATCAATTCTTGGCCCTGACCTATGGAACATAACCTATGATGATATCTTTCGCATTGAGGTGCTACACAGTACACATCAAGTCGGGTACGCTACAGATTATCCTTCATTCTTTGATTAGATAGGACTTTATTCACAGTTTTTACATGTCCATTCTCGACCCATACACAGCTTCACCATTGCCTGTCAATTTCAAATAGAATAAAAAAAACAAATACAATCTGCGTCATTCTTACCCTGAACAATGGGAAACAATAGTCTCTTAAAGCTAAACCATGAATATCTGTGAATAATTAATTTATGTTTTCCTTTCCATTTTATTGAAGCCTAGAATAGCATAGCACTGGTCTAGTTTATAGCGAAGGATAACGAAAACAATTCAAGCGAATGCTTGATAACTGTAATGGAAATTAGCAAACTCTACGGCATGTGAATGCATTTAATGTAAGGTAAAGTGAAAAACAAAGTTTTATCAGGCAAGCAAACAGGAATCAAATACCACAGAGAGAGTAAACTCTAAGGCACATAGCAATATTTTGCTTTACACTCATAAACATGTGCAGCTAAAAGCTACAAGAAAAGTTAAACAAATAAAGTTTAAAAGAAAATTTGTTAACATTTTTCAAGTTTTCTTTTTTATTCATTATAGGCTTGGAAATCATTTGGAATTTCGAAAAAATTTTGCCATAAGAAGGCACACTTAATTTCATTTACGAACGATTTTTTTTGCATTTTCAATTCCTGCGTTTCTTTCACATGGCAGTGGTAATGATGTTGATGTATTTTCAAATGTATTGCATCAGACCTGATGATATAATTAATTGGTAACTAATTTTTCTAATACTCAATTTTGTGATACGCCTACAGTTTTCATTATCGGAATTATTACCAGACTTTACTAATACAATTCAACATATTGCTACGTTTTTACCCTTTTAAAAGCGTTTAGAAATTCAAAATAAAATAAAAATAAATTTGTATTTAGTTTTAAATCAATTCTTTATTGTTCTACACAATACCGTGTAACACTGTTCACAACTTGATGTAAACAACAACAATTTGCTTTGTTTGTTATTCTTCTTTACACTCTTCTAGGTAAACACTAACAATTGTTCGTTAGGTCTTTACAACGGAGATCTTCAAACCACGATTATTCTCTTCACACATAGGGCGCCTTCACACAAGACTGACTGAATTTTTACTGATCCCGTTGCCTGCTTTGTCCTGCCTTTTATATGGCAGGGTAAACAGTCTGATGAATGCTCTTGAAGGATAATGACTTTGCTTTCGCGAAATTTCTATTAATGAAAACATGTTGTTTACGTTATTATTGTTTGTGTATTTTGTTTACGTTTGTCCTTGCAGTGTTTTTGTTGCCTGTTTGTTTACCTGTTTTCCCCTTCTTTTTATACTGATGTTGTTGCTATACATACATACATACATAATTGGTCATTACAACCCTTCAGTCAGGATTACGACCTAGTTTCTCACACCACTTATGTTGGTGTGTAAATTTTATACATGAGTGACGGGACCTACAGTTTAAAGTTGACTCCGAACAACAGATTTTTGAGAAACTTTTCATAGCAATTTTATTTACTCTCAGAGTTTTTGCCAGAAATCTGCGGAGAGGAAGTCGCCGAAGAAATACTTTTTGTATTTTATTTTGATTTCTGGCCTGGGGCTCGAACCCTGGCTTTTCGTCTAATAAGCCAACACACTACCAACTAGACTACGGCGGTTTGCTATATTTTTGTTTATTTGTTGATCAAGTCCATAGTTTTTGTTTTTATAGCTTTTGTTTATAATTTTAATGTTAAACAATGTAACAACATTTCCATTTTCGTAACAATATTTTTTATTATATGTACCGTTATTAAGAAATAAGCAAACATGATCAATTAGCTGTTGAAACAGTTTTTATGTTCAATTACTTATGGATACTAGTCCTTAATCTTATTTTTTATATTATTTCAATTTATTACTTTATTTATAGCTGAATAAAATGTGTATATATTACGTGTATATCTTTTATATTATTTAGTTTTCATTGTTTTAATGTGTTTAATAATAAAAAGAAAAGAAAAACTGTAAGGAAAATATTACAATTAAAATAAAATTTCTTTAGAATGCAAGAAATATTTCTTAAGGCTTAGACCATCATAGTTATTTAAACAAAATCAGAATCAAATTGTAATGTTTGCATAGAATATCTGTAAATAAATACTCTTCTCTAGCTTATGTACTAAAATTTTTTGTTTAATATTCAATATTTATGCATAATAAATAACACGGTGCGACAGTCCAAATACACCCAGCTAATGACACAGTGTAGGTTGTGGGTTTTGTTGAGTAGAACACAAAAATATTTTTTTATATTTCTCGTACCTTCCAAATTTCTTTTATTTGACAAAAACTGTATTTTTGATCTTTTTACACAAAATTTTCGATTACCTAAATATTTTTTAACATATTTTTAAAATCCAATTTTTTAAAAAGGGTAGAGTTGAGTCTTTAACGTCTATACATTAACATTAACGGTATACATTAACATATACTTAAAACTTAAATGTTATTAATTTTGATCGGGTAAAATTGGAAAAAATGATTTTTATTTATTTTTTTCAAGTTTGTCCATTCATAGTAGTACAATTTAATTAAAAAATATGAAATATGTGGTGGCATTCTGAAAATGAATTATCTTGTGAAGAGATTGACACTTCGGTTGATCAAATCGGACACAAATTACCGTTGTTATTATTTAAATAGTATAACAGTCGCGTTATATTTTTTACATATGTCACCTTATCAAATGAACTTTCAGTTCAAAAATTTTCATAATTTTTATGGATATTGATTGTTCATCGGAAAATATGTCGATTTCATGTTTGGGCGACTAACAGAAGTGGACTAATATTTGTGTTTTTTGTAAATATTATTATTTCGCTTTGCGCAAACATTGGACAACTTCTGGTGGTCGCTCAAACTTGAAATTGGCACATTTTCTAATAAACAATCACGATCCATAAAAAATTCTGAAAATTTTTGAACTAAAACATCATTTGAAAAAATATATAATGAAAAATATAACACGATTGTTATACTCTTTAAATAATAACTACGGTAATTTTGGTTCCATTTTTTCAAACAAAGTGTCAATCTCCTCACACCTTAAGAATGTCATCACTTATTTCATATTTCTTAATAAAAGTTTGCTACAATGAAAAAATTCGCATTTGTCAAGTTTATCTCAACAAACCTCACAGAATATTAAATTAAATAATATGTGTATATCGTTTTAAAGACCCGTCCCTCTTCTTTCTAAGCAAGTTTAAATTTGTGACATTGGTTTAGGAATGTTTGTGTAATCAATAAATTTGTGCCTAAAGTCCAAAAAAGCAGTTTTTGTCAAATAAAGCTAGTTTGAAAGGTTCAAGAAATATAAAAAAAAATTCGAGTTCTACTCAAGAAAACATACAACTTACACTATGTCATAAGTTGGGTATATTTAATTTTTTTTATTTTGTCGAATAGTGTAATTTTTACTTAAGCAATTTCAGATATTTAAATGAACAAAAGGAAAAAAACCTGAACATATAAAATATTAACTTTATTTTTATCTGGCTAATGCAGGTCTAGACAAAATTTTTGTCCATTTCCTTTAATAAATATTATCAGCATATTTGCCGTTTTTATTTCATTTGTTTTCCTTTTTTTGTTTTCAAATTTTCTGTATAAGCTTAAACATTTATACACTGAACCAAGTAGTATGAAAGAATACTTAAAGTTTTCTTCTAATATTTAAATGAAACTCGAATTTATTTCAGTAACAAAAAAAAAGAAAAGGAGAAAGATTAAATTTTAAGAATTTTGTTGCTTTGACCAGATTTAAAGTGCTAACGCAAGTGCTAAAGGAATAAATTAAATGGAAAGAAAGTAGAAAAGCTACTTATTTAACTTTTTAATAAACTGAAGAAAAAAGAAAAAGATTCAGATTTCTTTTTTAATCTTCAGTGGCAGTATTTTTTTTTAGTAGAAAATATTTTTTTGGCCTTCAAATTTTCAGAAGTTTTTTACCACGTTCTACCTTCTCCTTTCACTGACTATAGTTATTTATGTATTGCAAAATGTGAAAAAGGCTTATTATATAGTTTTTTGTTTAAACTTATTTCAGGTTTGTTTTTATCTCCAATTTCAAGGTTGTTTTGACACCATACTCCCGTACTAATTGAGTAAATGCGTGTAGTTAGCGAATTTTTTATTTTCCACAAATAATTATGTGGAGCAACTCTGTGTAATATAAAAGTGTTTTTAGGCCGCATTTCTTACCACAAATCATTGGCAACGTTACCTTTCGCATTATTTATATTCTGTCTGGCAACTTCTAGAACTTTATGCTGATTGCTAACTATTATCTTTGATTATATCAGCTGAGATCCGCATGCAAAAAACAATCAGACATTACCTTACGCGATTATGCGACTTAAGAACAAGAAAGTTGCAAGTCCTAATACCCTGTCCGCTGAATTGTTTAATATAGGACGTAATGAGTTGGTAGGGTGCATGTACCAAATTATTAGCACCATCTGCCCAAAGGAAAGTATGACCAACCATTGGAACCTCAGTGTCCTATGTTCTGTCCTGAAAGAGGTAGAGCCTATGATATGCGCCAACTATATAGGTATAAGCCTACCCCTATCGTATGTAACGTTCTTTATATGTGAGCCTTTATCAGAACATCTTCATACCTGGCAAGTACTCCATCGACCAGATCTTCGTTTTATGTGAAATCCTGGCGAAGACCTATAAAAAATATGCCGACATACACTTTTTTGTCAACTATAAGGCAGTCTTTGATATTCCCATTATGCTGCAATGTCTGAGCTCGGTAAGCTTGCCAAGCTGATAAGGCTAAGCAAAATGACGTTGAGCAACTTCTGCAGCTCCGTCAAAGTAGGAATGGACCTCACTGAACCTTTTGATGCCGTGCAAGATTTCCGACAACTTCTTCGACTTCGCCATTGAAAGTTTTCTGCGGAAGGCGGGAATGCATAGCAATTCTCCACAAAAGTGTCCAGTTACTTGCTTGTACGCTGGCGACATTCATATCATAGGGTGTATCAAGCAAGATGTTACTGCTGCCTTTTGTGCTATTGAACGCGAGTCTAAATGAGGGCAAAACGGGGAAAAAATGTGGCTATTTTTTAAGCATTTGACACTCAATTTCTGTGGAATAAAATAACTGTTTTGCTATTCTAAATTACTTACAATAGGATAAAATACCAAACTACATACCAAATATTTATTTGTTTACACACACTTGTTACATTCAATCAGAAATGGGCGCATCGTTGAAGGTGATTTTTTTATAAAAATTATGGCCAGTTGGCAACAGCTTCAGAGCCTACTCAGCTAGTACATGCAGTTGTAGATGGTCGCCCATTATGATTTCACAAGACAGACTGAATAAATGTCAACACGGTGCCATAATCAATTATTCGCGGTTGGAAAACCCTATGGCTTTGTCTCCGTGGGTAATGTATTCCAAAAGCATATAACAGTGTGAAAAAATGCCATTCGGATACTTAAGTTCAATGTCCAGGTATACTTCACGAGATCATTATATTTTTGAGAGAGAGTAAACGTGATTTTTTCAAAAAGTTATCTTGTTTTATACGTATTTACATATTTTTTGGAGCTTGACCGGTTCAAACCTCAGGTCAGACATATCGAACAAAGCGAAATATGAAAAAATGCTTCTTCTACCGACAGCCTCTCAGCAGATCTTTAGCAAAAACTCTGAGAGTAAATAAAATTGACATGAAAAGTTTCTTAAAGTTCTGACGTTCGAAGTCAACTTTAAATTGTATTTTTCACCACTTACGTGTAAACACACACAGCATAAGTGGTGTGAGAAATTACGTCGTAATGCTGACTGAAGGGTTGTAATGACAAATTATGCATGTAAGTATGTATGTATGCTATGTGAGTTGCCAATTATCTTTCTAATGGCCATTATTACAACTTACCGGTAACTAAAGGGAGGTCTTTAACGGGCAGATAAATTGTTTTTTATTATTATAAGTGGACAAAAAGGTAGAAGTAAGCGTTAAGCTAAATGGAGGATCATCCTGTCGGTAACTTTTAAAGTTAAGTTTATGTTTGAACTTGCCATATTATATATTATTTTCAATATGGCAACTTCAAATATAAACAAAATGAGCAAATACAAAAAAAAAACCAAGACCGTCGTTGCCATTGTGTTTAAAAATAGTTATTTAATTGAGCAGTGTTGTCGAATTGTTCCTGCATTGCCATATTTTTGAAGAAGTTAACTTTATTTTAATAGTATGTTGTAATAAAGAAAAAAGTTAAAGTTCAGTTTAGCTAAAGTTATCTTTAACTAAACCCACCTTTAACGGGAAGTTGCAATAATGGCCCTAAGACTTATTTTTTTATTTTAATTATTTGTCTAGTCTAAAAATCGCCATGTCAACGTAACAGTTTTCAAAATTGTCGCAAACGATGAGAAACCACTAAATCAAGCAGACCAGTGTTGCCACTTCATGTGTAATTACACATATTGTGTGTAATTTTTATTTCCATGTGTTGCCCATGTGTAATTGATTTCATGTGTAAATTATGTGTAACTTAAAATTTCATTGTATTTACATAAGTATTGCTTATTTTATATCAATTTCAATCAAACTAATTTCTAGTGGTAATTTTGTTTCAAGTGTGTAAAAGTTACGTTGTTTTTTAGATCTAGTTAAATAATAATTTATTTTAGGGATGACTGGAACAAATGGCCTCAGATTCCAATCTGATTGGCTAAATAAATCGGAATTTAAAGGCTGGCTGGTGAAAATGAATGATGGTGAAAATGATGCAGCATTTTGTAAGCTATGCAACAAAAAATTAATGTGCCATAAGCCAGTTTTATCTAGACATTTAAAAACAAATTTTCACAAAGCTGCAGCTGCTGCCATTAAATCGACGCCAAATATTGCCATTGCTTTAAATAGTTCCCATTTAAGCAAAGAAATCGTAAAAAGGGCAGAATTAAAATTAGTTGGATTATTAGCAACAAACAATTTGGCGTTTAGATTGATGGATGATCTTGTTCCAATATTTAAGTCATATTAAGCCTCCATAGAACAAAAGCTACGGCGTTAATGAAAAACGTTTTGGGACCGTCTTTCGCCCAAGAAATGTACGAAAAATTAAAAAATACCGTGTTTTCAATAATAATAGACGAACAACAGATGTAAGCCCAACTAAACAAATTGCATTTACTGTCATTTTCTATGATGCTGTTACATCCAGCATTCAGTACTCCTTTTTTGATTTTAAGGTATGTGAATCGTCCACCGCTAAAGACATTTTCAATCTTCTAAAAAGTTCAATAATTGAAAAAGGTATTCCATTTCAAAATTTAATTGGATTTGTATCTGATACATCCAATGTAATGTTTGGAAAGTATAATTCGATAGCTAAATTATTGAAAAATGAAAAGCCGGAGATAGCATTAATAAAATGTTCTTGTCATTTAATTCACTTAGTAGCTTCGAAAGCCTGCTTAAAACTGCCCACATAATCAGAAGATTAGTTGCTCAACTAGGGATCTTATTTTAATAGAAGTTATATTCGTCAAAAAACTTGAAGAATTTCAGACGTACTTCCCAACTGGAGTACATAAAATATTAACAGATGGCTTTCAATACATTTTTGTGTAAAACGAGTTTTGGAGCAGCTTGAGCCTTTAAGAAGTTTTTTAAGGCTTGAATTTTTTTTTGAAGTTTTTTAAGTGAAGTTTTTAATATATTGCAAACATATTATTCAAATTATATAAAAATGGATGTTTTGAAGTCAAAAAGCGTATGGCAAATCAACGAATCAGATGAAAATCTATTTTTAAACATAAGTGATATTTATGTAGAAGTTGCTGCATATGAATCATTATCTCAGATATCTGGATCAGAAAAAACAATCATTCTTCATGATTGTAGAGAATTTTACATGGAGGCAATTCGTCAAATAAAATCAAGATTTGATTTTAGTGATCAAATTTATTCTATTGTAGATATTGTTAATACAAAAGTTGCTCAGTCTTTTAAATCAAATACATTATCCCTATTTAAAAAAGATTTCCGTCATTCGACACAGATTTACAACAACTTGATAATGAATGGCGACAGCATGCTCTAATGGACTTTGAAAAATTTGAACTTAATGCAAGACTAGAACCAGAAGTATACTGGCCTAAAGTTTTTAAATTAAAAAATGCTTTAGAAGAATGTTTGTTCCCAATCTATAAAAAGTAATTCAGTTTATTTTAATATTACCTTTTTCAAATGCTTCTGCTGAAAGAATTTTTACTAATTTGAAAAATTGCAAAACTTAAGAAATATAATGTCTTCTGAAACAATTGCATCAATTTTTTTTACTAAGACGCCTTTTGCACGTTGAAATTTGTTGCGAAACAAGTTTCAACAAATTTTTTGCATTTTCTGTTAAAATTTCTTTCTCTTTTGCACGTAAAAAATTAATTTCACAAATTTTGTTTTCTTTTATCGCGTCGTTCTGCTGGCAGTTGTGTTGGCATATATGATAATTTTGACGTTTTGAAGCAACAGATATACAAAGTGAAAACTGGCGGATGAAGTAGAAAAATTAAGTGTAAACAAACATTTATTTGGGAAAATTTGGAATATTTGTTTATTTCTTCAATGAAAATTTTAAAGATTCTTAAATATTTTATTATTAATCGAAATGTGGGTGATTTTCGGTCACAATGAATATAGATTATTGTGCAAAAGGTAATTAAGAAGCTAAATATAATAAGATCAAAATAAGACGTACTGCTCATAAAATATTTTTCTTGCTGAAAGTTGCCAACAAAAATTAGTGTTTTTGTTTTCCATGGAAACAGGCAGGCAAGTGAAATAGCCTGTGTTATAAAAAAATCACATTAATTATCAAAATCCCGTTCCCATTCTGTATATATTCAGTGCTGTTGACAGTCGTTACTTTTTACTGCTCATAAAAATGTTTCTTGCTGAAAGTTACAAACAAAAATGAGTGTTTTTGTTTTCCATGGAAACAGGCAGGCAAGTGAAATAGCCTGTGTTATAAAAACATCACATTAATTATTAAAATCACGTTCCCATTCTGTACATATTCAGTGCTGTTGACAGTTGTTACTTTAGTTGGCATCTTGATCTATGTTCAAACACAACACAACGATTCAAAAATGACCACGGAAAAAGAAAATATATTAAAGGACACATTTGAATGTTTTGAAGAAGCTATGGAATTGGATTCTGATGATAGTGACAAAGAGGAAATACTTCTTGGTTTGTAGTGCTTATATATATATATTTTTTTAATAAAATATATAATATTTTAAGGTCTGACAAATTTGTGTGAGAGGGCTACATATCTTCGTAGTCCCAACAAAAATAAAAAACAATGGATGAAACCTTGGAGGAAATGCCGGAAGAACCGAGGCTCTTTTTCGTTTTTAGAAAATGAATTACTTTTGAGCGACGAAGCATCTTATAAAAATTATTTAAGGATGACTAAAGAGCAATTTAAATACATTTTAAATTTAATAGAAAAAGATATAAAGCGTGCCGATACAGTAGTGAGAGATGCTATTACTCCTGCTGAAAAATTGGCATTAACATTGCGTTTTCTTGCTACTGGTAATTAACTATAATTTAAAATCATGTTTTTATAATTTTAATCAAATTTAAATATAATATTTTAGGTGAATCTTTTCTTTGGTTAGATTATCAAACACGAGTGTCTGTTTCCATGATATCTTCCATAGTTCCTGAACTTTGCCTTAGTATTACGAAAAAAATGATCGGAATATATTTAAAGGTATTGTACACTAACATATAGTTTCTTATGGTTATACACCGAAAATATAATTTTCATATATGTATGCATGAGTAACGTTTTTATTTTTTTCTTAAAATTAGTTTCCTAGCAGCTCAACAGAATGGGAAACAATTGCTAAAGAATTTGCTATAAAGTGGCAATTCCCAAATTGTATAGATGCTTTAGATGGTAAGCATATACATTTTCGGCCACCACGAAAAGACGGTGCGTTTTACCACAACTATAAAGGAGGCAATAGCGTAATACTGATAGCTTTAGTGGACGCCAATTGTAAATTTATTTATGTGGATATTGGCTGTAATGGAAGATGTAACGATGCTGGCGTATTCCTTGAAAGTAATTTAAAAAAAAATTTAGAAGAAGAGAAGGATGTACCACAAAAAAAGTATGGTAGGAAATGGCAGGTATCTTCCGTATGTTGTAGTTGGTGATGATGCATTCCCACTGCAATGCTATTTAATGAAGCCCTACCCATACCATACCAATGTAAAAGAGAAGCAAATCTTTAATGCAAGATTATCTCGAGCAAGACATGTTGTCGAGCATTCTTTGGGCATTCTTGCGAACCGTTTTAGAGTTTTTTTTATCGCCTATTAACTTAAAAGTTCAGACTGTGGAAACGATAACATTTACCTGCTGTGTTTTACATAATTTTTTATTGAATACTGATGATACGTATGTTAGCACTTATTCAAATAATATACCAAATTCTTCTCAACCAAGTAATAATGGTCATTCAGACAACACATACAATCCACGAAAAGGGTGTGCGGAAGTTGTTAGGCAGCAATTCACTGAATATTTTAACAACGAGGGTAAATTGGATTGGCTGTAATATATAACTTATTTGCAGAGTAGATGGTAAGATAATTAATTTTATGTAATTTAAATACCATTTAATTGATTACATTTTTTAGGAACAATAAAAGGTCGGCGTTATTGAGCATAGAGTAGTGAAGTGATTTACAGTATAAGAAAAGTCACAAGTTAATTTTTACTTTTTTTCCAATAATTTCTATGTAATATTAAATTACTATTAAATGAACTCATTGAATGTATGTATCATAAGTTAATTTTTACCTTTTTCCCCAATAATTTCTATGTAATATTAAATTACTATTAAATGTATCCATTGAATTGAAAAAACCATAAAATTTGTTTTAATTTAAAATGTATATTTATTTTATTTTTAAAAACAAAATCAGGTACAGTTCAAATGCACAAAAATTATGCTTTCAAAAAATAATAAATAATAAAAACAAAAGCTGGTACAGTTCAAATGAACAAAAATGATGTTTTGCAAAAAATAATAAATAATAAAAACAAAAGCTGGTACAGTTCAAATGAACAAAAATGATGTTTTGCAAAAAATAATAAATAATAAAAACAAAACAGATACAGTTCAAATGAACAAAAGCAGGTACAGTTCACATGAACAAAAATTATAAATTGCAAAAAAATAATAAAAATAATTTGAAAATAAATTACATGCAAAAAGAAAACAATAAGTTATACAAAAATACAAATAAAAAATAAATAAACGAAAATAAATTATTACCTACATAAATAAAAATGTATTAAAATGAAAATAAAAAATAATATTGAAATAAAATCAAATACTCACTCAAAATCATCGTTCCGAAGGTCTATAACGGTTTGCTACGAAATATAAACACAATATTAAAATATTTTTGTTATATAAATTTCTCATAATAATTAAAATACAGAGTTTTTTCTTTTGGACCCTCTTATGATTTTAGTGCCACTAGCTGCCGATGTACACGGCGTGCCATCATCAATCCCAAACTTGAAAATTAAACAAATTTGAAAATTTATTAATTATTTGAATATAAATATTTTCAAGCATACCTCTATAACAACTGTGCCACTGGCTGTTGATGTTCGTGGCATTCCATCATCAATCCCAAACTTGAAAAATGAAACAAACTTGAAAATTAATCAATTATTTAAATATTAATATTTTCAAACATACCTCTATGTTATTAGTGCCACTGGCTGTTGATGTTCGTGGCGTGCCATCATCAATCCCAAACTTGAAAAATGAAACAAACTTGAAATTAATCAATTATTTAAATATTAATATTTTCAAACATACCTCGATGTTATTAGTGCCCTGTCGCATTTCCGTGTGTGTTTTGAGGAAATTTAGTTGTTCAAAACACCACAGCTTAGGCAGGTATAAATCGTCAGCAGAACACCCACTTTTTTTTGAGTTTGAGATTGCGCGAAGTTCATTGGTGTATTGGACCCGTAAATTTCTCCATTTCCTTTTCACCTCTTCGAATGTAATGGCCTGATATTTTTGATGTAGAGTTTCTGTAATTTTCTGAAAGGCATCGGTTTTTTTTTTGTCCTGTCCAAATACTCTCTCGACTTTATATTATAAATACATGGAAATTCCTGGATTAAAAAGATGAGTTCTTCGATTTGCTCTTTCTGCCACTTGTATACCATTGTGCTATTATATATGTTATTATATTATAATATATTTATATATTATTAATTTTTAATATATTTACCTTATTTAAATTAATTAGATTCCTCGATTTATATAAATAAATAATAATAATAATAATAAATTTAAACTTTGGATTTTAATATTTTCACTTTTTTTAATTATTTATTTAATTCTAAACACAAAACACACAAAAAATAATGTTATATTAAATAACGGAACTTTATCTAAACTTCACTAAGCGAAACCAAAAATAAAAGAAAATGTCAAATAAATGTGAAATCAAATACAACTCTGTGTATATACGAATAAAGAACAAAGCAAGTTTTACAAGTACATGAAATTGTGAAATCACCCCCGCTCGTTTTTCCCCTCTCTCCTACAAACTCCAGAGTGTTGAAATTTGTTTCGAAACAAATTTCAACGTGCATAAGGCGTCTAATAAAGGAATTTCAAGAAACGGTAAAGAAAACTATGAACCTAGTCAAGCAATTATCAAAAAGAATTGGAAATAGTGATCTCAGCTATAACTATATACGTATATATGATATATTGTAATTAACTAATTTCATATTTTGTTTATAAATGAATTAATTATAATTATTTAAATATTCGTATAGAAAAATATGTTTATGATTTTTGCTTTGTTTCATTGTTTCTTATGTTTAAATAAAAATTAAAAAAGGGCATGTGTAATTTTTTTTAAATGTGTAATTTAGGAGTCGACCAAGTGTGTAGCTTATAAATTTTGTGGTGGCAACACTGAAGCAGACCTCAGATTGGCATAGATGACTATTCGCTACAACTGGTAGCGTGCTGATCAATCTTTATTAAAATCTTTGTTACTGATGTGTAAAAACACAATGTTAATGCAAATACGATGCAGTCGGTATTGACCGTGTTGACCATACCTGTTTTGTTACATTAAGTGCTATTTATTTCTGACCTGCCGGAGATTGATGACTTTTAATTGGAAATAAATCTTGCTAACAGTTTCATCTGCTACAATACATTGGCAAATACATCAACAATAATGATCATTACCACTACCATGTGAAAGAAATGAAAAATAAAATCGTCTGTAAATGCATATAAGTGTGCCTTCTTATGGCAAAATTTGTTGGAAATTCCAAATGATTTCCAAGCCTATAATGAACAAAAAAAGAAAACAAGAAAAATGTTTACAAATTTTCTTTTAAAGTTTAATTGTTTAACTTTTCTTGTAGCTTTTTAGCTGTAAATGTTCATGAGTATAAAAGCAAAATATTGCAGTGTGCCTTAGAGTTTACTCTTTCTGTGGTATTTGATTTCTGTTTGCTTGCCTGTTAAAAGTTTGTTTTTCGCCTTACCTTACATATTTCTATTACAGTTTGCATATTTCTATTACAGTTTTCAAGCATTCGCTTGAATTATTTTCATTACCCTCCGCTATAAACTACACCAGTGCTATGCTATTCTCGGCTTAAATAAAATGGAAAGGAAAACAAAAACTAATTATCCGCAGATATTTACGATTTAGCTTTAGGAGACTCTTGTCTCTCATTGTTCAACGTAAGAATAATGCTGATTGTATTTGTTTTTTTTTATTTGAAAGTGTTTGTATATTTGCCTCACATAGTAGCTATGCTTGCGTCAAATAATGGTGAAAGTGTGATTGGTTCGAAAAACAGACGAAGATACGTTTTGGATCATTTGAAAGCAAATGAAAAGGTATCAGTAGAGTTCAATTTAATCAAAGAATGAAGAGTACTTTATAGAATCACAAGCCTTTTACATAAGATTATTTATATCTTATGGCTTGCGACAGATTTATGATATTCTGGATTTAGTCCAAATTTCCTATGGCCAGACATTTTCTATACATTAATTATGGGTGCCAAAAAATCCTACGTCAAGGATTCTCAAGTACCAGTCAATTAGAGAAAATGTTTTGTTTGTATCTTATCTTCTTTGTCGTGATTATAGCTCTCGCAGAAGACGTCATGGGGAACTATCAGCCTTTGGTCATACGCATCCAGCGTTAGTGTACCGGTATGAAAGCTATGAAGTTCTTAAAGTGATTTCTAAATAGGTTTAAAGCAAACATTGTACTGCGTATATCGATAGCAGGTTAGATTTGTCTAAACTTAATCCAAATGCGTTAACTTTCCTATTTTTTCTATGCAGGAGAGTAAAGTCTGTGACATTATTTATTTGCCACAAGAAAATCAAAGAAATCTGTCAGAGTACAGTTAAATAAATTCTTTGACCGCACTTGAATTCTTTATCTTAAATTTATTTCCGAGATACGTTGATTTGTCCAAACATAAATGTTATGGTCTAATATATTCTTAAAAAATGGAAATGGTGTTACATTGTTTAACATTCAAATGATAAACAAAAACAGAAACTAGGGACATTATCAACAAATAAACAAAAATATGGCAACAACATCAGTGTAAAAAAGGGAGAAACAAATAAACAAACAGGCAAGAACAACACTGCAAAAAGAAACGTAAACAAAATATACAAACAAGAATAACGTAAACAGCAAATTTACATTTATAAAAATTTCGCGAAGACAAAGTCATTCTCCTTCAATAGCATTCATCAGACTGTTTACTACGCGACATAAAAGGCAAGACAAAGCAGGCAACGGGGTCAGAAAGAATTCAGTCAGTCTTGTGTGAAGACGCATTGCGTGTGCAGAGAATAATCGTGGTTTGAAGATCTCCGTTATAAAGATCTATTGAACAATTGCTATTATTAACGCAAAAGAGTGAAAAGGAGAATAACCAACAAAGCAATTGTTGTTGTTTACATCAAGATGTGAACAGTGGCACACAGAATTGTGCGAATAACGAAGGAATTATTATAACTAAACACAAATTTATTTTTATTTGTAATCTACGAATTCATATTTGAAATGTTTTTAAAAGGGCAAAAACGTAAAAATATGGTGACATACACATATTTACCGACAGTAAAGCGGCTATTAGATCCCTAAAGAATGTAAGCACCACATAGATGATTGTCCAAGAATGCCAAGTGTCACTGGAGGAAATAACTAGGCATTGGACGTTTACCTTTTTGGGGTACTGGACATGGATACATCGAAGATAAAAGCAATATTGATGCAGTTGCTAAGGAATATTCAAATGAATAAATTCCAACATGAACAAATAAATGGTCGTATAAAAACTCCATGGATGCAGCAAAATAAAATGGGATAATGAACGCACTTGTAGACACACCAGAATGATCTGGCCCGACTTGAATAAACATAGAAAATAATTTGCATTGAACCTACCAAGATTCCAACCTTAGGTCGAATACCAAAAAACTGGGAATACCTTCTTATAGACGTACAACGACAACGAAGAAGAAGAGATCATAGAACACTTTCTCTGCCACTATCTGGCGCCTGGGAACCTGAGAAGAAGAATTCTTGGACATCCAGAATGAACATGTCTCGCCAAAGGTGGTCTGAGAAAATTTCGGGATGATGGAGAGAGCAATAATATATGACGGAATAATTATATGACAGAATAGCTAATATCGGTGTTACAAAGGGCCCTTAAGGGAGTCATCCATTGAGGAGGCTCCCAGGTTAATCTAACATAACCTAACTTCATCCTGGACATATCCAAGGTTATTATTTACAATTTTTATCTAAGGCCATATTAAATTATTTACCACTAAAATGTTGTTCAACGGTAATCTAGTAGGTAGTGTGTTGATTATTATTAGACGTAAGGTCACGGTTCAAACCCCAGGTCAGACATCAAAACTTATTCTCATCAGATTTCTGGTAAAAACTCTGAGAATAAAAAAAATTTTCATTAAAAGTTTCTCAAAAAATCTGTAGTTCGGAGTCGACTTTAAACTGTAGGTCCCGCCACTCAAGTATGAAATTAACACACACAACATAAGTGCTGTAGGAAACAAAGTCCATAATCCCTAACTGAAGGGTTGTAATGGCCAATTATGAATGTGTGCATGTTGTTCAACCATCTACAAACAAAGCTGACTGCTGCTATTGAAATAAAAAAGAAATTTTATAAACATTTAAACATTCTTCTTTTTTTTAAATGTATCTTCTATAAAAATATACGGAAATTCAGGTTTATTATCCTGTGGACGTAAACCAGCACATAGTAACAAAACATTTGTATGCTGCGAGAGTGTATATGTGTCATACTGCAAACAGTTAAAAGTTGTTTAATACCTCAATGAATTGTTAATTGCTATATTAATTGCCGGATTTATTTATGCTATTTTCTCAAGGACAAAATTTAACTTACTTACGGATAAAATAATTAGTCGCCGTGGTGTGTTGGCTTATTAGACGTAAAGCCAGGGTTCGAGCCCCAGGCCAGACATCAAGCCAAAATACAAAAAGTATTTCTTCGGCGACTTTCTCTCAGCAGATTTCTGGCAAAATCTCTGAGAGTAAATAAAATTGCCATGAAAAGTTTCTAAAAAATCTGTTGTTCGGAGTCGACTTTAAACTGTAGGTCCCACCACTCATGTATACAATCAAAACACACAACATAAGTGGTGTGAGAAACTAGGACGTTGTACAATGGGTCAATTCGACCTGCAGGTACTGTACTTGTCTTAATTGACAAGTACACGTCCTCTAACCTAACCTAACTTAACCTACGGATAAAATTATAAAGAAAAGCAAAATAATATTGGAATCAACAGAAGCCAAGCTAGTACTTAAAAACTTCCTTTTAAGCCCAAAAGGCAAAGTAAACTCCTGTATCTATAGATAAAAATGTATCTTCTCTCAATATTTGTTCACGCTTTGTAATGTAATACAAAGAGTAAGATACGGATCGTTATAAATGAATTACCTTTTTGTACTTGATTTTCGTTTCTTTTCTTTTTTAATGTCGTTGTCAAAAGCCGCTTATGATGATTTGATAAAATGATTGAATAAATGACAACTAATTCGACATATGTATGTCGCTTCAACAAGATTTTTGTTATCAATAGACAAAATGTGGAAGTTCCTGTTGCAAGATGTTAAATTAAATAGATACGATTGAAATAATGATAGCTATTCATTTCGATGTGAACATTTTCCATAGGATTGTAAATCAACGAAAGTACTAATAAAACGATTTCAAATTTAATCACATTGCTGAAGAACCTTTTGCCAGAGTAAAGACAATTGATATGGAATTTTCCATACAAATGGGCAGAGTGGTTGCGTTTACTTCTTTAAAGTCGATTAAAATTAAACTGGATCTGGAAGGATATAATAGTTAGTACCCATAATAGTTAACACTCAGAACTCACATTTTAAAATTTAGGTTAGGTGGCGTATCTCGAAGGAAGAGGTTCCGCTTAGGCCAGAATTAAGGCCAATGTAAAAAAAAGAAATTAAATTTACTTTCGTCTTAATAAGTTGTATCGAATCATACTCGATTAATTTTGTTCAATTGCATTACAATTTCATTTCATTTCAGTCCAATTTTTATTACATAAAGGGTCCGAGAAATAACTTTTTTTTCTTTTGAAAATGCTTTAAAAAAAACTTCTGAATATTTTCTCAAATTTCTTTTTTTATTTGAAAGTACAATCCTTCCGGTTAATAATGGAAAATAATTTCATTCAAATGGCTGCCTCGGCTGGCTTTCACAACATTTAATTTTGTTTAGTCACGTAAACGCCATTAACTTGTCATTTTTTAAGTGTTATTAACGTCGTAAAACACTTACTTAAGATATATGCGCTTAAAAGGCAAGTATTTGTTTATTGTTGTTGTTTGTTAATATAACCCATGATATGCATAGCTGTGGTGATCTTATAGACATATTTTGGGCTCTTTACCTGTCATATATAAAATTCTTTGGCCGTAAGAGTAGTACTAATATATTGTTTTTTCACAACCCCCCTTAGGAGCATATGGCTTCCCATGTCCCGTACCTTTTCAGGAGCCAAAGGTTGTTGAAATAAGTTCCGGTTGATTTGTATTATTCCAGGTCAGACATCAAAACGAAATATGAAATACTCGTGTATATAATTAACACACACAACATGAGTGGCTTGAGAAGCTAGGCCGTAATCCTGTCTGAAGAGTTCTAATGGCCAATTATGTATGTATGTATGTATAGTGTTTTGTTAATGTTTTTGTTGTTCCAGCAAATTCATTGGTCTGCTGTGCAGATTCTGACATAATGGAGCTGCAATCTGACATAGCCTTGTAACAAATATGATGAATTTATTTTAACTCTATTGTTTTCCACTAAAATGTATGGTGTAGTAAAAAAAATCCATAATTTATTTGTCAAAGTAAGAAGATGTCAAAATATCAATTAATTTTTCTGCAATTTAATTTGAAAGTAAGTCGATTATACATGCCATATTGCACAATCAATCTGTATAAGCTTCTACTGAATTTGATGGTAATCATATGTTATCATATTGTAGGACACGTGCATGAAAGCCTCGCATCCAAACGCCTCCATTATTCATGTCCTAGGATGAGTGGATTATTATGAAAATGTATTTGAAATTGTTTAAAAGAAGAACTCTTCTAAGAGGGTCCAACTTTTTCTAAATATATTACGCTGTTATATGAAATGTTTATTTCTCGGCGATCCCCTTTATGTTATCATAACTACACTGACTGATTATTCGAAGGCGATTGATTGTTGCTTCTTTATTTTTGAGATTCGAAAACCGTTATGAAAATTATTTGTTTTCCCTCGAATTTGAAATTGGATTGCCCGTGTGCTAAGGCATGTACATTCTTCACCAAACCAATTTTTAAAGATTTTCTTTAACTCATTCGTCAATAAAAAATTGATTTTTCCGTCGATACAATTCATCGCTAATGTTAAGACAAGCTTTCGATAGCAACCAACATTGTTGATAAAAAGGGCGAATTTTGGTCGAACATAAAATAATTATATGATAAAGAGTAAATGAGCTTCGTCGTTTCGACGAACAGTAACCAATTAGGGTTAAAGTGTTAGTCGATTCAACGAAGAGTAACCTTAATGTACAAAAATGAAGAGTAACCGTCCAGGGTTAAAGAATATGATAGTAATACTGTTACAACCATATAACACCCAATATACTACAATACTTCACATATTAAAGCCGATATTTATATTATTTTATTATTAGTTTTGTGTGATAAATATTCCAAATATTTATAACATGCGATATTTCATTCGAAAATATCTTACAAAATCTCATTTTCAAAAATCCTCTCCGTCTGTTTTTTTTAACATATTTACGCTCTTAATTTTGGCAAAATTTGCAAGTCTTAAGTGATTTTTTGCAGTTTTCTTAGCATTATGTCGCCGTTTCTAATTCAAGAATAATATGATTTAATACACAGAGTCTCTATATATACCATTTCCATTTATATTTTCCAACATTTTTTTAAAACAACTGTGTTCATTTGTTATCCTCTGAACAAAAGACTTCAAAATGTAACAATTCAAGTAGCTTCGCATCTGTAAATTAAATGAGGACTGCACGCGCTGACAAAAAGCGGAAAAAAGAAAAAAAGTCTCCTCTCTTTTCACGGAAGGTTGAATTTAAACAAAAAACTTTCCTCTAAGGAAATAATTTCTTTCATTTTTTGTTTTGCTTTATTCTAATTGAAGCTATAAAATGAAAAAAAACAAAACAAAAACCCCAACGACAAATACCAAAGTTAATTGCAGAGAATTATTTTGCATGTTACAGGGTAAAAATTTTGATGGTGTGGGATTATAACGCTTGCTTTAAGGGAGAGATTAAAACCCACATGTATAAAGCAAATATATATGTTTTCTGTAAGACATACTTCTTAGTTAAATAAACAATTTTAATGTGGTTTTCTGTATATTTTATATTTATTTATTTATTTCAGATTTAAAATTTACGTTAAAATATTAAAATCGATGTTCATAAATGACACAGGTCGTCGTATTTTAATGAGATAATTTGATATATGTCTTAATTATTCGTTCAGAAGTTTGGTAATCACCATCTTATCAGTCCTATTTCATACACTTTTTTGACACATTAAGACATGAATAAATTCGCTGATGTCTAGTATGTAGTATGTTGGCTTATAAAACCCGACTCCGTGGTACAAACCCCAGGTCAGGCATCTCCAACTAAACGATATATCAAAAAATATTTCTTCGGCGACTTCCTCTCAGTAGATTTCTGGCAAAAACTCTGATAGTAATAAAATTGTCATGAAAAGCTACTAAAAAATCTGTCGGTCCCACCATTCATGCATAAAAATTAACGCACATAACATAAGTGGGGTGAGAAACTAGGTCGTAATCCTGTCTAAAGTATTGTAATGACCAATTATGTACGTATGTAATCAGGTCTCACTAGAACTTTTAATCTGTTCATTTCATTGGTGCCGACATTTTGATGAGCCAGACAATATATGATTCAAGCCAAAGAGCATATAATTATCATTGCCTTTTCCAAATGGATTATCGAACATTATAAAGTGTGTGTATTACAGGCATTTGTTCTCGTTTTATAAATATCGTAGGCTTAATTGGTGCTAACTAGCGCAATACATTCAAGTTCTCTATGATTGCCAGAAATGAACTAATAATTGAAATGAACAAAAAAGAAAAATGTGAACGGAAAATTAAACTAATTTATGTTGTGCTCTACTTTATTTGATTGGCCCGGAATTGCTGCAACAGATATGTATTTCGAAATACGCCATTAAACCCTTTTAAATAAATTAAAAGTTTTTAAAAACCCAAATTATTTCTATTGTAGTAAAACATATAAAGTCAATGTATGTACATACATATATGATTTCAAAAATAAAACATTTAAAAAGAAATTTGTTAGAAATTAAAAGCTAGCATCCCTCATTTTCATTTATTAATTTTTTTCCAAAAATGGAGAAATTTTATATCATTTTTAGGAAAAAATTGTTTAAGGTTTAAACAATATATCCCAGTGTTGTTTACTGACACATAAGAGCAGCAATAATACATATTGCATCATCTATATCTATGGCTGGTGTAAATATTAAGGAGCTAGAAGCTCTTGACATTCTGAGCATGAAAATTCAGTGGCTTCAACCGACACATTTTTCAGTTCCTTCCTAAGATCTTATTATCTGATCTTACCATTTACACCATTTGTAACCGACCGAGAATGGAATACAACTCTCATGTATGGGTCGGTGCCTTAACGTCTATTTTGACTTTTCTCGACCGTGTACAGAAGAGGCCGTAGTATCTCGTTAATGACGGTAATGTATCCAACTCCATTGAATCATTGGAGCATAGTTGCAATGTGATTTATGTTTCACTGTTTTATCAAAAGGATTTTGCTCGAACGAAATAAGGGGACTTTTTCCCGAAAATCGGCCACCACATCCGTATGTTGTTGATTGGCCAGTGGATCGCACACTGCATTACAGTAAAAATACGTTTTTTAGTTCCTGCAGAGGTCTTTCCTGTTACTTATGCTATCAAAATATACAAGCCTAGTGTCCATAAACACTGTTTTCCCTTTCCTTCTTCCCATAACATATTTTCATAGTTCCAAACGCCATCCATCCCCTGAGTATTGGTCGTACGAAAAAAATAACGGCACTTGCCTTTGTTCTTCCGATTAGAAGCTATAGTCGAATTTTTAAAAAGTGGCTGCAACGACAAGCGATAAATTATTCTCAACTACAAAGTTATTTAGGAGTTGCCATTTTTTGGCTTTTAAGGGGTTAAAAAGGAATAAAATACAGAAACATTATCACATGGATTCGAAAGTAACTTAAAAATAAAATACTTTACTCCTTGTGATTACTAATTGAAATTTATAATTGTAACAATTGCAAATTAAATACAAAGCTTAAAGTAGCTTTTAATGTACTAAAGTAAAGAATATGATGTAAATTTTTAATTTCCAAAGATCGTCAAAATAAAGGCATAAATCGTCGAATCGTCAACATAATATTTTTGGAGCTCAAAATCGTCAAAATGACGATAAATCGTCAAATCTGGCAGCTATGCATATGACCAAAGAATATGGATATAAAGAATGCGCATCATGTAGAAGTAAAATTTCTTATGGTGGGTCGCAACATCACAACCCGCTCTCACCAAATTTTTTTTTAAATCATTTCTGGGTGAGGGCAGTGTTGTCAGATTTTTTTTCACCTCCATCGCCAAAAGCTATACGAAAAATCGCCAAAAATCGCCAAAATAAAATATTATTCATTTTTTCCAAAATGAAAATCGCCAAAAGTTTAAAAAATCATTGACATTTATTTATTTCATGTATTATAAAGTCAATATAAATTTAATAAAAGTCTACATATAATAAAAAAATATTATAATTTTTCATTACATTTGTACTTTTAGTGCAATAGTTATTAGTTGTCAAAATATTTTTTACAAAAATTAATTGCATAAATCTATATCTATCTCTGCAGATTCATTTTCACTGCCTGGTATATAATACATTGTATTAGAATTAAACTTTTTTAACATTTTATCTGTAGGCTGAAATGAATTGCAATAATATTTATTAACATTCATATAACTTATTATTCTTATCAATTAATCTAAAAGTTCATATTGAATTTTATTACGTAAGCGAGTTTTAGTGTAATTCATAATAGAAAATACCCTTTCTACGCAAGCGTTGCTGGTTGGTAAAATTAACATATTTAGAAGGGCCAATGCTAAGTCTTTAAAGTGAAATGTTCCAGCCGCATCGCAATAATTGTAAACTTATTGCCAAAAGTCTAATAAATTTGTTGGGATTTCACCTTTAAAGATCTCAGACCAATTGATATATGCTAATTTTTACCATTGCAATTCATATTCCCCTGCAGATAAATGAATAAAGTTAATGAATTTTGAACTACCGAAAATTTTACTTGTGTTTCCACATTTTAATATTGAAAATTCATTATGTTTTAAAAATATTTATATTTTCAGGTAATCGTTTTAGCATTTCTTTTAAAAGTTTTTTTAATTTAATTCCATTTCAAATTCTGTGCCAAAATATATAGATTCCAATGACAGAAAAGAATCCGGCGAATCAATACATACATACATACATAATTGGTCATTACAACCCTTCAGTGAGGATTACGACCTAGTTTCTCACACCACTTATGTTGTGTGTGTTAATTTTATACATGAGTGGTGGAACCTACAGTTTTTGTCGGCGAATCAATAGATAAATTTAATGAACATATTGTTATCCAAATTTCCATTATTTTTAAAAAATTTAACAACAACAATCAGTTTGTTGTTTTTGTATTGTTTTACAAGTACGAAATGACAAAGGCATTGGTAAAACCCATAAATATGAACTGTTTTACTTGTTGACATTAATTGTGCCATACACTATGTAATAATAACATAATATATGAGGGATACCAGAGATGTATAATGTAAGAACATTATGTTATTGAATTAAAGTGTTAAAAAAGTATTTCAAGAAAATAAAAAAAAATTTAAAAATAGCCAAATAAATCGCCAACAAGTTCGTAAATCGCCAAAAAATCGCCACGTCGCCAATTGAAAATTTTGGTCGCCAAAGGCAATGAAAAATCGCCACGTTTGGCGAGAAATCGCCACATCTGACAGCACTGGGTGAGGGGAGAGGAAGACAGAAGGAAAATGAACACAAACAAAGAGCGTAATAATGTGTTGCTCTCATCGTACGTATGGACATGTGTATGTATTCTTGTGTTTTTTGATTTAGTTTTCGATCAAATTGCGACAAGAATACATGTGCTGCGGATGCTTTATCATTTTATTTCAGAATAACACTCGAAGAATATTTTGTGTTAAAAATGTTCTATGTCATTAGCTGGGCGTATTTTATTTTGTCCCATAGAATATTTTTTTTAAATGCATTGTAATGCTCGTTTTTTTTTTCTTTTAATAAAAAATGGGTTTTTATTCTTATTATTTATCTAAAAAACATGGCCTAATTTTTAAGCCAAATATGGATAGCTTCATGTTTTATTAATAATAAAATCGATTTTTTATTTTGTTTTTATTTATCTAAAATTATTAAGCCAAAAATAGACAGCTTTACCTATGTATGTTGATGAAATGAAAGTAAAAAAGAGTATATTACTAACACTTTTATATGGCTGTAAATAAATAAATTCTCTCAACTTATTTTCTCTCTCTCACTCACTAATCCATAACCATAGGCATGTGTTAACCTAGAGGAAAATTGTTAGTAATAATTTCAAGTCTACTTATTAACCCAATGATATGTATATGTGATCGGAAAATATAGAAAAATTGTACTGCGCTAAGACACTAAGACACCATATTTAACTTGGCAAGTATTCTTCCAAAAATCGAAATCATTTCTCAGTGATATTAGTGAATACTACTGTGATATTTCTTTTGGTGTATAATTGAAATCAGAAAAAAGCGACATGAACCTTATTCTTTAAAAGCTGAGAAGATTTTTGCCAGTGTTGCCATTTTGGTGCTTTTCGGGTATTTTTTGGTGTATTTTTGCATTTAGTACCCGTACATTTTTAACAAATACCCGATATAATAAAACGGGTATATATAGTGCATTTTAAAATTTCTCACAGTGCTTTTAGTGCTTTTTTATACAACTATAAAATTTTAGAATTTCTTTTGACACTGAATTTTTTAACGACCTTTTTGATGCCTTTTATGTAACTATGACATTATTTTAATTTCTTTTTGACATTGAATTTCTTAACCACTTACTTCTTTGCATTTAATACTTTTTGTCCAACTATGTAGTTTTTTATAAACGTATTATTGTTTTTTAAAAAATATTTTTTACAACGTTTTCAGTGAATTAAGAAAGAAGGCATTAAAGAAGTGTGTGTACTAAAAAATATTTAAATTTTAAAAAAGTGTAAAATTGGAAGTTTTTAATTAGAAATATAAGTAAGTAATAACAAATATTTAAAAATGTTTACATATTCATAAACTTTTTTGGATTTGTTTAGATGGATCGACAAAAGTATAGGAAAATTTGGGAGATTACTCCAGCATTTAAAAAATGGTTAAAGCCTGCAAAAGACCCTTCGAAGGCATTATGTATTTGCTGTCATTGTGAAATAAATGCGCGGCACAGCGATTTATTACGACATAATGAAACAAAAAAACATAAAAAGGCGATAAATCCAACCAATAGCTTTTTGCTGCAGCCGGAGCTATCGTTTGAACCGAGGGACCCAAAGGAAAATCAAAAAGCCCAAGCCCACTTAAGTATGTATACATCAGTACACACATCTTTTTCTTCTATTGACCATTTGTCTGACATTTGTACCGACATATTTTCGGATAGTAAAGCCGTAAATTTTAAATTACACAGAACAAAGACCTCTCAAATTATAACAAATATTATAGCTCCTTTTTTTATAAAAAATGTTGTCGATGATATAAAATGTGCTCCATTCAGCCTAATATTAGATGAAGGAACTGATGTATCAGTTGAGAAATTACTTGGTGTCGTCGTAAGGTATTTTAGCGTCAAAAAAAACATGTTTATTACAACATTTCTTGGATTAATAGATTTACAAGGTGGTACTGCTGATGATATCCTATATGGCTTAGAGCGCTTAATAAATATCCTGGAACTTGATTTTAAAAATTTAGTAGCTATAGGTACAGATAATGCTGCGGTTATGACGGGAACCTACAATGGTTTGCACCGAAAAATTGAACAAAAATACAATCTTGAAAATTTGATCTTGGTCCGATGCGTATGTCACTCTATACAATTAGCTGTATGTGCGGCAACCGACAAAAGTTTTCCAAATAATTTGGAATTTCTTGTTAAAGAAACTCATAACTGGTTTGCCCATTCTCCTGTTAGACAAAAAACATATGCCAAAATATATAAGTTATTAAACAATGATGATATGAATCCACAAAAAATTCCAATGGTATCTAATACTAGGTGGTTATCTATAGAAAAGGCCGTTAAGGTAATATTAAAGATGTGGCTGGAACTAAAAACCCATTTTAACTTGTTAAAAGACAATTGTTTTGTATCCAATTTGCTTAAAAATATGTACAATGACAACAAAAATTTTATTTATTTGGTTTACTTGGGTTCAATTTTGGAAGAAGTTTAAAAAGTGAATTTGGCATTCGAGGCAGCCAACGCGGATCACGTGAAACTATACAATGATTTATATTACTTATTGAAAAGTCTTGCAAACAGAATAATAGTTCCGAATGAAAACTTTGATTATTTGAAAGGTAATTTAAGTGAGAACATTAATGAATTTTGTCATCTTGGATACATATTTGAAAAAACTTGCAAAGATAATAAAATAAGTGAAAATGATAAGCAAATTATAAAAAACAACATCATTGAATTTATAAAAAATCTTGTAATTGAGTTAAGACAAAAACTTCCAAAAAATTTCAATTTGTTACAAAATTTATCATTATTTAGCGTGGAAAATATTTTTAAAGCTAATAATAATAATATTATAGATTTTATTACACAATTTATTACAGAACCGAATGTAATAAATAAAATTGAAATATGTTTAAATAATCTTAAACTACATAAATGGAAAAATACACAAAGAACTGACGAGTTTTGGATTGAAGTTCACAACTTTAAAGATTCCTTGGGAGAAAACCCATTTATAGATCTCACTAAATTTGTCTTAAAATTGCTTTCATTGCCTTATTCTAATGCTGAGGTAGAAAGGACGTTTAGTTTGATGAGTTTGTTTAAAACGAAAATAAGAAACCGATTGTCCTTAAATTCAGTAAATGCGCTGTTACACATTAAATATGGTTTAAAATTTGAAAATGCATGTTGTAGCAGTTTTCAACTACCACCACATGTTTATAATAATATTAATAGTAATGATACTTACAAGAAATCAAAATATTTTATTAAAACTGTTTTGTGGCCCAATGATGGCATAGAAGAGGATATAGATTTATTTGAAAATTAATGTACATACTAATATATTGTAAAAGATCTCAACAAAATTGTTTGTTATTTATGTTTAATTGAATTGTTTAATTAAAATGAATTAATTATTTTTTGTTAATAAATAAATTTTTCTTTATATTAATAATAAATTTAAAATAAACTATATTTGTATTTTTTATTTTGTATTTTCAAATTCAGCTATTCTATGCCTATTATTTAAAATTATAGTCGGCGCTTTTTTACTCTTTTTTATTCTAATTTTTACCCTATTTTACCCGTTTTTGAACCGCTTACGGTGCTTTTATTCTTGAAGGAGTTGTCAACACTGATTTTTGCGCTCTTTTTAACGAACATTCTTTATGTTCGTGTTCTATGTGTGTAAAAAGCCGAAGATGTTCTTACCCTGAGGGACATTGGTGCGACGTCTGTTTTTAACACCAGAAAAATAAATAAAAAAGTGGTCAAACAACAAAAACGCACGATGAGAACAACGCATGATGAGAACAACGCATTGTTACGCTCTTGGTTTCTGTAACATTCCCTTCTATCTTTCCCCCCGCGTCATGAAATATTTTTGAAAAATATTCCAAATTATGTTGAAATGCACATTCTATATACTTTATTTTCTTTCATATGACATATACTGAAAGTATAACTCTGGAAAGTATGCAATAAAATAAAAAATGTTTGATTTTGTCGTTTGCAAAATTAAATACCACTCATACGTCACATACTCTTTGTTATGAATTTTACATATTAAGTATCGACGCCTCCATTCTATAACGTTCTAAGTGTACTTAGAACGTTTTTAATGTTCTTGCATTTTTAAATTCTACGTCCTCTAAATTAAATACTGTCAAAATTTGGTTAAGGTGCGCCGATCCGTTCCGAAGTTATAGGGAAAAATCTGAGAACTCATAACTCAAGATACACTTTTACGACTTAGAATGTTATAGAACGGAGGCGTCGATATGATCAGTATGCGAGTGGATAGTTTTGTCAGTTGGTTCAAATTACACTATGCGACGAAATAAAAAAAATGAAATACATTCAGCTAATGACATAGTGTAAGTTGTCAGTTTTGTCGATTAGAACTCAAAAACATTTTTTTTTATATTTCTTGAAATCTCCAAACTTGTTTTATTTGACAGAAACGGTAAAGGTTAAAAACTTTTCACACAAAATATTTCAGAAATTGAGTGGTTTTTGTATTAAGTTTCGGTGGTCCAAAAACAATTGCTTTACTGAACCAGAGTATTAATATTATTAATGCATTAACTCTTTTAAGCATTTCCAAGTATCCTGACAAAACACTGAGTATTTTTGAATTCCTTGTGGTTGGCCATATGATATTAATATGATATTAATAGCATAGTACCACATTTGTTTTGTCGAAGACAATGTGCAAAAAATTTCATTATATCACGGAGGGAACTATAGTTAGTCAGATCCAACTATGTTATGATTATATACGAGCCTACCATGTTTACAATAATTACCATACATAACTTAGGATTAGCCATTTTATCAAGAACAATGTGTCTTGTGCATGTGTACCCAGAATGCAATCTCAAGTAATGACGTCTACAAATGAGAAAGTTTTTTTTGGATTTTGAGCAGACTCTATGCCGGCCGTTTGCCTATCTGTTTGTACGCTCAATTGCCCGTACCGAAATTACTTAAGTGCGCTTCTGAAATCTGTTATTGCATTTTCAATCCTAAGTCTACGTGCTTTCAGTGGGCTTTCGGTAACTGTGTAATGCCTCTCTAATTCATCCGTTACATTATTTCCAGCAATAACATCATGCATCGGTACACATATATACATAACTGGTCATTACAACCCTTCCGTTAGGTTGGGTATGTTGTGTGTGTTAATTTTATACTTGAGTGGCGGGACCTACAGTTTAAAGTCGACTTCGAACAACAGAGAGAAACTTTTCATGGCAATTAGGGGTTTGCGTCCTATTAGCCAACGCACTATCTAATAGATTACGGTACAAATATTAAGTCGAATTTTAATGTTGAATAGTAATTGGCAGAATCTAATTAAGAAATAATGCTTTCACGCGCAACCTCATAGAGTTTCAAACTGTTCGTTAAGATCTGTCTACGGGACAGACGTTGTAAGCTTCTTCGAGAAGTTATGGTGTGGTATCATGTAACCAATGTTCGTAAAAGTACCATCCATCAGGATCCAGCGCAATTGTCCTGTCAAATATACAAAGATGGTGTATCCGCGGAGCACTTACAGATGAAATCCAGCGGAAAGACAGGTAGATTGTCTCCAGCGCCAATTCGGGGTTAATTGTCATTCAACGGCACACCTGCCATGTTAAGTGAGGTCTAATCTTGTATAAGACCAATTAATAGGAGCAATCAGTCAGTTCCACTATCATTAGCAATATGTTCGCAGAGTTCCATTTAATACTCTTCTAGTGATGTGATCTTTTGTAATATTTAAGAATGGTAATAAAATAGTATGCGGGAGTTAAATATTGTTTTGAAACAAATTTGACATTCGACACGCAAATTGTTGCTTTTTTATTTAAAAGTCATCGTATTCCTGGGAAATTTCAGTAAATATTATAAATTTGTGTACCCATTTTGCGGTTCGTATTTGTACTTTATTTATGGATTTCATTTTATTCCATTATAGTGGTACCATATCTTCAATATTTTCGGCGAACATAAGTGTAGCAATAGATTTTTTCAATGCAGAATCTCATACTTCAGGTTTTAACTGTACACTTCTCATTCTTACCCAACTCCCTTTTTTTAATATTTTTAATAAATTTTGCATACATACATACATATGTATATTATTATGTTTTTATACTACATGAGTAGAATATTTTAAATAAATTATTACATCGCATATGACAATAACTTCTTTGCTCTCTTTGCTACATAGCAACAAATGTGTAGGTGTATGTGTAGATGGTACAAGACAATAGTATAGGAAAAATTCTCTCATATCATTTGGTTGATGTTATAATCTGCTTTTTATAAATTCTTCTGTCGTTCTTAGTTTTGGTTTCGATTGCGTCTGTCTTTGCGTTTGGAATTGTATTTTTTAACCCTGTATTGCATTGCATGCATGTGTTATTTCAGAAGTATTATTTATTGTTGCACAATAAATTCAATTCCGTTTCTGTATCCTTTTCAATTTCTGTATTTGTTTTTTGTAAAATTTAAAGTGGAAATATATGCATTTTCCATCATACGTTTATTTATTGTTTTTTGTATGCATTTTCGCTTGTTAACATACGCAAATAAATGCCACACGCACGTAAATATGTTTTAAATGTGAGTACATACTTAAAACATCAATATATTGCAAATGCGTATTTTATTTGTCGTTAATGGTTTCAATATAAACATCACAGTACGTGTTTTAAATGCAATGACTTGTTTGGATTGTTAATTTTCGAAATATTATGTGACATCTTAAATTTATACTATGTTCAGATATGCACTTTTATTGCATCAATATTCTGTTAATTGAGTACAATATTTTAAGTGTTCAGGCAGAATAATATACGCAGTTCAGCTGCTTATTCAATATTCATTTGACAGCTGGTTAACAAAACAGCTGGTTGTTTCAACAACATTGTTTTTTATTTTGTTTTTTGTCATTGTTGACATTTGAGTTGTCAAATATCAACAGAAAGTGTTAGGTTAATTGAAAAAAGGCTCACTAAAACACTTATGACAGCGCTGCATTTTAAGCAATTATTAATTGAAACTTTATATGAAATATTGACCTCAATAATGGCGTTTATTGCGATTTTCGCAATAAAGGTGCATATCTGAACACCGTATTAGATTATTCACTATAGCCTAGATCAGTACAGGTTATGTAAAGGTACGATTTATACACGGAACTCGCCGTAGTCTAGTAGGTATTGCGTCAACATATTAGACGCGAGACCACGGTTGAAACCTCAGTTCTGATATCGGCGACTTCCTCTCACCAGATTTCTGACAAAAGTCCTGAAGAAGAGTTTCTCAAACAATCTGTCATTCGGAGTCGACTTTAAACTGTAGGTACCGCCCCTCGTGTATAAAATTAACACGCACAACATAAGTGTTGTGATTATCTAGCTCGTAATTCTGACTGAACTAATGTAATGACCGATTATGTATGTGTATGTGTGTGAAATATCATCGAAAGAATATAACAAATGCCCGACACGGTTTCTCTGATCAAAGCGTATCCAAGGCGTAAAATCAGGCTGAATTTTACTGAAGGCATTTTTATGTTGGATTTGAGAACTGCTAAGATTTGTGTCTTATTTGCAAACACCTGCGACTTGAGGAAACCCTACAAGAAAATGTCTAGCGAGTTCAAATAGCACAAACTCGATAACCACTTAATATTATGTCCACGTGAAATGAACATGCTTAAATCACTGGTATAGAGGCACGTAGCACTGACCTGCTGAAACACATATTGTAGTACACAGATCATCGAAATGAAGCCGTTGATCAAAGAACTATAGTGCACGCTGCCGACAGTGATTGCATGGCCAACATCAATGAAATATGAACTAATTTTGTTTGACCATTTATCCAGAAATGGGGTCATTGCTGAAGATGATTTCTCGTTGAAAACTAGGCTAAGTTGTCAACCTCTCCAGAGCCTGTTCAGTGAATACAAGTCATTGTCTATAGTTTTCCATGATGATTATACCAAACAGAATACTTTTTGAAAGACCTGATATAAAGTCAAATATTTTAAAAGTATAGTTTAGCCAATGTTTCCGTTAGTTTTTCGTAACAAGTACTTCAAATGGAAGTGTAAAAGTTAGTTTCGATGTAATTAATGTTTGAGTTTATATTCAAAGAGAACAAATGGAATAAAATAAAAAATTAATTCGACCTAAATAAAGTAAAAACATAAAATAAATATAAAAACAATTTATATAAAAAGATTGTAAAGGGTGTTTTTTATAGAGGTATAGAACTTTTAGTTGGCATTACTTTTCAAGATGGCGACCGATTTAACAGCTGTCAAGTGATTTATTCTCAGTTTGGTTTGGCAATTCATCATGAATAGACTCACGCCTGAACAATGCTTGCAAATAGTGCAATTTTATTCCGAAAATAATGGTTCTGTGCGGAAAACGTATCGCGCACTACGTCCATTTTATCGTCGACAAAATCGTCCATCAGAGCAGTTAATTCGATTAACCATGGAACGTTTTCGCACCACGCTTACTCTTATTGATAACTCGCATCCCCAGAGATGCTGTACGGTGCGTACAGAAGAAGCTATTGCTGCTGTAGAGCGTAGCATTGAGGAAGACCCGAATGAGTCCATCCGCCATCGAGCACAGGAATTGGACCTGTGTCCATCCACTTTATGGAAGATTTTGCGGAAGGATCTTGGTTTGCGTGCTTACAAAATCCAACTCGTGCAAGATTTGAAGCCAAACGATCATCAAGTAAGGCGTTGATTCGTCGAATGGGCCCAAAACGAGATTACCGTTTTTCAGATGCAGGTTCAGAAACGAAATCGTTTTCATCTTTACTTGATGTGCCCTGGGGGCTTTCATAGCCTGAGTCTGATAGCATAAGAAAAGTTCTTATCTCTTCTGGTTTCATTGTTCCAAAATAAGTAAAGATTTTGTCATTTGTATTCAATTCAAAACACATAAACGAATGAAATATTTATACTACTTATTCTCTTTTTTTGGTTTTGTTGCAGTTTGTAATACCGTTACGAAAACAAAAACACTTGCGTGTTTTTATCAAATATTTTTTTGTTTTGTTTCTAGTTATGATGTCTTCAAGGCCCATAAAATTGTTACTAAGCTCGTATCATATGCGAAAATTGATTTTGTTGCATTGGGTAATTTTGACCCAAAAGTACAATATGCGTAAGTTTTTTTACATACGCTTTATGGAACGATCTACAAAAATTATATTTTAAATTTTAATATATATATTTAAAAAAATATATTTAATTAATATTCAGTAAAAAAATAATTGTACAGAAGTTTCAAAACAATCCGCTGAGTATTTCAAGAATAAATGAGCAATAAAAACTGTTTGGGCAATTTTGACCCATTAATACAGGAAAAGGGTTCAAGAAGACCTCATAAAAACTTATAAGCAAAATACATACATACTCTTGTGCATACAATCTTATCGGTGTTGAGCACATGAGCAATAAAAATTCTACTCAAATTTTTTGGTAAACGTATACCACAACTGTAGCAAATACTTGCATAACGCCCCATAACATTCAAAAGCTCTAACTTTACTTTCACTGTTTTTTATAAGAGTAATGCATGTATTGAATTGAAATAAAGGCTTTTGCATAATATTTAATAGGCATAGAGGTCACATATTCTAGTAAGCAGCGTGTTGGCAACTTAGACGTAAGCCCACAGTTCGAACCCCAGGTCAGATATCAAAACGTAAATATGAAAAAATATTTATTCGCTGACTTCCTCTCAGTAGCATTCTGGCAAAAACTCTGTGAGAGAGAGAGAGAATAAAATTGTCATGAATAAGTTTCTCAAAAATCAGTCGTCCGCATTAGACTTTAAACTGCAGGTCCCACCACTCATGTATAAAAATTAACAGACACAACATAAGTGGTTTGAGAAACTAGGTCGTAATGCTGTCTGAAGGGTTGATCAATGATGTATGTAGGCACAGAGGACTTCTTATTTTCTGGTAACAAATTCACCTAATGAGGGTGTACGTAATTTTGTGTTGTTATGACATTACGGATTTTATGTTACGATACTTTCATATTAAATTGGAAATTGTGTACAAGTGCTCTTTGAATGTTTGTGATAACAATTTCCAATTCTAATCTGGACAATAAATTCTTTATGCTTTTTTCCATTGCATTCAAGTGTAAATGAAATAGTCTGTTGTAGGCATTTTACAGTTAAACTGAAAATAATGTCATTAACGCAAATATATTAGATTACAGTGTCTAACTATAGTAAGAATTTGTTATATTTTCCATTAGTGGCTTTGGTATGCCACATATACATATTGTGATTATCCTTATTCTGTTGAATTTAGTCAAAGATGACAGGCAATACGAGGCCAATAAGCTTCGTCTCTTTGTTCCATTCCAAATTTACAAACAGAAAAATTTATGTTAGGGAATAACGAGCTATTGGCACTTTTTTTATTAGAGTAAGAGACTGTTAAAACTGCAATAGGGCTTCGTATAGTCACACAATCCAAGTAAAAAACAGTAGAACAGTCTACTCAGATGATACCAAGTTAAAATGAGGCAATCAGAGCACATGTACCCTGTTCATCATTAACGCAATCTTCAATGATATTGTTATGTACCAGAATTTACATAACAGTTATGTTTCAATGGTCTGAAATTTCCCTGAGAATACTTGGCCTTCATGGGCGAAAATAGATGTCTGTTTGAAGTTCGCTATTCTACACAACCTGCCCATTTTGAGATATAGACTTTATGAATATACGAAAATATTATGTGAAAAGCCTTATGTATTTACTTAATGGATCATTACAACCCTTTAGTCAAGATTTCAACCACCCATGTTGTGTGTTAATATTCATAAATAACGGAATCAACAGCTTAAATTCGACTCCGACTATAATTTTTTCATAAACTATTCTGGGTAATTTTATTTTACTATTAGAGCTTTTGCCAGAAACGTGCTGAGAGGAAGTCGCCGAAGAAATACTTTTTAATATTTCATTTTGTTTGAGATGTCTGAGTTGGTGATTCAAACAGGGAGTTCTCGTCTAACAAGCCAACAAAGTCGTGTATATACATTAGCCCATCCTCTCAAGGGGGTCACTGAAGGAAATAGATTCATATTTCCTTTTTTTTAGATATCAGAGTTGAGGTTTGCACTTCGAACCCTAGCCTAGTACGACAACACTCTTAAAAAACACTTTCGTTTGTTCTGTTAGAATGTGTCGCAATTATTAATGTCAAAATTTTTATACTCACAGCCTTTTCCACGTAGTTAAATCGGTAGCTCAGCTTTTACGCATTAGAACTTTAACAATACTTGGTATAATTTAAATAAAAATTTAAATAATTGTTAGATTAAGTTTACTTTGAAAATATTGTAGGTTATGCCGAAATTTATTCGTGTATAGTCCTCAATTCCGAAGACACATAATTGTTTTAATCTAAAGTTTCCTTAGAGAGTGAAAACACCGCACTTAAAATTGTCGAAGAATGACGGTTACATCAGGCTTTAGAACGCAAAATTCCATTGAATTCATCCATGAGATAGATGCCTCTACAAAGAGGCAGACAAATGGTCAGAAACAAATTTCACTTATTTATGAAATCAAAGTGAGATTAAGACTCTTTTTACAAATAAACCAGACTGGCCAAATATTAAACTTAGCCTAAGTCCATATTAGATATTTCATAGCCTAAGAACGCCTGTAAACCACAACAACTTCTTAGAAGATGTAACGATGAAGAACATTTTCTTTGTAATTTTTCTATGCTTGGAAAAATTAGAAGAATAATTCTTGGGTACCCAGAATTTATTTGTAGAACCTATCTAGTTAAAGATGAACTGAAGAAAATTTAAATCGTTAGAAAACTAAGGGGATGTCTGAGAGCTGCCAACTAGAAATTGTAATTGTATGACGAAATGTGGGATATTTTTGGTACAACGGTATGTATGATGGAACAGGTAATGGTGTTACAAAGCGACTTTATAGGATGTTCCAAGTCAGCCATGCCTATTCAATCTAACCTAGCCTAAGGATAGAAAAAAAAATTATATTTCTCTTGAAGTCACCGCAGTCTAATAGCCAGTGTGATGGCTTATTAGATGTGAGTAGTGATTCAAAATAAAACAAAATATGCAACAAATTTTCTGGCAAATATACTGAGAGTATATAAAATTTGTCGTATGGAGTCAACTTTGCACATTACATACCACCACTGTATAAAATTAACGCAATCTTTACTAGATTGGTGTAATGACCAATTAAGTACAACAAATTCTCAATAAATTTCTTACGCCTATCCGTACTATCACAATGAAGACAATCGCAATAATTCTCACTTTCTTACTTTCAAATTTCATCCTCAACGTGTCCAATACATTATCCTTGTTTAATGTTTGATGTGTTGCTGGTTCGTTTTTTAATTATTGTTTTTGTTGAAATGAAACACAATATTGTTTTTATAATTTTAAATTCAATGTAAGTTTGATTTATTGTTTTATTTTATACAATGTTTGGTTGTAATTTTAACTTTAAGTTAAGTTTGTTTTGTTGGTTTTGTAATTTTATTTGATTTAATTTGTTAAATACAATGTCTATGTTTTTTCTTTTGTCTAAATTCAATTTGTCTTTTTTTTGTTGGTTTTGTTTAAAGTTAAATTCAACCCTGTTCTATTTTTGTTTATAGGGTTTAGTTCACAAATTCACTAAATTCAATTTTAAAGTATTATTTTGTTCACAGATTTGTTTTAATTTCTAGCTTATTTCATTTACTTATTTTTATTGGAGGAAAGGGTCACAATTTAATGTTGTTTGATTGACTACCGAAACAAGAGTGAGTTTATGTATAAATTTGATCTTAAGATTAAGCATAAGAACATAAAAAAAAGCAAAGAGAAAGAAATGACAAAAATAAAATAAAAGAAACGCTACTCTATGTTATGTATAACACTGAACAATCCTAATGACGTATACTAGTTTGGTATTCTTATTTTGCAGTTTTAAAAAATTGTTTTTTGTTTGACATGAATGAATCCATACACCCGAATAAAAATCAAATTCTTTTGAAGTTAAAGAAAGAAAAAACCTTTTCATTGTCAAATGCACCCGAATATTTTGAAGATTTGAAATAGTTTGACATACACACACACACACATTAAAAATAATTTAACATACATACATAGTTTAACATACATACATAATATTGAAACTCCTACAACAACTGCTTTCGTACCTTACGAGAGTTTACAAGTCATCGTGATTTGTGGAAAAGCTGATACGAAATGTCATAAATAAAGTATGAGCACTTGTGTACTCATAACGTGCTGAAAAGGAATTGTCATTCAATATAAACCATAAAATGGAAAATGTATGTTATTCAAGGTATTTAAGTTTAAAAGCAAACCCATTGCATAAAACGGTAGAGTAGATGCCATGAATTGTGTTTGTCATGAAACTAAATTTCAGGCGTAGTAAATAATTTATTTTAAATGAATATTTAAAATTTTGGTTCAAGTTATAAATCTTTAAATACAATTGATTCTAATTTGGCAAAGGCAGTAGACATTGATTTTGGTGAAAGTAATTAAGGATTGTGTATTTGATCCCAAGTAAATGTGAATTAATCGTTCCATTTTAATTTTGTTTAAATTAGATTTCGTAGGCAATTATTAATTCAGTTAGAAATTCTAAAACTTAATAAGAAGACATCATTCTGCGTCTGCAAATAGTAGAATCGAAGCGTTGATGTTGTATCCCAGAATAAAATATTCTTAATCTATTCTAAGCTTTATTGTAAGATTTTGAAAAATTTTGTAAATTTAATTTGAAAAATTTTTTTTTAATATTTTTTTATTTTTTTAATTTTTATTAATTTTTAAATAAGAATATATTTCATATGTACATACATATAAATTAAAGTCAGAATAAAATGCTAAAATACAAGCTTTTCTTCTGGTATTTCTGGAAATTTCAATAAATGTAGTACTTCAGGGGTCAATGCTGCTTTTTTATATACAGGAGGTTTTCGCACAATGTGTATGCGGTATTATCGCGCATTATTTGTTTTTTTATACGCCAAATCTCGGTGATAATATTATACGTGCCTTAAAGTAGGTACTTCAGACGTTCGTATAAAACTAATTTGTTGTTGAACCGTGATGAAGAAAAAATTTATCGATTATAGAATTTTTTTTTTTCTCTTACCAAAAAAAAAGTAAATGTTTAAATGGAATAGAACGAAAATAATTTTCCAGGTTCTAGAAGTAAATTCTCGTGATATTAACTGCGAATAAGTTGAGCTTCAAAACAAACAAAAAAGTTACAAACTTTTAAGAATGAGCAATTTCATGTAACTGTTTCACAAATAAATATTATTCGCGCGAACACTACAATACTCACTAGAAGGTTGTGTGTATGCTTTACTTGCTGTCTTTGTCTTTTTCTTTCTTCTTCTTTCCTTTTTTGTAAATGCAACAACAACTAAGACAGTAAATTTTGTTGAATGATTCACGTCACTCGAATCATTTATGAGTATTACAAGTATTTTTCTAAATTTATGAATCTGAATGAGTACGCTTATGAGTTTGATGTCAACGTTGTCTTCATACTCATTGCAACCTGTACTTATAAATCAATGTTGTACTGAGTACGAATGAACCAGAGGAGCTAAATTTCAACATTGTTGAATCACTCATACTCGAAATTTCATGAGTACTTATGAGTAGCGAAAAAAAGATTCATGGCTGATCTCTGGTGAGGACACGGTTCAAACCCCTGGTTCGACATCTCTAACAAAACGAGATATGAAATATTTCTCCGATGACTTCCTCTCAGCAGATTTCTAGCAAAAACTCTGAGAGTTAATAAAATTATCATGAAAAGTTTCTCAAAAACCTGTCGTTCGCCCGTGAATTTAAACTGAAAAAATTAACACACACAACATAAGTGGTGTGAGAAGTTAGATCGTAATACTGACTGAAGGATTGTAATAACTAATTATGTATGCATGTATGTGTGTAATAATTAAAACGTATTGTGACTAAATTTAAATTTTGAAGATGAAGATAATCTCGTACCACTAAACAGACAGTCTTCTAAATATAGATATTTCTACACACAAATAAGCTGAATTTCCTTTACAGGCTCTTGCTTAATGAGCCAACTCACTACCTACTAAAATATCCCACCTTCTCTTATCTATGTCAATGAGATAGGGACAATTCAAAACTTGAAAATCAACATTTGGTAGCAATTGACCGAAAAGTTTATGAAAAATGTGGTTCCAGATTGCTTCTTGCCGGCCACGAAATAATATTTAAATATTGACGTCATAAAATTTTCTCTAACAAAACCTATTCCATATATTTCTTCCTTTTATTTTTATTATTACTTTATTATTATTTACTTTTTAACTGCGAAAAAAATAAAACGATTTGCAAAGTATTTTAAATTTTTTCTACCAACAACAATATCCATTGAAACGAACTAATGAATACTGAATAATAAAACAGTTCAAAAATAAATCAAAATGGCTGGTTTAAATGGGTTTTCTGGGTTTAATTTTTTTTTTTCTTTTAACATTAAACAAAAAAATTTCTGTTATTCCCTCACTTATGCTATTAAAATTGAAAATTTCAAATGAATTTTATTTGAAGTGCTCATTAACAATAACTACGAGTTATAAAAATCAAATACAACTAAAACATCCAAAACTAATGGTATTTAAAATGGAAATTCACGCTCCTTCTCCCTAAATATTTCTAATGTAAGTTTTCCTACAACAAATGAAAAATTTTTGAATAGTAAAATCAAAATAAATAAATAAATGAAAAATAAATAGAAAAAAAGAAAAATTATAGAAAATGAAAGTGGTGGACTAAGTTGTTGTTTCTTGAAATAAACAATGTGTACAAAACTTGGCCGTGGTAGTCATTAGAGGGAAAATTTTTAAAATGTCTGTCAAAATATTTTTGAAATTTATTTGACGATTATTTGACTGTTGCAGCAAAACTTTAGATAAATAAATAACACCACACAACAAATAAATGAAAATTTCTAAATTGGATATTATGTTGTTTTTTTCGTTTATTTGAAATTAAATTCTTTTTTTTTCTATGAGAAACAGCAGATAGACAATAAGGTTGCACTAAAGTCAAGTACAGTGATGCACTTTATACGTTAATGATGGAAAACAAGCAAGAATTCCATGGCGCCCTATTTATTGGGGTATAATTATAATGCTATAGACACTGTTGGAGAACAACAAATTAATAATTATTTAGTTAAACATATTTTTATAATGTAGCACATTTATATTATCATTTCTAATAATATTCTTAAAGTACCACTGTACTTGCTATAATTTATCCATTATCTATCTTCTTTCTTTGCTATTTTCTATTTTACACATACATACACACATAGATGTACAAGCTTTGTCACGCGATTTTCTACCTGCTACTAAGCTAACCGGTTTTTATACATATCCTTGTTAGTGTAAACGACCCTTTTTTATTATTTGATACAATTTTGTAAGAAAACAGAATTATTTTGGTTTGCCTAAATTTTTATAATTCTGATCGTGAAAGCTAGAACATCACTGCCTTGCTGCTAATTGTATAGCTAGATCAGTAATTTATAGTCATACTGCCTTGCTGCTAATTTATATTTATTGAAAGTTAAATCATTTAAAGTTAAATTTATAATAATAAGTATTTTTAAATAATAAAATTAAAATAATAAATAAAATTAAAATAATAAATAAAATTAAAAATAATAAACAAAATTAATAAAGTAAAATAAAACCTCAATCTTAAACATTGGTGCTGAAACCCGAGAAATATTGTGAAATATTGCCTTTTGAATTATTGCCTTTTGGGAAGTATTGTGTAAGCTTGCCCATACTGGACTCTTGCCTATTTTGGAATCTTGTCCATACTGGACTCTTGCCTATTTTGGAATCTTGCCTATGGTGGTAATATTGCCTATTCTGGAAGATTGCCTATAATTAAGTTTTGCCTACTGTGGAATCTTGCTATTGCCTACACTGAGGTCTTGGACAACATACATCGGCTACTCTGGCTTGGAACTGCTAATTGGAAGAACTCTGCTGGATACTTGGACTCTATACTTGGGTTTGAATTACGTTAAGTTAACCTGCGTTACTACTGCCTTCCTTTGTGATCCAAACCGTATGTATTATGAAATTTATCTAAAAAGTGTGTTTTTTAAAAGCATTAATTGAAAAGAAATTAAAATGGAAAATTTAACGAAATTAATCGACGAACAACGCTTGTTGTTAAGAAATTTGCAACATACTACAGAAGCATACCAGTCTAAAACTAATGTTACTCGTGGTTATGCTCAATGTGTCTTGGAAGAAATCGAGTCTTCTTACACTCAGTTTAAAGATATTCATAAACAGATTTTGGAAATTATTCGCGAAAATTCGTTTAATATGAGTGACGTACCTTACTTCTCTGAGGACGTGTATTATAATTTTCAGAACGAATTTTTATTGTTAAAGGGTCAGTTAGTTGATATATTAAATGAACCTGTTAATCCTCATGTATCAACTATCCATTCAAGTACGTTTGCAAACTCAACACATAATAAAAACGAAACTATAGCAGTTGAAGCTCGTTTGCCTAAAATAGATCTACCGGTATTTTCTAGAGACTCTGTCTCTTGGCTTTCATACAAAGATATGTTTGTGTCGTTAGTTCATAATAATCAGGCGTTAAGTAATGTTCAAAAGTATTATTTTTTGAAAAGTTCGTGTTCAGGTATTCCTTTAGATATTGTGAATGAATACCCTGCTTCAGACGCTAGTTATAGCTTGGCTTGGAATGCCTTAAACAATCGTTATCACAACAAAAGAAAAATTGTCGACATGGTAATGAAAAAGTTGTTTTCAATACCTTCTTGTAATGGCTCCGCTGAAAGCATTCAGATTCTCTTAGATACGACGCGTAATAGTATTGCTTTGTTGCGCACATCAGGAGTCAATTCTAATGGTTGGGATGCTATTCTAATCTATATGTCCGTTAATAAACTGGATCAGCAAACTCGTAAGGAATGGGAACAATCTTTAAAAGCTTCTACTGAAGTTCCACCCATTACTACGCTTTTTGAATTTTTGGAAACATCCTTCAGAACTTTAGAAACAATTAATGATTCTCATTCTTCGTATCAGAGCACTCAATCTAGAAGTTTATATCAAGCAACAAAAAAAAGGTTTCTAAACGCAATGTTCATGTGACTGCAACTAATAACGATACAAATTGCCCTTGTTGTGACAAGCGACATCCTTTATCTAAATGCTTTAAATTCGCAGCTATGTCCTCTGACAATAAGCGCAACTTTTTAAGCGAAAAGAGAATTTGTAGAAATTGTTTAAATATCGGACACTTTAGTATCAACTGTCATTTAAAATCAAATTGTCAAATTTGCCAGCAGAAGCACCACACCACTGTACATAAGGAATATGGAAAAGCAAATAGAGCTGATAATAATTCATCTGACAAGGTCATTGAAAACTTAGTTTGCAACTGCAATATTCTAAAAGATCAGCCTCAAGTACTCTTAGCTACAGTGCGTGTAGTAGTCAAAACACCCAGCGGTCTTTTTTATTTAAGAGCAATTCTTGATCAACGCGCTCAGGCTTCATTTATTACTCAAAATGCTGCTGAATCTCTAAAACTACAAGGTATTAAAACTCATTCTCAAATAAACGGTGTTTGTGGTAAGGATTACACTGCCACAAAACTAGTTCAAATTGGTTTGTCTTCAAATTTTGAGCCAAATTTTGAGATGGTCTGTCAGAGTTTTGTTTTACCTAAAATTACAGCTTATCAGCCGCAACCAATAGATTCGAAAATGTTGTCAAGTTTAAAGAAACTTAATCTGGCTGATCCAAATTTTATTGAACGTGGTTCAATCGACTTACTCTTGGGAGGAGATGTCTACAGTAATATAATTTTACCTCAGCAAAGAAAATTTAATAACTGCTTATTCTTACAACTTACTCATTTTGGTTGGGTAGTTTCTGGGCGTACATCACAGGTCTCTTTTCCGAAAAATAATATAAATGTGAACGTGTGTGCTTTGGATAAGCAACTTCGTGCATTTTGGGAGCAAGAAGAAATAATAGAAAAGCGACTTCTTACAGAAGAAGAGGAACTTTGTGAGAAGTATTTCCAAAAGACCACTACTCGTGACCATACTGGTCGTTACACAGTTCATTTACCCTTTAAAGCTGCTTTAAAAGGATGTCCTTTGCCAATCTTTAATCATACTGATTATAACGCGCTTTCTCGGTTGAAGAATGTTGAAGCAAAATGTAAAAGGAATCCGATGTTTGGTAAGCTCTATGAAGGCTTCATAAAGGAATACGAAGAACTTGGTCACATGGTCAAACAGGGTAGATACCCACAGAATTTAGTTGAAAATAGTTATTTCTTGCCACACCACGGTGTACTACGAGATAGTAGCACAACGACAAAGTTGAGAGCCGTTTTTGACGGTAGTTCTAGAAGAACATTTCAACCCTCTTTAAATGAGGAACTGTCTGCAGGACCCGCTCTGCAAAATGATCTTCCTACTATTATAACACGATGGAGACGTTATCGTATTGGATTCACAGCGGACATAGAGAAAATGTTTCGCCAAATCAACGTAGCTAATGAGCACCAAATATATCAACGGATATTGTGGCGAGATTCTGATTCTAATGATATTAACATATACAATCTTACAACCGTAACCTACGGTACTAAACCAGCTCCATTTTTATCAATAAGAGTACTTCGACAATTAGCGCTGGATGAGAAAGAACAGTTTCCATTAGTCTGTAAGGTACTCAATACTGACACTTACGTAGACGACGTGATTTCTGGAGCTGATGATTAGTCTAAAGCTCTAAAGCTTCATTTGGAGTTGTGCAAGTTATTAAATAAAGGTAAATTCAACCTACGTAAATGGTCCTCTAACTCTATGGATCTCATGGAATCTATTCTGACTGAACTTCGAGCAGATTCTAAAGTTTTTGAAATTGAAAATGATAATTTACCAGAGGAACGTGTATGTGTAAATATATATTCAACTGTTACGGAACTAGAATACCCCGAAATTCTAACACGATTTTTATCTCTTAGCAAGCTAATACGCGTAACTGCGTACATATTTCGGTGTACTAAAAATTCATTATATAAAACAGAATCACAAATGACAGGTAGTAGTAAGATGACAGGTTTTCTTACCAGCAACGAGCTTAATTACGCCCGTATGAAGCTTATCAGAGTTTCACAACAGGTTGATTTTCCGAACGAAATACTTCAGCTCAGAGAACTCGGTCATATTAGTACTAATAGGACAGTTGCTAAACTGTGCCCTTTTCTCGATTCTTCAGAAATTATTCGATTTGGCGGTAGAATTCAAAACTCAGATTTAAATTACTTTTCTAAGCATCCAATTTTACTCTCGAAAAGAAATCATATGACTAATCTTCTATTTTTAGATGCACATAAAAGAACGTTACATGGCGGCTTAATTGAAATGCATTCATTTGTTTCTCGAGAATATTTCATTTTGTCAGCTAGAAATATAGCGAAAAAGGTGTTACGGCAGTGTATGGATTGTTTTAAATACAGCGCAAAGGCACCACAACAAGTTATGGGTAGCTTACCAAGTGTTCGTCTTAAGCCAGCACGACCTTTCAAGCATAGCGGCGTGGACTATGCAGGACCAATTACTATAAAACAATCAACTGCACGAAATTCTGTCACCACAAAAGGTTATATTTGTTTATTTATTTGTATGATAACGAAGGCTATACATCAGGAAGCTGTGACCAGTTTATCCTAGCTGCATTTCGACGCTTTATATCCAGACGTGGAAATTGTACCGACCTGTATTCTGATTGCGGTACGAATTTTGTTGGTGCTCAGAAAGAACTGGAACTTCTTTACAAAAATAAATCTTCTGTACCTAAAGAGCTCGCTGAACTTCTGGCCTCTGATGGAGTTACGTGGCACCTCATACCACCAGCATCACCTAATTTTGGAGGACTGTGGGAGGCAGAAGTTAAGTCTACGAAACATCATTTGCGCAGGGTTATGCATAATCGTATTCTTACTTTTGAAGAGCTTACAACGCTTCTTACTCAAATCGAGAGTTGCCTGAACTCTAGACCATTGTGTCCTATGAACAACGATCCTTCTGATGTTAACGCTCTTACACCAGCGCATTTTTTAATTGGCGAACCATCTGTCTGTGTACCAGAAGAAGATTTACTTCAAATTAACATCGATCGCTTATCCAGATGGAAAGTCGTCGAGAAATTAAAGCAACATTTTTGGCGCCGCTGGTCTCGCGAATGGCTTTGTCGGCAGGCTAGACCTAAATGGCTAAAGGTCTCGGGAAATGCTAAAGTAGGTGACTTGGTGATTATGTTTGATGAACGTTGTCCACCCGGACAATGGCCTTTGGCTCGAGTTCAAGCAGTACACCCTGGTAGTGATGGATTCGTGAGAGTAGTGACGCTGTTACCGAATGGAAGACTTTTTAAACGTCCTATTTCTAAAATAGCTTTTCTACCTAATTTAGATACTCTTGGTGAAAATAATACTCCCTTAAGTTAAACACTATCGTGCTTAGGGGGGGGAGAATGTTGGGGAACAACAAATTAATAATTATTTAGTTAAACGTATTTTTATAATGCAGCACATTTATATTATCATTTCTAATAATATTCTTAAAGTACCACTGTACTTGCTATAATTTATCTATTATCTATCTTCTTTCTTTGCTATTTTCTATTTTACACATACATACACACATACATGTACAAGCTTTGTCACGCGATTTTCTACCTGCTACTAAGCTAACCGGTTTTTATACATATCATTGTTAGTGTAAAGAATCCTTTTTTATTATTTGTTACAATTTTGTAAGAAAACAGAATTATTTTGGTTTGCCTAAATTTTGTAACAAATTATTATAATTCTGATCGTGAAAGCTAGAACATCACTGCCTTGCTGCTAATTGTATAGCTAGATCAGTAATTTATAGTCATACTGCCTTGCTGCTAATTTATATTTATTGAAAGTTAAATCATTTAAAGTTAAATTTATAATAATAAGTATTTTTAAATAATAAAATTAAAATAATAAATAAAATTAAAATAATAAATAAAATTAAAAATAATAAACAAAATTAATAAAGTAAAATAAAACCTCAATCTTAAACAAACACAATAAATGGGAAAAATTTCTTGGCTGCACGAGGCGGACTGGTTTTAAATTTCGAAATTTATGTTGATACAGTAGCTCAGGATATTTTGAAAAATCGTGGTCTAGGAGCGATATTGTGGAAACACTTTCTCGACAGATTTCACACAAGTCTGAAACTGGTGGATAACTTAAAAGAGTGCTTAAGTGGAAATTTTTTGGAGGCAAATGTTATGACAACAAGGATGGGCCATGCTGCTTAGCCCATCCTAAATCTAAAGTCAGACAACCGGTCAAAAAAAAAATCAAATTAGGCATCCTATTCCATTAGGAGCCATTTATCGGTTTATATTTAAACCAGCGGTTATTTAGAATCTGGGAGTCTCCGTAGTCTAGTATTGCATAAATGTACGAAAGACACATTCAGCAAACATAACGTAGATTACCAACCCTGATAGTGGTTAAAGAAATCTCACAAGACCAAGTTTACATTTTAACGTATGAGTTCGACTTTGATGCCATCATGTTCAAACCAAAATGTAAGGCATAGTATAACCCTAGATCCGACATCTCCAACAAAACGAAATATAAAAAAATATTTCTCCGGGGACTTCATTTTTGCAGATTTTATGAAAAATGATTGCCAAGAAAAGTTTCTTAAAAATCTGTAGTTCGGAATCGACTTTAAACTGTAGATCCCGCCATTCATGTGTAAATGTTAACACATACAACATAAGTGGTGTTAGAAACTAGGTCGTAATCGTGGCCTAGGGGTTGTAATGACCAACTATGTATGTACGTTTGTATGTAAAATGTATTGTTAACCTAACGTTTTCCGGCGTCTGCTACTTTGGCGTATGGAGACTATGTAGCATACAAAACAGCGGTTTTGTAAATTGATTGTAAATATTTCTATTAATTTTAACTATTTTTGGGTTATGTAAGTTGTGGTAACATTTGTAGGAGCTTTTTATGTTATGAATATATGCGATACTAAGTACAAGTCATGTATGTATTTTGTCATTTATTGTATAATGTATACAAATATATTTGGTTAGATAATTAACCACATCTTTCTTTTATATTTTGACTTTAGCAAATTGGCTGATTACTAATTAAAAATTCACACAACTAAAATTTCTATTAAAGTTGCGTTTTTGATATTTAAACTTGTATTGCATTTACTCAATATTCAGGCCCGCATCCTTTAAACCAAATACTTAACCTTACTATTTAAACAATACTGTACTGATGTCACGTTAAAAGCACTGAGTATTTATTTGAATTTATTTCACATTCGCTTTTAATGTTCAATATTTTATTTTACGCATATATTCAGTGCAATTTTCTGGGAGCCATTGAACAATTGTGATTCTGATGAGGCAAACAAAATTTCATTTGTTGGTAGCCATCAGTATTCGGAGTCCAACGATTAACAAGCAGGACTGAAAAAATTAAAAATACAGAGGCTTTCCCATATTATTTAAATGGTTTTTTTTTTCAGATTTTATAACAAATGATTCCGTTATTGAAGTGATTCGTGAGTGGGAGGGATTTTGTGGCTGTGAGAGAGAAAATATTTAAAAAAAAATATTTTTTTTTTAAATATTGAATAAATGTGATAAAAATTAGCACAACACTTTAATTCTTGAGTTAGCTAGTGAGAGCTACCCCAACCAAAAGTATTATGAGAATATTATTATAATCTGTTCTCCATATTTTAACCTTTTTTAATTTTATTTCACTTCACTAGCATAAAATGTTTTCGACACCAATCAATCATTAATCCAGGTTAAGTAAATTTAGGACAATTATTACAACTTCCCGTTAGACTTGGGTTTAGTTAAAGGTAACTTTAGTTAAAGTGAACTTTAAAGTCACCTTTAACTTATTTTCGTTATTACAACTTACAAATAAAATAAAGTTAACTTTTTCAAAAGTATGGCAGTGGCAGATCTAAGAAGCGATAAGACTGTTCAAATTAAACAAGTTTCGTTTAAATAAAAAAAAGTGGTAACGACGGGCTTCTTTTTTTGTTGTATTTGCTCATTCTGTTAATATTTGAAGTTGCCATATTGAAAATAATATAAAATCTGATAAGATTAGGCATAAGCTTAACTTTAAAAGTTACCAGTAGGATGATACTCCATTTAGCTTAACACTCACTTCTATCTTATTGGGTACTCATAATAATGAAAAACAATTTATCTGCCCGTTAAAATCCTCCCTTTAGTTAACGGCAAGTTGTAATAATGCCCCTTAATTATTTAGATTTACCAATGACATCCAAATTATCTTTATTTGATATTATTTCTTCGTATCTAATTTACTTCGAAATAGTTTTTGAATATTTTTTATTTTTCACTTTAATATAGTTTTTCGCCTTTAAGTTTTCGTAGAATTGTTTTTTTTTTGTCTAAATGCATAAATATTTTCGTTTATTTTACGGTTTTTTTTTTTTGGTGAACAAACAAAGCAAAACGAAACTATTTTTGTATGTAAGCTCAAAACATGGAAATTGAGTACAAAGAAAAGTTCTTATATTTTACCTCTAGGGAATTAACAGCTTGTAGTAATTTGGTAGCAAATGAAAAAAGAGAAGACGAAATAACATATTTTGGCACAAAAAAACGAAAAAATTAACCATAATTAAGAGACCAGCTTAAGACCAAACAAGTAAGAATATCCAAAGTCGGTAAAGAAGTACCATAAAATTTGTGTCAGCTGGAAATAATAGTTATTTAAGTACTGTCCTTATTTCATATAGTTTTATTATGCCTTTCTATTTAATATGCGTAACGATAAATACTACAATTATTAGATTTAGTTATGCGTATAAAATAATGGAATGCCGAATTTAAAAAAAAAAACAAATTTTCGATATTATTTGGGCGAACATCATAAAACTCTCTAAACATATGCTTCTATTATAAATTATTAGTAATAATTAGCAATTTTTATGGGAAATAATTTATTTTATTATTGGAAGTGTATTAAATTTAATGTCGTTATATGATACTGGTTGTGATACGATGTATTCCAATTGCTAACGATATGGAAACAGCGACACAATATAGTAAACCAAATCGACTCAGTTTTTGCCGACAGGAAGTCGCCGAAGAAATATTTGTTCATATTTCGTTTTGTTGGAGCTGTATGATCTGGAGTTTGAACCGTGGCCTCACATCTAATAAGCCAATATGCTACCTACTAGACTCTGGCGGCTAGATACCAATTTACCAGACATTGTTACATTAATATTGTTACGAAAATGGAAATGGTGTTATTAAAATGATAAACAAAAGCTCCAAAAACAAAACAATGGAATTGTTTACATAATAAACGAATAAACAAAAATATTGCAACAGCATCACTATAAAAAAGGGGTAAACAAAGTAAACAAACAGGCAAGAACAACACTGCAAGGACAAACGTAAACAAACAACAATAACCTAAACAACATTTATACATTTATAGAGAGTTCTCCTTAAAAAGCATTCATCAGAGTATTTACCAATCGATATAAAAGGCAAGACAAAGCAGGCAATGGGATCAGAAAGAATTCAGTCAGTCTTGTGTGAAGAAGCGTTGCATGTGAAGAAAACAGTTATGGTTTGAAGATCTCTGTTATAAAGATGTATTGAACAGTTGTTATTGTGTACGAGGTAGAGTGTAAGGAAGAATAACAATTAAAGCAAATTATTGTTGTTTTAATCAAGTTGTGAAAGGTGGCACACGGAATTGTGTGAACAATAAAGAATTCATTTAAAACTAAACACAATTTTTTTTTATTTTTATTTACAATCTACGAGCTCATATTTTTAACGTTTTTGAAAAGGTAAAAACGTAACAATACATATGTAGGTACATGGTACGATTTTCCTGAGAATTTTTAGTGATTTTATTTCTCACTGGAATCAACATAACGAACGCGGTAGCATAGGAGTATGTCGATAAAGTATTGACCGGACGGCCCGTTCAGATGATCACCGAGAAGTTACTCATTAACTGTCAAATTGACGGTAATTTTCATTTATTGCAAACTTTTACGTGGGCAGAATAATTTTCACAAGGCCAGAATTGCCTACGATAGACCGTTTAAACGTAAACAGGTCACTTGTGAAAGATAGGGGATTAAACACGTTGTTATACTCAGGCTGTAAAGGGCAATATAAAGTTTAAAGTGGGCCCATATGGTGTTAAGTTGCTGGAATGCAATGCCAATGTAAGACAGCCTAAGAATGTAATCTGTCATCCTTATTACGAGTGCGCTTGGGACGATTCCAATCATGTTGAATTGGAACCATAATAAGTTTCTCCTGTAGCAGCAATTGTAGCAATAAGGTCGAACTGGGCAATTTGCTGCGGCCCTATAAATATCCTTATGCAATGCCTGATTATATTATACATATTTACTTACTTTCTTGGTTTTTACAAACCTCTGGTCAGAACAACAACCTAGCTTCTCACATTACCCATGTGGTATGTATTAATTTTATCAATAAGTGTAGGGGTCGACAATTTTAAAATCAACTCCCAACGACAGTCATTTAGCAAACTTTTCATGGTCAGAAGGACAACTGACAGGAAGTCGCCGAAGAAATATTTTTTCATATTTCGCTTTTTTCGATACGTCTGAGCCAGGATTTGAATCGCAGGCTCGTATCTAATAAGCCAACAAACTATTACTACTAGAATACGAGGACCTCTTATTATATTTGTATATCGTGGATTATCATAGAAATTCTGAAGGCCAAAAAGATAATTCAGCCCGTGTGAGACAGACTGAAAAGTGAAAGTGCAGCCAAGAGGCTGGCCAACCCCAAGGTGAAACATACATACATAATGGGCCATTACAACCCTTCAGTCAGGATTACGGCCTAGCTTCTCACACCACTCATGTTGTGTGTGTTAATTTTATACATAAGTGGCGGGACCTACAGTTTAAAGTCGACTCCGAACGACAAATTTTTGAGAAACTTTTCATGGCAATTTTATTTACTCTCAGAGTTTTTGCCAGAAATCTGCTGAGAGGAAGTCGCCGAAGAAATAACTTTTGTATTTTATTTTGATGTCTGGCCTGGGGCTCGAACCCTGGCATTTCGTCTAATAAGTCAACACACTACCTACTAGACCACTGCGACTTCAAAAGCAGCGAATCCAACTCTTGTGCAGACTTTCTCGGGAATGCATAAAAAACACCAACAAATTCGGTTCGCTTTCGTTGCCCACAAAAGCAGCGAATGCAACTCTTGTGCAGACTTTCTCGGGAATGCATAAAAAAACACCCAAGGTGAAACAGAATATAATATTTCCGCAAAGTGACGTGATGAGCTGATGTATGAGGTACTAAATTTAATACAATTTTGTTTAATTTAATTTAAACAAACCGTTATGTACACCAAAGCACGCTGGGTTCTGGTTAGTTGCATTTAAATTTTAAAATGACCTTCATTATAGAGAAATTATAGAGAATATTCAAACAGAAAGTGTAATTTAATTATTGACATTCAACTTAGACGTCCTACTCAATGTTTATTAACAATTTATTCGATATCTTCATTTAACAAACTGCTGCAATCAAAACTTTCCAAAGCGGAAATATTTATTGTTATGGCATGAGATATAGATTCCGCTCTTCTGTTCATCAATCGAATACAGTGCTCGTCTCTCCCATACAGCCTTGTTATTATTTTTGTTTTGGTGTGTGTGGCTAAAATCCCTTAAATGATAATGCGACCAAATTACGCCAAACATTTCTGGTTATTTTATTTTATTTGATTTTTCAAATATTCAAAATAAATTGGAAAGCACTGGTATTCAGTCAGCATTGGGGACAATTGAAAGTTCTCTAAAGGTTTCTATGAATGTTTGTATTCAAACAAAAATGTATATACTTACATAGCCTGTTTGGAAACAGGAAAACAAAAATAATTTTATATTAATGGTTATTGTTGTCTTCCGAAAGCAATGAACAAACATAAAATAAATTGAAATTTAAAAGAATACTTTTTTCTGCTGATTGTAACAAGCTAAACTTTAAAACTATAACAGTTTAAATATTAAATATTGTATTCGACATACAGGAGATTTTTTGAACATTACAACCCATTAGTTAGGAGGATTACGACCTAGCTTCTCGCACCGCTTATGTTGTGTGTGTGTGCACCGCTTATGGTGTTATAGAGCTGTTGACGGTAATTACAAATAATGAATGAATTGAATGTAAAAAATATAACATAGAAATTATTAGAAAAAAAATAAACAAATTAGCAACCGTGTATGTAGACTTTTTTCTCTGACAGTAGCTAAGGAAATGAAGATAACAGGCAGGCATACCATTTACCAATATTATAAAAATATATAGAGTTTAGTGGAGAGTGATGAATGTAGTGCAAATATAGAACGAATCATATGCTTCATGATTACTGTCAGATAAGAAATTGTTAGAATTTAAAAAGCATTCTATTAATTTTTAAACACAGATCTGGTGAAATATTTCGTTATATAATCATTTAAGTTTTTACTTTATATCGCCTTTTAACAAATATGCTCGCAAATAATATGTTAATTCAATATTTTTCTTTAATGTTTAATATTTTTGTACAATTCTTTTAATTCTGTTTATTGTCTCCAGTTGACACTTCTTTTTCAGCTAATCTTCTGTACAATGAATGCCACTTTATACACAGTTGCTAAACTTCACTTGCTCTCTTTGATAAGCGAATAAAATCATTATTGTTAGACAACTAAACATTTTGATTTGAATACCATGGAAATCACAAAATCATTTCAATGTCGTATATTATAGAATTGTATTGCGTGTGATTTTCTAAGATTCCTGATAAATGACTGACAGTATGGGTAAATAATGTCGATTTTAGTTTCAATAAACTGAAACTTGATGGGCATATTGTTCTCCTTCTTTGATGTAAAGAATTTCACAGTAAAATTTAAATAACCCAGATTGTTTTTTATAAAAATATTATTGAAGTTCTTTTATTTTTTAACACTAAAGAATATGAATTATCTGATGAAATTTCCAATGTTAAAGTATCCAAGGCATTAAAAGGCACATTAAGCGGCAAAAGGCAAGGCTTTTTTTACATAATATTGTTACGACAATGCAAGCACGTACAAACCAAATACACATATCGTACGGTGCTCAAAATTACACAAATTAATGCGTAGGAATACATACATAAAGTTGCGGGACCTATAATTTAAAGTCATCTCCAAACAACAGATTTTTGAGAAACTTTTCATATCATTTTTATTTACCTTCTGAGTTTTTGCAAGAAATCTGCTGAGAGGCAGTGGGCGAAGAAATATTTTTTCATATATCGTTTTGTTGTGTTTCACTGTTTTACCATAATTATAACGAATTCTGCTCTAGTAAAATGAATCATCTATTTGTAGTCGATTGGTTTGTGGATCACACCATACATTAAAGAGTGAAGCCTTTCTTTAACAGTACTATCCGTATGTGAAATGCTTTTCCTACAGTAGTACTTCCTACCAGGAACTACTTTAAGTATAAACTGATTCAAATCTAACTTCTATAAACAATATTCTTGCGCTCTTCATGGGTCATCCTTTAATTGTTGGTTGTAAAACAAAAAAGTTAATAACTTTTAATGTATAAACTTTAAAAATAATATGGAAACTATGAGACATTTAACTTTTGTTTATATTCTAAAGTTTTGACTCGTAGGATATTGTTGAACATATGTATATAACTTGAGTCACCCATTATGAATGCTTTTTTAATTTAAAACTAAAAATATATATTTTTGAGATAGTCTTGATTTTCTTCATTGGATAGTAAAGAAGACATATTACGATTAAGTATGAAATAAAATATTTGTTAAACGAACTCAGCTTTGATAATGCGCTCATAATCTTCTTTTTTTTCCATAACTTTTCACAGAGATGTGGCTGTATAAGACTTATGATCGGAATTGAGCTCAATCTGGTTTGATCCGAAAATTCAAAAAATCAAAAAAATTCGTATGGCATTAAATCGCATGATCTTGGTGTCCAGTTGACATTAGAATTTCTCGATATAATTTGTTTTGGAAATTGTTGTTGCAATAAATCAAACGTGACATGCGTAATGTGGCGACTAACACTGTTTTGCTGAAACCACATGTTGTTCAAATCCGTGACGCCCAATTCAGGCCACAAGAACCCCGTTATCGTGTTCAGAATGCCGTTCAAAGTCACTGCAATTTGGGCCTCGTCTTCAAAAAAGTATGGATTAATTACGCTGCCTGAATACAATCGGCACCGGCTAGTTAGTCGTTGTAGGCGAATATTCTGATTAGCGGATACAACAGGTTGTGGTATCACAATGGGCGTAATGCTTGCCCAAGTTGGATCTCTTCCCTTATGAGGGGTCCGCCACCTTACCTAATCTAACGTAACCTAATAATGTTCCACTACCCTTTGAACGTGTTGTTGGCACTTCCTATGCTCTGTTGTTTTGAGCTTCTGCGTAAGCTTAATTTTATACTCATGAAGTTGGAGGTATTTTGCCAAATTCGGTACGTAGTGCTTCATGAAATTTCGTGAATTGATGCAGAACTGATAAAGTCAAGTTTTCGGAGACAACTCTTCAAATAGTTGACTCATTGGGTGCACTTTCTCGTTTAAATTTACAAATTGCGCTCTTACTAAATCGCAACACATTACTTGACGTATTTTTTGTTTCTTTTTGTTTTGTCTACATACAACAAATTTAATCCATGTTTGTTTATTTTTGTTCTTTACAAAATAAATGATAACAATAAAGATTCAGATTGCGAAGAATAAAATGGATAAGTAGGCTAAAAAGTTTTTCCGTTAATAAGAACAAATAGAGAAACAAATAAAAAATGAAAATGTTTTTTTATAATCATGGCTATGCAAACCTTAGGGAAAAATTTTAAATTTTAGTTTGCAAAAAAAGCCGCTTGGAACTTTTTTTTATGGTACTTTTTTTCGCTTGGCTCTTTATTCCACTTGGACTTTTCGAATTTTATTTCTTATTTTTGCCTTTATTGCTAATAATTTATGTTTCTCATAAACTTGATTTATTCATAAAGAAAGAACACTGACTCTCACTCACATATTAAAGGATTTAGCACTTTGAACTTTCACTTGTTATTTTCTTTTTAAATTTCTTTAATGAAATGCCTCAAGCTATTCGTATTTCTTTTCTTTCTTTAATGTGACATAAAATTTCTTCTTTCTTACATTTCTTGAAACAAAAATATTTTCGTTTTTTCTTTTTGAATGTATTCTCTTTAAGAGATGCTCTAAATAATGTAGGTCACTTTATAGGTAACATTAGAACAACAACAAAACACTTTCATCATGTTGCGCGTAGTTGCGTTGCTCGCACGATAATTTTTTTTTCGAATTTTCTTTACTCCCACGGCATAGCCCCAACCTTCTTTTTCCCACTGGCAAATGTTGGATGCCTTAACGAAAAGTTAACTACTGGCGCCACTTAAGATGTTTGTTGATTCTGTTAATTTTGTTGCCGGGAGTTGATTTTTTCCATGCTTTGTATTTATGCTTCATATTTTTGTTTTTGACTTTTTGCAACATGTATTGTTGCTAACAATAAATAAGCTCTCTTCACATGTTATCATATTTTTAGCGCAGGACGGACTAACAGACTTTTTGTTTTGATCTTTAACAGAACGTTAAGTTGCACTTAAATAGCCTTTTGATGTTGTTTTAAATATAACGGTACAAACCTATTCTTTTTCTACTTTTTGTGTTCTGTAAGGAACATTAGCGCTGTCAAGTTTCTCCAGCTAAGCGATTCATTGCTTTACTGTAGCAGGTTTTAAGATGATGTTCATACCGTCCTTTCGTTGTCTAGATTCTAGCAACAATGCGCACTGCACGTATGTAGTGTGTGGGCTTATTAGACGTAAAGCCAGGGTTCGAGCCCCAGGCCAGACATTAAAACAAAATACAAAAAGTATTTCTTCGGCGACTTTCTCTCAGCAGATTTCTGGCAAAAACTCTGAGAGTAAATAAAATTGCCATGAAAAGTTTCTTAAAAATCTGTCGTTCGGAGTCGATTTTAAACTGTAGGTCCCGCCACTCGTGTATAAAATCAACACACACAACATAAGTGGTGTGAGAAACTAGGTCGTAATCCTGACTGGAGGGTTGTAATGACCAATTATGTATGTAAACCAATGGAACTAACTCAGCAATCTTTAGATTAAAAACTTAGGTCAAATATGTCAGAAAGTGGAAAGTCAAAAACCTCCGTTAATCAACGATATTGACTAGGCCATCACTGTCAATCGCAAATATTATACGCCGATGATTTCCAACTTCTTTGGGATTTTGGGAAATTGGATGATTTAAATACTAACGACGTGTGGTTCCAGCCCAATTGGATATTCTGCAATAGTGACTTAATAGTGAGGTGATGTGGACTGGCCACCGAATAATGCGAATTGGGGTTTCATTAAGTCAATCAGCAGTTTTCTGCCAAAAACTCTGGGAGTAAATAAAATTGCCATGAAATTTTCTATAAATTCTGTTGTTCGGATACGATTTTAAACTGTAGGTCCCGGCTCTCATAGATAAAATTAACACTTCCAATATGGGTAGTGTTCGAAAATAGGTCGTATTCCTGGCTAAAGGGTTGTAATAACCAATTAAGCGAGTTAAAATAGTTAGGGTTTTAGGTTCCCACTTGTTGATGTGAAGAAGAGTTTTGCACCAGCGCAGGCATTTCAACGAAATGGCTGAACACTTCTATATTCATGGCGACTGGACACCAGTTTATACAGACATTTCAGATGAATTTTCTACAGTAGAGATTTCCTCAATGGAGAAAATGGTGAAGGCGATTTCTCAACAGCTGGTCATAATATTTCCAGGGATTAAATATAGAAGATCCTTGTTTTTTCGTACTGTTTAGTACGAAAGTACCCGTTTGGGTATCGTCATTACTCCATTTGTTCGAATAAGGAGAGGAAAGCAGTAAGTCGTACCTAAATAAACTTGTAGCGTTAGATTAAGAACATCAAGTATTAAAAGTGATTTACTTTTCAATGTCCTCGTGGCACATTGCATATCGATTAGCATTTTTATACTCTTCTTACGATTGTTTTATGGATAAATAAATTTCGATTAGTTTAGACAATGTCTTCTTCGGATGCTTTGTCGATAGTCAATGCTATGACAGACTACAATGTATAGCAGGTTTTAAGATGATGTTCATACCGTCCTTTCGTTGTCTAGATTCTAGCAACAATGCGCACTGCACGTATGTAGTGTGTGGGCTTATTAGACGTAAAGCCAGGGTTCGAGCCCCAGGCCAGACATTAAAACAAAATACAAAAAGTATTTCTTCGGCGACTTTCTCTCAGCAGATTTCTGGCAAAAACTCTGAGAGTAAATAAAATTGCCATGAAAAGTTTCTTAAAAATCTGTCGTTCGGAGTCGATTTTAAACTGTAGGTCCCGCCACTCGTGTATAAAATCAACACACACAACATAAGTGGTGTGAGAAACTAGGTCGTAATCCTGACTGGAGGGTTGTAATGACCAATTATGTATGTAAACCAATGGAACTAACTCAGCAATCTTTAGATTAAAAACTTAGGTCAAATATGTCAGAAAGTGGAAAGTCAAAAACCTCCGTTAATCAACGATATTGACTAGGCCATCACTGTCAATCGCAAATATTATACGCCGATGATTTCCAACTTCTTTGGGATTTTGGGAAATTGGATGATTTAAATACTAACGACGTGTGGTTCCAGCCCAATTGGATATTCTGCAATAGTGACTTAATAGTGAGGTGATGTGGACTGGCCACCGAATAATGCGAATTGGGGTTTCATTAAGTCAATCAGCAGTTTTCTGCCAAAAACTCTGGGAGTAAATAAAATTGCCATGAAATTTTCTATAAATTCTGTTGTTCGGATACGATTTTAAACTGTAGGTCCCGGCTCTCATAGATAAAATTAACACTTCCAATATGGGTAGTGTTCGAAAATAGGTCGTATTCCTGGCTAAAGGGTTGTAATAACCAATTAAGCGAGTTAAAATAGTTAGGGTTTTAGGTTCCCACTTGTTGATGTGAAGAAGAGTTTTGCACCAGCGCAGGCATTTCAACGAAATGGCTGAACACTTCTATATTCATGGCGACTGGACACCAGTTTATACAGACATTTCAGATGAATTTTCTACAGTAGAGATTTCCTCAATGGAGAAAATGGTGAAGGCGATTTCTCAACAGCTGGTCATAATATTTCCAGGGATTAAATATAGAAGATCCTTGTTTTTTCGTACTGTTTAGTACGAAAGTACCCGTTTGGGTATCGTCATTACTCCATTTGTTCGAATAAGGAGAGGAAAGCAGTAAGTCGTACCTAAATAAACTTGTAGCGTTAGATTAAGAACATCAAGTATTAAAAGTGATTTACTTTTCAATGTCCTCGTGGCACATTGCATATCGATTAGCATTTTTATACTCTTCTTACGATTGTTTTATGGATAAATAAATTTCGATTAGTTTAGACAATGTCTTCTTCGGATGCTTTGTCGATAGTCAATGCTATGACAGACTACAATGTATAGCAGGTTTTAAGATGATGTTCATACCGTCCTTTCGTTGTCTAGATTCTAGCAACAATGCGCACTGCACGTATGTAGTGTGTGGGCTTATTAGACGTAAAGCCAGGGTTCGAGCCCCAGGCCAGACATTAAAACAAAATACAAAAAGTATTTCTTCGGCGACTTTCTCTCAGCAGATTTCTGGCAAAAACTCTGAGAGTAAATAAAATTGCCATGAAAAGTTTCTTAAAAATCTGTCGTTCGGAGTCGATTTTAAACTGTAGGTCCCGCCACTCGTGTATAAAATCAACACACACAACATAAGTGGTGTGAGAAACTAGGTCGTAATCCTGACTGGAGGGTTGTAATGACCAATTATGTATGTAAACCAATGGAACTAACTCAGCAATCTTTAGATTAAAAACTTAGGTCAAATATGTCAGAAAGTGGAAAGTCAAAAACCTCCGTTAATCAACGATATTGACTAGGCCATCACTGTCAATCGCAAGTATTATACGCCGATGATTTCCAACTTCTTTGGGATTTTGGGAAATTGGATGATTTAAATACTAACGACGTGTGGTTCCAGCCCCATTGGATATTCTGCAATAGTGACTTAATAGTGAGGTGATGTGGACTGGCCACCGAATAATGCGAATTGGGGTTTCATTAAGTCAATCAGCAGTTTTCTGCCAAAAACTCTGGGAGTAAATAAAATTGCCATGAAATTTTCTATAAATTCTGTTGTTCGGATACGATTTTAAACTGTAGGTCCCGTCTCTCATAGATAAAATTAACACTTCCAATATGGGTAGTGTTCGAAGATAGGTCGTATTCCTGGCTAAAGGGTTGTAATAACCAATTAAGCGAGTTAAAATAGTTAGGGTTTTAGGTTCCCACTTGTTGATGTGAAGAAGAGTTTTGCACCAGCGCAGGCATTTCAACGAAATGGCTGAACACTTCTATATTCATGGCGACTGGACACCAGTTTATACAGACATTTCAGATGAATTTTCTACAGTAGAGATTTCCTCAATGGAGAAAATGGTGAAGGCGATTTCTCAACAGCTGGTCATAATATTTCCAGGGATTAAATATAGAAGATCCTTGTTTTTCGTACTGTTTAGTACGAAAGTACCCGTTTGGGTATCGTCATTACTCCATTTGTTCGAATAAGGAGAGGAAAGCAGTAAGTCGTACCTAAATAAACTTGTAGCGTGAGATTAAGAACATCAAGTATTAAAAGTGATTTACTTTTCAATGTCCTCGTGGCACATTGCATATCGATTAGCATTTTTATACTCTTCTTACGATTGTTTTATGGATAAATAAATTTCGATTAGTTTAGACAATGTCTTCTTCGGATGCTTTGTCGATAGTCAATGCTATGGCAGACTACAATGTATAGTATTTCGTATCCCTTTCACTTTTTTATGTAAAAGGTATAGAAAGAAATAAGAATTAAAAAAATTGCTTTCTTTTAATTTCTTTTTGCAATTTTGTAAGTGTTGAACCACAAAGGAACTAATCGAAAAGATTAAAAACTGTAAAAACATTTCAAAATCAGTAAATGCAGATCGAAAAAATAGGTACATAATTTGCCAAAGAATACAATGCAGAGCCCTTTGAAGTACAATGTAGTTATGTTTACTTTGTATCTTCTTTCCATCAGAAGTCTCTTTCACAATAAAAACTTCATTCATTTTGATTTTTTGTCCTTCTTCGATTACTGCACAGTTGTTTGAATATAGAAAATTTCGGCACGAACAATAATTCTTACTTGTTTATTTAAAAACTCAATCAAATTTTATTGCATTAATCAGTTCTCAGCTCCTTTCCAAAGGACCACGAATTCTCAGCTAACTATGTCGGTCAAGATCTTTAGTACTCGACTAAAGAGTAGGTAACCATCGATAGCTGAAGATATGGGATTATATACAACAACGTCTTGGTATAAAATTAAAATTTACTTCAGCTCATCTTATTACTTAGTCAAATCACGATTAGGAGAAGAAAATGAAACGTACATATTGGTACATTTTTACCTTTTTAAAAACGTTTACAATATGAGTTCGTTGATTGCAAACAAAATAAAAATAAATTTGTGTTTAGTTTCAATTAAATTATTTATTGTTCGCACTCCTTTTGTGTGCCACTGTTTATAATTTGGCGTATACAACAATAATTGCTTGTTCGCTATGCTTCTTTGCTTACAGCGTAAAAACATATCAAATGATATATTCAAACCTACCCTATGAACTTTGTTTGAGTTCTGCAGTGTGGATGGTTTTGAAGAGGCGTGCTTATACCACCTTAGTTTCACGGTATTGTTGTTGAAGTTAGCAAATGTTGCTTGCAAATCAATGTGCTGAAAGCTATTTATTTTAAGTTTGTACTTTTCGAAACCCAAAAAATTTTAGTTATATGGAAAATTATTAAAGAGAAGTAAAGAAGAAAAAAAACGAAATGTGGTAAACTTCAAAGAAAATTCAAAATTAGTTGGTTTTTAAAGGACAGTATATACACAAAAAGCTATGTCTATATGTCCGCAGTAATAGAAAGGGTTCCACAAAAGATAAAAATGTGTAGAAATTACATGTTTGGTATGGCATTACAATAAAAGAAACAGAAAAATTCCAATAACTTATCTCAATAACTACTCATTTTAGTTGTGATTGATAATTCTTCATCTTCATTTATTTGTCAATACGTTCCTGTTCCGCTCTGTTTTTATATTTTTTCGTTTTTATAAGAACATAAGGCTGTCGTAAAGCATCATACTAACCATTATTTTTTAGCAAATAAAAATAGATAATTTTATACAGGACTTAAAAAATTCAAAAACTTTTAATTCTGGCTTTTGTATCATTTTTGATACATACGACTGTCCTAGGAATTCTTTGGTGTTGTGTTTGAAATTTTTTTATATTTTTAAAGATTTCGTGCAGTTATATCGCAAATAATACATTATTTGTGATATTTGAGAAGGAATTTAAAGTTAAGTGTTAGATAAAAGTGAAAAGATTGAATTTTCTGTTCTTGATATGTTCACGATATTGATTAAAGAAGTCGTAGTCTAGTATGCTAGCTTATTGGACGTCAGACCAAGGCTTAAACCTCAGGTCAGGCATTTCTAATTTACACTGAATTTACCTGCTGCTGAAGACTCTGAAGAAGAAGAAAACAGAAGCTCGGCTTATGAACTGACGAAAGAATTGGCAGCAAAAAACATGACAATAGGATGTTTATAGCCAAAGATGGTACTACTGAAATAGAGAACCGAATGCCTTTAGTAGTTTGGGAAGAGAAAATATTACCAATTTTGACGCAGATTTCTTTCTTACTGTTCCATCTCACGTGACAGCCAAACATTAGAAAAAAGTGTTTCGTCCTATGTTTTATTTCATAGATATCACACAAGAATAATATTTCGGTCAACTACGTAAGTATGAGATAGCAGAAGCATTTGCTTTGATCATGTGCTACTCGGAAATGATGAGAAATTTACACCAATTACGCCTAGACGAAAACTGAGCTGAAAGTCTTTTAGCTTTTAATAATTCCAATAATTTTGTCGATGTAGATGAGTAACTAATAGAATTGTATGGCCGTTATTAATTTCGTGGTCCACTGAAATCGAATTGGCAGTTTTAGATTCGTGCATAGCAACTACTTACAGCTGTATTTGGGGAAACCTGTATCCGGGAAACCATAGGGGAATCAAAAAGAGAGCATTGTTATTGACATAATTGATTTTCTATTGCTCACTTGACGTCGACAACAAATGTTTCTAGCGAAATATAACAATGGTTTGTGCCATCAGGTTTCAGCTAGCCCTCGATTGGGAGCGTTAGTGATGGGCGTGACAATAAGCTGCCACATCTAAACATTTGGAAACTTATAAATCGCCACAAACCAAGGGTGCTAGATGTCAAATTATTACCATTTACACGGACTACGGAGATTAGTTTTTGAATAGACGTTAATTAATAAAATAATATTATAGACAGACAAAGTTAATTATAGTGTGTCTCTTAATTATAAGCTCACTTCTATTTTTTAGATATTTCTTAAAATATTTATATATCAGGGATTAGGATCCTTTAGAAGATTTATACTCGTCTTCAAAAAGTGCAAAGTTCATGTTTAGATAGTATTTTAAGCAATAATATTTAGAAATAATTGAAACATTTTTAAGTTTTTCACAAACCATAAGAAATATAAGGAAATCTTTCTGGTGACTGTATATTTTTACACGTAAAAGTTTAGGTACCCTCCAGGAAGAAATCACCCATACCTCGCTTTGAGTCGTTTCGCTTTGCTTTTTTTCGAAGTTGCGTTGCTGTTGAATTAGCACTGATTTTCATTGTGTATCGTTAGGTTTTTGAAGTTGGGTTGTTTTGGGTTCAGGTCTTTTTTAAAATTTTTTTCTAAAAGATGTCACGACTTTTCTGTTTTTTGTTTGTATATAATAAAATTATATATTATTTTTTTGTTTCAAGTGTTTACTTTTTAAAAAGTAGTATTTTCGTAACCCTGGAACCTATCTTCGATCTTTACATGGTTTGCTATAGAAAATCATCATTCACTTTGCGTCGTATCAATATGCGTCGTGTTTTTTTTTTGGAACGTAACCACAACGCAAAGTTAGGTATGGTTGTGTCGAATTTTGTTTGAGGACTAGCGGCTACGTAACTGTTCTACCAAATGATCTTCTAAATACTTTCTTTTAGTCATATCAGGACTTTGTGCTGTGAGGACATTTTCACATTATAATGGAGTTCAGTAAATTCTTGGAAGTAATAAACATTACGATTTCTTGATTCTTCTGAGCTTGAGGTGAATTTGTTCTTTGGAATGTTTAAATACTCTTCCTTATTTCTTATTTCCTCAATAAAGTCCAAACTGCTTATTTACTTTTGCTTATATACGTTTATTAAAAATTAAACTGAATATTATTTTTTTTTTTCAAACGGCTGATTATGTTTATAGAAATGCTTTCATTAATATTGTGCGTAGTTGTCACATATAAGGTTTCCCCGAAACGTCATTAAATAAAATAAATTACAAGCGATTGGCAAAACAGACTGTCTGGTCCGAAGGAAGCAGCATTTTGTTTACAAATGTTTGTAGCGATACTTTAGTACTCTGACATTAGCCTTTCCAATTACAAGAATTTTAACGTTATCTTGCATTGTGACAACATAAACGTAAGGCGTAACTTTTGAATTTTCGATCCTGCAGTGAACTCTTTGTCAGGCAAGTCTACACAACACAAATACTCTCTTATTTTCACTTTTAGCTTTAGGCAGGAAGCAGCGTTGCCAGTAATTTTTTTTAAATTTTTATTTTGGGAAAAAAAAACTTTTTTTTACAAAAAAAAAAAAATAATTTTCTATAAAAGTATCAACATTTTTAAATGAAACACCGGAGACCAATAGAGGGCATTGGTGTTTCTTTGCTACTTTTGCCCGCGACTATTAAAATACACAATATTTTATTTAAAAATGTAAATATTTCGTGTTATTGTTGAATTTTGAATTTTTCGAAAAAAATTGTTTTGTTAGAAAACAACTTTAATGAAAACTTTTCGCATCTCAAAAAACTTGGAAAAAAGGGAAAACTTGGCAAATGGCAACACTAGCAGGAAGGCAAAGATGGCTTTCTATCCAAGGAAATTGGATGGACACACTTAGGCCACATAGTACCAATTGTGGTATCAAAGTTTTTCATTATCCCCTAGTTCCGTAATCACTCGGCGACTTAAACTATCAGTGACATTTCGTTACTCTTCCTCCAGATCGGTTATATAGTAGGCACCAGAGACCAGCAATGAGTATTCAAAAAGATGAGTAGAATCGAATCATACTCATAATTTCTGATACTTATACGAATTCATAATTATTTTAATATCATACTCATACTACTCATATTTAAAGTTTGAAGTACTCATCGTACTCATACTTAACAATACGTATGATGTTGTTAATTTCGACTCTCCATGAGCCAACATTTACAAGAATCCCAAAATAAATATGATTCGCGTAAGAACACCACAATACTCACTAGAAGGTTGTGTATTTGCTTTGCTTGCTGTCTTTGTCTTTTTCCTTTTTTGTAAATGCAACAACAAATAACACTGTAAATTTTGATGAATGATTGGAGTATTATAATTATTTTTCTAAAATTATGAATCTGAATAAGTAGGCATATGAATCAAACATATTTCGAATGGTATGAGTTCGATGTCAACGTTGTACTCATACTCATTGTACTCATACTTAAAAATCAACGTTGTACTGAGTACGAATGAATCAAAGTAGTTAAATTTCGATATTGTTGACTCACTTCTATTCAAAATTTCAGGAGTTCTTATGAACAGCGAAAAAACGATTCTTTGCTGATCTCTTGTAGGCACCAAGATACCTTTTTCATCTCGGACATAGTGCCGAGCATGCTCGTAGTAGGTGAAGAACAGTCTCCTTTCATCTTCTCATCTCCACAGTTTCAGCAGTTTCATGCATACCCATCATGGAATACGCCATAATGACACCGAAAGATATGAAAAATTCCACATTTAGAAAGCTCCTACATATATGGCTATGACGACCACTTGAACGCATCAGTAGGTCATCCTTTCAAACGAATAAACAATTTCGATGATATCTCACATACACTTTGTGCTATTTAAATTTAAATATAGGCAGCGCTTAAAAAATACCCTACATTTTTAGAGAATACAAACATTAAAAATTGCGTGTTATTTTCACGTAACAGGTAGAGGCTATATATTCCAGTAAATATAATAACAAATTCTTAACTTTACTGCACCATATTCAAGGAGAAAACTTTTTGCCAAACTTTAAGCAGTTTTACGTAGAAAATGAAGTCGCGAGCAAAAACAATCTTCCTGCTAAAAGGAAATTTTTAAAAGTTTTTTTCCAACTCTATTTGAGCGAAGTTCATTCAGATCATAAACAATAAGACAAACACATGGAGCACAAAACAATGAACGTGAGTTTTTAGAATGTATTAACAATAAATTTTTTATCACAATGAAATTTAGTTTCGTTTGTTACGTTTTCGTACATAATTTTTGAAATCTAGTGGCAAAGACGATTTCAAATATTTTGTAAAAGTTATTTTGAATGGTTTATGGTTAAGTGAAAATTTTTAGGGTTAAGATACGTGTTTTTGGCAACAATAAATACATTTATTTTGAAACAAATCTCCAAATGAAATTGAGCATATCTAGAGACACAATAACAAATACATAGATATGTCACATAAGAAAGTTAAAGTTATCTAAGCCTGACTACTAAATTCCATAATATTAAATTTTTTTTAGTGTTTTGGCTTATTTTTAAAGTGTGATGGCGCTTCAAAGCACAGATCAGACATCGAAACGAAATATGAAGAAATATTTATTTAGCGACTGCCTCTCAAGATGTTTCTGAGAACTATCTACGATTTGAACCAGGCAGTATATGATTTTGAAAAACCCTTACGTTAGCCACTTAAAGAGCTGTTAAGGTCCCAAAACGAATACAACAGAATTTATTCTGATAATATTGAAAATCTTGTGCTAGAAAGACGAAGACTCCGTAGAGAGTGGCAACTACAGAGATCACCTCAACTTAAAAACAAAAACTAAATGAGTGCGCAAAACGTCTTCAAAAGATAGTTGAATCACAAAGGCCTATATCCTTTAAAAATTATTCTGAAAATCTGGACGCGACACCCCAAACAAATTATTCGTTATGGCGTGCAACCAGGAATCTAAAAAGGCCAATTATTAATAAACCAGCTTTACGGGACTCAAATGGTAACTGGGCAAGAAGTGATGCTGAAATAGGTAGGCTATTTGTGAATCACCTGAAAACTGTTTTCACCCCAAGTATCACAAGTCTCCCGAAATAATTAATTCACCAATTGTTGTTGCGAAGACCCCCAGACCCGAGTAAATTCCCAGGTATTGACAAAATAAGCAACAAACTGCTATTGAATTTACCTAGCATAGCTGTAAAAGTTATTTTATTCATTATAAATGCTGTTATTCGACTAAGATATTACCCTTCACAATGGAAAATTTCACTCATTACCATGATACCGAAGCCAGGTAAGGATCATACCAAGGTTGATGCATATAGGCCGATAAGTCTTATACTCAAATTGAAGCAAATATTCCCTGAAAATATATATGAAATACTGATGATACTGAATATATATGAAATACTGATAGAAAATTTGTAATTAAACAAGATAATTTATTAAGAATCCCTCAAAAAATTAAATCCGGTGTTCCTCAGGGTAGCATACTAGGTCCTGTTTTATACCTGATATTTACAGCTGACATGTCAATAAGTGAAAACATACATACCTCCACATTTGCTGACGATACTGCATTTTTAAGCCCACAGATTGCATCGCAGTTATTACAGGAACAAGTATCCCTACTGGAGGAATGGTTGAAGAAATGGGGAATAAAGGTTAACGAACAAAAATGCACTCACGTAACCTTTACATTGCGAAGAGAGACCTGTCCTTCTGTATGCATTAATAATCAGACAAAACCACAAAGCACTCATGTAAAGTACTAGGGTATACACCTTGATCATCGTTTAACGTGGAAATTGCATATTGAGTCAAAACTGGCAAAAATAAATATAAAAACTGCTGACATAAATTTGTTAATTGGTCGGAATTCATCACTTAAATTAGATTGTAAACTCCTTATATACGAATCAACATTAAAACCCATTTGGTGCTATGGAGTACAGCTATGGGGTACTGCCTCAGCTTCAAACGTAGAGAAAATTCAGAGGCGCCAAAATAAAGTTTTACGAATGATCACTGCCGCCGCCTTGTATATCAAAAACTCGAATATTCACAAAGGTCTGGACGACCCGCTGGTTATGAGATTATGAGATGAGTTATTATGAGCTTAGTCCGTGGTATTTTACGTCATACCACATTCGATTAAAAAGGAGGGATACTCTTGCGCTCGGAAGATGAGGGAGATGAATATTTTATTTTTGAATATTTTATTTTAATTGGCAATGGCTAAATAAATATATACATTTTTGTTTTTAGTTTTAAGATTTTCTTTGTAGTTTTAAGATTTGAATAATTATTCTTAGTTCATAATTAATGAAGATTCAATAAAAAAAAATTAAAAAAAAATAATGTTATATTTATTCCACAAAATATGTAAACAGTAACAAAAAATGTGCAAAAGCAGTTGGGTCATGTTCAGGTCTCAAAAGGTTAAATAAAGAAATAAACCTGCATTAAAAAGAAAACAGTGTTCTCTTAGGATTTTGTTTGCATTTTTCATATCCACGGTGAAATTAAAGGTTTAAAAATTTAGAAACGTAACTATAAATAAACTACTTGTTGTAGTTGTTACTTTAAAAAACGTATGCATATGCTTATTAATATGAGCTCGTAGATTGCAAATAGAATATAAATGAGTTTGTGTTTAGTTTTAATTAAAATTCTTTATTATTCGCACAATTCTGTATGCAACTGTTCACAACTTGAGGTAACAACAACAATTGATTTGTTTGTTATTCCTCTATTTACACCCTTTGCATAAACAATAACAATTACTAGAAATCTTTGTAACGGAAATCTTCAAACCACGACAACTCTCTTCAAACACACCGCGTCTTCACACAAGACTGACTGAACTTTTACCAACTCAGTTGCCTGCTTTGCATTGAATTTTATATGGCAACGTAAACAGTCTGATGAATGTTCTTTATAAATGTAAACATCGTTGTTTCATTATTGTTGTTTGTGTATTTTGTTTACATTTATTATTGTAGTGTTTCTTGTTGTATTTTTGTTTAGTTGTTTACCATTTTTTATGTTGGTGTTTGTTGGTATATTTTTGTTTACTTGTTTTTGATTTTTTATGCTGGTGTTTGTTGTTATATTACGCAGTGCGATAACTTGTAAATAAGTTCATTGCTTTTGTTTATTATTTTAATGCTAAACGATATAAAAGCAAAGCACCAGTATCTAGATTTTTCCATTTTCGTAACACAGTGTTCGTATTGGAAAACACTTTAATTTTTATAATTTTTTACTTGTTATAGAGTGGTTAGTGAAGTATAATTTTTTGTTCTTTTTTTGTGTTGCATTATTACCATGACATCATTGTATGTAATCCAATATAATGACAAATTCCACAGTGTAGAAAAACCAAAGAAGAAACGAATGAAGGAGAAAATGAAAAAAAGAAAATAATAACTTGCTCATTCTGTTAATTGAACTTTTTTCTTCAGCCTAAACTGTTTAGTTTGTATTACTCGACCGAAAATCATAGCAATTGTTGCATGAACTTGAACTTGAATATGTTATTTTCATTTTCTTTACATTATTTTTTTAAGAAAATGACAAAGTAAAATGTGATGTAATAATTTGTAATATTTACGGGCCAAATAATCTTGATAAAATAATTGTGAATAAAATTTAAATATCAAGCTGTTGCTCTGGCCAACAAAGTAGTCTGTTGTTTATTATCGCCAATATGTATTAGTAGAAGCCAAATAATTTAGATGGCAAATGTACATTTTAAGCGGAATATAATTGTACATTTTGTTCATACGAATCTCAGTCAGTTTTAGTTTCCCATCTTGTTTTCTTAATGGAGATCTTTCCTTCATGTAGGTTGAACGAAAGATAAATGGGCATTCAGATTCAATCAGTAGTGAAATCTTCTGTATATCGGTTGCCCAATTATGTATGTATGTATGTTATGTATGTATTCTAGTTATTGTACTACAACAAATAATGTTTAGCAATGCAAAAAATTTTTATTCTACAGATTCCAAGATATTGTGATCCATGTCCTCTGTAATTGAAAATCTAAGAGGTAAGTCAACCGATGATTTTTACTGACGCTAATAAAGAACTAAGAAAGTTTTACAAATCAATATAGCCAATAACATTAATACAAAAGATGTCTTAAACATAAGAAACCGATTTGGCAACTAAATAACCTTCGAACTCTTCTTGTAAAATTTACAAATTTAAAATCTAATTGGATTAGTAAGCATTCATCATACAGTTAGGATGAAGTCGCCATAGTCTAGTAGTGTGTTTGCTTATTAGACCCAAAACCGTGTTTCAATTCCTAGCTCAGACATCTCGAACAAAACAAAACATGAAAAATATTTCCTTATTTCCTCTCAGAATTCTTCTATCAAAAACACTGAGAATAAATAAAATTCTCCGTCACCCATGGATAAAATTAACATATACAACATAAATGCTATGTCGTAATATTGACAAAAGGGTTGTAATGACCAATCATGTATATGCATGTATCTAAGTATGCATCTAGTACACCGGAAAAAATTATGGTATCATATCCGGGTATAATCCAAAGCAAGCACACAATGTTGAAAGTATTTTAAAATCTGAAGAAAGTTTTTTGGTGTCAGAAAATCTTTGAAAAAATTAAGTTGTTATGAAGGCAGAAAATTGCATAAGAATTATATTAGATTCCTTCTTACCTAGAGTGGAAATTCTTATGAAAAATCGAGATAATTGTACGAAATTTAATGTCCGGGTAATAATAAAGTTGCTTAAAACAATATCAAATGCCTGGATTGGCCTCCACAGTTGCTAGGAATCAACCCAATCACAATTTTATAGAATGTACTGAAATAGTGTAAAAGCATAATAAATAGTACGAAATATATTCGAGTGAAATAAAGAAAGTATAAAATTTTGCTCTGAAGACGAACAACATCAGTTGAAATTTTCACGAGAATATCATTTTCCTACTCACTTGAAACAACTTTAGGGTCAACAATTGACTCAATGTAACGTTGATGACAATTCGCACTTAATTTTTCGGTACTTAAGTTTTTTAATCTTTTTTTAAATTTTTCATCTTTTCTACAGTCTATTTGCAGGGTAAATAACATCATGTAAATCAACACTACAGACACACATACAATCAAAGAAAGTTATAAAACATTGTGTCGTGGATGGGAAGAAACTGTGAACATAAAAATTATATCTTTATACCTCCTAGATTGTTAATGACTTGTAGTAATTTGTTAAGAAATAAAAGTACAATACAATATTAAAATTAAATATTTTAGTTACTGAAAGCCAAAAAAGCGCCAACAAAACTTTATGAATTGCTTCAATAAATGTTTGCTATCAAAGGATGAAAAGTTTTTGTCTGTTGGACAAATTGTGATTAAAGAATATGAATAATAATAATAAAAAAATCATATAATAAAAACACATCTACACATACATTTTTATTATCAGCTTCTCATGTTCCAAATTCGGAAATTTTATTTGTTCACGTAGCCCTTCATCAAGAAATAACCCGTATCACTAAGTATCAAAAATTAGGGTAAGTTGGCAACTGCTCCAGAGAACATAAATCGTTGTCTATGTGGTTGTAAAACTTGGATCGAAAGTCCGAATTAGCTTACCATCCCACCAAATATTTTTTACTAACAATAATTGAGTTTATCGGTTTCGGGTATAGAATGATTCCGCAAAACCTTTATAATCTTCAGGTACGGTCAGCATATAAAAGTATATTGCGAAGGAGAGAAGAAAATCACTCACGGTATGAAGTGAGCATCAAGATACAAATGACTCCATAGGGAACATTTATTGTGAATGAGCCTTGATTTTTTATTTTTGTTGGCAATGGTATCTGTCAAACATAATCTGTATACATCAAATTATTGAACGAATATTTTTTCATCGTGCGAAAGATGCCGGTTTTGATTTTTGTTTTCAGTTGAAGACAAATGGTGGAAAGCTACAATGGATGCTTGTCGAGACATATGGTGAAATGAGTAACTTGAAATATGTACATACATACATACATACAACCCTTCAGTCAGGATTACGTCCTAGCTTCTCACACCACTCATGTTGTGTAAGTTAATTTTATACGTGATGGGCGGGACCTACAGTTTAACGTCGACTCCGAACGACAGATTTTTGAGAAACTTTTCAAGGCAATTTTATTTACTCTCAGAGAAATCTGCTGAGAGGAAGTCACCGATGAAATATTTTTCATATTTTCGTTTCTACGTCTGACCTGGGGTTTGCCTTACGTCTAGTAAGCCAACACAATACCTATTAGACCTCGGCGACTTCTTGTGTGGCCACATTGATGACAATTCTGGCAATGCACTATGTTTCTTACACAATTATTTGCACCCGTAATAGATATTTGACACTATAAATGGAATGTAATTCATTGCGTCTAAACATTTTCATTTTCATGCTTGTCAAATTGTGAAAATATTTTTCTGCCTATTATTTTAGTTTGACATTAATTTAATAACCTCCAGAAGAAATTTTTCTTTTTTTGAGTTATAATTTTATGTTGTATTCATTTTAAAACAATTGGCTGCCTACTCTTGAATATTTCGCCTGTTTTTCTTTTACGACGCTATATGGCGATAGGTTTCTTTAATATACAAAAAAAAGGTGGCTTATCACTGAGTTTATTTTTTATATTTTTAAACACTTTGAGAAATCGACTGTTTTAAAATTTGGTTTGTGGTCTCACCTACTACTGGAATATATTTGATCAGATATTTTTAAAATCTTTTTGATAGCAAAATACATTACAAATATTTAATTTCATATTAAATTAATTAATATTCTGTTTTTACTATTTATCTTTTGCATTGATTCCAATTAAACAATTTGCAAAATTATTCGCTTTTATTTTTATTATTTTATTTCATTCAAATGAATTATTTGCACCCAAAGCCAAATAAACACTTGAACAAAACCATTCAAATTAAATTTTTTGTTTGAACTCTCACTAGTCTGCCTTTTAAAAAATTCCGCCATAGAAATACGCTTTCAGTATGTTTTATATATGAGCAACACAATAGCTATGCCATTTAAATAAATACAATGTATTTCATTTGTATTTCATTGCAATTACTTTAATTTTTTAATTATTTTAAGTGCCAAGCAATTTATTTGCTCTTTCGTTGAATTTTAAAGACTACGGTATATAAACCAAACTAAAAATTAAAAAAAAACTTTTGAATTTAAGTGAAAAGTTAATTAAAAATACAAAATAATTAAATTTTAACAATGAACTTAATATGTTAAGGGCCATTATTACAACTTCCCGTTAAAGTTGGGTTTAGTTAAAGTGAACTTTACAGTCATCTTTATCTTCTTTTCGTTATTACAACCTACTGATAAAATAAAGTTAACTTTTTCAAAAATATAGCAGTGCCAGAGCAATGTCGATAACACTGCTCAATTAAACAAGTTCTTTTAAACGCATTGGCAACGACGGGCTTCGTTTTTGGTGTTGTATATGCTCACTTTGTTTATATTTGAAGTTTTTATATCCAAACTAATATATAATATAAAAGTTACCGGTAGGATGATCCTCCATTTAAATTCACACTCACTTCTAACATATTGTCCACTTATAATAATGCAAAATAATTTATCTGTACGTTAAAATCCTCCCTTTAGTTAACGGCAAGTTGTAATAATGGCCCTAAGTATGATTTGAAGATTACTGTTTTACAAAAAATATTTATACATATATTTTCCGATTATAGTATTTATTGTGTTAATTTACTAAATATTTAAAAGTCATTCACACATTCACTGCAATTTATTTATTTTCCATTTTTATATTCTACACCTAGTGAATATTTAAATGAACGTTGCTTTGACATGAAGTCCAAAAAAAAATTATATGCATTGGTAGGGCATATTATTGATCATTACAACCCTTCATTCAAGATTATGATCGAGCTTCTTACACCACTTATGTTTTGTGTGTTAATTTTATACATGAGTAGTGGGACCTCCAGTTTAAAGCCGCTACAGAATTTCGCGAGAATTTTATTTACTCTCAGAGTTTTGCAAAAAATCTGCTTAGAGGAAGTCACTAAGGAAATATTTTTTCATATTTCTTTGTGTTGGAGATCTCTGACCTGGGGTTAGAAACGTGGCCTTACGTCTAATAAGCCAACACACTACCTCCTAGACTATAGCGACAACATAAAAATAATATTGGGCCCTGACATCGAGTTGAGTGGCTGACTTGACTGCGAACTGGCTAATTGCGTATACCGAACCATGTTTGCGTAACAAGAATAAAGCTAATGATTATTGTTGTGGAAGAATAGAAAATTGAGCTCTTCTAGTCCCTTCAGTAGCGAGTTTAGAGGGGACATCACAGAGATGTTGTGTGCTGATCTGAATAACATTCTCATGTAACTCAGTCTAACAATGTGGGTATGCAATGATATGAGCTTATTGCTGATGTGGTGCGTTATCTTAATATTCTCAACAACCAAGTAATTGCGTTAATCAGCGAATGTTTCTTAATAGTAAAATACCACAACAAAAAAAGGAAAGAAAATCATTTATATGAAAGAAATAGCAACACATAAAATGAATTTTTTATTTTTTATAAATTCCCAAAGAGATTTAATATATCTTCAGTTCGTAATGACTGATCAATTGAAATCTCGCCGCTTATTGAAATTGTTGTTACACGTTAGCAGTTCATAACAAAAAGTAGCTTTTTGTGAATTTCCGTAAACTAACTAGCTTTGAGGTTGGCTTTTTTCCTTTCATTAAAAATGAATTAAAAGTATGGCAAAAGAGATTTGCAATGAATGAAGATAATTTTTTTTTCTTTATAAATCTTGTTGAGCCTTTAACAACTTTCTGCAATGTCCAAGCGTTTTAACTGATGGTGAACAATTAAAATGAAATTTTAATCATTTTAAACGGCAAAAAACATTTTTAAAAACTTATTACGTTTTCTTTTTAATCAGGTGTCACATACATTAACATGATGCATTATAGTGATGCACATGCATTCTTCTTACTTTCTTCCCACTTTATTCTTTAAAAAGAACTATGCAAGTGTTTTATCTGTTACTCAGGATCAACTCCATAAGGTATTGAAGTTATGTGTATATAGTGACAATTATGTGACTACAGCAAGGTCGGTGGGCTGCCTTTGGTTAAAACCGATACTCTGTTAGGCATATTTATCGAATGCAGTGTGTATGTAGAGATTAATATTTACGATTTAAAAATGTTTTAAAATTTAAGCAAGTGAAGCTTCAACCCTTCAGTCAGGAGCACACGTAGCTTCTCACACCACTTATGTTGTGTGTGTTATTTTTTTCACAGCTTTTCGAGGCAATTTTATTTATTTTCAGAGTTTTTGCCAGAAATCTGCTGAGACGTAGTCTCTGAAAATATATTTGTTTTTCGTGTTTCGTTTTGGTGCAGATGTCTGATTTAGGATTTGAACCGTGGTCTCACGTCTAATAAGCCAATACACTGCCTGATAGACTACGGCAACTGCAAAAAAAATTATTGCTTTCTGCAAAGCATTATCATAATTTTCGGGTACAATTTGCAATCTTTAACGTGATTAAAAATTATTCGATGTATATTGAATATATGTATGTGATGACTAACATAAAAAAATAAGGCTCGTTCACAATAAATATTCCAATGCAGATAATTGTATTTTGACGCTCACTTCATACCGGCACATCTGGTGTACATATATGAAAAGTTATAGTTACTCAAAATTAAAGTATTAGTCTTTTCACCTGTTACTGGCAACGACAGCATGGTTATGAACTTTGCCACAAAATACTACTTTGCGGTTTTTATTTATTGTATTTGTCTTTCAAACTAATGTATAAGAGAGTCTAGGAGCGAAGTAGTACCTAAAAGATAATACTAAACCAGCTAATAAATATTTATAAACAAACACTTCATGACACATGTGCGTTTCTCTTGAATAGACCTCAACCACATGATAATGGCTTTTCTGTGTTCACATGTGGTATAAATAAAATATAAAAAAATAATGAATATGTTGACAAATAAAATTTAATAAATAATCGATAAGAAGCACAATAAACATACTTACATCGACATACATATATGGTATATGTATACATGTAAATGTAATTATAGTTTCGTGCTTCTTATTGTATGAAAATATCTCTTGGCTCGTACTGAACGCAGCCCCAATTGGCTGTGAGAAGAAATAGGCAGCCGACAAGAAGAAACAGCAAAAACTTTACAACAATTTTGGTTGGGTTTGTTAAAAATTAAAAGTTTCTTGTAAATTGTTGTATTTTTATACAATCTAAAGAGGATAGTTGAAGAAAACAAATTTGTATCCTTAAAATATACGTAAAATATATTCTAATATATCATATTCTAAGTAAACATACAAATTTTAATAAAATTATAATTAATTTAGATAGAGATTATCTTTCAAAGATGTGGCTTCTTTAACCTTGGACAAAAAAATCACAAATCCATATTAAATTCTAAATAATAGATTTTAATCGTTTTGGTCTTTTTTTTTTTTTTTTTTGATTAACCCTACAAATAGAAATATGTAACGTCAGTTTAACAGAAAAAAATTTGTTTAATTTTTTTTATAAAAAGATGGTTAGAAATTCAGGTCACATCCACTGAGTGTTACTATGAAAACAAAGAGATTTTCTTCACATTCTGCTTTGAGTTTCAATTATTTAAATTAATACACTTGCACACTTAAACAATCATTCATTTGATCAGTCATTCAGTTTAGAATTTCAAAGTAGAGCACGTTACTTTTTTTTTTTGGTAGACTATAAGAAAAAAAAAAAAACAAAGTTTAATTCATATTCTTTACATTATAAATATTGTAACGTTTTTACATTTTTAAAAACGTTAAAAATATAAGTTCGTAGATGGCAAATAAATGTAAATTTGTGCTTCAATTTTAAATAAATCCTTTATTGTTCACATAATTCCGTGTGCCACTTTTTACAACTTGATGTAAACAGCAACAATTGCTTTATTGGCAATTCTTCTTTTCACTCTTCTGCGTAAACACTCACAATTGTTCGTTAGATCTTTATAACGGAGATCTTCAAATCACGTAAACAAGCCCATTGTTTTTGTTTTTGTAGCTTTTGTTTATCATTTTAATGTTAAGCGATGTAACACCATTTCCATTTCTGTAACAATATAACTATTAGAAATGAGAATATTGATGGACCTTAACATTCCCACCATTATGAAGGAAAAAAAGTAGCAACTAAGTGCTCGAGTTATTCGCTAATACAATCAGTTTACGTAGAGAACTGAAACAATTTTTTAATAATTCCATGGAATACATTAGATTCGCATATGATTTAATCAAGTGCAAAATCTAGAAAGATATCGCACTGCAAATTACTATTAAACAAGGCAGAGCAATAGCGCACTTCTACCTCATCTATATGGACGAATTCTTTGTGTGAAAATTACACTCGTATTTCGTTTAATCCGTTGGACACTAGTTTTTATATTTCCCTGATATTGTTGATGCAAAAAGTGATGCCAATACTTTGTAGTTTTCTTGTGCTAGTCACAAAAAAAGTCTTCAAGCATTTCTTCGAATTTCTCCTCTTACAAAATCAATATGGAAATTTCATTTTGTGTATGTATCTGTTTTACTTTTTAAATCGAGGTATTCTATAACTCTTACTTATTTTCTAATTTCAAAATTTATCTCCCAATCGGCAACAGGAAGTTTCGAACTTCAATAGCGACCATCTTGTTCAAGGTACACCCATCAATTTAGTTGTCATACACTAAGTCTGTTTTGTCAAGACATCATAGATGACCTGTGTTTGCTTAATGAACTCTGGAGCAGTTGGTAAATGAATTTAGTGGAAAAATCATCATTATCAGCAATGAGGCCCATTCCTGGATGGATAACCATGAAAATTGTTACATTTTCGAATACGAAAAATCCACATTATACCCAAGAATGTACAATGCATGTGGATTTTAGACAGACTACATGCGTAATTGGTCATGAAAACACTTCAGTCAGTCGAACTAGCTTCTCCACTTCTTATGCTGTATGTGTTAATTTTATACATGAGCGACGAGACCTACAGTTTAAAGTCGCTTCTAAACGACAGACTTTTGAGATTTTTGGCAATAATATTACTCTCAGAGGTTATAACAGAAATCTTCTGAGGGATAGTTGCCGAATTTCATATTTCGTTTTGTTGGAGATATCTGACATGGGGCTTGAACCGCAGCCTCCTGACTAAGAAGCGAACACACTACCTACTAGACTACGTCGTCATAAGTCATATTTACTTCAGAGCGATCTTAGCCTGTCAGCGGCGGACACTATAGATCGATAATTGCCAACTTTTTTGGGATGAATTGGAAAATCTGGACACAAACATCAAGTGGATTTAATAGGATGGCGGTATGTGTGGAGGTGGTTTGAACTGACTTCTGATATCGTGTGATTTGATTCAATTAAATGTTTTCTGATGGGGTTTTCCTAATTCGGAAACCACTACTCACAGCGGTCCTCAAAGCCAAAGACATCAGTTAAATTCCGCCTGATTTACGTGCCAGAATCATGGAAAATTGGACATACGAGTATTGCTTCACCCAGAGGAGTCGTGGCGGATATTTGAACACTAATAAATTTTCCTTTTATTAAAATATATTGTTATTTTTTTAATTTAAATTTAAAATAGGAAGCTCTTAGAAAAGACCCTATAGTTATAATCGATAAGAAAAAAATTTTAATCAAATATAAATAACATTGAAAATTTTAAAAGAAATATTTTGAAGTTCAATGGTCTTGTGTATTATCGACGTAAATGTTTATATGCCTTTAAGTACTAATCTTAGTTAAAAACGTAGTAATTTTATTTTCCTTTTAAATATTTTTCCTTTATGGTCCATCTGACATAGAAAACAATTTAATTGTAGAAGAACCAAGTATTTATGGTCAAATGGAAACCATTTGATCAAACATTTGACAAAATTGTCTTCATGTGAAACCGAATACACAATGTGGGTTTAATTAAAAAAAATTTAACAGAGAAGGAAAACACAAAAAAGCATTGAAAGAAAAATTGTTAAAGACGAAATCATACTCGTACTCATACTTAGGCAGATGCAATGAACTTATCGATGTATGGTGTACTACCTTATAAGCAATAAAAGTACAGCAAAAATTTTTGGTAAAACCACACTGCATGTCGTCTGCTTAATTGTAAACTGATAATAATAAAATCATAGAATGCTTTACTAATCTATTTAAGTCAGTTCCATTATTTCATAAGTCGGAATATGTTACTATTTTGTTCTTATTAATGTAAAATGAACACGAAATAAAAAACACATACAAACATATCGACGCCTCCATTCTATAACATTCTAAGTCGAAAAGTGTGTTTTGAGCTCTCAAAGTTTTCACGCGACATATGACTATATGGGTATTCTAAGAAGATTTTTCCCCATAACTTCGGAACGAGTCGGCGCATCTTAACCAAATTTTGACAGTATTTAAGTTAGGGAACGTAGAATTTAAAAATGCAAGAACATTAAAAACGTTCTAAGTACACTTAGAAAGTTAAAGAATGGAGGCGTCGATATTACTTTTGAAATTGAAAAGAAAAACACAACGAACACAGTACATTCTCATGTTACTACTAATACTACTATTGCTATGAAAATACTAATAGCAAAATACACAAACAAAAATGTAGCGATAGAGTTCTCGAGAAGACGCAGACACGAACAATCTACAAGAAGAACGTTCATCAGACTGATACGCGAACATATTAAAAGGCAACAATAGTAAGAATTCAGTCAGACTTATGTGAAAACGCGTCGTTGAAAAGATCTGCGTTGTAAGCAAGAATTATTATTGTATACAAATTATTGTTACATACGTCAAGTTGTAAATAGTAGCACACAAAAGTAGTGCGAACAATAAAGAAAATAATTGAAACTGAATACTAATTTATTTTTATTTTGTTTGCAATCAACGAACTCATATTCTAAACGTTTTTAAAAAGTTAAAAACGCAACAATACTATTACGCCTTAATTGCATGTTTGTTCAGACAAACATACACTTCGGTTGCGAATCAGATTTATTTGGCAGGAAGAAAATGCTGTTTGTTTGGTAGGACCAGAAAGGAGTGGTGTACCACGTGCTTCTAAAACCTAGTAAAATACAGATCGCTACAACAAATGATAAATTTGAAGCATGCATTGAACGAAAAACAACCAAAATGGGTGCTCAATGGCATTGTGCTTAACACGTTCTTTTTAATACAAATCGAATCTAATCACAGACTCCCTCTCTAATTTACTGCCAATTCATGAGTATTGGTATCATCGTTTCTTAATCTATTTATACTGCTTTATTTCACATCTGGCAATTTCGAAATCTTTCTGTTAAGTGTTGTTAAATTTTTGTTTTGTTTCACTCTCGTATATTCTCGAACTTATTGATTTCGTATCTGTTGTTTGTTTTTGTTCATTTAATAATATGATAAAATTGCTCATGCAGCCCAAAATATAATGTCAAACAACCAGTTGAAATTTGGGAAGAGAATGTTCGAACAAGAACGAATGTCTTGCTTACTTATTTCACTTAAATGTCCACAACCCGATTAACGGATTTCGGCATGCAGTAATATATGCTTCCAGGCGTCTCTGCTTCATGCGCGTCTACGCCAGTTGGTCACACCAATCGGTGACAAGGCTTCCTCGATTTGGTCCTTCCAACGTAAACAAGGTCGTTCTCTTCGCCAACTTGGTCTGAACGTGCGCACATCTAATTCACTGAATAGTATCTTCCGTCAATCACAATATGATCAATGTGGTTGGATGTTGATCGATCGGGGGACATCCAAGTGGCCTTGTGAATGTCGAGGTGATGAAACTTGGTGCTACGTACTACCATCTTACGCGCCGTGGCGAAATCGTTTAGCCTCATACCATTGGAGATAGTGGTCGTGTGGCGTCTGAACTGTTCGCATTAAAATCTCCGAGGACGATTTTTTCTTCATGGGTCGGGTTATTATCGTCCTCGAGTTTAGCGTAGAAGGCATCCTTAACCACATCATCCCTTTCTTCCGTCGGGGTGTGAGCACAAATAAGGCCGATGTTATAGAATTTTGCCCTGATGCAGATTGTGGCTATTCTTTCGTTCACAGGCGTGTATCTAGAGACAAGGTGGCGAAGTCTCTTATTAACCACAAATTCGCATCCGAATTCCTGCTTATCACCATGGCAGCTGTAATATACATCGCATCCTTGTCCTATTCATCGCATTTCCTGTCTGGCAGTGATGCCCGTCCTACACTTCATGAGGTCATCCTTCAGCTGTGCGAAAGCGCCTACTCTGTGAAGGGAGCGTGCCTATTCTTAAATCGTTGTTGGTTAAATGGATAAATACAAAAGCAGTAAAATTATTATCACTTAGTAAGGACTTTCTCCTCCGTTGATACAAAAAACAAGATGATGAAATAATTCGATATCTGGTCCGTATAAAGGTGATCGACTAATAGTTTACAATCGATGTTGAAAGCGTACAAGAAAATGGCAGGAGGGAGCTTTTCCTCATTTTTGAGGATTTGTTTTTTGTTAAGTGATAAGTAATATAAATTTGATGTTATGTTGACTACAGATTGAATCTTGTCAAACTATGATGTCATTCGAGCTCAAGTGCATTTGGTAAATGTAACTTAATCTTTATAGACTACGTAGATCATCGTGTGATCCACAACCATTAATAGAATTTGATCATAAAGGTCACCTGCCGCTTAATACATCTTCGTGCAACCAACCTTTTGGTGACTAACACATTGAATGCTTATGGGGTTCTTCAATGATGTTTTTTCGATGTAATAGGTTCATATTTGCATAATATGCTTTTTATTGTGTTTTTTACTTGTTTTCAGCAGGCCCAAGTTCCACTTGAAACAAAGGCTATGAAACTATTTTTCGTTTAATATTTAGAGATCATAACAACAAGTATGTGACGTATGAGTGATATTTAATTCCATTAGTTTGCAAACGACAAAATCAGATTTTTTTATTTTATTGCATACTTTCCAGAGAAATTCTTTCTGTATATGTCATATGGTGCGTATAAGTAATATATTTTAAATTCAATTGAATACAAAGTATACGGTTAATTTGGAATTAATGACATTTTATAAACATTTTAACTTCATAGAATTAAATTATTAAATCGCAACAGAGTTTATGGAATTCTCTTTTTTATGATATTTTATAAATTTGTAACTTGGAGGCTTTAATTTATAGTATCAGGTTTGACTCCCAGTAAGTCAATATCTTTTACTATGACATGTATGTAGGTTTTTAGTACTTTCCATCGCTTAGGTATTAAAACTGTTGCTAAGTTTTACGAATCCAGAAACAATATTTTTTTATTCACGGTTTGCTTGAATACACTTTTTATCTCCCTAAAATGAATAGACTTCAAATGTAAACTATATTCGTCTTCTTGGTAGCTTCTGCAGGAGTCTTTTCCCATGTGTTCAAGAGCAATGTGCATTACATAGATGTCCATAATGCAATGTCCAGTAATGATTCCTATAATATCGAGAGTGCACATTTGGAATTTAGGCAGATTTTTCATGAGCCATCTATCTAGCTTTGTCAGATTTTCTGAATCGTTCGATCCAAAGCCGCCTATCTGGCATTAACGGTGTTAAGACTAGACAATTCATCGGAGAGTTGTGCCACACCGGAACAGTTTATACGGAATGTTATCATGCCCCAGAACTCATATGATATGAACGTTGTGTCAATCCACGTGCAGCCTCTGAACTCACCAACTTCTTCCACTGGTTAAAAGAAATTCAGTCAGTACAGAGACTGCGGTTATCTGTGGCTACATTAGAAGGAATTCAGTCAGTACAGAGACTGCGCTTACCTGTGGCTACACAAGTGGTCGCTTGTACAAGTGTGCTTTGCTGATCAAAGCTTCCACTCCGACCTAACCTAACCTGTACCAATTCAGTACATCGTTGAGATACTCGCTACAGCTATATACAGTCTTGAAGTTCAATATCTCGGTCCCCAGTGCTGTAACAGCTGCAGCCTGAATTGCTGACACGTAGCCTTATCGATTTAGATCCCTCCGATTCAAAAAAAAAAAAAAAAATACCGCCGATTGAAAATCTGAATGAAATTCCTTTGTATTCTGATTGGATGTCCGGAACTTTCCTGAAAAGTCATATCACACCATTATAAAATCAATACTTTCTACTGTCCCTAATTTTCTCTTCTTGTGGTCAATACTACTGTTCAGTTGCACATAGAGTTGCCTACTTATCTTAACGGCCAAGCCACTACAATAAAGGTCAGGGGGAAGAAAGTATCTAATTATATTCAGCGCACACTAGGGCGTGGAACCACTATTACACGCATACTGTTTTGGAACTTAAGACACAATATAGAAATAAGTTGCTTGCTTTCGACCTGAGAATTTTGGTGTCAAATATTAGCTTCTCTCTGTTTCACTATTCACTTAAAAAGACGATGAAATTATGAAAAAAAAGAAGATATTCATCACCAAAAAGATATCAAACGTTTGAAGAAATGAGTTGTTTCTGACACGAATAGTTACTCTTCTAATTCTTTGTTCCATTTTATTTCATTTTAATGTGTCAGCATTTTGTGTAGTAGATTTTAACAATTTACATTTAATTTAAGAAAATTATATTACAAGCCAATAGCGTTGCAAACAATGAAGTAAATGCCGGACACTAGGCACTATTCTTAATGAATATTTCAATTACAAATAAAGTATACGCCTGTTGGTTAGTTGCAATTACAAACAAGATATATCTTGCCACAGTAATTAAATCTTGTAAAAGAGCACAACACACAAAGAAATAAAAAACAACTTCAAATTAAAGTTTCTTTAGGAGTCTTTGAAAGGAAGAATATACACGAATGTAATCCTGAGAACTCTATTTTAATGACGTTTTGTAAATAAATTGCTTTTAATTGAATTACTTACCAGCCCACAGTGAATTATAAAGCCAGTTAGAGCTTAGCTTTGGTTACTGAATTTATGTTGTTTATAAAAAAGAGAAACTCTAGTTGAAAAACAATTTTCAAAAGCATAGATAGGCTGACTTCCAAAATGATAGTAGTTTTGTGTTTGAACAAAGTATAGTGTTTCATAAAGCTACTATACAAAATGTTTACAATGTATACTATTTCAAAACGTCGTCAACGTGTATTTTTAATGCAGTCAGAAAGCAATCAGGCATCGAATTTATAGTTGATGCATTGCTTGGTAACTTTGCATATCTACATAATTTATATACCGTAGTAGAACCGCATACAAACTTTGTATTGATACATTTTGAAAGCCAGCCATAATTTTAATTGAAATCAAATGAAATTAAGAAAATAAGTTTTTTTAATTGAATTACAAATTGTAGAACAATTTTAAAATATTGAAAAGATAAACTAATTTTATTTTTAATTCATATTTTCAATTATAACAAATCAAACATATTAAAAAGTCAATGCTCGATTCTTATAATTTATTTAAATAAGATGACAGCACAAAGTACTGTAACAGTTGCAAATTAGTTAATTGTACACCATTCCAAAGGGAGTATAAGTGTTGGGGATCAACAAAATTTGAAAATAACTTTACATAAAATACATACATAATTGGCCATTACAACCCTTTAGTCAGGATTACGGCCTAGCTTTTCACACCACTCATGTTGTGTGTGTTAATTTCATACATTAGTAGCGGGACCTACAGTTTAAAGTCGACTCCGAGCTAAAGATTTTTGAGAAGCTTTTCATGGCAATTTTATTTACTCTCAGAGTTTTTGCCAGAGATCTGCTGAGAGGAAGTCGCCGAAGAAATATTTATTCATATTGCGTTTAGTTAGAGATGTTTTCTTTGGGGTTTGAACCTAGGCCTCACGTCTAATAAGCCAACACACTACCTACTAGACCACGGCGATATCAAGAAAGAGAAGAAAAGAACTTTATTTCGTAAAAATCGTAAAAAAAGAACTTGTACCCGAAAATTATTTTTACGTACTATATTTTCATAGAACACTTCCGGGTGTGATCAATATGTGAATACGTTATTCAGCCTCAATATCCTTATGTGGATAACTTATTCCTGCAGAAGTTTGCTTGCCACATACGATAAAGATAAACTCAAATCTAACTTTCATAAACGCTACACCTTTTTTCTTCCTCCCACATTCTCTTTTTTTATATATATATAACACAATGCACAATGCAAATGCAATGAAGTCGCCGTAGTCTAGTAGGTAGTGTGTTGGCTTATTAGACGCAAAAGCCTGGGTTCGAGCCCCAGGCCAGGCATCAAAGACAAAATACAAAAAGTATTTTTTCGGCGACTCTCTCTCAGTATATTTCTGGCAAAAAATCTGAGAGCAAATATAAATTGCCATGAAAAGTTTCTCAATAAATAAAAATCTGTAGTTCGGAGTCGACTTTAAACTGTAGGTCCCACCACTCATATATAAAATTAACACACACAACATAAGTGGTGTGAGAAACTAGGACGTTGTACAATGGGTCAATTCGACCTCCGGGTACTGTACTTGTCTTAATTGACAAGTACACGTCCTCTAACCTAACCTAACCTAACACAATGCACTACATGAGTAAGAGCCCTGAATGTTCCTGCACATTAAAAAAAATGTGGCGGATGCATCAGAACTTCCCAGCTAAAATATTCCAACTTCTGCGGGGTCATAAGAAATTAGTGGATCCAATGTTGTCATAATGGAACACAATAGCTTTCTATAACATCATAACAGACAACATAATTGATAAAACAACACTTCAGTCAGGATTGCGACCTAGATCCTCACTTATTTTGTATGTCTTAATTTTATTCATAAGTGGCAGGATCTAAAATTTAAAGTCGGATCCAAATGACATATTTTTTTACAAGCTTTTCATAGCAATTTTATTCAATCTCAGAGTTTTTGCCAAAAATCTGCTGAGAAGAAGACGACATCGTTTTGCTGGAGATGTGTAACCTGCGGTTTGAACCGTGGCCTCACGTCTAAGAAGACTACGACCACACTGTGCGTTACTAAGTGAATTGATGCTTCAGCCTCAATAGCCCTTTGTGGTTTGGTCTTCCTGCAGAAGTTTGCTTGTTACTTACTATATAGATGGACTCAAATTTAACGCCTATAAATACTACTATCATTTCCTCCTTTCCACACTCTCTTTTTTTATAACCAACACAATGCATGCTCAATACATGAGTAAGAGCCTCGAGTATTTCTTGCACAATAACAAAAAATAACTACCCACCCAAAAATAACTTCTTCCAATTTTTGCTCGTCATAAAAGATGAGAGTGTCTAATGTTGTCATAATAGAACACAATACCTATCCTGACGATAATATTTGCGCATTATTATCGTAAGCAACACGTGTTGCAGTCGCCGTAGTCTGTTAGGTGGTGTGTTGTCTTATTAGGCGTGAGGCTACGGTTCAACCCTTGACCAGCAAAACAAAATGTGAACAAATATTTCTTCTGGGAGTGCCTCTCAGTAGAGTTCTGTCAAAATCACTAAGAGTAAGTAAAATTCCCATGAAAAAGTTTCTCAAAAATTTGTCGTTCGGAGTTGAGCTGCAGTTGGGGCGACTTATTGATGGAATTAACGCACAAGCTATAAGTGGTGGAGGACCTTGGTCAAAATCCTGACTTGCAATGGCCAATTATGTATGATATACATTTCACCTCCCATTCGTTCGGATTTAGCAGTGAATGTTAACTGATGTGACCCATAAACATTCATTCAAGACACCTTAAACTACGTTGCTTATGATTTTTCAGTGATGGGTTCACCAAATCGAGATGCATGTCTAACTTAAAAATTAAGATTTCACTTCGATGTACTTTACAATGTTTTTCAATAGCCATGAATGCATTATAATAAGACAAAATATTCAAGTCGCCGTAGTCTAGTGGGTAGTGTATTGGCTTATTAGACGTTATACCTATTTCTTTGGTGACTACCTCCCGGCAGATTTCAGGCAAAATCTCTAACAAAAAATAAAATTAACATCAAAAGTTTAAAAAAAAAATCTGTGATTCGGAATCGATTTTAAACTGTGCGTCCCTCCACTCATGTATAAAATTAACCTTTTGCACTCGGCACAGTCTCGGATGTTACCTACCAGCAACTCGACGCCACTTTTTAACGAAAACGTACATCCTTGAAATGTTATATTATACAGTATAATTTAAGAACCAAGTAAGGTATTGTAATGAAATTTGTTATACATGAATTTGTGAATTTGTGGACATTTTCTATTCGACGCTTCAGTACGAATTGAGATCTTGTATATTTCTTCTCTCGGTTATTGAATTTCTTTATAATCGTATCAAGTTTAGCACTTCATTGAGCCACAGTAGTATTGTAGCTTTGGACGCCTAATCCACAATTTGCTCAACGGATCAGAGAAGTGTACAGTCCATCATGAAGACACTTCGCACGTTCCTTTTCGACGAGTAGAGTGGTTTATTTATTTATCATGCGTCTTGTTAATTTCATCACATTTCGATTAATTTTTTGTGCCATTTTAACAGAAAACTACAGGAGAACACGTGTTTCTTAAAAAATTGCGGTGGAATAATTTAATTGTCCGTAATCGTTAGCAAACTATCATGTCCCCTCAGAAAATTCAGTTCATAACAAAACCCTGGTCTTTTTGTATTTAAATTAATAAAAAAATTATTTGGCTTTTGGTTTCCCTTAGTGTATAGGCTTTACTTATGGGATTAATGAAGGAAAAAGTAACTTTTATGGTCGAATTCAGCCTGAATTATGCGCCAGAGAAAATTAGATGATATCTTTCAGACACATTATTTTATGGGCATTTAAAGAAAATGTGCGCTTAATGAAAGACTACCTAAACTCTGTCTAACTCTAATCTAAACTATCTGCCAACGTTAGCTTTTGTCTCTTTTCGAGATGAACACTTAGTGTTAGTTTGTGTTTGTCCTTGTTTTTGTAGAATAATTAATATCGTTAGTCTAATTCGCAAATGTGTCAAGTCCATTTTTTAAAATTTTACAGGAGACACTAAAAACATTGCGGCTTCTTCAGTTTTTAAAATTTTTAAACCTTTTAAATGCAATTATTTCTACAGAATAGCTTTCTTTAAAGGACTTAGATCAAAAATTAATAATAATTAATAAATAATATTCGTGGAGTTAGCATGTGCTTTTAATTTTTTCGTACTTCTGTGGACTTAGCGTTTTTGCAAACCGCTATATTACAACAACTTTAAACTACATAATTACATTTTTTTATCGTAAAATATGTATTTTGTATAGTGTCACTCTTTTGCATTAAAATCTCAATTTTGGAAAAAAGTGGAGTTAGCGTATTTGCGAATTATACTAACGATATTATTACTATTATTCTTTCTCTTTTTGCAACAAAATAATATTGTATTGGATTTGTTACTATAAAAATGATAAATAACTTGCAACCGAGTTTCTTTTAATATGTAAGTGAATGCTTGAAACTTCTATATTCTGTTAAAGTTAAATAAATCTCTTTCACCCAACAGCTCACTTTAAAGCCAGTACGTACGTAATTGGTCATTACAACCGAACATGCCATGATAAGTTTCTCAAAAAATCTGTCGTTCGGAGTCGACTTTAAACTGTAGGATCCGCCACTCATGTATAAAAATTAACGCACACAACATAAGTGGTGTGAGAAGCTAGGTCGTAATCCTGATTGAAGGGGTGCAATCGCCAATTATGTTATGTATGTATAAGGTAGTTAAACGACCTATCTCTGAAAACATTAGAGTAACAAAAAAGGAACTTAGTTGGTTAATTCCATTTATTTATGGTACTCAACTGGATCCATAAAAGACGACTATTTCGTTTTTCTTTTAATGTGAAAAATTTGACTCAAGGAATTCTTACACAACCAACTAATTTTTACAAGATTATATTGCATCAATCGACTTGTGATATTCAAAAGCAAAATTAATTCAGAATAGTAAAAAATAGAATAAACAATTTCCCTTATATTTTTAATTTAATATTTAATTTAATTCTTACGAAGCTTTATTTTTTTCTCATTTTATTCTTATTAAAAAAAAAATACGAAAAATTGTGATTTTATTTCTATTTGTATGGAAAAATGATATCCGGAAATTTTCTTACGGATGTTGATTATTTTTTTATTCACCAACAATTCAAATGTATTTTAGCATGTTTTGCTGTTTCCTTCTTCGTTCAACTGGGGAAAAATATTTATTTTTGGAAACATAAGGTTTTTCTTTCATTTATTTTTTTTGTGCGTTTTTTATTTCTTTTTTTATTGGCTAATATTTTTTTTGTTGTGGATAATTGTGAACTAAGAACAAGCATGTGCTTGTTGCAGTACTGAGTATCTCAAATATACTACAAGTAGAAAACTTGAAGTTTGTAATACGGTTTATATCGGGTTTCTCATTAAAAGCTTCCCATCTCTAGATTTAAATAAAACAAACTGTAAAGGACATATCAGCCAAGTATACAGTCTTTTGAAAGACTTATTGATGTCATGAATGTGAAATATGAAGTCTTTCGAATGTCCACCACGGCTTTTCTGGATAGAGAGTATCCAAATGTTCGATATTTCTGGCGGCTTAAAAAATCCAACATCGAAAATTTCGAACGGGATCAATTCGTACGATCACGGTGGCCAGTTCATTTTTTGTTTATTCAATTTCATATCATCCAGAAATGGGCCGCAGCGACTAACTAATTACTAAGAGTTATTAAGTCAATTTAAATTTTAGAGTTCAAAAAAATCTGTCTATTGTTAATGGAGGCAATAGATTCATCTTTATTGTTAAATAAAACGTTAATGATATTGTGGTTATTTGCAACAAATAGGGATACATAACATACATAATTCGTCATTACAACCTTTCAGTCAAGATTACGACCTAGCGTATCACACACTTATGTTGTGTGTGTTAATTTTATAAATGAGTCGCGGGACTTACAGTTTAAAGTCTACGCCGTACGACAGATTTTTGAGCTACTTTTATTTACTCTTTGAGTTTTTGCAAGAAATCACCGAAGAAATATTTTTTCATATTTCGTTTTGTTGTCAACACACTATATACTATACTAGTAGACTGAAGATAATAGTCTAGTAGTAGACTGGGTTCAAACCCCAGTTCAGACAGCAGAATGAAAATATGAAAAAAAAATATTTCTTCGGCGACTCCCTCTCAGCAGATTTCTGCCAAAAACTCGGAGATTTAATAAAATTGCCAGGGAAAGATTCTTAAAAAGAATTCGACGTCCCAAATCGACTTTAAACTGCAGATCCCGCCACTCATGGATAAAATTATCACACACAACATAAGTGGTGTGAGAAACTAGGTCGTAATCCTGACTAAAGGGTTGTAATGACTAATTAAAAAAAAGACTAGCAGAACAGTTACTCAAATATCTCCAAAGTGAAGTTAAAAAGAACGTTTTTAAAGATGTATAAGGCGCTGCTAACAGCCAATGTGTGAGAAACCTTTAACGTGTTTTAAAAAAGATAACAAAAACAATCAAATCCAATACTAAACCTATGAAAAACTATGATGGGTACCGGATGCTTCATGACAAGAATTGTTTATGCTTTTAATATTATAATTGTTATTAATATAAGCAGTTACTAAAGAGTTGCACATAAAATGTTAAATATTTCCTATAGAATTTTTTTAATATTCCCATTTTGGATACTTGTAATTTTAAATCATTATAACAACTCTATTAAACACATTAATGTCGCAAAATGAGTTATAAGTTCTGTTTAAATGTTTGCCAAAATTTGGCGCTTGTATCCACATACCACAGTAGCTTACCATGTGAAGCCAAACGAAAAATTTTAATTCTTTTGCTTTGCAAAGTTCATAAATTTTCATGATCAATTACGAAATTCTTATATAAGATATACAATTCAATACAACTACGAAACAGTTGGGAATACCATATTTGGTTCAATTGTCAAGTATTTTATGCAATTGTACTCGTACCAAATGTATGTAAATCATTTATTTGTATTGTTCTTATGCAATAAGAACAAACCAAACAAACATATTTATATGATAGACACACTTGTATATGAAAATTAATGGAAAAGCAAAATGGAAAACTAAATAAATATTTTGCTTTCGTTCTTATTTTTACATAAACATATAAGCATTATGATGAAAAATTAAAATTGGAAGCAAGGATGAAATAAACAATGATTTTTTCTATATTTTAATATTATAAACTAAATAGTTGTGGTTGTTGGTTTTGGCAGGTAAGAATAAATTATTGCCAAATCACTTAATTGTGTTGTGAAATCTGCATAGCATAGCATAATTCCAGAGTGTTTAATTGGGAACAAAATAAAAATAGAGAAAAATTTGAAATTATTATGCTTCAGGTTCAGTTTCCAATGACAGATTTTTAAATCTTTGTCGTTCCAGTATTTTTAAATCTCTGTCGCCGAAACTATACCATTACAAAGGCGAGAGTGTGACACATTGCCTTTTATTTATCCAACATTGTATTTAAATAAGAAAATTTTATAATTTTAGTTCATAACGTAATATTAACGATATTGTAATAAAATCAATAAAAATATCTCATTGAATAGTAGGAATCCACGAAAAGCCTGCACACAATGAATGTAAATCTATATTCGGTTGATAGTTTCAAAACAGAAACATTGTACTGCCTTGGAGCTAAACATTTTCTCATGTTCGTTTTTGTCTACACACAACAGCATTCAACTGCTCAACAAACACAAATCGGCTTAAATGTTTCCATTACATCGAAATTGCGATGGTTTTGAGAACGTCTATATACAGTGAGCAAAAAAAAACTTATACAGTTACCTTGTCTGAATAAATTTTAGTCCAAAAAATCATCGCTGGTACAAAATAATGTTTGTTGTTGGTAATATTAAATTGAAGCTTGAAATCATTATTTTTATTATAAAAGAAAATATTTTTCTTAACCGCTATGCAGACAGAAAAGAAGTGTCAAAACTAAAGTATACTAATATTCATCGGCAGAAAAAAGTTCGGACAGAAAAGAGATTGGTATGGCAATGGTATGGCCACTGTTCACAATTTTATGTAAACAAAAACAATTGCTTTTCTTTGTTATTCCTCTGTTTATACCCTTTGCATAAACAATAACAACTACTAGACAATTATTCGACAGATTACCCTCATCAAACGCGTCTTCATACAGGACTGACTGAACTTCGCTAACTCACCCGCCTGCTTCGTCTTGCCTTTTATATGGCAGAGTAAACAGTCTGATTAATGTTCTTGAAGGCGAATGTTCATGACTTGGCCTTCTCGAAATCTCTATAAATGTAAACATCGTTGTTTACAATTATTATTGTAGTGTTGTTTGTTTATTTTTGTTTATTTGTTTACCATTTTTTATGCTAGTGTTTATTGTTATATTAAGCAGTACGATAATTTCTAAACAGTTTGTTAACTGCATTGTTTTGTTTTTGTAGCTTTTGTTTATATTTCTAATGTTAAGCAATGTAAAAGCAAAGCACAAGTGTTTAGATTTTTCTTTTTCGTAACAATATGTATTAAAAAATGCAAATCAAAAAATTTTAGTTTACCAAATATGAGTTTAAATTAGCGATTAAATTCAAAAATTCAAAAATTGTCATGAGCCTTAAAAAACTGACTCGCTTTTTTGATACTTGGATTAGCAGATTATAGTTAGGAAGCCGAAGTCGGCGTACTCTAACAGGTAGTGTGTTGGGTTATTAGACCTGAGGCCACGGCTTAAACCCCATGTCAGACAATGCAATGAAGTCGCCGTAGCCTAGTAGGTAGTGTGTTGGGTTATTAGACGCAAAAGCCTGGGTTCGAGCCCCAGGCCAGGCATCAAAGACAAAATACAAAAAGTATTTTTTCGGCGACTCTCTCTCAGTATATTTCTGGCAAAAAATCTGAGAGCAAATATAAATTGCCATGAAAAGTTTCTCAATAAATAAAAATCTGTAGTTCGGAGTCGACTTTAAACTGTAGGTCCCACCACTCATATATAAAATTAACACACACAACATAAGTGGTGTGAGAAACTAGGACGTTGTACAATGGGTCAATTCGACCTCCGGGTACTGTACTTGTCTTAATTGACAAGTACACGTCCTCTAACCTAACCTAACCTAACACAATGCACTACATGAGTAAGAGCCCTGAATGTTCCTGCACATTAAAAAAAACGTGGCGGATGCATCAGAACTTCCCAGCTAAAATATTCCAACTTCTGCGGGGTCATAAGAAATTAGTGGATCCAATGTTGTCATAATGGAACACAATAGCTTTCTATAACATCATAACAGACAACATAATTGATAAAACAACACTTCAGTCAGGATTGCGACCTAGATCCTCACTTATTTTGTATGTCTTAATTTTATTCATAAGTGGCAGGATCTAAAATTTAAAGTCGGATCCAAATGACATATTTTTTTACAAGCTTTTCATAGCAATTTTATTCAATCTCAGAGTTTTTGCCAAAAATCTGCTGAGAAGAAGACGACGGAGAAATAGTTTTTTATACATCGTTTTGCTGGAGATGTGTAACCTGCGGTTTGAACCGTGGCCTCACGTCTAAGAAGACTACGACCACACTGTGCGTTACTAAGTGAATTGATGCTTCAGCCTCAATAGCCCTTTGTGGTTTGGTCTTCCTGCAGAAGTTTGCTTGTTACTTACTATATAGATGGACTCAAATTTAACGCCTATAAATACTACTATCATTTCCTCCTTTCCACACTCTCTTTTTTTATAACCAACACCATGCATGCTCAATACATGAGTAAGAGCCTCGAGTATTTCTTGCACAATAACAAAAAATAACTACCCACCCAAAAATAACTTCTTCCAATTTTTGCTCGTCATAAAAGATGAGATTGTCTAATGTTGTCATAATAGAACACAATACTTATCCTGACGATAATATTTGCGCATTATTATCGTAAGCAACACGTGTTGCAGTCGCCGTAGTCTGTTAGGTGGTGTGTTGTCTTATTAGGCGTGAGGCTACGGTTCAACCCTTGACCAGCAAAACAAAATGTGAACAAATATTTCTTCTGGGAGTGCCTCTCAGTAGAGTTCTGTCAAAATCACTAAGAGTAAGTAAAATTCCCATGAAAAAGTTTCTCAAAAATTTGTCGTTCGGACTTGAGCTGCAGTTGGGGCGACTTATTGATGGAATTAACGCACAAGCTATAAGTGGTGGAGGACCTTGGTCAAAATCCTGACTTGCAATGGCCAATTATGTATGATATACATTTCACCTCCCATTCGTTCGGATTTAGCAGTGAATGTTAACTGATGTGACCCATAAACATTCATTCAAGACACCTTAAACTACGTTGCTTATGATTTTTCAGTGATGGGTTCACCAAATCGAGATGCATGTCTAACTTAAAAATTAAGATTTCACTTCGATGTACTTTACAATGTTTTTCAATAGCCATGAATGCATTATAATAAGACAAAATATTCAAGTCGCCGTAGTCTAGTGGGTAGTGTATTGGCTTATTAGACGTTATACCTATTTCTTTGGTGACTACCTCCCGGCAGATTTCAGGCAAAATCTCTAACAAAAAATAAAATTAACATCAAAAGTTTAAAAAAAAAAATCTGTGATTCGGAATCGATTTTAAACTATGCGTCCCTCCACTCATGTATAAAATTAACCTTTTGCACTCGGCACAGTCTCGGATGTTACCTACCAGCAACTCGACGCCACTTTTTAACGAAAACGTACATCCTTGAAATGTTATATTATACAGTATAATTTAAGAACCAAGTAAGGTATTGTAATGAAATTTGTTATACATGAATTTGTGAATTTGTGGACATTTTCTATTCGACGCTTCAGTACGAATTGAGGTCTTGTATATTTCTTCTCTCGGTTATTGAATTTCTTTATAATCGTATCAAGTTTAGCACTTCATTGAGCCACAGTAGTATTGTAGCTTTGGACGCCTAATCCACTATATCTACAATTTGCTCAACGGATCAGAGAAGTGTACAGTCCATCATGAAGACACTTCGCACGTTCCTTTTCGACGAGTAGAGTGGTTTATTTATTTATCATGCGTCTTGTTAATTTCATCACATTTCGATTAATTTTTTGTGCCATTTTAACAGAAAACTACAGGAGAACACGTGTTTCTTAAAAAATTGCGGTGGAATAATTTAATTGTCCGTAATCGTTAGCAAACTATCATGTCCCCTCAGAAAATTCAGTTCATAACAAAACCCTGGTCTTTTTGTATTTAAATTAATAAAAAAATTATTTGGCTTTTGGTTTCCCTTAGTGTATAGCCTTTACTTATGGGATTAATGAAGGAAAAAGTAACGTTTATGGTCGAATTCAGCCTGAATTATGCGCCAGAGAAAATTAGATGATATCTCTCAGACACATTATTTTATGGGCATTTAAAGAAAATGTGCGCTTAATGAAAGACTACCTAAACTCTGTCTAACTCTAATCTAAACTATCTGCCAACGTTAGCTTTGTCTCTTTTCGAGATGAACACTTAGTGTTAGTTTGTGTTTGTCCTTGTTTTTGTAGAATAATTAATATCGTTAGTCTAATTCGCAAATGTGTCAAGTCCCTTTTTTAAAATTTTACAGGAGACACTAAAAACATTGCGGCTTCTTCAGTTTTTAAAATTTTTAAACCTTTTAAATGCAATTATTTCTACAGAATAGCTTTCTTTAAAGGACTTAGATCAAAAATTAATAATAATTAATAAATAATATTCGTGGAGTTAGCATGTGCTTTTAATTTTTTCGTACTTCTGTGGACTTAGCGTTTTTGCAAACCGCTATATTACAACAACTTTAAACTACATAATTACATTTTTTTATCGTAAAATATGTATTTTGTATAGTGTCACTCTTTTGCATTAAAATCTCAATTTTGGAAAAAAGTGGAGTTAGCGTATTTGCGAATTATACTAACGATATTATTACTATTATTCTTTCTCTTTTTGCAACAAAATAATATTGTATTGGATTTGTTACTATAAAAATGATAAATAACTTGCAACCGAGTTTCTTTTAATATGTAAGTGAATGCTTGAAACTTCTATATTCTGGTAAAGTTAAATAAATCTCTTTCACCCAACAGCTCACTTTAAAGCCAGTACGTACGTAATTGGTCATTACAACCGAACATGCCATGATAAGTTTCTCAAAAAATCTGTCGTTCGGAGTCGACTTTAAACTGTAGGATCCGCCACTCATGTATAAAAATTAACGCACACAACATAAGTGGTGTGAGACGCTAGGTCGTAATCCTGATTGAAGGGGTGCAATCGCCAATTATGTTATGTATGTATAAGGTAGTTAAACGACCTATCTCTGAAAACATTAGAGTAACAAAAAAGGAACTTAGTTGGTTAATTCCATTTATTTATGGTACTCAACTGGATCCATAAAAGACGACTATTTCGTTTTTCTTTTAATGTGAAAAATTTGACTCAAGGAATTCTTACTCAACCAACTAATTTTTACAAGATTATATTGCATCAATCGACTTGTGATATTCAAAAGCAAAATTAATTCAGAATAGTAAAAAATAGAATAAACAATTTCCCTTATATTTTTAATTTAATATTTAATTTAATTCTTACGAAGCTTTATTTTTTTCTCATTTTATTCTTATTAAAAAAAAAATACGAAAAATTGTGATTTTATTTCTATTTGTATGGAAAAATGATATCCGGAAATTTTCTTACGGATGTTGATTATTTTTTTATTCACCAACAATTCAAATGTATTTTAGCATGTTTTGCTGTTTCCTTCTTCGTTCAACTGGGGAAAAATATTTATTTTTGGAAACATAAGGTTTTTCTTTCATTTATTTTTTTTGTGCGTTTTTTATTTCTTTTTTTATTGGCTAATATTTTTTTTGTTGTGGATAATTGTGAACTAAGAACAAGCATGTGCTTGTTGCAGTACTGAGTATCTCAAATATACTACAAGTAGAAAACTTGAAGTTTGTAATACGGTTTATATCGGGTTTCTCATTAAAAGCTTCCCATCTCTAGATTTAAATAAAACAAACTGTAAAGGACATATCAGCCAAGTATACAGTCTTTTGAAAGACTTATTGATGTCATGAATGTGAAATATGAAGTCTTTCGAATGTCCACCACGGCTTTTCTGGATAGAGAGTATCCAAATGTTCGATATTTCTGGCGGCTTAAAAAATCCAACATCGAAAATTTCGAACGGGATCAATTCGTACGATCACGGTGGCCAGTTCATTTTTTGTTTATTCAATTTCATATCATCCAGAAATGGGCCGCAGCGACTAACTAATTACTAAGAGTTATTAAGTCAATTTAAATTTTAGAGTTCAAAAAAATCTGACTATTGTTAATGGAGGCAATAGATTCATCTTTATTGTTAAATAAAACGTTAATGATATTGTGGTTATTTGCAACAAATAGGGATACATAACATACATAATTCGTCATTACAACCTTTCAGTCAAGATTACGACCTAGCGTATCACACACTTATGTTGTGTGTGTTAATTTTATAAATGAGTAGCGGGACTTACAGTTTAAAGTCTACGCCGTACGACAGATTTTTGAGCTACTTTTATTTACTCTTTGAGTTTTTGCAAGAAATCACCGAAGAAATATTTTTTCATATTTCGTTTTGTTGTCAACACACTATATACTATACTAGTAGACTGAAGATAATAGTCTAGTAGTAGACTGGGTTCAAACCCCAGTTCAGACAGCAGAATGAAAATATGAAAAAAAAATATTTCTTCGGCGACTCCCTCTCAGCAGATTTCTGCCAAAAACTCGGAGATTTAATAAAATTGCCAGGGAAAGATTCTTAAAAAGAATTCGACGTCCCAAATCGACTTTAAACTGCAGATCCCGCCACTCATGAATAAAATTATCACACACAACATAAGTGGTGCGAGAAACTAGGTCGTAATCCTGACTAAAGGGTTGTAATGACTAATTAAAAAAAAGACTAGCAGAACAGTTACTCAAATATCTCCAAAGTGAAGTTAAAAAGAACGTTTTTAAAGATGTATAAGGCGCTGCTAACAGCCAATGTGTGAGAAACCTTTAACGTGTTTTAAAAAAGATAACAAAAACAATCAAATCCAATACTAAACCTATGAAAAACTATGATGGGTACCGGATGCTTCATGACAAGAATTGTTTATGCTTTTAATATTATAATTGTTATTAATATAAGCAGTTACTAAAGAGTTGCACATAAAATGTTAAATATTTCCTATAGAATTTTTTTAATATTCCCATTTTGGATACTTGTAATTTTAAATCATTATAACAACTCTATTAAACACATTAATGTCGCAAAATGAGTTATAAGTTCTGTTTAAATGTTTGCCAAAATTTGGCGCTTGTATCCACATACCACAGTAGCTTACCATGTGAAGCCAAACGAAAAATTTTAATTCTTTTGCTTTGCAAAGTTCATAAATTTTCATGATCAATTACGAAATTCTTATATAAGATATACAATTCAATACAACTACGAAACAGTTGGGAATACCATATTTGGTTCAATTGTCAAGTATTTTATGCAATTGTACTCGTACCAAATGTATGTAAATCATTTATTTGTATTGTTCTTATGCAATAAGAACAAACCAAACAAACATATTTATATGATAGACACACTTGTATATGAAAATTAATGGAAAAGCAAAATGGAAAACTAAATAAATATTTTGCTTTCGTTCTTATTTTTACATAAACATATAAGCATTATGATGAAAAATTAAAATTGGAAGCAAGGATGAAATAAACAATGATTTTTTCAATATTTTAATATTATAAACTAAATAGTTGTGGTTGTTGGTTTTGGCAGGTAAGAATAAATTATTGCCAAATCACTTAATTGTGTTGTGAAATCTGCATAGCATAGCATAATTCCAGAGTGTTTAATTGGGAACAAAATAAAAATAGAGAAAAATTTGAAATTATTATGCTTCAGGTTCAGTTTCCAATGACAGATTTTTAAATCTTTGTCGTTCCAGTATTTTTAAATCTCTGTCGCCGAAACTATACCATTACAAAGGCGAGAGTGTGACACATTGCCTTTTATTTATCCAACATTGTATTTAAATAAGAAAATTTTATAATTTTAGTTCATAACGTAATATTAACGATATTGTAATAAAATCAATAAAAATATCTCATTGAATAGTAGGAATCCACGAAAAGCCTGCACACAATGAATGTAAATCTATATTCGGTTGATAGTTTCAAAACAGAAACATTGTACTGCCTTGGAGCTAAACATTTTCTCATGTTCGTTTTTGTCTACACACAACAGCATTCAACTGCTCAACATACACAAATCGGCTTAAATGTTTCCATTACATCGAAATTGCGATGGTTTTGAGAACGTCTATATACAGTGAGCAAAAAAAAACTTATACAGTTACCTTGTCTGAATAAATTTTAGTCCAAAAAATCATCGCTGGTACAAAATAATGTTTGTTGTTGGTAATATTAAATTGAAGCTTGAAATCATTATTTTTATTATAAAAGAAAATATTTTTCTTAACCGCTATGCAGACAGAAAAGAAGTGTCAAAACTAAAGTATACTAATATTCATCGGCAGAAAAAAGTTCGGACAGAAAAGAGATTGGTATGGCAATGGTATGGCCACTGTTCACAATTTTATGTAAACAAAAACAATTGCTTTTCTTTGTTATTCCTCTGTTTATACCCTTTGCATAAACAATAACAACTACTAGACAATTATTCGACAGATTACCCTCATCAAACGCGTCTTCATACAGGACTGACTGAACTTCGCTAACTCACCCGCCTGCTTCGTCTTGCCTTTTATATGGCAGAGTAAACAGTCTGATTAATGTTCTTGAAGGCGAATGTTCATGACTTGGCCTTCTCGAAATCTCTATAAATGTAAACATCGTTGTTTACAATTATTATTGTAGTGTTGTTTGTTTATTTTTGTTTATTTGTTTACCATTTTTTATGCTAGTGTTTATTGTTATATTAAGCAGTACGATAATTTCTAAACAGTTTGTTAACTGCATTGTTTTGTTTTTGTAGCTTTTGTTTATATTTCTAATGTTAAGCAATGTAAAAGCAAAGCACAAGTGTTTAGATTTTTCTTTTTCGTAACAATATGTATTAAAAAATGCAAATCAAAAAATTTTAGTTTACCAAATATGAGTTTAAATTAGCGATTAAATTCAAAAATTCAAAAATTGTCATGAGCCTTAAAAAACTGACTCGCTTTTTTGATACTTGGATTAGCAGATTATAGTTAGGAAGCCGAAGTCGGCGTACTCTAACAGGTAGTGTGTTGGGTTATTAGACCTGAGGCCACGGCTTAAACCCCATGTCAGACATCTCCAAAACAAAATATAAACAAATATTTCTTCGGTGACTTCCTCTCAGCAGATTACTAGCAAAAACTCAGAGCGTAAATAAAAAATTGCCATGGAAAGGTTCTCAGAAAGAATCTGTCGTTCAGAATCGACTTTAAACTGTAGGTTGCGCCACTCATGTAGAAAATTAACGCAGACAACATAAGTAGTGTGAGAAGCTAGGTCGTAATCCTAACTGAAGGGATGTAATGACCAATTATGTATGTAGTTAGTCTTTTAACGTGAATTGGCTAGTAATTGCTTCGATTATTGTACCACTTAATAGAAACACTCTTTTCTATTGGTGGCTTGAAATTGCAGTATAAGTTTCGTGACAGTGTTGATTGACGTTACTTATATATAAATGAAATTGGTTGACGAATGTTGCGTAGATGTTGGTCGAATTGGTGCCTGCAAGTACTTGGAATTTTGTGACTCTTTATAATGGTTGCAAGAGTTTTTTAATAATGTAATTGGAATTGATATATGCTATACGCTATTAAGCGACTTATTTCTAAAAATTAATTAACTAGGATCCCGAAGAGATTCAGTTAAGTACCAGCCCAAAACATGTGTCTAGAAATGATCTGTTAAATGAGTTTTCCAATAGTAATTTTGGTCAAGACGGACCTACCAGGATATGGATAGAATGTACTATAAACTGCGTGAGAATTTGCTATCGAAAAACAACATAAAAAGAGATCGAATTTTCTTTAAAGAAACCAAATCAACATAATGTTAAATACTAAAGGTATACATACATAATTGGTCATTACAACCCTTCAGTCAGGATTACGACCTAGTTTCTCACGCCACTTATGTTGTGTGTGTTAATTTTATACATGAATGGCGGGGACCTACAGTTTAAAGTCGACTCCGAACGACAGATTTTTGAGAAACTTTTCATGGCAATTTTCTAGAATAAATTTCACTGCAAAAACTGGTACTTTTGTAAAAAAAATTCATATTACGTTTGGAGTAATATGGAGTAATTAAAACTTTTTTAAAAACCGTTGTTCTCAATTTTAACGCAAGTAGGTGCATTTCGTAGTATCTATTTGATTTAAGAAGGAAATATTGCATTATTGAATACACCCATATGTCAGCAATTTGAAAAGAAAACATATTAATTTTTCGTTTTTCTTGTCTTTCCTCAAGGAATTCTAAACTGATGAAATTGATAATGTGGTTATGATAACTGCACAAAAAAACCATTATGATTGCGTTTTTACTAACATACTACGAAATACAGGGCAGTAAAAATGTCTTTAACTTACTCAATATAGTTGTAAACAACATACATATGAAAAATAAATCAATACAATGGCAAGAAATCAATATTTACTGTTATGTAAAAAGAACACATACTATCCGCGAAAAGTTTGTTTAATAATGGCTGAAATTTTCATTGATTGATTTTTTTCTTGTTTGAATGAGTGCTTTCTTTCCCAAATAAATTCAAATAAGTTTTTGTCGACACAATGTTTATCCAATTTTCGTTTTTTATTTCATTACTTGTTTCCTTTTTCTTTGGTTCTTTAACCAGCAGGACAAATTATTGTAAATGGGTTTGCAACATGTCATCATTAACGTCATTACTGTTGCCTTCCATTATTGATTTTCAAATTCTTAAATCATCAAGCATGGCCATAAACTTAATTGAATTTAAATAAATGCGAGGAAATTCACTATAGTGATTCTTTTTTTCAATTTCTCTACTATAAATAAGAAAACGTCCAAAAAAACCAATCCCTAACGTCATGAGCAAATAAGAACGTTACAAAGTACATTTTATATGCAATAATATGGTCGGTTGATTTACGTTTTAGTAACTTAATTTAAATAGCTGGTATAATATGGTAATATTCAACAACTTAGAATTTAAATGTTTTGTGTATGCACATTTTGGAAGAAATGGTTTACGTTTAAATGTGAACTAACTAAATTGACTTCTTTCATTTCATGATTTTCTTCAATAAGGCAGACTATTAGACATGCGACGTCATTATACTTACAATGATTTGTACATTTGAACCAAACATTTATTTTAATATTTTTTTTGGTTTCGAATTTCGAATTTAAATTGATGTTGTACTATGCGATAGTTGTGAGTCTATTTCCTATGGGGCAAATAAAAGTGTTGAGCCAACACACCGGAGACAATTAAGCATTTGAACGCCAAGATTCATGTCACCAATGCCGAAATACGACCCCATACACTTCAAAAGTTGTAAAATTGATTCGAGCGAATGAGGTATTGTGAATTCAGCCGCGGTAGCGATATGAATGAAATAATAATACATTTCCAACCGGAACAGTTGTAGTTCACAACAAAACAATAAATTTATCAAAATTCATTAATGAAAAGCACATATGTTGCGTATGAGTGATATTTAATTCCATTAGTTTCATACATGACAAATTCGAAGATTTTTATTGCATACTTTTCAGAGTAACTACCCGGTGCAAGTAATATGATGCGTATGAGTAACATATTTCGAATTCAATTAAAAATAAGGTATACCCCATTAATTTGGAATTAATATGAAATTATAGTAGGTTATGATATGACAATTCTAATGGATTTTAAAAAATTTTATTAACCTAACCTAAAAGCAAATACAAAAATCACAATTCTAGGCTATATTTTAGTAAACAAATGTAGCTAAATGGTTCACCATTTATTAGCCTCTTCGATTTTTACAAATTTTCAAAACTCAAACCATTGAAACCTACACATAAATATTTACTTTAGTTGCACAATAGAATAAAAAATAATCGAATTTGCTTATAATTTCAAAAATTTATAGCCGGATGTGTGCCAGATAACGTATTATGAGCAATTGTTACAATATGTGATTATATACAAATGTTTGTACAAATAATTGTATGAAAAGTAAAATCAACGTATTTGTAATTTCGATGTCTACTATTTAAACATACACATACCTACTCTTACCGGATACATATGCTTCTAGAGATAGAAAAAGAGCGAAATAACATAGAAACTTCAGCTTCAGGAAACTAATCCTAATTTACTCGTATTTGAATTAAAATTTTTTTGTTTGACATAATTTGTCATTATTTGGCAAATTGTTTAGTTTATGGCTGTTGTTCTATGGTAATGTGCATCAAATTTTTATTTATTATTGAATAATTTATCATACATTAGATCTCTGCTTCCTTCTGTAAATTAGCAAAAAAAATTTCGTTTTTTTATCAGTTGAGAAATAAATTCAAATTAAAATCAAATTATAATTACAATTTAATACATACATACATAATTGGTCATTACAACCCTTCAGTCAGGATTATGAACCTAATTTCTCACACCACTAACATATGTTGTGTGTGTTAATTTTTTTTTACATAAGTTGCGGGACCTACAGTTTGAAGTCGGCTCCGAACGACAGATTTTTGGCAATTTTATTTACTCTCAGAGTTTTTGCCAGAAATCTACTGAGAGGAAGTCGCCGAAGAAACACTTTTTGTATTTTGTTTTGATATCCGGCCTGGGGTTTGAACCATGGCATTACGTCTAATAAGCCAACACACTACTTGTTACAACTACATTTTCATTGCTTACCTAAATCAAATAGAGTATAAAAAGAGGCATGAGATGGTTAAAAATTACAAATAAACTTCATTAAAAGATTGCATTGCAAATATATTGATTGTACGGTTAATTAAGGCACAACTTAGACGTCATATGCGTTTAAGCTTTTCTTGACAGTTAATAAATTCTTTCAATTATCAACTAAATAGCAACAAAATCAAATAAACGGTAAATTTTGTTAGAGCTGTGGTTTTCAATCAATTTGAGACAGAATGAATAACTCAAACTAGTGACTTTATACTGTATTATGCTTGCAAACAAGATTGGACAACCTAATTTTCATTGAAAAATCATCTTCAGCCATAAGACCCATTTCTGGATGAATGAGTATGTGAATAAACAAAGTTGCTCCAAATATTTGGCAATATCAATCCACATTCGATCCGTACAATGCATCCGAAAAAAGTTACTGTTTGGTGTGACCACGCAGTTAGTCCGCATTCCTTTGAATCGTTGGCCAGATTATCACTTTTTACGACTAAGACCTTAAGTTGATGATTTCTAACTTTGGATGGTACGATGTTTTTTCTTTCATAATTTTTGATTCCTATTCAACATTTTCATAATGTCTGAGTGGCTGTTTGCTGAAGTATAAAACAGAATCCGGATTTTAAATATACATTCGTATATGTATTGCCCGCGTATGAGTGCTTCTGTATGCATATAACGATTAGGCAGATGCGTTATTGCTTCGGTTCAGCATTAAAGTCTGCGGCTACTCTTTAAATTTTTTTATAACTCCCCTATTTATAAAAGTTTTCACAGTCTATGTGTATATGCTATGTTTTTAAATAGAAAATTTATTCCAATTCCTGAAAATACGACATGTGTGTTCATAATAGAACAAAAAAGATTTTAGTTGGCCAATATGAAAAATAAATAAATATCTTATAAGTTAAGTGAATGGACAGACCATGTTTGATAGCTAAAAAGCTTCAGACTTGTATTGCAAAATAATGCAGTAAATATGTTGTTACGAAGATCAATTAATCAATCAAGATACTGGTGTTTTGCTTTTACATCGCTTAACATTAAAATTATAAACAAAAGCTACAAAAACAAAACAATGCCGTAAACAAAACTGTTTACAAATTATCGTAGTGCTTAATATAACAACAAACACCAGCATAAAATATGGTAAACAAGTAAAGAAAAATACAACAACAAACACTACGAGAATAAATGTAATCAAAATAAACAAACAACAATAATGAATGTAAGCAACGCTGTTTACATTCATAGAGATTTCGAGAAGGCGAAGTCATTAACATATGCCTTAAAGACCATTCATCACACTATTTACTCCGCCATATTAAAGGCAAGGCAAAGCAGGCGACTGAGTCAGTAAAAATTCAGTCAGTCTTGTGTGAAGATGCGGTGTGTTTGAGGAGAGTAATCGTGGTTTGAAGATCTCCGTTACAAAGATCTGTCAAATAATTGTCTAGTAATTGTTATTTTTTATGCAAAGGGTATAAACAAAAGAATAACAATCAAAGCAATTGTTGTTGTTTACATAAAGTTGTGAATAGTGGCACACAGAATTGTGTGAATAATGAAGAATTTTAATTAAAATTAAACACAAAGAAAAGCAATTGCTGTTGTTTACATCAAGTTGTAAACATAAATTTGTTTTGATTTTTTTTGCGGTCTACGAGCTCATATTTTAAACGTTTTCAAAAGGTAAAAACGTAACAATATATTTGCTTGTATTAATTGTACAATATTATTTTGAATATATAACAACTTGCTTATAGAGAAAAGTATACATATTTAATAGCTTTGTGCAAACAAAAAATACAATTGTTGAGTCATGTCACTTTATCAACCATCATATATATTTCTTCAGCGTGTTAAAATAACAGATTATGTCTGTAATTCTGAATTTATTATTACTATTCTCATTACATTCATATTTATATATGCTAAACCCGTTTAAAATAATGTTAATGTTAAAATTCAAAAATATGTACAACTATCATCCTGCATTTCAAACGGCGACAATAATTTTAACACGTATTTTTAACGACAATTTAACGTCTTATTGTCGCGTTTCTAGGTTGATTTAATTATAATGGATGTAAAAACAAATACGTAGCAAAATTATATGTGAAAAAAAATTATTTGTGATATTAGTTGATGTATTTGTAGTCGCCGTGGTCTAGTAGGTAGTGTGTTGGCTTATTAGACGAAAAGCCAGGGACATTATTTTAACTTGTTAATTGTATTTAGATTACATACATACATAATTGTTCATTTCAACCCGTAACTCAGGATTACTACAAGCTTGTCGCAGCACTAATACTATGTGTTATTTTATCCATGAGTGGTGCGGCCTCATAAGAACATCAGATTTTTGAGAAAATGTTCATGCTAATTTTATTTACTTTTAAAGTTTTTGCCAAAATACTACTGTCTAGAAGTCTCCGAAGAAATATTTTTCATATTTCGTTTTGTTCGAGATATCTACGCTGGAGTTTGAACGCACAAATGCGTCTAATAAGCCAACATACTGTTAAGAAAATGAATAATCTAGATACTGGGGTTTTGCTTTTACATCGCTTATTATTAAAATTATAAACAAAAACTACAAAAACAAAACAATGCAGTAAACAAACCTGTTTACAAATTATCATACAGCTTAATATTAAAACAAACACCAGCATAAGATATGGTAATCAAAAATATACACAAACAACACTACAATAATAAATGTAAACAACGTAGAGATTTTGGGAAGAATATTCATCAGACTGTTTACTCTTCCATATAAAAGTCAAGGCAAAGCAGGCGACTGAGTTAATTAAGTTCGGTCAGTCTTGTGTGAAGACGTGGTGTGTTTGAAAAGAGTAATCGTGGTTTGAAGATCTTGTAACAGAGAGTATTCGATTAATTGTCTTGTAATTGTTATTATTTATGCAAAGGATATAAACAGAGGAATAACACAAAAAAGAAATTGTTGTTGTTTACATCAAGTTGTGAACAGTGGCATACAGAATTGTGCGAATAATAAATAATTTTAATTGAAACTAAACACAAATTTATTTTTTAAATGTTGTTAAAAGGTAAAAATTTTATTTTATTATTTTATTATTTTATTATTTTGTTTGTAGAATAATTTACTCTTATTTACTCTCAGAGGAAATCGACGTAGATATATTTATTTATCATATTTCGTTTTGATGCCTGACCTGGTATACGAACCCGGGCTTTACATCAAATAAGCTAACACACTACCTATGAGACTACGGCGACTTCTAGAAATAAATAAAAAATACCCACCCAATTGTTAACTGTTAAAATTTTTTTCTTGGGACATATGTGTGGCCCTGTGGCTTTTAAGGGTTAAAAACGCGTTGTCTAGGTGTACAGGTAAATATTAAAACAAAAAATCTTTATTAATAAATAATTTAATTAAAAGTAAATAATTCTGAAAATATTTTTCCACGGTTAATACTCCATAATACTACAACCTATCGAATAGTATTGAATTTTTGTTTTATTTTCTCAATATATTATTTATGGTTGTTTCTAACAACACTAAACATACATATGTATGTACACGGACATATTCATAAGAAATATGTAATTTTTTTGCAACCTCAGAGGTTGTAAATATTATAAATTATTACAGAATTTTTTCTTTTTGTCACTTTTGCAAATGAAAAATTTGTTTTCTTGAACAATAAAAAACATTCAAGGCCAAGTATAGTCAGCAGTTGCTTACAGGCATTTTAATGCTCGTGCCACATCTTGTTAAGATGAAAGGTTTTGGCTGGTTTTCAAAATGAAAGAACACAGAAGAAATATAAAAAGTATTTGCCATCGTCTTCTGTTTCTTTGATATTTTGTTTATTTTTCTTCTTCTTTAATTTAAAGTCAATCTATATTATTTCACAATTTAGCTGTCAACAGTAATGTTCGGGAGGTTTTTTTTAAATACTAAAAAATTTAAAGTATGTATGTCAGAACAATTTGTCACAACATGAGTGGTGTGAAAAGCTAGGCTATAATCCTGACTGAAGGGTTGTAATGGCCAATTATGTATGTAAGAATAATTTGTAGAAGTCGCCGTAGTCGATTAGGTACTGTGTTAGCTTATTAGACGTGAAGCCACGGTTCAAACCCCAGGCCAGACATCTCGAGCAGAACAAAACGAAATATGAAAAAATATTTCTTCGGTGACTGCCTCTCGGCAGATTTCTAGCAAAATGAGAGTAAATAAAATTGCCGAAAAGATTTTCAAAAATCTGTTGTTCGGACCCGATTTTAAATTGTAGATTCCTCCAATTATGAATACAATTGACATACAACAACACAAGTGGTGTGCGAAGCTAGGTCGTAATCCTAACTAAAGAGTGTATGTAAGTAAAATTAATTTATATTCGTAAGGTATTAAGAAATCTAAGATACCTTGAATTAACTAAACTTCTGATAAACGATGAACTCTTTTCAAATAGAACTCTTTTCAAATAGAGTATTACATCAAATTAATACATTTTTCTCGTTGATCATTTCGATAATGTCTCTTTAATCCTATTGCTAATGTTCCTTTTTATAACAAATGATATGTTACGGCCATCAAAGCCAAAGATTTTGGAAAACCAGAACACTTTTGGTAAAATTAAAAAACAATATAAACAAAAAATTACAGTGTGATACTACTTGATGAACAGGTGTTACAATGAGTTTCAGTGCTCTGTCATGCTGGCACATTATTTTCTCCTCTTTGCTATCCTATCATCATTTTCTATTTTATCTGAGGATCCATATGCTCCAAGTGAAATTTAATTTTCTCGTCTCCCCCTAGCTTTTATGGGATATTTCAACAGAGAAGACTTGTCCTCTAATGTGCCTTACTTTGGGCATTTATTGGATGTCTTAGCGGACTGTTCCACACTTAAGAATTAGGTAAGCTATGAAACTTTTTCTGAATACTATACTATATTATGTTTCAGGGCAAAATAATGAATATAAATCATCCTGTGAATCCGTTTTAAGTATTTGGAAAATGTGGTATACTTTTGTAACGATTTGTATGTTTAAAGTAAAGCGTTAATTTAAATCTATCAATGATTTGAACTCAGCAAAATAATCTTCCAATGACAGATGGCAGTCAAGTGCATTATAGAATCACTACCGGAAAAGTTATTAACGTTATGTAATCTTCGTTGCATTATAGAGTAGAATTTACCTCTTTCAAGCTGGTCATCGCGCGGAAAGTCTTCCGAGATATATCCTGGCCCTCAATGGATAGAAGGCGCACCAACCAGTTACTTAGACTTGGTCGTATCATCAGCGGAAAGAAATCGCTTTTAACGACTTCTGCCGTGGGTGCAGATCCGCTGAGGAAGAGGAGACTGTTACCCACTTTCTCTGTCCATTCCCATCTCTTGCGAGGTGCAGATATCGATTATTTGGCTCTCCAAACCTTGTCAGCTTGACGGAGCTATCGTTCATTGATTTCAAGGATATATCCTCGTCTATCAAGCTTTTGCGCTAGTTTTCCTGTGTGGGGTACATGTGCAGCCCTTGCGCTGACCAACTTCTCCCTCCCTGGTTTGGAACTCAGGAACTATCGGATGTGACATCTATCGGTTTTCGGCTAAAGTTCATTTTTATCGGTTTTGGATACGTTAATATGCAAAATTGCCGTATTTGGGGTTTAAAAAATTCACGCATGGTGTTGCAGAAACGAATGAACCAATTACGAGTGAATTTTTGGTGCGGCTTGTAGAGCGGAGGCATCATTGGCCCATATTTCATTGAAAATGAGGACGTTGCAACCATTACAGTCAATGGAGACACCATCGCACCATGATAACCGATTTTTTTTGCACCCGCTCTTCATGGTATTGATGTAAACGATGTTTGGCTTCAACAGGATGGTGCACTTGCGATTTATTGCGTCAAACAATTCATTGTCATTTAATTAGCCGAAATGGTGAAGTCAATTGGCCGCTAAGAAGCTGCGATTTGACACCTTTAGACTATTTTCTGTATATTTGCATACATTCGAAAATACATATATAACATACATACATAAATGGTCATTACAATCCTTCAGTCAGAATTAAGACCTAGTTTCTCACACCACTTATATTGTGTGCGTTAGTTTTTATACATGAGTGGCGGGACCTACAGTTTAAACTCGACTCCGAACGACAGATTTTTTGAGAAACTTTTCATGGCAATTATATTTACTCTCCGACCTTAACAAGTTTGTGCCGTTTGCAACAAGAAGAAGTATTTCGAATCTGGTAGAAATTTGTATGGCTTCTATAGCACTGCAATTGACCTTTCGTTGATTCAAATTTGTCATGTTTTACCATATACTTCAAGCCATTGAAACAAAATTTATTTAGTTTTTCATTGTGTGATTGTTTAACAATAAAATTTAATAAATTTTGCTTTTCGAACAAAATTTTTTTTTACAATTTGATAACATAAGACGGCTGTCATGTCATCATGTTTACGTCTATGATTGCTAGTAAAACATTTAATTTATACAGAACATTTACAATAACAATGGCATTTTTTTTTCCTAAAAGTGTTGAATAAACACGTACAATTTATGGACAAATACCATTAAAAATTTACATTAGCACTTACAAACAAATACAAACAATTTGTAATTAGAATTGTTGAATTTAACTTCAGGATTTCTACAAAAAAATATATGCAAATAGGGAAAAAACTTTTAAAGTTTTTAAAGAACATTAGCATTGCAAATAAAAAATTTATTGTAAAATTTACTTTACTTACTGGATTAGATGAACAAGGTAGCCAGCGAGAAAATAGTCTACGCACATCATGGTAGCCAATAGTTTTTCTAAATTGGTTTATTTAAATGAATGAATTTCTTGAGAACTTGAATTTTAAATATTAAATAATCACATCAATAATGACATCGTTTTCGTAGTTGATTTGTTAGTATTTTGAAGTAAAATTTTACTGAAAGAAACCAAATAACAGAAAAAGCATCCATTACAAGCAAAGGTTGTTTGCCGGTATGAAACGAGCGCATTTTTATGAAATTGAAATTGTAATTTTAAATGGGAAAGCAAAAATATTTAACCAAAATATTGGCCATTCCAGGCTACAAATTTTATTCATCTTTCAGGCAATCTGTAGATTACACGCCAAAAAAACTATTCGTCCTTTGGAGCAAACCTACCAGTCCTCCAATTTTTGATTTCCTATTATGAATCGAAGTGCTGCTCAGCCAATGCTTGTCTCATCAATGAAAACAAGCCAAGACTGGTATCGTGTCTTGTCGCCCATTCTGGTTGTTTGACGATCAATGTGTGGTTCAAAGTTATCATTTGTTGTCGGTAGTAATCTGTATTAACAGTACCACTAAGTTTAGAAGCTCGTGGTACAGCATAATTTCCTGGTCCCATCAGGACCAGCATTGTCTTCCTACAGAATCGATTTAGTTTTGCAGCCGAATAGATGGTTGTCACTTGATGTCGGTAGCCGGCTGCACTAACGGTTTTACCAGGTTTTAGGAGCTCGTGGTATATCACACCTTTCCGGTGCCATCATACACACGGCATTGACTTCCTGCCGAATCGATCTGGTTTGCGGCTGTAATGGTTTTCCAGGATTTTTTTTGACATATGATTTTGAAAATAAATCCTGTTTTCATCGCCAGTTACAATTCGATGCAATACTGATCATCTATCGTTGTTTTAGAGAAACATTTTGCAAGTGGTTTTACGGTTTTTCCTCTAACTGTCATTTAATTCACGCTGCACCCAGACTTTTAGGTCTTTTCCATAGCTTTCAAACAGTCTAAAATTAAATGTCAACATTTAAGATTTCAGTCGTTTGTTTTTGACTCAAAGTGTCATCTTCATTTAATATTTTTTGCAATTCGGTGTCTTCTAACTTTTTTGGTTGTCAGCGACGTTCTTTATTTCTCATATCAAAACAGTTATCTCTTAACCACCGAAAGCATTTTCTGCATTTATTTCTTATTTTTAACTCTATTTTTGCGCATAGAATTCTGTCCTGAGATTTTAAAGATTCTTTGGTTATTATGATATCAAAAACTGGACACGTTTATACAAAAATATAGTTATAAAATAATTTAAGTCCTTTGCCCAACACGTCAAAAACGTTTGAAAAATTATTTTGGCCTAATAATATGTTCAGATATGCATTTTTATTGAGTCAATATTCGTTTAATTGATTACAATATTTTAAGAGTTCAGGCATAATAATATACGCAGTTCAGCTGCTCATTCAATATTCATTTGACAGCTGGTAAACAAAACAGCTGGTTGTTTCAACAACATTGTTTTTATTTTGTTTTGTTGTTTTTTTTTTTTTGTTTGCCGTTGTTGATATTTGAAAAACGTGTACGGTTAATTGTAATATGCTCACTAAACGCAGTGGTGGACAGTGGTGCATTTGAAGTTTTACTCAATATTATAACAATTTGCGTATTTATTGCGCAATTATTAATTGAAACTTTATATGAAATTTTGAGCTCAATATAGGCGTTTATTGCGATTTAAGCGATAAAGGTGCATATCTGAACACCGTTTATTCCTGAAAGTAAATATTCCAAATCATCAACTACATAATTAAACATTACAACCCTTCAGTCAGGATTACGACCTAATTTCTTACACCACTTATGTTGTGTGTGTTAATTTTATACATGAGTACTCCAAACGACAGATTATTGAGAAACTTTTCACGGCAATTTTATTTACTCTCAGAGTTTTTGCCAGAAATCTGCTGAGAGGAAGTCGCCGAAGAAATACTTTTTGTATTTTATTTTGATGTCTGGCCTGGGGCTCGAACCCTGGCTTTACGTCTAATAAGCCAACACACTACCTACGAGACTACTAATCAATTACTCAGATTAAATTAACATTTGCAAGTTGCAAGACAACAAAGACAACATTTATTTGTGATTCATACACTAAATATAAAAAGTCTACGTACACATGTTTGTACATTCTTTGTCCTTTAAAATTTTCTGCCATTGTTAATCATGATGGTAATGCTGTGATAGTTTAGGGATGTATTGCCAGAGGCGAAGTAGGTATGCTTCGATTTATTGAAGCAATGATGGAGAAGGTGAAAAGTTACGTATAGAAAAAATCAATTTACCAAAAAGTGCTATAAAATTGGATCTCATGATTAATTTAATTTTCAGCACTATATAAATACCCGACCATAAACATGACGTTGATATGGTGAAACAGTGCCTACTACATAATGTCCCTAAACAAGTGTGAATGCTACTTCTACTATTCGAGATCAATTCCATTGAAGAAAATTAGAAAATGAATGCCTTCCAATGGCTCAAATGTTTCAATTTATCAACATAACCTAATAACTTACTATTTCCCCATAAAATAAAATCTAAAAAAGTTTAATCGCACAAATGAGAGAGCTAATGAGTGGAACCAATTTTTTTTACAATTTTTCGTGTTTATAAGCGGGTAGTGATTAAGAGCAGGATGCTTATTTTGAAATAGTACATAGTAAATAGTTACGTATGTATCAGTGCTACTAAGCGGGGAATTTTTATTATGGGGATACTTATATTAGGCAAATACTGTATTTGATTAAAAACACCTTTTTTAGCATATTTATTTAAGAGTTACTAAGCTAAGTTGCTGTTTGCCAACTTTTTATGCACATTGTATATAATATCTATTTATAAAATAATACTTATATTTACGTAAACAACTAATTCCTTTTAAAATATTTGTTAATAAATGTGAATTTGGCAGACCTCCTTGCATATTTTTGCAAATATAAATACAATTATGTTTACCAAAGCTTTTAGCATCAAATTGTTAGAAAACATTTACAATTTACATATTTTATTTACATATAAATTCAGCAAAATAAGTCCCATGAAACCAAAAACAAACATACTTGGAATTCATGAATCAAATATTTTACAGTCGTGTTTATACAATTTTCAAACACTTTTTAAAAGTTTATGAAGAAAATTTCTTAAAGTAACATTCAAAATACTGTTACGAAAATGGAAATGGTGTTACATCGTTTAACATTAAAATGATAAACAAAAACTACCAAAACCAAAACAATGGACTTGTTTACATGATCAACAAATAAACAAAAATATAGCAACAACAATAGTATAAGACAAGTAAACAGGCAACAACAACACTGCAAGGACAAACGTAAACTAAATTCCGCAAACAACAATAACGTAAACAGCATGTTTACATTTATAGAGATTTCGCGACGGCAAAAACATTCTCCTTCAAGAGCATTCATCAGACTGTTTACCACCGTATAAGCAGTATAGAAACCTTTGACGTTTGACAAACGCTCATAGCAGCAACATTACTAGCCAATTTAGAGGGAGAAAAAAAATATTATAATGTTTTGCGAATCAAATGTGTTAGAAGCAACAGATATACAGAGTGAAAACTGGCGGATAAAGTAGAAAAACTAAATGTAAATAAACATTTATTTTGTGTTAAAAAAGGGAAAATTTGGAATATTTTTTAATTTCTTCAATGAAAAGTTTATAGATTCTTAAATATTTAATTATTAATCGAAATGTGGGCGATCTTCGGTCACAATGAATATAGTTTCTTGTGCAAGAGGTAATTAAGAAGATAAATATTCCAAGATCAAAATAAGGCCTAATGATCATGAAAAAATTTTCTTGCTGAAAGTTGCCAATATATTTTAATTTCTTGAAAGAAAAAGTTCAAATTTGTTATTGTTATTAGTGTTTTTTTATTTATTAATAGTTTTAGACAAAAATTATACAGTGCTGTTTACCCTGCGATATAAAAACAAAGCAGGCAATGGAGTCAGAAGGAGTTCAGTCAGTCTTGTGTGAAGACGCGTTGCGTGTGATGAGTATAATCGTGGTTTGAAGATTTCCATTACAAAGATCTATTGAACAATTGTTATTGTTTATGCAAAAGGGTAAAAAGAAGAACAACCAATAAAGCAATTGTTGTTGTTTACATCAAGCTGTGAACAGTGGCACACAGAATTATGCGAACAATAGAGGAATTATTTGAAGTAAAACAAAAACTTATTTTTATTTTTATTTGCAATCTACGAACTCATATTTATACATTTTTTTCAAGGCTAAATCTAAAAAATTTAATAAATTTCAAATACGTACATACAGTCTGCTTTTGACTGTGATCAAGTGCTAACGTGTAAAATTTCGAGATCGCTGAAGTGTTTCAAAAAAAAAAAAATAATATTAAAAATAAAAACAATTGTCTTGTTACAATTTCAAAAAAAAAAAAAAAATTAAAACAAGAACAATTTATATTTCAAAAATTCTTTTGAATAAAAACAATTAACAAACATTCTTTTGTATAAAAACAATTTACATTGCTATCATGGATAATGATAGCAATGATAGTAGTGACGATGATGATATTTGCTGGCAAGTAGTCACATCGAGTAAAGCAAGAAAACGTAGGCAAAGCAAATCACCAAAAATATTCTTAAACAAAAGACAAAACACCAACAAAAACAACAGCATTGCTTCTGTATCAACAAAAATAAATACAAACAACAATATTAACAGTGTAAGTCAAAATAAATTTTCGAGTTTAAGTGACGATGATGGAGATAATGATACCGAAACTGATAATAAACAGACAAAAAATAATGATACACCAAAACCACCTCCAATTATCATACCTAATGTATCGGATATAAGCGCTATGATAAAAAGTTTTAACACCTTAATACCATCCTCATTATTTAATTACAAAACTTTAAGAGACGGACAGATAAGAATTATGGTAAAAGATATTGGAAAATATAGAGCGCTGATCTCATTCCTAAAAGTTAAAAATATAATGTTTCACACATACCAACTGAAACAAGAAAGAGCTTACAGAGTTGTAGTTAAAAATCTACATCCATCAACACCAAATGATGTAATAAAAAGTGCTACAGAAAATCTAGGACATAGAGTCAGAAATGTCACCAATATTAAGAGCAGAATTACAAAAGACTCTTTACAAATGTTCTTCGTTGATTTAGAGCCAAGTTCAAACAATAAAGACATATATGAGACTAAAACTCTGTGCAATGCTATTGTGAATATAGTACCTCCAAAAAAGACAAATGATCTCGTACAGTGCCACCGTTGCCAGGAATTTGGGCACACTAAAACTTATTGCAGGAAATCTGTTAATTGCGTTAAATGTGGTTTAGGTCATTTAACTGCAAATTGTACTAAGGATAATGATAGTAAACCAAGATGTGTTAATTGCTTACAAAACCATCCAGCAAGCTATAAAGGCTGCATTGTATATAAACAGCTCCTAAAGAAAAAAGTGCAACAAAAAATAAGTAATAAACATCACAGCGCTACTTATAACTACAACAACGATGAGTATCCCTACCTAAACAACAACACATTTGAACCAAACTTGAACGTAAATCAGAATAACAAATCTTACTCTGAAATGCTTAAAACTGATCAGAAAAATTCATTTGAAAAGTTAGAACATTTAATACAAAACCAAATTGAGTTAACTAACAAACTACTTAATATGATGACGGTTTTGATTGCCAAACTATGCAATTAAATTTAAATATTGCAATATGGAATGCTAATGGGCTTTCCAACCACACTAATGAAGTTGAATTATTTCTTAAATTGCATTATATTGACATAATGTTAGTGTCAGAGACACATTTTACTTCCAGATCCTTCTTTAAAATAAGAGGATATGAATTGATAACGGCAAATCACCCTGATGACAGAGCACATGCTGGGGCTGCAATTTTAATAAAATCGACAATAAAATATGAACTATTAGATGTAGTAAGAGAGCCATATCTTCAAGCTGCTTGTATCAAAGTCATATGTGATCAAAACAGTATTTCGTTCTGTGCTATTTATTTTCCACCTCGATTTTCGGTGAAATTGCCTACTTTTCAAAACTTTTTTCATAAATTGGGACACAGATTTTTCGTTGCAGGCGATTTTAATGCCAAACACCCTTGGTGGGGTTCACGACTAGTTAATCCTAAGGGTAGCGAGCTTTACAGATGTATAGTTAATAATAATTACTCTGTCCTATCAACCGGTAATCCAACATATTGGCCTACAGATACTACAAAAATACCTGACGTCTTAGATTTTGCTGTTTTTTCTGGAATTTCTAGTCAACTTCTTGACATTGCGAATATTGAAGAACTCAGCTCTGACCACACACCTCTCATAGCCACACTTAATACTACTTTTGAGCCAGATACAACAAAAACTATCATAAATAGTAGAACCGATTTAAAATCGTTTTCTACTTGGATTGAGAGAAATATAAATCTTAATATATCTCTAAAAACTCCTGCAGAAATTGATGATGCTGTTGAAAGGCTTAATTATGTAATTCATAAAGCAGGATTTTTATCAACTCCAAAATCACCGATTCAACGTAATCATAACCACATTTTGTTAACATCTGAGATCAGGCAGCTTTTATTAATAAAGAGAAGGCTTAGAAAAAGATGGCAAAGATAGTAGCAATGTATGGTGCAAAACCGATAAAAGCAAGGCAGAAGCATTTGCTCGTCATCTACAAAATACTTTCCAACCTTACGAAAATCCTAACCCTTTTACTGATGAAATAAATGCATTTCTAGATAGTTCTTGTCCTATGGATTGGCCAATAAAGCATGTGTCTCCAACTGAAGTAAAAGAAGAAATAAAAAAACTAAACTGCAAAAAGTCCCCTGGTTACAACGGCATAAATGGAAAAGCAATTCAAGCACTGCCAAAAAAGGCTATCTTATATTTAACATTTATTTATAACTCTATGTTAAGACTGACTTACTTTCCCTCGCAGTGGAAGTGCGCAGAGATAATAATGGTAAATAAACCGAACAAGCCTGAAGGAAATCTTGCATCCTATAGACCCATAAGTTTACTGCCTATATTCTCCAAAATATTTGAAAGAATATTTTTGAAGAGATTATTGCCAGTTTTGGAAAAAAACAACATCATTCCTGATCACCAATTTGGTTTTAGGAAAAAACATGGTACTCCGGAACAATGCCATCGTATCGTTGCATTTATAAGAGATACATTGGAAACCAAAAAATATTGTTCAGGGGTTTTTCTAGATGTACAGCAGGCCTTTGATAAGGTATGGCATGGTGGGTTATATTTCAAACTGAAAAAATTACTTCCAACCCCATTTTATTTGCTCTTGAAATCGTACCTAACTGAAAGAAACTTCTATGTGAAAATAAATAGCACGTTTTCCCAAATATGCGATATTCAAGCAGGTGTTCCCCAGGGTAGCGTACTTGGCCCAATACTATACACAATTTTCACCTCAGATATTCCAATTAGCGAATGCGCTTTAATTGCAACATATGCAGATGATACTGCTATTTTAACGGCCGATGTTTGTCCAAACACCGCATCAATTCAGCTTCAAAATGAACTGAATGCAATTGCAGCTTGGCTAAACAAATGGAACATCAAGGTCAACAGCGAAAAATCAACACATGTCACATTTTCATTACGACGAGGTAACTGCCCTGAGATACGTCTAAACAATAATCCTATCCCTCAAAGTGACTGCGTGAAATATTTAGGAATGCATATTGATAGAAGGTTAACATGGAAGACTCATATCAAAATGAAGAAGCAGCAATTAAATATAAAAACAAAACGTCTATTCTGGTTATTAGGCCCAAAATCTCGTTTGAGTTTAAGAAACAAAGTACTGATTTACAAAACTATCCTGAAACCAGTTTGGACCTATGGAATTCAACTTTGGGGAACGGCCAGCAATTCGAATATTGAAATACTTCAACGCTACCAGTCAAAAACTCTGAGGCTCATTGTCAACGCTCCATGGTTTGTATCGAATTTTTCAATCCACAATGATCTTTCTATTCCAAAGGTAATAGACGAAATAAGAAGGTTCAGTGAAAACTATTTAGACAGGCTAATTCACCACGACAATCCATTGGCTATTGCTCTTCTTGATCACACCAACGAAATAAATCGACTGAAAAGGCATCACATACTGGATTTGCCATTTCGAAATTAATTATATATGTATCTATTTTTCTGATTATAAATATGTAAATATGTATATACTTAACTACTATTAATTTATAGATAAAATTTGCATAAGTATGTATGTTGTTGGTCTCAATGGAGTTCAACAAATATGTCAAATTAATATAGTATCAAATTTGCTTATTATCCCAAAGGGATAGAATGTAAATAAAGTGTTGAGAAAAAAAAAAAAAAAAAAAAAAAAATACGTACATACATATAAATCTACTTTAAACCTATTTTAAAGTGAAACTTATTTTTATTTTTTATTTTTATTTATTTTTTAACTGACAGAAGAAAAGTCTGTCAAACAATAAATTTGCGTTCATAAAACTAATTTTCAATCATATTTTTTTTACAAAGAAGACTTAATGAAAAACAATAACAAAATATGAAACGCCAACTGCCATGACTAGACGACTTACAAGAAACTCCGTCTGTTTAGGTTCATATCAAGCGAATTGATTTTCTGGGCAAAATTCTGTGCTGCATAAGAAAAGTCCTGTGCTTATTGACTTAGTATTAATGGCAATTAGCTTTCCTGAGGAGTTCAATGATTCTAGTACATATAGAATGAACAGTGGCACACTTCATAAGCATTTCATTGTGAATGTTCTTTTGGTTGTGTAAATTTATGGTGGTTCAATAGAACTTTGAACTGTATCCTAAAGCCCAACACATCAAGTGATTCTGACTCTAAGTATATAAACTGAAGTCGCCGTGATCTAAGAGAGTTCCAAATCCCAGGTTTGGAGTCTCGAACCAAATATAATATGAAACTATTCTTTTGTTGACTTTCTCTCGGCAGTCGTCCGGCAAAAACTCTGAGAGTAAATAAAATTGCCATGAAAAGTCTCTTAAAAAATTTGTCCTTCGGAGCCGACTGTAAACTGTAGGTCTCAACACTTATGAATAAAATAAACACAGATAACATGGGCGACGTGAGAAGCTAGGTCGTAATCGTGATTAATGGATTGTAATGACTAATTATGTAAGTAAGAAAGCATACCAATGAACTACAAACCCCACTCACGCCATTAAACTCATCATAAACCAAGCCTTCGGTCAAATACAATCTGTTTTATACCCTAGAGTCAATGAAGATTTCGGATGTGTCTCCAATCAGAGACGTCGTGACGCACACTTGAATGATATTGTTACGAAAATGTAAATGGTGTAACATCGTTTAACATTAAAATAATACGCGAAAGCTACACAAGCAAATACAACTAACTTGTTTACAAGTAGACCAATAACATCATTATGATAGAAGAAGGGATAGACAAGTAAAGGAGAACGCGTGTAAAGAGAACAATCGTGGTTTGAAGTTCTCCGTTGTAAAGTTCTGCATTGTAAGCAAACAAGAATAGAGAATAGGCAATTATTATTTTGTACGTCAAGTTGTATACCATAGCACACAAAAATAGTCCGAACAATAAAGAATTTAATTGAACTTAAACACCAATTTATTTTTATTTCGTTTGCAATCAACGAACTCGCATTTTAAACATTTTTAAAAAGTTAAAATGTAACAATATTATATTCCACAGAGTGTGGAATAATTAGTTATCGTAACAAATAAAAAATTTCGGTGATATCTCACAAATGCATTTAAAGAAAGGAAGCACTTAAAATTTGACTATTTAAAGGTCACTTATTCACATATATTCAGCAAGAAAAATTCCAACTCGCTCGAAAATTTAACTGAACTTTCGTCCACGTGAACCATGCCCTTTCTCCTGGAGAATGTGACACTAGCTGTGTAGTACATAGCACTGTCCTGTAGAAATCACATTTCATCCAATTCATGCCAAAGAAAGAGGGCCTGGTCAACGACCGATGACCCCGTCTGCTCAAAATCTACACAAAATAGATAGTTTTACCGTATGCATTGGGCGCTGTTGGGTCTTATGTTTGTTCAGACATATCCAGAAAGCGAAATCAGCACTGAAGATTATTTTTGGATAAAATAAGTTGCCAACTGTTCCTGATTCCATTCAGTGGATACCGTCACCAACTTTTAGATTTCAAATTCCACAGAGTTATAGTGTAGTTAAAGCATATTGTGTGTGTACCAGAGATCAGCAATGAATCATTTTTTCGCTACTCATAAGTACTCATGAAATTTTGAGTATGAGTGAGTCAACAGCATCGAAATTCATTCGTACTGACTACAACATTGAATATAAGTACAGGTTGCAATGAGTATGAGTACAACGTTGACATCAAACTCATAACATTTGAAATATGTTTGATTCATCGAGTGATTCGAATCATTCATCAAAATTAACAGTCTTAGTTGTTGTTGCATTTACAAAAAAAGAAAAAGACAAAGACAGCAAGCAAAGCAGACACACAAACTTCTGGTGAGTACTGTAGTGTTCGTAAGCGAATCATACTTATTTTGTGATTCTTGTAAATATTGAGTTATGGAGAGTCGAAAGTATGAGTACGGTGAGTAGTATGAGTATGATAGTAAAATAAGTATGATTGCGTAAAATTATCAGAATTTATGAGTATGATATTAAAATAAGTATGAATGCGTATAATCAGAAATTATGAGTATGATTCGATTCTACTCATCTTTTTGAATGCTCATGGCTGATCTCTGCTGTGTACTACCAAGTTAAATACGATGTTGGTTGCGGAATTTTCGATGTGACACACTGAATTTCAATTGTAGTGCCAACTTTCAAATATTATTCTCATGTACTTCAACCGTTTTCTTCCTGTATAGTTACATATGTACATGAGCCTTTGTAGTAATTGAACGTGTGACTGACGTTAGTGGTTAACTTTAATTTACGAGTGCGGTGAATCCATGGATGTGTTGATGTAAATGTAAATTGAATACAAACAAACCACTAACCGTTACAACAGGTAATTGTTACTGATGCAGAAAAGGAATTTCACGTATGAGTGATTGAAATGTGTACGAAGTGTACATTCAATTTAGTGTATAGTATTCTCAGGTACTTCAGAACATCTAATGGTGTACGTTAAAATCGTTTTATTACACAAAGGATACGTAAATGTTACCTAAATCGTTATAATTAAAGAAGTTTTTACCAGAAATCAGTTAATGGATTTAATTGCTAAAATATTCTATTCTACAAGGTATAAATTCGACATTAGTAGAGTGTGTGCTTACCTCTTGCCTTAGGTATGTATCTCAACTCAAAAAAAAATCATTCAAAAGGAATTTAAGATAACTTGTTAAAGTATGAAACGAATTATTTATTTAATTAGTACAAGAACTACCAATTACAAGTGCGTTAACCAAAGCAAAAGTCCATTGGTATGTGTTTCAAGAAATATACCACAGATCGAAATGATGATAGTAACACACAAAAAAAAATGATTTTTTAGTAAAAGAATGAATTTCTGTCAAGTTTTTTTTAAGTCAATGCAAATAAAAGTGGCCGTAGAGTTCATAGTCTAATAGGTAGAGTGTTCGTTTATTAGCCGTGAGGCCTTGACTTGACTTGAAATTGTAGTTACCGCCACTCATGGATAAAATTAACATACACAATAAAGTGGTGTGAGAAGCTAGTACGTGATCCTGACTAAAGGGTTGTAATGACCAATTATGTTATGTATGTGCGTAAATAAAAGTCACAATATTAATACAACAAAAATTCTAACGAATGAGGAAGCAATGTTTTAGATTACATTATTATTATACAAAAGGATAACTGTACCTATTACTTACAAAGTGCTGAAGACGTACAAGTCGTAATTCAAGGCTTGATCTCTGTCTTCATTTTTAGAATGTGAAAGCTAATATAATATACCAGGAGCTTTCTGATACCTACCTGTTGCTTTCATTCTAACCATGTTTTAACTCTCCCCGATACAAGGATTTCTGTTAAATAATTCAAGATGCTGATGCCACACCATAACGTCGATGTTCCTCAACTTATTGGCTTCCAGATGACAGGCAGTTCTAGATGTTATAAGCTTGAAGGGATAAAAATATATCCAAAATTGTCTTAACACCTCGTAACTTTCATAATCTCTCACTGTCAGTCTTTGGAGGTTTGCTACACAATTTTTAATCGATTTTTTTTTCAATTAACTTCTATCCAAAATTAATATTTAAAAAAAAATAACAATTCATTTGATATGAATAGTTGACCGAAAAACGTAGAAGTTTAACAAAATGTTGCGCTTATTTGTCTGTCAGCCGCACGAATTCAATATACAATCACATACAGGACGTTTCGATTATCAATTCAAATAATCTTAAAGTCATAGGGAAGTTGTATAATGGAAATCAGCTTCCATATTGCGTAGTGTGGGTCCTTGATGGATCAACATTTAACCAAACATATTTTATAGATTCTTTTGATTCCATTCGCTCATGAAAATAAGTTAAACTAAAAAAGACATTATAATAAAAGACATTATAAAAAAGACATTATATATAAAAATAGCGGCATTATAATATGCGACATACAATATTCAAGATGTCAGAGATTTCTTCAAAGTCTTCCAGGAAGTTTATAACTGTTTATTAATGTGAGCCAGTGCCTTCACAAAATATTAAAAAGAATTAAAACCAAGTGATGATTTTGTCCATCTTTAACTATAACTATGTCTCCAAGGAACTTTATGCTTTTATAATTTAAAGTATTATTTATTTTTAAATTCTTTTATTGTAGTCCCCTTTGCTCTATACGTCGTTTAATATACCCTGCAGAATATTTAACCGTCTCTAAATAAATTTTTAAAAATATTAATTTTGTTTGTTACTGAAAAAAATTCGTAGAGGTGGGTATGCTAATAAAAACAAAATTTGTAAATTGTAGCCCTCAGTGAAGTTCAATAACTAGTGTTATATTAATTTAATTAATGATTTGCTTATTATGCTTATAAAATTGATTGTGTTACAAAAATTACACAAAATCTATGGACAATGTATTAGTATTTCGAACAGCATATAAAAAAAGAAAAAAATTTCAAACTCCTAATCTATAAAAAAATCTTAAAAAAACCCATGTTCCAATAATTGTCGCTATTCTGTCTTATTCAAGTAAAACTAAACGCAGAACTCACTGCATTCCTCAACCTTCTCATCTATTTTTTGCATTCTCTATTTTGTTTTGTTAACAAGAGACTTTAAGCATTAAGAAACAACATACAAAAATTAAGTGAAGACTGCAGTAGCAAAACGATACAGCAAAAAAAAAAAGAAAATAAGAAAATACGATTACTTACTGTGCTAATTCCTATTTGTAAAGACACCTTAAATACAACTTAAATATGCTTTCAAATGCTAAAATTGACATAAAAACATAAAATGCTTAAAATAATTAAAATCACAACAAAAAGCAAAAGGAATTGTACAGAGATTGAAAAGCTTTTATTCTTCGACTTACCATATTTTCCATAGTAATTCCATTCTGCAATTTTAGTTAACTGGGTATCCACCAGTTGTACAAGATGCGCTGATCATGGACACAAAGAATTCTTGGGCTCAAGTACCTGCCTTTGGGCAACCTAGTGATTATGATTATAGTAGGATTTCATATGTAAAAGAAAGAAGACCTCCAAATCCTGTGAAAGGCCTGAACCCTGTAACACTTACTAGCTCTGTTGGTCCTTGGTGGAGCCTAGCATTTGTAAAGGTATTCACGTTTAGCGAACGTTGCATGAATATCACTGTTATTATAGGCCAGTTAACTTAGTTCCACATCAACTTAAACGTTATTTGCCATACTCTATTGGTTCCCCACTCATCTTATATTAACCTTATCTGAACTCCTATCCTAAACTGGATTATGGACACGTTACGGTTGCAGAAAGTTATATACACATTCAAGTTGAGTACAGATTACTCTTAATTTTGCAAATATGAAACTTTACTTCGAAGTACATATGTACTGCAGACTTCTTGTCCGATAAAGCGGTGGTTCCCGGAAATGTCCTTCAATTACTGAGCATCATAGCAGGCCGTAAAATATAGGTATAGGCCGTTAAGGAATTTATTTCAAGTGGAGGGCTTAGAATGCCGAAAACTGTACAGCTTATTTATGCGGACAGCGATGTAGTTTACGTCACCGTCGTGCATGACTGCCAGAGATTTCTCTGCGAAATTTTGTATCATTCTACGAAACGTAACTCTTAAATGGATTCCAGGATATTGAAGGAAATGACGTTGATGGATTGACTAGGCTACTGGGCTCACATTTCAATAACATAGATATCCTTCTGTTGAATTATAAGAAGGTTCATTGGGCACGTGCAATATTGCTTAAACCTTATGGACGAATCTGGATAAGAAAAGAATTAAACATCTTTATTCCAATGAATTATATGAACACTTTTTGCACTACTGAGATTCCCGCAGGTCACTACGCCATTGGAAAGTATTCAAACATGTATTGTTGGCTACTAAATTACGATTTGAGAGCGCTGGTTATCCTAGAATATTATAAAATGTGCTCATATCAGTTGTGATTCACCACCAAGTGGCCTATGAACATGAGTGCGTGTCTATACTTGCAGACTAAATTATGGTGATTACTAATCTCGTAATTATTGTGGGAATTGTGTGATAGAAAGGAAAGAAAGAATTATGACAATGCGATTATTGTGTAAGAACTCCAAATGTCTATCACTTTCATCTTATATAGCCAAGCCACTGGAATAAACAACTGACGTTATTTAGCATTTAGGTTAGTACAACCCTTCAGTCAGGATTACCACATAGCTTCTCACACCACTTATATTGTGCGTGTTAATTTTATACATGAGTGGCTACAGTTTAAAGTCGATTCCGATATTTACCATCAGAGGTTTTGCGATATTTCTGCTGAGAGGAAGTTGCCGAAAAAATTTTTTCATATTTCATTGTAGAAGATATCTGACCTGGGGTTTGAACTTACATCGAATAAGCCAATACACTACCTTTTGGACTACGGCAACCAATTTGAAACGTATTCTTATTCTTAAAATTTGCTGTTTGAGACAGACGCCTTTTTTACTTTACGGTGGATATTTATGCTCTATGAATGATTCCTTTTAAATGCTACCTTCGTTGTTATGTTAAACAGAGGTTTCTAATCTCTGGTGTACATTTCCGCCAAATTACTAACAGAGCTTAGTTCTAAAACTTGTTGATGAACATGTTTTGATTAAAATCTGACTTAAAGATTTTAAATATTTATATTTATAATAAAACGCGTTCTTAAGAGAGCCATTTAGCTAGCCCCCATTTCTTAGTATCTCCTATCTTAGCCCTTTTATTATATTTTATGCCATGAGAACCCAAATAAACATGTATTAAAAACAAGTCTTGACTGTTTCCTTTCATTTGATTTCTCTTTGTTCTACTTCCTGTTAAATTTATTATAAGGCAGAAAGGATATTTAAAAAAAACATTTTAAAACTCTACGGTCAACCAGGATACCAAGGAAAAGCTATTGAAACTTCTGCAAAATAATTTCAAAAAAATGTGTACAATTCAATTATTACAATTTTGTTTGTTTTTGTTATTTTGTATTTTAACGTAAAAATAATTACCAATTTTGCCTAAACGGTCATAACAAGTCACTAATTATGAGCGGGTGGTCACAACAACAAAAGTAATAATCTTACCAACGCAAAAGAACTCAGAACAACGTCGGCAGGCTAGAAATTTTCAAAAATTTACTCGCGAAATTTTATAATTTTAATACTCCAAAGGAAACTGGCATTGTGAAAAAGAACAAAAGAAATACAAGGTGTACCGCTATGCAATGAGCCTTTTCTTTTTTTTTTTGTGAAAATAAAACACCATCTTTTATTATTAGTATTGGTTATTGCTTGGTATTGGTGCGCTGGCCAATAAACCTGTGCGAATTTTGAAAAACATCAATTACACGGTGCGACAGTCAAAATATACACAACTAATTACACAGTGTAGCTTGTGAGTTTTGTTGAGCAGAACTCAAAAATATTTTTTTTTATAATTTATAATTCTCGAATCTTCCAAACTTGTTTAATTTGACAAAAACGGCACTTCTGATCGTTTCACACAAAATTATTGATCACATATGATAAATAATTTATTTTTCCAAATTTAGCCATTCTTAATTGCAAAATTTAATTAAAAAATATAAAATAAGCGATGACATTCTGAAAGTGTATTATCTTGTGAAGAGATTGACACTTTGATAGATCAAATCGGACGAAAATTACCGTAGTTTGTCTATAAATACAGTAGTGTTATATTTTTTATATATGTCACCTTTTCAGATGAAATTTCAGTTCAAAAATTTTCAAAATTTTTGTTGGATCTTGATTATTTACCGCAAAATATGTCAATTTCACGTTTGCACGACTACCAGAAGTCGGCTAATATTTGTTTTATTATTTCGGTTTACGCAAAACATTGGCCAACTTCTGGTGGTCGCTCAGACGTGAAATTGACACATTTTTCAAAGAACAATCAAGATCCACTAAAAATTCTGAAAATTTTTGACTGAAAGTACATTTAAAAGTAATATGTATGAAAAATATAACACGAGTGTTATGCTCTTTAAATAATAACTACGGTAGTTGTTGTCCGATTTTATAAAACAAACTGTCAAACTCTTCCCAAGAAAATGCAGTTTAAGAGTATCACCACTTATTTAATATTTTTTAATTAAAGTTTGCTACTATGAATGGACAAACTTGAAAAAATGTGGAAAGAATTCGCATTTGCCAAGTTTACCTTATCAAACCTCATAGAATATAATATATATGTATATGTACATCGTTTAGAAGGCCCATCCCTCTACTTTATAATAAGGTTTAAAGTTTGGTCATTGGTTCAGAAATGTTTGTGTAATCAATAAATTTGTGCATAAAGTTCAAGATAACAGTCTTTGTAAAATAAAACAAGTTTAGAGGGTTCAAGAAATATAAAAAATATTTTTGAGTTAAATATATATATCATTTTTATTCGAAATTTTTTTTATTAATTTTCAACAATAAAAAAAAAATTAAAAAAATAATTATTTATTCATTTGAGTCTTTTGACCGAATCTTTCATCAACTTTCATAGTGGACTCAGACTTTACACAAGTAAAACAAAAAAAAAAAAAAAAAAACAAGTGAAAAATAAAACATAATAAAAAATAAACACAAACAATAAGTGCGTGTATTATAAAAACAATTTAGTTGTGTTAACTAACAGTTATTGTTCTTAAACAATAATAACACCATGGATGAAGATGCTGATGATACTGATGCTGAAGTAGGTAGCGAGTCAAACGAGAATCTAAACTGGCAGATAATAACAAAACGGCAAAGAAAGAGAAATCTGATTGGATCCCCAAAAATTTATGAGAATAAAAGAATGACATTCCACAGTGATGACATTCCATCGAGTAGCAACAAATTTGCTGAGCTTCAGACTGATGATGCTGATGACAATGAAGATAATGCAACAATACCTAAACCACCGCCAATATACATACCAGATGTAGTTGATGTTAATAGTATGATTTGTAATATAGGTAATATTATTTCAAAAGATAATTTTAGTTATAAATCATTAAGAAATAATCAAATCAGACTTATGGTTAAATCGGTTGATTCATATAGAACCTTAGTAAAATACTTAGAAAGTCGAAATATAGGTTTTCATACATATCAATTGAAACAAGATCGTTCATATAGAGTTGTTATAAAGGGACTTCACCATTCTACTCCTATTGAGGACATCAAGGCCGAACTAATATGCCTAGGACATCAAGTTCGTAATGTTACTAACGTGCGAAGTAGATTGACCAAAGAACAGTTGAAGCACCTAGAAAAATAACGACATTGTTCAGTGCCACCGATGCCAACTTTTTGGCCATACAAAGACTAATTGTAAGAGACCTTTTAATTGTGTTAAGTGTGGTCTTGGTCATCCAACTGCAGAATGCAAAAAAGACTTAAATTCGCCAGCTCAATGTATTAACTGCCTAAAAAGTCACACTGCCAATTACAAAGGTTGTCAAATATATCAGAAATTAATTGCTAAACGACAAACTACTCGCAACCGACAAACCAGCTATGCCCCAGACAATTCGAATGAATTTCCTCAATTTAACTCTAATAATAATTACCAGAGAAACAGCCAACAGAATAACAATCAATCTTATTCTGAAGTAGTGAGAAACAATAACTCTGAAAACATTAATTCCAACACAATGGATCGAATCGAATCCATGTTAACAAATCTCCTTAACATGATTACCATGCTAGTATCCAAATTATGCAAATAAATCTACGGTTTGCAATATGGAACGCCAACGGTCTACCAAACCACAAAGAAGAAATTGAAACATTTATAAATATTAATCATATCGACATTTTTCTTATATCTGAAACACATTTTACCGATAGAACATATTTCAATATAAATGGCTTTGACCTAATTCCTTGTAATCACCCTGAAAATAGAGCTCATGGAGGTTCAGCAATCTTAGTAAAAAGGTCAATAAAATATACTATCATAGATAATTATCAGAAACCTCATCTACAGGCTGCCGGAATACGAATAAATTGCAATAACAATGATATATCAATATATTCAATTTATTTTCCCCCAGACATAATGTTAAATATGATGATTATCAAGACTTTTTTGAAACCCTTCATTCATTGTTGGCGGCGATTTTAATGCCAAACATCCTTGGTGGGGTTCCCGACTTGCCAACCCAAAGGGAAAAGAACTTTATAAAAATGTAATCGATAATCATTTTTCAATTTTAACCTCTGGAAGACCTACATATTGGCCAAGTGATCCAAGAAAAATTCCAGACTTATTAGATTTTGTAATTTACTCCGGTATTCCAGGTAACTTGTTGAATATTTTAGACTCGGATGATTTAAGCTCTGATCACTCGCCCTTGATAGTAAATTATGATACATGTTTACAAACAAATGGAAACTATAAAGCAACATTAACACATATTGACGTGGATTCCTTTAAATACTGGTTAGAGCAAAATATAAATCTTAAAATAAAATTGAAAGAAGCTGTTGATATAGATAATGTCGTTGAAAATTTTACAAATCTCATCCATGAAGCTGCATATTTATCTTCACGGAATGAAGCTGTTGCTAATAACCGAAATAGGGTTTTGGTTTCTGCGGAAATAAGGGAAATGATTAGAGATAAGAGACGTTTGAGACGAAATTGGAAAAGAACGAGAACCTTACTAAATAAAACAATACTTAACAGAGCAAATAAAGAACTGAAAAGAAAGTTACGTGAATATAAAAATGACCAAGTAAGTAATTATCTAAGAAATATTGGTTACAATCAAAATTCTGAACATAAACTATGGAATGCAACAAAATATTTAAAAAGACCCAGTAAAAGAAATGTACCAATAAAAGATATAAATGGTACTTGGTGTAAATCGGACCTCAAAAAAGCTCAAGCATTCTCACAATATTTGGAGTCAACATTTCAGCCATTCTCTTTTAATGATGATAGTGATCAAAACTATGTTAATGAGTTTTTGGATAGTCCCTGCCAAATGGATTTGCCTATCAGACATATAACCCCCAAAGAAGTTGAACGAGAAATATCAATACTAAACGTTAAAAAAGCGCCTGGATATGACCAAATAGGAGTGAAATACGTAAAAATGTTACCAAAAAAAGCTATACTCCTATTAACTTTTATTTACAACTCAATATTGAGGCTAAATTATTACCCCGTACAATGGAAATGTGTGGAAATTATAACTGTGTCTAAACCGAATAAACCAGAAAACATTATAAGTTCCTATAGACCTATAAGTTTATTGTGCACTTTTTCAAAAATATTTGAGAAAATCTTGTATTAACTGCCTAAAAAGTCACACTGCCAATTACAAAGGTTGTCAAATATATCAGAAATTAATTGCTAAACGACAAACTACTCGCAACCGACAAACCAGCTATGCCCCAGACAATTCGAATGAATTTCCTCAATTTAACTCTAATAATAATTACCAGAGAAACAGCCAACAGAATAACAATCAATCTTATTCTGAAGTAGTGAGAAACAATAACTCTGAAAACATTAATTCCAACACAATGGATCGAATCGAATCCATGTTAACAAATCTCCTTAACATGATTACCATGCTAGTATCCAAATTATGCAAATAAATCTACGGTTTGCAATATGGAACGCCAACGGTCTACCAAACCACAAAGAAGAAATTGAAACATTTATAAATATTAATCATATCGACATTTTTCTTATATCTGAAACACATTTTACCGATAGAACATATTTCAATATAAATGGCTTTGACCTAATTCCTTGTAATCACCCTGAAAATAGAGCTCATGGAGGTTCAGCAATCTTAGTAAAAAGGTCAATAAAATATACTATCATAGATAATTATCAGAAACCTCATCTACAGGCTGCCGGAATACGAATAAATTGCAATAACAATGATATATCAATATATTCAATTTATTTTCCCCCCAGACATAATGTTAAATATGATGATTATCAAGACTTTTTTGAAACCCTTCATTCATTGTTGGCGGCGATTTTAATGCCAAACATCCTTGGTGGGGTTCCCGACTTGCCAACCCAAAGGGAAAAGAACTTTATAAAAATGTAATCGATAATCATTTTTCAATTTTAACCTCTGGAAGACCTACATATTGGCCAAGTGATCCAAGAAAAATTCCAGACTTATTAGATTTTGTAATTTACTCCGGTATTCCAGGTAACTTGTTGAATATTTTAGACTCGGATGATTTAAGCTCTGATCACTCGCCCTTGATAGTAAATTATGATACATGTTTACAAACAAATGGAAACTATAAAGCAACATTAACACATATTGACGTGGATTCCTTTAAATACTGGTTAGAGCAAAATATAAATCTTAAAATAAAATTGAAAGAAGCTGTTGATATAGATAATGTCGTTGAAAATTTTACAAATCTCATCCATGAAGCTGCATATTTATCTTCACGGAATGAAGCTGTTGCTAATAACCGAAATAGGGTTTTGGTTTCTGCGGAAATAAGGGAAATGATTAGAGATAAGAGACGTTTGAGACGAAATTGGAAAAGAACGAGAACCTTACTAAATAAAACAATACTTAACAGAGCAAATAAAGAACTGAAAAGAAAGTTACGTGAATATAAAAATGACCAAGTAAGTAATTATCTAAGAAATATTGGTTACAATCAAAATTCTGAACATAAACTATGGAATGCAACAAAATATTTAAAAAGACCCAGTAAAAGAAATGTACCAATAAAAGATATAAATGGTACTTGGTGTAAATCGGACCTCAAAAAAGCTCAAGCATTCTCACAATATTTGGAGTCAACATTTCAGCCATTCTCTTTTAATGATGATAGTGATCAAAACTATGTTAATGAGTTTTTGGATAGTCCCTGCCAAATGGATTTGCCTATCAGACATATAACCCCCAAAGAAGTTGAACGAGAAATATCAATACTAAACGTTAAAAAAGCGCCTGGATATGACCAAATAGGAGTGAAATACGTAAAAATGTTACCAAAAAAAGCTATACTCCTATTAACTTTTATTTACAACTCAATATTGAGGCTAAATTATTACCCCGTACAATGGAAATGTGTGGAAATTATAACTGTGTCTAAACCGAATAAACCAGAAAACATTATAAGTTCCTATAGACCTATAAATTTATTGTGCACTTTTTCAAAAATATTTGAGAAAATCTTTCTGAAAAGACTTCAGCCAATTTTAGATAATAAAAATATCATTTCGGAATATCAGTTTGGCTTTCGTCATCAGCATGGTACGCCTGAACAATTCCATCGCATTGTTAATGTTGTTCAAAATGCCTTAGAGAGGAAACAATATTGTTCTGCAGTTTTTTTGGACGTAAAGCAAGCATTCGACAGAGTGTGGCATCCTGGTCTTCTTTTCAAACTAAAATTACTTCTACCTGCACCTTTTTATTTAGTTCTTAAATCATACTTAAGTGACCGTTATTTTTATGTTAAAATCAACAATTCTGTTTCGGATATATGTGAAATAAAAGCTGGAATTCCACAAGGCAGTGTACTTGGCCCTGTTCTTTACACTATATATACATCAGATATGCCTTTTATGGAAGATGTTACAGTTGCCACATATGCCGACGATACAGCATTAATTGCAAATAATGATTGTCCAACAGAAGCATCGAATGTAATTCAAAACTATATAAATAGCATAGCAATATGGCTTAAAAATGGAATATTTGTGTTAATCCTGATAAATCGGTGCATATAACTTTTGCATTAAGAAAAGGCGATTGTCCTTCAATTTTTCTAAATGGCGAACAAATACCTAACTCTAACTGTGTGAAATATCTTGGAATGCATCTTGATAGAAGATTAACTTGGAAAGACCATATAAAAAGCAAAAAAGAACAGCTTAATATAAAAACAAAACGCATGTATTGGTTACTTGGCAAAAAATCTGAGCTAAGTTTGCATAATAAACTGTTGCTCTACAAAACTATCCTCAAACCCATATGGACATATGGAATACAGTTGTGGGGAACTGCGAGCAATTCGAATATTGAAATTCTGCAGCGTTATCAGTCTAAAACTCTAAGAATGATATTAGATGCTCCTTGGTTTATTACTAACGATAATATTCATAAAGATTTAGGAATATCTAAAGTTAAAAATGAGATCAACAAATTTAGTAGGAAATATATTGACAGACTTAATAACCATAGTAACACTCTAGCGATTACTTTACTAGATGAAAGTGAGGAAATTGTAAGGCTTAAAAGGTTTCATGTTCTAGACCTACCATTTAGAAAATAAAAAAATGTAAATATGTAAATATTATTTAAAAAATTATTATTATTATTAATTATTTTAATATCCTTCTTTGTTAGTCTCATTGGAGATTAATACTAATGTCATTTTTTATTTTTATTTTTTTATTTTTTTTTTATTTTTTATTTTTGTTACTCAATTTGCTTATTATTGTATTAAAATAGATTGCAAATAAATATATGAAAAAAAAAAAAAAAAAAGAGTTAAATATAAAATTATAAATGAAAATCAATTTGGTTTTAAACAAGGGAAAACAAAAATAGATTATTGGGAAATTTCTCAAACTACATCAACAGCAGTCTCAGTAAACATCTGCACTGCCTAGTATACTATTTATAGATTTTAGTAAAGCTTTTGACACTCTCGCACATGATAGACTTCTACGAATGCTAGAGAGAATTGGTATCAGAGGAAATACGCTAGACTGGTTTAGAAACTATCTTCACTGCAGAACGTATCGTGTGAAAATATGCAACAAACATAACGAAGAGGTGGCAATAGATTGTGGTGTACCACAAGGCTCTAAACTTGGACCGATATAGTTCGTAATATACGCTAATGAGATGATAAGAGCTCTTAAAGGAAACTCAACATTCGCCTACGCAGACGATACTGCAATAGTGGTCGCAGATAAAAACATTGAAAACGCTGTAGCAGGGATGCAGGATCAACTAAATACGGCTGCGAAATGGTGCCCCGATAATGGACTTGTTATTAATGCAACAAAATCAAAAATAATGTATATAAAACCGCCGCATCTTTAAAATAGGAATATTTATATAAAATTTCATAACAATGAATGTCTACACAAAAGGGACAAAAACGGTAATCTAACAGATGATAATTGTAGCACCATTATTGAACTGGTAGAAACATACAAATATCTCTAAATATCGAGTATTAACAGTTTCACCATGTTTGAGCATCCTGCTGTACACGATATTTTTCTGATCCAACCAGACACACTGCATTGTCTTCCTGATGGTATTGCAACCGAAGCTGATGGTCGTGCAGGATTAATCCATGATTTTTCCCTTTAGGATTCTGAAAATAAATCAATTTTTAATCGCCCGAATTCGATGCAACGCTAATTTTTATCATGTCTTTGCAGCAAAATTATACAAGTAGTTTTTTGCTTTTCCATCCCTCTGTTATTTAATTCATGAGGCAACCATTTTCCAGACTTTTGGGTCTTTCCCATAGCTTCAGAAATCAGGTCAGAAATTGTTTATTATGCAACATATAATATTTCAGTCATTTGCTTGCGTCTACAAACTTGTTTGGTGGTCTTCCACAATCTTCTGCATGTTGCTTCCGGTATGGTATATGCCTCGACAAGACATCGAACTCAATCATACTGCTGTTAATGTGTAAATGTTATTTGCCTACTCAAGTCCGCTCATGTTTAATACTCTTGCACATAGTTCCGGTGTGACTTCGAGAGAGTATTTAGGAGCTCCTTTGGGACGAACGGTTACTAGACGCTAAACCTTCAACAGAAGTCAACTGGAAAACTTGCTCATGAGTGTGTGGCAGCAAATGTAGTTTAGTGTAGAAAACACTAAAAATACTGATGCAATGTCAAATGTGTTAAATGGAGTGTTTGAACTTAAGGGATATCCAACTACATATTGGCTATAACAATTTAATATATTGCGCCTTTGAATTTTAAATTTACTTTGAGTTCTTAGTGAGATAATATACACTTCTGCTGTGCTAAACTATGGTGTCAACAGAAACTTTCCTTATTTATCTTATGGTTTGTAAAAAGCATTAAATTTTTTTTTGATTAATTATATGAGAGAAATAAATAAATGAAAGATGTATAAAAGAACATCGATTATTTTTACATGTTATGGCTTAAAATTCAAGAAATAGGTAAAATATGTTGGATACCTAGACTTCTGCTGTCCACTGTATATTAGCCGAAATAGCGTTTTTGGCCATTTTTGAAACATTGTAGAGCTCAACACTGACGTGCTAGAACCATCGCTATTGTTAGAAATTGACAATTGATATTTGCTCTTTAAAATGAGCCCAAAGCCAAATTGTTTGCATACACCCTTAAAGTAGGGGGTGGGTTTATATCAAGGGGTGCAAAAGAAAAAGAAACACATTACGGAGGTCCTTAAAAATTAATCATATTTACTTGAAAATTGTTACTCAGGGGTTTTTGGGGTCGCTGATTACAGATCTTCATTCAGATTTAAAAAAATCAAAATGGCGGATCCAATATGGCCGTCAAGTAAATCTGATTAATTTTTATAAACCTCGACCGCCATATTGGATTCGTGTTTAGCGCACAAAATGCCTTCGGAAACACCTGGAGCAATCTTATTTGCAAAACCCATGCATGGCTGTGTTATTAGTGTCTAGTGCTAAAACTGTTTTTTTTTTTTGGACTTTACGCACAAATTTATTGATTGCACAAACATTTCTGAACCGATGTGCAGAATTTAAAACTTGCTAGAAAGCAGAGCGATTGGCCTTTATATACGATATCCACATGTATAATATTTGATTTAATATGCTATGGGGTTTTATGAGGTAAACTTAACAAATGCGATTTTTTTTCATATTTTTTCATGTTTGGCCGTTCACAGCAGCAAACTTTAAATAAAAAATATGAAATAAGTGATAACATTCTGAAAGTGCATTATATTGTGAAGATATTGACACTTTGATTTTGACGTTTGATTTTTCCATGTTTACCCGATCAAAACTCATAACATGCAAGTTTGCACCATATGTTTATGTATACCATTTTGAAGGCTCAGCTGTCCGGTTTTAAAAAATTTTGGATTTTGAAAATAGGTTTAAAAATATTTGGGTAATCAATAATTTTGTGTGAAAAGAACAAAAAAGAAACAGTTTTTGTCAAAAAAAAAAACAAGTTTGGAGGGTTCGAGAAATATAAAAAATGAATTTTTGAGTTCTACATAACAAAACTCACAACCTACACTATGTCATTAGTTGGGTGTAGTTTGACTGTCGCACCGTGTAATATCACTGTGAGAAAAGTTTTGTGAAATTAAAAGTTAAGTGCCAGTTAGCCACACATAACGTAACGTACCGTAGCAAACGTTCTCTTTTTAGCATATGGAGAAGAATGTATACGCTTACCGAAATCTTCTCTCTCGTTAGCAAAGCGGAACGATCTGTATAAAAAAGAAATCTCTCACGTTTTTAGGTGACATTTGAACATGAGTGACGGGGCTATTGTATGCAGAGTTCCATTGCGGCACAAATGCCCTCTTTGGTACATTCATGTTTATTTATATAAAACTTTTCAATTGTTACATGTATATAATGAAATTTTAAATTTTTGATTGACATAATAATAAAAGAAGATTATTTTATAAGAAACAAATACTCATTGTTATGTTTCTATTGTGCTCACAAAACAATTTTAACAAAATAAGTAAATAATATATACGGTATATATTTTGAGTGACGAAGTGCTACGAGTTGTCCTTTTTGGTACTTTCATTTATATTAATCTTATATATTAACCTTTTAAATTTGTATATAAAATTTTTTTCCTTAATATTATAGAGATTGTAATGTATATAAAAAAATATTATTATAAATAAATAATATGTATTATGAGTGGCAAAGTAAGGCAAATGGTCTTTTGTTACTTTCCCATTTATAGATAAATCTTTTTAATCTTTAAAATTTTTAAATGCATAGTCTTATGATTATAACGTTCATAAAGAATTTTAAGAGTATTTTTAATTAATACTATTCTAGCTAGAGGTATTGTTTTGCAATTTAATAAAAAAACAAAAAAATCACTTTGAATAGGTCTTTTGTTACTTTCCCATTTATAGATAAATCTTTTTAATCTTTAAAATTTTTAAATGCATAGTCTTATGATTATAACGTTCATAAAGAATTTTATGAGTATTTTTAATTAATACTATTCTAGCTAGAGGTATTGTTTTGCAATTTAATAAAAAAACAAAAAAATCACTTTGAATAGAATAATATTCGACTGTACTTATATCTAAATTCTATAAATATTGTCTCCAATTAAGACAAGAATGAAATATTCTTTAATATTACAAGAATAAATATTTGTAATAACATAAAATTTAAGAAAAAAATATAACTTCTTTCAATTCAAAGTACGCAATTGGTACTTTTTGAATTTTGCTGCATCTTAACAACACTCATCACTGTTCTGAACAGCTGACTTCGTGCAAATGTATGTATACCAATTTCTTTGCATTGTGTTGTGTTCGTGTGTGTTGCTTTGTGTTCTGTTTCGTTTTTATTTACCTTTTTCGTTTGTCCCGTTTTAAACGTTTCTAACTAACTACATAAACGTTCTTAAGGCTACGTACCTTACGATTTTACGTTTCTTACGCTTGAGTAACCAAACCTTTATTCTGTTTCATTTATAATTTCCGAAATTATTATTTAATAGCTTGCAAAATATTAATAGACATGTTATTATTAAAATTAAAATAACAATACGAATTACGTTAATATTAATACCATGAGTATTATACACTTTTTCAATGCAATTTTATTAAGAATTAAATTAATTGTATTTCTGATGAAAGTAGACTAAGAGAAAAAGATAGTGCAGTTTTTCTTACATAATCTTCAGAAATTAAAACATTTGCGGGCTTCTTTCATTACTTGAATATTATTCTTACTCCATCCAATCGCAATATTATCGACTATTGTGGTCACATTCATCTCAAAAGGGGGCACTACAGCCTTCATTGCCACAGCAGTTGTACAAAAAACAATGAAAGCTAAATTTATTCCTGTTACTGTTTATTTAAAGTTAAGACTAGAAAACATATTCTTAGGTGGATATGAAGTTAAAAATTCAGTAAATAAATAATAAGAAAAAACGTCCTAATAACGTCGTAAATACTTACTTAATTGGTCATTACAAACCCATAAGTCATAGTTGCGAACTAGCTTCCCATGCTATGTGTGTTAATATTATTCATGAGAGGCGGGACTTTTAGCCTAACATCGACTCAGTACGACAGATTTTTGAGAATCTTTTCATGGCAATTTTACTTACTCTCTTTTTGTGTGAAGACTGCTAATAGGAAATCGCCGAAGGAAATATTTCGATGATGATTAGCACACGGAAGTCACCGAAGTCTAGGAGGTAGTGTGTTGGCTTATTAGACATAAAGCCACGGTTCAAACCCCAGATCAGACATCAAAACGAAATATGAAAAATTTTTCTTCGGCGACTCACTCTCAGCAGATTTCTAGCAAAAACTCTGAGAGTAAATAAAATTGCTATGAAAAGTTCCTCAAAAATCTGTCGTTCGGAGTCGGCTCTAAACTGTAGGTCCCGCCACTCATGTATAAAATTAACACACACAACATGAGTGTTGTGAGAAACTAGGCCGTAATCCTGACTGAAGAGTTGTAATGGCCAATTATGTTGTGATTAGCACACGATTTCTAGTATAAGTTTTTGCAGTTTTTAAAGTCATTGTTATCAATTCTGTACCATATATACGCACGCACATTTATTATTTTATTACATCATAGAAAAAAGACCTGTCTAGTCTGTAGTGATCCCCAAAAAGTCGAAGGTACAATAAATCATAAAGTTGCAGTGCTAAGTATCCGATATAAATATATCCGATATAAATACTTTAAGAGCCATTCAAATTCATCAGGTTGCTTTAACGGCAATATTCATGATAATTTCCGTACTACAGCGTGGAATTGTGGCATACGAGTTCTACGTGAATTTCAGTATGCTGACTTCTGACAACATTGACAATGCCGATTTGTTGTGGTAGAGAATGGTAGAGATTTTATAATAATTTTTTTATCATCATTTTGATGCCATCTTCACATATTCAGCATTAGCTTTTATTTGTTAAACTTGTGCGGTTTAAATGTGTTTCTACAGGCGAGTGTTCCGCAAGAACATATATCATAACCTGTGTCTAGTCCCCACCAGCAGCAGTGCCAATGTTTCCTTTGACCAGCATTGTCTATCCGGTATCGAAGTAGTGTAGTTGATCGTAAGAGATATGCTAGGTATTCTATTTTTAATATTTGAGGCTGCTAATAAAATTTGTTTGCCTTTTAGAAACAATCAGTGCAATCCCTCTAAAGCTGGTGCCATCAGCCCTAAGAAAATTGGTTAGAGTTATATGTGTCCAATTTAATTCTTTCATCGACGTTGTTCTCATGACACTATACTTACTCACAGGCGGAATGTCTTTTGTGGTTTTCTGATGTTGCACTTTCAATCTAATGATGTTCATCATACCACAGAAAAGTATTGTTTAATTAAAAAACAATTCTTATTTCGAGAGTCATAAGATTATTTGATTACAATTAATTTATAAAAGCACAGTACGTATATAAACTCACGTTCATAGTACGACCTTTCTTGCTTAAAACAAAACAATTTAACAGCTTTCTGCACAATTTATACGCCAGAAGTAAAATGACTTGAAAACCATATTCGCTCTGTCAAACTTAATTTTTATGGGTAACATATGGCACACAGTAATTAAATTTTCAATGTCTTGTGCTCCTGCATGTGACCGTTTTAATGTGAACAATATTATCTTGTCATTAACGGAAGTGAACTCAAGCTAATTGATTTTTAAGGATGCCTACTTATGGTGTGTTGAAGCCTGATGGTAAAAAAAAACTGAAAAACCAAGTAAGAAACAAAATGTAAGAATTATATAGAATGGAACACAGTTAAAATGGTCACTCGTTGTTAAGTTCTGCTTTTTTTAACATTATATCGTTCGCAGACGACAGCAAAAACAATAATATTACTGGCTCAAAAGGATTAGAGAAAACCCGATCAGGAAATTAATCCGAGCACTTGCATGCTACTATCAAACATGGTGGAGGACTCGTAATGGTGTTGGGTGTTCAAATGCTCTTGCAAAAAACCTTAAACAAAAAGCATAAAATACTTATCATAAACCACACAATTGTTTTGTACAAAGATAATGATCTTAAGCATATATCTGGAGCTCTTAAGGAATGGCTATTGAACAATTGTCCTCGAATTATCAGAATTCAAGCTAAATTTCAAGATTTGATCACTATCCAAATAATGAAATAAATGATGATAAATGAGATAAATTGCCCTCTTTTGGAGGAGCGAAGCAAATTAACCTCTCAATGGGCAAAAAAGCTTGTTGAGACCGACCCAAAGCATAAAATCTCATTCACCAAGAAAGCTAAGCAGCAACTAAATATTGAAAATATTGTTTTCATTGGTTTAATTTACAAATATTTAAATTGGTAATTTTTATTGATTTCTAACTTTATTACTTATAACACCTAATTTTTCTTTGTACTTGTTTTATATTTATTTATTTAACTTAATTAATCTAACGATCTAAATACTAAACTTTTTTCTTTCATTTAAGTCTTTAATGCATGTGGACCAATTTAATTGTGATGGTTATGGTCCTTCAATCCTTATCAAATAGAATTTAATTATATGTATGCGATAAATTTTCTGACATTACATACATACGTAATTGATCATTATAACACTTTTGTTTCTCACTCCATTTGTGTTGTGTGTGTTAATTTTATACATGAGTATTTTGGTTTGTTCGAAATGTCTGCCTTGGGATTTGAACAGTGGACTCACGCCTAATAAATCAACACATTACCTGCTAGACTATGGCTTGTGTTGTAATCTACGAAATTTCAAGCTACATTATGACGAATAAAAATATAGCACTTCGATGGCAGGCACAAATATGGCAGGATGGTTTGACAATATCAATGTCATAAACTAGCCCGCAGTATTTTGAAATCCAAATCCAATCGATAATGTAGTAAATAAAGCAATCAGAAGAATATATCCCACATATTGTGATAAGTTTCGGGGTTTAATTCAAGTTGTACGGTATGATATATCGCATTCGGTATGAAAAAGTCTTGTTTACCATGTGCTTAGACGATGTCAAACAGTTTTGAATAACACCGAAGTGTCTATAAAATATTAACCAATCTAGAACATCCATAATTGGCCATTACAACCCTTTCGTCAGGATTACGACCTAGTTTCTCACACCACTTATGTTGTGTGTGTTAATTTTATACATGAGTGGCGGGATCACAGTTTAAAGTCGATACCGAACGACAGGTTTTTGAGAAACTTTTCATGGCAATTTTATTTACTCTTAGAGTCGTTGCCAGAAATCTGCTGAGAGGAAGTCGCCGTAGAAATATTTTTCAAATTGCGTTTTGTTGGAGATGTTTGACCAGGAGATTGAACCGTGGCCTCACGTCTAATAAGCCAACACACATAATATAACAACCAAACTAGAAGCAGAACTTAAAAAATGCAAATTGTTGGAATGTCCTTATTTTTTTGGCACATTGTGATATTCTATTTCAATTTGAATTTAATAAAATTTTAAAAGGAAGACAAAAAGTATTTTATAAAATCGCTATGAAATTTGTGTTTTGTTACTTAGCTGCAGTTACTTATCATTTTACTTACCTTACCTTCTTATTAAATCTATCATATTAAAATCACTCAATGGTATATCGTGTACCACAATTGTGTTTCTTCGTTTTAGAAATTGATACTGAACCATAAGAATAAAATTACTTCTGTTAACGGTGTTGTAATCGTTAAAATAAACCTAAAATATCGCAAAATATTTCGTGTTAGAGCAGAGCACTCAAGGCAAACGTCGAATTTAATTTAATTGAACGAAACCGAAATTTAGTTTGCCTGAGTCGATGAATGTATAGGTGATGAATTTATTGTTTGTTGATTTGGCTAAGAATATGATGAAAAATTTTTTCCCCTCTTTTTACATTTTTTTTCTTCATATTTACTTTGCATTTTTTTGGTTTCTCTTTCGTTTATTTTTCTGCACGAATTATTTAAAATTGCTACACAATTTCTTTGTTTCTTTTCTTGTTGAATAAACCTTGCCCTAACAAACTGTGCCATATTATTTAAATATATTCTTGTGAATCTTAAAAAACATATGTAGTCACTCAAACTACTGTCTCGGTATGTGGATAGTTTTAACACATCAAAACAATAACAATCATTGTGAAATTTGAATCATTTTTATTTACGACTATTGTTGTGTTGTTATAATATGTACCCTAATCAAGATTTATATAAGTCATTAAAACCATTCAGGATTAGGACCTAGCTTCTTACACCACTTATTTTGTGTGTGTAAATTTTAAACATGAGTGTCAGTACCCACGTTCGTACGTTAAAACATTTCATGGCAATTTTATTTACTCTCAAAGTTCTTGTCAGAAATCTGCTGAGAAGAAGAAGTCAACGAGGAAATATTTTTCATATTTCGTTTTGTTGTCTGACCTGGGGTTTGAACCGTGGATTTACGTCTAATAAGCCACCGCACTACCTACTAGACTACGGCGGCTAAACCTCAAACAAAAGTCAGTTAAAAAACTTGTGAATTACGTGAATGGTGGCAAATAACAACAGAAAACGCTTAACAAAACTGGAACATTGAATGTCAAATGATTTAAAAAAGGGTTTGATCTTAAAGAATATCCTAATAAATATGCAGTGTAAAAATTTAAATCCTTTGCTGTTAAATATTTTTGTTTTACTCATGCACCAGCAACTAATGATTTGTAACCAAGCCCACACTTGACAATTACGGAATCATTTGTTGAAAAAAGCTATAAAAAATTCCAAATGCATGAAAACTTGGAGAACGTTAGGCCTTTTAGTTTTTACTCAATTAAATTTTCAGGTATTTTGTGACAGTGATGTGACTGAAGTCGCCGTAGTCTAGTTGGTATTGTGTCAGCTTGTTAGACATAAGGCAGCGCCTCAAACCCTAGGTCAGACATCAAAACAAAATATGAAAAAAATATTTCTTTGGCGACTTCCTCTCAGCAGATTTCTGGCAAAAACTCTCAGAGTAAATATAATTGCCGTGAAAAGTTTCTCAAAAATCTGTCGTTCGGAATCGACTTTAAACTGTAGGTCCCGCCACCCATGTATAAAATTAACGTACACAACATAAGTAGTGTGAGAAGCTAGGTCATAATCCTGACTGAATGGTTGTAATGACCAATTATGTATGTCTGTATGTGCATGTATTTACTTCATAAGATAGATAAATCAACACATGTTTGAACGTTAAAAAATATGCATTAAATACATTTCAGTAAAAAATTCTTCTATAGCTAAATATCATGTTCATACACAATTATCAGAATTAAAACGAATTTTGAGAAGCATTTAATTTATTGTAAGTGTAATCGAAACGCTATTTAGTATGTAATAATGTGTATTATTCAGTCTTTAGTCATAAATCATATAATTATGTATACGCTGAGCATATCATTAAGAATTATCATCAAATATGAATTGCTCACATGAACGAACACAAACACTGCCATGTATCAGATAATTAATTAAATAGAACACTAACACAAAGTAACTTTATAGCTCATCTAATAATTTAAGTTAAAATAAATTTATTAATCATAATATGTATGTAGAATACTTTAAGATTTTACCGGCAAGTGGAGGTTAACGTTTAATGGATTTCAATATCAATTGCAAACAGTTGAGTACGTGTATACTTGGTTGAGTTTGCACAGAAAGAAATTAAGGAGCAAATAAAATTCCTTTCTGTATCTATTCCGGTATAAAATGTCTCCTTAGGTTAAGTCAGGATTACGACCTAGCTTCTTTATACATGAGTTTTATACATGAGTGTATGAGAATTTATATTTAAGAATTTGTAGTTATAAAAATTTAATTTTCCAAAAAACCAACACCTAACGTTTGATTTTCGCTCTTAATTGCCTACTTTTACAAGCAGACCATTATACTCTTTTTGTATCGAATAAACTCGCCTTCGCTGGAAAATAATTAAGCAGGCAGAAATAGTTATTTGATAAAAAATTAAACTTTAACAAAATAGCAATGGATTCTGTTTTTGTAATGTATAAGCTCAAAATAAGTACAATTACTTATTTGCAATTTTCTGCTATTACTTACTTTCTCATCAAATATGCAAGTGTTACATTAGTGTCTTTATTATTTTTCACATCACTGTATACACAAGCTTTATAAAAAATTTTTCTGTAAATAAAGCAGTTGTAAATCGTTTTTGAATTGATTTCCTTTAACACATCACTAGAAAATATTTTCATCGGTAAAAAATACTCTTGTTAACAAAATGTACAATTTTAACATTTCAGAGTTATTATTATTCAACACCCAGTTTAATGTTTGTGTTTGTTTTTCTTTTTGTTTATGTTTTCTTTCCCGCCCTTTTGTTGTTTTATGTTATAAAATGTTAAAAAAAGTTTAAATTGTAACATCATAATCGTTATAATAATAGCAAGCAAGCATCGGCATAAATGTCACTCATAAACTAAACAGATTTCTCTTGCACACTAACATATACTAACAGACTTACATTCATCCTGACACATACCACTTTGGCACACACTTGTAATGCTATAACTGTATATGACAATATTTTTCTACATTCCATCCTTACATTTAATACGTATGGCATCTGTGGTATAAACCGTCAGTACATTGTGTATAAATGTGTTGTAATATTGAAGCTTATTTTACACAACAGTTGTGAGAAAGTTAGTATCAGGCTTTTTAAATGGTTATGTTGGAGTGTCGATGAATTATTATGTACAAAATATGAGATTCTGTTTGATGTAACACATACATTTTTTTGTTTTGATTTTCTTTTTTGTGTTGTTTTTTTTTCTGACAATGTTTGTTATTATTTATCCTCCCGAGATTGGCAAAGTAACTTAAGAGTGATAGAACAGAAAGTTTATTGTGCCATAAAGAAAGGAAAAAATAAATTACATAAAATAGTTTTACTAACGAGTAAAACAATCTTTTACAAAGAGTAAAAAGAGTTGACCTTTAATCACCAGGCTGAAATATCAAAAGGACTTAGTTTGCCTGTCAATAATAAAAATAGATTTAGTAGAAGATTTAAACATTTGGAATTGTGCGTTTCTTTTTATTTGAGCAAATTTTAAAAATATTTTATTCCTAACACTATGCAACAAAATAAAAAAATCCAATACACCCAGCGAATGACACAGTGTAAGCTGTGAGTTTTGTTGAGTAAAACTTAATTTTAAATTTACTATGAGTTCTTCTTGAGGTAAGCAACACTTTTGCTGTGAAAACTATTTTGTCAACAGAAACTTTCCTTATTTACCTTTTGGTTTGTAAAAAGCATTAAAATTTTATTATTATTATTGTTTTTTTTTTCTTCTTTGTTTAATTATATAAGAGAAATAATATAAAAGAAATATAAAAAACATAGATTATTTTTACATGTTATGGCTTAAAATTCAAGAAATATGTAAAATATTTTGGGATACCTAGACTTCTGCTGTCCACGGTATATTAGTCGAAATATTTGCGTATGAGTAATAAAAATGTATACAATATTACGAATACGCTAAAATTCTTTGTTAATTATTAGTGTCCAGTACTAAAACTATTTTTTTTCGGCTTTATGCACAAATTTATTGATTGCACAAACATTTCTGAACCGATGTCCAATTTAAACCTTATTAGAAAGGAGAGGGATGGCCCTTTACAACGGCATTAGTTGACTTAATATTTCTTTAGGTTTGATGAGCTAAACTTGACAAATTCGAATTTTTTTCATATTTTTTCAAAATTTGTCCGCTCATAGTGGCAAACTTTAATTACAAACTATGATATAAGTGATGACATGCTGAAAGTGCATTATTTTATGATGAGATTGACACTTCGTTTGATCAAATCGGACAAAAATTACCGTAGTTATTATAATAGTGGAATATAACAGTCGAGTTATATTTTCCATATATATATTTTCAAATGAAGAAATAATAATATTTGCAAAAATCTCAAATATTAGCCGACTTCTAGTAGTCGTGCAAACGTGAAATTGACACATTTTGTGATAAACAATCAAGATCCATCAAAACTTTAGAAAATTTTTGAACTGAAAGTTCATTTCATAAGATGACATATGTATATAAAATATATGAGACGACTGTTATACTATTTAAGTTATAACTGCGATAATTTTCGTCCGATTTGATGAAATAAAGTGTCAATCTCTTGATAATGCATTTTCAGAAATTAGAAAGATCATATTTTAGAAAAAATTATATTTTCCAAGAACGCTCAATCAAACTCATAACAAGTAAGTTTGAACTAAACGTTTATGTATACCGTTTTAAAGGCTAATTAATCCCTCCCCTTTCAAAAAAACTTTGTATTTTAAAAATATGTTAATAAATATTTGGATAATCAATAATTTTGTGTGAAAAGATCAAAAATACAGTATTCGTCAAATGGCACAAGGTTGGAGGGTTCTAGAAAATTAAAAAAAAAAATATTTTTGAGTTCTACTCAATACAACTCACAACCTATACCATGTCATTAGCTGGGTGTATTTTGACTATCGCACCGTGTAAATAAAATATTTGTAATAAATTTAGCTTTAAGTTCATCATTAATCCTCCGTCATGCAATGTATCTGGCCAGATATTTTACGAATTTAACTGTGATTTAAATATATGTATTTCTAAATTGGCTAGGGGTTTGAGTCTCCAGGTACCCTCTACAAATATTGTTAGGTATCGTTTTATGAAAAAAATATTAAAAAAAAACAACAAACAAAATTTATGTAGATTTTTTCATCTATACATCCAGATACAGGCCAGATACACACACATTTTGGATGAAGAGTACTGTACTTTATTGCTTTTTTTTTGGTTTTTATATTTTTTCGCTTCAGTTGCATAGTTAACTTTGAAAGGTACGGACAATAATTTACGGAAGAACATTTATTTATACGAAAGAAAAATGGGTGAAGAAGTAGAGTTTGTTTATAATACACGATTTCGTAGTGGTAATGTGAATTTCCATACACGACTAGCAGAAGTATTGGCCAATGAGTTAGAGCGTGAAAGAGCAGCTGAAGAAGTGGTTGTTAATGATGAGATTGATGACCTCCCAGGAGATGACGACGATAAGGATCTAAATTATATGCCAGACGATGGCGATGCCTCAGATGAGAAAATGATTGCGTTGTCGAAGCAGATGAAGTGTTTGATAGTGACGATAGTGACGACGATGAAGAAATTGAAGAACAGAATGCTACCGAAGATTCTTTTCTTGGTAAGGACGGTACTATATGGTGTAAAAATTAACCAAATATTGGAGTTCGTTTACGTCGACACAATATCATGCGTTTTCGACCTGGTCCGAAGGAACAAAACAGTGTTCCAATTGAGGTGTTCAAAAAATTTTTCACACCAAATATAACATTTATTATCATTTCTGAAACGAATCGCCATGGAAAAGCAGTAGTCGAGAAGTGGAATTCAGCTAATCCTAGTAAAAAACAAAAATTTTGGACAGATTTGACCGCAACTTAATTAGACGCATTCGTCGGCATTCTTTTGGCAGCTGGTTATTCCCACAATAATATGCAAACCACAAAAGCTTTGTGGCAGTCAAATAATCTACCCATATTCAGAGCAGCAATGTCTCTTAATCGATTCTCTGCACTGGCGTGATAGATTCGTTTTGATGATGGTAGAACACGTGCTCAACGATTGCGCGATGACAAAGCTGCACCCATTCGTGACGTTTGGAATTTTTTAAATGAAAATCTTGCCAAAAAATACAGTCCGCATGGCAGCATAACAATTGATGAACAACTGTTCCCATATCGTTTAAAAACTAAATTTACTCAGTACATACCTTCAAAACCAGCGAAATATGGCTTGCGATTCCAAATCTAAATATCCACTGCATGGAAAGCTCGACAAGAAGGAGAAGAACGGGAAGTGAATCAAGGTGAAAATGTTTTGATACAACTTTGTACATTGGGAGATGAAAAAATTCGCCGACTAACTCGTTGTTTTTTTTGGTCCCAGTGCTCCAATCCGGTATGCCTACAACATTCGAAATCAGAATATACATGTTTTAGTTGCTTACCTGAAGCTGTGTAAGACTTTTTTAATTTAGAATTTATTAAAACTTACTTTATAACTACTAAATTTAATTGAAATGGACTTTATAAATTTTTTTTTTTTTTTTGAAATTAAACACAAAAATAAATTTTTTCTTGTTTTATTTCTCATAAAAATTTTTTTTTTGCACGGGTAAGTAGTTTAGAATGTACTAAGAACAAAAAAAAATAGAAAATATATATCTTGCCTGGCGTGATAACAATATAACAATGTAATATTATCACTGAAATAGCATATTTTTCATATAAATGTACTGAAATACATATTGTATCTGGCCAGATACATGCGCTACGTACGTGACATCGGAGCGTTAAAATAGCCTCTTACAATGAATTTTTTTTTGTTCCTTAAAATTATAAATTTTGTAAATAAATAGTTAACAACTAAAACTTGTAAGTGAATAATTGTACTCCCTTAAAGGAGTGGGATATTATCATTTATTGCAACACTAACTCAGATATGGTACGATTAATGCCAGTATCCACTCACAATTTTAATTGAAGACACAGTAGTCCATAAAGGTTTTCCTGCCAGCTAGGTGCATTAAACATTAATAATAAAAATTTAAAAATATGTGAAATAGACTTTTGATTTGTTATAGTGTAAGAAGACAAATTACAGACAGAAAAATTATGAATTGTAACGAATCCAATCACAAACTATGAGCAAAAAGGCGATAAAAGCTAAAGACCAAGAATTATTGATTATTTTCCCGGAATTATTGAGTATTTAAACGTAGATCGAGCTTTGTATCAAATATGATACATTTTAATTTTTAAGATAATATAACTTTTGTTCAGAAAAAGTTAGATCCCTTATTTCTGTTAGTGTTGCTAATACCATTATTTTAAATCAAATAAAAAGAGAAAATTTTAAAGAGGAGTTAAAAAATTCAAAAATTTCATAATTCCTGCGTAAGTTTAATTTTTGTTACATACGACTTTCCTAAGGCAGGTCGTTTGGTATTGCTTATATAAATTTTTAAAGTTTCAACAGTAAATAATACATTTATTTTTTAGTTACAATATAACCACAAATTATATTTAATTATTACGAAATGAGTAACAGCGACCATATGCTAGGTATAGTGTAACAGACCAGAGTTTCTGGTGTTAATTGAACCCACGACTCTCACACTAATAGTCGAGCGCACACTAGATACCCAAAATAATACATTATTTATAATATTTTTAAAGGAATTGAGAGTTAAGTGTTGGTCAAAAGTGAAGAGGTTGAAGTTTCTATTCTCGACATTGCTGGAGACTGAAGAATAAGAAAACAGAAGCTCGTCTTATAAACTGACAATTGAATTGGCAGCAATACATCTTTTTCGCTGTTTACCACCAAAAATGGTACTGTTTGGGTCAGCGATCCGGAATTTGGGAAGAGAAAATATTATCAATTTACGCGCAGATCTGTAGCAGTTGTTTCTTGAAATGTTGTGGAGTCATGCTTACTACTCTTCTCATATTAATCCCACGCTACAGACATACATTAGAAGAAAGTGTTTCGTCCGATGTTTTATTTCATAGGTATTACAAAAGGGCAATATTTCGATAAACTATGTACGTCTGAGATAACAGAATCATTCGCCTTGATAATGTGCTACTCGGAAGTTATGAAAAATATAAACCGGTTTTGTGATGTAAAATTTGAAATAAAAAATTTCCATTTCTGGCCTAGATCTTCCATTATACAAATCAGAGATCAGCAATAAGTATTCAAAAAGATGAGTAGAATCGAATCATACTCATAATTTCGCATTCGCCGTAGTCTAGTAGGTAGTGTGTTGGCTTATTAGACGTAAAGCCAGGGTTCAAACACAAGGCCAGATATCAAACGAAATACAAAAAGTATTTCTTCGGCGACTTCCTCTCAGCAGATTTCTAGCAAAAACACTGATAGTGAAATTGCCATGAAAAGCTACTCATTAATCTGTCGTTCGGAGTCGACTTTAAACTGTAGGTCCCGCCACTCATGTATAAAATTAACACACACAACATAACATGAGAAACTAAAACGTTGTAATGACCAATTATGTATGTACTCATACTAATCATATTTAAAGTTTAAAGTATGATGTTGTTGATTTCGACTCTCCATGACTCAACAATTACAAGAATCACAAAATAAGTACGATTCGCATACGAACACTACAATACTCACTAAAAGGTTGTGTGTTTGCTTTGCTTGTTGTCTTTGTCTTTTTCTTTTTTTGTAAATGCAACAACAACTGGCTGTTAATTTTAATGACTTATTCGAGTCACTCAAATCATTTATGAGTATTTTTCTAAATTTATGAGTCTGAATGAGTAGGCATATGAATCAAAAATATTTCGAATGGTATGAGTTTGATGTCGACGTTATGCTCATACTCATTGTACTAATACTTATAAATCAATGTTGTAATGAGTACGAATGAATCAGAATTGTTAAATTTCAATATTGTTGACTCATTTATATATAAAAATTAATTGCCATACTGCCCTGTTATTAATGGAATTGTAACAAAAAATTCAAGAAAATATCAGTCCCGAGTGTGATTTTGTTTCATTTCTTTACCTAACCGTCAGTAATTTTTCAGCTTCCATAAAACTCTTTCAAATTTTTTATTCACTTTAAATTCTCTTTAATTCATACTTAAGTGTTACGATCATATAGAAATGCTATTTTTGTACAAAACGGGAATTAGATTTAAAACTTTGTTTGTTGGAGATATTTGTTAACAAATTTTATGATTATGGCTTGTAATTGCTAATATCAACAACTAAGGTGCACTTTAATGAAAGTGTAAAGAAGTTATTGCTAAAGTTATTAAATTTACTTTTAAACCTTTTCTTAAGTGAATGAGCTATGGTTGACAGCTGAGAAAGTTATGTATATTATGTTAACATTTAATAGCAGTATGGTTGGGCAAATTACCATAATTTGGGTATGAATACGGAGACTTGGATAGGCATGTTAAAGACATCGGCAGAGGTTTATGTTCGTTTTAAAAGGAAGAGAAGAGAATGTTTGGGTTTTCATTGGATGATAATTTACGTGGTGGGTTCCAAGCCCTAAGTACAACCCAAATTTAACATCCAGCGGATTGGACTTCGCTGCACGCATCAGTTAACATCTAGCGGGTGCTGGAATGCGATCCAGGAGGGGCCACGAGGACGCTGCGTGTCAGCTTGTATATAGCAAGACGCCTATAAGGTAGCCTTCGATAGTCCAATAAGGGATCGTGTTTTTGCCGCAATGTCTGAGCTCGGTATACCTGCGAAGCTGATAAGGCTATGCAGAATGACGTTGAGCAATTCCTGTAGCTCCGTCAAGGTAGGAATGGACCTCTGCGACCCTTTTGATACAGTGCGAGGTTTCAGACAAGGCGATACCTTATCATGCGACCTCTTCAGCTTCGTCATGGAGAGTGTACTACAAAAGGCGGGAGTGCATCGCAATGGCACTATTTTTCAAAAAAGGGCAAAACAAAGTATATTTTATCGACAAGTAGAGTGTGCGGCGTATTGATTCTCAGATTACGGCCGATAAATATACTTTTAATATAGTCAAGGAATTTATTTATCTTGGCTAGCCGTTACCACCAACAATGATGTCAGTCTGGAGATCAAGCGCAGGATCACTCTTGCCAGCAGGTGCTACTATGGTCTCAATAGGCAATTGTGTAGCAGAGACCTCTGTCGTACGACAAAACTAATATTCTACAAGACGCTCATCCTACCCGTGCTTCTTTATGGCGCAGAGGCTTGGACCCTATTAAGCACTGATGCAGCCTTAAGAGTATTCGAGAGAAAAGTCCTACGTAAGGTCTTCGGTCCAGTGAGAGTTAGCGATGATTTCCGCATCCGATCCAACATTGAGCTCCTCAACGACATAGACGTTGTGCAGCGTATTAATATCCAGCGGCTGCGCTGGCTTGGCCATGTCGTTCGAATGGATCAGGATGCTCCTGCGAGACGGGTATTTGATGTGGGGATATGCGGAAGTCGGCGAATAGGACGACCTTGTATCCGTTAGAAGGACCAAATCGAGGAAGTCCTGACATCGTTTGGTGTGACCAACTAGCATAGGCCGGCAAGAAGCAGGGGCGCCTGGAAGGGTGTGTTGCGACAGGCCGAAATCCGTTAATGGGGTTGTTAATGGCCAATTAAGTAAGAAAGTAAGTAAGAAGAGAATATTGCCCACTACCATTGTCATCGATCGATTTTGGTTGAACTAAGGCTTCTCTCATTTGAATTTTTTCATGGTCAACAACAAGCAACTCCTTCATATCCTGCTTCTAATACTGAATGATAGATACCACACCACTAAATCAGTATAATAAAAATTCACAAATTATTTACCATTTATGTATATAGACGTATCTACATGCTTATGCAGAGACATATTTGAACTGTAACAGTAATTTAGAAGGACATATTCATTAGAATTAAATTCATTAACGTTACGAAAGTTTAGCAGTTGGTTGTCTATTTGAATTTCTTAATGAGTTCAACACTTCTAATTTTTCGTTTTTGCTTATTTAATTCAACTCGAAAAGATGAGAGAGTGTGCGTGTTGCTTTGTTTTATTCTATTTAATTACTGTTGCAAATAAAATGTGTTGGTTGTTGTACTTTCGTTTGTGTGCACATTTGAGAGTTGTTATAAGCCATACCATAGAAAAATTCAACAAACTATCTCCATACATAAGAAATTAAGAATTGTCATGTTCTAAATATTTACCAGGCGTATCGGGCTGAAGTGAGCGTTATGTATGTATAAGGAACATTTATTGTCAACGAGTTCGTTGATTAAAACAAAAATAAAAACAAATATATGTTTAGCTTCAATTAAACTCTTTATTTTTCGCACTACTTTTGTGTGCCACCGTATAGAACTTGACGATACAACAACAATTTGTTAATTCGCTATTCTTCTTTGCTTACAACGCAGATCTTTGCAACGGCGATCTTCAAACCACGACGCAACGCGTCTTCACACAAGACCGACTGAATTATTATAGCTCATTGCCTGCTTTGTCTTGCGCACGTAATCAGTCAGGTTCTTTAAGTAGAATGTCAGCGTTTTCGTCTTCTCGAGAATTTTATAGCGACTTGGTTGTTGTTTGTGTATTTTGTTCACATTGCTTATTGTTGCGTTGTTGTTGTTGTTACCGATGTTGTTGGTTTACTTGTAACAAGTTCGTTGTATTTGTAGTCTATCTTTGGTCAATCATGTTAACGTTAAACGATGTTTAGATTTTCGTAACAATATATTCAGTTTACATGAAACTACGCAATTGATCAGTATAACCCTTCAGTCGGTTTATGGTTTAGCTTCTCAAATCTCTTATGTTGTGTGTGTTAATTTTGTATATATGAGTGGCTTTATTACAATTTCATATACAAGAAAATAATCAGTAATTATCAAAAAGCTTGGCTGGATCTGAAAATGCTGGAATGCGATAATAGCCATTTGATAGAAGCCCATAAGAGTCGATCTGGTGCTTGTATGTGCTAACCTCTCGAAGGCCGCTATATAAAGAAATTTAAATGATGATTCAGATGATTTCATAAATGGAATATTTATAGGAGATAGTGTCGACATACAGAAGCCGGGCATTCGGTCAAAAAACAAAATTCGCAACGCCCTTTGAGAAATTCTCCACTTGGATCGAAACAGAAGGAATAAAAGAGAACGGGTTGTAGGAATACTATCTGATAGCCAGGCTGCCATCCGATCACACAACTTCTATGAGGTTGACTCAATATTAAAATGGAAAGCAAATTTTATATAACGTGAAAATACGCGGCAATGTGTAGGTCAATGAGACCATCAGGAAGGTATCTTCGACGACGCTGTTGTGGCCAGAATCTTTCTGTGGAATAGGGAGAAGTATTTGGAACTGTACACATGCTGAAAGGAAAAATTAAGAGAGGCAGATACTCTTGCCTGTTTAAATATGTTCAAGTTATGCATTAAACCATAGAGCAGTAGCTTGAGGATAGTAACTTTCATTTTATCGGGGCATCGTAGATTCAGAAAACACTTGTTTTAGAATAGGAATCAAATAATGAGGAGATCGAATGATGAGGAGAACGAATGATGAGGAGAACGAATGATGAGGAGAACGAATGATGAGGATAACGACTGATAAGGAGAACGAATCATCAGAACATATATTTCGAATCTGTGCGGCATTAGCATTAGATAGCCAGTTATCCGTGCTTACACCGAATAGCAACCTGAATTTTGTCGTCAGCCTAAACCCCACATTAAACAGTGACTTTCCGCTATGTATTGGTAGCTTATGTGAAATGGTATTGCCTCAAATTGGAAAATTTTTTTGTTCACGTACCCATTCATGCAGAAATGAGCCTTATCGCTGAAGATAATTTTTCTAAGAAAATTACAGTCAAATAGCCAACTGCTTCAGAAGCCATTCAGCGAATATACGTTTGTGATTTGACAAATTAAACTGAAGTGACAATCAAAGATGCAGCTTTAACAAAATTATGGTTATTAACTGCTAAAGTTCGGATGTCTCTGTTGGAATACCATATGCCTAAATTTATAATAATTAAAATCTCTTTGTTCCTTTCCTAATCTAGTGTTTATTGTTTCTGATACGAGCATGTCTGCTTTTGTGTTCAGAAAATCGTTTGGAAAATCCAAAAAAATGTTTATAACTTTGAAATTGAGCTGCCATCTACAAATTTTAAACCACAAAACTGCTTCTCTGTTTTGTTTTTTTCGTTTTTTGTTTTTTGTGAATAAAACAACTTATAAAGTTAATTTGGCATTACATATAAAGTAGTTTATAAGCAGCAATCGGCCCTTAAGCTCTAAACTATTAAAACTTTTATTTTATATAAAATATTAAAATAGGATTTTATTTTATTCATTTTGTTATTTTCTCCTTTTTTAATTTTGATGCTATTGCTACGTATGGTGTTGTAGACTGTACTACAAATACAATAAACGCGACTCAGCAAGCACAATAAATGCAGTCTAATCTAACCCATTAGTGCGCAGAGTCCTTTATAAAGGACGCTCCAATTTTCTACTATTCCACTTCCAAAAATTTTAATTTCTAAATAACAAGTATTATATGTTGTTGCTGACATTCCAACGAAACAAGATTTAATACATTGTGTTGAAAAAATGCTATTTGAGTGTTGCTTTTTATGCAAAATTTGGAATATCAATTTGTGAAAAAACGACACCTATCATCGATCGGAATATATAGTTCAGGAACAATAAGTGAAGGGCGACAGAGAAATGGCCTCTTCGCTCAATCCCGGTTATGAAAAAGGAGGAAAGGGCATCTGTAGATCATTCATTTAGAAATAATGGAAATATATTGCTCATACGATGGAAGGATAATATTGTTGTCACAAATGCATCAAATGTTGACGTCAATTAAATGGTGCCTACAATTCGCTCGCGAATCAGACATAAGAAATGGTGGTGTCTAATATTTGCATATCACTTTGATGCCTCTAACGTTAATACATGACTTCTGCTATAAAATTTACATCCCAATGATCTGACATGTGCGTCTCTTCACATTTTTCGTCGAAATCTTCCTACTTCTTAACTTGAAACGTATGGTACCCCATAAACATAAACAAATTGATGACGATGTGGATTTTGCGAAAATAAAACAAATTTTATTTCCAAGAAATATGAAAAAGGCTTCCATCCCTAAAAAGTCTTTAAAATTTATCATACGCCTAGTGTACCTGGCGCGCTGTGGCCTTTATAAGAGACGGTCGTCTATAACTCCAAAATTATACAATTCTTTGAATAAAATGTTTCTTGGACGAATTAATCACATCATTTTTATTAATTATTGATGAAAATTATAGAAGGAGAGTGGCCAAGCTGCATACGTTTTAGTTATAATAAAGTCAGAAGCAGCAAAGCATAAACAAAATACATAAAAAATAAACAGTTCATTAATTCTTTATCTATGGTGACACTAAAATGCTTTTTCACGTTCTATTTCATACATCGCATTTTTAAACACATCTATTACAAGTATTTAATTGTATTTAAAGCATTAAAGCTCTCTGTGAGCACAAATTCTCTTATTGCTGCGACTAAAAATAGAAATTTGCTTGTTATTGCGCTGCCTTTTTAATAATCAATTCCATATACACCCTTTTATTTTATTTTTGAGAGATTGCTGCGTTTGCTGTATTCCGTTTATTGTGTTTATAGCATAAGAATTCCACTACATATTGTGTATGAGAATTTAACTTATTTCCGAAACTAAATTAATTAAGCCTTTGGTATTTTCAAATTTACAGGATATTTCTTTAACCCTTACTTTAATTTATTTTAATATATGAAATTTATATTATAATTTAAAATAAAGTATGTAATCTAATGATTTATAATTTCATTTAATTGTTAAAAACTGTTCGCACCAAGGCAGAAATGAAAAGTGAACATCAAATATATCAAATAATCAAAAATAACAGGTAAGATGCGTTAAAGCACTTATTATTGGTTGTGGCTTAAGCAACAGTTTATATATTTGATAGTCAAGTTTGTATGAAAACAAACAGTAATTTAAGTACATATTGGCGGTTAGGCGTGGACCCATAAAGCAAAGTTTCAGACGATCCGTATGGGCAACAGTCACCAAGTAGCGTCAGTCGATAACATGCCAAGTCACTCTCTTGATGTGATTGGTTCTCATTTTGACTATGTTCTAAAGTTCCACTAACAACACTAATATTAAAAATTCATTTCAGCTATTATTATTATAACCGATGAATAGTATTCCAGGGGATTGAGCTGGCTACTTTAAAACATTTACGTTTTATTCCTCTAAGCTGCTTTCCACAAGTCGAGGACTGTGGTTAGTGTCGGACATTTGAACAAAATAAACTATGAAAAAAAAATATTTCTTCTTTTCTCTCTTCAATTCACCAAATTTCGGGCTAAAACTCTAAGAGTTAATAAAATTATCATGTAGGTCCCGCAACTCATGTATAAAATTAACAGACACAAAAAATAAATTGTGTGAAAAGCTAGGTCGTAACCCTGAGAGAAGGGTTTCAACAACCAATTAAGTAAGTATGTCATCATTGTAATTTGTCTAACATTTTTCTAAACAATGTGGGAAATTTTTAAACTGACCCCAGAAATTGGAACCACACCACACCATAATGTTGCCATCATCATACTTAATTGCTTTTATGGTATATCTGAAATTAAGATGCTGGTTAACTGTTGGTTAGCTGGATGCCATACTTACCATTTTTCATCGGATCCCCATCGTCGATAAATTTGTTTGCCCGATAAAATATTTTTCCAAAAACTTGTTTGTTCCTTCAATATCCATTCTGAATTTAACATTTCTTTTGAAATGATATGAAGCTTCATTTAGCGGTGATTTATTATTTTGTATTATATGTAATTAATTAATTATATTATAATTAAACTTTTAGCAGCTTTGGATTAGCATATTATCTTCCCTCACTATAATTTACAGAGTTTTGGGAGCTCTGGAATAATTATGTGATATATGAAAACGTTTCCTCTAGAGCAACCAAAATTCCAAAGTCTCTTTAGTTTTTTTTTGTGTTTAAAAACGGAAAACAAAACAAGTTGATTGGAATTTTTGCCCAAATCTATTACTAATAGAAATTTACTATGAAAAGCATTGACCGTAAACCCCACAAAAGTTTCAAGTCTCCAAAATTAAATTTACTAATTCCTTTTTACATCGTAATTTTTTTATTTTTATGTTCAAAATACCTAACGGTGGAAGTAAGTAAGAAGTAAATTCAATGCCATTGGAAAAGTTATTTGTAGAGATCGATTTCAAACAGGATTTGTAAGACTTAGGGCCATTATTACAACTTGCCGTTAACTAAATGCAGGATTTTAAAGGGCAGATAACTTGATTGTCATTATTATGAGTACACAATAAGATAAAATTGAGCGTTAAGCTAATGGGAAGATCATCCTACCTTTTACTTTTAAGGTTCACTTTATCTTCGAACTTGCCATTTTATTTATATTATTTTCAATATGGCAACTTCAAATATAAACATGAAAAATAAACTTTAGTTTTACAAATCAAAATGGATTTTGGCGTATTCATTATATTTATTTTAAAACAAAAAACACAAAAATAAAAAAGCTGAAACCTCAACACCCAAATTTTATAACCAAGTGGCTCCTCGTTGCCACTGTTTAAAGCACTTGTTTAATTGACAGTGCTATTGACATTGCTCCGACACTGCAATATTTTTGAAAAAGTTAACTTTATTTTATCTTTCCTCAGGCCATTATTACAACTTTCCGTAAAATTTGGGTTTAGTTAAAGGTAACTTTAGCTAAAGTGAATTTTAAATCACCTTTAACTTCTTTTCGTTATTACAACCTAATGATAAAATATAGTTAACTTTATTAAAAGTATGTCAGTGCCGGAACAATGGCGACAACACTCAATTGAATAAGTTTTTTTTTAAACGCAGTGGCAACGACGACCTTCAGTTTTTTGTTGTATTTGCCCATTTTGATTATATTCGAAGTCACCATATTGAAAAAAGTATATAACATGGCAGATTAAAACATTAACTTAACTTTAAAAGTTAACAGTAGGATGATCCTCATTTAGCTTAACGCTCACTTCTACCATATTGTCCACTTATAAAAACAATTTATCTGTTCGTTAAAATCCTCCCTTTAGTTAACGGCAAGTTGTAATAATAGACTTTAGAAAAAGTAAGTTGTTTGAGTTCAATTTTTCTTCCGCAAAAGCGGACTTATTATCTTAAAGTTAAATTAAATGTGAATTTAAAATAAATTAAAAAATATATGTATATCTTCATGAACATAAAGTAAAATAAAATTGTAAACAGAATAAATAAAACAAAGGAGGATCTAAAAATTCAATTAATTCTCTTACACAAGTTAAAAAAATTAAATTCGATAATTTGTATCAAATTTTTTTTTGTTATAATTTTTTATTTTATGATTTGTAATTGCATTTTTAAAAATCTGATGCTGTATTAAAAATTTGTACTTTCGATTCTGTCCTTATACTTAACATTTCTAGTGCCAGTAATATTTCCCAAATATGAAACAGTCATCTGATAACAAAAGTCATGTCATTGGCAATATGTTATACTTATACGAAATTAACAAATATATGATAATATATTATATATACATACATACATATGTATATTTCCTACAAAGCATATTCAACGACTCAGATGTAAAAGATTCTCATCTTCAAAATGACGGACATATTTCGTTAATAGTAATGCTTCAATAATTTCATATTTATTTGCCTTTTTCAGTCCCTTTTTTAAGACTAAGTTTTAGGGAAACAAAATTACAATATTCATTCAACTAATTCGGGATATAAATGTCTGTTTGTTTAAAATAATCTTGTTGATGTATATAATTTCTTCAAATGGAGTATAATTTGTAATTTAATAAAAATACCTCCAAATTTTTTTATAACGAAGAAAAGAGAAATAATTTGAGAAAATAAGTAAAACATATTATAAAATAAAAAACAAAGTTAAAATTTAACATTAAATGTAGTATGAATATAAATATAAATGAGTTGGGTATCCACCAGTATTCCAGTTAATAATAAGGGAAAGAAGATGGACAGTGCGTATCATGAATTAGGTGATGGGTCCTCTCAATGACGGTTAGTTATTGTTAAGGACAAAAATCTGGAAAGCATTACAAAAATAACAATTCTTTGAATAAATAAACAAACAAAACAATAAAAGATTAAAAATTATAGAAACCTAAAAATAATACAATATACAAAAAAAAAAGTAATTTATACAAATAAAATATTTAGAAAATCAGTAGAATCAAATTACACTATCCGAGAAAAAGAATTAAATACAGTGTAGGTGGTTAGTTTTGTTGAGTAGAATTCAAAAATATTTTTTTATATTTTGTTTTATTTGTTTCCGGCTTGTGACTAAGAAGATTGCATTCAATTGGGGCACAAATTTCAATGCTTCCTTTGCCATGAAGAACACTGCACATAATCACCTGAAATACTTAGACAATGTTTTTCCAATATAAGGCTGATTATGGTTTTTGTTCGATTGCAAAAAATCGATAAAATTACAGATAAAACACAATGCGTTTTTTTCTGACAGCAGGCGGATCTTCAGTAATGCAAAAATTTAAGACCAGAGTTTCACTACAAAGTGTGCTTATATCATCATCGCACTTCTCTATTGTGCAGGCTACTTTTTAAACTGATAGATAGAAGCACAATGGCTGGGTAAACTTTGTGGAATCAGAGTAACTCATAGTATTACAATAAGTGCAGTCGATTAGTTACAAACGAAGACGATATTCTTACTAAGTAAAAACACTAAAACGATCCTGAGCCTTTAGTCTGTATTAAGATATAACTTCCTACACCACCCATGTTGTGTGGGTTAATTTCATCTACGAGTGGCGAGATCTACAGTTTAAAGTAGATTTATTCATTCGTAGAGTATAGAATTTTTTTTGAAACTGTTGCTTTTCATGCTATTGCCATACATTTTTGTGACAAGATTTATTTGCGAGATGTATGTGTATTAAAATTACTTGAATATATCAATTTCGAAAAGAAGAAGAGTTAGCGCCTTTCTACATGATGCCAACGATATAATCAAAGTATGAGTACGAACTGTTTCTGAAAGTTTGTATGGAATTGTTTTGAAACATTCATTTGTTATTTTCAGACATAGTTATCTAAACGTGACTTTAAACTCTGATTTCATGTTTGTTCAACTGAAATTCTATTCTAACAGTAGAATATTGTTTTAAATTGATTTGATCAAACGAAGTTTCAATCTCTTCACGAGATAATGCACTTTCGGAATGTCAGCACTTATTTCATATTTTTAATTAAAGTTTGCTACTATGAACGGACATACTTGAAAAAATTAAGAAAAAATCGCTTTTGTCAAGTTTATCTCATTAAACCTCATAGCATATTAAATCAAATAATATATATGTGCATCGTTTTAAAGGCCCATCACTCTTCTCTCTAATAAGGTTTAAATTTTGGACATCGGTTCAGAAATGTTTGTGTAGTCAATAAATTTGTGCGTAAAGACCAAAAAAACAGTTTCTGCCAAATAAAACGAAATTGGAGGGTTCAAGAAATATGAAAAAAATATTTTTGAGTTCTACTCGACAAAACTAATAACCTACACTATGTCATTAGCTGGGTGTATATAATTTTTTTTATTTTGTCGCATAGTGTTACTTGAAACAATTGACAAAACTATTCACTCGCATAATGCTCATATTTAATATGTATTTAAAATTTATAACAAGAAGTGTGTGACGTATGAGTGATATCTAATTCCATTACTTTGCAAAAGACATAATCAAACATTTTTTATTTTATTGCATACTTTCGAGAGTAATTCTTTCGGTACAAGTCATATGGTGCGTATAAGTAATATATGTTAAATTAACCCATTATTGCCCAACAGGTAATTTCACTTACCAGTTCTTTAAACAGCTGTAAAGCTAAAAATATGTAAAAAATTAAATTTTTTGTTAAGTTATGCCATAATTTAGAGTCTTTTAAGAAAACAAATTGAAGGATTTTTATACATTGTTATTCATGAGCCTATGGCTAACGTTTTCGCAAACATCCAAAAATGGAAATTTTTTAATATAATATAAGAAATGAAATTGGCTAACAGTTATCTGTATAATATATAAACGTATAGTAAATCAGGCAATATTTCATAAAAGCGCTAGAAGAAACAACATAACCACTCTATGCACCGGTGTTTTCTTTACATAGTTGTCTTATTCTTGTTGGATTCTACTTGTAAAACGGGGTAATCCCCTTGTGGCTCGTATTAAGAGTGAAAATAATTTTTAAAAAGTGGAAATATTTTTGTGTATTATTCATAAAAAAGTTAACACATCTGCCCTCTGGTAATTAAACTTACCACCTCATATCTTGATAACCAATCGTTCTATTTTCTTTAAACTTTAAATACATCTTAGTTAGACCTAAAAACTAATACACAAAAATTTCATTAGAATCGCTCAACGTTTTCAGGTACCGGGCAATAGTGGGTTAAATTAAATAGAAAGTGTAATTTGGAATTAAACATTTACAATTTATTCACGCTAGAAAATTTTACTGGGTTAATGTTTTGCAGAATAACTTACTTATTTGAATGACTAATTACACTATGCGACAAAATACAAAAAGTTAAATACACCCGAGTACCTATCTTGTCTAAGTTGTTCAGCTCGTTGAGTCGAACTCAAAAATACTTTTTATACTATAGTTATACTATTTAAGTAATAAATACAGTAATTTTTGACCGGTTAAATCAAACGAAGTGTCAATCTCTCCATAAGATAATGCACTTTCAAAATGTCATCACTTATTTTGTATTTTTTAATTAAATTTTGCAATTAAGAATAGCTAAACTTGAAAAAATATGCAAAAATAATAGTTTCCAAGTTTACCCCATCAATATAACATATAAATTTAAAACGTTTATGTATACCGTTTTAAAGACTAATCTCTCCCCTTTCAAAAAAAAAATTTGGATTTTTAAAATAGATTCAAACATTTTTGGGTACTCAATAATTTTGTGTGAAAAGATCAAAAATACAGTTATTGTCAAATGGAACAAGTTTGGAGGGTTCGAGAAAATTAAAAAAGTATTTTTGAGTTCTACTTAACCCAGTGAATAACTTAGACTATGTAGTTACTCAGGTGTATTTTCACTGTCGCACCGTGTCGTTTATGGGATGAAACACCAGGAAATCTAAGCAATCTAAAATAAAATCCACAATGTCACAAACAACCAAAAAACAATCGTAATGTTTGCAATAGTTCACAAATGGAGTGCGATGCAACAAATTCTTTCGTTAAGAGAAAAAAGTAAATAAATTTGCCGTCAATTTATTAAAGAGGAAAGATAATATTCTTCACGTCTAGAAGTACAATAATTAGATACAAATTGTTTTATATTTCGAAATTGTTTTGAAAGGATATTCGTCCAGTTATATAGTTTTATAAGTATGTTATATCGAATTTCAATCACGATTTGAGTTTCAGGAAAAATGTAAAAAAATTTTCTGCTGTTACGTTATGACCAACTGTCAGGTCGAGATTTACACGCATAGCTTGGTTTTTTCAGTGTATTTTCTTGTTCTATTCCTGAAAATGTCTGTATTTTCCAGAGTTGGGAAAAATAATTGAAAACTAGAAATTTCTTAGCTTGTAACTATAAACGCTAGTCATAATCGAACTCATCCAGTTTTGTTTTTTGTTTGTTGCCTGTTACATAAAATATTTTATTTCATCATTTTTTGATATCATAGCGTGAGTAGGCTAAAATTCACTTTCATTTGCACTGAAGCTGTTAGATTGTTCAGCGTTTGCTGGATGACCTATATTTTCAGAGACGAGTATATTTTTCGCCTGACAATTTATTTACCAAAAATTCAATTAAACGGGGGTAAATTTTTCTACTGAAAGTAGAAAACACAGACCTCTCAAACGTTGATACTTTTGTTTATATTCACCATAACTCAGTATCGCTTTTGCTTTACTCATTAGAAAATATCCCAGGGAATCCCTATTTTTGTACAAGTAAATGTTACCAAGTATGAAGAACACAAATGTATTTAAAAGTTCTAAAACAAGAGATGTAATAGAAAAAGCGGATCCTTTTTACTCCGGTGCAAATTTGACCCGAAGAACTTAGTGTAAAATATTTATAAATTATTCTTTTTTCAAAAACCGATTATTAATGTTCAAATTTAATATAAAAAGAGTTAAAACACTTCAAGACTGTAAAACACTCACTTTCCGGAAAAATCTATTTCTTCCTTAAAATTGGGCAAAATCGACCAGAAGACCTTATGAAGGTTGATTGAAATTCGTTTGTGTTTATAAAACAAATGTTAAATTACGGGATAAAATATTTTGATGATAAAAATAATTCAAGTAAAATATTTTCTAATCTCAAAAGCCTATAGGAAAAATTATACAGTAAATTCATGCAAAATTGAGGATTATTTCAATGTCTTACTTCTCAAGAAGCATTACATAAAATACCGAGAATTTATTGTATGCGTTAGAAGGTTATTTACGTCTATGTATCCTTTAATATTTAAGAGTATTTTGCTAATTGCAACAAATTAATCTTGGCAGTATTTGAAAGATTTCATTTATAACGCTTAAAGTAAAACTTTTGTAATCTAAACATCGCACATAATTGAAATCTTTTTGATTATTTAATGTTAACCGTAGATCGAACTTTAAAAAACTTTATAATTCTAGCTTATGCATCACTTTTGATACATATGTACTTGCATTCATATAGAATTTTTGCAATTATTGATGGATTTTGTTAAAAAAATTTAATATTTTTTTTAAATTTAATTCATTTTAATTAAAGTATTTTATATTATTATATTTTATTATCACTTTTATGAATTTTACGCCAAAGTTTTCGACATGATGTTTATTGTATCAGCTTATTATCACTCGCATCAGCAACGCTCTCAATTGAGGGCTGGCTGAAACTTGATGGTACAAACCATTGTTATATTTCGTTAAAAAAAAATTTGTTGTCAACGTAATGTGAGGTAAAAAAGTTTCTCGTAGCAATATGTCAGTAACAATGCCGATTATGTCAGTAACAATGCCCTCTCTTTGATTCCTCTCTCGTTTCCCGGATACGCACGTAGCACGTACTTGAATCCGAAACAGCCTATACGCTTTGGGTGGACCACAAAATTTATAACGACCATCAAATTCAATTAGTTACTAATCTACAGCGACAAAATTATTAAGACTATAAAAGGCTAAACGATTTTCAGTTCATTTTTCGAAAAGGCGTAATAGGAGTATATTTATCATCATTATCGAGTAGCACATTATCAAAGTGAAAGATTCTGTTATGTCATACGTACATAGTTGACCGAAATATTATCATCTGTAATATCTATGAAATAAAACATAGGACCAAACACTTTCTTTCTAATGTTTGTCTGTCACGTAAGATAAATATGAGAAGAGCAGTAAGAAAGACTCTACAACATTTCAAGAAACAGCTGCTAGCAATGTGCGTGAAAATTGTTGATATTTTATCTTCCCAAACTACTAGAGGCTCTGTTCTAAGTAGTACCATCTTTGGCGATAAAGATCCCAATTCCATGTATGTCCCTGCCAATGCTTTCGTCAGTTCATAAGGCGATCTTCTGTTTTCTTCTTCTTCAGAGTCTTCAGCAGCAGAAATCGGTCATTACAACCTTTCGTTGTAAATTGGAAATGTCCAGTGACCTGGGGTTTGAAGCTTGCTAGACTACGACCACTTCAATCAAAATCATGAACATATCAGAACAGAAAATTCAACCTTTTCATCCAACACTTAGGTTAGGTTAGGTTAGGTTAGAGGACATGTACTTGTCAATTAATACAAGTACAGTACCCGGAGGTCGATTTGACCCATTGTACAACGTCCTAGTTTCTCACACCACTTATGTTGTGTGTGTTAATTTTATACATGAGTGGCGGGACCTACAGTTTAAAGTCGACTCCGAACGAGAGAGAAACTTTTCATGGCAATTTTTATTTACTCTCAGAGTTTTTTTTGCCAAAAATCTGCTGAGAGGAAGTCGCCGAAAAAATACTTTTTGTATTTTGTCTTTGATGCCTGGCATGGGGCTCGAACCCAGGCTTTTGCGTCTAATAAGCCAACACACTACCTACTAGACTACGGCGACTTCATCCAACACTTAACTTTCAATTCCTTTTCAAATACCATAAATAATGTATTATTTACGATATAACTTCACGAGATCTTTGAAAATTTAAAAAAATTACATACCCGAGGAAAGTCGTGTGTATCCAAAATGATACATAAGCCAGAATTATGAAGTTTTTAAATATTTTAAGTCCTGTTTGAAATTTTCTTTTTTTATTTGGTTTCAAATAATGGCGATAACAATAATAATGAATTAAAAAAATTTAAGGCATCTAACTTTTTTGAATTAAAGTTTTTGTAGCTCAAAAATTGAAATGTATCATTTTTGATACGAACTACGGTTAAAAAGTAATTTAATTTTATCAATTTTTTTCCCTATATACAACATCATACACTCCTGTGGTAAACTTACATATGTGCCTAGAATATAAGTTTAATATTGTGGTACTTTTATACACCGCTGTGCCGTTAACTTTATTTGTTCAAATAAAATTGCTTGTTTGCATCTATTGTAACATCATAATCGTTATAAGAATAGCACAATATAACTGACTTTTATCCATAGATATACACATGTATACACACTAGACAATTACAACTTTACAATACATTGTAATACTATAACTGTATGACAATGTTTATTACAAAAACAAACGTATTCAATTTCAAAACAACCAATGTGTCACAAGGGTATGATTTTAACGCATACATTCTCATGTTTACATTTATAGTTTGAATGTGTTTCTTGTATTTGGCACAACATGTATGTGCGAGTATTGGCACTAGGATGGCTTGTTTTGTAGGTGTATACGATCGTTCATGAATTCATGCATAACCATTTGTGTAGGTTAGGTGTGTTATAGTCAATTTTACTCGTTTATTTTGAGATGCTACTGTTGCTCCAGCGGAAGCTCTTCCGGTATTTATTTTTTTATAAATTAACCGCCATCGGCTATATGACTTTGGGGTAATAGTACGATTTCATTACGACATTGAAGAAGGCAAGTAAGAAAAAATACATTTATGCTAGGAATTGCCAAAGAAAAATACTCAGTTTTAATTGAGGACAAAGTTTTATCAAATTTTTAGTCTTTAGAGAACAGTTTAAAAAAAATAACAGGTTTGTGGTATACCATTGAGCATAAGAAGTACAATATTCAACTTCGAATCCTTAACAATTGAATATAAAATATCTTGGGATATACGTTGATAGATGACTAACTTGAAAATATCAAAAAGAAGAATAATGACCAGGAATGAAATCCGAACATAATATATTAACGTTAGGAGAAAATAAAATGTGGTGTTATGGTACTTTTTTTGTTTTGGGGTAGTGCCTTTGCATCACATTGAAAATATGTAATTACATACATAATTGGTCATTATAACCCTTCAGTCAGGATTACGAAATATTTTTTCATATTTCGTTTTGATGTCTGGCCTGGGACTCGAACCCTGGCTTTACGTCTAATAAGCCAACACACTACCTACTAGATACGCAAAACAGCTTATTCAATAATCATAGGTTAGCTTAGGTTAGAGGACATGTACTTGTCAATTAAGACAAGTAGAGTACCCGGAGGTCGAATTGACCCATTATACAACGTCCTAGTTTCTCACACCACTTATGTTGTGTGTGTTAATTCTTATACATGAGTGGTGGGACCTACAGTTTAAAGTCGACACCGAACGACAGATTTTTGAGAAACTTTTATCATATTAATTTTTTTTACTCTCAGAGTTTTTGCCAGAAATCTGCTGAGAGGAAGTCGCCGAAGAAATACTTTTTGTATTTTGTCTTGATGTCTGGCTTGGGGCTCGAACCCTGGCTTTACGTCTAATAAGCCTACACACTACCTACTAGACTACGGCGACTTCTTCAATAATCATAATCATCAGAATTTCTTGAATATAACATTATAACACCGTTATTTGCCTTTACGACCTCTATTAAAAAATACATCGAATATAATTTTGAAGATTTACTTCTATCATGCATGCAATCTGCCCTAACTATTGCGGGAAGTTATTTGCCCCGAGAACAGGTTCTGTATCTTGATTTGCATATTTTGTGATATAAAACCACTATTTTGGACATTTTTGGCATTGCCTGGTATGATTCGGTATATGGAGGTATATTCTTTGTTTTCTGGTAGATGGATGTTTACTCTACTCCAAGTGAGTATTACAGTAAAAATTTCTACTGCTATTTTGTTAAAAAAAATCGTATTTCAATGTTTTTTTATAGTCTACCACCAAAATTTCGAAACATTCAAAATATTTTAAATCATTAGAAATTTTAAAGAATATATAGTAGAAAGAGAATGGAATAATAATAGAAAAACAAGAAGTATCAGTAAATTTAGTGTTAATATAAATAAACTTACCTTCCATCTCACTAGCCATTTTTATTTAACTTATTGATATTAGTATTTTCAAATATCAACAAAAATTGTTCGGTTAACAAACAACAACAACAAACATTAATTCGGTCACTAAACACACTTATGACAGTGCTGCATTTTAAGTTTTACTCAATATTATAGCAATTTGCGTGTTTATTACGCAATTATTAATTGAAACTTTATATGAAATATTGAGCTCAATAATGGCATTTATTGCGACTTACGCAATAAAGGTGCATACCTGAACACCGTGGTGTAGTAGGTAGTGTGTTGGCTTACTATTCGTAAAGCCCGGGTTCGTATCCCAGGTCAGACATCAAAAATGAAATATGAAAAAAAAATATTTCTTCGGCGACTTCCTCTCAGCAGATTTCTGGCAAAAACTCTGAGAGTAAAATAAACTGCCATGAAAAAGTTTCTCAAAATTCTGTCGTTCGGAGTCGACGTTAAACTGTAGGTCCCGCCACTCACGTATAAAATTAACGCACACAACATGAGTGGTGTGAGAAGCTAGGCCGTAATCCTGACTGAAGGGTTGTAATGGCCAATTATGTATGTATGTATGTATGTACCTGAACACCGTATAAGTGTTGATATATTTGATGTCGACTCACCGAATAAATAAACTGTGTAGAAGGGAGAAAATATGTAACAAAAAAATAAATTTTTATTTTGTCATAAAAAAGGTGCGTAGTCGTTTCTAGGATGGTTACTTTCTGTTACTTCTATTTTGCTGGCTGGTGAATGGTAAGGACATACAATTTTAAATAAAATATTGCCTATTAATTAAGCTTTTATTCGATTTAGCTGATCTTAGTTAATAGCTATAATTTATTTGTCTTATAACTCTTATATATTTCGTTTGGGAAGAAGTAGGCTGGTGAATATAAAGCTAATATACGAGAGTGGGGGTTGTGGGTTCGATTCTCAATAGAGCCTCTGATCTATTGCTACACTGTCTATAAAGAAATTAATTTTTTTCGATTATTTAAGGAAATAAATTAGTAATAACAAAAAGTTGCGACTAGGTCGTAATAATGTGCCTCACAAAATAATAAGCACTAGTTTGTCGAACACTGCTTTCTCTTTTCATTTACTTACAGCTACACAATGAACTCCTGTGAGTAGGGGACAAACCTTAATGTTGGTGTCAATTAAATAAAAGATAAATTTAAAAGGTCGAATATTCGATGTCTCTGATGAATATTTTAGTCATGGCTGACCAAGTAGTATTTATACACTACATCGTACCGATTAAGCCTTGAAAACAATAGCCCTCAATTTTTTCTGTAGAAGAGAGCAGTTATTATTGTGTAACTCCAATATATTGTTACGAAAACGTAACTGATGTTACATCGTTTAACATTAGAATGATAAACAAAAGCTACAAAAACAAAAACAATGGACTCGTTTACATGATCAACGAATAAACAAAAATATAGCAACAACATCAGTAACAAAAAGGGATAAACAAGTAAACAGACAACAACAACACTGCAAGGACACACGGAAACAAAATATACAAACAACAATAATGTACCCAACATGTTTACTATTATAGAGATTTCGCGAAGGTAAAGTCGTTCTCCTTCAAGAGCATTCATCAGACTGTTTATTCAGCGATATAAAAGGCAAGACAAAGCAGACAACATAATCAGTAAAAATTCTGTCAGTCTTGTGTGCAGACGGGTTGTGTGTGAAGACAATAATCGTGATATAAAAATCTCCGTTGTAAAGATGTAACGAACAGTTTAGTTTAGTTTAGTGTTTACGCAGAAGAGTGTAAAGAAGAATAACAAAAGAAAGCAAATTGTTGTTTTTTAAATCAAGTTGCGAACAGTGGCATACATAATTGTGCGAATAATAAAGGATTTTAATTGAAACTAAACACAGATTTATTTTCATTTTACTTGCAATCGACCAACTCATTTTTAAACGTTTTTAAAAGGGTAAAAATGTATCAATTTGTATAGCAGGTTCAAGCAAAACTTTGGTTATTGTATTATAGACAGTTTTTAAGGAATACAAATTAAGGTAACAACTCGTATTAATATCGTAACTAACATAAGGCACATTCTTCATATATCAGAGGGTATGTTTTTTCAAATACTTCCGTTTAAATATTGATTTCACATTTGCACATTTGCAATGAAAAAAAAAAAACAAAAAATAAATAAGAAATTAAATTAAATAGAAAATATTCAAGGAATGTTAAAATTAAATGAAGGAAATCAAAGTCATATCAAATATGACTTACAGTTTGAAAGAAAAATAAAATAATTTACAATATTTGATAGAAAATCGAACGTTAAGAAACTTTTAATTTTAGAAAACAAGAAGTTAAAGAAACAAAATTAATCATTGACAGAGAAATACGGAACATAACATCTATGCTGTATACATTAATGTTTGGAAAAGATTTGCCGCTAATTGGGCTACTAAGCATAGAAAACTAATATGCTTGACATGACTGAATTCATTAGTCAGAGTGGAAGAAAGTAGGAGAAATTGTAAAATCTTGAACATAGCTCAATATGTTGAGAAACATGTCACACTTGGAAACACTAAAAAAATTTAATAAATTTCCTTTTCTTTTACCAAATGTCATAGGCAAAGTGGAAAGTAAAATTTTTGCCATTTGCCATAAAATTGTGATTTGACTTGAAGATTCAATGCCTTTTCAACATGCTACACTTTAGCTCAACTTTAGTACCATATCGTCAATAAAATTTTCCACCCTTGTAAAACTTAAACTTTATGCGTTGTACTCCTCCTGTTGTTATTATATTATGAAGTTTACCTACCATATTTTTACATTATGTGATGAATTGGATCTATCTTTGAAGAACAGGGTTGTGCAGAAAAAATATCTTCTTTTCACTTTTCGACAAGAGGTAGTTAGCAGTAGATCCAGCTTTGTCTCAAAAATGATACATTCAAATTTTTGAGTCTCTATAATTTTAATTGAGAAAATGATATGTTCTTGATATTGATTGAGGTAGTCGTAGTCTAGTATGTACCGTGTTAGCTTATTAGACATCAGACCAAGGTTCAAACCTTTCCAATTTACAACGAAAGGTTGTAGTGACCAATTATGTATGTATGTATGTAAAATTCTTGCTGCTGAAGACTCTGAAAAAGAAGAAAACAGAAGCTCGTCTTATGGACTGAGGAAAGTATTGGCAGCAACAAACATGACAATAGGATGGTTTATTGCCATAGATTGTACTTACTTGGAACAGAGAACCGTAAGCCTTTAGTAGTTTGGAAAGAGAAAATATTATCAATTTACGCGCAGATTGCTAGCACCTGTTTCCTGAAATGTTGTAGAGTCTTTCTTACTGCTCTCGTCATATTTATATCACGTGAAAGACAAGCATTAGCAAAAAGTGTTTCGTCCTATGTTTTATTTTATAGATATTATAGATGATAATATTTCGGTCAACTATGTACGTATAAGATAACAGAATTATTCGCTATAATAATGTGCTACTCGCAAGTGATGATAAATTTACACTTATTACGCCTTTTCGAAAAAGTGGATGAAATTATTGAAATTCCCAATAATTTTGTCGCTGTAAATGAGTAAGTAATTTAATCTTATGTTCGTTATAAATTTCTTGGTCCACCGAGATCGAGTTGGCAGATTTAGATTCAAGTACATGCTACGTGCGTAGCGATTACTTACAGTCGTATTTGGGGAAACCTGTATCCGGAAACCAGAGGAATCAAAGAGAGAGCATTGTTACTGACATAATCGATGTTCTATTGCAACGTAAAACTTTTTTAACTCACATTACGTTGACAACACATATTTCTAACGAAATATAACAATGGTTTCTACCATCAAGTTTCAGCCAGCCTTGAATTGGGAGTGTTACTGATGCGAGTGACAATAAGCTGCCCATCTAAACAATTGAAAACTTATATGTAAATCGCCGCAAAGATATCAAAATGATACCATTAAAAAAATTAAACCAAGCTGACACGAAGTGTTTGATTTCTATGTAAAAAACCATACTGCAATGTACATTATGTTAAAAATTTTGGCGTAAATTTCATATAACTGAGAATAGGAGGTAATAATACAAAATAGTTTTATTAAAATGAATTGAAATAAATAAAAATATTTTAATTTATAACAAAATCTATCAGTAATTGCGAAAATTCTATGTTATTACAAGTATGTATCAAAATTGATACATAGGCTAGAATTATGTGGTTTTTAAGGCTCGATCTGCGCTTAAAATTTCTAACTATTACGTCATTCTCTACCCTGAACAGTTACTGTTCGTCGAAACGACGAAGCTCATTTACTTTTTATCATATAACTCTTTTATGTTCATTATCAACTAACGTTGTTATAAAAAAGAGCGAAATTTGGTCAAACATAAAAGAATTGTATGATAAAGAGTAAATGAGCTTCGTCGATTCGACGAACAGTAACCAATTAGGGTTAAAGTGTTCGTCGATTCAACGAAGAGTAATCTTAATATACAAAAATGAATAGTAACCGTCCAGAGTTAAATAAAATGGTCCTAAGAATATGTATTTAAATTATCAGAAAATATTTTTTAAAAATTTGCTATAAACACAATAAACGCAACCCAGTAAGCGCAACACTTTTTTGCTTTGAAGCCTAATATAAGCTATATGCACATTAATTATAATTATTTAGATCGAGCTCTTCATGCTATGAGGAGATCTATAAACGCTGTGCTTGTCTTTAGTCATCATTTAAATTTCTCGTGCGGAATATCCAAAGTGACATGACCTGAGTGGCCGTTTTGTGGGAATCATGTACATGTACGTGGTATATATTTTCAAAGGAATAAGGACCTATGGCGCTGCCAACCCAAAAGCCGAAAAAATCAATGATTTTTCGGCAAGCCTTGAACGTTCGTGAATCATATGTTTATGTAGAAATAGGTCTTATCGCTGAAGATTATTTTTTGATCCAGAGTTCATTCAGCATTGTCTTTGGGCATTCACTGTGATTTGATAAAACAGGCTGAATAATTGATAACCAATCTGGCAGGTATAGATTCGACTAAGTTGCCGTTATCAACAGTCAAAGTTCAGAAGTACCTGTTGGATGATTCTGTGGAAAACTTGGAAAACTTTAATTAAAATCGCAGAGGCAAATCAATGGACAGAGGTATTAACCAATCTATCCAAATGTTCTGGCATTATATCCAAATTACATCATAGTTTTTTACATGAAAAATTTAAAGTTTACATCAGCTTATTTTTCTCTTCCTCCAAATGGAAGGCGGTCTGCGTGATCGTCGAAATTACGAAGACATTTTTAACGGTATTTTATTTTATTGTCTGTTGCTGTCCTTTTCAACTTATCTACGTAGTTAGAATTTTTTCAGCACAAAGTTATTATAAGTATGTAAAATGGTAAATAAAATAATTTTTTGTAATTTAAACTTACCCTTCAAATAGTTTGCCCTCCATTCGTTTCAATCACTGAAACAATATGTGCCAAGAAAAAGGTTGCAACCAAAAGCAAAGTAAACTGAAAGTGTGTACATGTTTCTCGAATATACACGGTTATGTTATGTGTTTACGTCCGCTAAACAACAATAAACAGCAAGAACTTTGGGGACAACATAATATTTATGAGGCTACTAAGAAGTGTAATAAATTAAGTTGACTGTGAAACTTAAGAGAACTAAAGTGAACTTTAGTGATAGTAAATGTGGCTGTAGCTGTTGTGTCTAGCGTTAAAAATAGTGCATCATGTGGTAAACTTTATCTAGGGATTTGTTGCAATGCACTTAGAGAAATTGCATGGCATACAATTTAAAACCATAATATTGTTATTGTTCTATTTTTAGTTTTTATGGTTGTTGTTATTTTATGGTTATGTAAAATGCGAAATTAAGAAATCAACACAGAAGTAGCATCCTAAATTTAAAGAAAATCACAAAAACATTACTACGTTGTTAGGTTTTTTAAATCTTTCACAACCTTATGGTTGTGAGGGGCAAATTTATCATTTTGTCTATTTGAAATGATTTATTAGATACCAGAACCAATAGTAGCCTGTCCCATTTTCATTGAGACATATGTGTCCCTTTCGTCGTTAAGGGATACAATTTATATGAATTTTTCCGTTAATCAAAATTAGAATTATCGAATTACATCGTATCTCTTAGGGCTATTATTACAAATTGCCGTCAACTAAAGAGAGGATTTTAACGGGCAGATAAATTGTTTTTCATTATTATAAGTGGACGATAAGGTAGAAGTGGATGTTAAGCTAAAGGGAAGATCATCCTACTAACTTTTAAAGTTAAGTTTATGCTTAAACTTGCCATATCATATATTATTTTCAACACGGCAACTTCAAATATAAACAAAGTGAGCAAATACAATAAAAAATAAAGAAGACCGTCGTTGCCACTGCGTTTAAATAAAACTTGCTTAATTTGAGCAGTGGTATCGACGTTGCTCCGGCACTACCATGTTTTCGAAAAAGTTAACTTTATTTTATCATAAGTTGTAATAACGAAAATAAGTTAAAGGTGACTTTAAAGTTTCTTTAGCTAAAGGTACCTTTAACTAAACCCAAGTTTAAAGGCAAGTTGTAATAATGTCCCTTAAACTTTATCGCGTGCTCATCAATACATTGTTTGCTGTCTTTGAGAGCATCTTCAACATTCTCATTGTTGCAAAATAAAGGTTTCTATGTTTATGTTCTCAAAACGAGGCTATGGCATACCGCTTGATATACAAGGTACCTCCATATTTTTTGAAGATTAATAATCTTTAAATAATGGGGAATATATTAATCGATAGAGCATTTTTGATCATTTTCATGAGATTTCGAATTAATTTTTCTAGCATTTCTTGTACCAAACAGAGCTCAGCAATGAGTGTTAAAAATAATGAATGGAATCAAATTATACTCATAATTTCTGATACTTATACGCATTCATACTTATTTTAATATTATACTCATACTACTCATATTCAAAGTTTGAAGTACCCATCGTACTCATACTTAACAATGCGCATGATGTTGTTGCTTTCGGCTCTCCTTTACTACTCAGCATTTACAAGAATCACAAAATAAGTAGGATTCGCGTACGAATACTTCAATACCACTAGAATGTTGTGTGTTTGCTTTGCTTGCTGTCTTTGTCTTTTTCTTTTTCTGTAAATGCAACAACAACTAAGACTATAAATTTTGATTCGATTCACTCGGTTCATTTATAAGTAGTATAAGTATTTTTCAAAAGTTATGAATCTGAATGAGTATGCTTATGAATCAACTATATTACGAATGGTATGAGTTCGATGTCAACGTTATACTCATACTCATTGTACTCATACTTATAAATCGACGTTGTACTGAGTACGAATGAATCAGATTAGTTACATTTCAATATTGTTGACTCACTTATATTCAAAATTTTATGAGTGCTTATGAGTAGCGAAAAAACAATTCATTGCTGATCCCTGATACCAAACTATCAAATTTTGTAGTTAAAAGGAATACTTGAAAGGAATACATCTGAAACAAGAAAACTTTTTGCAATGTAGGTCATCGGGCCAGATTTGATTTAAGTTTTGTTGTTAGAATATTATATCTCTAATACCAACATCAGATACGCCTCGATCATTGTCTTGCTTCAAAAGCCTTTGATTTGTGCTATCTTCGTCGTCACTATTACCTCCCATCAATATATGTTGAATTCCATTTTCATTGAGTTTAATATCCCCAATTCCTCTGCGAACCTAATACAAAATAAGGAACACCTGTATGCAAGAAGAAAAGTTGCTTTACAGAATTTAGTGACATCGGTGTTCCTTAATGTTTACAATAATTTTTTTACGTTTTCAATACTAATAACTTTTTATATTTATTAAAATAAGAAAATATACTTAGCAAATTCGGAATAATTTATGATACTGTTACGTTTTTACGTTTTTAAAAACGTTTAAATTTGAGTTCGTTAATTGCAAAGAAAGGAAAAACAAATATGTGTTTAATTTTAGTTAAACTCTTTATTCTTTACACTACTTTTGTGTGCCATCGTATACAACTTAACGATACAACAATAATAATCTGTTTATTCACTTTACTAGTTCACACAACTATTCGCTGGATCAACTTCAGGCAACTAGGCAACTTCACACAATGCTTTGTCTCAAAAATGATACATTCAAATTTTTGAGTCTCTATAATTTTAATTGAGAAAATGATATGTTCTTGATATTGATTGAGGTAGTCGTAGTCTAGTATGTACCGTGTTAGCTTATTAGACATCAGACCAAGGTTCAAACCTTTCCAATTTACAACGAAAGGTTGTAGTGACCAATTATGTATGTATGTATGTAAAATTCTTGCTGCTGAAGACTCTGAAAAAGAAGAAAACAGAAGCTCGTCTTATGGACTGAGGAAAGTATTGGCAGCAACAAACATGACAATAGGATGGTTTATTGCCATAGATTGTACTTACTTGGAACAGAGAACCGTAAGCCTTTAGTAGTTTGGAAAGAGAAAATATTATCAATTTACGCGCAGATTGCTAGCACCTGTTTCCTGAAATGTTGTAGAGTCTTTCTTACTGCTCTCGTCATATTTATATCACGTGAAAGACAAGCATTAGCAAAAAGTGTTTCGTCCTATGTTTTATTTTATAGATATTATAGATGATAATATTTCGGTCAACTATGTACGTATAAGATAACAGAATTATTCGCTATAATAATGTGCTACTCGCAAGTGATGATAAATTTACACTTATTACACCTTTTCGAAAAAGTGGATGAAATTATTGAAATTCCCAATAATTTTGTCGCTGTAAATGAGTAACTAATTTAATCTTATGTTCGTTATAAATTTCTTGGTCCACCGAGATCGAGTTGGCAGATTTAGATTCAAGTACATGCTACGTGCGTAGCGATTACTTACAGTCGTATTTGGGGAAACCTGTATCCGGAAACCAGAGGAATCAAAGAGAGAGCATTGTTACTGACATAATCGATGTTCTATTGCAACGTAAAACTTTTTTAACTCACATTACGTTGACAACACATATTTCTAACGAAATATAACAATGGTTCCTACCATCAAGTTTCAGCCAGCCTTGAATTGGGAGTGTTACTGATGCGAGTGACAATAAGCTGCCCATCTAAACAATTGAAAACTTATATGTAAATCGCCGCAAAGATATCAAAATGATACCATTAAAAAAATTAAACCAAGCTGACACGAAGTGTTTGATTTCTATGTAAAAAACCATACTGCAATGTACATTATGTTAAAAATTTTGGCGTAAATTTCATATAACTGAGAATAGGAGGTAATAATACAAAATAGTTTTATTAAAATGAATTGAAATAAATAAAAATATTTTAATTTATAACAAAATCTATCAGTAATTGCGAAAATTCTATGTTATTACAAGTATGTATCAAAATTGATACATAGGCTAGAATTATGTGGTTTTTAAGGCTCGATCTGCGCTTAAAATTTCTAACTATTACGTCATTCTCTACCCTGAACAGTTACTGTTCGTCGAAACGACGAAGCTCATTTACTTTTTATCATATAACTCTTTTATGTTCATTATCAACTAACGTTGTTATAAAAAAGAGCGAAATTTGGTCAAACATAAAAGAATTGTATGATAAAGAGTAAATGAGCTTCGTCGATTCGACGAACAGTAACCAATTAGGGTTAAAGTGTTCGTCGATTCAACGAAGAGTAATCTTAATATACAAAAATGAAGAGTAACCGTCCAGAGTTAAATAAAATGGTCCTAAGAATATGTATTTAAATTATCAGAAAATATTTTTTAAAAATTTGCTATAAACACAATAAACGCAACCCAGTAAGCGCAACACTTTTTTGCTTTGAAGCCTAATATAAGCTATATGCACATTAATTATAATTATTTAGATCGAGCTCTTCATGCTATGAGGAGATCTATAAACGCTGTGCTTGTCTTTAGTCATCATTTAAATTTCTCGTGCGGAATATCCAAAGTGACATGACCTGAGTGGCCGTTTTGTGGGAATCATGTACATGTACGTGGTATATATTTTCAAAGGAATAAGGACCTATGGCGCTGCCAACCCAAAAGCCGAAAAAATCAATGATTTTTCGGCAAGCCTTGAACGTTCGTGAATCATATGTTTATGTAGAAATAGGTCTTATCGCTGAAGATTATTTTTTGATCCAGAGTTCATTCAGCATTGTCTTTGGGCATTCACTGTGATTTGATAAAACAGGCTGAATAATTGATAACCAATCTGGCAGGTATAGATTCGACTAAGTTGCCGTTATCAACAGTCAAAGTTCAGAAGTACCTGTTGGATGATTCTGTGGAAAACTTGGAAAACTTTAATTAAAATCGCAGAGGCAAATCAATGGACAGAGGTATTAACCAATCTATCCAAATGTTCTGGCATTATATCCAAATTACATCATAGTTTTTTACATGAAAAATTTAAAGTTTACATCAGCTTATTTTTCTCTTCCTCCAAATGGAAGGCGGTCTGCGTGATCGTCGAAATTACGAAGACATTTTTAACGGTATTTTATTTTATTGTCTGTTGCTGTCCTTTTCAACTTATCTACGTAGTTAGAATTTTTTCAGCACAAAGTTATTATAAGTATGTAAAATGGTAAATAAAATAATTTTTTGTAATTTAAACTTACCCTTCAAATAGTTTGCCCTCCATTCGTTTCAATCACTGAAACAATATGTGCCAAGAAAAAGGTTGCAACCAAAAGCAAAGTAAACTGAAAGTGTGTACATGTTTCTCGAATATACACGGTTATGTTATGTGTTTACGTCCGCTAAACAACAATAAACAGCAAGAACTTTGGGGACAACATAATATTTATGAGGCTACTAAGAAGTGTAATAAATTAAGTTGACTGTGAAACTTAAGAGAACTAAAGTGAACTTTAGTGATAGTAAATGTGGCTGTAGCTGTTGTGTCTAGCGTTAAAAATAGTGCATCATGTGGTAAACTTTATCTAGGGATTTGTTGCAATGCACTTAGAGAAATTGCATGGCATACAATTTAAAACCATAATATTGTTATTGTTCTATTTTTAGTTTTTATGGTTGTTGTTATTTTATGGTTATGTAAAATGCGAAATTAAGAAATCAACACAGAAGTAGCATCCTAAATTTAAAGAAAATCACAAAAACATTACTACGTTGTTAGGTTTTTTAAATCTTTCACAACCTTATGGTTGTGAGGGGCAAATTTATCATTTTGTCTATTTGAAATGATTTATTAGATACCAAAACCAATAGTAGCCTGTCCCATTTTCATTGAGACATATGTGTCCCTTTCGTCGTTAAGGGATACAATTTATATGAATTTTTCCGTTAATCAAAATTAGAATTATCGAATTACATCGTATCTCTTAGGGCTATTATTACAAATTGCCGTCAACTAAAGAGAGGATTTTAACGGGCAGATAAATTGTTTTTCATTATTATAAGTGGACGATAAGGTAGAAGTGGATGTTAAGCTAAAGGGAAGATCATCCTACTAACTTTTAAAGTTAAGTTTATGCTTAAACTTGCCATATCATATATTATTTTCAACACGGCAACTTCAAATATAAACAAAGTGAGCAAATACAATAAAAAATAAAGAAGACCGTCGTTGCCACTGCGTTTAAATAAAACTTGCTTAATTTGAGCAGTGGTATCGACGTTGCTCCGGCACTACCATGTTTTCGAAAAAGTTAACTTTATTTTATCATAAGTTGTAATAACGAAAATAAGTTAAAGGTGACTTTAAAGTTTCTTTAGCTAAAGGTACCTTTAACTAAACCCAAGTTTAAAGGCAAGTTGTAATAATGTCCCTTAAACTTTATCGCGTGCTCATCAATACATTGTTTGCTGTCTTTGAGAGCATCTTCAACATTCTCATTGTTGCAAAATAAAGGTTTCTATGTTTATGTTCTCAAAACGAGGCTATGGCATAGCGCTTGATATACAAGGTACCTCCATATTTTTTGAAGATTAATAATCTTTAAATAATGGGGAATATATTAATCGATAGAGCATTTTTGATCATTTCCATGAGATTTCGAATTAATTTTTCTAGCATTTCTTGTACCAAACAGAGCTCAGCAATGAGTGTTAAAAATAATGAATGGAATCAAATTATACTCATAATTTCTGATACTTATACGCATTCATACTTATTTTAATATTATACTCATACTACTCATATTCAAAGTTTGAAGTACCCATCGTACTCATACTTAACAATGCGCATGATGTTGTTGCTTTCGGCTCTCCTTTACTACTCAGCATTTACAAGAATCACAAAATAAGTAGGATTCGCGTACGAATACTTCAATACCACTAGAATGTTGTGTGTTTGCTTTGCTTGCTGTCTTTGTCTTTTTCTTTTTCTGTAAATGCAACAACAACTAAGACTATAAATTTTGATTCGATTCACTCGGTTCATTTATAAGTAGTATAAGTATTTTTCAAAAGTTATGAATCTGAATGAGTATGCTTATGAATCAACTATATTACGAATGGTATGAGTTCGATGTCAACGTTATACTCATACTCATTGTACTCATACTTATAAATCGACGTTGTACTGAGTACGAATGAATCAGATTAGTTACATTTCAATATTGTTGACTCACTTATATTCAAAATTTTATGAGTGCTTATGAGTAGCGAAAAAACAATTCATTGCTGATCCCTGATACCAAACTATCAAATTTTGTAGTTAAAAGGAATACTTGAAAGGAATACATCTGAAACAAGAAAACTTTTTGCAATGTAGGTCATCGGGCCAGATTTGATTTAAGTTTTGTTGTTAGAATATTATATCTCTAATACCAACATCAGATACGCCTCGATCATTGTCTTGCTTCAAAAGCCTTTGATTTGTGCTATCTTCGTCGTCACTATTACCTCCCATCAATATATGTTGAATTCCATTTTCATTGAGTTTAATATCCCCAATTCCTCTGCGAACCTAATACAAAATAAGGAACACCTGTATGCAAAAAGAAAAGTTGCTTTACAGAATTTAGTGACATCGGTGTTCCTTAATGTTTACAATAATTTTTTTACGTTTTCAATACTAATAACTTTTTATATTTATTAAAATAAGAAAATATACTTAGCAAATTCGGAATAATTTATGATACTGTTACGTTTTTACGTTTTTAAAAACGTTTAAATTTGAGTTCGTTAATTGCAAAGAAAGGAAAAACAAATATGTGTTTAATTTTAGTTAAACTCTTTATTCTTTACACTACTTTTGTGTGCCATCGTATACAACTTAACGATACAACAATAATAATCTGTTTATTCACTTTACTAGTTCACACAACTATTCGCTGGATCAACTTCAGGCAACTAGGCAACTTCACACAATGCTGATTGAATTCTTATCGACTGACTGCTGGCCTTGTCTTGTCCTTTTATATACGCACGTAATCAGTATGATAAACGTTCTCGATGCGGAATGTTCTTGTTCTCGCCTTCTCGAGAGTTCTACAGCGACCGCATTGTTGATTGTGTACCTTGCTTATGTTCTCTATCCCTTTATACTCATATTTCAAGTTGCTGTTGGTACCAGGTGCAACCAGGTTCGTTGTATATATGTGTGTATTGTGTTGGTGTAGCTGGTGGCTTCTGTTTATCGTTTTTATTGTTAAACGATATTAGGTCGTTTCGATTTATGTAACAATACGTATAACAACAATTGTGATTTGCACATCATAATACTGTTACGTTTTTACCTCTTTAAAAACGTTTAAAATATGAGTTCGTTGATTGCAAACAAATAAAAATAAATTTGTGTTTAGTTTCACTTAAAGTCTTTATTGTTCGCACTACTATTGCGACACTGTTCACAACTTGATGTTACAATAACAATTTGCTTAGTTCGTTATTCTTCTTTACCCTTCTGCTTGAGTAAGCACTAACAATTGTTCGGCAGGTGTTTACATCGGCGATCTTCAAACCGCGACTGTTCTATTCACACGAAACGCGTCTTCACGCGGGACTGACTGAATTCTTACTAGTCGTTGCCTGCTTTGCCTAGTCTTTTTATATGTCCACGTAATCATTCTGATGAAGGTTCTTGAAGTCGAACGTTTGTTGTTCCGCTTCCTCGAAAACTCTATCGCGACTTCATTGTTATTTGTGTATTTTGTTCACATTGATTGTTGTTGCGTTCGTTTACTTTTCTATCCCCTTTTCTTCCATACTGGTGTTGTTGGTTTACTTATAACAAGTTCGTTGTATTTGTTTGTGTAGCTTTTGTTTATCGTTTTAATGTTAAACAATGGTACACCGTTTCCATTTTCGTAAGAATAGTTTTATAAATCTTTTTATGTTTCCCTATGGTCGCAAGGTTACGTTTACTCTTTTGAGAGCTTCCACAAAGCATTTTTATTTTATACGTCTTCTCATTTAAAATTGTACTGTCCTAGATCTTGGATGTTGGAACGTCTCCAGGTGTTCTTTGGACGGCCACGGCTTCTTGAACCTTGATGACTTCGTTCAAGTACCATTCTTGTTATACTTTCAGGATTCTTTCTGAGAGTACTGTCGGTTCATTTCCATTTTCTACGTTTAATTTGTGTTATTATGGATTTTTCTAGAGATCCATGCTGCAGATGTTATTAGGCCAGAATATTTAGCATACGATTTTGAGGCTTTTGTTGTTGTTGTTGAATACCTATAGTTTTTGTGCGATAGCGTTCAATACTAATCAGGTTTTACTTCCGTACAACAGAGTTTATTTAACGTATGGATGCTTGTGAGCTTCTCCATATTGACTGTAGTCCTCCGAATGCGGATCTCACTTTGTAAAGCCTACTACTTATGTATATTTCTGTGCCACCATTTGTTGTCACTATACTGCCAAGATAACAGAAGCGATCTACATATTGGTCTGAGTGGCCTTGTAACATGATGTTGTCAGTGCTTACGTTGTTAATTTCAACATTGCGCACTTGTTTCGGGCTTTGATTGCATGTTAGAGACTTTGTACGAGAGTAGACAAATACCGTCCGCTTAATCCATGTCCTCGAGAGGGCATGAGAGACTACATGTTACTCCTCGTCTCTCAAAACAGACTTCGCTAATGATATCATCCACCACAATGCTGAATAGATAAGGTGATAGGGTCAATGATCCTAATTTTAGCCCAGCATTTGTGTGAAATAATTGGCTTATATTGCCGTTGTAAAAAACTGAGAGTTCTGCATCCTTGCACATACCGCTGATGATACGCATTATCTTCTAGAGTAATCCTTTTCTTCTCAAAGCTTTTCGCCAGTTCGTCTGAAGGTATCAAGGGCTTTTCTTGAAATCTACCGTGAGTACAAAGGAGTACGCCATTCAAGAGATTGTTCTATTATAATGCGTAGAGTGAGGTATACACATTAAGTCTTTTTAAACTTTTGTTATTTTGTCCTCACAGTTGTTTGCCCTTGACCATAAATGCTGGGGATTTATATGCGAAATTACAGGCCATTCAAAACTAACTATAAAATCTATTCTAGGGCATTGGTTCTCGGTATTGACAGATTACATGGAAGCCTACCGCTATTTCACTATATCAGCGGCATGATTAGAGTCATTACATACATACATAATTGGTCATTACAACCCTTTAGTCAGGATTACGAGCTAGTTTCTCACAGCACTTATGTTGTGTGCGTTAAGTTTTATACATGAGTGGTGGAACCTACAGTTTAAAGTCGACTCCGAACGACAGATTTTTGAGGAACATTTCATTGCAGTTTTTCTCCTCTCACAGTTTTTGCCAATAATCTGCTGAGAGGAAGTCACCAAAATTTTTTTTTTTTCGTTTAGTTGAAGATGCTTGACCTCGGAAGATTAGAGTCATTAGCTTGCTTAAAGATAGTTTGACCATGCTGATCCAATTTGATGACACTCTGTTGTAAATTGATTTCTAAATATCTAAGGTTCCACTCTCATCCATCATTGTTTCAATAAATTGAAAGAGATCTGCTATACTTTGCCGGCTGCAATACACCATCGCAGCATCAGCACCATGCTTCAACATGCTTTTAGACAATTATTATGGCTTTTTTAATAATGTTGTTTTTCTTTGTTTTATTTTTCTTTTAAGTCATTATATTTAAAAAGGATTCGCTTACAGGTTTAAGATTTTTATTAGGGAAAATCGATTTATGTATTTAACTATTGTTGGGCTTTACAAAATTCTGAGAAATTTACCTTGTCTTCAATTTAAAAAGAAGCATTTTTATTTCGTTTGTTAGGCATTAGAGTAAACAGAAAATGACGAAGCGAAAAACAATAATCCGAAAAAAGAAAAACCATCAATCATTTGTGGCCCATTAAATTCAAAGAATTCAATGTTTATTGTTTGAATACTACATTTGCGTTAATTACAGTTATAACTTAGATTTATTCTTTCTAACACTTTTAGGGCCATTATTACAAATTTCCGTTAATTAAAGGTAGGATTTTAACGGGCAGATAAATTGTGTTTCATTATTACAAGTGGACGATATGGTAGAAGTAAGAGATAAGCTAAAGGGAGGATCATTTTTTACTTCCTGTATACATACATACTTGTGAGTATGTATTGGATACTATACGATAAAGACAAAATTTATATCACTTAAGTACACAATTAAAAACAAAAGCAAAAGAATAGAGAAACATTTTACGTATCAACAGAATCCCTGCATAGACAGCTAGTATTTGCCATATTATATACTATTTTCAATACGGCAACTTCAAATACAAACAGAATTAGCAAGTACAAATAAAAAAGATGCCCGTCGTTGCCACTGCGTTTAAATGAAACTTGTTTAATTTGAGCAGTGTTATCGACATTGATCCGCCACTGCCATATTTTTGAAAAAGTTCATATTATTTTATCTGTAGGTTGTAATAACGAAAAGAAGTTAAAGGTGACTTTAAACTTCACTTTAGCTAAAGTTACCATTAACTAAACCCAACGGGAAGTTGTAATAATGGCCCTTAATGTTCGAAAATTTTTAGATATTATATAAATATATAAGGAAGTCGCCGTGGTGTAGTAGGTAGTGTGTTGGCTTACTATTCGTAAAGCCCGGGTTCATATCCCAGGTCAGACATCAAAAATGAAATATGAAAAAAAAAATATTTCTTCGGCGACTTCCTCTCAGCAGATTTCTGGCAAAAACTCTGAGAGTAAAATAAACCTGCCATGAAAAAGTTTCTCAAAATTTCTGTCGTTCGGAGTCGACGTTAAACTGTAGGTCCCGCCACTCACGTATAAAATTAACGCACACAACATGAGTGGTGTGAGAAGCTAGGCCGTAATCCTGACTGAAGGGTTGTAATGGCCAATTATGTATGTATGTATAAATATATAAGTGTACATATATATATGTATTGAACAAACTAAGTTGTTTATGACGTATGGTGGTAAAGTTTTTGTCATTTAAATTTTGCATTTGCTACTTCACGCAATTGAATATTAATTTATTTAATTTGAATATTAAACAATGCAAATATAAGCTACGTGTAAAATAAATAATATTTTAAAATGTCATTAGCACGCATTATCTTTTAATATAATTAAAAACAGTGATTATAACTAAAACTAAATTAGAAGTAATTTTCAATGCAATTGCAACGTACATTTGTTTGCAAATATTTTCAATGGGTTTGTATTGTTTGTATAAAAAATGGATTAAACTTTTTTATCTAATTAGTAAAAGCACGAATTGAACTATTAAAACAATTTTACTTTATTTTAATCTGGTAAGTAGTTTTGAAAATATTATGAAAATTGTCTCCATCCGTTTGTGCTAAATACAATTATTTTTTATATAAAAAACAGAACAAAATGTTAGCTCAAAAAAGCCTCCTACAACAATAAACATTTAAATTTATTTTGTTCCAAATTTCTGTTTGAAATTTGAATTTCTTTAGCGGCAAAAACTTGTTTTAAATCTTTTTTCATAGAAAAAATCCAACTTTTATGTAATTTCTGTCAATATTCCAGTGTATTTCTCCATAGTATTGGGATAAGTATCATTATTATAAAAGAATCGACAATGGTATTGTATAATTTAATGTGCTCATTTTAAAATATTCTTTTAGAATATTTGAATAATGGAATTTGCCCGTAGATTTAAGGCACTCACAATGGCCATTGCACTCTAAGCGACCTCGTTGTTTAACGGTTGCTGTTAAGTTCTTTAAATGCAAGGCAGTGTTTTTGCTCCGTCACACAAATCATCTGACTATAAAGGTAATCGGCAGTTTATGGAAACCCCCAGAGAATTTTTTCAGAGCAGTGAACCGTTTTCCCTCCAATGACTTTAGGAAAATATTGTAAACAAGGAAGTATAATGGGTAATGGCCATGATATCATTGCTATAAAACTTGAGTACCAACAGTCTCCACAAATAGTATAAATATATTAAGAAATCAATATTATGTATGAATAACACTTCTCCGAGAAGCTCCAAAAATCTACTTTTCAGAATTTTTACGGGTTGTCATATGCGTATCGAAATGTAGTCTGAAATTAGGAAATGAATATTAGCATATCTGCTAGTTCTGAATTATATGTAGAACCGAATGAGATTCGCACGATGGCTAATGAAAATATTCCGCATTGTAGACTGAAAATCGCAAGGCATTCAAAAGGAAATGGGTACAGGCACTGGTGTATACACAAAGTGAACTAGTGACCTAAAATTGAAGCCTTAGTATTAGAAACCCTAAATGGTCTTAAAACTATTGAAACATGATCATTATGAAGTAGAGAAATCAAGAGAAGTAGAAGTTCAATTGATAACTATTGCGGAAGCGGAATATATTAAGAGAATGATCATTCAGGACGTCCGAATATTGGAACCAGATGCTCCACCTGATGTGGCAGTTTCTATTGACTCTATACGGTAAAAAACAACATAGTAAAACATATTAGAGACTTGCTTTAGTACAATTATTTGCAATACTACGAATACTACTAATACTACTACTCTCGTTTGGCCAGCAACGCAACAACATATTTTATATTTAATTAAATATAATTTTAAAAGAATTTTTCATTTTAAATAGTCGAATTTTAATCAATAAGTGGATAAATCTACTTATCCACTCTTTTGTGTGATTGGATAAAGAGGAAATATTGTCTATTACCATCATATTTGAATCTATTAACTTAAAATTCCCTGAGTTTGATATTTTAATAAGAGAAGTTGATGATGTTGCCAGATCTGGAATACTAAAATACAAATACCCAAATATGCTGAGAGACAGATTTACTCTCCCCACAGCAAGGTATTGTACTATTAAAACTCAATTTATAAAATTCTTGTATTTCGTTTTTAAAATTCGGTTTAAATAAATGGATATTTTGTTAAAAAAAGTATACATAGTAACATAACGCTTCTTTTTCATTTCCCTTCGCTTCAGTATGTTATTATAACTATTTTCACAATATATTTGTATGATATCTGACGCGAGTTGTAATATAAAGAAAATTATTCATATGACAATATGTTTCAGATACACTGACTCAAAACAGTCTCCATTCACCAAGCAGGCGAAGATAATTTTCAAACATGAATAAATTAAAATTATGTATTTTAAAACCTCAATTTGTAGTTATAATAACTAAATTTAAAAATTGTATTTAAAATGTTTAATTTATAATTAATAGAATCGTAAACTATGCATTTGATCATGTTATGATCTTTAGCAAAGTTGTCACGCATGAAACCGGGGAAGGTTCCTAACTTGGTATAACCAATTTCCGACAGGTGGCTCCACTGAAAATGACTAAAAATGATTTAAATCGTAAACTGTGCATTTCTTAATCATGTTATGATCTTTAGCAATGTTGTTGCGCGTGAGCCGTCGAAGATTTCTAAGTTGGTATAACCAATTTCCGACAGGTGGCACCACTGAAAATTACTAAAAATGAATTAAATCGTAAACTCTGCATTTGATCATATGTTGATCGCACAAATACCAGACATTTTAGGATTCATCATTTATGATTTTAATAACATTTAGTATAACTCATTCCCGTAAAATGTTAATCACAAGTTTGAAACATTTTAATTGTGGAAAGTTTTCAAAAATGTTGTTGGGTTCGATTGGGTACATTGTGAGATTTTAATAAATTTAAACGCATTTTTCAAAGCGACAAGCAGTTGGTCGACATACATCTCAAAAAGCATTGAGACTGTAAAATCTTCGAAAATAAGCCGCTGAGACCCGTTCGCCTGAACCACTTGTACAACGGCAAGTGAGATTAGAAACTGATCGAATGCGTACTACTCAGGCCCGTTCGTCTGAATCATCTGGACAACGGGAAACAAAATCCACAAAATGATTCAAAATTAATTGGACATTTGTGTAATGTCTTTACTTCAAATTTCTTTTTGTTGGTGGCGCAGCAACACGCGTGGGGTATAGCTAGTTTTCTATATAAAAAACTCAAAAATTAATCCAAATGCTAATAGCTATGACAGTTATTTTAAGCAGAAATGAAATCATTTCATAAACACATCAAAAAATCAATTTTTTTAAGAGGAATAAAAGAATTATGATTGCGGTGGACCAAAGGTTTAATAAGTGTTGGAGAAATTATATTTATCAAAAATACTAAAGAAAATACCACCCTTATAAATTTGCTTGTATAAATAAAAAATCATAAATATTACATGAGTAAAAATGGCAAACCATTGCAGTGTTGTTGTTTATACCGTCTTTAAAAAGAAGACATTATCATAAAGGGAATGAAAAAATGAAGAAATAAATGACACATTTGTTAAAGAGGTAAAATACATAATCAGAAAAAATATAATAGCCTTTCTTATGAACATCGAATCTCGAGTACTTTCTTATGAAATTTTTCATTTTTCAATTTTTTTGCTTTATGGTAGCATGTGGTAAGAATCCTTGGACTTTATAATCCGCTTGTACACCAATAATAGTGAGAAAGTGAAAATTATCGCTATAAATATATTTGTACAATAAAATTCCTTTGAGACACAATATTGTGAATTATTAGGTAAAGTTCAGGCAAAATTAATTTTTAATTTAATTTTTAAATCGAACCTCATCTTATATAGAATCATATTTATTGTAGTATATTAAATTAGTAAGTATTTCTGCTGATTTTAAACATTTTCATATAGAAAAATCAGCTGCTATTGAGAAAATACGTCTCACATATGTATACCGTTGATATTAAAGTCTTTTCCACATACAGTTTTCCTCTGTTGCATGGATTTGAAATAAAAACAATGTGAACTTAATTTAGACCTAACAACAACTGCTGAACTAAATTAAACATTTTAAGTAATTAGAATAACTTACTGTTAGTTCATGTAATGGACATCGAATATACAAGGATTGAATGGCTGCCTTCCAAAATGTATCAATACAAAGTTTGTATGTAGTTCTACTACTTAAACTAAACTATGTAGATATGCAAAGCAACCAAACAAAGCATTAACTATAAATCCGATGCTTGATTTCTTCTTGACTGTGTTAAAAATACACATTGACTACGTTTTGAAATAGAATACATTGTATATATTTTGTACAGCGGTATTATGAAACACGATACTTTATTCAAACACAAAGTAACTACATTTTGGAAGGCAGCCAATATTTAATATTGTTCTTGTTATTATGACTTTACATGTATTTCCCATATATTATTAATAATTTAATAATAAATTAAAGTAAAAATTGTACATCTCTGAATACAATTTCTGGAATATGTAGTTAACTTTATTGCAACGAAATAATATGCATAATTGAATGTTAAGAAATGTGTATTTATGTCAAATAAAATTATTAAACATTCTGCAATTCATCCAATTAATTATTGTTATACAATTTGACATTGGAAGACGACTTAATTGATTTATAATACTAATAAATGAAAGTTAAATAAATTCAAATGGTCTTGAGACAGCTTAAATTGAAAATAGTTATGATAAAAATTTAATTAAAGAAATATGAAGGTAAACTTATCTAAATTACTTGTATCTTATAAGATTACTTTTTAACGGTTTTATGACCAAAAGATTGTGAGAGGCAAAGTTATTATTTTGGGATGAATCATTAGATGTTCAAAAGACGTATTTTTAAACCAAATGATCAAAACCAATCTTGGCTTGTCTTGGGACATACTTATGTGCTCCTATGGTCGTTAAGGGATACAATTTATATGAATTTTTCCATCGATTAAAATTAAGAGAAAAGTAAATGCTTTTAGTATTTAAGGTACTAATGTCTATTTTTTAATAGATACAACAAAAACACGGTATTTTAAAATTTAATGGAGTTCGATGCTTTGTTCACCTGTTTGAACCACATTTGGCAGACTTATTATTTCCGTAGTCCTTTATTATATTATTTCTATTACATGTGCTCATCGATACATTGGTGTCTGCACCTTAAACATCTTCATTGTTGCAAAACTGAATGTTTTAAGGAATATTTTTAAGCAGAGCCTTTGGTATAACATTTCATATACAAGGTACCCCCATATATATTTCCGTAGACCAGTACTATCTAAATTATGGCAAAATAAAATTACCCTTAGATAACTCCCAAACATTTTTGTGAAGACATCGAATTAATTTCTCTAACATTTCTTGTACCAACCTATTATTGTAGTTAAACGGTAGTTGTAGTTAAAATATTTTGTAGTTAAAAGGAATGCTGGAAACTACTCTTAAAACAGGAAAAACATTGTTTTCTGTTGTCATTGCTCTCTGTTACTATTTAAAAACCGGTTCATCAGTACTTAATGGGATAGGAACGTGTTTAATTACAAAAGTTAAAAACTCGGACATTGTTTGCTGTTGGAATATCGTATCTTTAATTTTAATATCAACCACGCCTTGATCAACGTCTTGTATCGAAAACCTTGGATGTACTATATTTATCTTCATCGACACTATTGTCTACCATCAATGTACTCTAAATTTCATCTTCGGTTAAGTTAATAGCTTATTTAATATGTCAAGTGGCCATATTTAATTAACGAATATACTATATAAAGAATGATACACATGACTATAGATAGGAAATTTAAGTACGCATATTTAAAAATAAAATAAAATAATATAACACCCACCTGGTTTTAAGTTATTAAGACTTTTGAAATTTTTAGTTTGGGACATTTGGGTCCCTGTGGTCATTAGAGGGGAAATGTCTTCTACACAAGTCATTTTGACGTATTTTGAATTTTTCGTCATATTTAATCAAAGGCCAGAGCTCTGTTATTACTGCAATAAAGTTCTTAAGATAATTTCTGGGCAGATCCATTATTTCCATTTCAGGTTTGACTGTTGGCACGATTGGATCTTTATGTATGGTCGAATTTCTAATAAATCAAGGCGTAATTGTAGTCAACTGTAAGATTTAGTTTTGAAGCCTTAAAATTTCTGATATACATATGTAATGCTGATTCAGTTTTCCTCCACTGTATACCAAAAGTCCACATTGGTTTTATTTTGCAGGTTTTTATAGTTGTAAGTTAAATTTGCGTTTGTCAGTGAGACAATGTCGGGAAAAAATTCCCCAATTTTTCATTGAACTAATATGTATTTGGAGAAAATGCAGGCCAATCCATTACGTTAATATTTTTTAGAATAATTAACTTTTTGCGAAAGAACTGTAGTGAATTGACGAACTGTCTGGTTGAAATACAAAACACGCTAAAATGCTATGGGGTAGAAAACTGAATTTTCAGCAATCCATCTTCAGTAAATGAGGTTGTCATACTATAGCAGATAGTATGTTGGCTTGTTAGGCGTGAGGCCACAGTCCAAACAAAACGTCAGATATCTCCAACAAAACGCATTTCGGCCACAAGCTCTGAGGGTAATAAAAATTTCCATGAAAAGTTTTTCAAAAATCTGTCGTTCGGAATCGACTTTATACCGTAGGTTCCGCCACTCATATATGAAATTAGCAAACACAACATAAGTGATGTGGGAAGCTAGGTCGTAATTCTGACCGAAGGGTTGTAATGTCCAATTATGTATGCAGTATGTAGTTTAAAAAAATTCCCTAATTTCAATCGAATGGATTGTACCGAAAACAAAAAATTTCGGTCATAATCTCTTTAAGTCATTAAATGTCTGCAATAATCTTCTTCCATTTGTAATCGAATAAATTTCATTGATGACAATTTATATATGACAACAATTTCAAGATATCAAGTAGACTAAACAATTGCCAGACATAAAGCCTACATTCGATTGTACACAATTAACATTTAACAAAATAAGTGAATTCTAAAGTAATTCTGAAGTGTAACACTTTTATTGCAAAATTTAATTAAATTTATGCAAATTTTATGAAGATAAAAAAGTTTGTTACCTAATTTAACTAATTCATACGAATTTTAAACAATTTTAGTTGTGAATTCAAACTTTTGTTGTATTTTTGTTCAAAAATTGTTAAAGTAAGTACAACCAAAGAGTTTCGGATTTTATGATGATTGGTTAACCGAACATAGACACACCAGTCCATTACGTTTCAAATAAACCACAGTGGGCGCATTTTTGACAATAGAAGCCTTAAACACACCTTTACTTTCCAAATTCTTGTTGGTGTTATTGTTTTTCTGTGGTGTAATGTTTGGAAAAGAAAATGAATGCATTGGTATCATATGTTCAACACTCAATGAAAATAGAAAAATGTTTCAACAATTAGATAATTATGTTTTGCAGAAAATACTTGTTAAACTAATATAAAAAACGCAAAATTTTATTTCAGTTTTAGAACGAAATGTTTTCAGGAATATGGGTAAATTGTTACAAAAATGATTTCAAAGTTAAAAACAACAATAGGATTCTCCCCAAAATAGCAAGAAATGATCTAACAAACACGTTCAGTAGCCAGAGAAATAATTTAAATATCAAATACTGAACTAGCCACGAAGATCATGAGATTTGATTTTTTGTAATTTTTTGTTGGGTTTTCTGGTTAGAGATGTATGCGAATAAGCCACAAATCGCAGCGGTCCTTAAAGCCAATATAACTCACACCATCGGGCAAATGGAACACGAAATATGCAACAGTCATGGAAAATTTGAGATTTCGGTTGCCCTCCACCCTAAGAAGCATTTACATACATACGTAATTGGTTATTACAACCCTTCAGTCAGGATTACGACCTAGCTTCTCACACCACTTAGGTTGTATCTGTTAATCTTATACATGAGTGGCGGGACATACAGTTTAAAGTTAGATCTGAGAAGAAATAGCCAAAAAAAATTAATTACTTCGTCTTGTTAGAGATGTCTGTTCTTCGGTTGGAATCGTGTTCTCACATCCAGGTCAATAAACTACCTACTAAACTACGGCGACAATAACTCTCACATACTTTGTTTCATTAAAATTTAAAGATAGGAAGCACTTCATGAATGACACGATATAATTTTGAAACTCAGTTTGTTTTAATACGCGGTAATATATTAATTTTTTTGAACCAAATCATAACGGATTAAGTTCATACGATTCAATTTAATAACTCACAAGCAATACAATATTTTTTTTTAAAATTACAACTTAAGTTTAAAATTGTTAACTTTATATTAAAAAATTAATATATTACTTGTCTTATTGTTGTTACAAATGCAAAATGAAATAAAAAAAATAATTTGTTTCATCACACAAAATATTTCTTCCAGCCGGCTAATAATATTACACATAATCTAGCGCTGACGAATGTTTGTGCATGGCAGAGACATTTGATAACATACATATGTATGTATGTTATACATAAGGAATTACAACATGCTCCAATTAAAATTTTATGTAAAGACTTTTTTGTTTTTTCTTACACAACCACTGTTTTAAAGGCCCCACACTCCAAATGTAGCTGTTTATTTAAGTAAAAGTTGACATTTTCAGTGTATAAAAAATGTCGTGTAAAGTTACCTTTAGCTCTATGTAAGAAGATCTCCTTTAAGGAGCTTTATAAGTGTCCTAAGAATCGTAGTAAACAAAAAAACCAAAATAAGAAAGAGAATTTCTCGCTTTTCATAAACTATATAATTTTCGATTTATTTTTAAATAAAAATGAATCAACAATAATATAATGTAGCCTTAGTGAAGGTGAGACCTGCGGTGAGCCCCATTTTTGGATGAATCTGTTTAAAATGTTACGAGTCAGTGCGTTTTGATGCAACAGGAGCTTTTTCAAATATTTTGCCGTATATTTAGCAATTTCTCTTCTAACATCTGCTACGTTGAAATCCTCATGAATGTTCAAATTTTTGACATACTCGTACATATGATGTTAGTAACTTTAAAAAGTTGACACTTTTGAGTTACAGTGATATGATTGTGTATCTAAACTTTTCAAACTCCTTGGGAAGTATGTATTGTGGATCACACAATCCATTACAAAGTGATTTCGGTCATTAGCTATGATTATATGGAACTCTCTTAACGATGTCTAGTTGGTAGTGGGTTGAGCTGCGAGTGTCGAGGTCGTCGGTTCGATGCTCTCTGAGCCTTTGTGAGTATTAGTTGATTTTTCTGGCAAATATATGATAATTCATTGTAATTTGTAATGATATGAGGTATATGGGGTTTAATACTCAAATCAAAAATCCGAAAAAAAATTTCAAAGGATTCGCAGTAGTCATAGAAGTATTAAAAAAAAAGAAATAATCAATTGCTCTCATTATTTAATATATAAATTGAGCACTTCTTCTTTCTTAAAAAAAGTTTTCAACAGACAAGAGTAGATATAGACGGACCCATAGAAAAGCAGCCAACTTTATAGAGAAGAGATTCAAACTTATTCATAAATTTTGACTTCAATGCTCTGAGTAAAAAAATTCTGTGTTTCGAAAATATAGTAATATGTTCAAAAACTGATAACAGAATAAAAATTTTTCCTAAAAACAACTATCATATTATAAACTTAAACATTTAAACTAAAAATATAGAAAAATATTTATACAACTGAATCAGTACATTTAATTAAACCACATATAAATATAGAAACAATACAACTGTTAACCTAAAGGCGTAACAACAATTTAATTTGTTGTAAGTTTTTTACTGTTAGCCAATACTGCTGTACAATATAACATATACATACATAGGTATAAATAGGTTTGTATACAATATTTGTGTCTTCTCATGCAAATTTTCTAAAAATTTAAAAATAAATTTGTGAAAAAATATTTCAGATTCTTGTATAATTTAGTTTTTATCTTACATACAGTAGGATGTCCCTTAAATTTCAATGGCTACATACTTTTGTGCATATCTTCTTAAAAATTTTTAATTGACTTTCGTCTTGTAAAAACCTGTAACTGAGTGCTTCATCATCACTTAATACTATGTTCAGACATGAATTTTAATTGAGTCAATATTCATTTAATTGACTAAATTATTTTAAGTGTTCAAGCATACGCAAATCACCTTATTCAATAATCTGTAGCATGATTTTACAGTTGTCAATACCAACACAACATTTCATGTGCAAAAACAAAAGAATATCCAATTGCATATGAGCAGCGACCACTTGACTCAATGTTGCTGACTGTCGCTGCAGCGTACAACGCCACAATAGTAATGCGCACACGCGACGATCATTTGAAACTTTGTTGTCAGGCCGCCGGCAGTATTGGTATGCATATATATGCATAATAATTGTTGTATTGCATTGCTAGTGATCGTGTGTGGCCCTCTTCACACTTTACCGTGGGAATTATTATGGACAGTGGGCGCGTGTCATATTGCATCCACTTATCCCATGATTAATACAAACACAAACCCATAAAATATAGTTAAGCATTGAATGTACACACAAACATGTGTTATAGTATTAAGCTAATACAAAATTGTATTAGAATTAAGGGGTTGATTTGGAATTGCCAAATCAGCAAAAATTTAGTATGAAAGACATTTTCCCTCGAAGACAAAGCCAAACTATGCGCTTCTAGCGCAATTGGCAATAGCCAAACTGCGCGCCCTTGCGCACTAGGTTTCAAAAAACAAACCTTTTGTTGTTTGCTTATTCTACCAATTATTTGACAGCTGGAAAACAACATTTTTTTATTTTTTTATAACAATTCATAAATTTAACACTAAACCTACCGTGACGGGAAAAATTACTAATTTTAAATTTTTTTTATCAGAATTTCTTGAATATAACATTATAACACCGCTAATTGCCTTTACGACTTCTATTAAAAAATACATCGAATATATTTTGACCTAACTTCTGCGGGAAGTTATTTGCCCTGAGCACAGGTTCTGTATCTTGATTTGCATATTTTGTGATATAACACCACTGTTTTAAACATTCTTGGCATTGCCTGATATGATTCGGTATATTGTTTGTTTTCTGGCAGATGGATATTCACTCTACTCCAAGGGGGTATTAAAGTAAAAATTTCTATTGCTATTTTGATTTGATTACGTTTGTTGTCTACGTTTGTTTCTGCGCCGCCATTTGTTGTCACTATACTGCTAAGATAACAGAAGATATCTACGAATTCGAATGGATGGCCTTGTAGCATGATGTTGTCGGTACTTACGTTGTTAATTCTCATGGCTCTGGTTTTCTTATTATTCCTTTTCTTTCAAAACAGACACAGTTCATGATATCATCCAGCACAATGGTGCACAGCTGAGGTTATAGGGGCATCCCTGTTTTACACCAGCATTTGTGTAAAATGGTTGATTTATATTGCCGTTGTTAAAAGCTGAGACCGAATAAAGTCTTTAGATGTAATAATTTTGAACTTGTAAAAAGCAACAATTTTTACGTTATGAGCATAAAGCTAAAACCATACAACATCATCATCATAAACAAACAAAAAATCTCCGTTTAATTGCATTTTGCACTTTTAAACACATTGTTGTTCACTTTTAATTAAAACCATAAAGAGAATAGTTTTTGATTTTAATAGCTTTTATTTTCCAACAAAAATTCTATAATTTTATTGACTTTATTAAAATAGTTTGTGTTAATTCAATAGCTTATGAAACTATGTTAAGCAATAAATCATAATTTTTTTCTTCATAGCGCTATAGAATTATATGAAATAAAAAAATATTTATTTTAAAGAAAAAATGGTTAAAATTTGTTAAATTGTTAATTGCACTTTTTCATAGCTTATAATTAATAATTTATCAACAACTAACTAAGCTTGGTGTGCTTCGCTACCTAAATATTCAAAGGTATTGGGCCCATGTTACATCCAGAAAACTTAACCAACTAAGGCAACGTAATCTTAGATAATTGATTTCTGATAGAAAGCGTTGAATCCACCAATGTTCGCCTTTCATAATTTGTAAAGCTCTTCTCCTATTAATATGACTCAGGCCTAGTTAATGCTGCAATAGGACTCTGGACTATGCCTATATCTGCTGCGTAGTCATTTTTGTTATATTTGCTCATTTTGCTTATATTTGAAGTTTCCATATTGAAAATAATATATAATATGGCAAGTTCAAACATAAACTTAACTTTAGAAGTTACCAGTAGGATGATCTTCCCTTTAGATTAACGCCCACTTCTATCTTATCGTCTACTGATAATAATGATAAACAATTTATCTGCCCGTTAAAATCCCCCTTTAGTTAACGGCAAGTTGTAATAATATCCCTTAGTGTAGAGAATATAAATATTTTAATCTATTAGGCAACAAGTATTTGTACTGAACAAAAAAATTTCAGGAAATAAAAAGCTCATCTTTTTGCCTTAATCGCATTTCATAAAGTTGTTGTTGAGTTGTTTAGGATGAAATCATAAATACATTACTTCCATAGGAAAAAACTTTACAACAGGTATGGTATGTTTATTTAAGTTAATTATTAAAATTACTGAATCCGATTATGTATTAAGCAATGGTTTTTCAGTTTTTCAGTTCGTTTGGACATTTGACTAACCGTGTAAATTCAAAAAAGTTTATAAACTTCTTACTCTCATTTTTAGAACACAAGCGGAATCCAGTATTATTTTAACTCCGGACTTCAAAACGTAAGCCACTATCGTGTATATTGGTGTTTATAATCAATTAATTTCAACTTTTATACGATAGTGATGAAATAATTAATATCGCCGTCCAGAAGTTAGTCTATTGGCTTATTAGACGTGGAGCCTCGGTTCAAACCCCTGGTCAGACATTTCAAGCAAAACGAAATATGAAAAAAATATTTCTTCGGTGATTTCCTCTCAGCAGATTTCTGGCAAAAACTATAAGAGTAAATAAAATTGCCGTAAATTTTTCCGCCATTCATTTATAAAATCAACATACACAGCATAAGTGGTACGAGAAGCTAGGGCGTTATACTGATGAAGCGTTGTAATGACCAAATAAGTATGTATGTATATAATATTGTTACGTTTTTACCCTTTTAAAAAGGTTTAAAATATAATTTCGTAAATTGCAAATAAAAGAAAATAAATTTGTGTTTAGTTTTCATTAAAATTCTTTATTATTCGCACAATTCTGTGTGCCACTGTTCACAACTTGATGTAAACAGCAACAATTTTGTTTGTTTGTTATTCTTCTTTACACTCTTTTGCGTAAACACTAACAATTGTTCGGCACGTCTTTATAGCGGAGATCTGCATACCACGATTATCTCTTCACGCTTGCTTTGTCTTGCCTTTTATGTCGCAAGAGAAAACAGTCTGACGAATGCTCTTGAAGGAGAATGACGTTACCTTCGCGAAACCTCTATGACTGTAAACATGTTGTTTACGTTACTGTTGTTTGTGTATTTTGTTTACGTTTGTTCTTGCAGTGTTTTTTTTACCTGTTTATCCCTTTTTATACTGATGTTGCTATATTTTTGTTTATTCGTTGATCGTGTAAACAAGTCCATTGTTTTTGTTTGTGTAGCTTTTGTTTATCATTACAATGTTAAACGATGTAACACCATTTCCATTTTCGTAACAATATGATATGAAATATTACGTCCAAACACTGTAAAGTTAATAAAAAGTGTTAAATTACATTTTCATTAATAACAATGACGTTTTCAATACATGAATCTTTTATTTTTCTAAATGTATAGGCCTATCGCACGTTATTTCTTGTGGACTACTGCATGTAATTAAATAACAGTATTTGAAGTTGAGTTTTTACGGCTGAGTTTTCTTCAGAATTTACAGTCATATTCTGTTCTTGCAATAATACAAAGGGAGTTCTGTCTTATCCACGCACGAAAGTTAATTAATGAAATAAAAAAACGAGAAGAATCAGTGAAATAAAAATTACAAAGAAAATTGCTTTCCCCCCATTAATTTTGTGGTGTTTTTCTTTTTATTTTTCTTCAGCATGTTTCCATTTGCATTAATTATATTACGTCAGCGAATTGTCTTTTTTGACATGTTTCAGTAAAAATGCTACTTGAATTGTTCAGCTTTAATTTGATTAAGTTTTAAAACTTATTACCTTATAGTTGTACGCTTAAAGTATTTTGTTGCAAAAATAATAGAATTTTATCTTCTCGTTCAAGATTATAAGAATTGGTTTTAGAATTGTTTTCAAACGAATCGAATTGTAACATTTAATCAAATGCAGAATATATGCTTTAATTTTATATTTTCTTTTATATTGTATGTTTGGTTGTTGATACAAGTTTTCCTATACTACCTCAGATCCTGTAAACTCTAGATATAATTATTCTTTCGTCGAGTTTTCTTATTATTAGGACGATATTTATATCCGATCGTTATGCTCCGATTGCTGTGCTCGATATAAGCTTACTCGGCTTTCTAGTGAAAATAAAATGTACTAATTTACGAAATCAAATTCAGCTTCTATAATGCCGTTATTATAACTTAATATTGTTACGTTTTTACCTTTTAAAAACCTTTAAAATATGAGGTCGTAGATGGCAAATAAAAATAAAAATAAATTTGTATTTAGTTTTAGATAAATTCATTATTATTCGAACAATTCTGTGTGCCACTGTTCACAACTTGATGTAAACAACAGCAATTGCTTTTCTTTGTTATTCCTCTGTTTATACTATTTACCTCAAATCGAGAATAATAACCTCCACAGTGGGAGCCTCACAATATCAGAGAATGGTCTGCAGAGGTACACCACAAGGTTGTGTTCTACCTCCACTTCTCTGGAATCTGGTAATAACGTCATAGCCTATGCTGACGATATTGCCATTGCTGCATCGGGAATGTGCCCGCAGACGCTGTCGGAAAAACTGAACTTGGCGTTGTCGATTGTACTGGACTGGTGCGGGGTTTTAGGATTATCCGTTAATCCCACCAAGACAGATACAATTCTTTTCACCAGGAGATACAAGGTCCCGACCTTCACCTTCCCTAGTATAAATGGGACTAGGCTCACGCTGAGTCCCGAAGTTAAATATCTGGGCCTGATCCTCGATCCCAAACTCAACTTTAGGGCCAATGTGGCTGCTAGGGCGGGAAAGGCAACCTGTGCTGCTTACTGCTGCAGCAGGGCATTTGGATCAAGGTGGGGTCTCGGCCCAAGGGTCATGCGCTGGATCTATTCTACGGTCATCGAGCCCAACCTACTATACGGTGTTACCTTCTGGTGGATTGCTCTGGACAAGCTGCACAATGTCAGACTCCTGGACAGAGGCAGAAGGTCTGCAGCTATTCCAATTACTGGTGCTCTATGCACCACCCCCTAAGAAGGTGGCTAAGTTCACGGCGACAAGACTCAATACCCTGTCTCGTTGGCGTGTTATCGCTTCTGGCCATTCCTCTATTTTGGGGATCGATCCCGTGGCCCCATTTGATATTGTTTATCTTCATGTGGAATACTGTTTTGTTGGGTTTTCGACTTCCTGATTCCGAGCAGAAGTGACAGGAACCCTGACACGACCGTTCCACCTGAATTTCTGGATGTCTACACCGACGGCTCCAGACTCGATAACGGGGTGGGCAGTGGAGTATACTCTGGGAAATTGGACCTGAACATCTCACTCCGGCTGCCGGACTACTGCAGCGTGTTCCAGGCTGAGGTAGTGGTCATCTGCCGGGCCGCACAGTGGATCCTCGCCTACGGTGTTCCTGTCCCTTTCACCTGTATCTCGATCTACTCCTATAGCCAGGCTGCGATAAAGTCTCTGTCGAACGTTGCGGATAATTCCATGATCGTCAGAGAATGTCGCCGCTGCCTCAATCTCCTTTCTAGGCGCCTCGGCGTCATACTTGTCTGGGTTCCCGGACACTGCGATATTCCGGGTAACTGCAGGGTCGACGAGCTGGCCAGGGCAGGCGCACTACTTCCGGAATCTTCCTCAATCAACTTGGGAATGCCACTTACCTCGGTCAAACTGGCCATTGCGAGGAAATTCTCTCGGGATGCCAACCGGTCCTGGATCAATGAGGAGTCCTGCTCCATCGCAAGGCTCACTTGGCCCACAATGGATAGGAGGCGTACCAACCAGCTACTTGGACTTGGCCGTAATATCATCTCGATCACAGTGGCCATGCTTACAGGCCACTGTGTTATGGGTAGACACGCGGAAAGAATGCGACACCCATTTAACGACTTCTGCCGTGGATGCAAATCCGCCGAGGAGAAGGAGACTGTCATCCACTTCCTCTGCCAATGCCCATCCCTTGAGGGGTGCAGATATAGATTATTTGGCTCTCCAACCCTTGTCAGCTTGACGGAGCTATCGTCCATTGATATCAAGGACATAACCTCGTTTATCAAACTTTCTGGCTGGTTTTCCAGCGTGGGGTATTTGTGCTTTTTGAAAGGAGGAACTTGGTCAGTTCAGAGACTGCGTTCACCTGTGACATCACAACGGGCCACTATGCGTGCTCAAGTGAGCTTTTTGGTAAATTAAAGCTACCACGCTAACCTAACTTACCTAACCATTTGCATAAACAACGACAATTACTAGACAATTATTTGACAGATCTTTGTAAGAGAGATATACAAACCTCGATTACTCTCTTCAAACGCACCGCATCTTCACATAAGACTGACTGAACTTCTCTAACTCTGTCGCCTGTTTTATCGTGCCCTTTATATGGCAGGGTAAACAGTCTGATGAATGTTCTTGAGGGCGAAGTCACGAACACTCCAAATCTCTATAGTGTTGTTGTTGTATTTTTGTTTACTTGTTTACCATTTTTTCTTTTGCTGGTGTTTGTTGTTGTAGTTTTGTTTACTTGTATACCATTTTTTTATGCTGGTGTTTGTTGTTATATTAAGCAGTACGATAATTTGTAAACAGGTTTGTTTACTGCATTGTTTTGTTTTTGTAGCTTTTGTTTATAATTTTAATGTTAAGCGATGTAAAAGTAAAACACCAGTATCTAGATTTCTCATTTTCGTAACAAATTGTTGTTTTATATTTCTTAAATTCTGAAAGTATTTAATATCACAGAATGAAAAATTCACAGTCAAAGCAGATTTTGAAAGTTTTTTTATAGTGCACTCGGAATTAATTGCACTTGCAATTAAAGTAAACGATTTTCAATAGTATTTGTTTATGTAATCCTTCGTACCGTACGATGTGTATATACTGTTGTTTGTCTTGCTTAATTATTTTCGTTTAGTTTATTTTTAATCGTCCTAACAATATTAAACATGAATGTAAATTAAGGAATTGATAAATGTTAAATAAAAAGATAAATTTAACTCGCTAAATTTCCCAGTCGCTTTTAAACATTTGGTTTACTAGAGCCATGCCTAAATACCATTAAATTCAAATTAATTTTTTTATTGTTATCGTAATTGAAATACATTTATTTAAATAGAAGTAAAATAATACAATTTTAATATAAGTTTTATAACATTTTATGTTATAGAAACAATTCAAATACAAAAGCCAAATATTATTGAAACAGATTCACAGTTATCACTTGAAAAATGATTTCACATTCCCCTTTCAATTTAAGAGTTCTTTATAAATCATTAAAAATTGAATTTGTCAATTAATTTCAAGCAACAGGTTAACGAATATCACGAACATTTCTTAAACGTTTTACACGAAAATAACTGTGAAATTAACATTTGCAATAAAAATAAGGTTAAAAGCTGTTACAATAAATATAAAGGATTGATTTTACATCGAAAATATTTGACAAAAAAGTTTTTGAAAATATACGGCCCTGAAATAAGCATAATGGCAGGATTTCTTGAAAGTATACAAAACATATTAAGTGCAGGGCAAACACTACAAATAAAAAATGTAACATTATGACAACTACAATGTAAAAAAAGAGATATTTCTGTATACGTTTAGTATTTAAATTTGAAACAAATTTTTAAACAAATTTTTTTACCATATTTATAAACAGCGATAATTTACAATTGAACGAGTGATTACCTCATACAGTTAAGCGATTAGTAAATATTGCAAAATAAAATATCTCTAATGTTAGTATACTTATGTATATAACAATTGAATAGCCAGCTATAAAAACATTTTCAAAATTGTCAATAAATAAACAACAACAACATTCAAACCAGTTGAATCGAGTGTTTGTTCTCTCACATAACTTAAAAACATTGTTTGAAAGAAGCATAATTCAAAATAAAAACTATTAACAGACTTCCATACTAAATAGAAACAACAGTCAAGGAATATAAAAAATAAATAAATAAATAAATAAATAACAAAAGAAATATCAATAAAAAATCAATAAAAAAAACATTAAAAACCCAAATGAAAAGCTTAATGTTATTAAAAATAAAGGAACAAAAAAGACTATCTTTATAAAAAGGTTTCAAATACTGCGTTCATTGCCACACGCCGTTGAGTTTATATTTAATTTTCATAAGCATGGCTTGAAAGTGTTCATTTTCTTCTTTTATGCGTAATTCTGCAGCATAATCCTGACACATGTTCTCAAAATCCTAGAGATCTGCAGAAAAATCGTTCTCATCGAAAGTAAATGATAATTCAAATTCTTCCATCGTATTTGTTGCTATATTTATAGGCGATAGTCGTTAAAATTAAAATAATTAATGAAAAATAAATAAAAACCGATTTTTTCGCACTTTATAAAATATAACGGTGTTCTAATTGGAAGAGAAAAAGGATATTTTATTCTTTTATTAAAGTGTTAAGATGTTGTTACCGAAAATAACATTTCAATAAGCATAAAATTTATTTTAATAATCATTTTTATTGCAACAATAAATTTTATTGATGACAGTACTTTTATAATTATTTGTTAAAACCCAAGTAATTTTGGCCATATTACATACACAAATTGATATTTTATGGAGATTTTTATGGCATATTTCTTTATTTCCCATTTTATAATTCTTTAAATGTTTTGTGAGATATGCTTTCACAAATATCTCGATGCCATTCAAAAAGAGAGTGACAGTTTAGTTTCATTAAAATTTACTTGATTATCCGAAAAACAGTTCCTTCAAGTGATGCTGAATATTTGCTTCAATTACCAAATATAAGATATTTTGAGCATTGGTTAATTTAAACAACTTTCAAACTTCGAGTTAACAATTATAATATATAATTAAACTAATCATATCCCAAGATAACGTACTTACTATTGTCTTTACAATCGATTGCTATAAGTGCCCTTAAAAAGGGTAGAATAACTCATTGTATCACCTTTTAAGTTCTCTTGCAACACATTTCGTACGAATTGTAGTTGCATAACGTAATTGGTACTTGTTATCATGATTTCGATTGAAGAGTACAATGAAACCCTTCTGGGTGTTACCACACAGCACATGCAATTATTCTAAGAAGTTTGGATTGTTTTTTGAAAACTGGAAAAGGTTTTCTCAAAACTGCAATACGTTCTTGTCCTTGTCCAAAATCAACTCATGGCTTATATCAAGGATTGATTTTGTCGCAACACGCCAGTAAAGCTGGGGTGCAGTTTTAATTTTTACTGTTGTGTGTTAATGTGTTCTAGAACTTTAACAGCAACAATCGTCATAGATTAACCATAAAAGCACATTACATACTAGACTACGGCGACTTCGACTTAAATTCTCTTGCAACGCATTTCGTATGAATGGAAATTGCATGACGTAATTGGTACTCTTGTTATCTTGATTTCGAATGAAGAGTACATTGATACCCTTCTGGTTGTTCCCAAACAGCACATGCAGCTATTATAAGAAGTTTTGATTGTTTTTCCAAAACTGGAAAAGTTTTTCTCAAAACTGTGAGCACGTGCTTGTCCTTGTCGAAAATCAACTCATGGCTTTCATCAAGGATTGATTTTGTCTAAACAAGCCAATAAAGCTATTCTCTTTCTATTTTAATTTGTACTGTTGTGCGTTAATGTGTTCTAGAACTTTAACAGCAACAATAGTGACTGATTAAAAATGTTTCTCAACGCGAACGTCATGTGTATCTAGAGGCAGGGTAGCCGCAAAATTGAGAGCGTTACTGATACGAGTCACAATAAGCTGCCCTATCTAAACAATTAGAAACTTATTAATCGCCACAAAGCAAGGGTGCTAGATGTCAAATTATTACCCTTAAAAAAAATAAAACCAAGCTGACATAAAGTGTTTGATTTTTACGTAAAAACCATACTGCAATGTACATCCTGCCAAAAACTTTGGAGTAAATTTTCTTAAAAATGTTAAGAAAATGTAATAATTTAAAATAGTTTCATTAAAATGAATTAAAATGAATAAAAATATTTAAATTTTTTAACAAAATCTATCAATAATCGTGACAATTCTATGTACTCCAAGTATGTATCAAAAGTGATACATAAGCTAAAACAAACATTGCTTATACGCTAAAGGCAACAAAATATTGCACGTAAAATAAAAACAACCGGCAACAAAACAAGCGTCTTAAACGTAACTGTCAGTCTTTAACTTTTCGTTAAAGCATTTACGATCTTACGACGTAATTGTAGCAATAAACAGAAAAGTAGACTCAATTCATTCGTGCTTAACATTGTGAATGCCTTGTTATTGCCATTCTAACGTCATCTTTACTGACCTAGATTAAGTAAAACAGAATACAAACTGTGTTTTATGAAGAAACTATAAAAAGGAAATTTAATGTTACCAACAAACAAAAAAAATCAAAAATGAAAAGGCAAAGACAAAGACAAAAAGAATTTCAATAAAGAAGAAGAATAAAATTGTACTGTAATGCAATGAAAATATAAAGTCAACGGACAAAGTCCTTTGCTATATGACAGTGTAAGTATGTTTCCTTATAAATAAATTAAGTTTATGTGTTCATGAGGGATATGAATTTTTATTCATAAAAGCGCAAATAAGAATAAAAGACAAAGAAAAGGCCACTTGCTTTTGCAAGTATGTATAACGAATATGGTTGGTCAGAACGAATACCATAAAAAAGTAATAAATGCTTTGCTTTTCAAACTAAAATTTTATAGCGCCCCTAAGGTTTACATACAGTGGACAGCAAAAGTCTTAGTACGGCAATATATTTTTAGCAATTTCATGAATTCTAGCCAAAAGCTTGTATACAAATTTATAGTTTTTATATTTATTTTATTAATTTATATCTGTTTTATTATAAAGCAAACAATTTTTTAATGTTTTTCATAAAACAAGAGAAAACTAAAGAAAAGTTTCAGATGAAACAAGGAGAACCCTGAGTAAATTTAAAATTCAAAGGCCTAATATATGAAAATGTTATTCCTTGTATTTAATAGAATATCACTTAAGCACTCCATTACAGTTTTGTTTAGTGTTTTCTGGTGGCACCATGAGCAAGTTTTCGCTTGACTTTTGTTGGAGGATTAGCGATTAAGTAACCGTTCTTTTAAATAATCTCCTAACTACTCTCTTTAAGTCATATCGGGACTTTGTGCAAGAGTACTAAGCCTTTGGGGTCTTTTTTGTAAAAATATATTGCCATACTAAGACTTTTGCTGTCCACTGTATATGGCAAAAACTCTTTTATTTCTTTTACAATTCACTTTAGGTTAAAGAAAAACTTTTGCAGCCAAGAAATTTTATTAATCTAAGGGTCCCAACTTTAAAAGACATTGAAGAACATTTATTCGCAAATATCGATACAAGAGAATAACACTTTCAGGATCATAACATAATAAAAGGCAATGGTACCCTTTTTGTCTACTTAGATATTCAAAAAGAATTTAAAATTGATGAAATGAGTAATGAGTTTTATCTTGTAAGCTACAGTGGTGGTCTTATATTTATTAGCACATCCATATATGTCCTCTTTTAAAGTAATAAAGATGAAATATTTTTCTAAAATTTATTTGAATGCAACACTGCATACGAAGTATAGAATGAAGGGAACTTCAATAAATCAGTTTAACCAGAAATAACACTTTAAATCATAAAGGCAAACAATTCTTTAAGCATGTCTCCTATTAAAGGGAGGGACACAATCATAATTTGGTTTTTATTCTTCTTTGTATTTTGTGAAGGCACTCCACTTAGAAGTCGCCGTAGTCTAGTAGGTAGTGTGTTGGCTTATTAGACGTAAAGCCAGGGTTCGAGCCCCAGGCCAGACATTAAAAGAGATATACAAAAAGTATTTCTTCGGCGACTTCCTTTCAGCAGATTTCTGGCAAGAACTGAAAAGTTTCTCAAAATCTGTCGTTCGGAGTCAACTTGAAGCTGTAGGTCCCGCCACTCATGTATAAAATTAACACACAACATGAGTGTTGCGAGAAGCTACGCCGCAATCGTGACTGAAGGGTTGTAATGGCCAATTATGTATATATGTACTCCACTTATTTATATCTTCACACTAAAGATTTAGCATAAAGTTCGATGTACAAGAAACTATGGAATTAATTTTTCTGATATATCTTGTACAAGCCTATTAAATTTTTTAGTTAAAAGGCATACTTGAATGGAATACATCTGAGACAGGAAAAACGTTCGGAATGTATGTTATATGGTCTCTTTTTAAAACAGTTTAAACGTTTCTAAGTAGCGCAGAGATGCGTTTATGTTGCATATGTTGAAGGATCGGACAATTTTGATTTTGATGTTCGAATATCGTGAATTTAATTTCAACATCAGATGCAACTCGGTCATCATCGTCTTGTATTGAAAGTCTCTGATCCATCAATCTTCGTCGTCACTATTGTCTAGCACTTATATATTAATTTTCGTAGCGTATAATAACATTACGTCCTCTGCTAAGCATAATCTACAATGACAAAAGTAAGTAAATGATGATAATCGTAACGCCTGTAGGTAAGTTGAAAAATTCTCTTACAGACCATAGGAACACCGGGGTCCCCTAGAGTTTACAATAAATTTCTTACGTTATTAACACCAATAACTTCTGATATTATTAAAATAGGAAAATATGCTTACCAAGCAATAAATAACACGGCGCGACAGTCAAAATACACCCAGCTAATGACATAGTGTAGTTTGTGAGTTTTGTCGAGTATATTATATTTCTTGAACCCTCCAAACTTGTTTTATTTAACAAAAACGGTATTTTTGGTCTTTTAGCACAAAATTATTGCTCCAAACTTTTTTGAAAAAGTGAAATTGACACATTTTTCGGCAAATAATCAAGAACGATCAAAAATTCTGTAAATTTTTGAACTGAAAGTATGTATGAACTGAAAATATGTATGAAAAATATAACACGACTGTTGTACTCTTTAAATAATAACTGGGGTAAATTTTGTTCGATTTTATCAAACGAAGTTTTAATATCCTCACAAGAAAATGCTCATTAAGAATATCAACACTTATTTTATATTTTTTAAATGAAGTTTGCTGCTGGACAAACTTTTGCCAAGTTTACTTCATCAAACATAATTCGTTCTCAGATTCGGTTTAGAAATGTTGCTCTCGTTTGGAAAATTTAGTCCGCATAGTAAAGTTTCCTAAAAAATGATTGAAGGTACATACATATATATTATTCAAATTAATTATTATGGCAACATAATTTTTAACACGTTTTATTCAGGTCTCACTGGAATTTTTCATCAGTTTATTTAATTGGTACCGACGTTCGTATGGGCCGTAAAATATATGATTCTAGCCAAATAGAATATATTATCTGTCCTTTTTCCAAATGGATTATAGAATATTACAGAGTGTTTGTATTACAGGCCATCGTTCTCGTTTCATAAATATCGTAGGCTAAATTAGTGCTAATAAACACAGTGCATTCGAGTTCTGTTTTTGATTGCCAGAAATGCAATATAAACTGAAATGAACTAAAAAAAAAATATGAACGGAAAATTAATCACTTTTATGTTGTGCTCTACTTTATCTGATTTTAAAAAATTTGCTACAACAGATATTTAGAAATACGCCATTAAAAGCTTTTACAGCAAACACAATTCAAATGAAAGATAAATAATTGGGCATTCAAATAAGTAAGTTATTCTGCAAAACATTAACCCAATAAAAATGTCATATTAGCTTACAAAAGTTTAAATCCAAATTAACCGCATACTTTGTATTTAATTGACTTTAAAATATATTACTTATACGCACCATATGACATGTACTGAAAGAATTACTCTGGAAAGTATTCAATAAAATAAAAAAAATTTGATTTTGCTTTTGCAAAGTAATGGAATTAAATATTACTCATACGTCACATACTTGTTGTTATGACTTTTACATATTAAATATGAGCATTTGCCAAGTGAATAGTTTTGTCAGTTGGTTTGAATACCACTATGCGACAGAATAAAAAAAAATGAAATATACCCAGCTAATGACATAGTGTAGGTTATTAGTTTTTTATATTTTTTTTTTATTTCTCGAACCCTCTAAATTTGTTTTATTTGACAAAAACAGGTTTTTCCCAATTCGAAGTCTTAACATATTTTAAAGGATTTCCACACCAATATCGTTATCTCTAAACTGTCGAAACCACCTTCTACATGTTACTTCTGATATAGGTCGATCATTTGAGGCGCGTCTACAGCACTTTTCTTCAAAAGAATTCAAAAAATTTATAATTCCCTTAAATCATAATTTCCTTGTAAAAATACACCATCTTTTACACGTCAAAAAATACGTTTTTGTTTGTTCATTAATTTGATGTATACCGACTTAATATGTTTTACAGGCGTCATAGTCAAATTGAATGACATTAACTTTCTTAAGGTCTTAAAAACACCCTATGTTTAGCTACGAATTTATCTATATTGTTTCATTCAAGAATTTTCAAATTTTATGTGAAGAATATAACAATATAAAAAAGACCATTCTAGCAGTTCCTAAGATAATAGAATTTCCATTAAATAGCATCGTCTGAAGGAATGTACAGATTTTTTGTTTCGGGTATATTGGTGACGAACTTTACTCACTGAGTCCTGTTAATTGTTAAGAAGATGTGTTATCCTGGAAGATCAGATGTCAGTGAGCTTTAAATATAAATTATGTGGAGGATGATGGAAATCTTTGTTTCTTTTGCCGAAAATTTTAATATAATGGCGACAGTTTTTCTTCCGGATGCGAAGCTTCTTTACCATTCTCAAATGATGTTTAGTTTGCGAATTTTAGAAATCCTAAATTTTCTTCTTTTTTTCAAACTCATCCACTTTACACTGTATTTGTGCTGTTCACTGCATGTGCATGTGCAAAAACAGTCATCGAATTTTACAAACATAAATTCAGCAACATGCACCAGCAGTGTACTTTTAACCATAAATATCAACAAATAGGACACGCATTTCCAATACAACTGATAGTGAATGTGTGATTATGTTGCATATGTGTAAAGTGGTCTGTTTGTGTATTTTAAAGAATGAAAAAAAGTAAATAAACAACAGTGACTGTTGCTAACGAATGAAAATAATTAAAAAAATCATAAATAAACGTATGATGGGAAATTTATATATTCGCAGTTTTATTACAACAAACAAATAGAAAATTGAAAAAGGAAACAAGATTGCATTTATTACAACAATAAATAACACTTTAACAGCTACATGCAGTGCAATTTAAGGCGAAAATATAATTACAAACACTATGATGCTAAGGACTGGACTGGACTGCTAGCTGCGAAATATTCTTTTATTAGAATTGTTTTTAAAATCCAAACAAATGTCCAAAACGGGAACTCTTCATATTTTCGCTCACTTGTTTGAATGTTTTCTGTTTTCTATACAATTATAAACAAAATATAAAACTGTCACATTCTGTGCATGTTCATATATATACATATGTACGTTTTAATAATTTATTCGAAAACAGAAAATATATATATACTATGCATACATATAAATATATATATATGTATATAGTATATATAATATTCTAAAGGACCTTACTGAAAATTCGTATGAATATGTATTTGAAAACAATTTTGTTTAATACCCCCTAGTCGCCTCCACCTGGACTTGATTCAAATTTTGCGTTTTTAAATAAGAATAACAATCGAAGCTTAATAATTTCCTTAATTTTGCTTCATTACTTGCGAATTAATTTGTTTAATACATTGCAAACGCTCTTCAATTATTTTTCAAAAACAGCTTCCTTTTAATAGATGTGGGATAACTTTTTATTGTAAATGTAATCGTGTAAAACAACTTCTCGAATGATTGAGATTTTCACCGAGATTAAGTGTTCTGGTTGTATTTTCAGTCGATCAGGTAACAATTTTTGCTACAGTTAGTAAATATGGTTTATTAAGCCTGAGTGCTATTAACATACATACATACATAATTGATCATTTCAATTCGTCAGTCAGGTCCTGAAGCTTTTCACACCACTTTTGTTTTGTGTGTTAATTTATACGACATATATAATATGTCGGGACATACAGTTTAAAGTCGACTCCGAACGACTAATTTTTTGAGAAACTTTTCATTGCAATTTTATTTGCTCTCAGAGTTTTTTACCAGAAATCCGCTGAGAGAAAGGCGCCGAAGAAATTTTTATTTTCATATTTCAGTTAGTTGGAGATGTCTGACCTGGGGTTTGAACCGTGGCCTCACGTCTAATAAACTAATATACAACCTACTAGACCACGGCGGCTACTATGTCATTACTATGCTCATTGATTGAATATTTTAGAAAATGGTGCTTTTTTAACCATCCGATCTTGTCAAAGTTGGTTGTATTACGCCATGTTAAGAAAATAGTGGGAATACATTTGACAGTTGAACGGATTACTTGTATTTTTTAGGTCTTACAAATTAACGATTATAATTTATAGCATAGGCCACGCTTACGCGATTTTGTTTCAAAAAAATAGTCGATATACGAGTATATTAGTAATTTTATTTTTTTCAAGCATCGACTAATTTTTTGGTAATTTTATGTTGATTATTTGAAGCCGCCGTGGTCTTGTAGGTAGTGTCTTGGCTTATTAGACGTTAGGCTTCTGTAGATATCCCATGTCAGGCATCTCCAACTAAACGAAATATAAAAAAATATTTCCTTTTCTACTTCCTCTCAGCAGACTTCTGGCAAAAACTCTGAGAGTAAATAAAATTGCCATGAAAAGTTTCTCAAAAATCTGTCGTTTGGAGTCGACTTTAAACTGTAGGTCCCGCCACTCATGTATAAAAATTAAAGCATACAACGTAAGTGGTGTGATAAGCTAGGTCGTAATCCTGACTAAAGCGTTGTTATTACCAATTATGTATGTATGTATGTTAATTATATTATGTAATTACACATTGTGGTCGGCAATATTAGAACATTTAATTTTTCAAATAATCTTTTAAATTTTGTCTCTTGTATTTACTCTTAAATATTCCAAAAATTGCTATTGGAATTGTTTATATTCTATCCTGTTGCAAAAAATTGTGAACGTAAAGAACAAGGGCGTAAAACTAATTAACTGTGACAGAAATTAATATGATTTTTTATGGGTTTTTTTTTCTTAAAATTTCCTCTTTTCTCTTTTTTTAGTTTAATACCCATCACCCTCAATTTGTATTAACGGCGCTGTGATACTTATTCAAGTAATTCTCCAGAAATCTCCACCAGTTTTTATCGACAATTCGTTTTATTTTTAATTATTGAAAGCCAGTAATTCTCTTTGTTTTCAATATTGTGAATCGAAAAAATTCAGATTAATACCAGTAATACCTACCAGATATACCGATATGGAATGATGTGGTCAATTCATACGACTTTGTATCGTGTATATTGTATTGAATACACTTTTTGTTTGTGCACCCTCAATGCTATTCTGTATTGTGTATTTCGTATTCCAAACATCATAAAATGACAAGAAAAAGATAACCAGTATTCATAATTTGATTTTCAAACAACGAAATGAAAAAATATTACAGAAAAAAGTAAATTAATTAATTTTCTAATTGTTGACTCAATTTAGTTACATAAAAACTATTTTGTATTTTTATTCTTCTTCTTGATTACTGGCATTTACATAAACTGATAGCACGAAACTAATACAACTTCCAAAAACATATGAAAAGAAATGTGTGTAAGTGTATTGGATTTTTATACAAAAATTATCAACAACAAGCATACACTGTTGTATTTTCGTTCAACAATACACGCCATACAACGATACAAGGGCTTGTGTGAATTGCCTAATTGTTTTTTTTACGTAGAAGTAAAGGATATATTATTCCATGTATTGACCATAGCTTACTACACATTTTTTCCAACTTTCAAGCCATTTGTGGATTCGACGCCAATAAAACTGTTCGTCTTTTCGATTTCTGTGTAGCAATCAGAGTTATTAATAAAATTAATTCCTAGTTTGATATGTTAACGTTTAAAAAATTGTTTGTGTGTTAAAGTATTGTCTACACCGTCAAAACTGTGAAACCATATACTCGTGTATGTATCTCCAAACAAAACATCAATAAAAATATATTTTCACTTGAATTTAAATTAATGTTAAAAAATGTTATAAAGTCAAATTGAAGAAGAAATTAAAACAAACAGAAACAAAAAACCGTAGTCAAGGAGTCATTAAAAAATTAATTCAGAAACCTGGATCCTTGCCTTCTGGAAGGAAAGGAAGAAGAAAAGGAAAAATAAGAAGAGTGTTAGTAGCTCTTGTTTTCCTCTATACAGGTTGTTTTTGTTTATTCTAGCGCGCCATATTAATTTTATCATGCCAAGTTACATCATGAAGTGACAGGTAGAGGCAGATTAAAACAAACAAAAAAAGGAAATTGTAAATTAACAAATTATTTTATTTTTGTTTCTGTTTTCGTCGTAATGTTTATTTACTTTGGATGAGTTAATTCAATTTTATTATCTTCCTTCTTCCAAAAGATTTAGAAACACAAAAGCCTGTAAAAAATGTTTCAAATATCCACACAAAGTATTATAATTTTATCGAACATGCGTAAAACTAATAATAAAAAGCACTAAGAGCTATTTTAAACATAATAAACTCAACATAATAAAAAATATTCATGCAGTGCATTGTATGGGAATACAGGAATGATTATTTATAGGAGAAAGAAAAAAGGATAGTGGGCAGCAGTGTTGAAAAATTCAGTAATTTAGTACTTTTTCATTCCAAAAATACCGCAGTACCCCCGCGTCGCTTTCAGTACTTTTTTATTATTACATATTTTATGTATGCCATGAAAATGCTTGACGAACCGTAATGTAAGGATTTGTATTGCTTTCCATATGCTAAAAACGAACGTATGTTACATTACGTTCCACCGACTTTTGACTAAAAGGGGCTTTTACGTTTTATTCCGTTCCGAATCAATTGTTTTTGTCCTGTATGTGAGAAACGCGAATATGTCGTAAGTTTTTCTGTTCCGTGCCGTATGTGTATTAAATATAAATAAATAAATAGTCTATAGGTAGTGTGCGAGCTTACTTGATGTGAGCCCACGGTTCAAACCCCATGTCAGACATCTCCATCAAAACGACATATGAATAAATATTTCTCCGGCGACTTCCTTCTGGGAAAAACTCTGAGAGTAAATAAAATTGGCATGAAAAAGTTTCTCAAAAATCTGTCGTTCGGAGTCGGCTTTAAATTGTACGTCCCGCCACTCATGTATGAAATTAAAGCACACAAAATCAGTGGTGTGAGAAGTTAGGTCATAATCCTGCCTGATTGAAGGGTTTAATTACCAATATGTATGTATGTATTTTTTACAAAAGTACCATTTGATGCAAAAAAGTACTCTTTCAGTTATAGTTCAGTACCACTTCAAAATTTCGGTTTTGCAACACTGGTGTGCAGTATTTTTTAATTATTTTTTTTTTATGACTATTGAATATACCTCTTTTCGAGGATTACTTGTTAGTAATAGTTCTTATTTTTTTCTATTGCGACTAATCACATATAATGTTAGATACGCAATCAGACAATCACTGACACCCAGAGAATCTGACGGAAATCGAACCCATGGCCTAATTTTTTATTTTTTTCCCATTAATTTCTATGTTACCTTTTTTTGTACTGTTTTTCAAAGATTCTTGCTTGTAAACGTCTTAAACAAGTCTATAACATCTTCTTTAATTTGATAAAAATCAAAGGGAAAATGCCTACATACACCGGTGTATGACTGTACATATTGGTCAGTATAATCTTTCAGTCTGGATTACGACCGAACTTCTCACACTAATCGATATGTTATTCGATAATAGGTTACAAAGTCAAGTTTGCAATATACCGCTTTGTCAATCTTGGTCTTTTAAAAGTGAAGTTAACGTAGTTAATTCAAGAACATTATTATTTAATGCCGGGAGCGTCTACACATTCCATTTATACTTTCCATATTTTTTAAAACAACTGTGTTCAGTTGCATTCCGCTGAACAAAAGGTTTGAAAATGTAACGGTTCAAGTGGCTTCGTACCTATAAATTAAATGAAGACGCCTTCATGGGCTGACAAAAAAAAAGCGAAGAGAAGAAACAAACATTCTCCTCTCTTTTCACGTAAGATTGAATTTAAACAAGAAAAACTTTCTTCATTGAAAATAATTTCTGCCAGTTTTTGTTTAGCTTTATTCTAAATGGAGCAATAAAATGAAAAAATAAACTAAACAACTCCAAACGACAAAACCCAAAGTTAATAGCGGAAAATAATTTTGCGTGTTAAAGGGTAAACATTTTGACAGTGAGGGATTATAACGCCTGCTTTAACGGAGAGAAAAAACTGGAATTTAAAACAAAAGTTAGAAGACAACATTAAAGGAATATGTGTCGCATTTAAAATAAAACTTCTTAATTAGAAAAAGTTTTTAGTTTTGCTCTGTACATTCTACTCTGATTGCAATAAAATTATAAAAAATATATAAAAATTTACATTAAAACTTCATTTCCAAGCTTCATAAGGAACAGAAGGCGTAGTTTAATGTAATAATTTAAGATACATTTTTAATATTTGTTTAGATATTTGAGAAAATTATCAGTTCCATTCATATACTTTTATGATACATTAAGATATGAATGTAACTAGTTATGTTAGTGCTGGAATGGTTTGTGCATTAATCTCTACCAAAACTTAGGGTCATTAGTACAACTTGCCATCAACTAAAGGGAGGATTTTAACAGGCAGATAAATTGTTTTTCAATATTATAAATGAACGATAAGGTAGAAGCGAGCGTTAAGCTAAAGGAAAGATCATCCTACTTGTAACTTTTAAAGTTAAGTTTATGTTTCAATTTGCCATATAATATATTATTTTCAATACGGCAAATTCAAATATAAACAAAGTAAGCAAATACAACGTCGTTGCCACTGCGTTTACATAAAATTTAAATTGCTCCGAGACAGCCATATTTTTGAAAAAGTTAACTTTATTTTATCTGTAATAACGAAAATAAGTTAAAAGTAACTTTACAGTTCCCTTTAGCTAAAGTACCTTTAACTAAAGCCAAGTTTAACAGCAAGTTGTAATAATGGCCCCTAGTAAAGTTTGTAAACCTTACAATAAATTATTGTAAAGAAACAATTTTGCAATTCATCGATTTAAATCAAAAGTGTTTATGAAAGAATGTTAAAAACATACACATTGTTTATAGCGATTTCCTATGCCTTAATGTGTGCATTCTCAATGAGAAGAATTTGTAAGTCAGTAAAAAAATGTATTCATCAAACTATTCTTAAATTAAATTCCATGGTCATATACGTCTTTTCCCAATCTACATACATATACATGGATATACTAAGTATTTCTTTTTACTTTTTTAAAGTCTTCTGTACTTAGAAAATTTAATTTAAAAAACAAGGAAATTTCACTTTCAATAGTATCTCCCAAATATGATGTAAAAAATGGAATTGAAAACATGCCTACATAATTGGTTATTACAACCCTTCAGTCAGGATTACGACCTAGCTTATCACACCACTCATGTTGTGTGTGTTAATTTTTATACATGAGCGGGGGGACCTACAGCTTAAAGTCGACTCCTAACGACAAATTTTTGAGAACCTTTTCATGGCAATTTTATTTACTCTCAGATTTATTGCCAGAAATCTGATGAGAGGAAGTCGCCGAAGAAATATTTTTTCATATTTCCATTTTGATGTTTGGCCTGGGGCTCAAACCCTGGCTTTACGTCTAATAAGCCAACACATACACAGGCAGCCAATAAGAGTGTTTATACTAAAGCCCTTAATAAATACATCACTTCCCATCCTGTCACTTATCATTTATGCATCAAAGTAAAGTTTAAGGGTCCCTTTGGAAACCTCTGGTTGTTCAGACCAGAAGTTCCTAATTGGAATTCTTAAATCTAATGTTCCATTAAGAAAATTGTAAGGAATTCCATAATCGAATTTGATTTGTCTATGTCTACGCAGAATAACAGCATGTCCATGATTTAGACTGGGCCAGGATTTAATTGCATTGTGTCTTACTGGACGCAATTTAGCTCTCTAGTTTAATAGGAGGTCAAAAGGGAGCCAATTGATTACAGCAAACAATTCCTTGGTTGGAGTGAAACAAAACGCACTGGTAATCAGCACAGCTGATTGCCTGTATACTCTGTCTATCCTCTGGAATGGTATAGATGTTTGGACGCCGTCCTCCGAATCTGTATATCATTATAGAAGCGTAAAATTGTGGTAAAATTTTAAAATTTTTAATGGAAGCGTAAAATGCTACAACAATTAATTTTACAAACTTTTTTTTCCAAGAAATTTATGACGGTGCTATGTTTTTACTTGTACCACAATATATAAAAAAACATTTTTATTCTGTTTTCATAATCGTTGAAATAATAACGTAGGCAGTTATATTTTTTTCCTGCATTAAGTCATAGATAGAGTCACTACTCGTACGTACAATTGCCACTTTTTATGAGGTAACTGAATGACTACATATTCCTATAACATAAACGGGCCACAAGTGTGTGTTTTACCTCTCATACTTGCGGTTACGTTATGTTTTCATACATTGAAGATTATGTATTTGAAAACATGTGCACGAGAATGACTTGTTTATGTATGGGCGGGCATAAATTCATGCAATATGTTGTTCTGTTTTTCTCTTTTTTCTGTTATTTGATTGCTTTCGATGTAACAGTAAATTTAATGTAACTGTTCGTTATTTTTTTACTCATGACGCCATAGTTATAAAATAAGTTATAAAAATAAAAATCAAAACACAACAATTATAAAAAAATTAAAGAAAATAATATAATACTAGTTTTAAGAATAAATGTTTACACTAATAACGGTAGAACTTGAATTGAAAGTTTTAAAAATAGTTATATTTTCCGAAGTTAATAAATGAGGGAAGTGAGATAAGTATTAACTGCTTAGGTACATATATACGAGTACATACATAGTTAATTGTTAGTTATAACCCTCTAGTTAGAATTACGACCTAGCTTCTCACACCACTCATGTCGAGTGTGTTAATTTTATATATAAGTGGCGGAGCCTACACTTTAAAGTGGACTCCGGACGACAGATTTTTTCATGGTAATTTTATTTACTCTCAGAGTTTTTGACAGAAATCTGCTGTAAAGCAATCGCCGAAGAAATATTCTTTCATATTTCGATTTGTTCGGCATGACTGACCTGAGGTTTGAACCGTGGTCTCGCGTGCAATAAGCCAACACACTACCTACTAGACTACGGCTATACTTTCATAGTGATTTGGTTAAGAAGGCAGAACATATAACAACTAATTTTATAGATCTGGCTTCAATTTTCAAAGTTCGGAACTTTCCATGTAGTTATATACATATATATTTTGTTACGAAAATGGAAATGGTGTTTTACATCATTTAACATTAAAATTATAAACAAAAGATACAACAGAAAAACAATGAACTTGTTTACATGATAAACTAGTAAACAAAAATATAGCAACAAAACACCAGTATAAAAAAGTGATAAACCAGTAAACAAAAACGCAGCAACAAAAATTGCAAACAGATAAACAACAACAAACAAGAATAAATGTAAACAGCATGTTAATATTGTTATGTTTTTAGTTTTTTAAAAACGTCTAGAATAAGAGTTCGAAAAGTTCGTTGATTGCAAACGAAATAAAAATAAATTGGTGTTTAGTTTCAATTAAACCCTTTGTTATTCTCACTACTTTTGTGTGCCACCGTATACAACTGGAACACAACAATTATTGCTTGTTCACTATTCTATTCCAAACTTCTATCCGCGCAAACAATAACAACTCTTCGATAGACCTTCACAACAGCGATCTTCAAACCACGACTTCGCACGCAACGCTTCTTCACACAAGACTGACTGAATTCTTACTACTCGTTGTCTGTTTTGTCTTGCCTTTTTGTATGTCCACAAAATCAACTTTCTTGAAACAGAAGGTTCTTGCTTTCCCCTTCGCAAGAATTTTATCGCGACTGCATTGTTTTTTTTGTATTTTGTTCACGTTGTTTGTTGTTGCGTTCGCAACACTACCTACTAGACTATATAAGTATGTTTGCTGGATGATAATAATAATTAATTAATTTCGATAATTTCGTCGAAAAACCATCTTTATGATAATATTCATTTTTTATTTTTTTTTGAAATAGCCGAATTCGGAGACTTTGGCGGACAATTTGGTAAAACAGGTCCATATTTTTTTAGAACGAATTGAGTTAGGTCATAACTCTAAACGACAATCGATATTTATCAACTTCTTTTGGCCCAATTTGAACTATGCTACTATTAGATATTCTGATGAGCAATTTGAAAGCCTGGTCGTCTCACGTAGAGCTGAGATGAACTGGCCACCGAGATCGTGATCATTACTTTTTCTTGTATGGTATTCGCAAGTGTAGGAATCAGCATAAAAAATGAAGCTCTTAGCTTGTATTTTTCTATGACAGTCAGTTTAGAGTTTTTTATTTTTAGTCTTCAACATTTCATTTAGAGAGTAAACAGTCAACAACAACTTAATTAGCACTTCAAATACTAAAACAGTACACTTTATTTGCATTCCCTGAATTGTTAACAGAGTCTCTAGTAATTTGTTAAGAAACATAAACACTAAATAAAATGAAAACAAAAAATTCTAACTGCTGGAAGCCAAAAGAGGTTAACCATAATTTAGTGAACACTTCATCAAAATAATATACTGCTGCTGTTGTTCTGACCATAAGCTAACGAACTGTTTTTATCTGTGTGGGTATAATATAAAGTTCACATAAAAGGTTTCTTTCTTTTATATGTGAAGTGGCAGTTAAAGTTGTTTAATTAACGCAAATGTTAATTTTTCAAATAAAAGCAAAAAAACTGTATAAAAATAAATTTTTACGATTTAATTTTTCATAGACAAAGTGCAACGGATCTGCATTAAGCGATTTCAGATTTTTATGTATTCCCCATATGTTCACTTTTAAACCTGCCAGCGAGCGTAAATTAATTGCACGGTGTGACAGTCAAAATACAACCAACTAGTGTAGGTTGTGAGTTTTGTTGAGTAGAACTCAAAAATATATTTTTTATATTTCTTAAACCCTCCAAACTTATTTTATTTGACAAAAACTGTATTTTTCATCTTTTCACACAAAATTATTGATTACCCAAATATTTTTTAACCTATTTTCGAAATCCAAAATTTTTTGAGAAGGAGACAGATGAGTCTTTCAAATGGTATACATAAACATAAGGTTCAAACTTACATGTTATGAGTTTTGATCGGGTTAACTTGGAAAATATGATTTTTTTCTAATTTTTTCAAGTTTAGCTATTCTTAATTTTAAAATTTACTTACAAAATATAAAATAAGTTTTGATATTCTGAAAGTGCATTATCTTGTGAAGAGATTTACACATTGTTTGATCAAAGCGGTCAAAAATTACCATATTTATTTTTTAAATAGTATTGTGGTGGTCGCAGAAGAGTAGAAATAAAAAACGTGTTTCTTCTAGGTAAGATTCCGAGTGAATATCTTTTATTTCATTCCAATAAAAAAAACTTTCTAACTATAGCACTAATACTAATTCTAAAACTTCAATTTATAAAGTCTATTACAATGATGTATTCTAAATGTACAAAATTGTAACCAATTGTATTTCAAAAGACTATTTAAACGGTTAATCAAATTCAAATAATTTTAACTTTCTATACCAAAGGTAGAAACTGCTACAGTATAACAGTCGTCTTATATCTTTAATTTATGTCATCTCATCAAATAAACATTTAGTTCAAAAATGTTCATAAGTTTTGACGGATCTTTATTGCTTATCGCAAAAAGTGTCACTTTCGTGTTTGCACAACTGCCAGAAGTAGGCTAATATTTGTGTTTTTTCAAATATTATTATTTCTTAATTTCAAAAAATATATACACTAGTGGCACAAACTAAAGCAACTGTACTATTATAACATTTCTATAGAAATATTGTAAAAAATTTTGGTTTTATAAAATTTTTTAATAAATTAATATAACCCTAAAGAGTTATAATAGCAATCTTTAGAAATTCTCAGCTTCATTTTATAAGATGTTTCTACGGAAACGTTATAATATTAGGTCAGCGTGTATGAAAAATATAACTCGACTCTTTATATAATAGCTACGGTAATTTTTGTCCGATTTGATCAAACGAAGTGTTAGTCTCTTCATAAGATAAGGCACTTTCAGACTGTCATCACTTATTTTATATTTTTAAATTAAAGTTTTGCCACTATGAAAGGACAAACTTGAAAAAATATGAAAAAGTTCGAATTGGCAAGTTTACCTCCTCACACCTCATGGAATATTAAGTCACGCAACATAGATATATATGTATGCCGTGTAAAGCCCCATCCCTCTCCTTTGTACTAAGGTTTAAATTTTGGACAGGGGTTCAGAAATGTTTGTGTAATCAATAAATTTGTGCGTAAAGCCCAAAAAAAAACAGTTTTAGTACTGAAAACTAATAATTAACAAAGAATTTGAGCGTATGCGTAATATTGTATACATTTTTATTACTTATACGCACATATTTCGACTAATATACCATGGACAGGTATCCCAACATATTTTACCTATTTCTTGAATTTTAATCCATAACATGCAAAAATAATCGGTGTTTTTATATTTCTTTTATTTATTTATTTCTCTTAAATAAATTAAACAAAAAAAATTAAGTTTTAATGCTTTTTAGAAACCATGAGATAAATAAGGAAAGTTTCTTGTGACACCATAGTTTGGAAGAAGAAGAAGAAAATTTTTTTTTGTTGCACCCAGTGTGTAGTTGGATATACCTTCAGTTCAAGCACTCCATTTAACCCATTTGTAATTGAATATAGAAGCTTTGTTTAGTGTTTTCTGGTGGCACCATGAGCAAGTTTTTCGGTTGAATTTTGTTTGAGGTTTAGCGATTAAGTAACCGTTCTTTAAAATCATCTCCTAAATACTCTATTGAAGTCATATCAGGACTTTGTGCAAGAGTATTAAGCCTGTGGGGACTTTTTTGTCAAAATATATTGCCGTACTAAAACTTTTGCTGTCCACTGTATATATAGAATGTAATTAAGTGGGTTTTCGCCGAAAACAACCCATTTGATGACATCAGTTCACTAAAAACTGGACTACGGCGACTACATCTGATCTCCTTACACCACTTATATTCAACCGAGAATGGAATACAACTCGCATGTATGGGTCGGTGAATTTGGAACTAAAACTCGCACATATAGTTTGGTATTCGGTAGCTTGTCTTTCATAAGACACTATTTTATAATTTGCAAACCGTATTTAATTCCGAGTTATATTTCAGTTTATAGTAAATGTATGTAGTATGATAAATAAATACATACATATATCTATTTAATTACAATACAATTACAAATTATATTCTAATTATAAACGAGATGAGTAACGTTGACGATGTAGTTTTATAGGCCAAAGTTTCTGGTGGAAATCGACGCGACCCACGTCCCTCACGCTAATAGTCTAGCACACTACCCACTAGACTACCAGGGCATCCTACAAATCATATTTGTAAACGTTTGTTCAAAAAAAAGAAAATTTTATGTCGTATGGGCATTACCATTCTTTTGCCACGATTAATGAAAATTAAATTTCGTTTTATGAGCTATGATTTTAGGCTCGTTATTTACAAGTACTAGGTCTCAGAAATAATCATGTCATTTTTAGGATAAGTAGGGTATGTGTAATTATTAAATTAAACACAATATATCTATATTCACAATTTGTTTTCGGATTCTAATGAATAAATAATAAAATAAGCCAAATTTCAGATTACTTTCTATATTCGCTCAGTCAATTGCTTATTCAGTCGATAAATTTTCCAGTTGAACGGTTTAATATTTTTTTCACAAACTCTAACTCAAAGCGGTCAACAGTTCTTTTTTTCATTTTCTGCATCAACAATTGGTTTGTAACTATTGGTACAAAACAAATTTGAACAAATTTGTACATATTCTATATTCATATATTTAAATATTTCTTATCGGCTACTAGCCAGACAATCAAATCATAGAATAAAAAAGGAAAATATATAAATTAAAAAAACAATATTTTGTATACAAATACAAAAAAAAAAATTTGAAAAAAATGGTGTAATTTAATTATAATTTTCTTCTTTCTTGTTGTATTGTATACTGCCAATAAAGTTTTAAAATATTTTTATGGATGGAAGCCAATTTATAACTACCAAGGCGTTGAAGTAATTTCTATATTTTTTTTGTCCATATTTTGAAAATGTCATCAACATTGCTAATATGTTTCATGTCAAACACTATTTTATTATAAGTGCGAACAAAAAAATTATAAAGAAGTGTGAATAATTTTTATGACACTCAGACTGTTGCGGCCTGTCAAACAAGGTAAGAAGTAGAGACAGGAAGAAATCCGCTTATTGCCCTTAGGCGAAGTCTATTGTTGGCAGCGATATCATAGTTCTTGTGAATTGATATGTAATCTCGTAATAAATAAACACAAAATTAGTTTTTTTTCTGCTGCACACTTATTAACCCTGGACGGTTCCTCTTCATTTTTGTACATTGAGGTTACTCTTCGTTGAATCGACGAACACTTTAACCCTAATTGATTACTGTTCGTCGAATCGACGAAGCTCATTTACTCTTTATCATATAATTCTTTTATGTTTGACCAAATTTCGGTCTTTTTTCAACAATGTTTGTTGATAACGAAAGCTTGTAGTGAGTAAACGTACCCTGGCCACCCATTTGTTAATCCTGGATGGTCATTTTTGTACAGTAAGATTACTCTTCGTTGAATCGACGAACAAAAAAAATTTTTTTTGTCTCCTGACTGCAAGCCAGTAACCGTCCAGGGTTAAAGGCACAGTTATGTGTTTAAATTTTGCAAGACGTTTATTTATATTGTTTATTTATTCCTTTAATTAAATAAAACGTGCTCGAGCCCATAGTTCCAAGAGCAGGTCAGATATCTACAACAAAACGAAACGCGAAAAGTAATTTTTTCGGAGATTTCCTCTCAGCAGATTTTCGACAAAAACTCTGAGAGTAAATAAAATTGACATGAAAAACTTCTAAAAAATCAGTCGTTCGGAGTCCACCTTAAATTGTATGTGTGTAGGTCGTAATACTTACTGAAGGATTGTAAGTTCAATTATATATATGTGTGCATGTATGTTTTTCTTTGGGTCGCTGATTATCAACTTCTTTTGGCCTGAATTGGATGATCTTGGTTTCAATAGGACGGCGCTCATGTCACATTGAATATTCACTCAGAGAAGTCGTGGCGCACATTTGAATGAGGTTATGTGCCGGACATAATGGCATCAATGTCACTTTCAAATTAATGAAAAATTTCGATGATATCTCACACACACTTTTTTTATTCAAATTTAAAATTAAGGAAAATTTTATTTAAATTAATTAAAATTTTAATCTTTAAATTTAATTTTTTTCTTAATTTAAATTAAAATTTTAATTAATTCAATTGAAAAACATGATACAATTAAATAAATTAATATAGATAGATAGTAAATTGTAATTAAAAATATGTCTGTAGGAAATTATTATCGAAAAACTCCAATAGTGAAGAAATTGATTTTGAAAATATAAACATTTTTAAAATTAAATGCTTTTCCCTTAAAATATCCTTAGGACCATTGTTACAACTTGCCGTTAACTAAAGGGAGGTTTTAAAGGAGCAGATAAATTATTTTTCATTATTATACGTGGACGATAAGGTAGAAGTGAGCGTTAAGCTAAATGGCGGATCATCCTACTGGTAACTTTTAAAGCTAAGTTTATGTTTGAACTTGCCATATTATGTATTATTTTCAATATGGCAACTTCTAATATAAATAAAATGAGCATTTCCAACAAAAAAAAACCGAAGCCCGTCGTTGCCACTGCGTTTAAATAAAACTTGTTTAATTAAGCAATGTTATCGATATTGCTCCGGCATTGTCATATTTTTGAAGAAGTTTATCTGTAAGTTGTAATAACGAAAAGTGTTCAAAGGTGACTTTAAAGTTCACTTTAGCTAACATTTGCAAAAATTAAAAAAAGTAAGAAGCTAGAAAGCGAAAAGGAAAATGCTAGCCAGGATTTTTGTATGAAATTAAACAATTTATCACACTATCCATGGCTTTAAGGTATAAGTAGTAAATGAAGGAAGAATATCGAAAAATCTGCGGTTTCAAGCAATAACAACATAAGTCGACTTAGGCCAATTTGAGTTACGTATGCTATCATATTACACTAGCAAAACTTTATATTGACGTGAAAACCCATTACTCTAATACAGTTTTTAAAACAGTTTTTAATAAGAAAAAGGTTGACCTAAGTCGTAATGAAGCCCCTTCACAAACGCCTGAATTAACAAATGAGACTGTCATTATCGTTTTCCATCTTAGGCTTGGCCGTATAAGTATCAGAGACACTATTAAGCACTGATGCAGCAGCCTTGAGAGTAATCGAGAGAAAAGTCCTACGTAAGATCTTCGGTCCAGTGCGATTTGGCGATAATTACCGCGTCCGAGGCAATAGTAAGCCGTATGAGCTCCTCAACGACATAGACGTTGGGCAGCGTATTAACATCCAGCCATGTCGTTCGAATGAAGAGGAATGCTCCGGCGAAGTGGGTATTAGATGCGGTTGGTGTGACCAACTGGCGTAGATGCGCAAGAACCAGAGGCTCCTGGAAGGATGTGTTAAGGCAGGCTGAAATCCGTTAATCGGCTTGTTAACGGCCAGTTAAGTAAGTAAGTAAAGTATACGTATCTTTAATTTTGCAATAAATTTTTTCAGAAACACTTCTGCATATAAAAAGTGAGTTTTCTCAAAAGTGTCATTTTCGACTTTGGGCGTTATTGCTTCGTGTCCACAGACATAAACATTTGCAGTAACTTGTAAAACATTTTAATATTCTTCTTCCTGCTTTTTTGCCGTATTGTCTTCACTCATTATGACTCATGATTTTTGTTTTCTTTCTCAATATTTTCAAATAATTAAAGAACATAAATAATAAAAAAGATACAGAAAAAACATGAACTGAACAAGACCTGCATAACTTAAAAACGTAAAAACCAGAAACCATTTTGGAAAATAAAAATTTTAATATTGTTATCTGAGACAATATAAAGAATATAATGGTTTGAGGAGTACAAGTGGTTTTTAACTTAACATACGAATTATTTAACCAACACTCCTAGAAGACTAAAGTATTTCACAAATACTTCTGAATGTCATTGACAAAAACGTGCCTTAAGTCATAAAATTCTTTTTTTGTTAATTGCAGTTTTATTTGTCATTCTGAAGGCTTTTGTAATCAAATTTTTTTTCTTTTCTAAAAATATTATTTTTTTGCAGTCATTATTAAATTAAAGTGAAATTTATAAACCATTCTCGCTTTAAATAAAGAAAGAATTTGTCATAACAGAATGAATTATAAAAAATGAATTTAATTTTTGGAAATACAAAGCAAATAGTGTAAATCCTGTGAAATAATAGGACTTTATTGATATTTTTTCTTTTGTCTTGGACGTTTTACCCTGTATCTCAATAAGTATTGTAGAAGGGACAAAAACTAAGAAATTTATTTTATTATTTACTGACGTGTTATCCTACACACAGGTTTACTTATATGTACGTATGTATGAATGAACACTGCACCTTTGTTCGTTGGTGCCAAAGTCTGTTTTTCGATAAATGTGTTAAAAACTATTACGAATCCAAAAAGATTTGTTAAGAACTGCTAAAAACATTTCAGTAATGAAAAATTGGGAAAGTAGAAGTATTAAATACAGTAATTCCCCGATATACGTCGCAAATGGTTGGAAGATATGGCGATGTAATTCGAATTGAATTTCATGTTGCGCATACGTATTACAAACATCTTTTTTAAAGTAACTGAAAAAAAATTATAATTTCAGTTTAATAAAATAAAACTCGCATTTATTAATAAATAATTAAAAAACAAAAAATCATTAAAATTTAAATTTTGTGCCCTGATATCTTAGTAAGTGATGAGCTAGACTATGGGTTCGATTCCCGAAAGGGACTCTGGTCTGTTACATTACACCAACTATATGGTGGACGCTGAGTAAAGTTCTTATATAATTTGTAATTGTATTGTAATTAATAAATAAATAACATACATAATTGGTCATTACAACTCTTCAGTCAGGTTTACAACCTAGTTTCTCACACCACTTATGTTGTGTGTGTTAATTTTATACATGAGTGGCGGGACCTACAGTTTAAAGTCGACTCCAAACGACAGATTTGTGAGAAACTTTTCAATTTTATTTACACTCAGAGGTTTTGTCAGAAATCTGCTGAGAGGAAGTCACCGAAGAAATATTTTTTGTAATTTGTTTTGATGTCTGGGGTTTGAACCCTTGCTTTACGTCTAATAAGCCATCACACTACCTACTAAACTACGGCGACTACAATAAATAAATAAATAAAATTTAAATCTGATGAAAAATATGTACATCGAGGAATTACAAAACTTATATAAAAAACTTTTTCTGTGTCATCATCGATGCTTCTTATCTCAATTTGTACATGTATTTGTAATATAGGTTTGACTCGCTTTTATATATATCGATATTATCTAAGATTAGAAAATACTGTTGTCTTTACCGTTCTACTCTTCCCTAATTTTATAAAATTTTTGATAGCAATTTTATATAGTCCAAGGTTTCCGAAAGCTTTGAGAATGGAATTTGTGAATTGTCTCTAAAAATTCCAATATTTCAAGTGTTTTATCTTCACAAGAAAGAGCTCTAAGCTAATGGTTGCCTGGAGCAATATCGACTATGTGCAATTTTTTAGTGGTACATTATTTGTTTTATAAAATTTCTCATATAATAAGTCTATATTTTGATATCTCTAGTCTTCCCTCTTCTAATATGTATATCCATTGGGACACTCATTTCCAATATTATACAGTCTAGTCCAAATTAAAACCTTGCTGAGTGGAATGTCCACCATCATCAATTATTTGCTTAAATTTTTGGAAATCTGTTATGCCCTTCACTGTGTGCTCTTGTAGATTCTCCTCCAACTATTATCTTAAGAAGTTCTACTTGTATGTTCTAACCATCCTTTATTGGAGTTTAAACAAAAATCGGCTAGACATTTATGACAACGTAACTCGATAGACGATGTATGTATTCTAAAATTTCGTTTTGTTTGAGATATCTGGGTTGGGTTTGGAAACACTACCTCACCTCTAATAAGTCAACACGCTACCTACTAGACTACGGTCAAGTCAGTTAGTAAGCAAGTCAAGTAAGAGGGTGTGTGTAAGCCATATTAACAGTTTATAAAAATATGGAACAAGAAAAATATCTTATAGCTTCAAAAGTAAAATGTTTAGAAAAATTTTGATTTCAGAATTTTGTCAGACCAATTCCTGCAAACATTGATTCATTTTTCGGCTTCAATATTAAAGATGAGTTATACACACAATATATCGATGAAGTCTTTATTTCGGTACATATATACATAAGTAGTCATTACAACCCTCGGTCAGAATTACGTCCTAGCTTTTCACAACGCACACAATATATCGATGAAGTCTTTATTTCGGTACATATATACATAAGTAGTCATTACAACCCTCGGTCAGAATTACGTCCTAGCTTTTCACAACAACCATGTTGTGTGTGTTAATTACATCAATGAGTGGCGGGACCTACAGTTTAAAGTCGATTCCGAACAACAGATTTTTGAGCAACTTTTCATGGCAATTTTATTTACTCTCAGAGTTTTTAACAGAAATCTGCTGAGAGGAAGTCGACGAAGAAATATTTTTCATATTTCATTTTGTTGAATATGGCTGACCTGGGGTTTGAACCGTGGCCATAGGTCTAATAACACAATATAATACCTTCTAGACTATGGCGACTAGATAACTAGTGCTTGAAGCACGCAATAATGCACGAAATAGAATATCATTTAACCTTCAAATTGGTTGCAGCATATATCCTTATTTATACAGTTTTCTTGTACTTTTTCTCATATTTTAAAAGTTATCTCAGCTATATCTTGGCGAATGTTGGTTATCAAATGCTGGTAGCCTTTCAAAGAACGTGTAACATAAAATTAATCCGAAAGCTTTTTATCCAATAAAATCAAAATCGTAAGTATTGCGTGACTCATGTTCTTCAGTTACACCCCAAAAATGTTATCATCCGGGCATAGCTCCCTGAATTGACGGCAACTGTTCTTTCAGGTGTATTAGTAACTAAGTGATATTTGCGTACTTTTGAGGTCTCAACGCAAACATACATACATATCTGTAACGCTTTCAATCTCTTGAAATGTCTTTATAAAACTATCAATTCCCTGCACACATTTGAATTAATGCTTGAGTTTACTATTGTTCAAAAAACACATAATTAAATTAGCTTGTTGGCCACAAAATATTTAATGTCGGCAAAATAATTGTGACACAGATTAAGAATTCATTACAACGTATACATACATATGTATATTTACTACCGAATTAATTCTCATTTAACAAATGGCTGTAAATATCTTTCAAATGTCAATCAAATAATTTTAGAAATGTTGGACATTTAATTAATTAAATTGTAAAATATCTTCATTATTGATTCAATTAAAGTCTTTTAAACCGCTTGCCACACACCCTGTAATGCATATGTGACAGTATGAACATCAAAGTTAGTCACCAATTAAAAGCTTTAATTTTAAATGAATTCAATAAATTCAAAATTGTTTAATATTTAAATATGAAAAAAATTTACACAGTCTTAAGATGTTGCATCAATTATTTTACTTTTCTTTTAGCTTTTTAACTTGGTTTAGTGGCTCGACCACCTGTAAAAATAACATTTCAATTCAAAGATATTGTAAATGCTATTAACAATTTGAACGTTAAGAAAGCTCCTGGAATTGATCGAGTCAGAAACAAGAGTTGCCCGGTATAGCAAAGAAAATCATTCTCTTTATTTTTAACGCGATTTTGCGGCTTGAATACTATCCGCCAGCATGGAAAGTTGCTTTATTAAAAATGATTCCTAAGCCTGGAAAAGATCCTTCGAAAGTGGAATCTTATAGGCCAATAAGTCTATTACCAACTATGTCGAAATTGTTCGAGAAATTGTTAATCAACCAGCTGACACCTATTTTGGATCAAATCAACGAACAGAAATGCGTCCATATAACCTTTACCCTACGGAAAGAAACATGTCCGTCCATCAGTATTAATAACCAGATGGTGCCACAACACACTCATGTTATATATCTCGGTATCCACTTGGATAGACGTGTCACATGGAAACATCACATCGATGCAGAACTAACCCAAATGAAACTGAAAGCAGCTTAAATTACTTGGCTTATCGGTAGAAACTCCGGCCTTCGGCTTGACTGCAAACTTTAAATCTACAAGTCAATATTGAAGCCAATATGGTTTTATGGTATCCAGTTATGGGGCACAACTTCTGCCTCTAATATTGAAAAAATTCAACGCCGTCAAAATAAAATCCTACGAATGATAACTGGTGCTTCTTGGTATATAAAAAACAGCAACATCCATAAAGATCTTGATGTCCCACTGGTCAAAAACGAAATATCAAAACACGTGATTACGTATTTAAAGAATCTGGAAACACATCCAAATCCTCTCGCTCGAAACGTCTTACAACATCGTGGACATACCCGCTTGAGAAGGAGGGATACCATCGCTCTCAGATGACCAACTTAGAAATACTGCGCTTTATTTTTATTTTCTATTTTTATAAGAGTTGAAAACTAGATTTTTGTCTGGCATTGGCCTGGACATTAACATTTATTAACTATAGACTTAAGATTTGAATACTTATTGTTAGTTCATAAATAATGAAGATACAATAAAAAAGAAAATTAAAAAAAAAAAACTTGGCATATTGACACAATAAAGTGACATACTAGAGTCATATACTCTATGAACCTTCTGGTGTAATATTCGTTTCTTTAAAAATTATGTTCAAATCCGATCAAGATCGTTACAAGCCTTTCATTACAATTTTATTTTCTCTTAGAGTTTTGACCATAAATATGCTGAGAGGAAGTTACCAAAGAAATATTTATTTTATAAACAAGGACAACAAGATATAATATTATATAATTTATAGAGCTAATAAAGATAAGTATTATATGATATTAATTAATTTTTATTAATAAGATACGTATAATAATTAATATTAATAAGATACGTTTTCAAAACGGGAACTGAAATTAATATTTATTTAATAACGTAATTATGTTATGTTATTTGAAATCAATCCAATTTATAAGTATATTTTAGATAATTGGAATCTGGTTACTTCTAATTTAATAAAAAAAACTTCACAGTGAAATTGTTTCTTGCTCTCTACTATAACCACATTATATTTATTATAAAATGAAAATATCTGGCCGCATTGCTTCTTAACCGTAGATCGAGCTTTGAATCTATAATAATACATTTCAATTTTTGAGACGATATAACGTTATAAAAAAAATTAAATGCCTGATATTTAAACCAAAGAGAAAAATGAAAATTTCAAACAAGACTTAAAAAGTTATGTTAGTTTATTAGCTTATTAGACGTCAGACCAAGTTTCAAACCTCTGGTCAGACATTTCCAATTTACAATGAAATGTTGTAATGACCGATTAAATATGTAAATATATATGTGATATATATGTAATATTGACGCAAGTATTGACAGCTGCAAACATGACAATAGGCATTAATCGAAAAAGATGGTACTACTTGGAATAGAGAACCGTATTAGCAGTTTGTGAAGAAAAAATGTTACCAATTTTCATGCAGATTGCTAGCAGCATGAAATGTTGTAGAGTGTTTCTTACTGATCTTCTCATATTTATCTTCAGTGACAGACAAACATTAGAAAAAGTTTTTCGTCCTATGTTTTATTTCATAGATATTACAAAAGGATAATATTTTAGTCAACTCTGTACGCATGAGATAACAGAATTATTCGCTTTGATAACGTGCTACTCGGAAGTGATGATAAATTTACACCTATTACGCCTCTTCGAAAACTGAGCTGAAAATCTTTCAGCTTTTAATAATCCTAATAATTTTGTCGCTATAGATTGGTAACTAATTTAATTTTATGGTCCTTATAAATTTCGTAGCCCACCGGAATCGAATTGGAAGTTTTAGATTCAAGTACATGCTACGTGCGTAGCAACTACTTATAGCCGTATTTGGGGAAACTTGTATCCGGGACACCAGAGAGGAATGAAAAAGAGAATATTGTTATTGACATAATCGATGTTTATTGCAACAGGAATCTTTTTTACTTCACATGACGTCGACAACAAATGTTTCTAGCGAAATATAACAACGGTTTGTGCCTTCAGGTTTCAGACAGCCCCTGATTGGGAGCGTTACTGATGGGAGCGACAGTAAGCTGCCGCATCTAAACATTTGGAAACTTATTAGTCGCCACAAAGCAAGAGTTCTGGATGTCAAATTATTACCCTTTAGAAAAAAATAAAATCAAGCTGACATGAAGTGTGTGATTTTTACTTAAAAAACCATGCTGCAATCTCAAAAATTTGTGGCGTAAATTTCATAAAAGTGATAATAAAATGTAAGAATATAAAATAGTTTTATTCAAATGAAATGAAATAAATAAAAACATTTTTGTAACAAAATCTATCAATAATTGCGACAATTCTATTAAGTACAAGTATGTATCAAAAGTGATACAAAAGCTAGAATTATGAATTTATTTTAATGATCAATCTACGGTTAAACACGGTGAGCTTTATGTACTCGTCTACGTAGTACAAAATTATACTCGCTATAGAAGTATCTGTGTATGAGTTTATAAATACCAAGCAAGTATTTGTTGTGCAGCGGTGCAATTTATTTCACGAAGCACTTATACGTGCTCTTCTCTCATATATACTATGTATGTTTCAACTAATTTCAAAACTGCATATGATTGATGCACAGATACTGCAAAATTCATCATCGTGATAATAAACATTGATTGTTCGGTGTCCTGCCGTTATCACAATATGTTCGGTTGTATATATTCCCGTTATAGCCTATATTTGCATAGTGTAGACCTGTATGTGCTATTATATACATGCTTTAGTGTGTGTATTTGAAAACAATTAATATATTCCATTGAGATTTTAACATCAGGTAGCATATCATGATTTTGAAAAGCTGCTGTTTAATATCAATATATTTTGGATATTATTCCCATATACGGACATTCATTTGATAAACGAGTGCAATTTTTGACGAACCGTACATTGTCCTATTTGTACATTTTACCCTTAGTTAACTATGCACACTCTGTTCTGAATTTGAAATTGGCGAATAATCATTTCATTATGTGAATGTGCCCAATTATGAGTTGCACAATTACAATGCAATTGAAATAATTTTATGAATGTTTAGCCAGGCATTGTATAATTTTGTGTGGAAATTGTGCTCTAATGTAAATTTCATGAAAAGCAAAACCAGATTAACAAGTTGCCAAAGGGAGTTAGACATTCGGCTAGGATAATCCATGTATTACTTTGATCCAAAATTGTTGTCCCTATGCAGTATAAAAGACTTAATAACGGTATTACTTTGAGGAATAAAAACATCAAATTGTTTTAAAATGTCGATAAGTTATATTGCCTGTTTTTGAAACATATAGTCGCTTACTTCCTTTGTAAGTTATGTAAACATTAAAATGAAATTTATTCTCATGTAATTTAGGCATAATATCTTCCTCTCATAAGGACGAAATTGGCATTTTTCTGTTTACCATACGACATGTACATTTTGTTGTTGCCTGTTCTTCATGTTTGCTTATTTATGTTTAACTTATTTTTATCCGCGTAGGAATATACTCGGGATATGCTAGTAAATGGTAGTCATATAAACTTTTCTACATCTGCTGATAATACTGGTTTTTGGATCACGCATAAGAGCCGACACGTAGCATCGCGATTCCTACAGGAACACATTTTCAGCTAGAGGAGTAATAATCTTTGGAATCTGGAAATTCCGAAGGCAGGCAAAACTGGCGCAAATGAAATTGAAATTTTTGTGATGTATTATTTAATTGGTAGGAATTCATGCTTAAAGCAAAATTACAAACTTGTACAATTCTATATTAAAATCTATATACAGTGGCTTAAACATATAATTGAACACCAGGTTCACAAATATTCCAATGACAATATTTCTAAAAAATTTCTATACCTAAAATAAAATTGATTTTGATACTCAAAAAGGCTTCAAAGCAATGTATAATCTTTAGCATGTTTAAACAAAAATATTTTTAAAATAAAAAGGACAAAACAATTAAAAAATTGTATGTCAAACGCATAATTGGACACTCTAATATAAAGCAATGTTTTAATACTTGAAAGCAAGAAAGTTTGCTTCTGTTAAGGCTTCAAACGTTTGGGCATCGACTGCACGAGATATATTGTTTCATTGTCGTCCTTTTTCTTCTTTCCACTACTCCACTGTGCTAAAAATGTAGCCTGCGTGTTGTTAGGCAAAAACTCAGTATACACCAAACGTTCGGCTTTCTATCTGATCCATTGAGATTAATTTTACTCTCGTTAGTAATGAGCACTTATTTAGGTACTTATATTGGTACTATTCTGTTATGCAATACAATTATGGGGAACTGCTTCTGTTTCCACAATGAAAAAGTCAAATATACCAAAATAAAATCTAATGTATTATTACAGTTCCAAGTTGTTGAAGAAACATAATAAATAATTGTCACAAAAAAAAAACGAACTAACCAGGATGCAGCTGGAAAAGTGAATGAAAAGAATTCATTTTGCGTAAACATAAAAATTAGGGACGATTTTATATATCCCAGAATTTGTGGTCTTAACCAGAAGGTGAAAAAAGCTGAACCTTAATTTGAAAATGAAATCACTTTTTTTAAAAATTTTTATGGTCCTAAAAAGAACCTCTGATGTAAGCAAAATGACAAACTATTTGAAGAGGAAAACATAATTCGAACATGGTGTACGAGTGGTAGCTTTAGCACCTTCACATACGTATTGCTTTGACACATTCGGAGCGAAACTGTGGATGGGCACCATCTTATGTCTTCCAACTACTGATAGTTTAACGTTTATTACAAAGATCAAAATGGAGTAAACCTCCATTCTTTGTCACCTAATCAATTTAACAGAATTTAATTTCATAATTATAGCCCCCATTATTCTTCAAGACCTATCACATAATGTTAAGTTATGATACAAAACAAGACATAACGTGTCACAAATGTTTCGAACAGAATTTTTATTTAATATAAAAAAAAATAGAAATCATACATCGCTTAGCTTGCAGTAGTTTCAGAAAAGTTACTAACAGTCTTGGGAAACAAACCATAAAACATTTAATGTTTCCGAAATAATTTGTCGGTATGATTTTATATAATAGAACCTTGTTCTATACTTACTCTTTTTCGCATGTCTCGTCGTCGAATTTTGCCAACAGATCTTTAACCAATTTAGCTACATGTACTATTTTTGTCGGAATTTCATTGTTCAGTAGTTTTTTCCATACATTTAGTGTTTGTATAAAAAAGGCAAAAAACTGAATGCCATGAATGAGTACGTAAATTTGTCGAATTTGGGACTATACCAAACCACACGAGAACCAAAAGCGTCCAACCTGCGGATTTTGATTTTGAAGGTATCGGTTAAACTATGGATACGCCTAAGCGTGGTTGTATATATAAATGATTATTTATATTTGCACGTAGCCAAGCCGTATACGATATTTTCTGAGGAGTTTTCCATACGACGCATTGCAGTTCAATGGTACTTAGCTTTTTCATAGTGAAGGTGAACCAAGTATTTCCATATGAGAAACTGTAAATACATATAACATATGTACGTATATACACATACTCGTATACGTAATAAAGCAGAATTAGTTTGCAGCAATGAGTGCTGATAGTGGGTGTCAATGTGAGTAAAACCTTGATTGTGTTTAATTTACTAGTGGTACGGTGTGGATCTATTGATGCGTTGATGAAAGTGGAAATTAATAGAAAAAACTACTTAAACGTAACGCCAAAAAATTGCTAACAATGGAAAATGAGCAATTTAATGTACGAATATATATGCTACACATATAATAAGTATGATATATGTATACACATTATGCGGATAGGTTTTTAAACATGTTATGGGATACTTTAAAATCTTTTTGTAATAGCAGGGATAGACAATAGGAGTATTTGCTGAATTCTAATAGCGGTCATTACTAAAGGCTTTAATGAAAAATTAAATTCAGTTGATGCATTGAATTGCAAAAATATTTTCTAATAGAAGAAATAAGGTCTATAGTAGTATTCTCCCATTTCTGAGATGCGTTAACTCAAAACAAATGGAAAAATAAAAGTCATTATAAAGGAAATCAATCTTCTTGTAAGCAGTGGGCTATAAACAGTTCATAGGAAAACAAAAACAATAATTCAGATGATAAGGATAAATGGGAAGAAAAAGTGTAACTTTAGCAATTTGTTTCGTTTCACTTACGTACGTATGGTACTGGCCATTAAACGAACATCAAGAATGATTGGAGCAAAATACACAGGCTGATGTAACAGAGAATAAACAAAACTAAACTATACTGGAGGTCTATAGTGGAATACGCGTACAAGTAATTTTAAAGTGAAATCCCAACAAGAGAAGACTGGCGTTTCATGGCGATGGTGATACGAATTATGATTAAAACATGAGTAAGAAGCCTGTAACGCACGTTAAGAATGGAGGATGTGTAACTGTGTGAGTTTAAGAACGCTATGGTTGATTGCACACGAAATTTCACCTTGAAAGCATATTTCAGCTTACACGCATGAAGTCGTCGTAGTCTAGTAGGTAATGTGTTGGCATATTAAGGTCAGATATCTCAAACAAAACGAAATATGAAAAAATATTTCTTTGGTGACTACCCAACAGCAGATTTTTGGCAAAAACTCTGAGGGTAAATAAAATTGCAATGAAAATTTTTTCAAAAATCTGTCGCTCGGTGTCAACTTTAAACTGTAAGTTCTGCCATTCATGTATAAAATTAACACACACAACATAGTTGGTGTGAGAAACTAGATCGTAATCCTGACTGAAAGGTTGTATGCATACTTAAAGAATTGATAAAAATAAAGGAAACATATCATGAAAATAATTTGCATGGATAGATTAAGTTGGAAATTTCTTGTAGAAGCCGGAAGAATTAATATGGTTTATTGAGTTGTTTTCGTATGAGTTTAGTAAAATTTCTCAAGAGTTCACTGGTGCGCATGATTGTGAAAAAATTTAAGTGGCAGTATTACTTACTTATCGTGTAAACTGTTTGTTTTATTCATTTTAAATCTTAAAACTTATATATAAAATAGAATTACAATGACTGATGATTACAAAAAAAAAAAAAAAACATGATATTATCACATGAGATTTGAGAATGGGGGAGAAAATTTGCCTGCATCTCTTAAATGCACAAACTATTGTTCGGAAAGTAATTCCGTTTTTTTTTGCGGAAATGAAAGACAGTTTTCGTATAATAAACAAATGTTTTGCTAAATTATATGTATATTGGCCGTTCTGGTCCAACACCTTTCGCCATATTTCTGGTTGTAGCATAATTCCACGCTTATAAAATTCTTGGTTTTTGCGAGGCAAAAAACTGATCGAGGTGGTTTTCGACCTCCTCATTTGATTTGAAGATTTTACCGCCTAACAAATTTTGGAGTGACCGGAACAAATAGTAATACGATGGTGTCAGCTCTGGAGAATATGGTGGGTGTAGCATTGTAAACCATCCAAGCTATAAAAGGTTTTGGCGAGCGACCAAACTTGTGTGAGGTCTCCCGTTGTCTTGGTGAAACACTAAACATTTCCTATTGATTAGTTCTGGCCTTTTCTGTTGAATTATATCATTCAGTTTGTAGCTGATGACAGTGGACTTCCGAATTAATCGTTGTTGTGCATCACCTTTTTTTGGTGAATATCGGCTTTGGAAATGGTTTGATCTTTTAAGCTCCATGACCTCTTGCATTTGACGTTTTTGTATACAACCCATTTTTCGTCCCCAGTGATGATGCGTTTCGCAAGCGGATCCTTTTCGTGGCGTTTGAGAAGCGAATCGCAGACGTCAATGCGGCGACACACATTTCTCTCTGTAAAAACACGGGGAACCCATACATCGAGCTTCGAGGATAATCCCAGGCCTTTCAAGTGGCCATAAACTGTTGAATTTGATAAATTTAACCTCAATCCGATCTCAAGTATTGTTATTCGCCGGTTCGCATCAACTAATGTCTTTTTGGCGTCTTTATCAGCTTCAACCGGCCTTCCCGAACGTGGTGCTTCTTCAACATTAAAATTGACGGATCAATATTTAGAGAAGCAGTTCCTGCACTGGCATACTGTTAACACACATTCTCCATACACATCGGTCAATTTCTTTGTGGCTTGAATAGCATTTTTACCCTTTCCGTAGTAAAACAGTGAGATGTGTCGAAAATTCTGCTTATCGCTCTCAGTAGTATGTTTATGCCGCTTCTAGCTCAATTATTCCATACAAAATTTGGTGCATGCCTGCTTCTTCTTGTTCCTTTCATTTGTATTGCTTTTCAAACGAATGATTGGACGGACAGAATGAGGGTACACGTTTCGTCATCTACATCCCAGAGTACAAGTAGACTGTAATGTTAAAATGTATATACGTATGTACGAATGTTTGGACGGACAGAATGAGTGTGTGCGTAACATGTAATGTGTATGATCGTTTTTTTTTTTTTTAATAGTAAATTCTTGGCACGTATTGCTCATGATCACAGGTAGAAGAAATAGAAATATAAACTAATAAGAAAGGTTAGGTTGGTTGTGCGGTTGTTTTTAATTTGATGAGAAAGAAATGTATAGTTGTGCCTGTGGGTTTTTTTTTCACGCATAAGTATAAGTAATATCTGTTTTCACATAATTGAATTTACTGATTGATCTACAACACCCCAGAGTATAAATAGACTTGTTTTTAAGGATTTAGAATTTTTTAGTTTTACTGTTTTAAATAAATGAAATTATACAATAATGAGATTAATTAAAACAAATTAGTTTTTTATTTTTTGAAAATTTTATTACATATTTCTTTTTTCAGATTTTTACAGATTCGAATTTAAAAATACGTTTATACAGATTAAATAGCTTAAGTGTTAACAAATATTGTGTATAGAATGTTTGACATCGACAAATGTTGAAGGATTGTGAATAAGTATTTTCACAATAATACAAACGTATGACATATTAATACATAAAAATTAATTACTTATTTTACTAATGTTACATATTCTTAGTTCATTTATAAGTTTCATAAATAAATCTAAATGTTTTATTAATAGTTCTTCCAATTCAGCTGATGTTACCATTTTTGTTCCCCTTCTTTAAAAATTTAATAGTAGGTTGTGTTAGTGCGGGACGATGTACTCTGAATTATTTCATTTTAATTTATATTTATTGAATAAAAATTTTAAACACAAGTGCCCACAATTAAATGTATTAAAGTTTTGTTTTCGTTCATAATTATATTCAATAGGAAATTTTAAGTAGTTGACAATCTCAAGTGGTGGTTGTAAGTTTCCAAAGCTATCAAAGTATTCTTTATAGTTGTGGTTTTTATAATATGCTACCCAATGTATTCCCATACCATTTGAATCATCTAAGTTAACAATGCCACATTCTTGTTTGAATGGTTTTTTAGGTAAAGAATCACGCATGAAAACACCCCTAAAATGTTTGAGATGTCTTCCATATTTATTCAAATCCAAATCTGTTAATGGGCGATTAGGAAGGTTATCTAATAGTTTTTTGGAGCTGGACTATAGTAGAGACCACATCCAGTTTTATATGGTTTGAGGTACAACCCTTTACCCATTGCAATTGATTCCATATATCTATTATGACGGTTAGCTTCAGCCAATTGTTCTTTTCCATTTTTGATAGCATTTACTGCTTTGACAATAGCGGATCCTCCACTTGCCAAACCACCAAGCGCTGACAATGCTGTTAGTACGGGAATAAGTGGAAGAAATCCTCCAATTTTCGGTACAGGTATAACTCTCGGTATTATAATGTCTGCTCGCTTTTTCCCTTTAAAATTTGAATGAATAGCCTTTTGAGCTATTTTAACAGCATCATTTATATCAAGGGGTTTCTGTTCTTTCAATTGTTTTAAAGTTTTTCTCACAGTAGCTGTGAATAATTTCTTATTACACTTATTCATTTTTCCTTTTCTTTTCTTATGTCTCTGCTCCTTCAAACCTAATCCAAATTTCACTTTAGCTTTCATAGCGTTTGTCACAAACCACGCGTTAGCACGTTCTTTAATATCACTATCTTTAGATTTAACTCGTTGCCAGGCTTTTTCAGCTAATATTTGATCTGCTTGATGTCTTGTGTCTATATCTTTTGATTGTGAATATGCAATATCGTGCTCTCTACAAGTTGCGTCTAATAAATTTATACCCTTATCTCCTCTTGCTAAACGTTTTTCAAGTTTTGTACCAGGTCCACAAAACTGATAACCAGGTAGATGTAATTCAACAGGTACTTTATTTATTAAGTTGTTTACAAATCCTCTTCTCATCTTACACTGGCTGAGGTTTTGTTTTGACTGTAGATTATAACAAATTTTTTTTCGTTACTTTTATACCTCTTCGCAAAAATAACTGAAATCAAGACGATCTCCTATATATACAGCAATTTATGTTAATTTTTTGATATTGATTTTGATCTGCTTTTTATCTGATCACGATCTACTTTACATCTGATCACGATCTGCTTTGTATCTGCTCACGATCTATTTTATATCTGATAACGATCTACTTTTTTGGTTTTGTCTATTTTATTTTAATTTTTTTTATTTTTTTTTTGACATTACCATGTTTTAGGTATACATGTTCTACCTCAATGTTTAAATTGTTTATTTGATCAGCTAGATCATCATATATTTGTGTTATATGTTTTTCGATTACGATATTTTTGTTTTTATGGTTATATTTATAAAAACTTTCTCCAAATTTATTAATATAAGACATTTCTTTCACTCTTCTAATAAATTATGTTAGCTTCTTTAAGTTCTTCGATAATAGAGATTATTTCGTTTTGATGATTGTTGTGACCAGAACCTTCCGATGAAAGAAGTAAACGTAGTCTGTCAACTAATTCATTAGGATCATCCCAATGTATGTAATTTGATCTCAGATTATTTTGTAATTTTAGCATTAAACCACTGCCTTTTGTTAAAATGTTTGTTGTTGTTTCGAATAAACGTTTAATTATTCGTATATATTTGAAGGCTCGTGTTCCTTTCACTTGTTCATTAGGTTCATAGCGACGTTTATGTGCATTGGTATTAATTAAAATCTCTTTATATTTTTTCAAATCATTTTTAGAATAATGGAGAGGTTTTTTATGAAATACTAGTTCAAATAATCCAGGCGTCATTTTCAATTTCATATTCCCTATCTGCATAGTATTATCTCTATTAAATATTAATTTTTCCTTGCCATATCTCCAACTACCGTCTACATCTTGATTAAAACCATAAATTTTATCCAATTGCTTATTATTAATAAGTGTTTGTATATTTTCAAATAATGGAGAGCTTTTCGTCAGCTTTAAACATTGTTTTCTTTCCAAGTTCTTGATACATGTACTTGATACAGGTCTATTATGGTCATAGTTTTTTTCACCATCATTATCATCAGTTGAAATATTTTCATACTGAAAATCGTTATTATCACCGTTTACATCATCATAATCATCGTCATCATCAATAGTGTTGTCTATATCTTTATGCTTATCTTCAAGTTTTCCGATGATTTCATTATCACCATTTACGTCATAATAATCATCATCATCATCAATAGTGTTGTCTGTATCCGTATGCTTATCTTCGAGTTTTCCAATGATTTCATTATCACCATTTACGTCATAATAATCTTCGTCATCATCTATAGTGTTGTCTACATCCTTATGCTTATATTCAAGTTTTGGGATGTTTTCATTATCATCATTTACATCATCATGATCATCATCATCATTAATAGTGTTGTCTATATCCTTATATTTATATTTAAGTTTTCCAATGATTTTTTTAAGTGGTTTTGTTATTGGTTGAAAGGTATCTTCTAATAAATTAACTCTATCTATTTGATTCAGTTTAATATTTTTTAACTTTTTCTTTAGAACAGCCCTTGTCTTTACAAGATCTTCCAACACTTTATTATGGTAATTTTTAGACATTATAATAATTTTTTTTTATTGAATTTGATCTGGTTATGATCTGCTCGCTATCTGATTATGATCTGCTTTGTATCTGATTACGATCTGCTTTATATCTGATCACGAACTGCTTGCTATCTGGTCACGATCTGATTTATACCTGATCACGATCTGCTTGATGGCTTGTGTCTATATCCATTGATTTTGAGTACGCTATATCGTGCTTTCTACAATCTACATCCAATAAATTATTCCTTTATTTCCTTTATTCTTGCTATTCGTTTTGAAGTTTTGTATCAGGTCCACAAAACTGATAAACAGGTGGATGTAATTCAACATATAATTTGTTTATTAAGTTGTCTACAAATCTTCTTCCAATCTTACACTGATTAGGTGTTTTTCTTTTGACTGTAGTTTATAACCATTTTTTCATTACTTTCATACCTCTTCGCATGAAACACTATACCTGCTATACCTGCTATACCAGCTATACCAGCTATATCAGCTATACCAGCTATACTAGCAAGCTGTACAATCTATACTAGCTATACTAGCAAGCTGTACAATCTGTACTAGCTATACTAGCAAGCTGTACAATCTGTACTAGCTATACTAGCAAGCTGTACAATCTGTACTAGCTATACTAGCAAGCTGTACAATCTGTACTAGCTATACTAGCAAGCTGTACAATCTGTACTAGCTATACTAGCAAGCTGTACAATCTATACTAGCTATACTAGCAAGCTGTACTAGCTATACTAGCAAGGTGTACTAGCTATACTAGCAAGCTGTACAATCTGTACTAACTATACTAGCAAGCTGTACTAGCTATACTAGCAAGCTATACAATCTGTACTAGCTATACTAGCAAGCTGTACTAGCTATACTAGCAAGCTATACAATCTGTACTAGCTATACCTGCTATACCTGCTATACCAGCTATATCAGCTATACCTGCTATACCAGCTATATCAGCTATACCAGCTATACCTGCTATACCAGCTATACCAGCTATACCTGCTATACCAGCTATACCAGCTATACCTGCTATACCAGCTATACCAGCTATACCTGCTATACCAGCTATACCAGCTATACCTGCTATACCGGCTATACCTGCTATACCAGCTATACCAGCTATACCTGCTATACCAGCTATACCAACTATACCAGCTATACCAACTATACCAGCTATATCAGCTATACCAGCTATATCAGCTATACCAGCTATATCAGCTACTCCAGCTATACCAGCTATACCTGCTATACCTGCTATACCAGCTATACCAACTATACCAACTGTACCAGCTATACCAGCTGTACCAGCTGATGTAGCTATACCAACTGTACCAGCTATACCAGCTGTACCAGCTGATGTAGCTATAGCTGGTATAGCAGGTATAGCAGGTATAGCTGGTATAGCTGATATAGCAGGTATAGCAGGTATAGCTGGTATAGCAGGTATAGCTGGTATAGCAGGTATAGCTGGTATAGCAGGTATAGCTGGTATAGCAGGTATAGCTGGTATAGCTGATATAGCTGGTATAGCAGGTATAGCTGATATAGCTGGTATAGCAGGTATAGCAGGTATAGCTAGTACAGATTGTATAGCTTGCTAGTATAGCTAGTACAGCTTGCTAGTATAGCTAGTACAGATTGTACAGCTTGCTAGTATAGCTAGTACAGCTTGCTAGTATAGCTAGTATAGCTTGCTAGTATAGCTAGTATAGATTGTACAGCTTGCTAGTATAGCTAGTACAGATTGTACAGCTTGCTAGTATAGCTAGTACAGATTGTACAGCTTGCTAGTATAGCTAGTATAGATTGTACAGCTTGCTAGTATAGCTGGTATAGCTGATATAGCTGGTATAGCAGGTATAGCAGGTATAGTGTTTCATGCGAAGAGGTATGAAAGTAATGAAAAAATGGTTATAAACTACAGTCAAAAGAAAAACACCTAATCAGTGTAAGATTGGAAGAAGATTTGTAGACAACTTAATAAACAAATTATATGTTGAATTACATCCACCTGTTTATCAGTTTTGTGGACCTGATACAAAACTTCAAAACGAATAGCAAGAATAAAGGAAATAAAGGAATAATTTATTGGATGTAGATTGTAGAAAGCACGATATAGCGTACTCAAAATCAATGGATATAGACACAAGCCATCAAGCAGATCGTGATCAGGTATAAATCAGATCGTGACCAGATAGCAAGCAGTTCGTGATCAGATATAAAGCAGATCGTAATCAGATACAAAGCAGATCATAATCAGATAGCGAGCAGATCATAACCAGATCAAATTCAATAAAAAAAAATTATTATAATGTCTAAAAATTACCATAATAAAGTGTTGGAAGATCTTGTAAAGACAAGGGCTGTTCCAAAGAAAAAGTTAAAAAATATTAAACTGAATCAAATAGATAGAGTTAATTTATTAGAAGATACCTTTCAACCAATAACAAAACCACTTAAAAAAATCATTGGAAAACTTAAATATAAATATAAGGATATAGACAACAATATTAATGATGATGATGATCATGATGATGTAAATGATGATAATGAAAACATCCCAAAACTTGAATATAAGCATAAGGATGTAGACAACACTATAGATGATGACGAAGATTATTATGACGTAAATGGTGATAATGAAATCATTGGAAAACTCGAAGATAAGCATACGGATACAGACAACACTATTGATGATGATGCTGATTATTATGACGTAAATGGTGTTAATGAAATCATCGGAAAACTTGAAGATAAGCATAAAGATATAGACAACACTATTGATGATGACGATGATTATGATGATGTAAACGGTGATAATAACGATTTTCAGTATGAAAATATTTCAACTGATGATAATGATGGTGAAAAAAACTATGACCATAATAGACCTGTATCAAGTACATGTATCAAGAACTTGGAAAGAAAACAATGTTTAAAGCTGACGAAAAGCTCTCCATTATTTGAAAATATACAAACACTTATTAATAATAAGCAATTGGATAAAATTTATGGTTTTAATCAAGATGTAGACGGTAGTTGGAGATATGGCAAGGAAAAATTAATATTTAATAGATATAATACTATGCAGATAGGGAATATGAAATTGAAAATGACGCCTGGATTATTTGAACTAGTATTTCATAAAAAACCTCTCCATTATTCTAAAAATGATTTGAAAAAATATAAAGAGATTTTAATTAATACCAATGCACATAAACGTCGCTATGAACCTAATGAACAAGTGAAAGGAACACGAGCCTTCAAATATATACGAATAATTAAACGTTTATTCGAAACAACAACAAACATTTTAACAAAAGGCAGTGGTTTAATGCTAAAATTACAAAATAATCTGAGATCAAATTACATACATTGGGATGATCCTAATGAATTAGTTGACAGACTACGTTTACTTCTTTCATCGGAAGGTTCTGGTCACAACAATCATCAAAACGAAATAATCTCTATTATCGAAGAACTTAAAGAAGCTAACATAATTTATTAGAAGAGTGAAAGAAATGTCTTATATTAATAAATTTGGAGAAAGTTTTTATAAATATAACCATAAAAACAAAAATATCGTAATCGAAAAACATATAACACAAATATATGATGATCTAGCTGATCAAATAAACAATTTAAACATTGAGGTAGAACATGTATACCTAAAACATGGTAATGTCAAAAAAAAAAAAATAAAAAAAATTAAAATAAAATAGACAAAACCAAAAAAGTAGATCGTTATCAGATATAAAATAGATCGTGAGCAGATACAAAGCAGATCGTGATCAGATGTAAAGTAGATCGTGATCAGATAAAAAGCAGATCAAAATCAATATCAAAAAATTAACATAAATTGCTGTATATATAGGAGATCGTCTTGATTTCAGTTATTTTTGCGAAGAGGTATAAAAGTAACGAAAAAAATTTGTTATAATCTACAGTCAAAACAAAACCTCAGCCAGTGTAAGATGAGAAGAGGATTTGTAAACAACTTAATAAATAAAGTACCTGTTGAATTACATCTACCTGGTTATCAGTTTTGTGGACCTGGTACAAAACTTGAAAAACGTTTAGCAAGAGGAGATAAGGGTATAAATTTATTAGACGCAACTTGTAGAGAGCACGATATTGCATATTCACAATCAAAAGATATAGACACAAGACATCAAGCAGATCAAATATTAGCTGAAAAAGCCTGGCAACGAGTTAAATCTAAAGATAGTGATATTAAAGAACGTGTGGTTTGTGACAAACGCTATGAAAGCTAAAGTGAAATTTGGATTAGGTTTGAAGGAGCAGAGACATAAGAAAAGAAAAGGAAAAATGAATAAGTGTAATAAGAAATTATTCACAGCTACTGTGAGAAAAACTTTAAAACAATTGAAAGAACAGAAACCCCTTGATATAAATGATGCTGTTAAAATAGCTCAAAAGGCTATTCATTCAAATTTTAAAGGGAAAAAGCGAGCAGACATTATAATACCGAGAGTTATACCTGTACCGAAAATTGGAGGATTTCTTCCACTTATTCCCATACTAACAGCATTGTCAGCGCTTGGTGGTTTGGCAAGTGGAGGATCCGCTATTGTCAAAGCAGTAAATGCTATCAAAAATGGAAAAGAACAATTGGCTGAAGCTAACCGTCATAATAGATATATGGAATCAATTGCAATGGGTAAAGGGTTGTACCTCAAACCATATAAAACTGGATGTGGTCTCTACTATAGTCCAGCTCCAAAAAACTATTAGATAACCTTCCCAATCGCCCATTAACAGATTTGGATTTGAATAAATATGGAAGACATCTCAAACATTTTAGGGGTGTTTTCATGCGTGATTCTTTACCTAAAAAACCATTCAAACAAGAATGTGGCATTGTTAACTTAGATGATTCAAATGGTATGGGAATACATTGGGTAGCATATTATAAAAACCACAACTATAAAGAATACTTTGATAGCTTTGGAAACTTGAGATTGTCAACTACTTAAAATTTCCTATTGAATATAATTATGAACGAAAACAAAAATTTAATACATTTAATTGTGGGCACTTGTGTTTAAAATTTTTATTCAATAAATATAAATTAAAATGAAATAATTCAGAGTACATCGTCCCGCACTAACACAACCTACTATTAAATTTTTAAAGAAGGGGAACAAAAATGGTAACATCAGCTGAATTGGAAGAACTATTAATAAAACAATTAGATTTATTTATGAAACTTATAAATGAACTAAGAATATGTAACATTAGTAAAATAAGTAATTAATTTTTATGTATTAATATGTCATACGTTTGTATTATTGTGAAAATACTTATTCACAATCCTTCAACATTTGTCGATGTCAAACATTCTATACACAATATTTGTTAACACTTAAGCTATTTAATCTGTATAAACGTATTTTTAAATTCGAATCTGTAAAAATCTGAAAAAAGAAATATGTAATAAAATTTTCAAAAAATAAAAAACTAATTTGTTTTAATTAATCTCATTATTGTATAATTTCATTTATTTAAAACAGTAAAACTAAAAAATTCTAAATCCTTAAAAACAAGTCTATTTATACTCTGGGGTGTTGTAGATCAATCAGTAAATTCAATTATGTGAAAACAGATATTACTTATACTTATGCGTGAAAAAAAAACCCACAGGCACAACTATACATTTCTTTCTCATCAAATTAAAAACAACCGCACAACCAACCTAACCTTTCTTATTAGTTTATATTTCTATTTCTTCTACCTGTGATCATGAGCAATACGTGCCAAGAATTTACTATTAAAAAAAAAAAAAACGATCATACACATTACATGTTACGCACACACTCATTCTGTCCGTCCAAACATTCGTACATACGTATATACATTTTAACATTACAGTCTACTTGTACTCTGGGATGTAGATGACGAAACGTGTACCCTCATTCTGTCCGTCCAATCATTCGTTTGAAAAGCAATACAAATGAAAGGAACAAGAAGAAGCAGGCATGCACCAAATTTTGTATGGAATAATTGAGCTAGAAGCGGCATAAACATACTACTGCTCTCCATATTGAAAAGGCGCCAACCAAATACTATTCCGTAGAAAAATATTGGAATTTTTCACACACAAGCCTTGCTAAATGAGCTCTCAGAGCATTTAAAAATTATAAGGCTTAAGTGTGAAGTTGGGTGCAAAACAATACAATGAAATCCTCTGTCAGGAAGAAACGAAATTACTTTCCGAACAACCCAATACAAATGAGAAGAACAAAACAATTCCAATCATAAACTTTCTCACGACATAAAATAAACTTAAAAAAAGGAAATTGTTGATTTAAGATGAGTAGCAAATGACTGAAAAAAGTACACAAAATTTAGGAAATAAATACAATGGCTTTTGACTCACATACACACTGTAAAACGCAAAAACACAGAAGGAGGGAGAACGGCTGATATGCGAGATCAGTTGCTTAGTTGTATCATACAACTTGTAAATATATCTTTATATATGCGTATACCGCAAGGAAACTGAAAATGAAAACAGGAAAGTTAACAAAAATGACAGGCTATTTGTCATTCAATCCCAAGAGAGGATTCCTATCATCATACCATCAGCCTCCTCTATACTCAATGGCTTTGTCAGTACATATATGTGTTTTCTTATTATATTTTCGTTTTGCTTGGCTGTCCGTATTGCTGTCTGGTGCTGATGCTGGGCTGCGCTAATATTTTAATACCCATGAGACTTGCTGTGCAAATTAGATTTTTTTTAAGGTTTTATAAGCAAATAACTACACAATATGCTTCGGATAACATATTAACATGAAAGTGCGTTGACATGTGTTGTAAGTTGACAACTGTACTGCTTAACATTTATTTGTTTATTTAATGTTCCATACATTAAATATTAAAATTCAATGTCTAAACTGAAAGAAATTATTTATACTTTAAAAACAACTAAAGAGAAAAATAATTTTTTCAAAAAAAAAAAAAAAATTTTAAACATGCCTAATTGCAAATAATAGCAGATGAAGATGTAAAAATGTATTAACGTTCGTTGTTTTTACATTTTCTAAAGATTAAATAACAAGACATCTACAAGCCATTTCAAAACTTGATCCCATTATAATATCGGAGCAATCTTTTGGGGCAACTGATGAAGGAACACATCTTTGCGATGCTCTGTTAATAAAAAAAAGAAAAAACTAAAATACAGCTTAACAATCAACGTAAATAATTGCAAACAGCGTATATTTTCTCAGTGAAAATTGCTTAACATTATTTCGCCTTCTTTTCTTTTTTCTGGGTGTCGCTTCTTTGCTGGTGCATACTTTAACACATTTTCTATTTTAATTCTATTTCTTACATCTCCATGAGAAATTTTGAAATTTTTACCACCTGCAGACATACTTTGGAGTGACCTATTTGTTTTGCTGTAGAAATGTTTCCTTTTAGCATATTGTCAGAACGATTTGTTTATTCAACTTTCAACACCTCTTGTTTAATCCTTCATTGCATTTCTCTGATGAATTGTAATTGGATTTTAAAGAATTGTTCACTTTGAGTTGATGAAGAAATCAAGATAAAGAGAGTTTTTGTGGAGTCTTTAAAGATTTCGATATTTTCATATAATAAGACAGTTTAAGTTTCCATGCCTAAATTTAAATACGCAGATTCCTGGTCAATTTTGTGGAAAACTATGTCCATAATAATTATTAATCTACGTAGTCGGTAGAGGAAGTCGCCGTAGTTTAGTATGTAGTGTGTAGCTTCGGCGACTTTCTCTCAATAAATTTCTGGCAAAACTTCTGAGAGTAAATAAAATTGTCATGAAAAGTTTATCAAAAATCTGTAGTTCGGAGTCGACTTTAAACTGTATGTCCCGTCACTCATGTATAAAATTAACACACACAACATAAGTGGTGTGAGAAACTAGGTCGTAATCCTGACTGAAGGGTTGTAATGACCAATTATGCATGTATGTGTTATGATTCATTATAACATAAAAGATGGACATTTTACTATTTACTATAAGTCGAGCTCATACATACTTGATTAGGGAGAATTAAAGATTTCCAATGAAATAAATTAGAACTTCAATACTAATTTTTAAACAAATTAAGTCCAACAATGGGACAAGTATTTTATGAAATGTTTCCCTTTCATTTCATTTATAGCATCATTTGTGGCCAATATTCCATGACGTAATTTCTAAAACTTTGTAAATTACTTGCGGAAGTTATTAAAACTTAAGACATATTCTATAGAAGACAAGAAAATAAATTCACGTTGCCAACAAAAGAATAAAAAAAACTGCATTTTTCATTCTGACATTTACAAATGGGTTCTTGAAAAGAAAGTCATTGTCACCAGTGCATTGAGAAATCAAGATGTAGAAAAGTGTTAATTGAGGCATATTTAAGATTAATATTTCACAATGAGCAAGCCAGGGTTATTCATAAAAAGACGAATGATATTCAGTTTTATATTATATTCTGTTGTTATGTTTTTACCTTTTTAAAAACGTTTAAAATATGAGTTCGTTGATTGCATACAAAACAAACACAAATATGTGTTGAGTTTCAATTAAACTCTTTATTGTACGAACTACTTTTGTGTGCCACCGTTTACAACTTGACGAATACAGCAATAATTGCTTGTTCGCTATTCTTCTTTGCTTACAACGCAGATTTTTTCAACAGCGATCTTCAAACCACGACTGTTCTCTTCACACGCAACGCGTCTTCACACAAGACTGACTGAATTCTTACTACTGGTTGCCTGATTTGTCTTGCCTTTTTATATGACCATATGAAGAAACTTGAAGTCAAACATTTGGGGTTTCGCATTCTCGAGAACTCTTTAACGACTTGATTGTTGTTTGTGTATTTTGTTCACATTGTTTGTTGTAGCGTCCTCGCTTACTTGTCTATCCCCTTTCCCCTTTATGATGTTGTTGGTTTAATTGTCACAAGTTCGTTGTATGTGTTTGTGTAGCTTTTGCTTTAATGTTAAACAATGTACACCGTTTCAATTTTTGTAACACTATTATATTTGATATTCACTTACCGACACAAAATTCTTGTTTTATAGATTTTCTATGTTAAATTTTTATTTATTTATTTATTATATCTTTGTTAAATATTTTCAATAATAAAACAATTTTTTTTTATTAAATTTCCATGAAATGTATTTGCCATGTAGTTTTTAATGCAATTTAAATGTTTAACATTTTTTTGTAGCATAACTTTCCTTTTGTTGTTGCGTTCCTGTATGAAAACAACTTATGTTTAATACTAAGCAGCTGTACGGTGAAATACGGTGAAGTCGCCGTGGTGTAGTAGGTAGTGTGTTGGCTTACTATTCGTAAAGCCCGGGTTCGTATCCCAGGTCAGACATCAAAAATGAAATATGAAAAATAAAAATATTTCTTCGGCGACTTCCTCTCAGCAGATTTCTGGCAAAAACTCTGAGAGTAAAATAAACTGCCATGAAAAAGTTTTCTCAAAATTCTGTCGTTCGGAGTCGACGTTAAAACTGTAGGTCCCGCCACTCACGTATAAAATTAACGCACACAACATGAGTGGTGTGAGAAGCTAGGCCGTAATCCTGACTGAAGGGGTTGTAATGGCCAATTATGTATGTATGTATGTACGGTGAAAACAAACATTGAGTGACTTTACATAAACGTCCTTTTAAATTTTTAATTTAAAATTTAAAATTTGCAACTTTGACTGTTCAGAATGAAATAAAATAGCATCAAGAAAGAAAAAAAAAACACTTTTATTAGCTGCAGTTTTGTACGGCGTATTCTTCGTTCTGTTAATATTGTTGTAATTGTCTATTGTTGGGTTTGTAGTATTTGCAAAATAGTTGATATTCTCTCCACAAAATACAATTATTCACCTCCTTTTTGTAAAGAAAATCAGCACAAAAGATTTCTGAATTGTAAAAGGCAACAAAAAGTCACATCAATTTCAAACAGAATAGTATTGCTCTAAAGATTAACATTAAAAGAGAGAATTGAGAAAACATAATACTGCAGAGTTTTAAACTAACGTGCACAGATAGTAAATTTAATTTAATTTCAAAGTCTGCAACTACAGTATAGAAATTACCCCTTTTAATATATGTCTATCCCGTATCATTTTAGCTACCACAGCTGCTTTAGCTTCAGTTTATGTAAACCAGAAAGTTTTTTATGAAAGATTATTTCAATAACGCAATTCAATACCCTTTCTTCACTTTTCTTTGAATTCAAAAAAAAAATAATTTTTATTATAACTGTTTTTTTATTTTTTATTTAAATGCAAGAATTACGACTATTGCTGATACCATCCATATGTACATAGCTGCCAGATTTGACGATTTATCGTCATTTTGACGATTTTGTGCTCCAAAAATATTATATTGACGATGTGACTAGTTATGCCCTTATTTTGACGATTTTTGGAAATTAAAAATTTACATCATATTCTTTATTTTAGCACATTAAAAGCTTTGTATTTACTTAATCACAAGGTGTAAAGTGTTATATTTTTAAATTATTTGCGATGATTTTTCTGTATTTTACACCTTATTCATTCCTTAACAGCCAAAAAGTTACAACCTCTGCACGAAGGGAGTTCCAAATACGATTAGTTCGATTAAAGAACGAAATTTCTCTGTAATGTTCGATCCAGTGGCCAGTCGAGAAAGACAAGTGTTACGTAAGAAGATTCTCGGGAACAAGTCCCCTTATTTCGCTTGAGCAATTTCCGTGGTAGTAGAAATCGAACAGTGAAACACAAGCCACATTGCAACGATGCTCCAATAAATCAATGGAGTTCGATACCCTGCCATCATTAATTAGCAATTACCCCTCTCCTGTATGCGGTCGAAAAGTCTCAAAATAGACAATGAAACAGCGGCCTATACATGAGGGTTGTATTCCATTCTCTTTTGGATATAAGTGGTGTAAATAGTAAGAAGATCAGCTGAAGTATTTCTTGCACCGTCGTAAGAAGTTAAGGGAGTGAAAAATGTGTGCGTTTTAGCGAACATCATAATGAATTTTCAGGCGCAGAACGTAAAGAACTTCTGACTCTCTAATATTTACACCACCCACAGATTTAGATATGTTTAAATAAACTATACTGGGATAGATTGTTTAAACCTTAAATTTTTTTCCTGAAAATAAGACTTCTCGATTTTTGGAAAAAGATCAGAAATGAAAATAAGAGATGGTAGCTTTTAATTTCCAGCCTTGATTAAATTTATTAAAAAAATATCAGTATTATCACATTCTTCAGATAATGTATAGAAAGTATTAAGCCAAGTTAATTTAAATTAAACTAAATTACTTAAAACTTAAACTAAATTCCTTAGAAGTATTATTATATTAAAAGTTTTTTTTTTTATTTAAAAGTATATTATTTATTTTTTATTTTTATTATTTATTTTTTCTGATAATTTTTTTTACAATTCCCATTGAAATTTTTTTCTAATATTTGATGATTTGATGCATTATACATATATCTGGCAGCTAACATTATTAAATATTCTTTCTAACGGGCTCGGTGACGTATACTTTATATGCAATTGAAATATTCATTAAGTATACGCCTAGTGTGAGCTAATTCGTCACTAATTTATAATAAAAAAATTTACAAAAATTTACTACTTACACAATAATAAAATAAGTGATAGCTCAGGTTTGACAACGAATATTGAATATTGAAAAGCCAATTGTTTTAAAACGTTTAATAGAATAAATGCACTAAGCCCTTAAGCATAAAAATGGTATTTTCAATGAATTTTTTCTCCAATAGGAAGCGAAATGCCAGCCGATAATAGTTCATTCATACAATTTAAAGTCGACTACGACAGACAGAATTCTGAGAAACTTTTCATAACAACTTTATTTTACTCTCAGAGTTTTAGCCGGAAATCTGCTGAGACGAAGTCGCCGAAGAAATATTTTTTCATATTTGGTTTCCATAGAAATATCTGACCTGTGGTTTGAACCGCGGCCTCACATCTAATAATCCAACACACCACCTACTAGACTATGGCGTTTTAATAACACTGATGAGTTTCTAAATTATTATCTTCTTAATTGTTTACCTTACTTTAATTAAGATTGATTTGTAGTAGAGAACAATATACAGTCATGGACAGAAGTCTAAAAACCACATAACCACAAAACCATAAAAAACATTTCTTCTACATTTTGAGTCTTACAAACTTTTCCACACAAAATATAACCTTTTATTTTACTTAATGATTCATTCTCTTCAAGAACTAATCTTTAATCTCATCTTGATAATATTTGTCAAACAATCTGCTTTGACTCACTGCTATCAGGCCTAGAGTCAAATTTCAAGTGCAAGAATATTTCACTCTGCCCAATTTTCTACTATTTAACCTATAGCCCGTCGAAAATACAATAAGGAAAGGTTTTTGCGTTAAAAAATGATAATTAATACGTTTTTTATATTGGCTTGTTGGCTTATTAGATGTAAGGCCATGGTTCAAACCCAAGGTCAGACATCAAAACGAAAATAAAAAAAAAAATTTCGTTGACTTCCTCTTAGCAGATTTCTGGCAAAAACTCTGAGAGTAAATTAAAGTTGACATGAAAAGTTTCTAAAAAAAAATCTCTCGTTTGGAGTCGACTTTAAACTCTAGGTTCCGCCACTTACATATGTATACAAATTACCACACACAATATAAGTGGTGTGCGAAACTTTTAATCTTGACTGAAGGGTTGTAATGAGTAATTATTTATGTAACTAAATTGGCCTATATTGCTGTTATTAGACTGTTACCAAAATCTTAATGAAGTCAATGTCTCTTAAAAATTTATAGTATGGTTATTGTACTACACTGTATTCAAATAACAAAAGAATCCTTAGAACTTCAAGAAAAAATAAACTATAAGTATTTAATAAGCATTTTCACAACTTACAAACCATAAATAATGATAACCAAAGAATGAAAGAATAAAGAAGTGTGTGGTAAAAAGATTCTCAAAGATTCTTTCAGATTTACTGTACAGTTTTTGATAAAGCATTGTAGGCCAAAATTATTTCTTTAAAACAAAAAAGAGAAAATAACTGCCACTAAAAGTTTAAAAAAGTTTCTCAATATTGCAGTGTATTAAAAAGTTAAATAAGAAGCTTTTCTACTTCCCTTCCATTTCATTTATCCTTTCAGCACTAGTAACTTTAAATCTGGTAAAAACAAAAAATATTTTTAATTTTTTTTTGCTTTATTAAGTTTGAATTTCATTTAAAGATTACGGAAACCCTAATGTATAGTTTCATACTTAACCAAGCATTGACATGCATTCTGAGATACTTGGTTGAGTGTTTAAGCTTATAAAGAAGTATTGAGAACCAAAAAAAAAAAAAAAAAAAAAAATTAAAAACTACCAAAAAATTTTGTCTAGACTTGCATTAGCCATATAGAAACAGAGTCAATACTGTCTCTTTAGGGATTTCAAAAATTGTACAAGTAAAGATTATTGACATTTTATACGATAAATATGTATACATAGAGACACAAATTTAAACCAAAAATTAATATATAACCTGGAAAATAAATCTTTTTCTAAGTTATTATATGCAATGTTTAATATTTCATTCTGATTTTGTTTATATAATTATAAAGACATAAGCCAAATGAAGTGACAGTGATATGTAAAAGTAAGTATTGATCGACTTTCAATAGATTCTTTCCATAAAAATACCATATAATAAGTATTAATGTTTTCGAATTCATCGTAATCTAGTAGATAGTGTATTGGCATCTTAAACGTAAGGCCACGTTTCAAATACCAGGTCAGACAACTCAAAAAAAAAAAAACAAAAACGAAATATGAAAAAATATTTCTTCAGCGACATCCTCTGAGCAGATTTCTGGCAAAAACTCTGAGAGTAAATAAAATTGCTATGAAAAGTTTCTCAAAAAGCTGTCGAAAAGCTGAGAAAACACATACATACATACTTGGCCATTACAACCCTTCAGTCAGTTACGAACTACCTTCTCGCACCACTTATGTTGTACATAAGTGGCCGGACCTACATACACACACATTAAAAATTTGGCAAAAAAAAAAAAATACCGACAACACGTACGTACGAGCACTTGTGTATACACTGTTATTAAATATCGGGTTGTTCGGAAAGTAATTTCGTTTTTTCCCCAGCTGTATAATTAGTATATGTTTTGAGAGCTTATATAGCAAGACTTGTGTGTCCAATTAATTCTAAGCAGTAGTTTTTGTTGGTGCACTTTTAAATATGTAGAGCGATAAGCAGCATTTTCGACATATTTTACTGTTTTACTACAGAAAGGCTAAAAAAACTGTGCAAGCCAGAAAGAAATTGGCCGATGTTGTATGGAGAAGGTGTGTTGATAATACGCCAGTGCCAGAACTGGTTTGATAAATTTCGATCTGAAGATGCACCACGTTTGGGAAGGCCGGTTGAAGCTGATAATGGCGCAAAAATGGCATTGCATTGGAATTTTGATTCGAACCGTCGAATAACAACACGTGAGATCGGACTGAGGTTAAATTTATCAAATTCAACAGTTTATGACCACTTGATTGATATTATACGAAAACTGTCTTCCAATTCCACAAAAAATAAAAAAAAATCTAAATTACTTTCCGAACAACCCAATATATAAACACGGCAACGACAACTGAGACAAAGTGATGAAAAAAAGGTAAAAAACAAAAAGCGTATAAATGAGTCTGCTAAACAATAACATCATCAACTCGAGTGGCCATAAAATATTCATACGACTATGGAAAGTGTAATATAGTGGAGTGACTGCTGAACCCAACCAAACTGAGTTGAACTTTTGTGGCTGTGACTACGTCTAGCCTTAAAATTAATGGATTGTGTGCGTCAATTAATCTAGGGATCTGTCGCGGTTGGCTTTTATAACTCCTAGTAGGACAGAGCTTTTGCAGTATTATGATATTGTTTTATTTTTGTTTCACATCGCCTTTAGTTTTTGTATTTGTGCAACAGTTTTAGAGACATTCAAGTGTTTTTCTATGAGAAAAAAACAAAATCCACAAGGATTGAACAAATGTTTTACTCATTCTTCGAATGCTAGGAAAAACTATGTACGTATTTCAAAGCCACAATTAAAGTAGAAAACGTTAAAAATATTATAAATAATGTCAGCAATAAAATAAATATAATTTCGTAAAAAAGAAAAACAAATGTTTACGCATTGGGATATATTAAATATTTTTTTTTTATAAAACGTCGCATATGAACCATACAGGGGGACAATACTGAAAACAATGCCAGACAGACACTGGTACTGCTAAGCAGTAACGATGAACTAAAGTAAAAAAAAGAGAATAAAAATAAAGAAAAGCCTTTTGCTTTACAATAAAAAACCATAACGAAATTACTGAAACAGTGCGCTTCTAATGCAAAAAGGAACAGAGTTTGTATCATTAAATATACTTCTCAGTAAATAATGCAAACACTTGTTATTACAATTCAAATCACCACAGGTTGGTATACTTTTGAGTTTAATTTTTTAAGTTCAGAATGCTGCTAAAGTCACCGTTGTCTAGCGGATAGTGTGTTGGCTTATTATACGTGAGACGGTTCAAATTCCAAGTTTGACATCTCCAGCAAAGCGAAAATATAAAAAATTATTTTTTCGGCGGTTTTCTCTCAACAAATTTCTGATAAAAAATGTATGATGTAAACAACAACAATTGTTCTGTTTGTTATTCCTCTTTACACGCTTTGCGTAAACAATAACAATTGTTCGACAGATCTTTATAACGGAGATCTTCAAACCACAATTATTCTCTTCAAACACCGCGTCTTCACACAAGACTGACTGAATTTTTATTGACTCCGTTGCCTGCTTTGTCTTGCCTTTATATATGCCAACGAAAACTGTTTGATGGATGTTCTTGAATGCGAATCTTCATGGCTTCGCCTTCTCGAGATCTCTATAAACGTAAACGTCTTCACATAAGACTAACTGAATTTTTTCTGAACCGTTGCCTGCTTTGTCTTGCTTATTATATGGCAATGTAACCAGTGTGATGAATGCTCTTGAAGGCAAATGACTTCGTCTTCTCGATATATGTATCTATAAATGTAAACATGTTGTTTAAAATTATTCTTGCTTGTTATTTGTTGTATTAACGTTTATATTTATTCATGCAGTGTTTTTTTTTTGTAATGTAACAATTTATGTGTACTTGTTTATCACTTCTTTTATACTGGTGTTTTGTTGATATATTTTGGTTTACTTGCTTATCATGTAAACAAGTTCATTGTTTTTGTTTTTGTGGCTTTTGATTACAATGTAAACTATGTGAAAGCAAACACCGTTTCCATTTTGTAATAGTATATATAAAGATGTGTGTGTAAAATAATTTTTGAATAAAATTTATACAAATACATAGAATAATTTCATCTCTTAAACACACGATTACGTCAAAAGTAAAATTTCAGTTGCATTTAATTACGATTGTAGGAAATGCGACTGGCATACTTTCAATTTAAATTTAAATTTATAAGTGAGTAAAATCTTCATAAGAATCTAATATGAATTGTATATTTGCAGTTAAAGTATGCAATAACATTTGTAACGATGTGCTACATTTTACTTTAAATACAAAGAAATTAAAATTTCTGCAGTTCTGCTAAGAATGCAACGATACTCATTTAACAAATTTCATGTAATTTTTTTTAATGAAAAAATCTGGTAAAAGACACGCAATCAAAGTTTCAGAACGTTAATCTTCGTACAAGTTTGTATGTATGTATTTCAAGTTGTAAGTTGTATTTCATAATTCCGTATTCTTTCGTAATGTTGTAGTTTCTTGTTCTTTTATTTTACGTCAAGTGTTGCGCCATATTTCCGTGCGATGTTATATGAGCACAATGCGCAGTGGTGTAGTAAAATCTGTCGCATCATTATATTTTACATTCAGCGATTTAAGCCTTTGCTACATGTTACATGTCATATAGTATATGGAAGCGCTTATAATCTGTTCAAATTTAATTCATTTGTAATGAGGCGAAGTTCATGTGCCTTAAATAATATAACGGCATTATAAAATAGTTGTGCATAAAATATTTCATTTATAATAGGGAATAGGATTTCAGAAATTCTAGAAATTTTGCATACATTTTTTATAGTCAACACAATACATAAAGGATACCTTTTAAAACTTATACTCATACAACTGAGATCAGTGCATAATAAATACATTAACTTCAAGGTATTTTGTAATGGACTTGTACTAAAGCCCTAAGGTATATCGCCTTTCTCAAGTGTATTATTAATCATATGCTAGTAAGAAAGTGCTGTACAATGAACAAACACTGTAACAAAGGAAGTATTGCCATCCAACAAGCAAGAGTAGTGCAAGCAATAGTCTTGTGGACTATTTCGCAATATGAAGTAGTTTGATAATTCCGATTAATTTAGTTATAATGTTTAGTACTGTAATTCTCCTTCAGCTGTTATAGTAATTTTTTGAAAACTAAAGGCTCTTCTTCCGAGATATGGTAGCGAGTCCAATATCAGTCTCTCATCAGCCTTATTATTATCGCAATCTTTATTCTTTTCTGTGAAGTGATTGCAATGCTTCAGCATGTAGAGGATTATCCTCATTATCATTTTTACTGCTATTATTTTTCAAATGTACATTTCTTCTCTTGATTTCTTTTTCATCGGTTTACCATTTCAAAGATTCATTTTTATCTGTCACATACATACATACATAGATAATTGGTCATTGCAACACTTGAGTCAGTATTACGACCTAGTTTCTCACACCACTTATGTTGTGTATGTTAATTTTATACATGAGTGGCGGGACCTGCAGTTTAAAGTCGACTCCTAACGACAGATTTTTGAGAAACTTTTCATGGCAATTTTATTTACTCTCAGAGTTTATGCCAGATATCTGCTGAGACGAAGTCGCAAGAAATACTTTTTGTATTTTGTTGTAATGTCTGGCCTGTGGTATGAAGCCTGGCTTTACGTCTATTAAGCTAACACACTAAGTACTAGACCACGGCGACTTTTGCCACAGTTCTCCTTAATCACTATTTGCATTTGCAAGTATTAATAAATTCGAGACTATAATTCGCTGCCCAATTGAATAAGCCAATTTTAGTTGAAGATAAAAATAAAACTATTCATTTTTATGTGTCTTCAGACAATGCCAAGTAAATGCATTTTCAAAATGGCGTGTAATCAATTCAGAATTGACCTACAGGAGGCCTTTCCTGTATCGGACTGATGCAAAAGCGTTTACTACTAAGAGATGCCGTAAGTTTACAAACTTCACCTGTATTGGGTGACCTAGGACCATTTAAAGAAGGTACCACAAGCGACAGTCTTAGCCAATAGTATCATTATTACATATTTACATACAATTCCAGCAGTTTTGATAGGGAATTTTTTTTAACGAAAATGATTGAAGATTGATTGAAGATTTTGAAATTCCATATTTTCGATTTTAAGTTCCTTATTGGAGAGGGTGTAACTACTAGGGAGTCATAGTAAATGAATATTTGCAAAAACTGCGTATTTGACCTCAGCGATATTAATTTTTGAAAGTTAAATAAATTCTTTAATTATATTCGGTCTATAATTATATTGTTGCGAAAATGGAAATGGTTTTCTGCTTTTACATCGTTTAATATTAAAATTATAAAGAAACGCTACAAAAACAAAAACAATGAACTTGTTTACATGATAAACAAGTAAACAAAAATATACCAACAAGCACTAGTTAAAAAAAGGATAAACAAGTAAGCAAAAATGCTACAACAAACACTATAAGAAAAATTGTATAAAAAATACACAAACAACAATACTGAAACAACGATGTTTACATTTATAGAGATCTCGAGAAAATTCAGCAGAATGTTTACATTGCCATATAAAAGGTAAGGCAAAGCAGACAACGGAGTTAGTAAAAATTCAGTCAGTCATGGTTGGAAGATCTCCGTTACAAAGATCGAACAATTGTTATAATTTCATCAAAAGAGTGTAAAGAGGAATAACCATAAAGTTGTGAACACTATTAAAACTAAACACAAATTTATTTTTATATTTATTTGCAATCTACGAAGTCATACTTCAAACGTTTTTAAAAGGTAAAAACGAAACAGTATACTTATTGTGTTTAAAATTCTTTATAAAAATTGTTGATATTAATAATCCTTTTCGCTGTTCTATTACCAAACAAGACTCGTTCGGAATATTAAGTGTGACTTGTAGCTAGACTGTGTGTACAAGGGAGATATGTAGGACAAGTTCAATAAAACCTTAAATACGCTGAGCATTATAATGCCTACAGTAATAAGTGAAAAAACAACCATTCGGAGTAATAATTTATTAATAATAAAACAATTAAATAATTTTTTGAATTATAATTAAGAATAGAACTTCAAAGAAAATTGTTCTTATATATTTGTAAAAATTTATTAAAGCATTCATATTTTTAGTTCACTTTGGCAATTTACGGATTTTTCAATGAAAACGGGAAAAACTTCTAAAAATGTTTCTTTTATTTTATTTTGTTTTAAATGTTTTATTTTAAAGTAAATCTCAAATGAAGAAGTCGCCGTAGTCTAGTAGGTAGTATGTTGGCTTATTAGACGTAAAGACAGGGTTCGAGCCCCAGGCCAGTCATCAAGACAAAATAAGAAAAGTATTTCTTCGGCGACTTCGTCTCACCATATTTCTGGCAAAAACTCTAAGAGTAAATAAAATTGCCATGAAAAAGTTTCTCAAAAATCTGTCGTTCGAAGTCGACTTTAAACTGTAGGTCTCACCACTCATGTATAAAATTAACTCACACAACATAAGTGGTGTGAGAAACTAGGACGTTGTACAATTGGCCATCTCGACCTCCGGGTACTGTACTTGTCTTAATTGACAAGTACACATCCTCCTAACCTAACCTAAATCTCAAACGAAAATTCTTCAAAAACTTACGAGAGATTTTCACGAAATCGTCTCTTAGGGCATTATATTAATTGGGAGGAAACTATTGTGCTAGATTAAAAAAAGGGAAATGAATGAGTAATACAACAAACCCTTTACAAAAGGAATAATGAGCAAAATAACAATTTCTATAACTAGAACAAAGGCAAAAAAATTTGAATTTATTTTGCAGATGAAGAAAGTCGTGGAATTATTTTTTATAGTTAATTTTTATTTCACCGTTTTTATGCTCAGGCTAATTCAAGATATCCTAGAGGCAAAAGAGTAAATTACCTGTTTTTCCTCTTCTCAATTCATTACCCTTTATTTTACTGTTAAATTTCTACTGCTTATAAATGCATTTGTAAAGGATGATTTGGTTAACAATTTTTATCGTGACAGCCTAAATTGAAATCCTATTGCGAACAATTTTGTGGTTTAACAAAAGATAGCTTTGGAATAAAGATGAGTAGTCAGGGACTAATGAATTTCATACTGTATTCTTCAAATAAAGGACATTTTCTGCCTATTGCAGATTTCTTTATACACTTTATTTATGATATTGCGGGCCTTCAATTTAACTTATACTATGTTCAGCTATGCACTTTTATTGAGTCAATATTCGGTTAATTGAGTACAATATTTTAAGTGTTCACACATAATAATATACACCGTTGAGCTGCTTATTCATTCGAGAGCTGGCCAATTATGTTTATGATATAACGCTGGTATCATATAAATTTTAGGCAAACATAAGACTATCAAATCAATAAGTATTTGCAATATTCTCATATTTAAGCCTTTAACTGGCCAATTGTCACTTTAATTCCTGTTTCTTTTGTAGTGCAATATTTTTATTCAATTATCCACACATACATGTGTATGTATTATAATAAAAATAAATAATTACATGACATGTCACAACAACTTTTTTCCTCTCTGCGTTTGTATAACAAAATAAAAAACATGCATGAGTAGCGGAAAAAGCTGTTTTAACATTTGGTACTCTTTTATTCGTCATTTAGGAATTGTTCTCTCATTTTCGCTTGCAGTCTTGGTTGGGTTTGTGTTTGCGTTTGGGTTTGTAAATGTGATTTTGACCAGAATTGCATGCATGTGTTATTGCGAAAGTGTTATTTATTGATACAATAAATCCAACCGTGTTTCTCTTTCAATTTTAAACTGAAATTATATTCATTTTCCAATCTACTTTTATTTATTATTTTTATTTGTTTCCTATATTTCCACTTTGTTTATTTAGCTTTGGCATGGATATGTTGACATGCAAATATATACACACACATACATACAGTCGATCGCAAAAGTCTGGGTACCCCAATATATTTTAGCAATTTCATGAATGTTGAGCAATAAATTGATGTTTTTTGTTAATTTATTGCTATTTTCAAATGAAACAAAAACAATTTTAATATTTTTCACAAACCAAGAGATAAATAAGCAAAAGTAACTGCTGAAGCCATATTTTTGCACCGTAAAAGTCTAGGTACACCTAAGAAGAAATCAGAGTAAATTTAATATTTCAAAAGCGCAATATATTAAAATGTTCTCTTTGAATTTAGTATGATATCCCTTTAGGTCAAACACTTCATTCAACCCATTTGGCATTGAATGTACCAATTTTGTTTAACGTTTTCTGTTGACATTTGTCGTCATGGATGATGATGTGTATTAATTTTCCGTTCAGTTAAAAATTGCACGAAAACGTTAGCGTATTATTTTAATAGCAAATTTCAAATCTATATTCATTGAAATAATATTCGGCTAGAATAGCTAACTTTGCATTTCAAATCGTCTGTAATTTATGTTTTAGTTATTCCATTCTGCGACCAATGTCTTCCGAAAAGGTTACTGTTTAATATGCATTTTTAGCTGGCTGCATAGACATGTAATTTTTTTTAATAATATCATGCTATCAATGCACTACGCCCTAGCAAGAAAGAAATATTTTACATCTGGTGCTGGCACACATCCACAGAGTATTGTGCCACCACCACCATGCTTAACCGTCTCTATAGACCAAGCTCTTCATTTCTATTTCCTCCATACTAAAGTACATCCGTATTTTGACTCGCCTAAAGAAAACCCATAATCCAAAAACTCATTTGATATGCTTGCGTATGGAGGGAGAAAAACAAAGAACTCAATCCAAAGTACTAGTGTGAAATAGTTAAGCATGGCCTCGGTAGTACAATATTGTTGGCATGTGTGTCGGGAAATAATAAATGAGGGAGAGTATTTAAACATTGTAAAGAACAAATTTCCCAAAACTTCGAAATGTCATGAGTGAAAAAATGGAATTTAAGTTAAAAATATTCAAAATTTTTGATGGATCTTATGTTTTTATTGAAAAATGTGTCCTTTTTGCCGTTGTACCAACCACCGGAAGTTGACTAATGTTTGCGCAAAGCCAAATAACAATATTTGCGAAAAACGGAAATATTAAACTACTTTTTGGTAGTCGTTCAAACGTGCTAAGAGCAAATTCTCAAGTAAAAAAACAAGAACCTTAAACAATTTTTAAAATTTTTTAAATGAAAATTCATTTGATAAGATGACATATATATATAAAAAATATAACACGACTGTTATACGTTTTAAATAATAACTACGGTAATTTTTGTCCGATTTTATCAAACGAAGTGTCAATATCTTCACAATATAATGTACTTTCAGAATGTCGCCACTTGTTTTATATTTTTTAACTAAAATTTGCAATTGAGAATGGCTAAACTTGAAAAGATAAGAAAAAAATAATATATTCCAAGTTTACCCAATCAAAACTCATAACATATACGTTTGAACAAAATCTTTATATATACCGTTTTAAAGGCTAATCTCTCCCCTTTCGACAAAAAAACTTTGAATTCTTAAAATAAATTCAAACATATTTGGGTAATTAATAATTTTGGGTGAAAAGATAAAAAACCGTTTAAAAATATAAAAAAGTATTTTTGAGTTCTACTCAACCTAGTGAATAACTTATACTATTTAGTTACTCGGGAGTATTTTCGCTGTCGCACCGTGTTATTATTACAAATATTATTATAAAATTCATAAAATTGCCTTCACTTATTAGAGTACCTAGACTTTTGCTGTCCACTGTATAAAACACAAGAAAATCTGCGTAATGGAATTTATGATCAACTTCATAATGTACAGCAAGATATGTAGCTTTATGTGAAAGCTAGTTGCATGCAATATTGTAACGTATTTATTTATTAAATTTTATTTTGTGCACTCAAGGAGCACTATCAAATAAAAAGATCAATAGTTTTAACTAAGTGCAGCTGAACCGCACTATTTGGTTAAATTTTATTGATTGACTTCTTGAGGGAAAATGTCCCTTCTTTTATACTAAATTTTGGCTGATTTGACAATTCCAAATCAAACCCTTAATTCTAATACAATTTTGTATTGACTTAATACTATAACATATGTTTGTGTGTATATTATATGTTTAACTATATTATATTGGTTTGTGTGTGTAATAATTATGGGACAAGTGGATGTTATATGACACGCGCCTATTATCCACAATAATTCCCACGGTGAAGTGTAAAGAGAGACACACACGATCACCAGCAATGCCATACAACAACAACACACATACTACATATTATATGTAAACCAATGCAGTCGGCAGCCTGACAACAAAGTGTCAAATGATCGTCGCATGTGCGCGACGGTCAATAACATTGAGTCAAGTGGTCGCCGCTCATACGCAATTGGAGATTCTCTTGTTTTTGCATATGAAATGTTGTGCCAGTATTGACAACTGTAAAATCATGCTACACCTCCACCCTTTACAAGAATGTTCATATAACTTTTGTTCTATGGACATTCTTTTACACAACACAGTACAATGATTTTACGTCTATTTCAAATTATATTTTATTAGTGAACTTAAAATGTAAAGTATTTATTTAAATGACTAAGAATGTTTTACATATTAATCTTAATTTAACGTAATTCAATCTTAATATTATTTCTTATTTAATTTTAATATTTATTTTGTTTTTAATAAATGTTTAGTGATAAGTTTACTTATGTAGTTAAAAAAAATCTTATCTTAAAGTTTATTATTTCACTTTTCTGATCAGTTTAGTGTTATAATTAAAACTTATTTGTTATATAGCTTAAGTCTATTTTTATGAACTACTTGCTCTTTATTATTTTTCTTATCAACTATAGTTACATTATTTCTTAAATCTATATTTTTAATTGTGTATGGACCTTTATATGATTCCTCTAGTTTATGTCCTGTGTTATTCCTAAGTAAAACTAAATCTCCTATGTTAAAATTATAATCTAATATATCCTTATCATAGTTATTCTTCTGTTTGATTTTATTTATTTCTAATAAATGTTTTGCTCTCTTAAGTGCAAGTTCTAATCTAAATTTTTCCTCTTTGGCATAATCGTCAATATTGTATAGTGGAGTAACTGTGTCTACCTCATTGAAATCTTTGAAACTGTTTGGTACTTTGCTAAAAACCAATTCAAAAGGACAATAATTATGTACAGTTGATGGTGTTGTATTAAAACAATATGTGAAATACCTAATCCATTCATCCCAGTCATCTTTTTCTACAGATATGTAAGAACGTACGTATTCATTAAAAGTTCTATGACTTCTTTCTATTGTACCTAAGGTCTGGTGATGATGTGCTGTTGATGTTAGTTTCTCGATTTTCAACAAAGTGCACAATTCGTTTAATATAGAATTTTTATATTCTGTACCCATGTCCGAAATGAACGTCTTCATTGGGCCATAGGTAAGTACACAATTTTCGAATATCGCTTTTGCGATCGTCTTAGCCGATTTATTTGGTATAGGTATTGTTACCAGGTATTTAGTTAAGTCGCATATTAATGTGATTGCGTACTCATTTCCATGTTTTGATCTTGGAAATGGTCCAATTGTGTCTACATACACTGTATCAAACGGTTTGTTATTATCATCGGGCCTTTAACGTGTTTGGTAGTTTTCGTTATTTGACATTTGTGACATGCTTTTACATATTTAGCTATGTCCTTTGTCATATTTTTCTAGTAGTAGTATCTTTTTATTTTCTCTGCGGTTCTATATATGCCGCAATGACCTCCTTCGATAGGGTCATCATGATATTTCAGCATGACTTCTAGAATTTCCTTAGAATTCTTTATATCAAGTATCTTTATTTCATTTAAAAGCGCTATTTTAATTCTATTTAGTACCTTATTGCCCATATTTCTAAATTCATACTTTGAGACAAATTCGAAAATTTTCTCACTAGGTGCTACTTGTAGTTTATTGATATTTAATTTACTGGCCGCTTTCTCGAGCCTAGAGAAAAATTGTCCTAAGTCAAGTTCCTCTTTAGTAAATATATCATTTATATTTATGCTAGCTAATATTGATTTTCCCTCCTTTATATAGCATTTATTGGGATAAATCTTTAATTTGTAATACTTTCTGACGTCACTATTCTTAATTGGTACATATATTTTGGGCTCATTTAATACATCTGTTTTATTTGCTCTATGCTGATTATTTATCCTACTACTGTCTTTTTGCTTAGTCACTGACCTTGTCGTGACTCTCAACACGCGTGATACCTTTCTATTCATTTCCTTAAAATCTTCTATAGTAACTCGCGATAACGCTTCCGCGATATAATTGTCCTTCCCCCTAAGGTATTCAACTGTAAAATCATATTCTTCCAGATCTAGTCTCATTCTCGTTAATTTGGAACTTGGGTTTTTCATTGAGAACAGATAAGAAAGAGGTCTATGGTCAGTACGAACTAAAAAGTGTTTTCCATAGATATATGGCCTGAAATGTGTGATAGCCCAGTGTATGGCAGTTAATTCCTGTTCAATGGTTGATTTATTACTTTCACCCTTTGTAAATGTCTTTGAAGCGTAAGCTATAGGAAGTTGTCTACCCTGATGTTCTTGAGTTAAAACAGCACCGCATGCATGCTTGCTTGCGTCCGTTGTTATACAAAATTCCTTAGTAAAGTCGGGGTACTGAAGCAATGTTGGACTAATTAATGCTTTCTTTAAGTATCTAAATGCAAATTCGCAATCTTTTGTCCATTCAAATGGCACCCCTTTTCTGGACAATCGTGTAAGATGTCTAGAGTATTCGGAAGCATTTTTGATAAACCTTCGGTAATAATTACAAAAAGCGATGAACCTTTTTGCGCTATCCGCGTCCTTGGGTGTCGGATAGTTTTCGATTACCGAGTATTTACTATCATCTGGTAGTATTCCCTTATCAGTACACTTATGTCCAAGGTAGGTTACCTCTCTCATAAAGAATGAACACTTTTCAGGGTTTAGCTTAAGATTGTATTTACGACAGAGATAAAAACATCCTTCAAATTTGAAAGCATATGCTTTTCTGAGCATCCCAATACGACCAAGTCATCCATATATAGAAATGCTTGATCCGGCTTCAGACCACTGAAAGCAATTGTCATCATTCTTTGGAAGGAATTTGGTGCTATCTTTAAGCCGTAGGGTAGTCTAGTAAATCTGTAGGAACCATTGCTCGTAGAGAATGATGTCAAATTTCTTGAGTTTTTCTCTAATCCTATCTGGTGAAATCCCGACATCAAGTCTAAACAAGAAAAATACTTTGCTCTGCCAAGTTGGTCTAGAATATCATCAATTCTAGGCAATGGGAATTTATCCGATAACAATTTTTTATTTATTTGCCTGTAGTCTATCACAAGTCGCCATCTTTTCTCATCCGAACCCGGTAGTGATTTCTTTGGAACCAATAAAATTGGACTATTGTATTCCGAAAATGATGGTTCAACTATTTTATCATCTATCAGTTTTCTAACCTGTTTGTTAATTTCATCCTTATGCGAATGTGGTATACGATAGTTTTTTATGTATACCGGCTGTTTGTCATTCAATCTCAACTTTTGCTCATAGAAATTGTTAGTAGATATTGTTTCCGTTTCCAAACCAAAAATTTCACTATATTCTTTGCAAATTTTCGTTAGTGTTGGTTTAAATTGTTCTGGGAAGTTTTTCTTTAAAATATCCATAACCTTTGATTGTCTATTTTCAATTTTGTTTAATCTTTGTGTAATTACATTATAGTTAGAGATGTTTTCGGTTTTAATGCTATTCTGTTTGATTGAAATTATACTGTCATTAGTATTCAAAAAACGAATAAAAGCTTTGTTGGATTTAACTAGAATATTTGGTATAAAAACCCCTATTGTTACTTCCTGATTTGGTATCAATATTTCATTTTTAAGATTCTCAAATTTAATTTGTCTTATTACTTCTGACCTTGGTGGTAGTGTTATCTCATTATAATTATTTGTTATTGGTATGTCTATTGTATGTTGCAGATTAGAGGGTCTTAGAACAAGATAGTCATGTTCTTCATTGAAATCCAACACACAATTATATCTTTTCAAGAAGTCCAAACCAATAATTCCATCACAAGGTATGGGAAAATTGTTCTGAACCACTTGAAAGTAATGTGGTATTAAAAAGTTTTTAAATTTCATTTCCAAGAATATTTTTCCTATGGATTTCAGGTATCCCTGTCCTATTCCAGTTATTGTTGTAGTAATGTTTTTATTTATATGTTGGGGTTTGAAAAAATTATTTTTTACGATTGAAATATCTGCTCCTGTATCCACCAATAACGTTACTATGTGGTTAGTATTATTAATTTCCATATGCACAAAAAAACTCAAGTTGAGATTAAGGTTGTATATTTTATTATGTGTTGAGCTTATCTTAGGGGGTTGTCGGAGTTTTCCGAACCGTTTTCGTATAAGTCAGTTGCTCTTACGTAGTTTCCATTTCTACGTCTATTGTTGAAACCTTGCCTATTTCTGTTATTTCCTGGTCTTTGTGGAGGTCTAAAGTTGTTATTAATGTTGTGATTGGGAAAATTATTATATTTTCTTCGATACTGATTATTATTTCCTCTGTTAATAGGTCGATTATATTTCCTACCCAAATATAGCAACGCATTTTGCTGGCCAGTTGCTTCTGTGCAACTGTTAACAAATTTAGTAATTGCCTCATTCATGTTGTTGAATTGGCCTGCCTCCATAATAAGTTTTACCTTATCTATGGTACAATTTTTCGTTAATGCCTTAACGGCAACTTGCGTTGAATACTTGTTTGCTAATTCACATGACAAACCGTCTGATATATATGCGCTTTCCAATGATTTTGTTAAGTTTTCAATTTCACTGCAGTAATTGTTTGCAGTTTTATTATTTTGTCTAGTATTCATAATTTTAGCTGTCAGTACTTCTTCCGACTCGCCCTTGGCCGTAGCGCGCAATTTACTGATTATTTCCGATATTGTACCTTCATCTTCAATTAGATTCCTAGCGGTTCCTTTCAATTTAGTCTTTATTAAAGACACTGCTATCGCTTCATTGTCACCTTTAATTGTGTTCAGCAATTGCAAGGAGTCTATAAATGCTCTCAGGTTTTCTGACCTGCCATCAAAGTCGATTACGAGCTTTGATGCTGTGTTTAGAAATTCTACTATTGTCTGGGTCATGTTTGTTGAAATTATTTCAGGTTTTGTTTCCTGATTATACAATAGAACCAATGTTTCGTTAGATTTTTGGTCTGTCGTTAGTTTATAAGATACTTCCTCATGGAATGTAGTTGGTTTGATAAAATGCTTATTAGCCTACTCCTTACATCTGAAAAGAAACATTCGGCTGCTGCTTTGTGGGGTGTTGTAAGCTTACTGAAATTTACATTAACAACTACTCTGATTCCTTCGAATCTGTCAAACAAAGTCCTCAGATGCTTTACTACCGTTTCGTCCTTTATATTTCTTTCTAAATTTAAACATTTATATGATTTGTCAAAACGTCTTTTAACAGTCTTAACCTTTTAATTATTTCCTGCCAGTCCATTTAGATCTTGTCCAATTCATTGGCTCTACTTGAATATCTCTTTCTAAGTCTTCTAGTATGCATACTGTAAACCTTTAATTCAAAATTCAATCCCAACAAAATTGTTACTATAATCAAACAAATTTCAATCTTATCTAAGTTTATTTTATTTTGAAGTACTTCTACCTCATTTATAACATTGGCCGTTGGCCTATCTAATTTAGTTTGTGTCTTGCACATATTCAAAGAAAAAGGAAGAGAAAAGAAATTATTAAATTTTAAAATGTCTTTACATCCTAATTGTTTCTTCTTCTATGGAATTTTTATTAATTACGTCCTCCATAGTTGGAGCTCTATTCATTCCTATTGACTTCCAATATTTGGTTAAACATACCAAATATTCTTCACTTGAAATTTTTGTTTTTATCTGTGGACTATCCGCAATGGGATTCTTAGGCCTAATTTTTACCCTATTCATACTAGAGGGATCCAATTTATTTTATTTTCTTTATATGTAATATGTATTTTATTTAATTTTAATTTTATTTTATTTTAATTTAATTTTTAATTTAATACCATATTTAATTTTTAATTTAAATTGAATTATTGTTAATTTACTTAAATATATATACTGTTATTTATATATATATATATATTTTTTTTTTTTTAATTTCTAAGTTGCCTCGAAGTTGCCTTGAGGAGCACGTTGGTTTAAAATTGAGAAGATTTTATGTTAATTTTTTACATATTTTTTTTCATCTAATAATAATTTTACCATTCTTTCTATGTTGTCTATTCTTTTCCATAGGGTGCTGGCTTCCTCCCAGGATGGTGGTGGCTGAGAATGGACTAGTCTCAAAAGATTTGCCTTTTCCCTTTTTAATTTTTGGATTCTTCCTCCTCGTCTTTTCTTTTTATTCACAACTGGTATTTTAGGCTCCGTTGGGTTGTGTGGTTTCCTGTTCCTGGCCCAGTATTCTTCAATTGATAATGGTTTTGGTCCTTCCTTTGTATTGGGTGGGGTCATTGTCCTTTGGACCCACTGTCTATCAGCCAGACAGTTTCTTCCTTCAATTGCAGCTGGTGGCTATTTTGGCTGATCCACCAGGCTCCTGTTGTTTATTAATATTATTTCCGTGTGTGCTAGATAAAATCTGTAGCACTACAGGATTTATTTATTTATTTTGGATGCAGGACTTTTTGTCCGTGAGCACTCCAAGATTTTGTGTTATATTATAGTCTGAGTGCTAGCTATTGTAGCACTTCAGAGTTTGGCAGGATCACTGTTATATTCTAGGTGCGAATAACTGGAGCACTTCTAGAATAGTGGCATGATCGCCATGTAACGTATTTATTTATTTATTTTTAATAAAGTGCCGCTGAACCGCACTATTTGGTTAAATTTTATTGATTGCTGTTCTTGAGGGAAAATGTCGCTTCTTTTATACTAAATTTTGGCTGATTTGACAATTCCAAATCAAACCCTTAATTCTAATACAATTTTGTATTGACTTAATACTATAACATATGTTTGTGTGTATATTATATGTTTAACTATATTATATTGGTTTGTGTGTGTAATAATTATGGGACAAGTGGATGTTATATGACACGCGCCTATTATCCACAATAATTCCCACGGTGAAGTGTAAAGAGAGACACACACGATCACCAGCAATGCCATACAACAACAACACACATACTACATATTATATGCAAACCAATGCAGTCGGCAGCCTGACAACAAAATGTCAAATGATCGTCGCATGTGCGCGACGGTCAATAACATTGAGTCAAGTGGTCGCCGCTCATACGCAATTGGAGATTCTTTTGTTTATGCATATGAAATGTTGTGCCAGTATTGACAACTGTAAAATCATGCTACAGTGGGAAGAAAGTACTAAGAATGCGTGATGCACATGCATTATGTAGATGTGTGTGACACCCAATTAAAAACAAAAGATAATAAGTTTTTAAAACAGTTTTTTTCCGCTTAATTTAAATTTAATTTTAATTTCATTTAATTGTTCACCATCGGTTATAACCTTTGGGCATTGCAGAAAGCTGTTAAAGGCTCAACAAGCAAGGCTCTTTTGCCATACTTTCAATTTATTTTTAATGAAAGGAAAAAAGCCAACCTCAATGCCAGTTAATTTACGGAAATTCATCAAAAGCAACTTTTTGTTATGAACTGCGAATGTGTAACAACAATTTCATTATGCGGTGAGATTTCAATTAATCTGTCAATATGAACTGAAGAGATGTTAAATCTCTTTGGGAATTTATAAAATATAAAAATATTTCACTACAATTAAGGTAAAGGACAGAATATGTTGATGAAAATACAATTGTTTTATTCAAATACATTTTATGTGTTGCCGTTTCTTTAATATAAAAAGTAGTTTCTTTCCTTTTTTGTTGTGTTATTTTTGCTATTAAGAAATTGTAGAGAATATTAACACGTTCATCGCACGATAATATCAGAAAAATTTTCACATGGGCCACGGTAACTTTATTAGATAATTTATTTAAAAAGGTATCAAGGAATCTTAATGTATCACAGAAAAAAATTTTTTTGCCAAAATTCCCGGAAAACACTATTTTTTTTGTCACTCATATATGACTGACCTGGCCCTATATTAAAACTTTTTTTATTTATTTATTTATATAAAATGCGTATTTTACAAAAATTAATTTGTAAAATACAATTCCAAAATAGTGTGGACTACAAATCCGACATATGTGTGTGACATGGCTCATGTAGAACTTCTTAGCGTCAGACACATATGACTGACATGGCTCCTGTAGAACTTCTTAGCGTCAGACACATATAACTGACATGGCGATGAACGTGTTAAGATAACGCATACATCAGCAATAAGCTTATATCATTGCATATTCACATTGTTAGACTGAGTTACATGAGAACGTTATTCAGATCAGCACATGATATCTCCGTAACCCCAAACTCGCTACTGAAGCTTCTAGTGCTTTCAACTATCTCAATTTTCTTCCCTTCTACAACAATAGTCATTAGCTGTATTACCAAACATGGTTACCAATTAGCCGGTTCGCAGTCAAATCAGCCACTCAACTGGATGCGTCTATCAGGAGCTTTTGAGCGACCTAATATTGTTTTTATGTAGTCGCCATAGTCTAGGAGGTAGTGTGTTGGCTTATTAGACGTAAGGCCACGTTTCAAACCCCAGGTCAGACATCTCCAACACAAAGAAATATGACAAAATGCTTTCTTAAGCTGGATTCACCCATCATTTCGGAACAAAATTTTTGTTCTGAAACAATTTTTTTTAATGTAGTTTGACGTTTCTCTTTTTGAGAGAGGGAGCGAAAGAGAGTAAGCTTACTAGAGAACAATTTCAGCTCGAATTGGTTTAATTTTAATTTTTCTTCCGAAACAATCGAACTGTGCTGTCAGCTACTTTAATTTCTTAAGTAAAGTTGTACTGAGCTGAAACATCTTATTATACGTACATTTGTATGTATCTATGTATGTATTTATAATTCTTCAACTCAATTGCTATTAAAAGAAGAACTATACGTTTATCCAGTTTTTTTTATAGAACAATTGCTCGAAGTGGGTGAATCGTTTTGGAACAAATTCTCAAAAAACTAAACTGGGTGGATCCAGCTTTAGTGCCTTCCTCCCAACAGAAATTGTCGTGAAAAGTTTCCCAAAAATCTGTTGTTCTGAATCGACTTTAAGCTGCAGGTCCCACCACTCATGTATAAAATTAACACACACAACATAAGTGGTGTGAAAAGCTAGATCATAATCTTGACTGAAGGGTTGTAATGATCAATAATGTGCCCTACCAATGCATATAAATTTTTTTGGACTTAATGTCAAAGGAACGTTTAAATATTAACTACGTGTAGGATATAAAAATGAAAAATAAATAACATGCAGTGAATGTGTGAATGACATTTAAAAATTTAGTAAATTTACACAACAAATTCTCTAAATGGAAAATATATGTATAAATATGGTATTTTTTGTAAAACAGTAATCCTATAATCATACTTAGGGCCATTATTACAACCTGCCGTTAACTAAAGGGAGGATTTTAAAGGGCAGATAAATTGTTTTTCATTATTATAAGTGGACAATATGGTACAAGTGAGCGTTAAGCTAAATGGAGGATCATCCTACCGGTAACTTTTAAAGGTAAGTTTATGCTTGAGCTTGCCATATTATACATATATTATTTTCAATATGTCAACTTCAACTATAAACAAAATGAGCATATGCAACAAAAAACGAAGCCCGTCGTTGCCACTGCGTTTAAAAACACTTGAGCAGTGTTATCGATATTGCTGCGCCACTGCCATATTTTTGAAAAAAATACTTTATTTTATCTGTAGGTTGTAATAACGCAAAGAAGTTAAAGGTGACTTTTAAGTTCACATTAGCTAAAGTTACCTTTAACTAAACCCAACTTTAATGGAAAGTTGTAATAATGGCCCTTAACATATTAAGTGCTTTGTTAAAATTTAATTATTTTGTATTTTCAATTAACTTTTCAATTAAATTCAATAGTTTTTGTTTAATTTTTAATTTGGTTTATATTCCGTTATATAGCACTTAAAGTAATAAAATTGCAATGAAATTTAAATGAAATAGATTGTATTTATTTAAATGGCATAGCTATTGTGCTCCACATATCGATGGCTTAATATAGAAAGGTCGTATCTTAAATTTTCAGTACTTTACAGGAGAAGGAAAAACTTAATAAAACCTAAAACAAGAATGCTATAAAGATTAAATGCAGTTCTTATTAAAAATAAATGAAGAATTCAATCAAAAAATAATTTTTTGAATTTCGGTTAATTTTAAAGAGTAATTTATCTTAGGGCTTTTTGTTATTCAAATTGCTGGAAATGAATGTAGAGATAGGGCTTTTTTATTGATTTAATGTGGGAAGAAACAAAGATAAAAATGCAAAATTGTAAATCTATGTAATAAACAAACATCAGGTAATTGCATTAGTATGAGTTCTATTTAAAATTAATTTTTATGAGGCAAATTACCTTAAAAATACAGGCAAGTTTTTTAGATTTCGTATGTGGTCCTATTTTTTTATTTATTTTTTTTATAATTTTAAAATATATTATATTATACTCCTAGAACAATTCATGTTTAAACTAACAAAAATAAATCAAAGAAAATTTACTTATGTTAAGTAAAAAAAATTGTATTTTTGAATTTACTGGCAGGAACTTTTCAAATGTTGCAAGTGGTTCCACTATTTTGAGATATTGATATTTTTTCTTTATAACGCCATTCAGGAGAAACAGTTTTAATAGCGGACATCGATCTCTGTAGGAGCAGCTCATATTCGTTTGTTATATTAATTTTCAAGTAAATTAGTCCTGACGAATCATAACCCAAGGCTCGTAGCATATTTACTGTTGTATCACTAATTTTTCTGCCTGAATATTGTGATTAATACTGTTTATAAATATCTTTAGAATTTCTTTAATTAAGTAATATTTTTTTATCTGGTCGAATGGACGAGTATTTTTGAGAAATACTTTTAAAATTCAAAAAATAATCATAACGTAAATGATGCACATGTATGGATGCTGGAACTTTACGTGCTTCAGTTATAAATTGAACAAATTGGGACGGCAAGTTCATTTGCCGTTTTTTTCCCTCTATAAGGGAATGTGTTGCGTCACATTCGATTTGGGTATGACCGCTTATTAAATACTTTTGTTCAATCGATATATCGGTTTATTTTTAAAAGCGAACGTACCATTTGACAAAATGACATTTCGATCCGAATAAATGATTATATTGTGAATTATTATACAGAAGCGTAACGGAAGTGCGTACTATAGTTGAACTCTTCACTCGGTACAAAGAGTCAAAAATTTTATTTATTTATTCAACTTTATATGAGTTATTGCTTTTTCTTTCCAACATTTTTTGAAATAAGTTAGGGTTTTTTACTTTTAGTTACTTTAAATCAACTATTCGTCAACATAGAAAACTGAGTTTTTTAGAGAATGTGTATAGGGGTTTTGTCTAATAGAATGTGTAAAAACCCCGATTTTGAAAAAAACGAGATACTACCTTTCTATATTAAGCCATCGTTATACATATAAAACATACTAAAAGTATATTTCTATAGTGGAATTTTTTAAAATGCGGAATAGTGAGTGTTCAAACAAAAAATTTAATTTGAATGTTTTTGTTGAAATGTTTATTTGGCTTTGGGTGCAAATAATTTATTTGAATGTAATAAAATAATCGAAATAATAGCGAATAATCTTGCAAATTGTTTAATTGAATTCAATGAAAAAGATAAATAGTAAAAATAGAATATAAACTGTTAAATTTCTTTGAAATTAAACATTTGTTATATATTTTGCCATCAAAAATATTTAAAAAATCTCTGATGAAATTTATCCTCGTATTAGGTGAGACCACAGACAAAATTTTAAAATAGTCGATTTCTTGAAATATGTAGCTGTTTTTAAAAATATAAAAAATAAACTCACTAATAAACCACCTCTTTCTTCTTTTTTTGTATATCATGGAAACCTATTGCCATATATTGTTGTCAGGCCAGTTGTTTTGAAAGTGAATACAACATAAAATTATAACTCAAAAAGAAAGATTTCTTCGGGAGGTTATTAACCGTAGATCGAGCCTTAAAAAACTTCATAATTCAAACTTATGTATCACTTTTGATACATAATTGTATTTCATACAAATTTCGCAATTATTGATAGATTTTGTTAAAAAATTTAAATATTTTTATTTATTTTAATTCATTTTAATAGAAATATTTTATATTATTACAATTTATTATCATTTTTATGAAACCTACACCAAAATTTTTGATATGATGTACACTGCAGCATGGTTTTTTACATAAAACTTAAACACCTCATGTCATCTTGGTTTTATTTTTTCCTAAATGGTAATAATTTGACGTCTAGCACTCTTGCTTTGTTGCGATTTATAAGTTTCCAATTGTTTAGATGAGGCAGCTTATTGTCACTCGCATCAGTAACGCTCTCAATTGAGGGCTGGCTGAAACTTCTCGTTGGAAAAAAAGTTTCCCGTTGCAATAGAATATCGATTATGTCAGTGTTCTCTCTCTGATTCCTCTCTGGTTTCCCGGATGCCTATATGCCCAAATACGGCTTAAAGTACTTGCTACACACGTACCAGGTACTTGAATCGAAAACCGCCAATTCAATTCCGGTGGACCACGAAATTTATAACGATCATTAAATTCAATTAGTTACTCATCTACAGAGACAAAACTATTGGGAATTTCAATAATTTAGCCACTTTTTCGAAAAGGCGTAATAGGAGTAGCACTTTCTTCTAATGTTTGTCTGCCACGTGAGATAAATATGAGAAGAACAGTAAGAAAGACTCTACAACATTTCAGGAAACAGCTGCTAGCAATCTGCGTAAAAATTCGTAACATTTTCTCTTCCCAAACTAGTAAAGACATACGGTTCTCTTTTCCGAGTAAGACCATCTTTGGTGAAAAACATCCTGTTGTCATGGTGATTGCTGCCAATACTTTTGTCAGTTAATAGTTCTTCTTCAAAGCCTTCAGCAGCAGGAATATTACATACATGCATTTTTAATCGGTCATTACAACCTTCCGTTATAAATTGGTAATGTCTGAATTGAGGTTTGAACCTTTGTCTAATGTCTAATAAGCTAACACGCTACATACAAGGCTACGACTACTTCTATCAATATCAAGAACATATCGAGAACAGAAAATTCAACCAGTTCACATTCATTCAACACTTATCTTTCAATTCTTTCTCAAATACCATAAATAATGTATTATTTGCGATAAAATTGCACGAAATCTTTAAAAATATAAAAATATTTCAAACACAACACCAAAGAATACCTAGGAAAGTCGTATGTATCGAAAATGATACAAAAGCCAGAATTAAAAGTTTTTGAATTGTTAAGTCCTGTATAAAATTTTCTATTTTTATTTGCTTTAAAATCATGGCGATAATAAGACTAACGAATTCGAAAAATATCAGACATCTAACGTTTTCTAAATTAAAGTCATGTAGTCTCAAAAATTGATAGTATCGTTTTTGATACAAAGCTCGACCTACGGTTAATATGATGCTTTACGACAGCCTTATGTTCTTATAAAAACGAAAAAAAAAACAGAGCGGAACATGAACGTATTGACAAATAAATGAAGATGAAGAATTATCAATCAAAACTAAAATGAGTATTTGTTGAGACAAGTTATTGGAATTTTTCTGTTTCTTTTATTGTAATGCCATGCCAAACATGTAATTTCTATACGCTTTTATATTTTTTGGAGCCCTTTCTATTACTGTGGACATACAATCATAGTCTTTTAAAAATTTTTGTGTATAAACTGTCCTTTAAAAACCAACTGATTTTGTTGTCTTTGAAGTTTTTCTCATTTCTTTTTTTCTTCTTCTTTACTTCTCCGGATTCATTTTCAATGCATTTTAAAATTTTTTGGGGTTCGAAAAGTAAACACTTAAAATAAATAGTTTTCAACACATTGGTTTGCAAGCAACATTTCCTAACATCAATAACAATGCCGTGAAACTAAGGTGGTATAAGCACACCTCTTCAAAACCATCCACACTGCAGAACTCAAACAAAGTTCATAGTGTAGGTTTGAATATATCATTTGATATCTTTTTACGTTGTAAGCAAAGAAGAATAGCGAACAAGCAATTATTGTTTTATACGCCAAGTTATAGACAGTGGCACGCAAAAGTAGTGCGAACAATAAAGAATTTAATTGAAACTAAACACGAATTTATTTGTATTTTGTTTGCAATCAACGAACTCATGTTGTAAACGTTTTTAAGAAGATAAAATATATAAAATATTATGGTCCTGTGGAAAGGAGCTGAGAACTGATTAGTGGAATGAAATTTGATTGATTTTTTAAATAAACAAGTAAGAATTATTGTTCATACCAAAAAATTTTGTCCATCCAAACAACTGTGCAGTATTCGAAGAAGGACAAAAGAAAAATGAAAATAAATGAAGTTCATTATTCATTATTGTGAAAGAAACTTCTGATCGAAAGAAGATATAAAGTAAATATCACTACATTGTATGTACTTCTTCATTGTATTCTTTGGCAAATTATGTACTTATTATTTCGATCTGCTTTTACTGGTTTTGAAATGTTTTTACAGTTTTTAATCCTTTTCGATTAGTTCCTTTGTGGTTCAACACTTATAAAACATTCAACAAAATCAGCAAAAAGAAATTAAAAGAAAGCAGTTTTTTTTCAATTCTTATTTCTTTCTATAACTTTTACATTAAAAAAAAGGTGAAGGGGGATAAGAAATACATTGCAGTTTATTCGCATTGACTATCCACAAAGCATCCGAAGAAGACATTGTCTCAACTAATCGAAATTTATTGACGTAATAAGAGTATAAAAACACTAAACGATATGCGATGTGCGATGCGAATATTGAAAAGTAATTCAGTTTTAACCGTAAATCGAGCTTTGTATCAAAAATGATACATTTCAATTTTTGAGGCTATATAACTTTAATTTAGAAAAAGTTAGATGTCTGATATATTTTTAATTCGTTAGTATTGTTAACGCCATTATTTTAAACCAAATAAAAAAGAAAATTTAAACACGACTTATAAAATTCAAAAACTTCATAATTCTGGCTTATGTATCATTTTTTATACATACAACTTTCCTAAGGAATCTTTGGTGTTCTGTATGTATTTTTTTATGTTTACAAAGATTATGTTGGATAAACGTGAAAAGGTTAAATTTCTGGTCTTGATATTGATTGAAGTAGTCGTAGTCTAGTATGTAGTGTGTTAGCTTATTAGACATTTTCAATTTATAACAAAAGGTTGTAAAGACCGATTAGGTATATGTATATTATGTATAGTATGTATAGGTATGTACATAATATTCCAGTCGCTGAAGACTCTGAAGGAGAAGAAAACAGAAACTCATCTTATGAGCTGACGAAAGTATTGGCATCATTGGACGTTTATAGCCAAAGATGGTACTAGTTGGAATAGAAAACCGTATGCCTTTAGTAGTTTGGAAAAATAAAATATTATTAATTTAGGCGCAGATTGCTATCAGCTGTTTCTTGATATTTTGTAGAATCGTTCTTACTGTTTTTCTCAAATTTGTCTGAAGTGACAGATAAACACAAAAAAGTGCTTCGTCTTATGTTTTATTTCATACGTACGTATGAGATAACATACATATTGATAATGTGCTACTCGGAAGTAATGATAAATTTACACCTATTACGCCTTTTCAAAAAATGAGCTGAAAGTCTTTAATTTTTTAGTAATCCCCATAATTATATCGCTGTAGATTAGTTATTAATTAAATTTTTTGGGTCGTTAGAAATTTCATGATCCACCGAAATCGAATCGGCAGTTTTAGATTCAAGTACATGGTACGTGCTTAGCAACTACTTACAGCCGTATTTGGGGAAACCTGTATCTGGGAAACCAGAGAGGAATCAAAGAGAGAGCTTTTTTGTTGACATAATCGATGTTCTATTGCAAGGGGAAACTTTTTACCTCTCTTTGACAACAAAATTTTCTACCGAAATATAACAATGGGTTGCACCATCAGGTCGCAACCAGCCCTCAATTGAGAATGTTGCTAATGCGAGTGACAATAGCCTCCCCCTCTAAGGAATGGCGAACTTATAAATCGATACAAAGCAAGTGTGCTTAATATCAAAATGTTACCATTTGGAAAAAAAAATAAAACCAAGATAACATGAATTGTCAAAGCCATACTGCAATTTTTACGTAAATTTCATAAAAGTGATAATAAAATGTAATGATATAAAATAATTTTATTAAAATGAATTAAAATAAATACAAATATTTACATTTTTTTACAGGTATGTATCAAAAGTGATACATAAGCTAGAATTATGAAGTTTTTAAGGCTCGATCTACGGTTAATACTTGATGATTTCACGCTATAAGTTTATTTAGGTATAACTTACTACTTTCCTCACCTGCTTCGAACAGATGGAGTAATGACGATACCCGTTTAGTACGAAAAATAAGGATATTCTATACGTAATCCTTGGAAATATTATGACCAGTTGATGAGAAATCGCCTCCACCATTTTCTCCATTGAGAAAATCTCTATTGTAGAAAATTCAGTTGAAATGTCTCTATAAACTGGTATCGATTTGCCGTGAATACAGAATTGTTCAGCCATTTCGTTGAAATGCCCGCGGTAGTACAAAACTGTTCTTCACATCAACAAGTGGGAACTTAAAACCTTGACTAATTTAACTCGCTTAATTGTGCATTACAACCCTTTAGCCAGGATTACGACCTAGTTTCTCACACCACTTATGTTGTGTGTGTGTTAATTGTATACATGAGTGGCGGGACCTACAGTTTAAAGTCGACGCTGAACGACAGATTTTTGAGAAACTTTGCATGGCAATTTTTATTTGCTCTCAGAGTTTTTGCCAGAAATCTGCTGAGAGGAAGTCGCCGAAAAAATACTTTTTGTATTTTATTTTGATGTCTGGCATGGGGCTCGAACCCTGACTTTTCGTCTAATTAGCCAATACACTACCTACTAGACCACGGCGGCTTTCATATTAGGAGTGTTAATTTTATCTATAAGAGACGGGACCTACAGTTTAAAATCTTGTCCGAACAACAGAATTTATAGAAAATTTCATGACAATTTTATTTAATTTTTGCTAGAAGACTGCTGATTGGTTTAGGGCAACCCCAATTTGCATGTTTCGGTGGCCTGTTTAATCACTTCACTATTGAAGTCAATCTTGCAGAATATCCAATGGGGCTTGAACTATATGTCGCATAGCACCGTCTTGCTGGAACCACATGTCGTTTTAGATCATCGTTTAGATCATTTAGATCATTCAATTTCGTCCCAAAGAAGTTGGAAATCATCAGCATATAATGCTTGCGGTTGACGTAGTCAACGTCGTTGTTTGACGGAGGTTTTTGACTTTCCACTTTCTGACATATTTGACCTAAGTTTTTAATTTAAAGATTGCTGCAATAGCACGAGTTAGTCCCATTGATTTCCTCTTGCGAATATTTAATCTCCAGGTAGAATTGGTTGTGGTATCACAATGTCTTACGTAACGTAACCTAGTCCAACCGGAAATTTTTTATAACTCACAGAAACCTAAAATAAGCAAAAAATATCAAAAGAAGATCACCTTTTTATTTATAAGGCCTACACTCTCATGCAGTACATTGTGTTGGAATTAGGAAAATAGGTTGCTGGAAGGAGGACAGAGGGAGTAGTGGAAGCAAAGGAAGATGTGTACGATCAAAGAGGAAATTAAAAGTAAGAAGAGTGGGGTCAAACGAGACAAGTTTCTTACAACTACACCCAATCCAATAACTAACCACGGCTTCACAGTGCGTATTGTTACTAGAATCTAGACAACGAAAGAATGGTATAAATATCATCTTAACACCTGCTACAGTAAGCCAATAATTCGCTTAGCTGGAGAAACTTGACAGCTCTAATGTTCCTTAAAGGACACAAAAAGTAAAGTAAGTTATATTTAAAACGACATTAAAAGGCTATATAAGTGGAACTTTACGTTCTGTTAAAGAACAAAACAAAAAGTCTGTCACTCTGTCCAGCACTAAAAATATGATAACCTGTGAAGAGAGCCTATTTATTGTTGGCAACAAAACCTGTTGCAGAAAGTAAAAAAACATAAACATGAGGCTTAACCACAAAGCATGAAAACAAAACTCAACAGCCGGCAACAAAATTAACAGAACCAACAAATATCTTAAGTGGAAAGTGTCAGTCGTTGACTTTTCGTTAAGCCATCCGACATTTGCCAGCGGGAAATAAAAGTTTGGTTCTATGCCTTGGGAGTAAAGAAATTTCGAAAAAAAAATTATCGTGCGAGCAACACAACTACGCGCGTCATGATGAAAGTGTTTTATTGTTGTTCTAACGTTACCTATAAAGTGACCTACATTGTTTAGAGAAACTCTTAAAGAAGAAAAATTCAAAAAGAAAAAACGAAAATATTTTCGTTTCAAGGAAAGTAAGAAAGAAAAAATTTTATGTCACATTAAAGAAAGAAAAGAAATACCAAAAACTTGAGGCATTTCATTAAAGAAATTTAAACACAAAATAACAAGTGAAAGTAAAAAGTGCAAAATCATTTAATATATGGGTGAGAGTTAGTGTTTTTTCTTTATGAATAAATTAAGTTTATGAGAAATATGAATTATTAGCAATAAAGCAAAAAAAAATAAATAAATTAAATTCAGAAAGTCCAAGCTGGATACAGAGCTAAAACTAGCAAAGTATCAAAATACGAAAGTTCCAAACGGTTTTCTTTTCAAACTAAAATTTAAAATTTCCCCCTAAAAGGTTTGTATAGCCATGATTATAAAAAAACATTTTCATTTTTTATTTGTTTTTATATTCGTTCTTATTAACGGTAAAACTTTTTAGCCTATTTATCCATTTTATTCTTCTTCGCAATCTGAATATTTATTCTTATCATTTATTTTGTAAAAAAAAAAAATAAACAAACATGGAGTAAATTTGTTGTATGTAGACAAAACAAAAACAAAAAACCAGCCAAAAATATGTCAAGTTTTGTGTTGTGGTTTAATGTACCGAAAATGATGACGTCTTAAGATTTACAATGAATATCATCAGAAAAAGCATAACCGAAGAAAAGTGAGACTAAAAAATAGGCAAAGATACATAAGTACTTGTACCATATATATGGGATAGACTAAAGTATTATTATTTGGAAAATAACGAATAAAATATTCTAATCAAGTATGCTCGATGTTGGCATTATCCAAATATATAAAGGGTGTCTCAATAAAACTGTAATTTGTAAATTTAAACGAGAAAGTGCACCTAATGAGTCAACCATTTGAAGAGTTGTCGCCGACAACTTGACTTCATCAGTTCTGCATCATTTAATGAAATTTCATGAAGCTTTTCGTAAGAAATTGGCAAAATACCTCCAACTTCATGCGTATAAAATTTAGTTTACTCAGAAGCTCAAACCAACAGAGCACAGAAAGAGTAATGGAACAATGTTAGGTTAGGTTAGATTAGGTAAGATGGCGGACTCCTCATAAAGAAAGAGATCCAACTTAGACCATTGTTATACCACAACCTGTTCTATGCGGGAATCAGAAAATTCATTTACAACGAGTAACTGGCCGGTACCAATTGTGTTCAGGCAGCGTAATTAACCCATACTTTTTTGAAGATGAGGCACAAATTACATTGACTATGAACGGCGTAGTCGATAACGGAGTTCTAGTGGAATGCATTAGGCGTCATGAATCTGCACAACATGTGGTTTCAGCAAAACATTGCTACTCGCCACATTACGCATGTCATGTTCGATTTATTGCAGCAATAATTTCCAGAACAAATTATCTCAAGAAATTCTAATGTCTGCTGGCCACCAAGACCATGCGATTTAATGCCATACGAATTTTTTTGATTTTTTGAAATTTCGGATCAAACCAGATTCAATTCCTGAGCTCAATTCCGATCATAAGTTTTATACAGCCACATCTCCGTGAAAAGTTATGAAAAAAAAAAAAAAAATTATGAGCCCATTATCAAAGCTGTGTTCGTTTAACAAATGTTTTATTTCATACTTAATCGTAACATGTCTTCTTTTCTATCCAATGAAGAAAATCAAGACTATCTCAAAAATATATATTTTTATTTTTAAATTAAAAAAAAAAAACATTCTGAATGAGACACCCTAAGTTATATACATATGTTCAACAATATCCCACGAGTCAAAACTTTAGAATACAAACGAAATTTAAATATAAATGTCTCATAGTTTCCATATTATTTTTAAAGTTTATACATTAAAAGTTATTAACTTTTTTGTTTTAAAACCAACAATTAAAGGATGGCCCATGAAAAGCGCAAGAATATTGTTTTATTTTTGAATCAGTTTATACTTAAAGTAGTTCCTGGTAGGACGTACTACTGTATGAAAAGCATTTCACATACGGAACAGTACTATCCGAAAAAGAAAGGCTTCACCTTTAATGTATGGTGTGATCCACAAACTAATCGACTACAAATAGATGATTCATTTTACTAGAGCAGAATTCGTTATAATTATGGTAAAACAGTGAAACACAACAAAACGATATATGAAAAAATATTTCTTCGCCCACTGCCTCTCAGCAGAATTCTTGCAAAAACTCAGAAGGTAAATAAAAATGATATGAAAAGTTACTCAAAAATCTGTTGTTCGGAGATGACTTTAAATTATAGGTCCCGCAACTTTATGTATGTATTTCTACGCATTAATTTGTGTAATTTTTGGCACCATACGATGTGTGTATTTGGTTTGTGGGTGTTTGCAGCAATATTATGTAAAAAAGTTACAGCCTTGCCTTTTGGCGCTTAATGTGCCTTTTAATGTCATTGGATACTTTAACATTGGAAATTTCTTAAGATAATTCATATTCTTTAGTGTTACTAAAGACATAAATAATAAAATAAATAAACAACAAAATAAAAGAACTTGAATAATATTTTCATAAAAAAACAATCGGGGTTATTTAAATTTTACTGTGAAATTCTTTACATCAAAGAAGGAGAACAATATGCCCATCAAGTTTCAGTTTATTGAAACTAAAATCAACATTCTTAACCCATACTGTCAGTCATTTATCAGGAATCTTAGAAAATCACACGTAATACAATTCTTTAATATACGACATTGAAATGATTTTGTGATTTCCATGGTATTCAAATCAAAATGTTTAGTTGTCTAACAATAATGGTTTTATTCTCTTATCAAAGAGAGCAAGTGAAGTTTAGCAACTGTGTATAAAGTGACATTCATTGTAGAAGATTAGCTGAAAAAGAAGTGTCAACTGGAGATAATAAACAGAATTAAAAGAATTGTACAAAAATATTAAACATTAAAGAAAAATATTGAATTAACATATTATTTGCGAGCATATTTGTTAAAAGGCGATATAAAGTAAAAACTTGAATGATTATAAAACGAAATATTTCACCAGATCTGTGTTTAAAAAATTAATAAAATGCTTTTTAAATTCTAACAATTTCTTATCTGACAGTAATTATGACGCATATGCTTCGTTCTATATTTGCACTACGAATGTATAATTGGGGTAGAAACTTGTTTTTAAATCTCCTTTAGAACTCTTTTAAAGAAATAGATCTTTAGGAGATGTGGATTGTAATTACCCGTGAGTAATTGCAACCGTTGGGATGCGTGCTGTGGGAGAGAAAAAGAAATAGAATTAATTTCAATTTCTGGAATTTGAGATATTGAGAGAGAGAGAGAGAGAGTTTCTTACCTTTTTTTTCAGCGCTGAGAGATCTTTATTTTCTTTCCAATTTAGAATTTATTAGGGAAGTTCAATATTTAGCACAATATATTTTTCCGTAAAACTTATAATTTAAGAAATTCAAATATGGATATGAAGGATTCAGGTGAGTATAATTTCGTATAACTAATTCAGTTGAGTATAATTTATTATAACTTTGAGTAAGTATAATTTTAGGTAAGTATAATTTTAGGTAAATATAAGTTTACAATTTTATAAAAAATATAACTGTACAATTTTAATGTAAATTATTTTGTTTTGAATTATGGTATTCTAAGGGTAGAAAATAGATTTATTTATTAATTATAAATTTCATTTAATTTATTATGTATTTTAGTTTATTTTTATTTTTAGTATTTTTGATTATATTGGAGCACAATTTTTTATGTTAATTTTATTCAGAATATTTTCACACAATTTTCCTATTATGAATGTGTTAGAAAAAAACTTGATAGTAAATTAGATGGTTGTTACGATAAGCGCAAGATTATAAGTAATTGCTTTGTATAGTTTTATTTTCCACCAAACATCTGCTCTCCCTACAATAGATATCAACAGTAAATTGTGGAGACATTCCCTTTGTTTTTGTGTAACTGGAATTGTAGAATGCAGACATTGTTCTTTGACTGTAGAATACTATGGGCTTTATGTAGTATATAATTTTTAACGTCCTTATGCTAAAGCAACTAGTATATATTATATACGTACGGATATAATCTACTAGATTTGTGTATGTCACCTTATTAGACCTGAGGCCACGGTTGAAACCACATGTTAGACATCTCAAACAGAAACGAAATATAAAACTAATTTCTTTGGCAACGTCCTCTGAACAGATTTCTGGCACAAAATCTCAGAGTAAATAAAATTGCCATGAAAAGTTTCTCAAAAATCTGTTGTTCGGAGACTACTTTAGGTCCCAACATTTGTGTATAAAAGTTAGCACACACATAAGTGGCGTGAGAAGCTAGGTCGTAGTCCTCCTAACTAAAGGGTTGTAATGTACAAAAAATCTCCTGTATGTCGAATACAATATTTAAACTGTTATAGTTTTAAAGTTTTGCTTGTTAGAATCAGCAGAAAAAAGTATTCTTTTAAATTTCAATTTATTTTATTTTATGTTTGTTCATTGCTTTCGGAAGACAACAATAATCATTAAAATAAAATTATTTTTGTTTTCCTGTTTCCAAACAGGCTATGTAAGTATATACATTTTTGTTTGAATACAAACATTTATAGAAACCTTTAGAGGACTTTCAATTGTCCCCAATACTGAGTCATGTTTGGCGTAATTTGGTCGCATTATCATTTAAGGGATTTTAATCAAAATAATCATAACAATGCGGTGTGAGAGAGATAAACACTGTATTCGGTTGATTAACAGAACTGCGTAAACTAAATCTCAAGCCATAACAATAAATATTTTCCGCTTTGGAAAGTTTTTATTGCAGCAGTTTGTTAAATGAAGATATCGAATAAATTGTTAATAAACATTGAATAGGACATCTAGGTTGAATGTCGATAACTAAATTACACTTTCTGTTTGAATATTCTGTATAGTTTCTCTATAATGAAGGGCATTTTAAATGCAACTAACCAGAACCCAGCATGTTTTGCTATACATAACGGTTTGTTTAAATTAAATTAAACAAAATTGTATTAAATTTAATACCTCATACCTCATTACCTCACTTTGCGGAAATGTTATATTCTGTTTCACCTTGCGGTTGGCCAGCCTCTTGGCTACACTCTTACTTTTCAGTACGTCCCACACCGGCTGAATTATCTTTTTGGTCTTCAGAATTTCAGAATTCCTATGATAATCCACGATATACACTTCACAAATATAATAAGCGGTCCTCGTATTCTAGTAGTAATAGTTTGTTAGCTTATTAGATACGAACCTGCGATTCAAATCCCGGCTCAGACGTATCGAAGAAAGCTAAATACGAAAAAAATATTTATTCTGCGGCTTCCTCTCAGCTGTCTTCTGGCCACGAAAAGTTACTCAAAACTGTCGGCCCCTACACTTATTGATAAAATTAACACATACCACATGGGTAATGTGGGAAGCTAGGTTGTAATTCTGAGCAGAGGTCTGTAATAACCAAGACAGTAAGTAAATATGTATAATATAATCAAGCAGTATATAAGGATATTTGATTAAAACATTTTCTATGAGTAACATGGCAGCAGCAGTTTGCCCAGTTCAACCTTATTTCTACAATTGCTGTTCCGGCAGAAACTTATTATGGATCCAATTCAACAAGATTGAAATCGTCCAAAGCGTACTCGTAACATGGATGGCAGAGTATATTCACAGGCTGTCTTACATTGACATTGCATTCCAGAAACTTCACACCATATGGACCCACTTTATATTGCCGTTTTATAGCCAGAGTATATATGTTTAAGCCCCTATCTTTTACCAGTGAACTGTTTACGATTAAACGATCTATCGTTAGCAAGCCTTGTGAAGATTATTCTGCCCCCCTAAGAGTTTGCAATAAAGGGAAAGCATAGTAAATTTGACAGTTAATGCGTAACTTCTCGGTTACTTTATAAAACAAATTCCTATTGAGCCTATTTTAAAATCCTTAATAGTATTTATAAGACTTTCCAAAAACCGGTATGGTGACGGTAGGTAGATTGAAGATAGATGGTGATCCTTTAAACGGGCCGTTCTGTCAATACCTTATCGACATACTCCTATGCTACCGTGTTTGTTAGATTGATTCCAGTCAGAAATAAAGAAAACTGACTGAATTCTTTCTGATCCTGTTGCCTGCTTTATCTTGCCTTTTATATCGCTGGGTAAACAGTCTGATGAATGCTTCTGAAGGAGAATGGCTTTGCCTTTCGCGAATTCTTTATAAATGTAAACATGGTGTTCACGTTATTGTTGTTTGTGTATTTTGTTTACATGTATCCTTGCAGTGTTGTTGTTGCCTGTTTGTTTACTTTGTTTATCCTCTTTTTTATAGTGATGTTTTTGCTATATTTTTGTTTATTCGCTGACTATGTAAACAAGTCCATTGTTTTGTTTTTAGAGCTTTTGTTTATCATTTTAATAACACAATTTCCATTTTCCTAACAATATTAATAGAACAATGCATGGTAAATTGATATCTAGCCGCCGTTGTCTAGTAGGTAGCATGTTGGCTTGGCATGTTCGACGTGAGGCCACGGTTTAAACTCCAGATCAAACAGTCCCAACAAAGCGAAATATGAAAAAATATTTTTTCGCCGACTTCCTCTCAGGAGATTTCTGGCAAAAACTCTGAGTCGATTTCGTTTACTATATTGTGTCGCTGTTCCCACATCGTTAGCAATTGCAATACATCGTATTACAACTAGTATCATATCACGACATTAAATTTAATACACATCCAATAATAAAATAAATTATTTCCCATAAAAATCACTAATTATTACTAATAATACGAAATAGAAGCATATGTTTACAGACTTTTATGATGCTTCCTACAAATAATAACGAATTTTGTTTTTCAATATTATTTAGCATTCCATTATTTTATACGCATAACTAAATCTAATATTTTTAGTATATATCGCTACACATATTAAATAGGAGGGCATAATAAAACTATAGAAAATAAGGACAGGACTTAAATAACTATTATTCCCAGCTGACACAAATTTTATGGTAATTTGAATATTCTTACTTGTTTGGCTGGTCTCTTAATTATGGTTAATTTTTTTCTCTTTTTTGGGCCAAAATATGTTATTTCATCTTCTTTTTCTTCATTTATTAGCAAATTACTACAAGCTGTTAATACCCTAGAGGAAATATATAAAAACTTTTCGTGGTACACAATTTTCATATTTTCAGTTTACATACAAAAACAGTTTTTTTTTTGCTTTGTTTGTTCACAAAAAAGCCGTAAAATAAATTAAAATATTTATGCATTTAGAAGAAAAAAATAATTCTACGAAAACTTAAAGGAGAATAACTATATGAAAGTGAAAATTAAAAATATTCAAAAACTATTTCGAAGTAAATTAGATACGAAGAAATAATATCAAATAACTTCACATAGTTTTCTGCTTCTTTAAAGCTACTTTGGTTGCAACAGTCAACAAAAAAAAAAGGAAAGAGAATATACTACTTTGAACCAAATGAATCTTCTCAGCCGCAACTAGTTATTGAGTTGTGATATCTTACATACATAATTGGTCATTACAACCCTCCAGTCAGCATTACGAACTAGTTTCTCACACCATTTATGTTGTGTGTGTTAATTTTATACATGAGTGGTGGGACCTACAGTTTAAAGTCGACTCCATCAGGTTTTTTGCGAAATTTTTCGTGGCAATTTTAATTACTCTCAGAATTTTTGCCAGAAATCTGCTGAGAGGAAGTCGCCGAAGAAATACTTTTTGTATTTTTGTTTTGATGTCTGGCCTGGAGGTCGAATACTGGCTTTACGTTTAAAAAGCCAACACACTACCTACTAGACTACGCCGACTTCATCGTTGTATCTTACATCTGTAAAATATTGTCCAGTTCGTTCTTTACTAAAATTAGTTTCCAGATAAACTTTTATAGAAAATTGGAGTTTGGCACAAAAAGCTTCCAACGATGTTTTTAGATCATCTGAGACTAAAGACTAGTGAGGCATTGCGCAACTGAGATGAGAATACTATTTCAGGCAGTTTGATTCCTCTGGAATGGTACAATGACTGTGAAATGATGAAATGATGAATGAAATTTGACAAAATAAAATATTCCGTAAGAATTATACCACTGATTCATTTGTGTTACTTCAATTCTGTCCTATTGTTACGTTTTTACCTTTTTAAAAACGTTTAAAATATGAGTTCGTTGATTGCAAACAAAATAAAAATAAATTGGTGTTTAGTTTCAAATAAATTCTTTATTGTTCGAACTACTTTTGTGTGCCGCCGTTTATAACTTGGCGTATACAACAATAATTGCTTGTTCCCTATTCTTCTTTCTTACAACGCAGATCTTTTCAACGAAGATATTCAAACCACGACTGTTAACATAAGACTGACTAAATTCTTACTACTCGTTGCCCGCTTTGTCGTGCATTTTTATATGTCCACGTAATCAGTCTGATGAATGTTCTTGAAGTTGAAAGTTCGGGGTTTCGCCTTCTAGAGAACTCTATTGCGATTTTATGTTGTTTGTGTATTTTTTGTTCACATTGCTTGTTGTTACGTTCTCGCTTACTTGTCTATCCCATTTTCTTTAATACTGATGTTGTTGGTTTACTTGTAACAAGTTCGTTGTATTTGTTTGTGAAGTTTTGCTTATTTTAATGTTAAACGATGTACACCGCATCCATTTTCGTAACACTATATTACAAAAACCCTCATACATCATCGTCATATTCGCAAATCGTAATCATCATCATACTACCACATTTTCATTTCATTCCTACTACATCATCATACTTTACATCACCATCATATTCGTATGATGCAGCCATATTCATACATCATCTTCATACTCATACATCCATTCATATATTCGTACATCATCACCATACAAATCAATTAGTGAACCAATTTTCGACTTCCTCTTGGAAAGGGTGTCCGATGAAAACAAATAGTGGTCGGAAGGAAACAAGTCTGCTGAAAACCGCGGATGGAGTAGCATTTCCACCGTAATGCTTCGATTGAATCCTGGACAGAGTTTGGTTTCTGTGGAGAAGTAAAATTACTTTGCCGTGTCTTGTAGGTCAATGTATGGTTCAAATTGATCTTTTGTTGTCGGTAGTGATCTATATTAATGGTTTCACTAGGTTTTGGTAGCTCGTGGTACACCACAAATTTCTAGTCCCAGATACAGTTTTGTCTTCCTGCCGAATCGATCTGGGGTTGCAGTCAAAGTTGATAGTTGCCGTTGATTAACCCATGACTTAGGACGTTTTGGACTCTAAAAATATATTCACTTTTCATTGCCAATAACAATTTGATATGTCACTGAGTTTTCTACCTAATTTCACAAGTGGGTTATTCGGTTTTCTATCTGTCTGTCGTTCAATTCATGTGGACCCCATATTTCAGACTTTTGGAAAATTTAAATTTCATCACAATAGTCGTTTTAATTATAATAATTATACATACATAATTAGTTATTACAATCCTTCGGTCAGTATTACGATCTAAATTTTCACATCACTTATGTTTTTTGTTTTAATTCTATAAATAAGTGGCGGAACATACAGTTTAAAGTCTACTCCGAACAACAGATTGTTCGAGAAACTTTTCATGGCAATTTTGTTTACTCTTAGAGTTTTTACTAAATATCTGCTGAGAGGAAGTCATCGGAGAAATATTTCATATCTCTTTTTTTAGAGATGTTTCGAGCGATTCGAATCATTCATCAAAATTTAGTCTTAGTTTTTGTTGAATTTACAAAAAAAGAAGGAATGAAAACGACAGCAAGCAAAGCAAACACACAACCGTCTAGTGAGTATTGTAGTGTTCGTACGTGAATCATATTTATTTTATTATTCTTGTAAATGTTGAGTCATGGAGAGTCGAAATCAACATCATGCGTATGTTAAGTATGAGTACGATGAGTACTTCAAACTTTGAATATGAGTAGTATGAGTATGATATTAAAATAAGTATGAATTCGTATAAGTATCAGAAATTATGAGTATGATTCGAACCAACTCATCTTTTTGAATACTCATTGCTGATCTCTGGCCCTCATGTCTAATAGCAAACACAATATCTATTAGATTAAGTAGACTAGCACTGTACTAAGGTGTACACAGAGATAGGTAAGATAATGTACTCCTATTATGTAGGATGGACTAATAAGTGGTATAATTGCCATCAGCTAGAACCTCTCATTCATAAATTCATACATATTCCTTTGATATAATACGTAAAATATTGGTTTGTATTCAAGTGTTGTTTTTTTGGGGGAATTTCTGACTAGAAAAATATAACTGTTGCGTTTAAATGTTTTGAAAAATAGCATGTGCTGTTGATTCAAGAATCACAATTTTGAAGCCATAGAATTTATTTACTTTTATTGGATATTATTTTATAATTTAAATAAATTCCTTACTAATTTAAGTTTAAAAGAACATTATATTGAGACTTTGCGCTTGTAACTACTGCTCATTGTCAACTTTACCTTGTGTTCTCACTATTTTTTTTATTTATTTTCAGTTTAGCAAATTCTATAGCGTTGCTGTTAATTGCTAATTGCGTCGTGGCTGTTCTACATTGTACTGGTAATTTTTTATTGTTTTATTGTCGTTTTCAGCATCATTTTTGTAGACTAAACAACAAGTGTTTATTTTACTTGTTTGTACAACCTATTGTTGAACAGTAATGATTTAAGTGCTCGACTAATGTCACTATGTGACAAAAAAACAAAAAATTCATAAAATTAAGAGGTTTCATTTCCCTGGAAGTAATCCACGATTTAAGATGCCAACTAAACTCTGAAAGCACTAAAAATAGAAAAAAATAAATAAAAAAGTAAAAAATGAAATTGAATAAGAAGAAATTTAATACCAACATCTGAGAAAAACAAATTTAAAATATTTTTGACAAAGCAATATTTTGGCAATATCTGTCGACATCTTTTTGACATTGAATTGTTATGAGTATTGATAAATTGAAACTTTTCACCACAAATTCTTGATGTCAGTTGGGAAACTTTTTGTTTATAACAGAACTTCACGTCGAATAATTCGTTATTGTCACAAATTTAAAGGTTGAGGGACTTTTAATGCCACTCAATGACAGAGATACCGTCTAGGGCCAATTAATTACCTAACAAAAGTTTAAATTTACTTAAACCCATTTTCCTTCCAAATTTTTCCGTTCACTCCCCAGAAAGGCTGTGGCCCTATCAGCGACCCTGTATGCCCATCGGCCTGCGAATTACCACATGATCTGGGGTCCAGCAGAAGATGACGTTGCTGATTCAGTTTGTTCAGGAAGTTTCATAGTTATCTCGAGTTAATCTCATAAGGTTAATCGATTTCCAAACAGGACAGTTGTAGTTCACAGCAAAACAATAAATTTATCAAAATTCAAACCATTTTTGTTGTATTGTATTTTTAAATTTAATAATAATGATTTTTTGTTTTATTGTATTTTAAATTTTAAATAGCCCACCTTATACATACATACACATATATGCTCACACTATGCTCTTATTTAACATGTAAAATTCAAACACATATATGACGTATGAGTTTCATACATGACAAAATCGAAGATTTTTTATTGCTTACTTTTTAGAATAACTATTCTAAGTATATGTAATATGAAGCGTATGAGTAATATATTTGAAATTCAATTAAAAATAAAGTATACACCAATCGTTTTGTATTTAAAGTGCGTAATTAAGTTATGATATGACAATTCTGAGGGATTTAAAAAAAAATTAATATCGTAACCTAAAAGCAGCTTAGGATATTAACCTGCTGTGTAGTAGTGAGAAGTTAAATAGACGTATTTCTAATTTTGATGTCTGATATTTAAATACACACACTTACTCTTACCAGATACATATACTTCTAGAGAAAAAGAGCGAATTTCTATGTTACAAACTTTAGCATCGTATTCGCTGTTTAACCCTGGACGGTTACTCTTCATTTTTTTACATTAAGGTTACTTTTCGTTGAACCGACGACACCTTAACCCTAATTGGTTACTGTTCGTCAAATCGACGAAGCTCATTTACTCTTTATCATATAATTCTTTTATGTTTGATCAAATTTCGCTCTTTTTATCAACAATGTTGGTTGATAACGAAACCTTGCAGTCAGTAGAGGAAAAAAAAATGTAATTGGTCATTACAACCCTTCAGTCAGGATTACGACCTAGTTTCTTACACCAATTATTTTGTGTGTGATAATTTTATACATGAGTGGCGGGACCTACAGTTCAAAGTCGACTCCGAACGACAGATTTTTGAGAAACTTTTCATGGCATATATTATTTACTCCTGTGTTTTTGCCAGAAATCTGCCGAGAGGAAGTCGCCGAAGAAATACTTTTTGTATTTTATTTTGATGTCTGCACTGGGGCTCGAACCCTGGCTTTTTCGTCTAATAAGCCAACACACTACCAACTAGACCACGGCGACTTCACGACTGTTAGCGTCTTTAAATAATAACTACGATAATTTTTTCCGATTTGATCAAAAGAAGTGTCAATCTTTTCCCAAGATAATGGACTTTCAGAATGTTATCACTTAGTTTATATTTTTTAATTAAAGTTTGCTACTATGAACGGACAAATTGCAATTGTCAAGCTTACCTCATCAAACCTCATATCATAATAATTCAAATAATATATATATATATATATATGTATATCGTTTTAAAGGCCCATCCCTCTACTTTCTAATAAGGTTTAAATTTTGGACATGGGTTTAGAAATGTTTGTATAATCAATAAATTTGTGCGTATAGTCCAAAAAACAGTTTTTGTCAAATAAAACAAGTTTGGAGGTTTCAAGAAATATAAAAAAAATTTTTGAGTTCTACTCAATAACGCTCACCATTTACACTATGCCGTAAGCTAGGTGTATTTTTTTTTTAATTCGTCGCATAGTTTTATTAATTCCTACGAAATCTAATTTAAGCAAAATAAAAATGAAACGATTAATTCACATTTCCTTGGGATCAAATACATAATCGTAGATTATTTCCAACAAAATCAAAATACTTAGTTTGACAAGTTGCAATGAATTGTATTTGACGACCAAAACCAAAAGTTTAAATATTCATTTAAAATAAATTGCTAAATACGCCTGAAAGTTAGTTTCATGACAAACACAATTTAATGTCATCTCTACCATTTTATACAATAGCTTTGCTTTTAACTTAAATATCTTGAATAACATTCATTTTTCATTTTATGGTTTATATTGAATGACAATTCCTTTTCAGCACGTTATCATATACTATACATACATAAGTGCTCGTGCTTTATTTATGACATTCCGTATCAGCTTTTCCACAAATCATGATGACTTGTAAACTCTCGTAAGGTACGAGAGCAGTTGTTGAAATCATAGGAGTTTCAATATTAATGAATGCGTACGGGTATGTTAAACTATTTTGAGTGTGTGTGTGTATGTTAAACTATTTCAAATCTTCAAAATATTCGGGTGCCTTTGACAATGATTCAACGTTCAGATTTAAATGAATTTGGTTTTTATTTGGGTTGTATGGATTCATTCATGCCGTATAAAAAAAAAATGTTGAAACAGTAACATAAGAATACTATTTCCATTAGGATAATGCATACGGCACTGTGTGGATGAAATTTGAAAGTAAGAAAGTAAGAATTATTGCGATAGTTTTCATTGTGGTTTTACTGAAATTTACTGAGAAATTTTGTATACCAATCCAGTCAGCGTTAATTTTATCCATGAGTATTGGTATCTAATGTGCAAAGTTGACTCCATACGACAGATTTTTAATACTCTCAGTTTATTTGCCAGAAAATTTGTTGGATATTTCGTTTTGTCTTGAACACGACTCACATCTAATAAGCCATGACACTGCCTTTTAGACTGCGGTGACTTCAAGAGAACTTTTTTCCGTCCTTAGGCTAGGTTAGGTTGAATAGGCTTGGCAGGCACCATTACCTATCCCATCCTACATTCGGTTATAATAAAAATATCACACATTTCGTCATACAATTACAATTTCTTGTTGGCAGCTCTCAGACATCCCCATAGTTTTCTGACGATGTAAATAATATTCAGTTCATCATTATTCTTCTTATATTTCCATAGATAGAAAAATTGCAAAGGAAATGTTCCTCATCGTTACGGTTTCTAAGAAGTTGTTGTGATTTAAACCCAGCCTACAGGCGTTCAAAGGCTATGAGGTACCTAATATGGACTCAGTCTAAATTTAACACAAATTTTGTTTTGCATGCATTCATATCAGGCCAGTCTGGTTTATTTGTAAAAGGAGTCCTTATCTTAATTTGATTTCATAAATAAGTGAAATTGGTTTGTGACCATTTGTCTTTCTCTTTGTAGAGGAAAATCAATCTCATGTATGAATTCAATTGAATTTAGCGTTCTATCAGCCTTTGTAGAAATGTGCTTAGAAACTCATATTAAAATAACCGTTGAATGTCTCTCTATCTCCGCCTGACGCACCCGGCATTCTTTGACAATTTTAAGTGCGGTAAAAGTAAACTTTAAATTAAAAAAATTATGTGTCTCCAGAATTGACGAGTGTACACGAATAAATTTCGGCATAAACTACTATTTTCTAAAAGCAAACTTAATCGAAGAATTATTTCAATTGTTATTTAAATTAAACTAAGTATTGTTTAAGTTCTACTGTATTAACTACGTGGAAAAGACCTGAGAGTATAAAATTTTGCCAATAATAATTGCGACACATTCTAACAGAACAAATGCAAGTCTTTTTTAGGAGTGTTGGCGTACTGGACTATGGTTCGGAAGTACAAACCTCAACTCTGATATCTAAAAAAAGGAAATATGAGAAAATATTTCCTTCAGTGATCCTCATGACCATTTCAGACCATGGAAACATAACTGTTATTTAAATTCCGGTACATAACAATATCATTGAAGATTGCATTAATGATGAACATAGCACAGGTGCTGTGATTGCCTCATTTTTACTTGGTATCCTCTGAGTAGAGTGTTCTGCTGTTTTTTTTTAGTTGCATTGTGTGACTATACGAAGCCCTATTGTAGTTTTAACAGTATATTGCTGTAATAAAATATCTGCAAATAGAACGTTATTCCCTAAAATAAATTTTGCTGTTTGTAAATTTGAAGCGGAACAAAGAGGCGAAGTTTATTGGCCTCGTATTGACTGTCATCTTTGACTAAATTTGACAGAATAAGGATAATCACAAAAGCGTTAAAAGCGCAATTGTTTCCTGTAGAAACTATTTAATTTACAATGGCATACCAAAACACTATTCGAAAATATAACAGTACTTTTTACTATAGCTTGATACCGTAATCTAATGTATTTGCGTTAATGACATTATTTTCAGTTTAACTGTAAAATTGCTACTACAGGCTAATTTATTTACACTTGAGTGCGGTGGAAAAAATCTCAAAGAAATTAATGTCCAGGTTAGAATTTGAAATTGTTATCACAAACATTCTTATATTCACAGAGGCCTTGTACACAATTTCCAATTTAATATAAATGTATCGTAACATAAAATCCGTAATGTCATAACAAAAAGTAAAAGCAAATTTGTTCTCGAGCACAAAATTACGTACATGTTCTTTAAGCGAATTTATTACCAGAAAATGAGAAGTGCTCTATGTCTACATACATACATCATTGGTCAACCCTTCAGACAGCATTACGACCTAGCTTCTCACACCACTTATGTTGTGTCTGTTAATTTTATACATGAGTGATGTGCCCTGGGGCCAAATTGCCGCAGTCGTTATCAAATGAAGTTGATCGAAATTTTAGTATTTGAATTCACCGCAGTCGTTAACGAGTCAGGTGTATCGAAATTTGAGATTTTGTCATTCGATAACGAGTACCCTTTCGAGTGATATCTCTCGAAACCTCATTCGATACTAAATGAGCAATCGAAATTGCACACGCTTTTTTTAATACGAAATAAACGGCAAATTTTTTATTTATAATAATATTGCCAAAAACGTAAGTAGTAAAGTAAAGTAAAGTAAATGTAAATATAATTTCCCCTTTCAGAACAAATAACAAAATAAACGGTAAGCAAAAGGACGTTATGGCACAATATATGTTAATTTAGCTAAGAAACTTGCTGCCCAATTGTGGATAGGGAAAAGAAACAACTAAAAGATTGTGGGAAGAATTGTCCAACCGTTTGAATGCATGTGGTCCACCTATTAAAGATGTGACATGGCGAAACGTGAACTAGTGAATTTTTTTTAGTTCTTATTTATAATAAAATTTTTTACACATTTTTAACGTTTTCGCTGACCAAAAACATAACGTAAAAAAGGTTTCGTTTAACAAGGAATCAAAGAAAAAAACCGGTGGTGGTTCCTATGAGGAAATACCTTTGTCTCATGCAGATGAACAAGTAATTGAAGCAGTCGGTATAGAAGCCAGCGTTGAAGGTATAGGAGCCAGCGTTGGAAAAAAGTTTACAAAGAATTTTAGGTCAAAACGGCGAATATGATAATAACCTGAAAGTATAGGAAAACAAACTCCTAATCCTAAAAAACAAAGAACCATTTCAAAAGCTAAAAGCAAATTAACGCTCAGCATAAATAAAAGTGAATAATATCACAAAATTTGAAATTCGCAGCTAGATCACCTTTTGGAGTTGCAGGAAAAGTCTTTTAAACTAAGAGAAGAAGAACATGCTGCAAACATGGCTATTAAAAATGTAGAATTACAAATTAAAACGATTGAGCATGAGCTCTTAAAAAACAACAATAAATTTTCTTAGCTAATTTCTATTCTCAAAGTACAAAGAATTGAATTGAATAATATTATAATTAATATATTTAAATATTTTTCTCTAATTTTACTTACTTGTGTTTTATTTCAAAATAATTTTTTTTTATTATTTACAAATGTGCCAATCATATGTCTTTGTACTATTACTAAACAAAAAATCTTTTACATTCTTTTTGCAAATTTCGATTCGATACCTATCGAATGCCGTAATTTGGTTATTCGATACGAAACGAAATTTTACTCGATACGAATGCTCATTCGATCACGAGTGCCGCGATTTGGGCCCTGTTTAAAGTCTAATGCGAACGACTGATTTTTGAGAAACAAATTCATGGCAATTTTATTCTCTCTCTCTCTCTCTCTGAGTTTTTGCCAAGAATTTACTGAGAGGAAGTTAGCGAAGAAATATTTTTTTTCATATTTATGTTTTGATGTCTGACCGGGGGTTGAACCGTGGCTTTACGTCTAATAAGCCAACACACTACCTACTAGACTACGGCGACTTTATGCCGGAACCGCAGCTTGTTGGAGAATACATATATCTACAAGAAAGAAATTTTTTTATAGTTTGTTTCGTTAGAGATGTCTGACCTGGTGTTCGAAATGTGGACATACGTGTAAGAAGCCAACACGCTACTTACTAGAATAGCGGAAACCTACGCATGTTAAATATTATGCAAAAGACTTTATTTCAATTCAATACATGCTTTACTCTTAGAAAAAAAAACAGTGAAAGTAAATTTAGAGCTTTTGAATGTTAGGAGGCGATATGCAATTGTTTTTGACTGTAGTGGTATTCGTTTACCCACAAATTTAAGTAGAATTTTTATTGCTTATATGCTCAACACCGATAAGTTAAATTATATGCACCAGAGTATGTATGTATTTTGCTTATAAATGTTTATGAAGTTTTCTTTACATGTATCTTGTTCATGTTCTTTCATTTGTTTATATTCTTTTGTTTCGTAATTTTACTTTTGTAATTAAACGCATTGTTTAGTTTAGTTTCAAATAAAGACAATTTTATCAAATGTTAGATTGAACGGTTTTCTAAATTTAAGTCCATCGTCCTTTGAGGCCTTTGAAATTGAAGATGCAGTTTTAAAGACGGCATTGTTTATCGAATGGAAAGAAATGGGCTAAAAAATTAATTATCTGTGGCAGAAAATGTTTTAAAACATTTCATTTATTTCAAACGTTTATCTCTATGTGTGTTTGTAGGTATATATCAGAGATCAGCAATGAGTATTCAAAACGGTGAGTAGAATCAAATCATACTCACAACTTCTTATACTTATACGCATTCATACTTATATTAATATTTTTACGTTTTTACCTTTTTAAAAACATTTCGAATATTAGTTCGTTAATTGCAAACAAAGTAGAAACAAATATGTGTTTTGTTTCAATTAAAATCTTTATTGTTCGCACAACTTTTGTGTACCACTGTTAGAACTCCAACAATAATTGCTTGTTCACTATTCTACTTTATGCTTCCGTCCGCGCAAACACTAACAACTCTTCTATAGATATTCACAACAGCTATATTCAAACCACGACTGTTTACTTCGAACACAACGCGTCTTCCCACAAGACTGACTGAATTCTTACAACTCGTTGTCTGCTTTGTCTTGCCTTTTTATATGCCTACGTAATCAGTCTGATAAACGTTTTTGAAACAGAAGGTTCTCGTTTTCGCCTTCTCGAGAATTCTATCGCAACTACATTGTTGTTTGTGTACTTTGTTCACGTTGTTTGTTGTTACTCATGGTCTTTGTTTTTGTAGCTTTTGCTTATTGTTTTAATGTGAAATGATATTAGACCGTTTCCATTTTCGTAACAATATTATACTCATACCACTCGTATTCAAAGTTTGAAGTACTCATTATATTCATACTTAACAATTCGTCTGATGTTGTTGATTTTGACTCTCCATGACTCAACCTTTACAAGAGTCATAAAATAAGTATGATTCGCGTACGAACACAATACTAACGAAACAATACTCACTAGAAGGTTGTGTATTTGCTTTGCTTGCAATCTTTGTCTTTCTTCTTTTTTTTTGTAAATGCAACAACAACTAACGCTGTAAATGTTGGTGAATGATTCACTTGAATCACTCGAATCATTTATGAGTATTATAAGTATTTCTCTAAATTTAGGAATCAGAATGAGTAGGCATATGAATCAAATTTATTTCGAATGGTATGAGTCAGCCTGTACTTATAAATCAATGTTGTAGTGAGTACGAATGAATCAGAGTAGTTGAATTTTAATACTGTTGACTCACTTATATTCAAAATGTCATGAGTGCTTTTGAGTAGTTAAAAAACGATTCATTGCTGATCTTTGGTATGTATGCACACTATAATATTTTTACCGATGTTCAGATCCACTGCTCTGGGCGCCAGTTTAAACGTTATCAAAACTCGCCATGGAACATAAAGTGGAACTAAATCATCACATAGATAGTACCATACCTGTTAAATAATGATTAGTGATCGTAATAATTACTTTTTTTGAATGGTGAAATAAATAATGAATACAATTAGAATTATTTTTGGTTTGAATAATTGATAACACGGTGCGACAGTTAAAATACACCCAGCTAATAACATAGTGTTTATTGTGAGTTTTGTTGAGCAGAACTCAAAAATACTTTTTTTTATTTCTCGAACCCTCCAAACTTGTTTTATTTGACAAAAGCTGTATTTTTATCTTTTCATACAAAAATATTGATTACGCAAATATTTTTTTAACCTATTTTCAAAATTCAAAGTTTTTCAAAAAGAGGAGAGATGAGCCTTTAAAACGGTATACATTAACATATGGTTCAAACTTACATGTTATGAGTTTGGATCGGGTAAACTTGTAAGATATAAAACTTTTTCTTATTTTTTCAAGTGTAGCCTTTTTTAATTGCCAAATTTAATTAAAAAATATGAAATACGTGATGGCATTCTGAAATTGCATTATCTTGTTAAGAGATTGACACTTCGTTTGATCAAATCTGACAAAAGTTATTATTAGTTATTATTTAAATAGTATCCCTTCAGTCAGAATTACGACCTAGATTCTCACAACACTTATTTTGTGTTTGTTAATTTATACACGAGTGGCGGTACCTACAGTTTAAAGTCGACTCCGAATGACAAATTTTTTTAAAAACTCTTCTTCAGGATTTTTGTTAGAAATCTGCTGAGAGGAAGTAGCCGTTATCTGACCTGGAGTTTGAACCGTGTGCCCCGCTTCTAATAAGCCGACACAATACCTACTAGACTACGGCGAGTTCCAAGTATAGATCGTACCTGTACATAATCTGTACTGATCTAGGCTATAGTGAATAATCTAATACGGGGTTCAGATATGCGTAAATCGCAATAAACGCCGTAAGTGAGTTTAATATTTCTTATAAAGTTTCAATTAATTATTGCAAAAAAAATGCGGAAATTGTTATAATATTGCGTAAAATTTAAAATGCAGCAACACTGTCAAGTGTGTTTAGTGAGCATATTACAACTAACCGAACACTTTGTGTTGATATTTAACAACCCAAATGTCAATAACGACAAACAAAAAAAAAACAAAACAAAAAATATAAACAATGTTGTTGAAACAACCCGCTGTCAAATGAATATTGAATAAGCAGCTGAACTGCGTATATTATTATACCTGAACACTTAAAATATGTCACAAAATATTTCAAAAATTAACTATCCAAACAAGTCACTGCATTTAAAACACGTATTGTGATGTTTACGAACGGCGTATTTATATTGAAACCATTACCGACAAATAAACTATGTATTTGCAATATATTGATAGTTTAAGTAAGTGCATACTTAAAATATATTTACGTGTTTGTGGGCATTTATATGGGTATGTCAACAAAATAATAAATAAACGTATAATGGCAAATGCATACACATATATTTTCAGTTTAAACTTTACAACAAACAAATACAGAAATTGAAAAAGAAACAGAAACAGAATTGAATTTATTGTATAACAATAAATAACAGTTTCAAAATAACACATGCATGCAATGCAATACAGGGTTAAAAATACAATTCCAACCACAAACCCAAATCTAATCAAACCCAAAACTAGGAACGAGAGAACAATGTATAAAAAGTACAGTATAACATCAACCAAATGATAAAAAGAATTTTTCCTATACCATTGTATTTTACCATCTACACATATGTTGATATGTTGCAAAGAGAGCAGAAAAATATTGTCATATGCGATGTAATAATTTATTTAAAATTTTCTACTCATGTAGTATAAAAACATAATAATATATTCTTACATTTTTACCCTTTTAAAAACCTTTAAAATATTAGTTCGTAGATTGCAAATAAATATAAAATTAAATTTTTGGTTAGTTTTAGATAAATTCTTTATTGTTCGCACAATTACTTGTGCCACTGTTCGCAACTTGATTTAAACAGCAACAATTTGCTTTATTTGTTATTCTTCTTCCTCTCTTCTGCGTACACACTAGCAATTGTTCTTTAGATCTTTACAACGGAGATATTCAAACCACGATTATTCTCTCCACATGCAACGCGTCTTCACACAAGACTGACTGAATTCTTTCTGACTCCGTTGGGTAAACAGACTGATGAATGTGTCTTGAAGGAGAATGACTATCCCTTCGCGAAATCTTTGTAAATGTAAACACGTTGTTTACGTTATTGTTGTTTGTGTATTTTGTTTACGTTTGTCCTTGCAGTGTTGTTGTTGCTTCTTATTTACTTGTTTATCACTTTCTTTTTATACTGATGTTGCTAAATTTTTTTTATTTGTTGATCATGATATGACATTATCCCTTGTTTTTGTTTTTGTAGCTTTTGTTTATTATTTTAATGTTAAACGATAACACCATTTCCATTTTCGTAACAATATGTATCGTTGAAATCCCCTTAATCTATTACATAGGGTGTTGGCTTATAGGACATGACTTCAGTTCAAACCCTAGGTCAGACATCAAAACGAAAATATGCAAATATTCCTTCGCGACTTCCTCCTTTGCTTCCGGCAAATACTCTGGATGCACATAAAATTGCCATGAAAAGTTTCTCAAAAATCTGAGTCGACTTTAGTCTGTATATCCCGTCACTCATGTATAAAATAAACAAACACAATACAAGTGGTATGATAAGCTAGGTCGTAATCCTAACGGAAGGGTTGTTTGTATATATGTGTAACGATGCATGATGTTATTATGGGAAATAATGACACGGATGAATTAGACAGGCATTGGACTTAGGATTGACAATGCAGTAACAGATTTCATAAACGCACGTAGACAATTTTTGATACGGGCAATTGAGCGTACAAAAAGACAGACAAACGGCTGGAATAGAGTCTGCTCTAAATCAAACAAAAAACTTTCTCATTTATGGACGTCATTACTTGAGATTGCATTCTGTGTACTCATGCACAAGACACATTTTTCTTGATAAAATCGCAAATGCTAAGTTATGTATGGTAATTATTGTAAACACGGTAGTTTGATTATATGATCTATCATTTTATTGTAAATAAGCGCAAGATTTGCGATACTTTTCATTGCAATTTTATTTGTTCTTAGATTTCTTGCCAGCCGGCTGCTGCGAGAAAGTCGCCGAAAGGAATATATTTTCATATTTCGTTTTGTTTGTGATGTCTGAGTTAAACGGACGACTGCGGACTTTGCAGTATGCAATTTTTCAGTATGTACTTTGCTTTACATAAACATACATTATATTTTCCTATCTCCAACACAATGCACTGTTTGAATTGGTGCAAGTCCCTGAGTGTTGATCGTATGTAAATGAAAACATATTTCAGAACTGTTTTATTTTGTATAGTAAGCAACAATTATTATGTATGTTGTAAGATATTGTGGTACGTTAAAAACGAATAAACAATTTTAAAACTTTTGTATTTTTGTAATAGGATAAGAAATACAAAACATCTGATTACACGGTGCGACAATCAAAATACACCCAGCTAATGACATAGTGTAAGTTGAGACTTTTGTTGAGTAGAACTCAAAAAAAAAAAAAAAATTATTTTTTGTTCTTATTTTATAAAGTTTAGCCATTCTTATATTTAAAATTTAATTACAAAATATGAAATAAGTGATGGCATTCTGAAATTGAATTATCTTGCGAAAAGATTGACACATAGTTTGATAAAATTGGACATAAATTACCGTAGTTCTAATATATGAATAGTATAACAGTAGTGTTACATTTTTTATATATGTCACTTTATCAAATAAATTTTCAAAATTTTTAATGGATCATTTAGGCGACTACCAATATTTTTGTGTTTAGCAAATACTATTTTTTCACTTTGCGAAAATATTGGCAAACCTCGGGTGGTCGCTCAAACATGAAATAGACACATTTTGCGGTAAACAATCAAGATCCATCAAAAATTCTGAAAATTTTTGAACTGAAAGTTCATTTGATAAGATATAAAAAATATAACACGACTCTTTAAATAATAGCTACGGTAATTATTGTTCCATTTTATCAAACGAAGCGTCAATCCCTTCAAAAGATAATGCACTTTCAGAATGTTATCACTTATTTCATATTTTTTAATTAAAGTTTGCTACTATAAATGGACAAACTTGAAAAAATATGAAATATGAAAATATGAAGTCAAATAATATACATATGTATGTACATCGTTTTAAAGCCTCATCACTCTACTTTCTATGTGAACCTTTCGGTTTAGGAATGTTTTTGTAATCAATAAATTTGTGCGTAAAATCCAAAATATGTATATGTATGAGAGTTAAACTTTTCACTTTTTATTTAAAAGACACAGAAGTTTTAATGTAGAGTTTTCTTCGAATTTTATTTCAATTTGTTAATGATAATTAAGTTTATAACAATGATAATTTAATTTTGAATACTAAGACAAAACTTCTATTCGCAGCAAGGCAATAAAAGTAAGTGATTTTAAAATATTATTGTAAATAAGATCAAACATTAAAATAATCAAAAAATGTGTAACAGTACTTAATTTTTTTTTGTTCAATCTGATAACAAATGCATATTACAGACGTACTAACAAATGTTCTAACATACGTACATACATATGTATTAACGCAATGCAAAAAAAACAGTATTTTCATAAGTTGTAATGATATCAATTATGATAAGGATATACAAAATAAATAACAACAACAACATGTTAATATGCGTGAAGTATTATGTACTGTTTACACTAGCATTAAAATTAAAAATAAGCAAAATTAAATAAATGAAAGAAAAATTACGTAAATTATTAAATATAAAATACAAATATTATTTCATTGAAGTTGTTCACCAACAGACAGTTTTTGTCAAATAAAACAAGTTTGGAGGGTTTAAGAAATATAAAAAATATTTTTTAGTTCTACTCGACAAAACTACTAACCTACACTATGCCATTGTCTGGCTGCATTTAATTTTTTTTATTTTGCATAATAATAATACATGTTTAAAACAACAACAAGTATGTGACGTATGAGCGATATTTAATTCCACCACTTTGCAAATGACAAAATCAAACATTTTTTATTTTATTGCATACTTTCCAGAGTAATTCTTTCAGTACATGTCATATGGTGCGTATAAGTAATATATTTTAAATTCAATTAAATAGAATGCATACCGTTAATTTGGAATTAAACATTTACAAGCAAATCTAACAATTTTACTGCAATGTTTTGCAGAATAACTTACTTATTTGAATTACTAATTATTTGCCTTTCATATGAAAAATATACACAGATAAACACTTGATTTCAGTGAGGAATTGTGTTTGCGGTAAAAGCGTTTAATGGCGTATTTCTAAGTATATGTTGCAGCAAATTTGGTCCAGTCAAATAAAGTAGAGCACAACATAAATATTCCGTTCATATTTTCTTTTTTTGTTCATTTCCTCAAATGGTCCATCCGCTTAGTCCAATTTTGGCATACTCTTTCCAATATTTCTGCTTGTATCTCACGAATAAATGCTTCACTGTTCTCTTCCAATGCGTCAATTGAAGCGGGCTTGTCTGTATAGACATGAGCTTTAACATAGCCCCACAAAAAATAGTCTAAAGGCGTTAAATGGCACGATCTAGGCGGCCAATTGACCGGTCCCGAACGTGAAATAAAATGTTCACCGAACTCGCCTCTCAATAAGTCCATTGTTACGCCTGCTGTGTGGCATGTGGCACCGTCTTGTTGAAACCAAGTCAAGCTCTTGCAATTTGGGCAAAAATAAGTTGGATATCATCTCACGGTAGCGCTCACCATTCATAGTTACATTACGATTCACAGCATATTTGAAGAAGTACGTTCCAATGGTGCCACCATCACATAAACCACACCAAACTGTGACTTTTTCTGGATGCATTGGTAGCTTTACGTACCCATTGAGCCAAAAATGAGCTTCGCCGCTGAATACAATGTTTCATTAAAGAACTTTCCAAGAGCCCATTCACCAAAAATTCTGCGTTGCGGTAGGTCGTTCGGCTTCAATTCTTGCACCAGCTGTATTTTGAAGGCTTCACACCTAAATACCGCTTCAGTGGGTCGATTAAACTGACCATAAAATGGAAGAAGCGCGCATTTTGATAATAAAATTCAATGATTTGCAAGCGTTGCTCGTTTGTAAGACGATTCATGGTTAAATTATAGACCAAACTGAAGATGTTTGGCAGTGAAACAAAACACGCAACGTGCGAGAGCTGTTTAAACCAGTGTTGCCGAAAAGATAATAGCTAAAAAATCACCCGTTAGTTTGCAAAACTCTAAGTTTAATGGGGAAAATCATCTCTAAAGAATAGTAACCCTCATTTGTCCGCTAATAAAGTCGAGTAAATTTGTCAGTGTCTAATATTTCGCCAATCTTATGAATTTCGAATCGAAATCGGAAACGAAAGAAAAAATGTGCGTAAATTTCCTTCACAAGGAAGCATCTTTCATATCTGCTCGAACTCCTCTTGGAAAAACTAAAAGCGAAAGCCTGCTTTATGTTAAGTTTGTGTCACATATTGAATCAATGATCTTGGTTTTATATTTTCAGCAATTGTCCTCAAACGTTTGCCACCATTACGCATTTAAACAATCTAGCCTATAGCGTCAATACAAATTCTTTTGTAATTTTTTTTTATTTGAGCTCGTTTTGATGTTAATTTTTATATTCCAACGTAGAAGTTGTATAGCTTCTACTGAACACAGCTGTATGAATATATATTTTTAATTACAAAAACAATTTTCACTAATTTGCAGTCTCTCTTAAACTATAAAAGATTTTATACGTACATTATACATACATTATTACGTCATAATGATATTTATGGCACAGGAACTTCACCTCATTACACATTAATTTTAATTTAAACAGATTATGAGCATATTTTCATCTACTATTTGACACCCCACTAAGGCTTTAATCACTAAACGTATGGTGTACTAAGTAGTACGTAAAATGTGCTGTTGCGACAGATTTTATTGCACCACCGAACATTGTTTAATGCAACACGGACACATGACGTGAAATAAGAGAACACGTAAGTATACCGTAACTATAAAATACTACTTTCAAGTTATAATATGTATAAATACTAAAGTTTTGGAATTTTGATTACGTGTCATTTATTATTATACGTACTGTATATGCAATCTGTATACAGTGGTGGCCATATAATTAAAACATTTGTAATTATATTTAAATGGGGTGCCCTGGTGGTTTAGTGGGTAGTGTGCTAGACTATAAGCGTGAAGGTCGTCTGTACAGAAAAAATTAAATAAAAATGTGTTATTTCATTTGTATTTCAATATTTTTTAATCTCTTATTCTAATCATCAATATTTCGGAACCTATTTTGTAATAAAATTTGCACATCGGTTTAACAAACTCTTAAATAAGTTTAAGAGAGATCGAGGAATAGCCATCCAACACATTTCCTCGTTTTGCCACAAATCATCAGGATTTTTGATATTTTTGCCTTTAGTCCTCTTTTCAACTTCAGTCCATAAATCGCTAATTGAATTGACATCAAAGGATTAAACTGGACATTTTAAAATATTTATGTTTGTTCCTCTTAATAGTTTTTCACAAGCCATGAAGTGTGTTCATAACGTGTCACATAATACTTTTCTTCGCGTATGGTAGCATTGTATTTTGTATAATGTTTTCATAAACATGTGGATCCATTCTTGAACTAACCCCCAAAGTATGTCCAACGTCATACCTAGAAACAGCACCCCACACTACAATGTCAACGTCATCATATTTATTGTTTTCATGGTGTTGGTTAGCTGAATGCCATACTTACCGTTTGCTTTCTGATCCCCATCTGCAAAAATTTAATTCATCGCCCGATAACTTTTACCAGAAACTCATTTATTTTTTCACATTTTGTCTGGAAAAATCCACATTGGATAATTTGCTTGTGGATGGGAAAAGTATTCTCTTTTCGATGCATCCACTCCAGGCAGTTTCATTAAGCCTTCGTATAAGAGTTTAAATGATCTATTAATACCATATGATGATGCTAATTCAACTTTTAGCTGCTTAGAAATTTAAAATGTGTCAGTTGTAGATACTTTTGTAACTATTGTATCTTCCTTGGCTGTGGTTTTACGTAGTTTGGGGGTTCTAGGTACATTATTTGAGATTTTAATTGCACTGAAGTGTTTCATTACATTAACAAGTAACTGGGGTCTTCCGGGCTCCTCTCCTTCCTTCCTTCCTTCTTTTTAGGGAAAACTACGCTTTTTTCCACTTTTCATAATTAATTTTGATACACATATTTTAAATTTTGTAAAAGGAATCGATATCGATATTTCAGAATTACTTTATTAAAGTTGGAAAACTGAAAATATAAACCAACACTTTCACTAAGTAGTGATAATTTTTTTAAGAAATATGAATAGAATAGAAAGATAAAAAGGTTTTTAGTGTAAAAGACATGAAACTTATCTTTCCGGTAAAAAGTTCCGTTCAAATAACATGAAAAGAGGATCGTTGTATGTGTGTAACTAAAATGTAATCATTTTTACTTCCAACCGATTAGAGAAAAATGCAAATCATAGATTAAACTCAAATTTATACAATTTATATGTGAATCGTATGTGTGGATTTCATGTACACATAAGTTCAAATTATATCAGCAAAAATTTGTTTTTGTATGCATAACTACGTGATGGTTTCTACAACTGTACTTAAATGCAACTGCTACGTAACTATTGAAGTAATCATGTATTACGGGGAGGAAATGTTTAAGCAGAAACAAAAAAGTATTTATTTATACGCACACAATTTTATCTTTTTTATTTATTTTTTTTTTTATTTATTTATTTATTTATTTATTTATATCATCCTCAGTTAAAATATTTACAAGCATATTATATCTACAGTATTTGGGAATTTACTTAAAGTATTGCAACAAATATATAACTTAATTTTAAAAATATCTACAGTTCGTGAATTATAACATTTTTGAGTAAAATGATAATAAAAACCTCATAAAATTCTAAGAAATTTTATTTTTAGCTTTTTTCACCATCTTCTTTGCAGAAGTTGGAGAAAAAGATAATAATCTTACAAATTTCTTAATATTTCTAAAGTTGAAGATCTGTTTTTTTCTTCAAATCTTGTAGTCAATTTATTAACAAAATCATTGAACAACTTCTGCTTAAACTTCTGTGTAAGAGGGCTGTTGAATATCTTCTGGGAAGGTTAAAAATAGTTTTTAAATTTTTATTTTGTACGATTTGCAGTTTTTTCATGTACGTTTCCGCACATCTAGACGACCACACCTGGCAGCCATATGTCATTATTGGGCGGATGCACATTTTGTAAATTAACAGTTTATTCTTTTGATTTAGTTGTGATTTTTTATTTAGTAGAGGATATAAGGCCCTACCACAGTTTAATGCTTTATTACATGATTGGAGAACGTGCTCTTTGAATGTTAAGTGCTTGTCAAATAACAGTCCCAGATATTTGACATTATTACTAAGTGGAATTATAGATCCTTCTATGTTTAAATTTTGTCCTTGGTATCCTTTTTGCTGATCTATTAAAAGGAAAGATGGTAGCTTGTGTTTTCTCCTGATTAATTTTTATTTTCCACCTGTTGAAATACTTTTCAGCATGAATAAGTGCATTTTTCATACTTTTTACAATTGCGTTTGAAACTTTAATCGAGGTTATTATTGCTGTATCATCAGCATAAAAGGCTAAAGACTGGTTTCTTTGAGCTTTAAAGTCAGACGTAAAGATAGCGTAAAGAGTAGGGGATAAAACTGACCCTTTTTATGATTTTCTGTAAGTAAATTGGGTACCCAAATTTATGTAGTTTGAATATGATACCGTTATGCCATAATGCGTCGAAAGCTTTCTCTATGTCGAGGAAAACCACGCCAGTACTTTTACGACGAGCTTTGTTAGATGATATGATATTAACGATTCGTTTAGCCTGATGTACCGTAGAGTGGTATTTCCTGAAACCAAATTGTTCCTTGCTTAGAATGTCATTTTCTTCTGTGTAATCATTAAGTCTACTTAATAAGATATTTTCAAAAATTTTATCGAGGCAGTTTAACATACTTATAGGGCGATAACTTTTAGACGACTTGTTATCTTTGTGCTGTTTTAAAATTGGTAAAACTTATCCACTTTAAATAGTTTTGGGAAGTAACCATTTTTAAGGCACCAATTAAAAATATTTGATATTAGTGTGTAAAATAGGTCTGACAATTTCTTTAATATTGTTGGTTTTATTCCATCAATTCCTGGAGCTTTTGAGTTTCTTTGTTTATTTACAAAGTATTTGATTTCTGCAGTAGAAGTAAGATCGTTAGTAATATTAGCTGGAATTGGTTGCAAGTCTAACCATTGGATGTGTTTAGATACTCTTTGATCCATTTTTGATAGCATATTTAAAGTTATTTGATCCGATTTTTCAAAAACATCGGCTATTGCATTTGCCTTGGTCTTATTATCATAAACATCAACGCCATCTATCGTCAAACTGTCAAAGGTGGACCTCCTACCTCTAATTGCTTTGTTTATTTTCCACATCTTCTTATTGCCAGCTGGTAAACTTTTGAGAAACACATTCCAATTTTTGTTACTGTCATTAGACACGTGGATATTTATCATATTATTGCGTTGTTTCAAAATAGCTGATAAATACATTCTCTCTGTGTTATTATAAGATCTTTGTAGTTTTCTTCTAAATTTGTTCCTTTGACCAATGAGGTATAATGTTGTTTGAGATAACTTTGATTGCCATACATTAATTTTTCTCAACGGAATTTTATTTTGCGCCTCTTTAACAATATTAGTAGTTTTAACCAATATTTCTTCGATATTAGCTTCATTTATATTTACAGAGAGCAAATTATTTCTTCGAATTTCAGTGTCAACCCATCTGCTGATATTATTCCAGTTTGCAGATTGTACATGGGAACTAATTTAATTTTTTCCACAACAGATCCATAAATTTGACATGTAATCGGGACATGATCCGATTTAAGAAGTCCTGGATGAGTAACGATAGTAGACACATTCAGGTTGGAATCTGTAAATAACAAGTCAATAATTGAGGGCTGCGTGTATGAGCATCGCTGACCAAAACGAGTATAATTGTGAGGGTAATGTATATAGTAATTTGAGTTTAGCTGATGGTTATACAATCTTACTCCAGCTGCGTTGTTTTTAAGCAGTTCCAAATTGTATGCTGCGCATTTAGGTCTCCAAATATAAAAAATTCAGATGTTGGTGCTGTAATACTATTAATATCGTTAATAAAATCATTTGTGTACTTCGGCGAGTATGCTGCTGTGAATCTTATTGGTCTATTATTAATAGAAATGACTACCAAAACATTCTCAATATTCGACGTTGGTATTTTTTTAACAAGCTGATGTGGTATTGAATTTTTCACAGCAATAAGGACTCCACCACCGTGGGTTACTCTGTCTTCTCTGTAAATATTATAGTTTTGCAATTTAAATTTAGAATTTTGATTTAAAAATATTTCGTTAATAAAGACAACATCTATTTTCATTTGTTTTACTGTATGTTCTAATTGATAGATAGTAGATTGGTTCGTTATGCCTTGCGCATTCCAGTGCATAACATTGAGGCTATAAATTGTTTTTTGTCTATATGACATGTCTAATCATCATTCCTAAAACTCGCAATTTATCGTAATTATTCTTGCATTTTTCTAGAGCGTCAATTGCACTAAAGAATATGTCCAAAAGTTTATCATTAGTAAGATTATCGTCGATTTTATCTTGATCCATATTTGATCTTATTGTATTAATTATATTGCTGAAATTATTCTGACTTTTGCTGAGAGAGGGAGGCTCTTCAGTATTATGATTTAGTCGAGGAAAGTCTTCATCCCAGTTAAATGACTTTGCCATAATATTTTTCCTGACTGGCTTTGATTTTTGATTGTCTGTGAGGCGTTGCCGAATAGCTAGGTATTCTCGCCGAGACGGACACTTTGGATCGTCACCACGATGATTTACATTTTTAAGCTTATTTTTCATGCAATTGAAGCATTTGTAAATTACTGGGCCTTCGTGCGAAGTTTTGCTCAGTTGGCAAGTTGAGTAGTCATGATGGCCACCGCAACCTAAACATGCTGGCTTTCTGAAACAATTGGATGAGCCATGTCCAAACATGGTACATTCAGTGCACTGAGTAGGACCTCTTGTACTTCGTTTTGGATTTCTCCAGTGTACAACTATAACATAGAAATAACGTATCTTTATTACCTCTCTTTTAGATACTTGGTTTTTGTCGAATTCGATCATATAGAGTGCGTCGTCTTGATTTGATCTGCTGGTTTTAACCTCAATAACTTTTGTTGGGGTTATGTTGAAAGTATTTTGAAATTCTTCTATAATTGTTTTTATTTCAAGTTGAGGGAGACCAAACATCATAAGTTTAAAATTTTTTCTATCTCTTACTGGATGAGTGAAAAATTTAATGTCATTTGTTTTAAATATTTTGATGACTTCGTCGTAATCAATTAACGTGTTTGGCATCACTTTCGTGCCGATGGACATTCTCTTAAACTTGTAGTTCGAACAAGAACCCAAGAGTTTTATATTTTCCGTAAAGCTATGAACATGATCAACAATGATTGGGGGAATTTTTACGCGTTCCTCGATATTTTTACCTTCTTCTATACTAGAAATATCATCTTCCATATCAGAGAACACTTGATATCTATTTGAATCAGCCTTAGTCGCAGACTTAGGAACTATAAACTTAGGACCTCGGCCCCAAATAATTTTACGTTTTGGGCTTATTTTAGTCAATTTAAAAATTTAAGTATTTAATTTATTGCAAATTATAATTAATTTAAACAGTACCAATATACTTCACGCACTACCGTATGTCACCAAAGACAGAACGATACGACACAATTTTATCTTAAATATGTAATCTTTTGAAAATGTAGGAGCTTTTTCTTCATTTTGATTCTCATACATATATATTCTTTTTCAAACGTTTAAAATATTTATTCATTCATTTTTGCATTATTTTTTGTTGTCAGTATGTTGTCACGTATTGTATGTGATTAATGATCTTTGCCGTAAAAACTTAAACATGTTCGCACTCATTATCACTAAAACTAAAAAAGTTAAATAGATTTTACATACTTATATAAATGGTAATCACAACTCTTTAGTTAGGTTTACGACCTAGCTTCTCACACCCCTTACCTTGTGTGTGTTATTTTAGACATAAGTCGCGGGAACTACAGATTAAAGTCGACTCCAAACCACAGATTTTGAGAAACTTCGCATGGCAATTTTACTTACTCTTAGAATTTGTGCCAGAAATCTGCTGAGAGGAAGTCATAGAAGAAATATTTTTACATTATTTCGTTTTGGTGGAAAATGTCTTTGAACCGCGGCTTCACGTCTAATAAGCCAACAAGCTACATACTAGACTACGATAACTTCTAAATAGATTTAGCAGAAGTAACAGTAACATCATTTCGATCACAGTGGCCATGCTTACAGGTCACTGTATTATGGGTATACAAGCGGAAAGAAGGCGGCTCCCATCTTGCGAGGTGCAAGTTGGCTTTCCAACCCTTGTCAGCTTGACGGAGCTGTCGTCCATTGATGTCAGGGATATAGCCTCGTTTATCAAGCATTCTGGCTGGTTCGCCAACGTGGGGTAGTCGTGCTTTGAAATGTGCAGCCCCTGCGCTGACCAACTTTTCCCTCCTTAGTTCAGAGAAACTTGGTCAGTACAGAGACTGCGTTCACCTGTGGCGTTACAATGGGCCGATATGCGTGTTCAAGTGAGCTTTTGGTATGAAAGCTACCACACTAACCTAACCTAACCCAAGCTGTTACAAAGGAATGTTAGATTGCAGCACCATTATCTCAGGACCTGCGCAGCAAACCAATAAATTTGCTGGAACAATAAAAGCATTAACGAAACAGAAACAAGGCAGCATACCAATCAACCGGAACTTATGGCAATAACCTTTAGCACCCGAAAAGGAACGCATATTCTTACATGGGAAGCCATATGCTCCTAAAAGCATGTGTTATATTAACAAACGGCAACAATAAACAAGTACTTGAATTTTACTCGAATATATCTTAAGTATGGGTTTTACGGTGTAATAACATTTAAAAAATTAACAAGTTAATCGTCTTTACGTGACTAAACAAAATTAAATCTTGTGACAAGCAAGTGGTTTCTTTAATTTGTTTTGTTTTAATGTGTTCTAAATGCTAACAGAGTAATATAAATAAAACATAATTAAGATCTTTGAGAAAAACTCAAAATAAAAACAAAGCATTTAGAATATTCCAAAAAATATACAAATTTTATAGAGGATACTTAAAATAAAGTATACATACATATATACATAATTGGTCATTACAACCCTTCAGTCAGGATTACGACCTAGTTTCTCACACCACTTATGTTGTGTGTGTTAATTTTATACATGAGTGGTGGGACCTACAGTTTAAAGTCGACTCCGAACGACAGATTTTTGAGAAACTTTTCATGGCAATTTTATTTACTCTCAGAGTTTTGCCAGAAATCTGCTGAGAGAAAGTCGCCGAAGAAATACTTTTTGTATTTTGTTTTGATGTTTGGCCTGGGGCTCGAACCCTGGCCTACTAGACCACGGCGACTTCAAATAAAGTATCGTAATAAAAAATTTAAGTGAAGTGAAGCGAAATTGTAATGCAATTTCATAAAATTAATAGAGTATGATTCGATAAATCTGTTGCAATTTATTAAAACATAAGTCCTGAGGCATTCTATTCTGCGTCCTACTTTTTTATTTTTCCAGGTCCAATGGTATTTTAATTAACTTTAAAGAAGAAAACTCAATCACTCTGCTCCAAACTATACCAAACTATTTTTTGGCCTAAATTGGATGGTCTGGACATCAACTACATGTGGTTTTCATAGCGCTACATGCTTCATGTATTATGTACCATTGAATATTCTGCAAGAGCTATTTGAGGGCATACATCCCTCTTGGAATGTATGTGAACTGCCCAACGATATCGTGCAATTTGACACCGTTAGACTCTTTTTCTGCTTCGTTTTGAAGATTAACTAATTCTATCTGGAATTTACAAAAGTCTCATGCGTTCACATGATAGATGTCCAATTAAAAGTAGTGTAATATATCCGTTGCAGAAATTTAACAGTTCCATTGTTCTCTGATAATAAAAACTTGGAAATCCTACACGTGGTGATGGTCAATCGTTTTAGTCACTTTAGAGCCATTTTTCAGTCACAGTAGCACTGTAGTATTTCAATCGCTTTTAGTCTAAATGGACACCAACGATACGCAAATATAACATGACAGCGTTACGTCCATACAGCCCATGCCATATTGAATATTCTGCACAATTGATTAGGGCCACCTCCGTCATCTCGGCTGCAGGTGGTGCTAAATGGTCACAGTTAAGCCGCAGATGTATGCGAATGAAACATAAACCGCAGCGGTCTTCAAATCCAACATGATCGATTAAATGAACGACCAAATTCAGTCTATTTATGTGCCAAAGTTATGGAAAATTGGACATTTCGGTAGCGCCCTGCCCAGAGAAGTCATAGCAGTCATTTAATATTCCGCATATGAGGTCGTCATAGTCTAGTAGGTAGTGTATTGGCTTATTAGGCGCAAGAACGGCTACTCTTCATTTTTGTACATTAAGGATACTGTTCGTTGAATCGACGAAATTTGCGAAATTTGGTCAAATATAAAAAAGTTATATGATAAAGAGTAAATGAGCTGAGAGTAATTGAGCTTAAATATACTTACTCCATAAGCTAACCCATACCTATATTTATTTGTTATATTGCGAGAAAAATTTTAAATTTTTACTTTACCTTACTAAAATTTAAGAGGTAGATTTCTACTTTAAAAGAAAACCATAAAAATGAAACGAAAACATTATAGAAAAACTTAATTCCTTTATGATGATTCTTATCTTAACCCTGCTGTTAGGTTAAAAAATACTTTCGAATCTTAGGTCCACTTTGCGTATTTTACAGATATGTATACCACGAGTATAAGTTTTACTTCAGTTCGTGTTATCAACAGAAGACAACAAAAAAGTAGTGAAAAGTTTGCTCCAATTCCTGAGTTATGAGACAATTGGGAAGCACTTCTTTCAATGTTTTATAACTTTCATGAAAATGTCACTATTGACGAGCAGCTAATGGGTTTTAGAAGACAATGTTCCTTTAGGCAGTATATGCCTGTAAAGCCAGCCAAATATGGGCTTAAATTTTGGTTAGCTGTAGACTCCAAATCAGGATACATATGGAAAATACAACCGTACCTTGTAAAACCAAAAAGTGATAAGCCTGAAAAAAATCCAGGAGAGCGTGTCGTGTTGGAGGTTACAGAAGAATTGAAAGGCCAAAATAATACAGCTGATTGCTGTTTTCATCTTTTGAGTTGGGGAAAAATCTTTTACACAGGAAACTGACATATGTGGGAAGAGTTCGAAGAAACGAAACTTGTATCCCACCGAAAAAGCTTATGTACAAAACAGTTCCTTTATATACATCCACGTATACCGGCCATAAAAATAAAGGTACTATATTGTACAGTGCAAAATATTGTACAAAACAAATGAAATTGATTTCAGTAATCATAAGAAGAAACCTGCAATCATTTCTTATTATAACTCTACTAAAGTTTTATTATATTTTATCATTATTTATCGTTTCTGTAAAAATAATTTTCTTTATCTTAGAGGCGTTGATACTTCTGATCAACTGATTAGCTACTACAGCACTAAAAGAAAAACCAACAGATGGCCAAATGTTTTTTTTTCCAATATAGTTGATATATCCGCATTGAATGCATTTATTTTATATTCAGAAATTGATTCTTCGTGGGCTGCAAATGATTGAAATCGCAGAAGACCTGAGTTTTTACGTCAGCTAGCCCATCAGAAGAATACATGTTGAAAAGGACAGTCAAACCTAAAAATTCATTTGCGTCATAGCTAATGACTCTATTGGAATTTGCAATTGCTGTAAGTCCAAATGTGATGTCAAATGCATTATATGCAATAAATTTGTATGCAAATTGAAGGGAAAAACAATTTGTTAATCTTGCTGCCAAAATAGCAATAAGCCAATTATTATTTTTCCTTACTTTTACTGATATACAGAATAAAATAAATTGCATGGACCAAAATGGTCCATAACCTAAGATTTGTAACTTTCAATTTTGTTCTGTTCGATTTTGTCCTAGATAGCTAAAAACTCACTAAAACCATTAAAATATAAAAAAATTACCTGAGCTGACGTTTTAAGTTGATACGATAAGCCATTGCAAACTTAAATAAAAATTAAAAAAAATTTGATCAAAATGGTCCATACCTAACAGCAGGGTTAACGTATGACATTACAAAGTGTGAACAAATATTAACAACAGATAAATTTTTATCTCAAGGTACAGCAGGTTACTTTGCCTTCTTACTTTCCTTAAACGGATTCTTATTAAAGTCTAGGTGGACTAAATAGGATTCTGGTGATTCCAATAAATGTTTTTCTATTCTTTTGCTTTTCTTTATCATGTTTGTCCATAAGTCATATAAATGTTATCCTTGAGGAAGAATTAGCATAAATAAATACGGCTATCATTATAACAATCAACAATCCTTTGAGGTATTAAACACCTTTTAACTCTTTTCAGTATAACTACAATATTTAACAGATACAGACTGTCGCAGCATACAAATGTTCTGTTATTATGGGTTGTATTATGTCCACAGGATAACAAACCTGAATTTCTGTATACTTTTATAGTCGATACCTTTTCAAAAAATAAATGTTTAAAGTACCTTTAAAGATTTATGAAAAAAAGTATGTTTTTTATGTCAGCTTAGTTTGTAATGTCCGCCATCTAACGTTTTTTTTTTCAACTCGCGCTTATTTCGTGAATGGTAACATTTAGCTCATGTCTGATTTGAGAGATAATTAGTTCTATCCTTCCGCTGAACGAATATGGTTGTGTATACGCTTGAACAATGCTGGGAAATAGTGCGACATTACTTTGAAAATCATTGTAATGTTGCAGAATGTGTGCGAAAATTGCATACGGATTTTGGAAGAAGAGAAGCACCGTCAGCTCCGTATGTTCGTTATCTTGTGAAAAAAGTAAAAGAAACTGGCATCCTCATCGATAAAACAAAGCGTGAAAAGCCAAAAACAGTGCGTACACCCGAGAATATTGCTGCTGTGGCAGAAAGTGTGCGTGAAGCGCCATCAACATCATCAATTCACCGTCGTTCTCAACAATTGAACATTTCGGAGATATCATTGAGACGAATTTTGCATAAAGACCTTGGTATGACGCCACACGAAGTCCAATTGGTTCAGGAGTTGAAGCCAATTGACCATCCAATGCGTTTTCGCTTCGCTAAGTGGGCCTGCGATCGACTTACAGAAGATGCCGATTTTGACAAAAAAAAATCATCTTTTCAGATGAAGCTCATTTTAATCTTGGCGTGTATGTAAACAAGCAAAATTGTCGCATTTGGGGCACAGAAAACCCGCACACATACATTGAAAAGGCGACGCACCCTAAACGAGTCACTGTTTGGTGCGGATTTTGGTTCAGAGGCATGATTGGGCCATTTTTCTTCGACAATTAGCAAGGAGTGGCCGTTACAGTCAATAGCGATCGTTATCGGGCCATGTTGAACGAATTTTTGTTCACAAAAATTGAAGAGGAGGATATTGGCAACATTTGGTTTCAACAGGACGGTGCTACGTGCCACACAGCCGAAGCTACACTCGATGTTTTGCGCCCTGTTTTTGAAGATCGCATTAACAGCCACAGAGCTGATGTCATTTGGCCACCACGGAGCTGCGATTTGACACCGTTGGACTATTATTTGCGGGGTGCCGTCAAAGATAAGTGTTACGCCGACAAGCCAGAGACAATTGACGCCATAAAGGACAATATTCGTGAAGCCATTGGACCGATCGTGTAGGCTACTACATGGCCAGCCGAGGCAGCCATTTGAATGAAATTATTTTCAATTATTAACCGGAAGCATTGCACTTTCAAATAAAAAAAGAATTTTGAAAAAATATTCAGTTTTTTTTTTAAAGCATTTTCAAAAAAAAAAGTTATTTGGCGGACCCTTTATATGATATAAACCTAACATTTCAGTGGTAAGTATTTCAGTATGATTAAACAGACAAAGCGCTTCAATGGTAAACTTGTGTATGTCAAAGGTATAGTTAGGTTAGGTTAGATTAAACTGGTAGCCGCCTCAGTGGGCACAGCTTACTTCGGTCCTATAAGAACCCGTTGTAACACCGATATTACTTATTCCGTCATAAAATTATAGCTCCTCCTTCGAAAGTGTGAATTTTTCTGAAATCACCTTTGGCTAGACATGTTTTTTTTTACTAAATTATTGATGGCCAAGAATTATTTTTCTCAGGTCCCCAACCGCCGAACAATGACAGAGAAAATGTTCTAATACATCTACTTCTTCTTCGTCGTTGCTGCTTCACCAGAATTCTTTATAAAATATTCACAGCCCTTTGACATTCGAACTCAGAAGGCAGTTCCCCGTTATCACTGTTATGAAGTCCCTTGGATGGAATCTTGATAAGTTCAATTCAAATTCTTTTCGATATTTATCCATATAGGACCTGATCTCTCTGGTATCTCTACAAGTGCGCTCTTTATCCCATCTTACATATGTCAATAAATGGAGACCAATTGTTTGTCTTTCTGTAGACAAACGTCCATTTCATGTTGGAATTCATTGAATCCACCCCACGATGTCCCCAATACCATGCCCAGGAATCTAAATAAATATAACCATCGAATGTTTCGCTGTCTTCTCCAAAAACTTTCGACATTCTTGAAAAATTTCAAATGCATTGTAGAAAGCTTTACTATCGGTAAATATGCGCATGTCACCATATAATATACTTTGGTACTCATTTTTTTAGCCTGCATTACTTCAGACTAACCATACCCAAGTTATGATCATAGCTTCTGTAATTCTGTCTTTTATGGCTTTGGATACAGCAGTTCTAAAGTCAGCAAGAAATGAGCAAATTACCAAAAATCATTCTTATGCCTTTCACCAGCTTTTTTATTAATCAGTTGTTCGCTTAATTATCTTTATGCTTCGTTACCTTGCAACTGTCAGAGTTCTTTGATTCCCTTGAGACAAACAAATTATCGCAACGATTTTACTCTCCTGCAAAGAAAAAATAGGAAAATTAACGCATTTTTACAGAGTTTAGGCAAATCTGATCCGTTATTCCTACAATCGACTTTAAGAACTTCAAAGCCGTCATTCCGGTACGTTAACACACGACCAAAGTCTCGAAATTCTCCACGACGTCTTCTGCAAAAGCTGTAATCACGAGAAAGAAGATAAGCTACAGCCAGAACTTTTCCATACATAAGAATCTAAGGCGAAGGATTTTTTAGCACCCAGAATTTATGTACAGCACATTTCTGGCCATAAGAGATTTGGGCAAAATCTATGCTGTCCCATTTCTGATAATATGTCAGAAGTTAAAAATGGTCTTTATTTCAACAACACCTTACTGAAACCAACTGAAATATGCGTTTAAAAACAGCGACCAACTAAACCTAACCTAACCTTAAAATGATATAAAAGGCTTATGATTCAGTAAAGTACGTTATAGATTAACAGCATCCTTCATTCTTTATAAAATTGGACTTTATTGACAGTATTTTCGTGTTATTTCAAAAGAACATAAACATGTGTTTGTCTGGTTTTCGTACCATTGTTTGTCGCAAGCACAGCTACTATGTGAAGCACATATACAAACACTTTCAAATAGAAAAAAAATACAAATATAATCTGCATCATTCTTACCTTGAGAGACAATAGTCTCTTAGAGCTTAACCATAAATATCTGTGGATAATTAGTTTTTGTTTTCTTTTCCATTTTATTGAAGCCTAGAATAGCATAGCACTGGTCTAGTTTATAGCGGTGGATAACGAAAGAAAAATTGGTTCCAGTAGGAGCTAAACAGTTGCCTGCAATTAATGTAAGATAAGGTGAAAAACAAAGTTTTATTAGAAAAGGAAATACAAATCAAATACCACAGAGAGAGTAAACTCTAAGGCATACAGCAATATTTCGCTTCCACACTCATGAACATGTACAGCTAAAAAGCTACAAGAAAAGTTAAACAATTTAAGTTTAAAAGAAAATTTGTAAACATTTCTCTTGTTTTCCTTTTTATTCAATATGGACTTGGCAATCATTTACCATTACGCATAACTTTTGCCATGAGAAAGAACACATGAAATCCATTTAGAGACGAGTTATTTTCGTATTTTCAATTTCTGTATTTCATTCACATGACAGAAGTAATGCTCATTATTGTTGATGTATTTTGCAATATATTGCAGCAGAAGCAACTCTTAGCAAGATTTATTTCGAATTAAAAGTCCAGCAGATCAAAAATAAATTGCACTTAGGACCATTATTACTACTACATACTACTACTAAATTGTTTTTCGTTATTATGAATACCCAATAAGATAGAAGTGATCGTTAAGCTTAAGGGAGAATCATCCTACCTTTAACATTTAAAAGACACTATATTTTTGAACTTGCCATATTTTCATTATGGCAACTTCAAATTTAAACAAATTGAACATATACAACACAAAAACGAAGCCCGCGGTTGCCACTGCGTTAAAAAAACTTGTATAATTGAGCAGTTTTATCGACATTGCTCCGACACTGCCATATTTTTGAAAAATTTAATCTGTAAGTTGTAATAATGAAAATAAATTAAAGGAAACTTTACAGTTCCCTTTAGCTAAAGGTACTTTTAACTAACCCCAAGTTTAACGGCAAGTTGTAATAATGGTCCTTAATGTGTTTAAAACAAGTATGGTCAATACGTTCAATACCGACAGCATCATATTTTGCATTAACATCGAATTCCCACACGTCTTTAATAAGGATTTTAATAAAATTGACCAGTACGATGACAGTTGTAAGGAGCACTCGTCTATATTAAGCAGGGCTGCTTGATTTAATAACTTCTCATCAATTGTTGCAACTTCAATAACTGTTTTTTTCAGTTTGATGGCATGGCGATCATTAGACTAGGCGATGACTACAAATTAATAAATAAATATTTAAAAGAAAATTGGCAACTCATACATAATTTGTCATTACAACCCATCAGCCAGGACCAAGCTTCTCGCACCATTTATGTTGTGAGTGCTAATTTTGTACATTAATGGTCGACTCCGAACGACAAGTTTTAGACAAACATTTCATGTCAATTTTATTTACTCTCAGTGTTCTTGACAAATATATGCTGAGAGCTAGTCGCTGAAGAAATATTTTTTCACATTTCATGTTGTTGGACCTGGTGTTTGAACCGTGGCGTCACGTCTAATAAGCCAATACACTACCTAATAAACTACGGCGACTTCATGCCGTAACCTCAACTTGTTGGAGAATAAATCTATAAATGAGAAACTTCTCAAAGCAACTTTAGATTTAAGACTACAGGAATAACTGTAGGAACTGTAATGACCAGGTGGCTCTGCAGTCCCGTTATGCAGCGCATAAGTTCCATTGCCCTGTCATTCGCGCTTCCCTTCAACCAAATGTCCCCAATCGCGAGAACAAAGGTTTGCTTATCAAAAGTAGATTCCCTCCACAAAGAATTAGGAGGGGCGGCAGCAATGGTGCTCCCGAATTTCAAAAATGATCGCCCGATGGTCGCTATGAGTGTAGACATTGGACACAGCCCAATTCGATGTCGTCACTAGTGTATCGCCGACGAATGTTAAGTCAATCTTAGAACTCCGTCCATTATCGAAAATGCATCAATCTGCACACAGTTGAGTAAGCCTATCTCCAGAGTTGAAAATGCGTCCTAGTTTCGCTAACAATGTCATCCAATCTGGGTCTGTACTCCTCAATTGATAAGCTGGGGGGAGATAAAGGCTGAAGAAATGTACCCCATTAACGGTACATTTCACAATGCTCTCCCTCCTGTTGTCAATATTTCCCACTGGGAATTTACCGCATGTCCACATCGCCGCCTTGTTGCACTTGCTGGTAACCCAACGCTGATTGTCAGGTGCCCTATAGTGCTCGCTCAATATCGTCAAGTCTATTTTCTATTTTTGTGTATTTTGGTTTATGGACTAGCGTTTATCAAACTCATTAAAACACTTATAAAACAAGATATGTTTTTGAAAGAATTGCATTTATTCTCTCACAAAAATTAAATGATCTTGTCCAGTATAATCTGACGTTGAACTCTTGCAACCGATTGGCATTTTTTCACTCTGCTATAAGACTTTGGTATTCAATACCCATGTGGAAAAAGCCGTAGGGGATTTCAAACGCGACTTCCAAGCTTTGACACTTGATAATTAAGGCTACATCTGTGAACCTAGTTGTCATTTATTCGGACTGTTATGTCAAATCACTGGGGTCTGGAACAGTTGGAAATTGACCCAAATTTGCGATAAAAATCATCTTCAACAATGAGGCCCCTTTCTGAATGAATGAGTATGTGAAGATATAAAATTTTCGAATTTGGAACGATACCCATTCATGTGACATCCAAAGGAGTTACTGGTAGAGTGTATTTCTTTTTTTTAACGACGTTGGCCAAGTCATCATTGTCAATGGTAAGCACGGTGAATTGTAATCTATTTTGACCTGACTTGGATGAATTGGACACCAACGAGATTTGACTTCTAACGAAAGACTCAGTGTGAAAAACTGCTGATGCCATATTTGATATTATGTACGAACGATTTGAGGCCATCGTCATCTCACTTGGTGATGTTCAGTGGCCACAATGATTTTTATTTCAGCGCGTTAAACTTTATCTTGTTGGGTTTTCTTAAGTCCCAGGCATATACCATAGAGCCACAATGACTAATTACTGCTTTGTATCTGCTATATGTCGCCGTAGACTAGTAGTGTGTTGGCTTATTAGATGCGAGGACTTGGTTCAAACCCTAGGTCAGACATGTCACACAAAACGAATTATGAAAAATATATCATCGGTGACTTCCTCTCAGTAAATTTCTGCCGAACGCTCTAAGCGTAAATTAAATTGCCATGAAAAGTTTCCCAAAAATCTGACGTTTGGAACCGACTTTAAACTGTAGATCCCGCCACTCATGTATAAAATTAAGGCACACAACATGTGAGAAACTAAGTCATAATCCTGACTAAAAAATTGTAACGACCAATTATTTGAGTATGTATCTGTTATTCTACTGTAAACTAAATTGCAGTCCTGCACTATGCTTACCTAAACCAAAAAATAATTCCAACAAAAGCAAAAACAATAAAATATATAAAAATTTATTTGTTAAGGAAAATTTGGAAATATATATATTACAGAGCTGTCATAAAGGAAAGAGTTTAAGAGACACTTTATGCAAAAGTAAATATGTTTAATTGCTGACATTACTTACGGCATTTAACGCCTTCTACTTACATTAATTTTGCTTTACAAAGTTCAAAGACTGTCTAAAGATTTGTTTTAGCCTTTTGTGTTTTCTTTTATTAAAAAAAAACAGAAATATGTTTATATTTGTCTAAAACTTTTAACTAAAAATTTTACACAAATCACAAACAGCAGATGTAAAGATACAACTATAATAAAAAACAACAATAAATTCTGTTCTACTATGATTTCTCAGAGGCGTCGCGATAGATCCTTGGACTACTTGTGGCACACAATCCATTATAAGACTAGATACAGTCACATTCACATACACAACCACAAAAATTTATTTTAGTTCGGTTAGGTTAGGCTCTGCAGTCGCCTTTATTTATTACACTTTCAGTAGTCACAAGAATATTTCATGGCCACTAGAGTTGAGGCTGTTAATGTTTAACAGAATTAAGCACACAAATTTAAAAAAAAAAACATACACATTTTAACACGCCTAGGATTATTCTTATTTTTTCATTCTTTTATCACAGTTGTCGTTGCCGTGTTTTTATAGTCTTTGTTGTCAACGTAAGAGACAAACTGTTTAAAAATAAGATTTAATTGCATGCATTTATTATACGCCTGCATATTAAGCATGTATGTAAGTATGTAGTTTAGTCTTTTTTCCTATAGTATGTAATTGTAGAAAAACAGTTAACAGTTATTTTATAATTTAGACATTTAATTTCAAGTGCATAAAATATAACCCGTATTCGGATTTAAAAAATTCCATTTCTAGGTAGACTTTATTCGTTTTGACTGCATATAGAACACGAAATCGTAAATTGTTTTATTTTTAAAAGTACTTTACGGAAAATTTTTAGAATTTAATTTTTATGATTCCGAATAATAAAAATGTATATAGAAATGGCCACACAATGCCTACTTTTTGTCTGAGATTTCAGCTATCTTGGGTCATGTAACTAATGACTTAATCAAAATGTTCCAGTTTAAATAGAGTTTGATGCGATCGAGTTGAATTTCAAAGCAAATACGCACTCCTGGATTTATTCAAAATTGCAACTTTTTACTATATAATCTATTATCACAGTAGGCTACTAGGTAATGTTGAAACCCCAGGTCAGAATCTCTTATCAAACGCAAAATGAAGAACTATTTCTGCCGGCGACTTTCAGCAACTCAACTTCTCCAGCAATTTCCCTTGCAGAATAATCTTTCTCAGCTGGAGCGGATATGTTGTTTTTAATATCAATTGAAGTTTTCTTCATTTTATGTTTTTTTGCCCAAATTTAAAGAAACACTTTCACAAAGAATTTTAAAATATTTTCTTAACCACTAGAGCTTGAATACCAAAAAAATTTTGTAAAAAGAATTGAAACAAATCTTAAGTAAAAGAACTTTAAAAAGAGAAAAGAGTAACGTGCAAAACTGAATAAATGAACAAATTTGATTTTAAAGGTTTTTTTTTAATATTTGCGGATAGTATTTTGCATCGTTGTTTTACAGTGAGTTAATCGATAGTGTGAGAAGTTAATTTATTTACAATTTCTTACTCATTGGATTTAAAATATTGTGCAAATGTTATGTATCCACTTATGCCCGCCACTGGTCTATTTATACCTCACATCTATTTTCAGTCTGGTAACTTCTAGAAACTGACTATAGATTTGTTCTTATTTATGTTTTTTGTTTTGTTCGTAAATATGTATGTGTCATACCGATTTTGAGCTCCATTATACCTAATTTATAAGCCAATATTTGTCATAAAATTGTATCACAAATTTATATATATTTTCCTTTTAAAACCGACGATATCAAGATTTTCGTGATATTTTTCTTTATAAAAAATGTATTACAAAATTTGTGTAAGTATAACTATACTGGGATTATAATATCATACAGAATATCTAATATGCAGTCTTAATGGACTGTAACATTCTTATTTCATTATGTTTATGTGTTAATTATTCAAAAGACAAACGTTTTTTTTTTTTTTATATTTTACACTCTAAACATGCTCAAATATTTCATGCTTATATGGCAGTAATATCTTTTGTTATGTACTTTAAATAAAGAAAATCTTATTTTTGCAAATATTTCTCTAAATACTGTGGAAATTAAGTGTTCTCATGCATCACTTATTCGTATACCACGCATCTAACGTGGTCCCGTAGAACTATGCAACAAAGTGTATATCTAGTGTGTATGTGTCTTATAAACCTGTACATACACTTACATATTCTCTTTAAGTATTCATTTCTCTGTTAGGAATATAGAGAGAGAGAAGAGATATAGTGAAGTTGTATACAAGTTTTATTAAGTACTCCTGCTGGGGTTAAGGTTTCTAGTTACTATCGTTATACATGCTCTTACACATACATATGTTCGTAGTTTTTTTTTATTATTTACATTTTTAATAGCGGCATAAATAAATACTCGTGCACATGTGATGTTGGTACTTATTTGGCAAATGTTTAAGCTTTCTTTAATATATGTATAAATATGTGAGCGTGTGTGTGTTTTTTTTTATTCCTATTATATTTGTTTGTGTTCTTAGTACTGCACTACCAACCATTTGGAAAAAATATTTTTTTTATTATATTTTAATATTAATTAAATGCGTTTCTCTTTTTTCTGTTCAGTTTAGTTATAGAATTTGCAACGCAGAACACTTACAATGTGAAATTTATGCAGTAAGTTTTTTTTTTTTTTTTTTTGTTCTAAATCATTCCTGAAAAGCTTGTATTTTTTCCAATTTTTGGTGACGGTTTTTATTAAGACTGCAAATATTTTGTATCTTACAGTTAAGGTGACCAACTACACTCATTTACTGAGTTTTGTACTCTTTTTTTCGCAAACCGTACTCCTTTCAAATCATGTACTCTGAAAGTACTCATTTATATAATTTTATACTCATTTGTATTTCTAAAACATTTTTTAGATTATTTTATTTCAATTTTATTAATTAAATATTTTAAATTATTTTGACAGTGATTTGAATTTCAGAGCAGATTTTTGATTTTAGAGCAGAGTTTTATGGGAATTCCCTTTCTTTCATACTGCAATGTAAATGTGAATCAAGATGTAATGATGGATGTTTACCACTAATTCTAAAGAATAAACTAACCGTTTTGGTAGATTCCAATCTCGAAAAAATTAATTTTTAAAAGTTAAAATTTTTTATAAAATTTGCTATGAATATAACGAAGAATGGATAGTGAACTTTAGAGCAAAAAATTTCTTCAAATGGACCCATCGAAAGAAGTTTCATCAGCAGTCGAATTAGTAATGAAAGATGTAAAGATATTGTAAAGGGTGTTTTTTATAGCGGTATAGAACTTTAAGTTGCAATAAAACAACGATGGATTATTCGATTGACATGAATTTTTTTATCCGAAAGATAATCTTGTGGCATTACATTTTAAATATGATTTCTGGCATATGACCGCCACGGCTGGCGCGGATGTAGTCCAATCTGGACGTCCAATTTTCGATGACTTTTTCCAACATTTGTGGCCGTATATCGGCAATAATACGGCGAATGTTGTCTTCCAAATGGTCAAGCGTTTGTGGCTTTACCGCATAGACCAATGAATTTACATAGCCCCACAGAAAGTAGTCTAGCGGTGTTAAATCACAAGATCTTGGAGGCCAATTCACAAGTCCAAAAAGTGAAATTAGGCGGTCACCAAACGTGTCTTTCAATAAATCTATTGTGGCACGAGCTGTGTGACATGTTGCGCCGTCTTGTTGAAACCACATCTCCTGGACATCATGGTTATTCAATTCAGGAATGAAAAAGTTAGTACTCATGGCTCTATACCGATCACCATTGACTGTAACGTTCTGGCCACCATCGTTTTTGAAAAAGTACGGACCAATGATTCCACCAGCCCATAAAGCGTACCAAACAGTCAGTTTTTCTGGATGTAACGGTGTTTCCACATACACTTGAGGATTACCTTCACTCCAAATGCGGCAGTTTTGTTTGTTGACGTAGCCATTCAACCAGAAGTGCGCTTCATCGCTAAAAAAAATTCGCTTATGAAAATCGGGAACAACGGTAATCTCGTTTTGGGCCCATTCGGCGAATCTACGCCTTACTTGATGATCGTTTGGCTTCAAATCTTGCACGAGTTGGATTTTGTAAGCACGCAAACCAAGATCCTTCCGCAAAATCTTCCATAAAGTGGATGGACACAGATCCAATTCCTGTGCTCGATGGCGGATGGACTCATTCGGGTCTTCCTCAATGCCACGCTCTACAGCAGCAATAGCTTCTTCTGTACGCACCGTACAGCGTCTCGGGGGATGCGAGTGATCAATAAGAGTAAACGTGGTGCAAAACGTTCCATGGTTAATCGAATTAACTGCTCTGATGGACGATTTTGTCGACGATAAAATGGATGTAGTGCGCGATACGTTTTCCGCACAGAACCATTATTTTCGAAATAAAATTGCACTATTTGCAAGCGTTGTTCAGGCGTGAGTCTATTCATGATCAATTGCCAAACCATCTTGAAAAGTAATGCCAACTTAAAGTTCTATACCTCTATAAAAAACACCCTTTACTAATGACAATTTTCTCTTTGAAGAAATTCGAAGATTAAATTTATATTTAAATGAAGAAATATTGAAGAACTGGAACGATGAGAAACTAGAACTTGAAAAAAGATTCAGCATTCTAGAGTAGAACATATCCCACATGAATATTTAAAAGTTTTAATAGAAATTTTCATATGTTGTCCAGGCACTAATGCAGCTGTTGAAAGGGTATTTGCACTAGGGAATGATTATTGGAACAGTGAGAAGTCGCAACTTTCTGCAAAAACATTATCTGCCATCTAACAGTCAAATTTAACATGCAAAATGAAAGTTGTTCGGATGTGGCTACATTATTAGACGAATCCACTCCGAAGAAAATTTTTTTTTAAAGAAAATAAATTATTTATCGTTTTATATTCTTTTTTTCACCTATGAAATACTGGGAAAGTGTATTCTTTTTAAACAAAAAATAGTTAGTTATTACAGTTCACAATATAAATTATAGTTCAGGAATTTATAATACCTTGCATTACAATACAACTTTACTTATAACTGAGAAAGTTTACATTGTTTTCCTCAGAGCAACATATGGGGTATTTCAAAGGCAACTACCGAACTATGACAGTTGATAACGGCGGTTTTATCAAAATTGCTTTTGTTTTGTTTTATCGAACTTTTTGCAATCGTTATAATCGTTCCATGGAGAGGACTATTCGAAAAGTGATATATATATATATCGAATATACCTACGTCATTGAAAAGCACGGGTTAACGAAAACATTGCCGTTGGCCGTTTTAGTGTGCAGTTGAATTCGGTTCAATTGATTTCGCGTCACTCACAGGAACTTGGCTTTTTGCAGACCATATCTCGCTGAATTTCACGCCATGACTGATGGTAAATGAAAATAGACAATAATGTGTCCTCGCTGAATAGGCTCTAAAGCAGTCGGCCACTGACCCTAATTTTAATCTAAAAACCATTTTCTGCGTTGTGGCTCATTGTTGTCACTATACTGCCTAGATAGCATGTATAGAGTCTTCAAAATTTTTTATTCGTTTGAAACAGCTATTGATGCCAATATGTGTAGTTTCTCTAGGTGGCACGCATCTGAAATGTCTTTTGCGTGTTTTGTGATTTATTTGTATAGACCTATGACTGTGATCCTAAAAGAAAATGTTTATCTGGAGGCATTGGACTCTCTCGTTTTGCCCTCAATAGCACTAAAGGCAACAGCAACATATTGTTTGATACGCCCTATGATATGACTGTCGCCAGCGTACAAGCAAGCAACTGGACACTTCTTTAGAAAATTGCTATGTACTCCCGCCCTCCGCAGAAAACTTTCCATGGCGAAGTTGAAGAAGTTGTCTGAAACCTCGCACGGCATCAAAAACTTCGGTGAGGTCCATTCCTACTTCGGCGGAGCTGCAGGAGTTGCTCAACGTCATTTTGCTTAGCCTTATCAGGTTCGCAGGTATGCCGTGCTCAGACATTGCAGCACTGTGGGAATATCGAAGGCTGCCAAAAAAGTGTATTTCTACATATTTTTCATCGGTCTTCTACAACGTTTCACGTAAAATGAAGATCTGGTCGATGGTGAACTTGCCAGGTCTGAAGGCGTTCTGATAAACCCGCACATATAAAGAACGTTACATGCGATAGGTGGTAGGCTTATACCTCTGGAGTTGGTGCATATCAGAACAGAGGACACTGAGGTTCGAATGGTTGGGCATACTCTCCTTTAGCCAGCCACCCTACCCACTCAATACCTCCTATCTTCAACAATTCAGCGGGAAGGTTATTAGGACTTTAGCTTTATTGCTCTTAAGTCGCATAATCCCGTAACGTAATGGCTGACTGCAATGTTTTTTATATGCGGATTTTAGGTGATAGAATAAGAAATTACCATAAGCAATCAGCAGTAAGTTCTAGAAGTTGCCAGACGGACTGTAAATAATGCGAAAGGTAACATTGCAAGTGATTTATGGTAAGAAATGCGGCCTAGGAACACTTTTATATAATACAGAGTTCTGCCACATAATGAATTATGGAAAATAAGAAATCCACACACACCTTAAAAAATAGCTATCAGCTTGTTGCGTACATTTAAATGAACCCTTAGCAACTATAGTGTAGTGTTTGAAATTATATACGGTAGTGTGATGGCAAAACAACCTTGAAATTGAAGATAAAAACAAACCTGAAATAAGTGTAAACAAAAAACTATTTTATTATCCTTTTTCACATTTTGCAATACATAAATAACTGTAGTCAGTGAAAGGAGAATGTAGAACGTGGTAAAAAAATTCTGAAAATTTGAAGGCCAAAAAAAAGTTTTCAACTAAAAAGAAACAGGAAAAAACAACTGCCACTAGAAATTTAAAAAAGAAATCTGAATCTTTTTTTTTCTTCAGTTTATTAAAAAGTTAAATAAGTAGCTTTTCTACTTTCTTTCCACTTAATTTATTCCTTTAGCATTTCCGTTAGCACTTTTAATCTGGTCAAAGCAACAAAATTCTCAAAATTCAGTCTTTTTTCTTTTTTCATATTTTTTTGTTACTGAAATAAATTTCGATTTTCATTTAAAGATTAAAAGAAAACTTTAAGTATTCTTTCATACTTAACTAAGAATTGACATGTTGGTTGAGTCTATAAATGTTTAACCTTTTATAGAAAATTTAAAAACAAAAAAGGAAAAAAATAAATAAAAATGTCAAAATTGCTGATAATATTTACTAAAGGAAATGGCCAACAATTTTGCCTAGACCTGTATTAGCCGGATAAAAATAAGGTCAATATTGTATATGTTCAGTTTTTCTTCTTCTTTCTGTTATTTATCTGAATATTTGAAATTGTTTAAGTAAAGATTATTATCATTTTATATTATGATAAATTATTTATTGTGTATAACGATTGAACATTAAACAAAAAAGTTTAGTACATAAGCAAGAGAAGAGTATTTATTTACAGATAGTCTATGCAAACATTACAATTTGATTTTGATTTTGTTTAAATAACTATGATGATCTAAGTTATATTAAATATTTATTTCATTGACAAAAAACTTTATTTTAATTGTAATATTTTCCTTAAAATTTTTCTTTCCTTTTTATTCTTAAATATATTAAAACAATGAAAACTAAATAATATACAAGAAATACAGATGTTATATACACATTTTATTTAGCAATAAAGTAATAAATTTAAATAATATAAAAAGTAAGACAAAAAACAATTGGGAAATTTTTTTTAAATTCTTTTATAAAAAACAGGACTAGCATCCACAAGTAATTGAACATAAAATCTGTTTAAACTGCTAATTGATCATGTTTGCTTATTTCTCAATAATGGTACATATAATAAATATTGTTACGAAAATGCGAATGGTGTTACATTGTTTAACATTAAAATGATAAACAAAAGCTACAAAAACAAAGACAGTGGACTTGATTACATGATCAACAAATACACAAAAATATAGCAACAATATCAGTATAAAAAAGGGATAAACAAGTAAATAAACATGCAACAACAACACTGCAAGGACAAACGTAGACAAAATACACAAACAACAATAACGTAAGCAACATATTTACATTTATAGAACTTTCGGGAAGGCAAAATCATTCTCCTCCAACAGCGTTCATCAGACGATATAAAAGGCAAGACAAAGCGGGAAACGGGATCATTAAAAATTCAGTCAGTCTTGTGTGAAGAGGCGTTGCGTGTGAAGAGAATAATCGTGGTTTCAAGACCTCTGTTATAAAGATCTATTGAACAATTATTATTGTGTACGCGAAAGAGTGTAAAGAATAATAACAATTAAAGCAAATTGCTGTTGTTTAAGTGAAGACCTGAAAGGTGGCACACGGAATTGTGCAAACAATAAAGAATTGATTTAAAACTATGCACAAATTTATTTTTATTTTATTTGCAATTTACAAACTCATATTCTAAACGCTTTTAAAAGAGTAAAAACGTAACAATATGTTGATTTGTAATAGTAAAGTCTGGTAATAACTCTGACAATGAAAACTGTGGGCGTATCACAAGATTGTGTATTAGAAAAATTAGTTACCAATTCATTATATCATCAGGTCTGCTGCAATATATTGGATAATACATCAACAATAATGATCATTACCACTGCCATGTGAAAGAATAACAGGAATTGAAAATGTAAAAGAAATCGTCTGTAAATGCATTTGAGTGTGCCTTCTTATGGCTAAATTTGTTCCAAATTTCATATAATTTCCAAGTCTTTAATGAATGAAAAAGAAAACACGACAAATATTTTCAAATTTTCGTTTACACTTTAATTGTTTAACTTTTCTTGTAGCTTTTTAGCTGCACATGTTTATGTGTGTAGAAGCAAAATATTGCTGTGTGCCTTAGAGTTTACTCTCTATGTGGTATTTGATTTCTGTTCGCTTGCCTGATAAAACTTTGTTTTTTACCTTACCTTACATTAATTGCAGGCTCATGCCGTAGAGTTTGCAAATTTTCATTACAGTTTCCCAGCATTCTCTTAAATTGTTTTTGTTGCCCTCCGCTATAAACGACACCAGAGCTATACTATTCTAGTCTTCAATAAAATGGAAAGGAGACTATTGTCTCTCTCTGTTCAAGCTAAGAATGACGCAAATTGTAATTGTTTTTTTTTCTATTTGTAAGTGTTTGTATATTTGCTTCAAATACTAGCTGTGCTTGGGACAAACCATAGTGAAGGTATGCACGGGTCGAGAATGAACATGAAAAACCCTCAATAAAGTTGATCAATGAGTGAAGGATAATCGATAACGTACTTTGAGAATCATAAGCATTTTATATCAATTTAGGTTAGGTGGTTGTCGCCTTTAGAAGCATATTTCACTTGGGTTCAATTAATTGCCGTTGTATTACATACATATTTGGTCATTACTACAATTCAGTCAGGATTACGATCTAGTTTTTGAAACCACTTACGTTGTATATGCTAATTTTATATATAAGAGGCGGGACCTTATACTGTTAGTCGACTTCGAAAGACAGATTTTTGAGAAACTTTTCATTGGATTTTTATTTACTTTCATAGTTTTTGCTGAGAGACAGCCGCCGAAGAATTATTTATTCATATTTCGTTTAGATCGAGATATCTGACTCGGGGTTTCAACATTGGCCTCACGTCTAGCAAACCAACACACTACATACTAGACTACGGCGACTTCTTTAATTTATTTCATTATTATGTAAGTAAAGCATAATAGTTTACCAAAATTCACTTTAAGAGAGGGGCATACTTAAAAACAAATTTTGAACAGCAGTGAAAATGTGAATGCTTAATGAGTATTTCAATCGCAAATAATGAAAACGCCTGTGGGTCAGTTACAAATGCTATTATGGACACAGTGCTCGTAATTAAAATTTGTAATTAAGCACAGTACAAGAAAATTAAAAAGCAAAAAAACTTATTGCAATAAAAGTTATATTTTCAGTATTTCTTTATTCAAAAAAATTGTTTGGTATTAAAACAAAAAACAAAATACCAAAAATGAAATACACCCGAGTAACTACATAGTATAAGTTGTTCAATTAGTTGAGTAAAACTCAGAAATACTTTTTTATTTTTCTCGAACCCTCCAAAGTTGTTTTATATGACAAAAACTGTTTTTTTGGACTTTATGCACAAATTTATTGATTACACAAACATTTCTGCACCCATGTCCAAAATTAAAACCCTATTAGAAAGGAGACAGATGGGCCCTTAAAACGATGTACATATATACATTATTTGATTTAATATGCTATGGAGTTTGCTGAGATAAACTTGACAAATGGAAATTTTTTTCATCTTATTTTCAAGTTTGCCAGTTCATACTCGCAAACTTTAATTAAAAAATATGAAATAAGTGATAACATTTTTAAAGTAGTTATTATTTAAAGGGTCTAACAGCCGAGTTATATTTTTCATCTACGAACTTTTGGTTCAAAAAATTAGAAAGAAAGAAAAAAAATAATATTTTCCAAGTTTACCCCATCAAACTCATAACAAATAAGTTTGAACAAAATGTTTATGTTTACCGTTTTAAAGGCTAATTTCTCCCCTTTCTAATAAAACTTTGAATTTTTAAAATAGATTAAAAAATATTTGGGTAATCATTAGTTTTGTGTAAAAAGATCAAAAAACCGTTTTTGTCAAATAAACCAAGTTTGGAGGGTTCGAAAAAAATAAAAAAGTATTTTTGAGTTCTACTCGGGTGTATTTTCACTGTCGCACCATGTTATTATTCAATGCTATACTATTCGATTAGAAATTCAAAAGAGAATTTTGCTCATTTGATGTCTTTTCCTTTTCACAACACTGCTGGTGTTTTTGTTTGCGAAAGAAAGTGAGTGTGTGTATTTTTCGCCGATAGTAATGACCTTTGTAACCATTAAGAGCTGTTCTACAAATACTACAAAAGGCAACAATTGAATTCCAGTAATAACAACAAAGAACTACTGTAGCTCAATTGCAACCGTTAAAGGTGCTACTTTAATCAGTAGTACAACTTTTTTCTTTTCACCCTAAAGCTGCTCAGTTTGAAAGTGTTCAAGTTTTATACACAAATACCTACAAAAATCAAACGAGAGACTTAAAATGAACTAAAACCCACATTTAAATTATTGAAACCAAAAAAAAAAAACAAATAAGAAGAAGAAAATGAGAAGAAATAAATTTAATAAATTTCAAAAGAGTTCAACTACTAGCAGCAAAGGCAGAAAACGTAAAACGAATAACAAAAACATTTTAAAAACTCTATGGTTTTTCCATGAAAATGCAATTGTCTTTATGTCGGTAAATGGGTAATGAGTAAAAGTGACCTATTTTCGGTGTAAAGTTAGGAAAAAAATACCAGAAAATAAAACTGTGGGCTTTGCATAAAACGGCAGGAAAATAAAATGTTTATGTTTGTAAATGGAGCAGAAAAAATTTTATTTTATTGGGAGGATATATGTATGTGGGGGATAAGCAATTAAACGGAATTTAAAATTGTGATTAAAAAATAAGAAAAAAGATATAAAATGGGTTGTCAGGTTAAAAAAACAATATTTTTTAAAAGATTATAACAAAACAATAAATATTTAAGAAAAATTAAAATAAAAAAATGCCAGATAGATGAAAATTTCCGATTGCCAAAAATAATAACAAACAACATAACAAATACCATCTGTTTAACCCTTATGTCAACAGATACATACCCGGGTATGTTTTGTGTTTTTAAATCGCCGTAACTCAGGAAGTAATAACTGTATTAACCTGAAATTTCCTGATATCCTCACTAGTAGTGTTTTCTACCTTATTCCTAGACTTGAGTAAAAATGGCGGATGGGGGTCAAATATGGAGCCATTTTTTGATTCTTATCCCTTACGGCAACAGTTGCATACCTGGGTATGTATAATGGAATATATGAAAATATTTTGATATTTGATGTTTATTGTATTTAATTTACATAAAAAATATTAAATGCTAATTTTTCTTAAATGCATTTATTACATTGCGGCATATAACTTGAATGAGCGGCACAGACGGGCTTGTTGCATAACGTGCAGGATTTGCTGGTTGGCCGACGTTTTGTCCATAAATGGCAATTACCTTTTACTTTCATTCTGCCAGTGGTGTCAGGTTCTTCCACGCTTTTATCTGCAGCACCTCTTACGTTCAAAGATTCCCCACATATGGCTTCAATAGCATTGCGTGTTGAAAATATTTTTATAACATGTTTATTTTTATCTCTGTTTTCTCTTTCCGGCTTCACCAGTTGTTCGCTGAGGCTGTGTAGGAACATTCTACTGCGGCTTGTGGAAGCTTTCAACATTGGGCAACGAGGTCTAGTATATTGTAGAATAAAGCCAAGGGCCATCTATTTGTTCGTTGCCTTGTTCAATATTCTATCCATATTATATTTGTTGTAATCTAAGATCTAGTGGCTTTTTTTGGACCTAGCACTTCTAATGAATAATGCAAGAAATATAACCGATTTTTTTTATGTGAGAGCACAATAACATTGTTACTGAAAATGTAGTTAACTCTACTTCCCGTCCTTTAGATAAAGTGAAGTATAGTGGTACAAACACTCGTCTTCTGTTCACTGTACCTAACATTGATAAACTGCTGTCCATCATTAAACTTTTCGCTACGTTATATGTTGTGAAGAAATTATCACAAACAATATGCCGTCCACTTCCACGAAAATGATTGACGAACAAGTCCTCCACTACACTCTTGCCTACGTTTTTTTCTCGGATGCCAGCAATACAGTATAAATTTGTCCCTTCATTGGATAGGATGAGACGGAGTCACATACCCACCATTCTTTATTTCCGTAATTGGCGGGTTCCGATGCTATGTATTGGGTAAACCCGGTACCACGTTTGGACCTGCTATGTAATTGCTCCGTAGATTATCATTCAATATTAAAAATAAGTCCGTTACGGCTGCAGCTTTGTCGGTTTTTTACGCTGTTGACGTGTGTTTCCGTTATCGAAAAGTATAAAGCGGCTTATATCCCAAAAACGCCGCACGCTTATGGGAGCTCGATATAAGGGATGTGAGGACGTTTTCCATACTGGTACGTAACCAGAGTACGTTACACCGCCCAACAAGTAAGTAAAACCAAATCAACACAAAAATAAGTTTAGTAACAAAAAAATTTCATACAAAATGTATGAACATACCCGGGTATGCTTCTGTTGACGTAAGTATAATTTTTTATCTGTTGACATAAAGGTTAAATAAACAGACAATGAATATGTTTGATTGTATCTAAGTATGTACGTGTTAAAGTATACATACAATAACAAACGTAATATTATGAATTTTTAATTACAGTTTGCTACTATGAAGTGACAAAGTTAAAAAAATATGAAAAAAATTGGCATTTGCAAAGTTTACCTCATCAAACAAAACTCACAGAAAATTAAGTGGAATAATATATACATATATGTATACCGTTTCTAAGAAAGTTTAAATTTGACGCATTGGTTCAGAAGTGTTTGCGTAATCAATAAATTTGTGCGTAAAGTCCAAAAAACAGTTTTTGTCAAATAAAACAAGTTTGGAGGGTTCAAGAAATATACAAAAAAAAATATTTTTGAGTTTTACTCAACAAAAGTCACAACCTGCACTATGCCTTTAGCTAATTGTATATCATTTTTTTTTATTTTGGCGCGCAGTGTAATTAATTTGAATTTTTCGTGTTGCTTAAACCATTGAACGAACATTTTTACGATTAGCTGTTGCAAAATGTATTTTTATAAAGTTCCTGTGGTCAGATAAACAAATTCTTAAATGCTGCAACTACAATTGAAATACGTGACAAGGGCCATGATTACTTGACTCTGAATGGAAGATGATAACACTTTTCACGTTAATCACAAAATAAGATACAAATCAACAGAATAAATTTAAAACGGGTTATAAATAAAGCAGAACGTAGGAGAAAACTTAATTGGATTATAAATAAATGTTTACACCATCCTTTTTTATAATTTCTAACAAATCTTAAATTTTTATTCCCCCTATGACCAGAAGGCATTGCAGATTGTATTCTGTTTTGCTGATGTTTGTAACACTTTAGAAAGCTATGGCGTACCCAAAGCTTCAAATATAAATAGATTTAGAAACAAGGGAATTAATTTATTCATTAATGAATGCGTACATACATAACTGTACTTAATAAAAATTAAATACAATTCTTTTTCAAGTTTGTTAAAAATTCGTACAAAACAATGTGATATTATTAGAGTGAGAGCAAAAGAGCTATGCAAGTTTCAAAAGTTCCTAAATTATTGAATACATCGGCTCATACAGAAAAAAAATGAATTTTTACTTTTCTTAGAATAACACTACCTAACTACCATGAAGTTGACGTAGTGTAGTAAGCAGTGTGTTAGCTTAAAAGACGTGAGGTCATGGTTCAAACCCCAGGCCAGACATCAAAACGACGACTTCCTATCAGCAGATTTCTGTTAAAAACTGAAAAAAATAAAAATGAAATTGAGGTGAAAAATTTATCAAAAATACATCGTTCGGAGTCGACTTTAAACTGTACAACATTAATACGCACAACATAAGTGGTATGAAAAGTAGGTCGCAACCCTGTGTAAAGGGTTTAATGATCAGTCATGTTATGTAGACTATGTGGCTATAATATTCGAGAAATACTCCGGAATAGCACTTTTTCTTAGTCTGCAATTTAATCGGCTTTTGGATGGGATAGGAATTATAATACTCTGAATTCAATAAATTTTTATCATGTACAAATTTCTCGGTTGGGAACATTTGTAATAAACGAGGCTTATTTTTTTTATTTTGGTAGTGAAATCTGTCAGATATATTCAGTATACATCATATCCCTGAACAAACAATATTATATTCTTTCATTGTGTTAAAGTTGGCGAGTTTTGTTTCAAAAAATGACGAATTGTAGAAAGCAATAATTCATTCGAAGAAAAGTGTTAAAGAGTTGCATCGAATGCTTGTCGAGGCATATTGTAATCATGTTCTACCAGGAGCAACGTCCAGGAGATGGTTTCGAGGACTCAGGGATAACGATTTTGATGTGAGAAACGAAGAATTTGGAAGACCACCAAAAAGTTTGATTTCTCCGAATTGCAAACAATATTGCATGAAGGTGACAAAGGACAGAAATCTTAAACGTAGCACATTGTCCAATTTCAAACCATTTAAAAGCTATGGGAATGGTCTAAAAGTCTAGAAAATGAGTTGAATGACTGGCAGATGAAAAACCGAAAAACTTTGTTTCAAGGACTTCTATAAAAAATCAGTATTGCATCGATTTGTTATTGGTTTTTTAAAGGCCTTTTGAAAAGTTATTACTGCGTATGAGTAATATGAATTTCGATTTATGTCGTTTCGATTTACGTCGCGGCGTAAAGCCAGGTTTTACTACTGCATTCATTTAAATAAAAACTGTTGAAATATTTTCACCTTAAATGTATGTATCTCCATAGTCTTTTAAATGTTTTCTATCTTTAATCTTTAATAAATTAATTCTATGCAAACCATAAAAATTTGCATTTTATTTTCATAATTTGTTTGTGTTCTCTTTTCTAAAAGTAAATTTTTTCACATTTACAAGTTTTTGACAAATTTTTGAATAAAATTTAATAAAAATCGTGCCTTAGCGGCCTTGACTTAAATTCTGAATATAGTTATGCCTAAACACAGAAGAATAGGGAACGACAATATAAAGGAGGAGCTAAACATTAATATTCTAATAACACATAAAATGCAACATTATTGTTTATAATGTATTAAGTATGAGCATTTATTTATTTGTAAAATATTTCAAAGACGCTAAAAAACTTCACCACATAAATAAAATTCTTTATATGATTTGTATTTGTTTTTATTTAATTATTGCGGGGGCAAATAAACCATTTTTGTTTTTTAATTTTATTCATTGTCGTGGGTTGTGATGTTAGTAATGCCATTTAATTATAAAAAATCAATAGCAAAATCATTTACTTTTGTACTCAGGTTGTAAATCCTTTACAGGAGCATTATACTATGTTCAGATCTGCACTTTTATTGAGTAAGTATTCGGTTTATTGAGTACAATATTTTAACTGTTCAGACATAATAATATACGCAGTTGAGCTACTTATTCAATATTCATTTGGCAGCTGGTAAACAAAACAGCCGGTTGTTTCAACAACAATGTTTTTATTTTGTTTTGATGTTTTTTTTTGTTTGTCGTTGTTGACATTTGAGTTGACAGCTATTAGCAAATTTTATTTTGTACTGTCTGATGGCAAATGAAGTACTTCGACTAGCACCGAGTTCTACTCAACAAAATTCACAACTTACACTATCTCATTAGCTGTGTGTATTTATTTTTTTTTTGTTTTGTCGCATAGTGTTTATCTGTTTTCCTCCTTGACACTGCAAATGTTTTCTCAATTAAAAAGTTTATGCAGGATTTTCATAAGATGAAATAATAAGATAGAGCGGGGCTAACATTAACCTCACTTCATGAAATATTTCTTTTTTTTAATAAAAGCAGCTAAAAAGGAAAAGAAAACTGAAACTGAAAAATTATTTTAAATAACAACAGCAGCTGTATTATTGCTATTAAGGTAAATGTAAACAAATAATTTTATGTTTTTGTTTTATTAAATCGTTTTATAATTTCATGTCTTGCCGCACCATATAATTTAAAGGGCATTGAGAACTTCACTTTCAGTTGTAGATTTAAATTCAATTTAATTTATTCAATTTAGCATTTAAGCATTTTAAGTGCTTAAGGCACATAACTCGTATGTAGAAATTTTGTAATGCCTTCAAATCGATTCTATACGTACATACATACATAATTGGTCATTACAACACTTCAGTCAGGATTACGACTTAGTTTCTCACACCACTTATGTTGTGTGTGTTAATTTTATACATGAGTGGCGGGACCTACAGTTTAAAGCAGTGATGCTCAAAATCCAAATTTCCTATCACATGTGATAGGCAAAGAAAATTCTGCTGACGCTGCGTTGACACACCTACACTATAAGCTTACTTGTGTGGTTTCTTATAATGATCGTGTGTTTGTTGCTTTGTTTGTTGGTTTGTGTTGAACTCAGAGAACAAAGTCAATTCAGTTGATGTTTAGCACTTGATGAAGCAGGATCTCGCTACACAACTTTTTTGAATGATTTTTGTTTTTTGCAAATACACGCAGAAAAATGTTTGATGAAAATTGGGAATGTGATTTCTTTATTACAGAGAATATGGATGGTAATGCACAATGTATTGTGTGTTATCGTAATTCTTTTTTTTTATAAAAAGACATTACGAGGCTAGCCATGGATTTTTCGACAAAATTAAAGGGAATGATAGGACTTTAAAATTATTGCAATTAAAAGCAGAATATTTTTTTAAAATTCATGGTTGACGAAACGGACGTACCAAACATACATACACACACATCAATATATTCATCAATACATACATACACACACATGCATACATACATCAATATATTCATCAATACATACATACATACACACATACATCAATATATTCATCAATACATACTTACATACATAAGTTCATTATGTAATAACATGCAAGCAACACAATAAACCAATTTTTTTTATTATTTTTTTTTATTTTCCCAGTGTACGATTCTCAAAAGTTAAGTTGAATTTTGTTCTCCGCTGCTTTACCAACACAACCAAAACTATGATAGTATGTGTTTGAGCACCACTGGTTTAAAGTCAACTCCGAACGACAGTTTTTTGAGAAACTTTTCATGGCAATTTTATTTGCTCTCAGAATTTTTGCCAGAAATCTGCTGAGAGGAAGTCGCCGAAGAAATACTTATTGTATTTTATTTTGATGTCTGGCCTGGGACTCGAACCCTGGCTTTTCGTCTAATAAGCCAACACACTACCTACTAGACCACGGGTACTTCGATTCCATACGTAGTTTTAATTATAGCAATAGTGCTTTTTGGGACAAATTGTTTCAAATTTGGTTATAAAAAAGAACTAAATAAATAAATAAATAATAAACCCTAACTTTTTGTCACCACGCCAATAACATTGTTCGTCTTTGGAAGCAAGCCAATTAGTCACAAAATTCAGCCAGTGCGTGTCCAATCGATGCAAACTAAGAGTAGTAGGAAGAAGCCAAGTCTGGTGAATACAGCGGAGAAGCCAGTCTTGTGTTTTGATTATATGCAAAACCGATTGCTTTGTGTTCTGGTGCATTGCCATATTGCAAAATAGCGTAGCCGTGTAATGCGGCCCATAGAAGCCGCCGTAGTCTAGTAGGTATTGTGTTGGCTTATTAGATGTAAGACCACGGTTCAAAATCCAGGTCAAATGTCAAAACGAAAATATGACAAAAATATTTCTTCGGCAACTTCCTATGTGTGATTTCAACACGACGGCCAGACAGCTCATGCCATATTGGATATTCTGCATTGTATAGAATATGTCAGAAACCACACAAATTTATGCACCAGAGTAATTGAAAATTGGAGATTTCGGACAATTTCAATCATATCTCACACTCACTTTGTTTTGTTTGAATTTAAAAATAGGAAGCGCTTAATGAAAGACCCATATTTTATTTTATCCGTTTTTATGACACAATGAACTTGTTATTGCTACTCTTCTAAGTTACACTGTCAATGCCGACTAACAAACAGTTGCAAAGAATCCTACTTTCACACTAGTGAGAAAAAAAATAAAAAAGAAGGTATGCCACAACGAACACAATCTAGAATTTAAATATGAATTCATGCATGCTCGTTCACAATACTAGGGTGGATTCTAGCTATGTGAAGAAATTTTTTTGAATTGTCTTTACTCGTATCCCACAAATTAGTAAGCATTGTTAAAAGATAACGTTCTAATAGAACGTTCTAATGGTGATTTACGTCCTCTTTAATTTGTAACTTTTGTAGAAGTTGTTTGGTTGTCTTCCACGTTCTTCATTTCTCACATTAAAATTGTTATGTTTGAACCTTCGAAACCATGTTGCTTCAGTTAGAATCTTTAATTGCTTTCGGTATATCATCATTTTCTGGCACCAAAATTCGTCATCTTTATACGAAAAAACAACACCAAAAAAAAAAAATTAAGGCTCGATTACAATAAATATCCCCTATGGAAACAATTGTATCTTGGCGTTCACTTAATACCGATATAGCGGGTATAGGAATAATGTGTACAAGGGTATTGTGGAACTAAATTGAGGTTGCCATAGTCGGTAGTGTGCTGGCTTAGTAGACGAGAGCCCGTGGTTTAAACTCCAGCTCAGATATCTTGAACAAAACGAAATTTAAAATAATATTACTAATTACTATAATATTACTATAATATTAATCGTCTACTTTCTCTCTACATTCTTTCAACAAAAACTCTGAGAGTAAATAAAATAGCCATGAAAAGCTTCTTAAACACTTTGTCGTTTGGAATCGACCGTCCGCCAGTCATGGATATAATGAACACCCACACGACCTAGATCGTAATGAAAAATCAGTAGCAAGAACTCAGATTTGGAACTAGAGCTTTATTCCCGAGAGTTATTTGCAATTAAAATAATTGATTTTTTGTCGACTGAAGTTTTGTTATTAAGAAAGACGACTTTAAGAACGTAACCGGTATTTCACAGCGTACCCATATTGTATTTAAATTATACTTTGGACATCCTTATAAGCAAACACATTCATATTTCTGCAATACTGATGACATTGTTGTAAACAAAAGAAATCCCACGATTACATCCACATAAATTTAAATACGCGATCTTCTGAATAACATGCTACCCCGCCCAACAATCGAATCGAATAAAGAAATATGAATTTATTCCTGGTGTGAGATATTCTATTAGCATAGTCGACGACAATGTTACTCAATAATATTCGATATGCCGAAGACGGATAGTACGTCGGAGAAATTGACTGCATACAGTAAATTCGAATTACAATATTTAAAGCTATTTATGCGAAAAAACATTCAAAACATTAACGTCTATAGGGTTCACAGTTTTTAATACCTGTGTGTGTTACAATCAATAATAATTTGCAATATTGAAATGGCAAGGAAACCCTTTTTTAATTATAAAAATTAATTGTTAAATATCGCACTTATCTTGAAACAAAATTTCGGCTCTAATAAATGCCATGGAAGTGTAAAGAACTGAACATTGAAAGTCTAAATGATAAATAATTTTAATACTTATATTCCATTTAAATTCCCAATTTAGGGTGCTGTCCTGGTGAAAACTTTGAACATTAAGGGACACCCTAATAAATGCATTCAAACATAACATAATGCATGTGACAGTATATAACACTGGTAGGCTACAGATAGTATTGAAATTATATACATATGTGTAGTGTAGTGAGTGTAGTAAAAATTATCATACAGTTACAGTATAAATATTACAAATATATGGTAAAGTGGTAATTGTATGTGCTGTACAAATCTATGAGCGTATATGAATGTGTTAGCATTAGTTCTAGATTATATGTGTGACATCTATGGCACTACCATGTTATGCTATTATTACAACGAGTGTAATTGTGTGGTATTAAATGTCACAAAATTTAAACTATAAGAAAACGGTTTAAAATGATTAAATTTTGTTATGTGTTTTAGAAAACAAAGCATGTCTCTAGCGATATGCTGACAACTGTTTTCCGTTACAGAGATAGGACAGTGCTAAAAAAGAAAAAAACTTAACTTCGTTTTAAATTTAGTCTGCAAGTATACATAATAATTTTCTGTTTCCATTTTCATTAAATTCTCATAATTTTTTAATTTAGGCCAGCTACTAAGCATCTTCAGCATACTCATAATATTTTTTTTTTGCCTTGTGTCAGTTTCATTTATAAAGTTTTTCCTGCTACAAAGGCAGTTGGTTGGACTGGAGCAAATCCCACGCATGTTATTTGGGGGAAAACAAATAGTAGTCGTAAGGAGTAAAGTCTAGCCTACTGTTTCTTCTGCAACATTTAGCATTTCTGTAATTTGTTTCGGATACAAAATGCCATCTTCATGCAATATTGTGTGGAATGCGGCGTTTTTTGGTGTTGTTCCACTTTCTTCATTTTTCACATCAGAATCGTTATTTCAGAACCGTCGAAACCATCTCTTACATGTTGCTTCTTACAGAATGCTAACACCATGTGCCTCAACAAACATTCGATGAATCTCTCCAGCACTTTTCTTTAAATGAAAAGAATAAATTTAAGTTTTCAGCAAATATTCATTTTCAGGTTCACAATTCACCATTTTTAACAAGATGTAAAAGTACGATTTTGTTGCTCACTGATTTGATTGACAATAAATGTTCTTTATGAAGACATTTGTATCTTGACGCTTACTTTGTACTGGTACACGTAGAAACCATTCCAAGTACCTTCCATTACATCCGATGTGCCATTTATCGGTTTAAATTTGAAACATCGGCTATTTCCAATCTGGCAATATTTATGTCATTCTGTTCTGTCATAAAATTCAGTATATTATCTCCACTGAACTTAAGGAATCGATTTACGCTTGGGCAGCGTTGTGATTTATTTGAAATTTATTTCCAAAACAAAGACAATTGGTCGGAAATTGCACGAAAATATCTAGCAAAATTGGTCACAGAAAAGGACCAACAGTGGCCTTTATTGCTAAATTTCGTGAAACTGATTTCATTGTTGATGCGGCAAGACGTGAGTGTGCTCGCACAGTGTGGACACCAGAAAATATCAAAACTGGGGCTAAGAGTGTACGTAAGAATCCATTAATTTCAATTAGTAATCGTTCTCAAGAATTGAACATTTCACCCACCAGTTTACTTTAAATTTTGCGAAAAGATCTCGGTATGACGCCTTACAAAGTTCGATAGGTTCAAGAGTTGAAACCGCATGACCATCCGCTTCTTTTTCGCTTCGCTAGATGGGCCAACTAGAAACTGCATGATGATGTCGATTATACCAAAAGAATTATCTTTTCGAGTGAACTTCATTACCATCTTGGTAGGTCGTTAATAAGCAAAATTGCCGTATTTGGGGCTCAGAAAACCCACACGTGGTCTTACAGAAGCCAATGCACCCATTACGAGTAACTGTTTGGTACGCCTTGAGGATCGGAGGCATCATTGGCCCATATTTCCTTGAAAATTAGGACGGCGTAACAATTACGGTCAATGGAGACACCTATCGCACTATTATAAAGATTTTTTTGTACCCGCTCTTTATATTATTGATGTGAACGATGTTTGGTTTCATCAGGATGGTGAAACTTGCAATACATCTCATGCCACAATCGATTTATTGCGTCAAACGTTTGACGGCCGTTTAATTAGCCGAAATGATGATGTCATTGGCCGCCAAGAAGCTGCGATTAGAACCTCTGGACTATTTTCTGCGGGACAATGTTAAAGAAAAGTGTTATGCCAACAAACCAAAGGCAATTGAGCATTTGAAGACCAAAATTCATGATTCCATTGAGATGAAAATGTGCACGAAAATTGGTCTAATATAATGAGGTATTGCCGCGGAAGCCATATGAATTAAATAATATTTCATTTCTAACCAGAACAATTGTACTTCACAACTAAAAAATAAATTTGATAAAACTTCAAACCGTTTTTGATTTATTGCTTATTTAAATTTAAACTTTTAAATGGCCCACCCTTTCTGAATTTGCCTGCTTGTTGAACATTTATGACAAAATAATTATAATTTTGGGTACCCTGGTAGTCTAGTGGGTAGTGTGCTAGACTATTAGCGTAAGGGTCGTGGGTTCGATTCCCACCAGAGACTCTGGTCTGTGCCACTACACCGAGCACATAGTCAACTTACTTCGCTCGTATATAATTAGGATAGAATTTGTAATTGTATTGTAATTAATAAATAAATAAATTATAATTTTGTTATTAAACTGTTTTATACGGCCTTTAAAATGTATTTTACGAAACCTGACATACAATTTAACACAAAAATGAAAACATATCTGCAACCTTATCAATAATGTATCGGTTTCATTACATAATTAATGTATGCAACAGAACAAGCGCTTTTGCAATAATAATAAATACAAGCCACACAAACCAGAATAATTACATCAGAAATTATAATTAAATGTTTTAATTTTAAAAACAAAAACGAAGTTAATTTGAAAACAATCAAGTTTACTGCTTTATTATGTATTTTTATTGGCAATAATATATTCAAATACTGTCCCATCAAATTCGTGTGCACTTTTCAAAACTTATCGCCATGTGAATTCGATATTTTAAATACAAACACAAAACCAAGACTTAATAAGGCGTGACAACTTATTTTATTTTCTTCATGAAACGTGGAAAACTTACAGGCCAACCTAAATTAGCAAAACAGAACGTACTTTAGCGCCCAGTTTTTACGCTCTACAATAACAATAATGGAGATAAAATTGAAATATTGCTCTGAAAGCAGCTAACATGTCATAAGTTTAAAAAAAAAAATGTTTTGCAACTAACTTCAGCCCTTCGATATTTGAGTTGGTCTCATACATTTTTCTGGGCATGAGAATTTTTGACAGATAGTAGCGCTTTACGCTCTAATTTGAGTTGATCCTTTAGTATCACCAGCCATGATTCAGCCTAGAAATTACACAGTTCCTATAGGGTACCTACACGGTTCTATAATAAATCTTGCAATTTCAGAAAACTTCAAAGTCGTTAGGAAATTATAGGTCAAAAACCTCCTCCTTTTCATAAACAGCTCTGAGCGCTAAAACCTGGGGTAGATAACAGTATCCAGAACCTTTTTCCACTAACAGCACCTACATTAGTGAATGTAGGTAATGCCTTTCTACGGGCCAATAACCTGAAGAATGTCATCACCTATTCGATATTTTTTAATTTAATTTTGCAATTAGGAATGGCCAAACTTGAAAAAATTAGAAAAAAATAATATTTTCCAAGTTTACCCCATCAAATCTTATAACATATAAGTTTGAACAAAATGTTTGTATATACCGTTTGAAAGGTAATCTCTCCCCTTTCTAAAAAACTTTGGATTTTTAAAATAGGTTCAAACATATTTGTATAATCAATAATTTTGTGTGAAAATATCAAAAACAAAAACGTTTTAATCAAATAAAACAAGTTTAGAGGGTTCGAGAAAAATAAAAAAGCATTTTTGAGTTCTACTCAGCTAACTGAACAACTTAGAATACGTAGTTACTCGGGTGTATTTAATTTTGGTATTTTGCCGCATAGTGTAATTAGGGCGTTTCATTCTCTGTTCTACGAGTAATACTCAATCTATCCCTTAACCTCTCGGTTAACAAGTCTGACTGAATTCTTTCTGACCCCGTTGTCTGCTTTGTTTAGCCTTTTACATATATCGCAGGATAAACAGTCTGATAAATGCTCTTGAAGGATAAAGACTTTGCCTTCGCGAAATCTCTACAAATGTAAATATGTTGTTTACGTTATTGTTGTTTGTGTATTTTATTTACGTTTGTCCTTACAGTGTTATTGTTGCCTATTTGTTTACTTGTTTATCCCTTTCTTTTTATAGTGATGTTGCTACATTTTTTTTTTATTTGTTGATCATGTAAACAACTCCATTGTTTTTATTTTTGTAGCTTTTGTTTATCATTTGAATGTTAAACGATTTAACACCATTTCCATTTTCGTAACAATATTCTTCTGGAACTTTCTTACGTTAGTTTGGAAACTATTTAATATATCTTAACAGATTTAAATATTATGACTATTAATATTGAAATTTTTACCAACAACAATAAAAATGATTGCAGGTATATCAAAGGAAATATAATTCCATGATTATATACACGGTCAATTAATTATAAAACTTTAAACTTTAATGCCCAAGGTGTACACTTTCTTCTACACAACAACTGCTGTTGCTAGTCATTACATAGTCATGACAATTTCTGTAATGTATGCAAATTGTATGTGAAAGAAAAAACGCACAAAAAAATAAAATAATTTAAAAAGAAAACTTTTTAACAGTAAACAATGAAAGTTAACACATACTATGTTCAACTGTCAGACGTATATGGCCCACACTACACCAATTCATTGCACTATCACTTTGGACACTATCACGTTGGGAAAACTTTGTTATATATGACACACATACACTGGCGAACAAAAAATTCTTACTTACTGCAATAAATACAAAAAATATTGGGTTTAAAATATTTTCTTAATATTATGTACCCATTTTTGCTCGCCAGTGTAATTATATACACATAACCAGTGCCAGTATAAATACTTGTATACATACCCTTTATACTTTTCAATTCTCTTTGTTCAGCTAATTCCAAAGGCTTGTATGTTTTGTTTCATATACGTATGGAGCAATTTGCATCGTTTTTTTAAGAGAAAATATTTATTTTTCAAGATACATACAGTCAGGATTACAACAATTCAGTCAGGATTACAACCTAGCTTCTCACACCACACATATTGTGTGTTAATTTATACATGAGTGGCGGGACATACAGTCAATAGTCGACCCCGAACGACAGATTTTTGAGAAACTTTTCATGTCAAATTTTATTTATTCTCAGAGTTTTTACCAGAAATCTGATGAGAATAAGACGCCGAAAAATATTTCTTTCATATTTCGTTTTGTTGGAGATGTCTGGCCCGGTGTTTGAACCGTGGCCTCATGTCGAATAAGACAACGCACTACATAACAGACTAAGCGATTTCATTCAATAATTTTAATAGTTAGGTTTGTATTTATCATCCAAAATAAACTACATACAAAGTAAATTACATACCCTAGAAAGCCTACAATTTAAAGGAATATATTATTCATTGAAAGCTAGCTAGTATTCGATAATCATCATTATCAATTTCCATGACTTTAGAATCACTTTGAATCAACAATTACTCAAATTGCACAGCCCTGCATGGGTTTTGCAAATAAGATGGCTCCAGGTGTTTCCGAAGGCATTTTGCGTGCTAAACACGAATATGGGTTGAAAAACTTTCCATCATGTCAGGTTTTTGAGAAAAACTGGATTGAAACCCCTAAGAATAGCGTTTTTGGCCATATTTGAAAAATTGTAGAGCTAAACACTGACATGCTAGAACCATCGCTATTGTCAGAAGTTGACAATTGATCGTTGCTCTTTAAAATGAGCCCAAAGCCAAATTGTTTGCATGCACCCTTAAAGTAGGGGGTGGGTTTATATCAAGGGGTGCAAGAGAAATAGAAACATATTATGGAGGTCCTTAAAAATTAATCAGATTTACTTGAAAATTGATTGGGTCACTGATTATAGATCTTCATTCAGATTTAAAAAATTCAAAATGGCGGATGCAATATGGTTTGATTAATTTTTATAAACCTCGACCGCCATATTGGATCCGCCATTATGAATTTTTTTCGCAAACCTGACGTGATGGAAAGTTTTTGAACCCAGAACCCGGAAACACCTGGAGCTATCTTATTTGCACAAAAGAGTCCAAATTTAAAGGGCTGTGTTATCAGTAAATTCCAACAACAAATTTACTCGAGTTACTAAATCGGGAACAAACTGTGGAAAAAGGATGCAGTATCACTCAGTAGGGTTAACGTCTAGACTATATGGCATGTCTATGGGGTCTTTCATCAAGTACGTAAAATTTAACTAAAACAAAGTTTGTGTGAGATACGATCAGAAATTTTTATACTTTTGATGTCATTATGTATGGAATATAACATCATTTAAAAGTCCGCTATAGATTTTTTGAGTGGAGAGCATGAGTAATGCCTTATTTTTCATGACTGTGGTACACAAATCAGGCAGAATTGTTCGTTGTCATGGGCTATATTGGCTCTAAGGACCGCCCTTGCTTGTTTCTTATTGGCATACACCTGCATCTTATGATAACCCCACAGGAAAAAGTCTAACGAGATCACGATCTTGATGGACAGTTCACATCACTTTCTTGTGAGCATGGTCAGGCGTTTAAATCGCTATTGAAGAATATCCCATGTGGAATTAGCTGTGTGGCACGTAGAGTAGTCCTGTTGAAGCCATATGACGTTGATGTCCAGATAATTCAATTCAGGTCAAAAGAAGTTAGTAAACATCGACCAATAGTGCTTGCCACTGACAGTGATGCTATGGCCAATGTCGTTCATAAAGAAATATGGGTTAACGACGCCGCCAGCTTCAAATCCAGTCCAAACAGTATCATATTCGAAATGAATTTTACGCTGTTGAATCTAATGTGAAATGATTTTGTTCTCAATACGATAATTTTATTTATTTTACATACCCATTCCAAAAATGATTTTTTTAGTTGAAGATAATTTTTCGCTGAATATTAAGGTCCATTGCTAATTAATCTAGAGCTCCAGTCTGAGTCATTTTGTAAAACGGATAGAAAACATGATGACTGTTACGTAAAGCCATAATTTAACAAACGTTCCTTCAACAAGATAGCCGTTATCATCTATCAAATTTCGAAATTCTCTGTTGGAAGACCCAATAGTAAGAACTTAAAATCTTGTATCGATGAAACCAGCCAGATTAGTAGGAAACCAGAATTTGATGACAAAATATGCATAGCCAAGGGTGGTTTGAGAAGAATTCACGCCATCATAAGATTCTCGGGATGGTTGAGAAATGTTAACCAGAAGCTAAAATTATTTGATGGAGTGATTAATATCGATGATACAACGGGAGTTTACAGGACCCAAGTAAACTGCGCTTACGGAGGCGGCTGCCAGTTGTACCAAACCTTGTACGAATTTAGCCCTGATTTTGTGTTTAACAAAAAAAAAATTAAGAAAAATTCCATAATAGCGTCTAAAATTATTTTGTTATCACTCTTTTAGAATAGCTAGTGAAATGTACGCATTCATCATAGAAAGGTTTTTGTTTATTTAACTGTCGTTTTGAAAATCGTTAAAAAAAAATTTTTATTTCGTTGTAAGATCAGGATGAGAATTCATTGATACCGCAAATGCCCATTGAAATATTTACGGAACTTTTTACTTCATTTATACATGCATGCAATTACATACATACATACATTTGTATACACAATCATTCTTTACTCATTCAACCTTATGAATGAATGTATGTTTGTAGAAAGTTTTGTAGAAATTCATGAACATTTTGTGGGCATATGTAAACACATACTAAAACAAATGTATATTTTATGTACGCAAACATACACACATGTATAAACAAGGTATGTATTTGTATGTTAGAGCTCTAGAGAGAGAGATTGTATTATTAGTATACATACATACATATCAGATCCCAGCCAGCATTTTTGAAAATTTTTATTCAAATTCGAGTCTTTTTTGAATCTACTGCACTATTAAAAAGCTAGAATTGCGCTCATTTTCTGATCATCTTCTTAAAAAGTAATTTATGAGTCATTTTCTATATTAGTTTAGAATAATTTTCGACCCTTTTTCTAGCAGTTTTATGATCATTTTCGAATTGCTTTCTGATCATTTATTGGACTAAATTTACCTTCGTTTATGATTCTTTTTCGAGTTGTCTTTCAGTCATCGTTTAACCCTGGACGGTTACTGTTCGTCGAATCGACGAAGCTCATTTACTCTTTATCATATAATTCTTTTATGTTTATGTCTTTTTTTCAACAACGTTAGTTGATAATGAGAGCTTGCAGTCAGTAGACGAAAGAAAAATTTTATTTTTGTTCGTCGATTCAACGAAGGGTAACCTTTCTGTACAAAAATGACAATCCAGGATTAAAAAATGGGAGGCCAGGGTACGTTTACTCACTACAAGCTTTCGTTATCAACCAACATTGTTGATAAAAAGAGCGAAATGTGTTCAAACATAAAAGAATTATATGATAAAGAGTAAAGCTTCGACGATTCGACGAACAGTAACCAATTAGGGTTAAAGTGTTCGTCGATTCAACGAAGAGTAACCTTAATGCACAAAAATGAAGAGTAACCGTCCAGGGTTATGTGTAATTTATCAGTACGTTTATGAGTCCTTTTATTGTTATATTGTTATATTTATCAGTCATGTTTGTATTAATTTGGACTCCTTTTTAAGTCATTTATGATTATAATTTGAGTAATGTATTAGTCGTATTTCTAATTGTATTTTATTCTATTCAAGTGTTTTTTAGTCGGTTTTCTGAGTCCTACGTTTACACTTCCGCTATTTCAAAAATTACGTTCGTGTAAACGTTAAGTAACTAAGAATGTATATTATGTTTATATTCGTGATGTGTGTACCTTCAGACATCAAAGTTTTTTCAAACAAATATTTTTTTCATTAAAAACAAAATTGTAGTTTATTTCACAGCCATATTTTACATAAATGAAAATTTATACAGAGAGGGTGTAAAAAAAGCAGAGTTTAATCATCTATCTGCGCAAAATATTTTCATAAAATACGTAATTACAATCACTTTTCAAACACCTGCTTGATATGTTTTTGATTAAGCGTTTTTCAATCTTCAGTATAAGTAGAATATAATAATAAATAACGGAAATAATAGTCACATTTTAAATGTCTGCATGATTAATTTTCGATTGCTATACAATTTTTTTATTGTATCTTAAATCGAACTCATTTTACTCATTGGCGCGAGACCTCATTTTTGAGTCCTTTTTTAATCGTGTAACTCACTAATAAGTTTTTGATCACCAGAAGTACTCTAAAAAGGTTCAGCAGGGTGATTTTTCTAAAAACAATCATCCGAAAGCTAGCTGCGATGTATACAGTAATGTTTCTATACATGTAGGCACAGCATGTGTGTGTAAATTTGATACGTATGTACATATATTTGGGTATTTGTTTGTGTAGAATTGTTTTACAACAAAACGTGTTATTGCTAGCATCTAACCGTAAACTAACACGTACATTCGGTCCATCGAAACACTCTGTTAGAAAAGATTTTCATTCATTTCGTTGTTTTTTGTTTTCTGCTGCTATTTTTTTAGAATTTATGTTCTAAAAGTAGCATAACAGTGTATTGGTATTTTTTATCTGTTTTGAAACGCTTTCTCTTGTTTTATTCAGCCGTTCTTTGCGAGATGCTTTAACCCGTTTGCAAATATCAATTGAGATAAGAATATTCTTTATTACACTTAAAGAAAAAAGGATTTTTATTCTCTATTTCCTTCTTATTCTATTGCCTTGTTTTTATTGCCAAAATTAACTTTTTTAAGATATGTACACATGTACAGTTGTAATGAAATTTTGGTTTTTAGGAAAGAAAATCTTAGATGCTCTCGAATGCATTGTAGAAAACTACTCGAAAACTTACTCAAAAAGAGTGGCATATGGCACGTGGATAAATATAACATTTTAATTTTTAAAAGTAACAGGAATTTAATCTGGAATCTTTAATTTTCGGCATCATAAATACCTTTTGTTTGATAATATTCTGATGCTTTTGTTATCGTATACATAAAACAATATGTAAATTATAAACAAATTCAATACGAAAGACATTAAATTTTTCACATTGAAATGTCAAATTGCAAAATATTTCAAAAAGAATTTTTTTCGCAAAGTGTTCTTAAAATAGAATTAGCTTATACTCACACATATGCACTTTTATTGAGTCAATATTCGGTTTACTGAGTACAATATTTAAAGTGTTCAGGCATAATCAGCTGCTTATTCAATATTCATTTGACAGCTGGTAAACAAAACAGCTGGCGGCTAATTCTGGCAGTCGTATACGAACGAATTTTTACTCGAACGTGAGAGTTTTTTTAGTTTTGGGATTCTCTTATTCGTTATCGAGTAAAGTGTATCGAAATTTCTAATGATGGCATTCGATAACGTGTGCACTAAAGCTTTCGAATTAACGTTTTCTTCTGTAAAGAACAATATAAAAAGTGTAAATAACAAATTTATAATAATTTATGAATAAAAAATTAATTGCAGTATTTGTAGGTCAAAACTTTTAAAAATTAATTACACCCAGAAGGAAGTTCATGGAAATTTAATGGTTAAGCATTCAGAATTGGCAAAAAGTATTATACCAAATACTTCTCAGGAAAGGCCAGAGCTAATCAGCTATGGGAACAGCTCACAGCTAAGCACAATGCTTCCGGCCCACCAATCAAAGATGCAAAAATGTGGCGCAAACTCTTGTTTTAGTTTAAATAATAAATGTATAGATATATATACGTATGTCTTTAGGTATATGCTGACCAAAAGCAAAATGTTAAAAAGAATGTTTCATTCAATAAATCTTCAAAAAAGAAAACTGGTGGGGGACCGTATGAATAAAAAGTTCTTTCCCAAATGGAAGAACAGATACTCTCTGCTGCTAGAATTGAAGTTCCTGTTGAGGGTCTAAAATATGTCCAAACTTTTGGGTCTTCAAACATCAGAAGGCAGCCCAAAAGAGAATTGCGACAAAGAAAATTTTACCCCAACAACTTCACCAAAAAATAGTATTCCTGACGTATCTCCTTGCAGTTTATCGGTTTATGAAGAAGACAAAATGGAACCTACGTTGTCTTCTTTTATAGAATTTGAAGATGATATTGCAGAACAAACTTCAGCCCCAGCTAATAATAAAGAGAAAAAACGGCTCCACAAATTGCTAGTCAGAGGAAGAGAGAGCAAAAATTAACTGTTGGCAAAAAATATGGTTACAACAGAACAGCGTTTGGGAATGCTCAGCAATGAGTTAGCCGACGAGCTTATGAAGAAGAGAGCTTCCTTACTATTAAAGAGGCCAGAAAAGTTCTATATTTAGAATGGGGGTTGTAGATTCTGAGACGATGAGAAAAAATTATTGAAACAAATTATTTTATCCTGGTAGTCATTATATGTTCAAGAAGAAAACATTTAATACCGAGCAGCGTCCTAAAGTTTTTCAATACAATAGCTTACGAGGAGATATTAAAGGAATACAAAATAAGGGTTGCAGTACCTAGGCACCTATTCACGACAATAGGAACAATAATAAGTTTGACTTAAAACAAAATCTTTATCCTGATTGTATACCTCAACTATTGTGGTTGATTCCTTCCAAAGCCAATGAATTTTCTGACAAAACTCTCTGACTGATGAGATGAAATTTCTAATTTAAAATTTCGTTTTGTGTATTGTGTACTTTATACAATTCACAATATTATAATAAAATAGTTACACAGTTAAAACCAGAGGAATGCCAAAAAAACTAACCACAAAAGAATTACAAAAAAGAATAATCAAGACGAAAGCACAAGTTTAAAATATTGCTTAATGACCAATATTTATTACTACTGATGGGTCATTGAAAAGATTTTAAACTCCATATATTATAGGTTAAGCCACATGAAAGTAACAACAACAAAAAAAACATTAAAGCTTAAAAATTATGGGTCTGCATATGTGGCATTGTTTTTAAGGGTTTTAAGATTTACATGACATCAAAGAGACATTAAATGAAATTTTTAATCACTTTTCTTAACTACCAAATTCAATGACCGCAATAGAATTAATTTACGCGTTGGCTAACTTAACAAGAAAGAAATAACCTTGAGCTGTGAATTAGAAATTTAAATTTAATTTTGAAATATGAACAAATATATCTTCTTCCTGAGAGTAAATTAAATTCGCATAAAAAGTTTCTTAAAAATCTTGAGAAGTTAGGTCATAATCCTGATTGAAGGATTATAATGTCCAATATGCATGTATAATTTTTTTTATAAAAGTACCATTTGATGCAAAAAAGTACTCTATCAGTTATAGTTCAGTACCATTTCAAAATTTCAGTTTTCTAACACTGGTGATAACTACCTACATGTAAGTTTGAATATAATTTTTATGTATACTATTTTAAAGGCTCATCAGTCCCCTTTTCAAAGAACTATAGATTTTGAAAGTAGGTTGGAAAATATTTGCTTAATCAATAAATTTGTGCGTAAAGTCGGAAAAAACAATTTTTGTCAAATAAAACAATTTTGGAGGGTTCAAGAAATATAAAAAAAATATTTTTGAGTTATACTCGACAAAACTAATAACCTACACTATGTCATTAACTGGGTGTATTTCATGTTTTTATTTTGTCGAATAGTGTTATTTGAACCAACTGACAAAACTATTCACTCGCATAATGCTTATAATTAATATTTAAAATTCACAACAAGTATGTGACGTATGAGTGATATCTAATTCCATTACTGCGCAAACGACAAAATCAAAATTTTTTTATATTATTGCATACTTTCCAGAGTAATTCTTTCATTAAATGCCGTACGGTGCGTATTAGTAATCTATTTTAAATTCAATTAAATACGAAGTATACGGTAATTTGGAATTAAACATTTACACGCTAATATGACAATTCTACTGTCAATGTTTTGCAGAATAACTTACTTATTTGAATGACCAAACATTTATCTTTCATATGTATACACAGTTAAACACATGATTTCAGTGAGGAATTGTGTTTGCTGTAAAAGCGTTTAGTGGCGTATTTCTAAATATCTTTTGCAGCAAATTTGGGACAGTCAAATAAAGTAGAGCACAACATAAATGAGTTCAATTTCATTTCATACTGAGAATTCATTTAATAATGTGACATATTTGAAAAATTTGACACGACTGTTATACTATTTAAATAATAACTACGGTAATATTTTTCCGATTTGATCAAACGAAGTGCCAAGCTATCCACAAGATAATGCACTTTCGGTATGTCATCACTTATTTCATACTTTTTAATTAAAGTTTAAAACGAAAAAAATTCGCAATTGTCAAGCTCACCTTATCCAACCCCATATCATATTAAGTCCAATAATATATATATATGTATATAAAGACCAATCCCTCTACTTTCTAATTTTGGACATTGGTTCAGAAATATTTGTGTAATCAATAAATTTGTGAGTAAAGTCCAAAAAACAGTTTCTGTCAAATAAAACAAGTTTTGATGGTTCAAGAAATATAAAAAAAAATATTTTTGAGTTCTACTCGACAAAACTAACAATTCACACCATGTCATTAGTATTTATTTTCTTTTTTGTCGCATGGTGTTATTAATTAAAAATATCAAATAACTGCTGATATTCTTAAAATGCATTCTCTTGGTAAAAACATGAACTTTCGTTATATAAAATTGGATAAACTTTTACGTGGTTTGTAATTAAAGGGAATAAAACGTATGTCATGATATTTTTTTATTAACTGCACTAGTAGGCTTCTCTTGGCGACTGAAAATAGACATGATTCGCAAAAATTATCGTGTTTTCATTACATTCATTCTGGACAAGGAGATCTGGGAAAATGGTTCATCAATTGTCGTAAAGGAATCCATGCAAAATTACACCGTTGTCTCGAAATTGGACGGCACCGTTGTAGGTAGAATTGTTTTGGAATCAATTATTGGGGGCGCAAATATCCTCAAGCGAGACATTACCATAATTTAAGATAGCGGCTATCAAAGCACTGAATTCTAATATGACTTCCTCCAAGACAGTGTACAGTTGCCACAGATATCTCAATGAGATAGCAGGACGAGACAATATCTATATGATATGGGCGCTATGATACTGTAACATTTCAGATTAATTGAACACTTCGATTAATTCGCGACTTAAAGACCTACAAGTTTATAATTCAGATGGGCGGCTTCTGACTCCGGCAGGATGACGCAGAAAATTTGGCCAAAAATTAAAAAAATTACGCTCATTACATGATATTGAATTATTAGCTCGCACGCATGGATTTTGGACAGCTTGCTAATGATTTCTGCAGAAGCTTCGAAGATAAGAAAGAAGAGTAGACTGTCCTTCACCTTCTGGGTACATGCCTGGCACTACGTCGCCGGAGAAAAAGAATTATTGACGCCTACTATATAGACGATCTGGAAGAATTACCACGCACTGAAATTGGCAGTAAGAGTTACATATACATAGTTCCGGGACTAGGAGATAATGGAAAACTGTGGTGTATCCATTTAACCTCTTTAGATAGACTGCCCCTATACCTACCTTCATATTTATTAACTGAACTTTAATTTTAAAATTTTTCAAAATGTTTGTATCTGATGTTTATCAGAAGAATCGTCAGTTTCACGTTTGAGCTGCAATAGTAAAAAAATATTTCTTTAGGTACCATCCTCTCTATGAGAGTAAAATAAAATCGCCATAAAAACTTTCTCAAAAATCTTTCGTTCGGAGTTGAGTTTAAACTGTAGGTCCAACCAATCATGAGTGTGATTAACATACACAACAAAATTTGTGTGAGAAGCTAGGTCTTAATCCTGACCAAAAGATTGTAATGACCAAATAAATAAGCAACTAAGTGGATTAGAATATAATGTATAGGGGATCTCATAAGCAAGGCAAGAAATACAGATGCTTTTGAGAAGACGAACAATAATCAACATTCGTTCATTGCAAACAAAATAAAAATAAATTCGTGTTTAAGTTCAATTAAACTCTTTATTTTTCGCACTACTTTTGTGTGTCACTATTTACATCTTGACGAATACAACAATAATTGCTCGTTCGCTATTATTCTTTGCTTAGAACACAGATCTTTTCAACGGAGACCTTCAGACCACGACCGTTTTCTTCACTCGCAACGCGTCTTCATACACGACAGACTGAATTCTTACTACTCGTTGCCTGCTTTGTGTTGCCTTTTTTATGCCCACGTAATCGGTCTGATGAATGATCTTGAAATCGAATGTTGGTGTGTTTGCCTTTTCGAGACCTCTATAGCGACCTCGTTGTTGTTTGTATATTTTGTTCATATTGCTTGTTGTTGCGTTCTCTCTTACTTGCCTATCCCCTTTTCTTTCATACCGATGTTGTTGGTTTACTTGTAACAAGTTTGTTGTATTTGTTTGTGTAGCTTTTGTTCATTTAATGTTAAACGATATTACACCGTTTCCATTTTCGTAACAATATTTTTAAAATTTATTGTTTCTTTGGAGGAGCAATGACGCACAAGGCTCGACCAAAACCGGTTCGAACTACATATATGAAGGGCAGAACTGTGCAATAACACAACTGTACAATAAGAACATATTTTGTAATTTTTAAAATATCGATGTTAATGTTAAGTTTTAATATGTTAACATAAAATTTAAAATAATATCAAAAAATCTGAAATAAATTTGTTACAAAAACTAAAAAGTTGACATGAAAAATATTCGCATAGTAATAGAACCTCATTTTACTTTTGAAACTATTCACCTATACCATCAAAAATATTTTTTTCTTTATAGGTACGTATGAACACAGCAGTAAATTTCTTTAGAAGTTACGTTATAGCCACCAATACAACAATTTTGTTTTATTTAAATTGCAACGAAACCGGATCATATAATTTTCAACAATTAAAATATTTATTAAATTCCAATAAAGATATTCAAACACTTATACGTTTAAAGCTTTACTGTGATACATACTGCTTCTCTTTATTAAATGGTATTATAGGGTAAAACAGTATTGTATTGCAGCCACATGAGAAGCATTGATCTTTTAAGTGCTTTTGTATTTAAATTACTTCACCTTTCAAACTGAATATTTTATTTTATTTCACACATTTTTTATTAACAATTATCCACCATATCAAACAAAAAAATAAACAGAAGAATTTTATTTTCCAATACTCACTGCAGAAGATAAATAAGTACTTAAACAAAGCACAAAAGGCAAAACATTTTCCACATTTTCGTTATATTTAAACAAAAGAAAAAAATTTTTAATTTTTTTTGCTTAAATATTTTTTTACCGGTTATAATAGTATGTTATGGGCGATTTTTCTGAAAATAAAACAGAAATTTTTGGTGGAAAAGTAAAACAATTGCTGGCCCCATATTTTTTCCATCATTTAGGCAATTTGTGGATTCCCCGTCAGTACAACGTTTCTTCTTTTGAAAAAAACCAATTACTCACCCAATTTTTAACATCCTCATAAGGATCGAAGTGCTGCTCAGTCAATGCGTGTCCTATCGAATACGCTGAGTGGAGTAGCAGATTCCAGCTTTATGCTTTGAACCAGTTTTGTTTTGCGTGCAGGTGCATTGTCATGTTGCAAAATTACTTTATCGTGTCTTGTGGCCCATTCTGGTAATTTTTCGATCAATGCATAATTCAAACTGATGATTCGTTGTCGGTAGCGTTCTCATTTAACGACTGCACCAAGTTTTAGTTCCCGTTGTACTCCACACCAGGCACACAGTATTGTCTTAATGCTTAATCGATATGGTTTTGCATCCAAAGTTGTTTGTTCCAGATTAACTCATGATTTCTTCCTTTAGGATACTGAAAATAAATAAATTTTCCAACGCCAGTCAACTGTCGAAATGTTTTCTGACAGTTGCTTCAGGTAGAAGAGGTATGCAACCTATGATATCGAAATCAATGGCAGAGATCCTATACACACGCTCTACGGAAACAGGGGACGCCCATCATTCGTGTTGATCCCGCCTGTGAACGAACTTCTCACAAAACTCTCAGAGGCGGGTATCTACTGAAGAAACTTTGAAATTGCAAGGCGTTTGCACATGTGAGTGACCCTAAAGATAAACTTGCAATAAGAAGTAACCTTCCCAAATGGTAGAATATTCTAGTTTTGGGTGAAATAATATCATGGGAAATGGAGTTAAAATATCTATGACACTGAATAGTAAATTAACATAGAAGACTCATATAGAGAGCATATCGGGAATGACCAGACATTTCGTAATGAAAATTTTCAGAGAAATGACGGGGGTTGCAGCCTAGGAATTATGTATACTATGATGGCCAGGACAATAGAGACTAGTGGGGCAATTGTCTCAGAAATCTCAATACAATTGGAAAGATACAGAGACTAGCATATGTTGGCATTACAGAAACGATGAAAACCTTTAGATTATCTATTGGAATTAAATCCACAGCATTCGGTAGTGAGGACTTAGTCTTCCTTTGGAGACTATAATTAGATGGATGGTAAGCAACTCTAACTTGAAATTCGTTGGGGGATTTCGTGACATAAGGAAGCGTAAGGCTGATAGTTTCTTCTTTAACTGTCTCCTTGACAGAACCAGTAATTTTCATGATTTTGGCAAATGACTCGCAACTAGCCATATTAAAAAATAAAAGAGCAATATGGAAGCCAAATATTGTTTTAAGAAAGTAACTATGTTATGCTATACAGATAAGACAATATTTTCAGACAAAAGATGGAATTTTTGGTCCTAGAATGAAGTATTCCGAGCCCTTGGAGAATCTCGCAGGTATCAACAGCTCACGTGGCGGGTGTGAAATTCGTTGTATCAATAGGTTCCTTCGTATTGCAAAGTCAATCAATCCAGTCTGTTAAAATTTTAGAATTAAAGATTTTTCGTAGAAATCAAAATTTATTTGAGGGTGCTTTGACATTGTTAGCTGGAAAATACGGACCAAGACCAGCTAATAAAATAAATTCGAGTTTGAAACTATTGAACCTCCATACGTTAAAATATTAATGATTAGTTTGGGAAGCCAATCGAACTTCAGTTGTGTTGCTAATTGGCCACCACAAATTTGAAGTCGGCGAAAAATTTTCAGTTGATAAGTGACCATCTGCAATACCAATCTGTGTCGTTTTTGGTTAAAATTTTGTTGTCTGTATGTCAGAAATTATCCATCAGCTGAAAATCAAACATTTCAGATGAATACAAACATTTTAATTTCAAAAGTACTGTCACCAGGATGATGTGGTTGAAATCTAAGCCAAACAAAGTTGAAGAAATTTCAAATATTTATCAAAAGATGTTTGTACCGAATTCTTGAAAATTCTGGCCCCATTGGATCACAAAGAATCCCTTAATTAATAAAATAATAAAAGGGGAAATAAAATACACTATTAGAGCATAATACAAATACAAACACAAACCGTAAAAATTATTCATTGAAATTACACGAGTAATTTTTCGAGGCAACAGAAAAGGGAAAATATCAAGAATTTGGAATTCCGTGGGGCGAGATGAATAAACAAATTAAAGCAACTAATTAAGTAAAAACATTTAAATCAATAGTAAAATTCAGTATACATACATACACATACAAAATTGGCCATTACAACCCTTTAGTCAGGATTACGTCCTAGTTTCTCATACTACTTATGTTGTGTACGTTAATTTTTATTCATGAGTGGCGGGACTTACAGTTTAACGTAGATTCCGAACGACAGATTTTTGAGAAACTTTTTCGCCGAAGAAATATTTTTTTCCATATTTCGTTTTCTGGCCTGGGGTTTTAACCCGGGCTTTACATCTAATAAGCAAACACACTACCCACTAGGCTACGGCGTACGTAAATTCAGTATATATTTTTTAACCTCTGCAAGACTGTTTATTAAAACCCTTCAAAACTTTTAAAAGATTTATAAAGATAACATTTCAATTAGCTGCCGCAAAACCCTTTACTTACATGTTAATGTTTTTCATATTTTTGGCTACTATGCTAATGACAAATTTATATAAATTCCTACAATACTGCGGTGATAAATATATTGTAAGTTTTAAAATTAATCGAAATGTAAACAAAAAAAAAAAAATTTAAGTTAAAAATTATTTTAACTACGAACTTGATTCCCATTAAATACCTATAAATTATAGTATATAATATATTACTTTAAGTAAGTTTTCTAGTCATTTATTAAACAGTTTAATCTTCTTAATATCTAAATTTCTTTTCTCTAATTTGAAAATGATTTGAATTTTAATACCTTAAATCTTAAAATATAGCTTTTCCCCTTGGATGGCAATGAAAACGAAATTATTATAAATTATGCTCCATATTATCCTTTGCCTATATTGAATTTCCAGTTTGCGTGGATGAATTAGCAATAAATTAGCACGAATATGTATGTTGCTTTTTTTCAAAAGACAAATGACACCCGAACATACAAACACATATCTGGTTCATGTCTGTCTATTAACATTTAAGTTAATATCACACCCAAATAGAAATTAAAACAATTTCAAACATGCAAACTCGTAGCTATTCCAGAACTACTAGTTCTGTTGATTTGTCTTAGGATGGGTGATGTTGTAATGCATTTACAAACAGATTCAATGTTTACAGTGTCCATACACAGCAACATGTTGCAAAGCTTTCAGCTGGAATAAAACAAACACGGTAAACAAATTGGTATGAATAGTCTAGTGTTACTTGTTTATTTTAGACTTCTTTGAATAACATAATTAAACGTAAAAAATCAATTTTAGTTCATCACTGAATTTACTAATGTTCCCTGAATAAAGGTCCTTACGTAAATGGGAAAATTTAATTTTATTCGACATTCTACATTAGTGTTTAAGAAACTTTTAAACTTTTTTAATTACTTAATTGGTCACTACAACCCTTCATTCAGGATTACGACCTAGCTGTTTACACCACTTATGTTGTGTGCTTTAATTCAATACATGAGTGGCGGGAACTACAGTTGAAAGTCGATTCCGAAGGAGAAATTTTTGAGAAACTTTTCAAGACAATTTTATTTACTCTAAGAGATTTTGCTAGAAATCTACTGAGAGGAAGTCACCGAAGAAATACTTTTTGTATTTTGTTTTGATGTCTGGTCTGGGCGTTTGAACCCTGGCTTTACGTCTAATAAGCCATCACACTACCTACTAGAATACGGCGACTTCAAAAAATAAAATTGTTTTATCAAAATGAGTATTCCTTTAGGGTAACATAGTGCACCTATCGCCCATTTTACGATCAAATACATTCCAGTTAAATGGTTCAGAAAACGGTTAACCAACGTAGCTCTTCCGTGTGAGTTAACTGGAAAATACGCGCCAATTGATTTAGAGTCGCTCACATGAATTTGGCCTTTGGCAGACGACAACTTTGCGAATTTTGCTTTGTGACTTGGACGTGTACTCGCACAAACTTCAACTGGCTCAGGAACTGAAGGTAAACTTCAATAGACTATGGAGTGATCGCCTTACTCTAGTAGGTAATGTGTTGGCTTATTAGACGTAAACCCAGGGTTCGAGCCCCAAGCTAGTCATCAAAACAAAATACAAAAAATATTTCTTCGGCGACTTCCTCTCAACAGATTTCTGGCAAAAACTCTGAGAGTAAATAAATTGCCATGAAAAGTTTCTCAAATATCTGTCGTTCGGAATCGACTTTAAACTGTAAGTCCCACCACTCATGTTAAAATTAACACACACAACATAAGTGGTGTGAGAAACTAGGTCGTAATCCTGACTGAAGGGTCGTAATGACCAATTATGTATGTATGGGGTGATTTCACTGAATGGACTCTGAAACAGTTGGCAACTGACCAACTGAATGGACACATGATCGAACAATGTTGATTAATTTGAGACGACATTGATCCACAGAAGATCCCATGAGATTATCGGTTCATATTTCTCTCAGGACGACGTTTGTCAGGCAAGTTCATATTTCTCTGGAACCGACGTTTGTAAGGTCATCACTGTAAACGACAAGTACCAACTTCGTTTGGCCTAAATAGTATCAACGATATGTTGGTTTAACAGCACGGTGCTAGGTACCAAACAGCTCATGCAAATTTGGATATTCTGCACAAGTGATAAACTGGCGGTGAAGTCGTATATTGGCTTATTAGACGTGAAGTCACGGTTAGGCATTTCGATCAAAATGAAATATTAAAAACTATTTCTTCCGCGACTGCCTGTCAGCAAATTTTTGGCAAAATCTCTGAGTGTAAATAAAATTGCTATGAAAAATTTTCTCAAAAATCTGTCTTTCAGACTCGACTTCAAATTGCAGGTCCTGCCACTTATTTACATACATAAGTGGTGTCAGATTCTAGGTCGTAATTCTGACAGAAGAATTGTAATGTCCAGTTATGTATGTATTGAAGTCGCCGTGGTCTAGTAGGTAGTGAGTTGGGTTATTAAACGTGAGGCCTCGGTTCAAACGCCAGGTCAGACATCTCCATCAGAATGAAATATGAAAAAATATCAGCAGATTTCTTGAAAAAAGTCTGACAGTAAATATAATTGCCATGAAAAGTTTTTCAAAAATCTGTCCTTCAGAGTCGGCTTTATGTATAAAAATTAACGCACACAACCTAAGTGGTGTGAGAAACTACGCCGTAATCATGACTAAAAGGTTATAATGACCAGTTATGTATGTATGTTTGAAAGGAAAATTTGTTGGACTTTAACAAGCAATGGCGTTCTGAGCAATACTATAAAAGTTAGTTATGGACTCAAACACACTTTATAAACTTCTTTTAGTATCTAAATGATATAATTAAAAAAAAAAAATTCCACGAAGAACAAATTGTTGTACTAACGGATGCTAGTGGCTGTATCTCGTACAACTGCACCAAATGTCGATGAAATTTAAAAAATCGATCAAATTCTCAAAAATTTGTTCATTGAAGTTCAATTAAAAACAAACTGTCCATGACAGTATTGCCAATAGCCTCCACACTGTGTTCTTATTTGAAGTCTTAGTTGCTTTTCTAGGAACATGAGCTATATTTTAGTTGTTGTTTTCGAATTTTTGTCATTGCTTGTTGTCATTGTTGTTTGTCATTGCTTGTTGTCATTGCTTGTTGTTGTTAATAAAGCAGATTTTGTGAATTCCAAACATCAACAATCAAATTTCAGTTCTAGTTAATCATGCGTATTGTTTCGGATTGTGTTTTCATCTTCATTGCGATGAAAAAGTATGAAGACTTTTGTATTTCATTTGTAAGCGGATCTAATTACAGTTTGCTAGTCCATTAAGTCTTGTACCTATAAAAGCAATCTTCTCAATTTACGAATTCTTAAACAAACGACATGTGTTATCATGTCTTACAAGTCATTATTGAACTCATATGTCATAATGGGATACTCGGCTTTAATTAGATTATAATTGAGTGTTGAAAGCCATTGAAAACTGTTGCAAAAGAAGTTGCAAATTAGTCGAACAAATTATTTGTTTTGTATGTTATGAAGTATGTTCCGACTCCTATTACGTTTATCAAAAGAATTTTTAAACATGTTGATAGTTAAACTGTTGATATGTTGACAGTTCAATGACATCTACATGACATCATGATGATTGTGATGAAGATTATGCAGACGAAATCTTTCTTCTTGCTCATAACTTCATTGAGCTTGAAATAATTCTTCTTTGAAGCGGTAAGATAATGCACGAAATTTATTTTATCGACTCCAATGATCAATGAAAGCTACAAAGTTTTATTCCAGGTCTGGAATTGCTGTTCCTGTACATATTATCACAGAGAAATCATCATTCGCCAAGGGTCTATGCTAAATTTGATATTCATTGTTCGCCAAACTTCCGTGCTGTGCGTCATGTGGCGCTGCCTTGTTCACTGTGGTACTTTGTGGAAGAAAAAACCAACAAACATGGCATGATACCTCCACAGCTATAACGTAACAAATTTCATTGCTCTTGAAGAACTACGTCGCAGAGATCTTGCTATCCACGAACCATACTAAACAGTCCATATTTCATGATGCATTACCAGCTATTGCACTGCCTCTGGATGTATTTCTTCCCATCTGTTCCGAAAAGGAACACCATTTCCGGGAAGTTTTGTTGAGCCAAATTTTTATGCAAGGAAAACTTCGCGTTTGACTCATCTTTAGCTTGTGTAATTAAACGCTAAGCACACTCTATCAGAATTACAGTGTATCGAGCTGTTTGAGAATTTCGAAAATGATGAGTTTCACATCAAGCACAAAAAGACTCCGAGACAGTCAAAAAAAGTTTGAGACCATTAATTGGAAACACTACATAATCAAGATTCGTGTAGAGCGCAAGAAAATCTCATTAGGCTTGACGCAAACAGTCATTTCGAAGAGTTTCAAAAAAAGTGGCCTTCATTCATAATCAGAGAAATTGGGTGCCACATAAACTGAAACCGTGAGACGTTGAAAGACGATTTTGCATGCCTGGAATGTTGTTTGATAGCTTCAAACAGAAATCATTTTTGCATTCAGTTCTCACTGGCGGCGAAAATTGGATACATTGCGACAACCCCAAGCGCAAGAAAACATATATAAAGCTCGGTCAACGAGCAAAACCTACGGCCAAGCAGAATATCTTTTGAGCAAGACAATGCTCTGCATTTGGTGGCAACAGAAGATTGTGTTCCATTATAAGCTACTTAAACCAATTCATACTATCACATAGCACTTCTGCAGACAGACAACAATTAATTTGTCAGCATCATTTGAAAAATACCCGTAATTTTCGAACAAACCACGGATATTTTTGAATATTATGATGAACAATTCACTCTCAGCCCAACCAGACACACAATATTTCTTGTTATCTTGCATATCTTTATCTTGCTTTGCCTGTGGTCTCTTGCACATATGATTGCCGTCCCACGTTTTATTGTCCGTTCAGAAATGATTATATTTTCTTCCATTTTAATAATAAATAAAATCAAATAAAAATTCGGGTAATTAACGTGATACATAAACTTAGAGCTTCCTTGTAAATCCAGGTTTCTTCAAATGGTGGCTATTGCTTATGTGATTGTTGTTCTAATTTTTTTTCATGATTTTATAGGCTTTTCTGAGATTGGTACGCCAAAATTGGCTACAGGGGTTTCAGAATCTTCTCCCCAAATTTACAAATTCTTTCAGCAACCTACGACGCATTCATACTGTTACGTTATTACCTTTTGTAAAAACGTTTAAATATGAGTTCGTTAATTACAAACAAAGTAAAAACAAATATGTGTTTAATTTCAGTTAAACTCTTTATTCTTTACACTACTTTTGTGTGACACCGTATACAACTTATCGGTACAACAATAATAATCTGTTTACTCACTTTACTAGTCCACACAACTATTCGCTAGATCTTTACAACCACGATTTATTTTGTTCACACGCAACTTGTATGATGAACGTTCTCGATGCGTAAGGTTCTTGTTCTCGCCTTCTCTAGAGTTCTATAACGACCGCATTGTTGCTTGTGTATTTTGCACACTTCTCCATCCATCATGCTTGTTGTTGGTACCACGCGCAACCAGGTTCGTTGTGCATATATGTGTGTGCAGCTCTAGATAATCAACACGTTCATTGTATTCTTAGTGTTAGTGTGTATTTGTATCGTTTGTTTATCGTTTTTGTTGTTAAACGATATTAGGTCGTTTCGACTTGCGTAACAATAAGTTTTCTGTAGTGGAAAAACAGATCTGAAATTTCACGAGTTTTCCACAAAGCTTTCTAGCTTTGTGAAGCTAACATACATATATAGTGTTACCTGCTACAGCCTTTTACTAATAACGTTATAAGTTTGTCATTTACAGTAAGACCCCGTTTAACGCTGTTTCAGTATTACTCGATAGTATTGGGATATCCATAAATCGCGCACTGTATTACTACTTGTTGTATATGTGTGCAAATGAAACGGCCATGCACCAACCAAAATCGGTGCACTATATAGCGACGTTGTATAATATGTATCATTTTCAACGCTCTTTTGTTAGTCTGTCCAGAATAAAGATTCTCAATGTATTTTCCGAAGTCGCGATCACAGTACGAAAGCTGTTTCGTTCAACGCTGTTTCGTTTAATGCTGTTTCGTTTAGCGCTGGAACTTATCGGAACGTATACGCCGCGTTAAACGGTGTCTTACTGCACTTTACCATCATACCAATGGGACTAATTCTTCCTACTACACTTGCCTCATACAAAGATTAGGTGCGATGGTCACGAAACACGCTTATGCAGCATGATAACATGCTAGTTATGGATGTATTTTTAAATTTCCTTAACATGCTAGTAAAGGATAAAGTAACACTGACAGTAAGTTAGGTTAGGTTGAAGTGGCAGCTTTGATATCAAAGCCCAATTGAGCTTTGTTGAGCTTGAGCGGCCATTTGTTGACCACATTCCACCGAAGACATAGAAAAAGTTGGGCTGCACAATCTCTGACAGTAACAATCACTTACTCTACTCGAGTTCTTCACTCGGGATAATCAATTCAGAACTTTCTTTTTTTCTTCTGCATGTAAATTTTACATAATTTACGATCGTTGTCAATCACTTTTGCCCAGATTTTTATGGACTTAGAGGACTTTTTAACTTTTTGTTCTGCTTCCGACGTTGTTCAAGTGTACATACATAAATGGTCATTAAAATCCTTTAGTCAGGATTACGACCTAGCTTCTCACACCACTGATGTTATGTGTGTTAATTTTATACATGATTGGCGGGACCTACAGTTTAAAGTCGATTCCGAACGACAGATTTTTGAGAAACTTTTCATGGCAATTTTATTTACTCTCAGAGTTTTCGCCAGAAATCTGCTGAGAGGAAGTCGCCGAAGAAATATTTTGTCATATTTTCATTTTGATGTCTGACCTGGGATTTAAACCGAAGGCTTACGTGTAATAAGCCAACACACTACCTACTAGAATTGAATCCCCCTACGAGACAATCTAACCCATTACACTATAATCTTAAAACTTTACAATCCGCGGCTCCTTCGACGCCGATTTTTCGATTGCCGCTGTCAGATTCATAACAGAGTATACTCTTTGAGAAATATTTCCTAATGATACGAATAAGGTCCTCAAACACATTTATGATCCTTATTCTCTTCTTCGCAGTGTTATGGCACAATATTTCCTGGTCTGTTTTATACATCCGCAATAAATAGGTTTTTTTTCCCAACAACATCAAAAATATGTAGGAAAATTCATAAACGAAACTAAACACAAAAGTGTAAGAAGATACACTTACCATAACAGCCATAAAAACCATTTTTCAAACTTAAGTTGTCGAATACATTAGAATCCTCATTTATGTTGGTTTCATTTACAGATAATGATAAGAAAACAGTGTTCGCATGTAAATGGCTGTGAACATGGATGAGTAAGTGGAAGCTTAATACCCGTCAAATTTAATTACAGTCAACCATATGTTACCCAAAAAAAAATTAATCTTAAAACACCAGACATCATTCTCAAGTCATTAAAATTATGGCGCATAAGTATGGCATGTACAGAGGACAGCAAAAGTCTTAGTACGGCAATATATTTTAGCAATTTAATGAATTTTAGCCAAAAGTTTATATAAAAATTTAAGGTTTATATATTTATTTTTATTTATTAATTTATTTCTTTATATTTATTATAAAACAAATAATTTTTTAATGTTTTTCAAAAAAAAAAAAAAAAAAAAACAAGAGAAAAACAAGGAAAAGTTTCAGATGACTCCACAGGTACCACCAAGGAGAACTCTGAGTAAATTTAAAATTCAAAGGCCTAATATATGAAAATGTTATTCCTTGTATTTAGTAGAATATCCCTTAAGGTTAAGTACTGCATTTAACCCATTTGGAATTGAATATACAAGTTTTGTTTATTTTTTTTCTGGTGGCACCATGAGCAAGTTTTTCGGTTGTCTTTTGTTTGAGGTTTAGCGATTACGTAATCGTTCTTCCCAATGATCTCCTAAATACTCTCTTGAAGTCATATCGGGACTTTTTGGAAGAGTATTAAGCCTATGGGGACTTTTTTGTCAAAATATATTTCCGTACTAAGACTTTTGCTGTCCACTGCATATGGTGCGAAAAGTAATTCTACTCTTTCTTTGTCTGAGTTTAAAAGTGGATTTTATTGCTTTATTTTCAAGCCATTTTGTTTATATTTGTTTTGGGAAACAATTGCAATAAAATTGTCTACAGACTTTTGATACAAAGGATATAAATTTTAATAATTACACTATGCGACAAAATAAAAAAATGAAATACACCCGGCTAACGATATAGTGTAAGTTGTAAGTTTTGTTGAGTAGAACTCAAAAATATTTTTTTATATTTCTTGGACCCTCCAAACTTCTTTTATTAGATAAAAACTGTTTTTTGGACACGAATTTATTGATTACACAAACATTTCTGAGCCCATGTCCAAAATTTAAACCTGAGAAAGGAGAGGGATGGGCCTTTAAAACGATATAAAGGGTCCGCAAAATAATTTTTTTTTTTTGAAAATGCTTTAAAAAAAAACTATGGAATATTTTCTCAAATTTCTTTTTTTATTTGAAAGTACAATCCTTCCGGTTAATAATGGAAAATAATTTCATTCAAATGGCTGCCTCGGCTGGCCATGCAGTAGCCTACACGATCGGTCCAATTTTTAAGCACGTTATCGATTGTGTGCAGCTGTATTTCACCAATGGCTTCACGAATATTGTCCTTTAAAGCGTCAATTGCCTCTGGCTTGTCGGTGTAACACTTATCTTTGACGGAACCACACAAATAATAGTCCAACGGTGTCAAATCCCAGCTCGAAGGTGGCCAAACGACATCAGCTCTGCGGCTGATAATGCGATCTTCAAAAACAGGTCGCAAAACATCGAGTGTAGTTTCGGCTGTGTGGCACGTAGCGCCGTCCTGTTGAAACCAAATGTTGCCAATATCCTCCTCTTCAATTTTTGTGAACAAAAATTCGTTCAACAATGGACAATCGCCATTGACTGTAATGGCTACTCCTTGCTCATTTTCGAAGAAAAATGGCCCAATTATGCCTCTGGTCCAAAATCCGTACCAAACAGTGACTCGTTTTGGGTGCGTCGGCTTTTCAAGGGTTTTATGTGCACCAAATGCAACAATTTTGCTTGTTTACATACCCTCCAAGATCAAAATGAGCTTCATCTCAAAAGATGATTTTTTTGCCAAAATCGGCATCTTCTGTAAATCGATCGCAGGCCCACTTAGCGAAGCGAAAATTGGCTTCAACTCCTGAACCAATTGGACCTTGTATGGCGTCATACCAAGGTCTTTATGCAAAATTCGTCTCAATGATGTCTCCGAAATGTTCAATTGTTGAGAACGACGGTGAATTGATGTTGATGGCGCTTCACGCACACTTTCTGCCATAGCAGCACTACCCTCGGGTCTACGCACTGTTTTTGGGTTTTCACGCTTTGGTTTATCGATGAGGATGCCAGTTTCTTTCACTTTTTTTTACAAGATAACGAACATACGGAGCTGACGGTGCTTCTCTTCTTCCAAAATCCGTACGCAATTTTCGCACACATTCTGCAACATTACCATGATTTTCAAAGTAATATCGCAATATTTCCCAGCGTTGTTCAAGCGTATACACAACCATATTCGTTCAGCGGAAGGATAAAACTAATTATCTGTCAAATCAGACATGAGCTAAGCTAAGCACTAGTTGAAAAAAAAAAACGTTAGATGGCGGACCCGATACATAAGTATGTTATTTGACTTAATATGCTGTGAGGTTTGATGAGGTAAACTTGAAAAATTCGAAAGTTTACCTCATCAAACCTCATAGAATATTAAGTCGAATAATATATATATGTATACCGTTTTAAAGGTCCATCCCTCCCCTTTCTAAGACAGTTTAAATTTGTGTAATTGGTTCAGAAATGTTTGCGTAATCAATAATTTTGAGTGAAAAGATCAAAAATACCGTTTTTGTCAAATAAAACAAATTTGGAGGGTTCGGGAAATAGTTTAAATTTGTGTAATTGGTTCAGAAATGTTTGCGTAATCAATAATTTTGAGTGAAAAGATCAAAAATACCGTTTTTGTCAAATAAAACAAATTTGGAGGGTCGGGAAATATAAAAAAAAATATTTTTGAGTTTTACTCAACAAAACTCACAACCTACACTACGTCATTAGCTGGGTGTATTTCATTTGTTTATTTTGTCGCATAGTGTAATTATTGTTACCAAAAAACACGCAGATTGCTTTAAAACGTATGGCATACAAATTTAAAACGTGGTCAAAGAATAAGCGGACACAAGTTTGGAACGTTTTTTTGTGTTTTCTTTTTTATATAATATACGAATGGTGTACCGATGTGAAATGAGGGTTTTTGTGATAATAAAACACTATTTTGAATGGAAAAGAATTGGCCATTGCTGGCTACACTTTTTTTCCATTTTTCATGCAATTTGTGTATTCCACGCCAATAAAAGTATTCGTATTTTGAAGCACATCAGAAGAAGGAAATCCAATTTTCGACTTCCACGTGGGAATCAAAGCGCCACACAGCCAATACGATACGTATCGATGAAAACAAGTAATAATCAGAAGCAGCCAAGTATGGTGAATACGTTAGGGGGCAGTCTAATGCTTTCTTTGATTGAACAATCTTATATATAAAAATGATTGTGTGTTTATTTGTTTATGGGTTTGTTTGTTTGTTTGAAGTCTATAGACGACTAAACGGCTGGACCGATTTTCTTGCAATTTTAAAAGTATGTTCCTGGAAGGAGTTATCGGCTACTTTTTATTTTAAAATTTCAAATAGGCGAGGTGCCACGCCCACATACCCAATAAGTATATAATGTCGCATATCTCATAAACTGCAACAGATAGAGTCCTCAAATTTTGTATGGACGACTTTGACGTATATATGAACAAAATGGGCGGATTGGCTATAGTGGGAGTGTCACCTCCCATAGTATATATATATAAAAATGAATGCTTGTTTGTATGTACCTTATAGAATCGTACACTGTGCATTTGATCATGTTATGATCTTTAGCAAAGTTGTTGCGCATGAGCCGGGGAAGGTTTCTAAGTTGGTATGACTAATTTCCGGCTGGAGGCGCCACTGAAAATTACTTAAAATCAATTAAATCGTAAACTGTGCATTTGATCATGTTATGATCTTTAGTTAGATCTTTCTAAGTTGGTATGGCCAATTTCCGTCAGGAGGTGCCACCGAAAATTACTCAAAATGAATTAAATCCAAAACAAAGTTGTTGCGCATGAGTCTAAGGAGGTCGGTGCGATTAATTTCTAATGGATGGCGTCACTGAAAGTTATTCAAAATGAATGACAAATGAGACTGGAAAATCTTCGAGTATATGCCGCTGAGATAGAAACTGATCGAATGCGTACTACTCAGGCCCGTTCATCTGAATCATCAGGACAACGGGAAAAAAAATCAATAAAATGATTCAAAATTAATTGGACATTTGTGTAATGTCTTTCCTTAAAATTTATTTTAGTTGGTGGCGCAGCAACACGCGCTGAGTGCAGCTACATACATACATAATTGGTCATTTCAACCCAGTCAGGATTACGACTTAGTTTCTCACATAATGTTGTGTGTGCTAATTTTATCCACGAGTGGTGGACCTACAGTTTAAAGTCGACTCCGAACGACAGATTTTTGAGAAACTTTTCATGGCAATTTTATTTACTCTCAGAGTTTTTGCCAGAAATCTGCTGAGAGGAAGTCGCCGAAGAAATACTTTTTGAATTTTGTTTTGATGTCTGACCTGGGGTTTGAACCGTGGCCTTACGTCTAAGGCAACACACTACCTACTAGACTACGGCCGCTTCGATTTGCCATCTTTAACACGATGAAAATTATGATATTCTTTATTCACTGATTTGATGTATGCTGAATATGTCTGACAGATGTCATTACCAACACAAAGAAGAAATAAAAGCTTGTTCAAAATAAATGTTGCTTATGGCGACATTTGTATCTTGATACTCCGCACTACCGGCATAAAGTGGTACATATGGTAAACTATTTCAATGAACAGAATGGAATAAATTCTAGACTCTTTAGTGCCTTCTAATTACTTTAAAAAGCCAGGAAAATATAAACCAAATGAATTGAATGACAATCAGATGGATGGAAGAGTCGTTGTTCTACTCAACAGAGATAAGTTGGTGCTTTAGAGTAAATGTGTTACCATTTAGAAGTTATTTGGAATTTGGTAGATAGACATATCCCCTTTTGACTACACCCTTCAGTCAGGATTGCGACCTAGCTTCTTACGCCAATTACGTTGTAGCTTAGGGTCGACTCTGAATGACAGATTTTTGAGAAACTTTTCATGGCAATTTTATTCCCTTTAAAAATTTTTGTCAGAAATCTGCTGTTGAGATATTTGGTTTATATTTCGTTTTGTTGGATATATCTGGCTTGGGGTCTAAACCGTTGCCTCACGTCTAATAAGCCAACACACCACCTACTAGACTACGGCCACTTCAAATTGATTTTATTCCACGCTCAAAAATAAAAGCTGTCCTATATGTCATCATCGTTTAAATGTCCGCCATGGCTTTTCTGGGTGGAGCATAAGCGAAATATTGAATTCTCTAAGACTGTGGCGCATAAATCAGACTGTATTTGATAGATGACATTGGCTACGTTGGCTTTGAGGAGCGCTGACCGCACTTACGATATGTTGATTATTTTTGTACCGTACTCCCCCTGCTACTATTTATAAGAATAGCATTATGCTGATAATAAGCCTTTTAATATTGCTGGCAGGTTTATGGAATGCAACAATATTCAGGATTTTTTCTTCCATTTTATTTGTAAACTGAACCGAATATGTTGTAACAAGGTTAATGAAAATTGTACAATAGAACCAACTTCCAACGAGCAGTGGCTAATACAGTATGAACACTTTTATATGTATGTAAGTGCATGTATACACAGAAACATATTTACAACTCTATTAAACAATCCAGAAAACAATGAAAAATAAAGAAAAAACGCTTCATGGTTTTAGCCAAAAGTCATCGTTGGGAAACTGGCTTAATGAACATTGTTATTTAGTGCAATGCCCAAAGAAGTATATACAGCTGCATACATACGTGCAAAAAAAGAAAATTCGCACAAACAACAACAATAAAGGTCTTCCTTCCTTCATACTCGGAATGACCAAAACTACAATTTTAAATGCCATAATATGCAATGTTTTATTCATGGTTATTGTAGTTGTTGTGCATCAACTACATCATCGTCGTCATTATCAGCATGATTGTTTTCAGCATCGTCATGGAAAAAGGCGCACGAGAATCATCATTTCACCCAACATACCCTCAGTAAAGAAACAAGAACAAAAGTGCATCACCAATAACACGGGCAAATTTTTTAATATACATTCTCCATCTCATCTCCTATAGCATTGGCGGTATATAACAAGGAGAAAATCAGAAAAAAATGAACAAATTTACAACAGAAATTTTTAAGCGTTCAAGCAAATAATAAACGAATGAATATACAGAAATAAAATTTCTTATGCGTGATATGTGCCGAAAAGATGGCAATAATCATCAACGATTTCTGTATTACTCATCGGTTTAAGAATTTATGAAACGGTAAATTTGCAAAACTGCATAAAATGCTGTTGAAGAAATGCTAAAGCACCGTTACAGAAGTTCTTCCACTATCTACATCTCCAGCGGCCTATTCTTATCATATTTCAGGCTCAAGATGTCTGTCGGCGTAGTCTGTTTCAAGATAGCTTAGTTAAGATTTCAAGAGCTTTGGCTTGAGTATCCACAAATAGTAACGAGTATAGATATAGGTAGGTGTCGAGAAAAGTCTTATACGGTGTTCAGTTATTCACCTTTATTACGTAAATCGCAATAAACGCCATTATTGGGCTCAACATTTCATATTTTCAATAATAATTGCGCAATAAATACGCAAATTGTTATAATATTGAGTAAAACTTAAAGTGCAGCACTGTCATAAGTGTGTTTAGTGAGCATATTACAATTAACCGAACACTTCTTATTGATATTTGACAACTCAAATGTCAACAACGACAAACAAACCAAAAAAAAAAACAAAACAGAAAAAACAACAAAACAAAATAAAAACAATGTTGTTGAAACAACCAGCTGTTTTGTTTACCAGCTGTCAAATGAATATTGAATAATCAACTGAACTGCGTATATATTATGCCTGAACACTTAAAATATTGTACACAATTAGCCGAATATTGACTCAATAGAATTAACCGTAATAAAAAATAAATATTCTCGACTATCATCGCTTACTGAAGACTTCATTATTTTCATTGAAAAAAATCTTACTAAATGCTACAAACGTGAACAGAAATGCTTTTTTAATTTTAAGAGACAATAAGATTTTTGCCTTAAGCAATATACTTAAGCTAATTAACGTCTACCATTGCTAGTTGTTTAATACGCGATACTAAAAATGAAAAATAAACCGCAACCATTCAGTGTTTAAATCGACTAAAATAAGACAAAGCAGCTAACATTAAACGAAATACTTAAACTTGCTGTGAGCGCACCTTAAGAGAAATGTTTTATAACAAAGCATACAGAACGAACTAGTGATTGAAGATGAATAGTGAATGGTTCATTAAGTTTTATAACCATACCTTAAGTTAAGCACAAATTTTTATTGCCAACAAATTAGGCTCATTTTTGCATAGTTCGTTGGGCACTCTTAAATACATATTGGGGGTACAGCAAATCTTCTCATGGATATATTGAAAAGTAAAAATAGTGAGTGATTCCTTAGCATAGATTTAAGAAAAAAACACTTATTATTTCACCATGTCCGTTTGCAAGCACAAAATGCTGAAGCCATAACTTTGCCAGTCTGATGTTGCGTCTTTGAGTGCTTTTGAATCGATTCACCACGTACACTCTGATTACTATCGTTTTGATTTGAGTAATTTGAAATTTTAGAGTGGAACATGTTCAAGCTTCGGATTTTTTTAATATCTTTAGAGTATCAACTATCTAGATCAAAAAAAATTTTGATCAAGCGCCTCTGCTTCTTGCGGGCCTTTGCCAATTGGTTACAGCAATCGATGACGGCAAGGTCCGTGTGGTTGAGCAACACAAACAGCCAAACAGCTCATTATTGGATCGGCCAACTCGCTCTAGACTGAAGATTTCACATAGCAATTTCTTCTCAAATACTGCAACATAAAGAATCACAAGGAGATTGAGCGACTTGTAGAGTATAAGGTTTGTCGTAAAAGAGAGGTCTCTGATACTCAATTACCAATTGAGATCATAGTAACAGCCGCTGATCTCCAGACTTACATCATTTTTGCTGGTAATGCGGTAGCCAATATTAACAATTTCACGGACAACATCGGAAATATATTTATCGGCAGTAATCTGATATCCGATATGTCGCATATCTATATATATCTATACTTTAGACGATTTTGAGCTCCAAAAATATCAGATTTGACGATTTATGTCCTTATTTTAACGATTTTTCGAAATTAAAAATTGACATCATATTCTTTACTTTAGTACATTAAAAGCCACTTTAAGCTTTGTATTTATTTTGCATTTGTTACTATTGCAAAAATATATATATTTGTAAGTTACTTTCGAATACCTGTGATGATTTTTCTGTATTTTATTCCTTTTTAACCCCTTAAAAGTTAAAAAATTACAACTTCTAAATAACCTGGTAGTTGAGAATAATTTATAACTTGTCGTTGCAGACAATTTTAAAAATTCGAGTATACATAGCTTCTAATATTACAAACGGAAGAACAAAGGCAAGCGCCGTTATTTTGTTTCGTATGACAAACACTCAGTTGATCGATGGCATTGTGTTTGGAACTATGAAAATATGTTATTTGAAGAAGGAAGGAGAGAACAGTGTTTATGGACACTAAGCTAGTATATATTTATACCATAAGTAACAGGAAAGGCCTTTGCAGGAATTGGGTTCCACATACGAATAGTCCGACTAAAGAACGAATTTTTTCTGTAATGCAGTGTGCGATCCACTGGCCAATCGACCCCATAAGGAAGTGGTGGCCGCGAAAGACGAGCGTTGCGTAGGAATATATGATTTTCGGGAAAAGTCCCTTAATTCGTTCGAGCAAAATCCTTTTGTTGAAGCCATAGAACAGTGAAACACAAACCACATTGCAACGATGCTCCAATGATTCAAAGGAGTTGAATACACTACCATCATTAACGAGCTACTACGGCCTCTCCTGTACACGATGGAGAAATCTCAAATAGACGTTGGGTCACCGACCCATACATGAGAGCTTTATTCCAGTCTCGGTCGGTGAGAAATGGTGTAAATAATAAGATCATAAGATCTGAAGAAGGAATTGAAGGAACTGAAAAATGTTGCGGTTGAAGCCAACATTACACTGAATTTTCATGCTCAGAATGTCAAGAGCTTCTGGCTCCTTAATATTTACACCACCCATAGATTAAGATGATGCAATATTATTGCTGAGCTTATGTGTCAATAAAAAACACTCTGATAGATTGTTTAATACTTAAACAATTTTTTCCTGAAAATGATATAAAATTTTACCCTTTTTTGGACAAAAAATTAATAAATGAAAATGAAGGACGCTAGCTTTTAATTTCTAAAAAATGATTCTTTAAATGTTTTATTTTTGAACTCAGATATGTTTTACTATAATAGAAATAATTTTGGTTTTTAAAAACTTTTAATTTATTTATTTATTTATTCTGACGATTTTTTGACGATTTTAATAAACGTCATTGACGATTTTGACGATTTTTTCTCAAATATTTGACGATTTGGTGCCTCATCTATCTGGCAGCTATGATCGTGAGTTCAAAACAGATGCCAGAAAATGAGAGATCAAAAACCTTCGTCTCTTTATGCCAAGAGAGGACCATCGACACATGAGGTGAAAGGCACACTCTTTCTCCTCCTTCCAAAGAGGTTGGATGGATACAAGGGACTATACAGGGTATATCGTGATACCATAGTTTTCCATTACCCCCTAGTCAGGGAACTACATGGAACTTTTGATAAAGCGGTTCAAACTACCAATGTCAATGTGTGATAGTTCTTCCATATCGTCTATATAGTGGATATCAATGTGACATTACGACATTGTGCTGGCCATATACCATATATATATAATTCATCCGCTTTGCAATTACTTGTATCCATGTGAAATGAATATCATATCGTTCTGTTATCTCATTGAGATATCTGTGACAGCTATAAACTGTCTTGGAGTTCTTCACATTGGAATTCAGTGGTTTTGTAGCCGCCTGTCTATCGGAAAGTATGATAATGTCGCGCATGGAGATATTTTTGCTTCAGTCTGTATTGCTAACACTTTTGCCTGAAAGTCGATACAGCGAGTTTGAAGTTTTATAGACTGTGCTATTCCGATTGTTTCCTCCTCTGACAGTTTAGTACAACTGGGAGCCATCGCTGTAAATTTGCAACGAGTTCTTTAGGAGGTATGCCGAACCATTTTCCCACACCTCTTTGTTCGAAATGGATGTCCTGGTCGTAACGTGGTGTCATGTAGTCACTGCCCTCGAAAGTCCCAAATTCTTTCAAGATCCTTGAGTGACCAATATTCGTTTTATGGTCCATTTGCCCAGAGACATTCAGTAATTTTAGCCGCCAAGACCTTACAAAAAAGATCAACAAAGTGGTATAAAATTATCTCCAGTGCTGACAAGTGTAGATAGTAAAAAATTTGGAGAAACAGTGTAAAACAGACTGTGTTGCCAATTACAATATAGCTTCACATATATATTTACGAGAGAGAAAAAATTGGGTATAGACGTGAACAACCACATTCTACTCCTTCGTGACTGTCATAGGGTTTATTCATTGTAAACTTTATCATGTTGTGGCAGCCACAAGTGACAATAAGAAATTCAAAAACCATGGAATTAAATAAATATTTCTGTTTTTGTTTTTGTCTTTCAAAACTACGGTTTTAATAAAATATGGCTGCTACTTAACATTCTCTGTGTTAAACTTTGTTGACAAAGTTTTTAAGGAAACTGAAAACATAAAATCTCACACCGTAACATTGTACAACATAACACACAGAATAAAAAGAAGTGTAAAAATAGTGTGAATAACAATACAAAAGAAAATAATAACGGATAAGTAGTGTTACTCCAGAACGAATACAGAAAGTTAAATTTTATTTCGAATTTAATCCAGTCTACCTATGAATAAACATAAACATAAGACAGAAAGTAAACAAATAAGAAAATTTTTGCAGAATTTAACTCGGTTGGAAAATTCAAATCCAACACAATGTCTACTAATACATTTTGAAGTTAAATTTTAATTTTTAAATTTTCACATTCTTAGCAAAATATGTATACACGCACGTACTATAATTAAATTAACTTAATACGGTGTTCAGATATGCACATTTATTGTGTAAATGGCAATAAATGCCATTGTTGAGTTCAGTTGATTTATTTATCCATTCTGATATGTTTGTACAAGAGATTTAATATATGCACATATTCCGCAAATTTAAATTTCTATATTCTGGTTTAATACCTAACTAATACATCTCAAACAAAGCGAAATATGAAAAACCTTTCTCTCGGTGTCTTCCTCTCAGTAGTCATCTGGCAAAAACTCTGGGAGTAAATAATATCACCATGAAAAGTTTCTCAAAAATCTGTCAACTTTAAACTATAGGGCCCGCCACTCATGGCTATGTGATGTGAAAAGTTAGGTTGTAATCCTGAATGAATATGATGTTACGTTTTTACCTTTTTAAAAACGTTTAAAATATGAGTTCGTTGATTGCAAACAAAATAAAAACAAATATGTGTTTAGTTGAGATAAGGACACCTCATTGAATAACCATTTGATTCTTAGTTTATTTAATCCAACTATTTAAATCATGGTTTACATTTTTGTTCTTAATTTTTGAAACATTTTACTGTACTAAAATAGCAGATTCAAAATGTTTCAGGAATATTTGTATTAAATATATTGCTAACCAAAATGGAAACGGCGTACATCGTTTAACATTAAAATAAGCAAAAGCTACACAAACAAATACAACGAACTTTTTACAAGTAAACCAACAACATCATTATGAAAGAAAAGGGGATAGACAAGTAACCGAGAACGCAACAACAAGCAAAGTGAACAAAATACACAAACAACAATGACATCTCGATAAATTTCTCGAGAAGTCTAACACACGAACATTCGATTTCAAAAACATTCATCAAACTGATTACGTGGGCATATAAAAAGGCAAGACAGGCAAAGAGTAGTAAGAATTCAGTCAGTCTTGTGTGAAGACGCTTTGTTTGTGAAGAAAACAGTCGTCGTTGTAAAGATCTATCGAACATTTGTTAGTGTGTACGCGAACAGAAGCAAAGAAGAATAGCGAACAAGCAATTATTGTTTGTTACGTCAAGTTGCATACAGTGGCACATAAAAATAGTCCGAATAATAAAGAATTTAATGAACTTAAACACCAATTTATTTTTATTTTGTTTGCAATCAACGAACACGATTTTTAAACGTTTTTAAAAATGTAAAAATGCTCTCATCTACTACTGTCGAATACGTAACGTCGACCTCGAATAAAGAATACTGTTTCAAGCAATCACCGCATTGTTAAAAAATGTTTTATTTTTCAACAAAACAAAATATAAGAAAAATATTTCTGCGGCTACTTCCTCTCAGCAGATTTCTGGCAAAAACTCTAAAAGTGAATTAAATTGCCATCAAAAAGTTCCTCAAAAATCTGTCGTTCAAAATGGAAAAAAATGGATAAAATAGCACACACAACATGATGTGAGAAGCTAGGTCGTAATCCTGACTGAAGGGTTCTAATGACCAATTATGTATGTACATATGTGTGTATGTATGTACATATGTATATACCATTAAAAATAATATTAACAATAATGGATTTATTTTTATTCTTTTTTATTTTCGTTTATATTTCAGATTGTGATTTAAGATTGTGATTTCGAATTAATTACACGTTTGTTGTTTGGTTATTTTATCGTATTTTACTTTGAACTATATTTTTGTTTTATCATCCGTATTAAGTTTTAAATTTAATTTCCCGCTGTTCTTCTACCAAAAACAAAAAGAAAAAAGAGAGGCATAATGATTAAATAACAATAAAATTTATGAAGCATTTCATCAATTTGTTTCCATCAAAACAGAAACTGTTATTGGCAATAGAAGGTACGCACAGTGTTTGGAATAAATTACAAATAAATAAATATTTTAATTCTAAAATCCAAAAGCTATTTACAAATTAATTTCTTTTTTAAATCCTCAATATATTTAAATGAGCTTATTATACCGTGTTTGCAGGCTTTTGATTTATTGGTAAATTTTGTTTTTTTTTCAAGACTAAAAGTCCTTAACGCCTGACATCTTTAATATGCTTCCAACAAGAAATCTATTTTTCAGTTTGCTATTAAAAAGCCTTCTGACCAATTTACGTGACTTTTATTTTCAACTCACAACTTACAGGAAATGGTCAGAAAAGTCAATGTACGAATAGACTAAAAAAACAACAACAACATTTTTTCTCTAATCTTCACAAAAATGTGGAGTGCAATTGTGTACAACGGAAACAATGTAAAGAAAACTTAAACAAAGACGCAGCTTAGCCAATTTACTCAAAATAAATTTCTATTAAGAATTAAAGTAACCCAGACCGCATTGCTGGATATTATCTTATCGTTTTTATATAAAAAATTAAATCTCCTAGAAAATTTTACATGCATAAAGGGTGGGCCATTTAAAAGTTTAAATTTAAAAATGCAACAAACCAAAAGCGGTTTGAAATTTTGAAAAATTTATTCTTTTGTTATATTGTACAATTATTCCGCTTAGAAACGGAATATTCACATACACATAACATAACATAATACACATTACAACCATTTAGTCACACCACTTATGCTGCGTGTTTTAATTTTATACATGAGTGGCGGGACCTACAGTTTAAAGTCGATTCCGAACGACAGTATTTTTGAGAAGCTTTTCGTGGCAATTTATTTACTCTCACAGTTTTGTCAGAAATTTGCTGAGAGGAAGTCGCCGAAAGAATATTTTTTCATATTTCGTTTTGATGTCTGACCTGGGATTTGAACAGAGGCCTCGCGTCTAATAAGCCATCACACTACCTACTAGACCACGGCAAATTACTTCATTCATATGGCTGCCGAGGCTGGCCTAACAGATTAATTGATCGCACCAATTTCCGTGCACTTTTTCAAGTGTATGGGATCGCATCTCGACAGTGGCATCACAAGTTTTGGCCTGAATTGTCAGCATAACACTTTTCAGATTTTCAGATTTAAAACAAATAAAAAAACAAACACAATTTATTTATATGATAAGCAAGTAAATGCCAATGAAATTTTAACACTCTCACACGCAGATGGCTCTTAAAGAAATTTTCGAAATAAAATGTTTAGCCATGTTAAGCTATAGCTATATCTGATCAATCATTGAACTTCTTCTCCTTCTTAATATCTTCTTACATATCATTTCCATGTCTTGGAATTTTTCATAAATTTTATCAATTCGTTTTTATCTTGCCAAGACGTCATGATCGCTTCGATATCCTAGCAATGCTGTTAGTTGGCTGTCATAATGTATTTCCTATCCATTCGCATTTCGTTCGTTCCTACGATCTATCGCATGTATGTATCTCTATTCCACATACTACCCGTAGGAATTTGTAAATGAAACTTTTTATAGGGTGGGCCTGTTAAAAGTTTAAATTTAAAAATACAATAAAACTAATACGGTTTGAAATTTCGCCAAATTATTTTTTTTTTTTTATGTGATGTACAATTGTCCATATGACTGTCGCGGCTGGCCTCACAATACCTTATTCGATCGAACCAATTTTCGGCAATGTCATCACGAATGTTGGCCTTCAAATGCTCAATTGAAACATCATTCACATCAATATCACGTCAGCATTGGACAGAGCTGTTAAACTCTGTCAGCTGTGCAGTGTATCAGGTAACAGTGTGTGAATGATAAAAAAAAAATTTGTCAAATAATTTTTTTTTTCTTGTGAAGATGTGGACGAAACAGGCCATGATAAAGCACCCACTAGAATGAAGCCTAGGATTGTGGTTTTAGTATTTACTTTTAGGTTGGGATATGTCGAAAAATTTAAAATTTTTAAAAATCCCTTAGAAGTGCCATATCATAGCTTTGAAATGTTTAATTCCAAATAATTGGGGTATACTTTATATTTAATTGAATTTCAAATATATTACTCATACGCATCGTATTACATGTACTAGAATAGTTACTCTGAAAAGTATGCAATAAAAAATCTTTAATATTGTCATGTATGAATCTAATGGAATTAAATATCACTCATACGTCACATATGTTCTTGGTACAGTAGAAGTCCGATAATCCGGCACGGTCGGGACCGACTCAGTGCCGGACTATCGAAAATTCCGGACTATTAGGACAATTAGGTTAATAATTAAACTACAAATACAGTATGCAAATACATACAACAAGGTTTATTTTACATTTCATATATGTAAGTATGTACACGTACTGTAAACATATTTCACTTAGATTTAAAAAAGACACGAATGTCTTTTTGTCTTCTTGACTATTGGCATTTAGTATAAAATTTATTTCTAATGATATGGAAATCAATAATTTCTAAAGCAATGTAGCTAGTATCAGCCTCAGCAAAAATCATTTTTTTATAAACAGTTTCAAAAGTTACGTTTACTGCGATATGAAAGGACATAAAACAACAACTCACAAAAAAATGGCGAAAAGGTTTCGTGATTGATTAACGGAGCTGCACTGCACCTGAATTTGTTGTGACAGCTGAGACTAGCCGGCCGCTAATTATTTCCGAACAATACCGAGCGCTTCCGGCTGATCCCAATCTACCCCGAAAACACCGAATAGCTCTCGAGCATTTTTATTTGCTTTAAAGCACCATTTTGGAGAAAACCAAAATTTTTATAATTTTCCGGAGCGATGCCGGACTATCGGGCATTCCGGACTATTGGATGCCGGACTAATGGACTTCTACTGTATTATGAATTTTACATATTAAATATGAGCATAATGTGAGTTGAAATTTTGACAAATTTATTTTTTTTTTGTCGTGAAGTACAATTCCTCCAGTTAGAAACGGGATAATATTTCATTCATATGACTGCCGCGACAAGCCTCACAGTACCATAGGACCAATTTGGTAAACACTTTCGGTTATATGGGGTCATATGTCGGCAAAGTCATCGCGAATGTTCACTTCCATTGTCGGCATAACCCTTTTCATTAACTTCGTCCCACAAATTATAGTTCAACGGTGTCAAATCGAAGCTTCTTGGCTACCAATTGACATCCCCATTTCGACTAATTAGATGGCCATCAAACGTTTGACGCAATAAATCGATTGTGGAATGAGATGTGTGGCAAGTCGTGCTATCCTGTTGAAACCAAACATCGTTCACATCAATGCCATGAAGAGCGGGTCCAAGGAAATCGGTTATCATGGTGCGATAGGTGTGTCCATTGACCGTAATGGTTGTGCCGTCCTCATTTTCAAAGAAATATAGGCCACGGATGCCTCCGCTTTGCAAGCCGCACCAAACAGTCACTCGTAATGGGTGCATTGACTTCGGTAAGACCACGTGTGAGATTTCTGAGCCCCAAATATGTAAATTTTTGAGTACAACCTTCGGATCTGATCTGATGCACATCTGCCGCGGCTCTGATCGACTTTCACATCATTTTTGTGGCAATCTTAAAAGGAGCTCTGATAATAGCAACATTTCGAGTAATTATGTCGCTGATAATTTTGATAAAAAAGCAACTTCCTACACCGTACCACATATAAAAGCTTTTACCTCCGACCACTAGGCCATTTGGTATTTAAAGGTTGTTGTCAGATGCCTCTGACATAATCGGAGCTGTCTCTATTACACCGCTATATATGCTCTAATAAACCTTGCTTTCAAGGAAACTGTCATTCACTCCTAAACCTAAATCCTATCCTATTTTATGAAATTACAACGTCATTGTAATAATATCACTTAAAGTAGGTGCAGCAATTATTGTAAAAATGTATTCAGTGGATGTCATAAGATTTAATCTTGGATCAAAATTTTACTCGACTTTACAAATATATATATATCGTATATACCACATCGACGCCTCCGCTCTATAACATTCTAAATCGAAAAAGTGTGTTTTGAGTTATGAGCTCTCAAAGTTTTCACGCCATATACGACTATATGTGTATTCTAAGAAGATTTTTCCTTATAACTTCGGAACAGATCGGCGCATCTTAACCAAATTTTAACAGTATTTAAATTAGAGAACGTAGAATTTAAAAATATAAGAACATTAAAGTACACTTAGAACGATATAGAATGGAGGCGTCGATATGTACATAGTCGCGTATGGTGAATAAGAGTGTACATAAGTATTCGAAAAATGACTCGAATTTTACAGAAATAAGGTCTTATATCTCTTCTACAATCACTGTTGAAAAGGCAACAATATTCTTTCCCTTTTTGTTTTTGTAATGTTCTAAGTGAACTTCGTGTGCATTTACATAGCATCGAAGACACTCATGTAAGTGGGAGTTGGACATACTCAAACATTTTCCAAATTGCTGTTGACACAACAGAGGGTTGTATTATGTCGAACATGAGCCTGTGTATGGAAAACTGTTAAAATTTAACACCGTGTAGATAATAGTGCATGTAATCAGCGCCATACGACTGCAATGAATTAACTATGCAATGTACAGTTTCTTATACAGGTTTTTTCTTTCTGTTTTCCACCGAATTTTCTGCATTTCTTTGTGTGTTTTTGCGGCAATTTTTTGTTCATTTCGTTTTAATTAACCACCATCTACATCAAAGTGTACATTTCTGTCGTTAGGCCCGAGCAATGATTGGAATCGCTAGTTGCTTTACTTTCAATTTTTAAATAATTTTATAATTTGCAGCTAACTTTAAGGTATGTTTCTTAAGTTTTTTCGCACTTCCTGAAGAATAAATCTGGCGTTTCTACCAACAAGCTCACTTTAGCCTCTTTTATGAGGTTTATATTTGACTGCATCATTGTTATTTTAATTTATTATATTAGTTTACACTGTCGACCGATTAATTTCTTAATTTATCAAACATATTTCTAATATCGATATTTCTTTTCTTGAAACCATAATCAATATTATTATCACACTATTTGCAATTGAATATCTAACTGAAGCTTTACCAATCATTAATGTATGTACATGTACATTTCTGTCAAAGCATTTGTTTTATTTAAATGATATTGAAGAAAACCTATGTAACTCTTAACGTATAAAATATGTTGATGGTACTCAGATCTTTGTCCATGACTGTAAGTGTTAAGTTCGGATAGGTTGAGGTAAACGACTAGCTTTGGATGGATAAAAATATTCTAAGGCCATTGGGTTTTTGCCTAATCCATAGCTGCCAGATAAATGAGGCACCAAATCGTCATATATTTGAGAGAAAATCGTAAAAATCGTGAAAGACATTTATTAAAATCGTCAAAAAATCGTCACAAAAAATAAATAAATAAATTAAACGTTTTTCAAAACCAAAATTATTTCTATTATAGTAAAACATATAAAGTAAATATACATATTTACATATCTGAGTTCAAAAATAAAACATTTAAAAAAATTTTTTTAGAAATTAAAAGCTGGGATCTATACGTCATTAAAAAACAAAAAAATTTCTCCGAGGAACGGAAAAAATTGTTTAAGGATTAAACAATCTATCCCCTTTCCTACATCCTCTCCTTTTTTATCCTATTCCCTCTATTATCATTCCCTTTTTAAGGATGTTGTACAATGAGTTCATTCGACCTCCGGGTACTAGACTTGTCTTAATTGGCAAGTACACGTCCCTAACCTAACCTAACCTAACAATCTATCCCAGCGATTGCATCATCTTAATCTATGGGTGGCGCAATTATTAATCACATTCTGAGCATGAAAATTCATTGTAATGTTGGCTTCAACCGACACATTTCCTTCAGTTCCTTCTTAAGATTTTATGATCTTACTATTTACACCATTTGTAACCGACCGAGACTGGAATACAACTCTCATGTATGGGTCGGTGCCCCAACGTCTATTTGAGATTTCTCGATCGTGTACAGGAGAGGCCGTAGTAGCTCGTTAATGATGGTAGTGTATTCAACTCCTTTGAATCATTGGAGCATCGTTGCAATGTGGTTTGTGTTTCACTGTTCTATGGCTTCAACAAAAGGATTTTGCTCGAACGAATTAAGGGGACTTTTCCCGAAAATCATATATTCCTACGCAACGCTCGTCTTTCTCGGCCACCACTTCCTTATGGGGTCGATTGGCCAATGGAACGCACACTACATGACAGTAAATATACGTTTATTAGTCGGACTATTCGTATGTGGACCTCATTTCTTGCCGAGGCCTTTCCTGTTACTTATGGTATAAATATATGCAAGCCTAGTGTCCATAAACACTGTTCTCTCTTTCCTTCTTCACATAACATATTTTCATAGTTCCAAACACAATGCCATCGATCCCCTGAGTGTTGGTCGTACGAAACATAATAAATGCCTTTGTTCTTGCGATGGTAATACTAGTAGCTATACTCGAATTTTTGAAATTGTCTGCAACGACAAGTGATAAATTATTCCCAACTACGAGGTTATTTAGAAGTTGTAATTTGTTGCCTTTTAAGGGGTTAAAAAGGAATAAAATACAGAAAAATCATCACATGTAATCGAAAGTAACTTAAAAATATTATACTTCACTCCTCGTTATTGCTAATCCAAATTTGCGACAGTAACAATTGCAAAGCAAACATAAAGCTTAAGGAGGCTTTTAATGTACTAAAGCAAAGAATATGATGTAAATTTTTAATTTCCAAAAATCATCAAATTAGGACAGAAATCGTCAAATCGTCAATATGATAATTTTGGAGCTCAAAACCGTCAAAATATCGATAAATCGTCAAATCTTGTAGCTATGGCCTAAACGCCTTTTATATCTGCAGTCCTTTAAGCCATTCGTAAGAAAACGTCTATACTCCAATCCAATACCTAAGAATTCGAAGATTATTTTTGAATGCTTACATAGAATGTAAAGTATAACGTTGTTTAGTCAGACTGTCCCATGCATTAAAAATCATTGGAGCATTCTAAGCTATGTACATTATTTAATTGGCTCATGAAAAACGAACGTTATGTTCGACGTATGAGTGATATGAAGGTATTAAATAAAATATTTAAAAATTATACGCCATGATTTCTTAAAGGTTAGAGAGACGAAAGTGTTAATTTGCATTAAAAGCTCACTAAAGTGTATTCAAATTCAAAGACAACAGTATCTACATTTATTTTATGCTAGTAACAGCTGTTGGTTATCAAATATTAACAAGCTTTTGCTAAAACTGTTCTATAATTTAAAAATTGTACATGTACCATATAGGTCTTTTAGGGCCTTTTTAAATGCTTCCTATCTCTAAATTGAAATAAAACAAAATGTGTATGAAAACTCTTGTATGAAATTAACAAACAGAAGATGAATGATATTAGAAGCTAGGTTGACTAGTCTGACTGAGGGTTATAATAACCAACTATATGTGTATGTATATACATATTCTGGGATTGAGAACTGTTATTCACATACAACTGTGACTTAAAAAAGCCCCACATGAAAAAGTCTCAGTGAGTCAAATCACCAATATCGGTAGTCAGATCACATCACATCCATGTGAGCTGATCATGCCGTCAAATTACGTGTACAGAATGTTCAATATGACATAAGCAAAAGCATAAGATCATTCATTTAAATCCACAGAAAGTTGGCAATCATTGATTTACAACGCTCGACGTTAACAGGGATGCACTGGCCAACTTCGTTCTCAAATTAATATGGACCAATTATTCCGTCAGTCCAAAATCAATCGGTATATTTGGACGCTCTTGGATTTCATGTTGATTCATATCGTCCCAAAGTCTACAGTGTTATTTGTTTACTTACCCTTTCATCCAGAAATGGGCCTCATCGTTGAGAATGATTTTATAATGAAAATTAGTGTCCGTTAGTGAACTCACATTGTTGTTGTATGCTCGACCATGGTGATTTGACAAAACAGACTGAATAGATGACAGTCTGAACAATGTTAAATCAAATGTACATTGAGATGGAAATAATGCATAACTGATTATGCATTAACACTGCTAATACAAATTAAGCCTGTTGTGTATCAATGTTATCTATATATATATAAAAATGAATGTGTGTTTGTTTGTATGTTTGTATGTTTGAAGTTTTTAGACGACTAAACGGCTGAACCGATTTTCTTGAAATTTTCACAGTATCGTCCTGTATGTCTGGAAGGAGTTATAGTTATGTCGCACTTCCCATAGTCTATATATATAGTGTAGTCTATATATTAATGTACCTTATAGAATCGTAAACTATGCATTTGATCATGTTATGATCTTTAGCAAAGTTGTTGCGCATTAGCCGACGAAGGTTTCTAAATTGATATGACCAATATCCGATAGGTGGCGCCACTGAAAATTACTCAAAATTAATTAAATCGTAAACTGTACATTCTTTAACAAAGTTGTTGCAAGACTGCAAAGCATAATTGGTACCCATAATAGTAAGCTCACCACAAAACTACTTGATAACTAGAGTATATGCTGGTAGGTATAAAACTCTGGTTGGTCTCCTTTTCTTCAAACTTCCTACCTATGAGAATATCAAGTTGATTTAAAATAATGTTGAATAATTTGGTAAACACAATACATTTAGTTTTAATAATCCGAATTAAATTTTTTATGCACTACACTCAAACTTGTTAGGTATATCTTTGAGCATGTAGGTGCTTTTGATTCATACAAGATAATGGAAAAACATACACAGTCATACAGTTTTATGTTTTCTGTGAATTTTAGTTTCTAGCAAAATTTCCAATAACAGTGAAAGGTGAACTAATTAAGTTTATTAAAGCCATTAAACACACACACATGGAAGCTTATTCAGTCAAGTTTTTCTTATATTACGCAACTGTCTTTTGTTTCAAGAAAAATTCAAATGAGTTTGGTCAATCGGACTTCGACGATTTTCATTTCATAATTTCCAGTTTTTATTTGTAAAAATTTTTAATTTTGCATGTTTTCTCTTTGTTACTGAAATGAAGGAACAAATAATTCATGAATTGTTTTTGAGAAACCATTGCATTTAGAAGAAAATTTTTGGATAATTTTTTTGTAAAAAGTTTTATTTTTAATATCTTATTAATACCACATAGCAGCTGCCAATAAGGGATTGTCATTGTCTGATCATTACGAAATTAAAAAAGAGTCATTGTTTTATTGTATTCCGTTTGGAAGTTTTAATTAAAAATTCCATTTAATATTCATAAGACAAAAATTTAATTATTAATGCATAAAGGAACACAATAAAACTTCTTTATCTTTTCCACGAAAATTAAAATTTAAATAAATGAAATGATAATTTATTAATGAAATCGCACATGCTTCTGCTCTTGCTCCTGCTAACGTAAGATAATTTGCAAACTTTTTATTCAAATTGAAATTTTCCTTTTCTTTTTTTTTTTTTGTTGTTTTTGCATTTTAACGCAGATTTTATGTTCAAGACATTAAACATTTTATGCAAAAATCCAGATGTTTAACATCCAAAAAACACAAAAACTTACACAAACTTACACACTCACTCGTATATATGTAAAAATTTAATGGCCGGCAAAGCAAAGCGCAATGGAAATGGCATAAAATAATTAAATTTTAGAAAATTTCGTCACATAAAGCCGCCGTTAATGCCCTTAAAGCCAATTTGTCGTAAATGCCGCTGCTGATGATGATGACGATAACGATGTTGATTATTATTTATGCATGATGGTCACACACACACACAACAGAAGTATATTGTTATAAGAAAATTTATATTCTCATTAGTAAACATATACATACATATGACGGTATATACATACACAAGTACATACAAACAATAAACGTTAATTTAAAAACGAAAATGAAATGGACATTATGAGAACAAGAAAAAGTATACCAAAAAGAAAAACGAAAAAAACCATAAAGACAGATAATAACCTTCAAAAAATAAATAAAATAGCCTGTAAACAACATAAATGTTGATAACGATACCCAAAAAAAAAAAACCAAAAGAAACAAAAACAAAAGAATATTCGTTGTTTCTTTTTTTAAGAAAGACTATACAAATTATTGCTGTATGTATGTGTCAATATGATCCTTCGTTGACGTGGAAAATTATATTCTGTCCCATCAGCATTAAGATGTGGGAAAAGGAATTCACAATTTTTGCATAAAATTAACGTGCTTGTTTTTTTTTTTAATAAAAAAATTGATAAATTCATTGTCTTTAGAGTATGTAGTTGAAGTTGTCGTAGTCTAGTAGGTAGTGTGTCGGCTTATTAGACGTAAAAAATATTTCTTCGGCGACTGCCTCTCAGCAGATTCCTGGCAAAAACTCTGAGAGTAAATAAAATTGCCACGAAGAGTTTCTCTATCTGCAGAGTCGACTTTAAGCTGTAGGTTCCCGTCAAACATATATAAAATTAAAACACACAACATAAGTGGTGTGAGAAGCTAGGACGTAATCCTGACTGAAGGGCTGTAATAACCAATTATGTATGTATATGTGTATAGTATTGCTTGGTTGATAACTCCAAACCGTTAGCTAAATAACAGGAAACATTTAAGCATTTGCCTTAACGTTGTTCTGCTCGACTACAAGCTTTTATTCTCTTCAGATAAAAGAATTTTGAATAGTTGACATAGTTGATGATTCGATGCAAAACATTTCATATTTCTCATCTTTTCGTTCACTGCTTAGCTCCTAGAAACGATGATTGGGTAACGTTCAGCAAACTTCATTATATCGTTACATACGTTTGATCTTACAGAGGACAAAATAACGAAAACTAATGTGTATGCATTTAATTTTTCGTCAAAGCATAGCCCAGTTCTGGTCCCTTTTCTTGATAAAAACTGATGTTTTAAATGCAAACATTGAATTAAAATGTATTTATGAATAGAAAGTAAAAATAAGACACGAACTTTAATAATTCTGCGTATACTTAGAAAAGTTTTCGGTGGACCAGGCATTGTTACGTCTTAGGGAAATGTTAAAGTAATGCGAATATTTCGGATGACATAGACCTCCGGACTAACAAACTGTGTTCCTGTACATGAGTTCTATGTTTATAAACATTAGTGCGTTCGTAAGGAGTCGCCGTTGTCTAGTGCGTGGTGTGCTGGCTTTTTAGACATGAGGCCACGGATCAAACCCCAGATCAGTCATCGCCAAAAAACGAAATATGAAAAAATATTTTATTCGGCGACTTTCTCTTAGCAGATTTCTGGCAAAAACTTTGACAGTAAATAAAATTGCCATGAAAAGCTTCTCAAAAATCTGTCGTTCGGAGTCGGCTTTAAACTGTAGGTCCCACCACTCATGTATTAAATTAACACATACAACAAAAGTGATGTGAGAAGCTAGATCGTAATCCTGACTAAAGCAATGTAATGACGAATTTTGTATGTATGTATGTATGTATGAATTATAACATCCGAAATATAGGTATTGTAGAGGCAAAGTCAATTCTGTGGATTGTGTTGCAAGGACTCTGAAAAGACGGTCTACAACTGTTTTGTCTTGTGGTCTCGTCTGTTCTCATTGTTTCTCAACATGCTACAGTGAGTCCTGAAGGAAGTTTCACTAGAAATATTCCATCAAAATTCAACATGATGACACCAAAACAGACTGTCGAAACAAGCATTCAAGTGCCTCGGTTTTACCTCGTGCCATCTGATTTCCATCTTACGTATGTATACCACTTATATATCGAAAATGTAATACAACTCTTACGTGTGGCCCGAACAATATTTTGTGGCTTTTCGACCACGTATACGATAGGACAAAGGTGCTAATTAGTGTCGGTGTGTGTGTTTATTTCACTCTTATATCGCTACTACAAGGGGTCTTAAATATGTACATGCACACATTGATAACACTATGCGACAAAATACAAAAAATTAAATACATCCAAGTAACTACCTAGTTTAAGTTGTTCAGTTAGTTGTGTAGAACTCAAACATGGTTTTTTACTTTTCTCGAACCCTCCAAATTTGTTGACAAAAAATGTTTTTTTGGAATTTACGCACAAATTTATTGATAACACAAATATTTCTGAACCCATGTCCAAAATTTAAATTGGCCTTTAAAACGATATACGTACAATAATATACATTTCGGGTGTATTTTCACTGTCGCAACGTGTAATTGGTCATTACAACCCTTCCGTGAGGATTACAACCTAGTTTCTGACACCACTTATATTATGTGTGTTAATTTTCTACGCGAGTGGCGTGACGACAGATTTTTGAGAAAATTTTTCATGAAAATTTTAGTTACTCTCAGAGTTTTTGTCAGAAATCTGCAGAAAATAAGTCGTTGAAAAAATAAATACCTGGGATGTGAAAAGTGGTCCCACGTTTAATAAGTCAACACACTAACAACTACATTACGGCTACTTCCACAGATCTTACTTTAGTGAAAATAACGGACTTGTTCCCGAAAATCATACATTGTTATGCTACACTCGTTTTTCTCGCAGAGCAAGAGTCGATTGGCCAAATAACTCTCCTCCTGAAGAGACCTTTTGTCACTTTTTATAAAAAAGATTCCGAAATGTCCATAAACACTATCTCTTCTCACTTTATTCTATCCCATAACAATTTTCCTAGTTTAACACAGGGTAGAAGCAAGTAAATTATGGCAAAGAACCTGTTTTCATTGTATCCTCTTCCATTAAGTTTCATTTAGTCCTTAACAGAACTACTCCTGAGTGAATATTAATTTATTTTCCCCCTATTGTTTGTAGTTCTTTTTAAATGTGAAGAAACAGAGTGTTTGCTTCATATAGTATACATACTATATATATGTCTACAGGTGTATTCACACTTATTTACAATCCATTTTTGCTTTCTCTTCTTAATGATTTATTTCCTCTTTTTTCTTTCTTGTTATTTTTTGTAGATGCAAATACCGATAATGATAAATAGCTGTATGTAGGATACATAAAAACACAGACAACAGATAACAAATAAGAGAAAAGAGAAATAATTACAATTATAATGATAATAATAATGATGATGATGATGATAATGATGATGATAAAAACCATATGTTTACAGTTCTTAAAAACGAATGTAATGCCAATCAAGTAATGGAATTTTTAACGGTAAGTTATTTTTTAACAACAACAACAAGAAATATTGAAAAACAACAAATAAAATTAAGAGAGGGAGATAAAATCATATCTTAACAGAAGGAAGCAAACAGGGGATAACAGCACATGCAAATACAGGTTTGCAAATAAAAATGAAAAGTACATAGTCTTTGAAATTACCAGTCATTGTTTTTCATAAAAATGTTATTTACATTCATTCTTTCGATGGCTTTACTTATCTGCATCACGCATTATAAGAAATAACAATTCTGTCAACGTGTGTCCGGGTATTATTTAAGTGTACATACCAGAAATCAGCAATGAATCCTTTTTCGCTACTCATAAGTAGTACTGATGAGATTTTAAGTATGAGTGAGTTAACAGTATTGAAATTCAACTACTCTGATTCATTCGTATTCACTACAACATTGATTTATAAGTACAGGTTGCAATAAGTACGAGTACAACGTTGACATCGAACTCATAACATTCGAAATATGTTCGATTCATACGCCTACTCATTCAAATTCATAAATTTAGAAAAATACTGATAATACTCATAAATGATTCAAGCGATTCGAATCATTCATCAAAATTAGTTGTTATTGCTTTAACAAAAAAAAAGAAGAAAGAAAAAGACAAAGACAGCAAGCAAAGCAAAAACACAATCTTCTAGTGAGTACTGTACGCGAATCATACTTATTTTGTGATTATTGTAAATGTTGAGTCATGGAGAGTCGAAATCAACAACATCATACGTATTGTTAAATATGAGTACGATGAGTACTTCAAACTTTTAATATGAGTAGTATGAGTATAATATTTAAATAAGTATGAATACGTCTAAGTGTCAGAAATTATGAGTATGATTCGAAACTACTAATTTTTTTGAATACTCATTGCTGTTACCAGTTATTAATAAGAAATGTTCTGTATTTTAAAGTTTTCCTTCGTAAAAGCTTGCTAATGTGCAAAAATTATAGTCCGAAGGCGATCAAATTCTGCTAGAACGTTCGTTTATAAAGACTTGGATCTTCTGTGGATGGCCGCCGTTCTCGAGTAAGTAGTGTGTTGACTTATTAGACGTGATGCCATGGTTCAAACCCCAGGTCAGTCGTTTCCAACAAAACAGAAGATGAAAAAATATGTCTTCGGAACTACGTCTCAGCAGTTTTCTGCCAAAAATTCTGAGAATAAATAAAATCGCAATGAAAAATTTTTCAATTTAATTGGAGGTTCCACCACTCTTGTATAAATTTAACACACGAAATAAGTGGTGTGCGAAACTAATCTTTTAGTTTTTCGAATAACTTTTCCACTGGCAGCAAGGAAATAGGTTGGATTTTTTGCTATAATGGCAAGGCCTGCAAAAAAATGAGTACACTTGTGGTTATTTATATCGGGAATTCCATCTATCGGTTTAAATTTGAACCATCCGTTATTTCAAATCTGGCAATACTTATATTATTCTATTCTGTCACAAAATTCAGTATGTTATCTCCACCGAACGTAATAAATCGATTTACGCTTGACGTTATATTGGAAAACAAAGACAATTGGTCGGAAAATGCACGAAAACGTCGTAAAAAATTTGTTCGCAGAGAAGGACCAACAGTGCTTGGTGTACACAAGTTTATTGCTAAAGTTCGTGAAATTGGTTTCATTGTTGATGTGAGTGCTGTGTTGTACAGTGCATACACCCGAAAATATCGAAGCTGTGAAAGAGAGTGTGCGCGAGAATTCATCAACATCAACTCGTCATCGTACTTAAGCATTGAACATTTCACGCACCAGTTTACTTTGAATTTTGCGAAAACATTTCGATGTGACGCTTTACAAAGTTCAATTGTTTCAAGAGTTGATGCGGCTTCAACCATCCCCTCCGTTTTTGCATCGCTAGAAGGGCCAAAGGGAAACTGCACAATGATGTCGATTTTGCCAAAAAAAAAAAACTAACAATCTTTTCGGCAAAAATTAGCTTCCATTTTAATCTTAGTGGGTACGTTAATAAGAAAAATTGCCGTATTTGCGGCTCAGAACTTAGCTTGTGGGACTTAGGCACCATTGGCCCATATTTCTTTAAAAATGATGACGGTGCAATAATTACGGTCAATGGACACATATGTACATATATCGCACCATGATAACCGATTTTTTTTGTACCCGCTCTTCATGGTATTGATATGAACGATGTTTGGTTTCACCAGGATAGTGCCACACATCTCATGCCGCAATCGATTTATTGCGTCAAACGTTCGATGATCGTTGAATTAGCCAAAATGGTGATGTCAATTGGCCGCCAAGAAGCTGCAATTTGACACAATTGGACTATTTTCTGTAGGGCGCCGTTTTAAGAAAATTGATATGCCGACAAACCAGACGCACTTGAGCATTTGAAGGCCAACATTCGTGATGCCATTGCCGAGATACGACCACACACACACTCGAAAAAATGCTTGAAAATTGGCCCGATCGAATAAGGCACTGTGAGACTAGCGGCGGCAGCGCTATATATGAAATAATATTTCATTCCTAACCGGAACAATTCTACTTCACAAAAAAAAAGTAAATTTGATAAAATTTCCAATCATTTTTGTTTTATTGCATTTTTAAATTTAATCTTTTAAATGGCCCCCACACCCATTATATTTAATCACATTATGCTCATATTTAATATGTAAAATTCATAATACCAAGAACATATGTGACGTATGAGTGATATTTAATTCCATTAGATTCATACATGACAATATTAAAGATTTTTTATTGCATACTTTTCAGAGTAACTATTCTAGTACATGTGATATGATGCGTATGAGTAATATATTTGAAATTCAATTAAATATAAAGTATACCCCATTAATTTGGAATTAAATATTTCAAAGCTATGATATGGCACTTCTAGTAGGCCATTTACACTACAGCGAAATCTAGTACTTATGAGATTTCGAGCCAAATCTAGTTGGTTTTAACTAGATTTCCCATACAAAACAAAATCTACTTCTTTAGTAGATTTCGGCAAAATCTACTCAAAATCTAGTAAAAATAGAAATGCAACTATGTGTTTTACCAAATAGTACTTAAAAATACAACGCTGAGCAGGAAAAAAAATGGCATTTCAATTTAACCCTAATCAAGTCAACATGTGCCTCACCGACACATATTTCACTTGGTTATGTTGTAACTTCCTTAAATATAGGTTCTAGTTCTTACTGCTTCTTGAATTCCTCCTTTCAGTTGTTTTATATAGAATTTACAAATTTCAAGTAATAAATTAATTTCTTTTTATTTTTTATTTTGTTTCAATCAAAAATGTTCTTAATCATGTCAAAATGTATATATGAGGCACATATGGGAAAGCTAACTATTACTTCTATTGTTGGTGAACAACAAAATTAAATATAATAATGAGTTATAATGAGGTATAATGAGTTACGAAGAGTTCTGGCACCCATTATTTGCCGTAGTCTTCTAAAATTAAATAAAAATAATTTGTCCAATGTTCGGTCCATACAACACGAGGATGAATTCTCAAACCAGCCAAGGCAGACAGATATGCGACGTAGATATTATATGTGCCCACCGAAGATATGCAGAATGTGTAAGCAGTCTTGCAGTATTTACCACAAAAATACTTTCAACGAGCATTGTTCAAAACTTGTTTGCTTAAAATGCGAAAATAAATAAATAATATTTCATTTATGTAACTGAGAAGAAAAAATTTAATAAAATAAAAATAAGTTAACAAAATTAATACGTAAATTCTTTGTATGTGTCTCATTGAGACACATTTTGACTGGATTTGTAAAAAATTTCCCTGACTCGATTAGGGTTAAACAAAAATATTATTATTTTCTTTTAAATTTCAGTCAGCTGTTTTTGTTATAAAAATGAAATCTTGCTACTCTCAAATAAATCCAGTGCAAACGATGTAGATTTTGAGCAAGATTTGAAATCTAATCTACTAGATTTCGCTGTAGTGTAAATGGCCTATAAGGGATTTTTAAAAATTGAAAATTTTTCCAGATATCCCAACCTAAAAGTAAATACAAAAACCACAATTATAGGCTACATATTAGTGGGTTCTACATCATGGCATGTATCGTCCACATCTTTACAACAAAAAAATAAATTTGACAAAATTTTTTTTATCATTTAATTAAATTATTTTACAACACACTGTTACCTGATACACTGAGCTATCAGCTTTATTTACAAAGCTCACACTTTCAGTTTAACAGCTCTGTCTAATGCTGACGTGATATTGATGTGAATGATGTTTGGTTTCAACAGTATGGTCAACTTGCCACAATGTTTGACCAATATACTGCGATTTGACGCCGTTGGACAAATTTCTGTAAGGCGCAGTTAAAGAAAAGTGTTATGATGACAAACCACAGATAATTGAGCATTTGAAGGCCAACATTTGTGATGAAATTGCCGAAAATTGGTCCGATTGAATGAGTATTGTGAGGCCAGCCGCGACAGTCATATGAATGAAATAATGTTCCATTTCTAATCGGAATAATTGTATTTCACAACAAAAAAATAAATTTGGCAAAATTTCAAACCGTTTTAGTTTTATTGCATTTTTAAATTTAAACTTTTAAATGGCCCGCCCTTTAGATATTCATTAGCATTATTATCAGAGTTAATAGTAAAGATTTTAGATTTCAGTTTCAAAAGACATAATTTTGTAATAAAAATTTAACTTTGCACGTAAGGCAGAGAGGCGGATTAACAAAACCAAAATAATGGTTAATAATTATTTTTTAATTAGGGTGCCCTGGTAGTCTAGCGGGTAGTGCGCTAGGCTATTAATGTGAGGGTCGTGGGTTCCTCTCTCACCAGAGACTCTGGTCTGTTACACTACACCGAACATAAGGTCTCTGTTACTCAGCCCGTAATAATTATAATATATGTAATTTTCAATTGTATTCTACTTAGTAAATAAACAAAACAATTAAATCAGTATTTTAATTACAATTGAAGGTATAAAGTATGCTAATTTTTTAGTATGGGTTTTTTAGTTATGGGTGGGGTTGTGAATTTTTAAGAAAATCATCAATACCATATGGGAAAAATATTGACGGTGATGCATTTATTTCTTTTTTTTGCATTGTTTCTTCTCGTTCTATCTGTTTCTGACTAAACGCCAACCATGTAACTCAAATTGCTGACCATTATTGATGTTTGGAAAAATACTCCTATGTTTGCTGTTAACGTTTTTTTATTGTATTGTTCTAAAATACCATCATCATATTGCAAAAACCAAAAGCAGAACTAATTTTGTGGATTTGTAAATATTTTCTGTCTGTTTTTATTTTATTTTTTGCTCCTTTATTTATTTATTTCGTTTTCTTTATTTATTCCTGCTGAACATTTTGTAGGGCATTTTTAAATCCGTGGAATTCAAGAGAAACTTTTAAAACTTTTAAGAGAAAGTGGATGGTTAGCACAGTGGTGTACAATTTTGTGTAAATAAACGAATTTAAAATTTTTAAAACGCCAACATTCGCTTAAGCAGAGGTTTGGCTGAAGACATGAATGTCATAGGTTCACATTATAATGCGTACGCTAAAAACTTCTAGCGCTAGTACAGTAATTTATTTATGTTATGTTATGATTAGTCGCCGTAGTCTAGTAGGTAGTGTGTGTGTGGCTTATTAGACGTAAAGCCAGGGTTCAAACCCCAGGTCAGACATCAAAACGAAATATTTCTTCGGTGACTTCCTCTCAGCAGATTTCTGCCAAAAAGTCTAAGAATAAATAAAATTGCCATGAAAAGTTTCTCGACTTTAAACTGTAGGTCCCGCTACTCATGCATAAAATTAACACACACGACATGAGTGGTGTGAGAAGCTAGGCCGTAGTCCTGACTGAAGGGTTGTAATGGCCAATTATGTTATGCCCATTCAATGAACTATTTTTCGAATAGCATAGCAAAGACCCGGGTATGTTACACTGACGTTACAATACAAGGAAAGTATACTATAGAATTCAACTTAAAACTACTGTGGCCGCATCATCATTGAACACGTCAGAGGAAAATGTAAACAGAATTAATGAACTTTACATTACAAACCATAGTAATAATGGAAACAAAAAAGGTTGTAAATATAACAGAAAAAAAAAAGGAAATAAGAAACAAAAAATAATTTTAAAAGGACTACAAGATATTCTGTAGAATCACGCATAGGTATTTTGGCATTTGTTTTACCAAGATTTTATTTGTTTTGTTTTGCTTGTGTAATCTTATTTGGCCTGTTTTGTAGTGTAATAAAATGTTTTTATTTTTTTATTTTACATTTTAAAATCCTTTTTTCATTATCATAAATTTCAAAAAAAGGTGAAATTAACAGAAAATAAATGAAGGCAAACAACCAAGCATTGCTTTAATTCTTGTTTATTTTAATATTGTAATTCTAATGGGTGGGCTATAACAAATCATGTTTTGGTCAAATAATACCCTTCATTACCCATAATAGCCTATCTATTAACAATGTGTTTAATTAATCTAAGATTACCGCAATACAATAATCTAACTCTAGTCTAAAAATTATCTTTAGGTTAGTTAAGGTGGCAGACCCCTTTAAGGGAGATGTGCCACTTTAGCATTTAGGCCCCTTGTGATATCAAAATCAATTCTACCCTGAGGTCAAATGCTCCCTATAGAAAATCAATCCGAGCCCAATATAAATCTTGCTATTGCAGCAATGAAGTCGCCGTAGTCTAGTAGGTAGTGTGTTGGCTTATTAGATGTAAAGCCAAACCCCAGATCAGACATCAAAACAAAATACAAAAAATATTTCTTCGGTGATTTCCTGTTAGCAGATTTCTGGCAAATCTCTGAGAGTAAATAAAATTGCCATGAAAAGTTTCGACTTTAGACTGTAGATCCCGCCACTCATGTATAAAATTAACACACACAACATAAGCGGTGTGAGAAACTAGGTCCATAATCCTAACTGAAGGGTGTTAATGACCAATTATGTATGTATGTATAGCAGCAATCTTTATTTAGAGAGCTCGATCAGAGATGTTAGAAAGTGAGATTTCACAAACCTCCGTCTCTTTATGACAAGATCAGGGCATTTACTTATGCGTTTAAAGGACAGAAGTGACTCAGTCCTCTTTTTATTCATACGTGTCCAGAACACTCTATCAATAAAGCACTTCTACGAGGTTGAGCTTCTTTATAATATGTGTGGTAAATATTCCAATTAACTAAGCAATTGAAATATCTATTCCTGCTGTAAGATGTCGGAGATCATCAGGGAGGTAATTGCAGCCTGGCTGTCTCAGTAAATCAAGATATATTCAGGGCAAATCCCGTCACTCAGCAAGCATTGCGCTCGTTTCAAAATTGTTATGACCTATGTTTGGAAAAGACTGCAGTGGTCAGGGAGCCTACAAGAAAGTTTAACATCAGAACTCTTAACAACTCAGCCTGTCACTCATCTTTCAGCCATCAGTGTAAACTGCAAGGGTACTATTGGGAACCTTCTTTTCCTCAGACCAAAATTCCCTAGTCGGAATTCTAAAATCGAATTGTCTATTCCGAAAGTTGTAAGGAATCATATAATCGACCCTGATGTGTGTATGTCTTCCAAGAATGGCAGCATGGCTGTAACACAAATTTGGCTAGGATTTGACTGCAGGATTTGAGTCTTACTGCCACCATTTTAGCATTCTGTCTTAATAGCAGATCAGATCACAGGGGAATATGGTACTGATGATCAGAACAGCTGATTGCATGTCTTCTCTGTCTTCAGCGGCGTTGTGTTTGCACACAGGACATATACACCACAGAACAAAGTTGGAACAACACAACGACCCAATGAAGCCAATATGTGATGGTCGGTCTGAGAATCCAAATCTTGCCTAGGATCCTTTTGTAGGTGTAAAGTGCTACTATCACTTTCTCCTTCTATGTGAACCCCGTCAAAGGTTGGTAAGTGCAAAATCGTAATCTTATATCGCCTAGCAAAAAGCATCAATTCAATTGTAAGCTTCAGTGCCTGGTTCCATCTGAAAGAGGGAGTTTGCGGATTAAACCCTGATACCATAATGGTCATATCATCCACATAACTAAAGATTTTATAAACATGCCATGTAACAGGTTATCCGATGATATTCCACTATAATGGGGAGGGAACACCACCTTGTTCTGTGCCTCTATTCACCCCCCTTATATAATCACCCTACCTAGAGAGGCATGATGAAAACTTGCTTTAAAACATAAATCAAATGAACTACAATATAATTAAAGGACATGGCCTATTCACTGCGATTCTTTATCTTTGCGTTACTTAAGGCTTTTATAATCAAACGTGTTAATGGCGGTTTTGAAATAAAAATAATGTTTCAAGTAAATAATCAGTAATCGTTATACACTAGAGACTTGAAACAAACAAACAAACCATGTTGAAGGAAGTAATACTACCCAACGGCCTTAGCATAAAGAATCATTATTTTCTGCAGCAACAACGCACTTAAAACAATTGCGGAGGAGGAAGAAACAGAATCCAGACAATAAAAAAGGGTGCTTTTATTTCACACAGTGAATGTTTTAAGATGAATACGAAATACGAAAATTTTATAACGAAAGCAGAATTTTAAGTATTAAATGTTGAATTCCGTAATTTTCAAAATTAATCCGGAAAGGTGTGTGAAGAGTAGGTTCTTTACTAATGTTTAGTAGGCTAGTAGGTAGTGTGTTGGCTTATTAGGCGAGATATACTAGCCATCGAATAAAGCTTCCAGTTCTACATATCTAATCGTTTTGGCTGTCCCCAGAGATCATATCCTGTTAGTCGAATTTTTAATCGTCTTTGTCTTTGAAAAAGGATTTGCAGAAATCTGAAGGAGCCTAAGTCTGCCAATAAAACTCTATATTTCTGCCTTGTCATGCTGACTTAAGATACTTGAAAGAGTTGTCTTCAAAGCCCTCGAAAAAGTTACTTATGTTACGATTTTTATTCTACAAGTTTATTATTCTTATACTTTTCCTCTATTTTTTTCATTTCCTTTGTTTATATATATTATTTAGCTTGCTGTTTATCTATTGTTTTTTTCTTTTTTTTTTTTTTTTGATTTAACCAGCATTGCTATTACTACATGAAACTACATACAATAAATTTTTTCGCTATCTGACCTAATCATACTAAAATCATTATAACTCTTTAGTCAGGTTTACAACCTTCTCAAACCATTCATGTTGTGCGTCATTTTATCAATAAGTGGCGGAACCTACTGTTTAATATCTACTCTCAGAGTTTTTGTCAGATACTGCTGAGAGTAATTCGTGCAAGGAAATATTTGTTTTTATTTTGTTTTATTCGACATGTTTGAACCTCTGGAGATATCGAGATGCCTGAGCCTCTACCTATTAGTCTACGGGGACCTTTTTTGAACAAAATTAATAATGTTACGAAAATGGAAATGGTGTTATATCGTTTAACATTAAAATAATAAACAAAAGCTACAACAACGAAAAGAACGGACTTGTTTACATAATCAACAAATAAAAAAAATATAACAACAACAGTATAAAAAAAGGGATAAACAAGTAAACAAACAGGCAAGAGTATTCATCAGACTGTTTACACAGCGATATAAAAGGCAAGACAAAGCAGGCAACGGGATCATAAAAATTCAGTCAGTCTTGTGTAAAGACGTGTTGCGTGTGAAGGAATAATCATGGTTTGAAGATCTCCGTTGTAAAGATCTAACGAACAATTATTAGTACGCGGAAGAGTGTAAAGAAGAATAACAATTAAACCAAATTGTTGTCGTTTAAGTCAAGACGTGAAAGGTGGCACACGGAATTGTGCGAACAATAAAGAGTTTAATTGAAAGTAAACACAAATTTATTTTTATTTTATTTGCAATCTACGAACTCATAAATAAAACGTTTTTAAAAGGGTAAAAACGTAACAATATAAAAGAGCGGGAAACTCAAAAGTTTAAATTTAAAACCGCAATAAAAAAAATCGGTTTGGAATTATGCCAAATTAAGTTTTTTTGTTGGAACGGAACGAACCAATTTTCGACAATTTCATCACGAATGTTGGCCTTCAAATGTTCAGTTGTCTGTGGTTTGTCGGCATAACGCTTTTCTTTAACTGCGCCTCACAGAAATTTTTCCAACGGCGTCAAATCGCAGTTTATTGGTCAAACATTGTGTCAAGTTGCATCATACTGTTGAAACCAAACATCATTCACATCAATGTGATTCACATCAGCATTAGATAGAGCTGTTTTACACTGAAAGTGTGACCTTTTTAAATAAAGCTGATAGCGCAGTGTATCAGTGTGTTGTAAAATAATTAAATTAAATAATATTAAAAATTTTGTCAAATTTTTTTTTTTTGTTGTGAAGATGTGGACGATACAGGCAATGATGTAGAACCCACTAGAATGTAGCCTAGAATTGTGGTTTTTGTATTTACTTTTAGTTTGGGATATCTTGAAAAATTTGAAATTTTAAAATTCCCTTAGAATTGCCATATCATAGCTTGGAAATGTTTAATTCCAAATTAATCGGGTATACTTTATATTTAATTGAATTTCAAATACATTACTCATACGCATCATATTACATGTACGAGAATAGTTAGTATGCAATAAAAAATATTTGAAATTGTCATGTATGAATATAATGGAATTAAATATTACTCATACGTCACTATTGTCTCGGTATTATGAATTTTACATACTAAATATGAGCACAATGTGATTAAATATAGTAGTTGGTTGGGCCTTTTAAAAGTTTAAATTTAAAAATGCAATAAAACAAAATCGGTTTTAAATTTTGCCAAATTTATTTTTGTGTTGTGAATTATAATTATTCCGATTAAAAACGGAACATTATTTCATTCATATGACTGTCGCGGCTGGCCTCACAGTACCTTATTCGATCGAACCAATTTTCTTGCACTTTTTCGAATGTATGGGGTCGTATTTCGAAAATGGCATCTCGAATGTTGTTTTTCAAATACTCAATTGTCTCTGGTTTGTCGACATAATACTTTTCCACAGAAAATATTCCAACGGTGTGTAATCGCAGCTTCTTGGTGGCAAATAGACATCACCATTTCGGCCAATTAAACGGCCATCAAACGTTCGATGCAATAAATCGATTGTGGCGTAAGATGTGTGGCAATTTGCACCATCCTGTCGAAACCAAACATCATTCACATCAATACCATTTAGAGCGGGTACAAAAAATCAGTTAATATGGTGCGATATATGTCTCCATTAAACGTAATGGTTGCACCGTCATCATTTTTAAAGAAATATGGGCCAATGATGCCTCTGTACCACAAGTCGCATCCAACAGTCACTCCTAATGGGTACATTGGCTTCTGTAAGAGCACGTATGAATTTTCTGAGCCGCAAATACGGCATTTTTGCTTATAAACACCAAGATTAAAATGGAAGCAAATTGTTGTCGAAAAGATGATTTTTTTTTTGGCAAAATAGACATCATCGTGCAGTTTCGTTGGCCCTTCCAGCGAAGCGAAAATAAAGCGGATGGTCATGCGGGTTCAACTCCTGAAAGAATTGAACTTTGTAAAGCGTCACACCGAGGTCTTTTTGCAAAATTTGACGTAAACTGATGCTTGAAATGTTCAATGCTTAAGAACGATGGCGAGTTGATGTTGATGGATTCTCGCGCACATTCTTTTTCAGAGCTTCGATATTTCGGGTGTACGAAACTTGGCGCATCAACAATGAAACCAGTTTCACGAGCTTTAGCAATAAATTTGTGTACTATTCGCACTGTTGGTCCTTCTCTGCGACTAAATTTTATACGACATTTTCGGTAAATTTCCTAGCAATTGTCTTTGTTTTGGAAATTAATTTCCAATAAGTCCCTACCTTGTTCAAGCGCAAATCGATTCATTACGTTCAGTGGCGGCAATATACTAAATTTTGTGACAGAATAGAATGACATAAGTATTGCTAGTTTCTAAATAACCGATGATACAAATTTAAGCCGGTAGATCGCCCAACCGATAGATCGGAGTTGCCAACCCTATTCCCTATCGTTGGCAAGGTCTGTTGAAGGACCTTGTAAAACATTATGAAAGAATTTGGCACAATATTAAAGACAAATTGTTGAATTTGGTTTCCTAAACTAATCCAAAAGGTGTGTTTTCGTCTTTAAATTAATTTTGGAAGAATTATAGTCTGTACCAGCTCTTAAGAACAGGCATAAGTGACATTTATACATACATAGGCATTTAAGGGTGTTACCGTAAATAAAAGCATTGGTTCAGGGTATAATCCAAGCTCTACAAGAGAACAAATTATCTTGAAATGCAAACAATGAGTTCTTTTCAACTTCTGCAAACAAACAGAAGTACTCCTGATTTTTTGCTGCTATTGTGTATTGGTATTTTAGGTTTTTATGTAAATTTTATAAATATAAAAGCATTAAATTGTATCTAATGTATCTTCATATTAATTTAAAAAGGAAAACAGAAGGCGGCAACACAGACTCAAGTTGTAACAACAGATGTAGACAAGGGTTCTAAAGTTCATTAGCCCAAGTGTGATAGTTTAACCCAGATATGCCGACGGGCATACTAGTGCAACAATATTCGTAGTTTTCAAAAATAGAGCTATTCTGACAGACTATATTACAAAACTGAAGAAAAAATAAACAAAAATATTTTATAAATTGGTTTTTGAGCCCGTACTACATGTAGTACGCTCGGCACATATGGGAGCAAAATACAGTAATTTTTTTGTGAATTAATTCAATTTTTTATCATTCAGAAATTCTTATATAGTATATAAGTAAAGAAAAAAAAATTAATAAAAAAATTATTTGGTGGTGTGGTACTCCACATTACACTTTACATGGAGCTGCATATCAAATTTCATGCAGCATGTCTTATTGTGGCAATGATTACAACGCAACTGTTTACATTTTCCATCGGCTTGACGTGTGTTCTCAGTAAGTAAATGATCTTTTCGATCAAATCTGATGATTTCGATAGATAGATATGCAATGTGGCCATGCACCGACGAAAAGATAAATGGTCCATTTTACCTCCCATATGTCTATGCAGTTGCCACGTATTGCGCTCTGCAAGATCAATGAGGTGAGTGAATAGTAGGAAATACCATTTTTTACCCCGAATAGATACACGTTACAAGCTGATATTTTCATCTGGTCGATCAACGCCACCCATGTAGTGATTATATACATGAATAAGACGTGGTTGTTGAATATGTATATACGTTTTTTCTCTTTTTGAGACCAACGTGAAATATTTTTGCCTGGTTCAACTGAACTGACGCTGGAGGCAAGGTTTACTGCACTGCTGTCGTTCCAACAACATACAATTATATTGTTGGTACAAATCTGACGATAGTCATACCCCCCTATCTCTCTTTTCTGTAGATATTTTTTCTTTAGCAAAGGACAGTTGCCTAACGGATTGTAAGGAATTATTCCAGTGCCTTGCACGCGTCGTTCTTCTTTTTCGAACAGTTCAAGAGGAGTAGGTAAAATTTCCTGTTCACACGCTGTAACAATAGGCTGGCTCCGTTTCTTCCAGATCGTGCTTTACCCATTTTACTGACATACATTTAGGTTCCTTGGCCTATTGCAATAACGCAAGTGGAATGTCGTCTTCACTAATCGTTTTAGTAGAATAAGAATTTCTAAAAAGCATTTAATAATAGGGGAGGTAAGTTTTTAAAATTCACTCCATCTTCTTCTCTAGAATCTTCATCTGTGACGTAGTTGTTCGCACCTTGAATGGGGACAATAGAGATGTCATATACATTTTGCGAAAACTTTTTATCACTTTCCTCTAAGGCATTTATTACCTAATTTAATGTTAAAAATCTGGAAAATTTAAAGTTTTCGTATTCAACATTTTTACACACTAATGCCGAGCGTACTACATGTAGTACGTCATCAAATACATCAACTAAAATCATATATAATTTTATTTTTCACATATAATTTTGTTACGTATTTGTTTTTACATCTGTTACAATTAAAACAATATAGAAACGCGACAACAATAAAATATGCATATACAACTTTTTCTTACCGATTACGTGACATCTTCAGACTTTTACCAATTTTACAAAACTGAAATCTCTGATTCAAAAAAATACACATTAGCAATTACCCTAGACAAAATTTATCAAGGAATGCTTTGTTGACCGTTATGTTCTGCAGCACAACATTAAGTAGATTTAAATATTTAAAGCACAGTAAATGCAGAAACCTGAACTTAACAGGTGTACTACATGTAGTACGGTCGGCATATCTGGGTTAAAAAAGAAAAACCATTTTGCAGCAAAAAGCAAAATAAAGAGCTTTTAAACACTATTCCTGTAATTTAGATTTATTTCTGAATAGCAGTATTTAAACTCCCCTTTTCTCGTCAATCCCTGGGTTTAATTTCTTTGCTTAACAATAATAACTCGTGTTAGCTGCTATGGTTACGTTCATCTTTATGTTTTTAGATTTTATTTTATTTTTTTTAATATTTTATTTCTTTGTTTTGTAAAACAGACAGAAAGCAAAACATAAAAACTTTACAGAAAAAAAGGGGGACAAATTACCTGTTAAAGTAGAATATGACATAACAAAAACTGTTTCATTTTCCTTTTTATTATATCCTGTTGAAAGGGCCATGCCAATATTGATTTAATTTATGAATGTGTAGCGCCGTCTTTCATTGTTATTTTGAAAAGCCTTTTTTAAGCGTAAAAACAAGCAAACCGTATAGACGACTACTAACAGCGAAGAAATAGATAGAATAGTTCCCCTAGAAACTCTAGGGGAACTGTATGTGCATTGCATGATGGTGTCTTGAATTTCAAATGGCGACAATAACTTAAATATAACGAGAATAAAGATTTTTAGATAAAATTTAAAACCTTATTTAGCCCAGTTGTTATGACTAGCGTCTGGTCTAATATTTGTTATTTATTCTGTGACGTGTTGCCATTCTAAAGGTTATTCTCAAGCTCTCTCATAGAAACACTTGCCACAATATCCATCGCCATCAGATCTTGAGCTATCTGGCCTACAACCTATCTTCTCATACCTCTTTTGTTGTGTATATTAATTTTATACACGAGTAGCAGGGCGTACAGTTTAAAGTCGAATCCGAAGGAACGATTTTTGACTAACTTCTGCTTGTGTCTCTAATTTATAAGTTTAGCTTTTACAGCTTATCAAAAGATTTCTGAAAATAGTCTCTTCATAACTTTGACTTCAAAAGTCACAGTTGCATAATTGAGTAAATGAAACTAAACCGGATGGATAACGTTGGTGCCTTTATTGATAAAAAAAAAACAATGGCTAAACATGGCGTGGTTTTCGCTTTGCTCTTGTTTACTTATATAGGGTCATCCAACAGGGAGTTTAACAGTTGATAACGACCATCTAGTTGAAGTTTCATCTGGCAAATTAGTTGTCATATATTCATTCAAATTGCCATGGACACCAACGAGTGTTCGCTGAATGGGCTTTGTACCAGTTGTCAACTGACCCTAATTTTCCAAAAATTAATAATAATTAACCAAAAATCGTCTACAGTAATGAGACCCATTTCTGGAAGAATGGCTAAGTGAACAAAGAAGATTGTCGAATTTTAGCAATAGCAATCTACATGAGATACTAGAGTGTTCAATGCACCACGAAAAAATCTCTGTTTGGTGCGGATTTTGAGCTGACGGCGTCTACATTGTCTCAAATTGTTTTCAAAACTCGAGGCCAATTCTGTAACGCCGGGCATGAACTTCTTTTGGTTTGAATTAGATGATCCGGACATTAATGGCAAGTGATTTCAACGAGATGGCGCTTCGTGACACTCGGCTTATACCACATTTGATATTCTGTACGAGCGATTTGAGGGCATGACCATCTCATGTGTAGGTGATCCGAACTGGCCACTTAGATCGTTCGATATAACCCCGTTAGGCTTTTTCTTATGGGGTTTTCTTTAGCTGCAGTTGCACTCGACTAAACCACAAACTACTGTGGTCCTCAAAGCCAACGTAGCCCAAGCCATCGATCAAATGTGGTCTGTGATGCAACCAGAGAAGCCTTTGTGAACATACATAATGACATCTTTTAAACGAATAAAAATGAACATGGAATCAGCACTGCTGGAGTACAGACAACGAACTCATAATGTATTGCTTTCTAAAAGTAGTGGTGTTATGAAGAATAGTCTAGTAAGCTGTGTGTTGGCTCATTAGGCTCTGAGTCAAACATGTCTAACAAAATGAAATATGAAAAAATATTCTTAGGCGACTCTCAGCAAATTTCTGATAAAAACACTGAGAGTAAATAACATTGCCAAGAAAAACTTTCTCAAAAAATCTGTCGTTAGGAGTCGACTTTAAACTGTAGTTCCTGCCACTTATGGATAAAATAAATTAACACACAATAAGTGGTTTGAGAAGCTAGGTCGTAATTCTAACTGAAGTCTTGTAATGACTAATTATGAATGTAAATACGTTGAAAGAAAGTTTTTCTTTCGTAGGAAACAATACCGTTCACACATGGTATTTTGTAATTGATTTTTCTGTCATTCCAACCATGAAGCGAAGAGAATAATTGAGCCTTTAGAGAGAAGAAATTTTTTTAGAAATGCTTCGAAAGATATTAAGAGATTGGCGTAAGATTATCCGATTTAAAGATATAATTTTAATGACAAATCTCCAAATTTGTTTTAAATAACTACATTGCCTTACTTTAATGGCCAATTCAATTTAATTAAAAGCTAAGGAAGGCGAATAAACAAATCCTAAACAAGGCATATCCACAGAAAAACAAACAAGTCAAGCCAAAATATGGCTGCTGGTTGTAACTGTTTTCATATTTTCAAGAACACAAACGAAATGGAATCGAATAATAATGCGTCGATGAAAAAGAGAATTGGTGCTAAGAAAAAGGAGAACTAATACTGAGTAATTTCCACTACTTCGGATATATTGGTATTTTGCTAGTATTTGTTTCGACTGTTAAGCTGTATTTTATTTTTTTAAAGTGTGTTTATACAATAGTTTTCATAAAATGGTATCAAATCTTCAAATGTTTTAATTCCTTCATTGTAGTTAAGCTTCTCAAAAGAAGTAAATGTACATCTTTACTGATGGTATGCTTTATGCAATAAACGTTTGAGAACTTCTTCGAATTAGTTACAACTATTAAGAAATCGAATTGCATTAACGCAAAACTAGTTTTTTTTATTTTGTGCCATCTATGAAGAAATAATATCACGATCCAGAATATATAACCAAGTCCTGCATCTAATGCTTAAAAATTATTTCAAGAAGGTTCATAAGATATGCAACCTGTTGACTACGCCAAAAAGTCATTACGTCTGAACCTGATAAAAGTAAGGATATTTAATTCTACGACTTTTTAAATTTCACCCCAACTGAAAGGGCAACACTATGCCTGTCAAGACTGTTTTTTCTTATTATTTTTTTTTTTTGAGATCAACACTCAGGAGATGATCCAGAATGGAAAGAGGGAATAGAGTGCGATATTACTTTTGTGTTTTGTGTTTTGCGTTATCACTTTTGTGAGAATTGTTTTTAGTAATAATTCACACTTTCCTTTTTCTATAGTGAGTAATCACAAATAATGTTAGACATACAATCAGACAACCACACACCAACTAGGCCATCTTGACACCCATTAGCCCTGTCAAAGTTTAAATAAGCTCCGTCATTTAGTTTCTGCCTGACAGTCGTTAATAGCATATCAATTGTGGAATTAATTGGCATAAAGTGAATTCCGTATGCTGAATTACTCATTTGTACGTCCCTCAAACCAAGACTTTTCTATGCTTGAACTAATGGCAAAAATTCACAATATTGTGCAGACAGATTGTGGACTAGAAATGCGAGACATTATGGAAGCCATATGCATCTCATATGACTAGAGGTTTTACTTTAAAATGCTCACTTCAAGGAAAATGGTTTTCCCTAAGGTTTGCGCAGAATTTGTGTACAAAAGCAATCATGTGACACGTTTGATTAGAATGATATTTACGTCGTAAACAAATGGCGGATCCACACTACACACAAGACATCATACAGTTATTACAGTTAGAGACATAACTTACATCAACTCATTTTGTCTATTTAATGTGGATATGCAAAGCAATGATCAGATATGCAAAACAATGATCACAAAGTATTGGATTTTTGCTACAATACTTCGTAAAGATGCATACAGGGTCTGGTTATATAATAAGAAATTCTATTTGCTCGACTGCCTAGTTCTTATACCCCGACAAGCAAATCTTATTTTTAGAAGAGCTAAACAAAAAAAATAATATAACACTAGATTTGCAATGTCTTCAGTTCTAATAATATTCTTGGGTGGTGACAATTTTGCCGAAACACTATATAAAACTACCAGAAATCGTCTAGGCGTAGAGTCGACAAAATTTGGCGAGAACCTGTTGTACATCTGAAATGAGCGCATCCCAAACCATTTCTCAATCAAAGTACATACATAAATACATAGGAGTCATTACAACCCCTCAGTTAGGACTACGGCCTGTCTTCTCACACCACATATGCTATGTGTTTTAATTTTCTATAGGAGCGATAGGAGCTACAGTTTAAAGTCGACTCCTAACGACAGATCTTTTGAAAAACTTTTCATGTCAATTTAAATTTACTCACAGAGTTTTTGTCAGAAATCTGCTGAGGGGAAGTCACCGAAGAAATATTTTTCACATTATGTTGAGGATGTCTGACCTGGTGCATGAATCGTGGCCTCATGCCTAATAAGCCAACATACCTACTAGGCTACGGCGACTTACAATAAACTTCGAATTATATTTGGACATGAAATTTCAAAGGATTTCAGCATATTCCATTATGCGATACGATATAATGACTTAACACCCTAGTTGGGCAACCTACCTTCATACAACAATGTTATCACTTCATACTGTAAGGGAAACCATATAGCCTATTGTCCTCAGTCAACTTTTAAGATGGTAGAGATAATATTTTTGAATACAAAGACAAACAAAATTATTGAATTTGTGATGAGAGCATTTCAAAAAAGTCATTCTGGGCCAACTGTATCATTGTTCCATATTTCCTTAGGTTGCACTTCCTATATGTTATACCCACACTTTATGGTCGTAAGAAATCTAATATTTTTGCCTTGTGTTATACTGTATTTTGCAATAAGTAAGTCTTATATTTTCTCGTTACCATAAGGTGGTAATATGTTTTATTCACTGTTATACTCAATATATAAAAAATCATGTGTTTCCTTTATTTAAACTTTAATATTTAAAAAGACCAATTTTTCATTTCTCATTTCAATTGTTAAAGAATTTTTCTAGTTTTTTTTATTATTATTTTAGGATCTTGACGTATAGAACATTAAATAAACAAATAAACATAAAGTAGTATGTACAGTCATCAGCTTACAGCAGCTTTAGAGCACATGTTTACGCACATTCATGTCGGTAAGCTTGTTGTACAGTTATTTGCTTATAAAACCTTTAGAAAAAAATCTAATTTGCACAGCAAGTCCCTTTGGTATTAGAATGTTAGCATAGCACAGCACAGCATAAGTGTGGTGTAAAAGACAGCCAAGCGAAGCAAAACACTTCTTTTCTTCTTTGGCTACTTATATACATATACATACATGCCATGCTGACAAAGCTATGGAGTATAAAGAAGGCCGATGACGTTCGCAATACCCCTCTTGGGACTAAATGACAAATTGCCTATCACTGCATTGAATTTACTGTTTTCATTTTCCTTTGTCATACATACATACGTATAAATACTTAAAGTTGCGCTTACAATACATATTGCCTGGTCCCTATACATGTTTTCCTGCATTTTAAAGTGTGTATGTAAGACAAGCACATTTACACATGCAGAATTATTTATTTAAGAAATCTTATGTGTGTGTTTGCTTTTTTTCAGTCATTTGACACTCATCTTAAATCAAAACTTTTCTTTTTCGCAAATTTATTTATTGTTGTAAGAAAAGTTCTTGTTTTGAATTGTTTTACTCCCCCCTCATTTGTTGTTTCAGTATTTAAAAAATACATGAACTGTGGCAAACATTTTTTTCTCCCCTATTCTCAAAACATAAACAATTTTTCTTCTTCCCCATTTGATTATATCATGTTCGTTGTTGCAATAAACACAGTTGTTGTCAAAAGAAATTGTGCCGTTTCTCCAAAGCCCAAAAGGAGTTTTCATATTTAAAACAAATAAAAAACAAACGCAGTTTATTTATACGATAAGTTAGTAAAATGCCACTTAAACTTGAACACACTCATACGCATTGTACGTATACATATGCCAGCGCTGTTAAAGAAATTTTCGAAATAAAATATTTAGACATGCTAAAGCTAGAGCTTTGAGTATACTTCTGCACCCTATACCATAATTTTCATCCTGCCAAGACGTCATGATAGCAAGAGAATTTACTCCAAAGAATATCTTGCAAACCGTACATACATAATTGGCCATTACAACCCTTCAGTCATTATTACTATTAGAAATAAAACTATTTCTCGTATTTGTATTTAACAATTTATTAATTGAATAGAAAAGGCAAAAGTGAAAAAATAATTTGAAGTGTAACACAACGAGTTCTAGAATAATCTAATTGTGAATTTATTGTCTGTGTTTATATGATTTGAATACTCAAATAATTTTCAACACTCCTCCTCAAATTAGTAAACACCAGATTTCAGTCTGAAGGTTTCCAGTTTTGTTGTAGGCAACGCTTTTGTCAGCATGTCTGCTATCATCTCCTCGGAAGAGCAGTAGTTACAGCTAATTATCCCCTTGTCGACGTAATCTTTTACAAAATGGAATTTCGTGTCTATATGTTTAGATCGATTGCTTAATTTCTCGTGTTTGATCAAATTCAGGCAGCTTCTGTTGTCTTCGTATGTTGTGGTTGGATGAGTTTGCTGACATCCCAAATCGGAAAGGACATTTCGGGTCCATATAACTTCCTTTGCAGCTTCGGAGAGTGCGATGAATTCCGCTTCTGTTGTTGACAAAGATACACATGTTTGTTTCTTGCAAGCCCAGCTGACTGCACAACCATTAAATAGTAATATATAGCCAGAGTTGGACTTCCTGTCAATTGTGCTCTCCGCCCAGTTGGCATCTGCATAGGCGATCAGCAGATTTCGACTATCTGAGCCACCGTTGAGGTTTAAATACATATCAGATGTCCCCTTTAGATACTTCGCTATGCGCTTCAATTCATTCCAATCTTCATAGGAGGGGTTACTTGTCTTTCTTGCCAATATGGAGACACTTGCAGAAATGTCAGGACGTGTATTTACGGATATATATAACAAAGAACCCAGTAAACTTTGGTATTCATCATTTCGTGATAACAATTCAGATTCGTTTTTCCCGTAAGAGGGTTCCAACGGATATTTGGAGTGCTTTGCATCTTGCAAACCGAATTTTATTAATACATTCTCAATATATTGTTTCTGTCTCATCTTATAATTGAAGTCATCGGTTCTTATAATCTCTATACCGAGATATTGAGAAATAGCTCCAAGATTGTTCACTTCAAAGTTTTTATTTAACATACTGTAAACGCCTTTTATCTGTTGACCATTTTTAGCAGCAACCACCAAGTCGTCAACATAGATCAACAGGTAAACATCTTCCCCATTTACGACTTTGTGGTACATACATGGATCAGCCTTACTCTGAATGAAACCACCATCAATCAAAACGTTGTTAAGAGCTTTGTTCCAGACATTTGCAGCTTGTTTTAAACCATAAATGCTTCGATTAAGCTTGCATACCATTTCTTCGTCACCTTCGATAAAACCAGGCGGTTGTCTCATAAAAATAGTCTCCTTCAAGCAGCCATTCAAAAACGCGCATTTAATATCCATATGTTCAACAATCATTTTCCTGGCAGCAGCAACAGACAATAAAATACGAAAAGTTGGTTGACGCACAACTGGTGCAAACACCTCGTCGTAATCACAACCGTATTTTTGGTTAAAGCCTTGGGCGACTAAACGAGCTTTAAACCTATGGACTTTACCGTTCACATCACGCTTAATCTTGTACGTCCATTTGCAGCCAACGATATTCACTTTTGGGGGAGCACGAACCAAATCCCAAGTTTGATTTTCTTTCAGAGAATTGATCTCCTCCTGCATAGCAGCTTTCCATTGAAGTTTCTGTTCCGACATGATAGCCTGTTTATATGTTTTAGGTTCAATAATATCATCCGACTCAACCAGATTAGAATATTTCGCAGGCGGAACACCCTTATTTTCCCTAGCCGATCGTCTAACAACTGGTTCATCAAGCACACTACTATCCCCGAAATACTCAAGATCAGTACTCACGCTACAAAAGGAATCTCCATCAGAATCATTATTATTTGCTCGTTTAGATGAAATATTAATTTCCAAATTGTTGTCCGCAAACGAATTTCGATCATCTTTAAACTTCATCGCAATTTTCATAGAAACAAATTTATAATATCTACTTATATAAACTTTGTTATCGTTAGTATTCACAAAACGTTATCCCTTGGACTGCTCATCATATCCCATAAAAGTTAGCAGTTCAGCCTTATTATCAAATTTTGTTCTCTTCACTTTAGGTGTCAGCACATAAGCCTTGGAACCAAAAATTTCAAAATGGGAAATGTCGGGTTTTTTACCTTCCCATCTTTCATAGGGTGTGCAGGGTATAGAACTGGTAACCAATCTATTTTGCAAATAATTCGAACACATAACCGCTTCACCCCAATATATATTAGATAAACCAGCTTCCGCAAGAAGACAACGAGACATCTCAACAAGATATCTATTCTTCCTCTCAGCGATACCATTCTGTTCTGGGTTATAAGGGACAGAAAATTGAGATCTGATGCCATAATTACGAAGAATACTCTGCATCCTCTTCGATTTATACTCGGCACCGTTATCTGATCTTATACACTTAGGAACCATACCAAATTTGTTCTTCACCATTTCAATATATATTTTCATCTTCTCGAAAACTTCAGATTTTTCACTTAGTAAATACACCACAGTATAACGACTGTAATCATCAATGAGGGTTAGAAAATATCTTCTTCCGCTGGGGGTGGTATGTTTCATTGGACCGCAAATATCCGAATGTACTAATTCAAGCACTTCCCCAGTTTTAGTAACGGACTTTTTAGGAAATGGTTTCCGTGTTAGCTTACATTTTGTACATACTTCACAGGTATTGCGAATTCCACAATCGACAATTTTAAAATCATTTTCAAGCTTACCAGATTGCATAGCCTTAACTGCATTCATATCCCTGTGGCCAAATATTTTATGGTAAAAATGTTGACACCGATTCAGACTGCAAACAGAAACCATAGCATGCTCGCCTCTTTGCGTTTCAAGTTGATACAAATTGTTAACACATTTCGCGACGCCAATCTTATCATTATTCATATCAAGAATTTCGCAATTTGGGCCGTAGAACAAAATTTTGAAACCAGCAGCAGACAGTCTTTTTACGGACAGTAAATTTCCCTTAAATGACGGAATATACAAAACGTTATCAACTGTAACAACCGTTTGAACACCCTTATCGTTCAGAAATTTTATCTTACAGGAACCTATACCGGCAGAATATACGATATTACCATTCGCTACTGTAACCTTTTCACACCAAGTCAAATCAAGATTTACAAATTCTTCTTTAATACTACATATGTGACAAGTAGCGCCAGAATCGACAACCCATATACCAGGTTCAGCATTCAACACGAAACAAAAGTTATCACGATCTCCATCACTTTCAGCAATTTTAGCATTCTGGATATTATTATTCGATTTTCCATTTTTATATTTCCAACAGTTTTTACGAATATGGCCAACACCATGACAAAAATGGCATATTACCTTTTTGGAACTACCAACATTTTGTCTAGATTTTTGGGTAGTCTTCAAAACGGTATCTTCACAAGGTTGTCTTCTTTTCTGTTTCTCATCCTCTTCTATTAATTTATTTTCGACCAAAGTCATCGTGAGATCCTTTTCATCCCTTACCTCGAGGGCCGTGATTAAGGTGTCGTATGTTTTCGGCAAACTACTCAACAGCATTGAAACCATCCATGACTCAGACATTACTTCTCCAAGCGATTGTAATTTTGAGAACAACAATTTCATCCCATTTATATGTTTGTCCATGTCACCACCAGGTTGAAGTTTCAATTCGCATATAGTTCTCATCAATTTTACCTTGTTACTTAAAGTTGATTTCTCATGGTAGGCCTTTAAAATGTTCCATGCATCTTTAGCATTCTTGCTACTCGCAATGCGGAAAACTTCTGACTCTTCTACAGCCAAACCAATCAATATAGAGGCATCAGTGTCACGCTCTTTCCACTTTACATCAGGATTCACGGGAGTTTCATCTTCAATAACGTCCCAAACCTTTTCTCTTTTCAACAGCAACTGCAGCTTGTATTTCCACAGCTCGTAATTGTCCCGATTCAACTTCGTTATCAGAAGTCTTGCATCAGCCATTTTCAATGACAAAAAAAAATCAATTTGGACAATAGAACAAACGAAATAAAATCGCCTTCCTTTTACAATACAATGCAGGCACACAATGGAATTAATCTTTCTTCACAAAATGAAAAAATAGGGGGAGGCCCATAACCTATTAGAAATAAAACTATTTCTCGTATTTGTATTTAACAATTTATTAATTGAATAGAAAAGGCAAAAGTGAAAAAATAATTTGAAGTGTAACACAACGAGTTCTAGAATAATCTAATTGTGAATTTATTGTCTGTGTTTATATGATTTGAATACTCAAATAATTTTCAACAATTACGTCATAGCTTCTCACACCACTTATATTGTGTATGCTTTTTTTTACATGAGTGGTGGGACCTACAGTGTAAAGTCGACTCTGAACGACAGATTTTTGAGAAACTTCTCATGGCAATCTTATTTACTCTCAGAGTTTTTGCCAGAAATCTGCTGAGAGGAAGTCGCAGAAGAAATATATTTTCATATTTTGTTTGGATGTCTGACCTGAGGTTTGAACCGTGGCCTTACATTTAATAAGCCAACACACTATCTACTTGACTACGGCGACTTGTATTCTCTATCCATCCCCATTTCCTTCTAACGATTGGCTCTTCATTCATATGATCTATCATATGAAAAGGGTGGGCCATTTAAAAGTTTAAATTTAAAAATGAAATAAAACATAAAGGGTTTGATATTTAGCCAAGTTTATTTTTTTTTATGAACTAGAATTACTCCGTTTACAAATGGAATATTATTTTATTCATGTGGCTGCCGCGGTCGTATCTCGGGAATGGCATCGCGAATTTTAACCTTCAAATTCAATTGTCTCTGGTTTGTCGACATAGCACTTTTCTTTAACGGCGCCCCGCAGAAAATAGTCCAACGGTTTTAATCGCAGCTTCTTGGCCAATTGACATCACCATATCGGCTAATTAAGCGGCCATCAAACGTATGACCCAATAAGTCGATTGTGCCATAAGAAGTGTGGCTGGCCTCACAGTGCCTCATTCGATCGGGCCAATTCGGGCACTTTTTCGAGTGTGTGGTGTCGTATCTCGGCAATGGCATCACGAATGTTGGCCTTAAAATGCTCAATTGCATCTGAATTGCTGGAATAACAATTTTTTTTAACGGCGCCCCAACGATGTCAAATCGCACCTTATTGGCGGCGAATTGACATCACCATTTCAGCTAATTAAACGGCCATCAGATGTTTTACTCTATAAATCCATTGTGGCATGCGATGTATGGGAAGTTGCACAATTCCGTTGAAATCAAACACCGTTCTCATCAACACCATGAAGAGCGGGTACAAAAAAATCGATTATCATGGTGCGATAGGTGTTTCAATTGACCGTAATGGTTACGTCGTCCTCATTTTCCAAGAAATACAAACTGGTGCGTGAAATATTCAATTCTTGAAAACGATGACGAGTTTCTGTTGATAGATTCTCACGCACACTCTCAGCCACAGCTTCGGGTGTAGGCACTGTACGAGAATGCTCACATCTTGGCGCATCAACAACCAGTTTCACGAACTTTAGCAATAAACTTGCGTATACCGGCCACTGTTCGTCCTTCGCTGCGACCAAATTTTCTATGACATGAAATTCGTGCAGTTTCCGACCAAATTGCTTTTGTTTTCGAAATACATTTCGAATATCTCCCAACGTTGCTCAAGCCTATATCGTTTCATTACGTTCAGTCGAGATAATATACTGAATTTTATGACAGAATAGAATGACATACGAATTGCCAGAATCGAAATAACCAATAGTTCAAATTTAAACCAATAGCCCGATATCTGTATTCTAAATCCTACTCGGAGGCATTTGTAAAGGAAACTTTTGTAAATAAAAACAAAAAATTATACGACTACGAAAATACCATACTTATTATAAGAAACATAAATATGTTTGAAATATTTATTTCTCCGACCCTTCATTTAATACAATGTTTCCTTTTAAGTAAAATATTTGACGGATATTTATTATGTCAGTGTGCGTGTCAATGATTGCGATGAATGTGCGATTTCCAACGCTTATCAACAAACTGTATGTGTGCACATGTTGTTACATTAAAAACATACTTCCTTCCATATTGCAGTAAAGGACAACATATGCAAAAATACATTCTAACAAAGATCAATAGACGATAGTAAAGAGAGAAAAAGGAAGAGAAAATGTTTTCATGGAATTACAAATATAAGGAACTCATCGTACGACTTTGTCATTTATGCACACATCTCAAGATAAACGTCAAAGTACAGTGTCTAACAAAAATGAAAATAATGAATGAAATTTTATTTTAAAACAATTTTACAATTATTCTAAACTCAATAGATATTAAATTACAGACAATTTTTGGAATAAATTCTGCCATCATTATTTCATATCTTTGCCAATGTTATGTTCGTATGACGTTTGCAGTGTCCCTCTACTTTAGGCGAATATGGCCACGATAGTTTAAAATGTTACGATCAAGTGAATGCGGATGGAAATCGAACTTCTTCAAGTATTCTTCTGAACACTTTCTAATCTCTGATTTGATAGCTGGCATGTTGAAGTCCTTAAGTATTATTAATATCCTTAGGGCCATTATTACAACTTGCCGTTAAACCTGGGTTTAGTTAAAGGTACCTTTAGCTAAAGGGAACTGTAAAGTTAACTTATTTTTTTATTACAACTTACAGATAAAATAAAGTTAACTTTTTCAAAAATATTCCAGTGTCGAAGAAATGTCGATAACACTGCCCAAATTAAACAAGTTTTATTTAAACGCAGTGGCCAAATTAAACAAGTTTATTAAAACGCAATGGCAATGACAGGCTTTTTTATTTTTGTTGTATTTGCTCATTTTGTTTAAATTTGAAGTTGCCATATTGGAAATAATATATAACATGGCAAGTTCAAACATAAACTTAACTTTAAAAGTTACCGGTAGGATGATCTTCCCTTTAGCTTAACGCTCACTTCTACCTTATCGTAAACTTATAATAATGAAATACAATTTATCTGCCCGTTAAAATCCTCCCTTTAGTTAACGGCAAGTTGTATTAATGGCGCTTAATGTATAACAGAGCTCCTCTAATCATTATCATATGTTTTGATGTCTTCGAATTTTTTCGATGTGTATAGCTGAGCTGATTTCTGGCAAAAACCCAGGGAGTAAATAAAATTGCCATGCAAAGTTTCTCAAAAAATATATCGTTCGGCGCCGGCTTTAAACCATAGGTCCCGTCATTCGTGTATAAAATTAGCACACACAACATGTTAGAAGCTTGGTTGTAATCGTGACGGATGGGTTGTAATGACCAATTATGTAGGTAGGTATGCATGTAACCACTTCTTCAGATGGAACATTTGTTCGTGTAAATACCAAGACGCTTCGTTGAGGACCTCGTGAATGCTCCAAAAAATAGTGTCATCAGCAAAGTTAGAAGTATGAATGGTAAAAAGCATGTTTGAAATATGTATTAAATATGCTACAGTGTTTAACGCTGACTGTTATAAGCTGGGAATTACTCATGAATTCATTTTCCTTAATTAGAAATTTTCTGCCAATCCCATAGATTTCCAATAGCCTCTCAATACAGAATTTTGTTTCAATTTGTGAACCAAACTCTCTTGAATGCTTGGAAAGCATCTATAATAAGAGCAGTTCCGTATTTCTCTTTCTCGAATGCACTTCTAATGACGTGCATCAATTTGTGAGTTTATTCGATAGTTGTGTGTTTTCTTCTGAAGCCAAATAGATGGTTGGGTATATATCTATTTATTTGCATTTAGAATTGGCATAAGTTCATTTATTAGCAGTTTCTTAAACAGTTTTGAGATTGTCGGCAATAAACTTAGAGATCTGATAACCCCGCTTGTTACATATTTTATCAATTTCCCGAAGGTAACAAAACTAAAATCTTAGCGGGACTGAATATATAGCAGCTGGCAATTCAGTCGTATTATTGCATATATTTGGAGAGAAGTCGGATCACAGGAGTCTTAGAATATTTAGATACACATATTTATCCATAGCCATATGAATAAATTCTGACCGCAGAGCATATACATATGTATGCATACCATATGTATTAATACGTATATATATATATATAGTTGTTATGAATTATCTGGCAATAAGATTTGAATTTCACATGTTTGAGTCAAGCTACATTACGAAAATAATTTTTATTAGTGGTAGTGACTAAAAAACAAAACAAAATACAAAAAGTATTTCTTGGGCGACTTTATCTCAGTAGATTTCTGGCAAAAACTCTGAGAGTAAATAAAATTGCCATGAAAAGTTTCTCAAAAATCTGTCGTTCAGAGTCGACTTTAAACCGTATGTCCTGCTACTAATGCATAAAATTAACACACACAAAATGAGTGGTGTGCGAAACTAGGTCGTAATCCTTGAAGCTCTGTCCCTTACTGTTCAAAACATATGTTCGCAATGTTCAAATACAATTGAATGGCGGTGAAATGGCGATAAATGACGAGTATACAATGTTTATGGGGTCGACTGTTAATATAAGCCTACTTTAGCAAATAATGCGTTTTTTATTATCTGAAAATAAAACATCTATAAACTTTGCAAATTTTTAATCAAAATATGTTCAGATATTGTATTAAAACATTTATTTTATAATAATATCGTAAATTACATTGGATATCGACATTTAATTTTAAAAATTTCGATAAATATTGCTTTCTTCAAACATTTGTGCATGCTTTCAATCACTTGACAATACGTATGTCAGTACATCAATATGTATTGAAGCTCTAAAACTGATGATTGAACTAATGAACTGAAATTCCCTTTTATGGATTTATTCAAGTCATATTCTCCTTTTAAATATTACATAACACAACAGACGAAATACAATTTCGCCTGCATATGTATGTTATCATTTTAATAGTAAAAAAAAAAATATGATACAACAACAATTTCTTTTTGTATTACAATAAAAATAACGTAAAATGTTACTTACAAAATTCTTATATTTAATAATAATTTTTATTAACGTCATAACTTATGAAACTGTGTAAAGAAGACGGACAGACAGACAGAGAGATGAGCAGACGGGTATATCACAAATAATATATTGGCCTGTTTTTTTCTTTTTCAAGGTTTTATTTCTCATTTTTTATTCATTTATTGATTTCTCTCTTTTTTTTGCGATTTTATTTTATTTAAAAGTATACATAATGATAATGATTTTGGAATACAAATTTTTTAAAATTTAAATTTATTTTCACTACCGTCACTGCCCGTTTAATTTCTAGTTTCAATTTAATTTTAAAATGTTTATTATTCGCCTTCATCCAAGAAGTTTTGTCTTAATTTCTCCAAGACTTGTATTATAATTTATAGTCTACAAGGTATTTCAACGATTGAACGTATAGGGAATAGTGTTACCATTCCCGATCTTTATTTGCAATCCCGGGCTTGCATAGCCCAAGCGACTTCTTATTTTCGTTGAGGAAAATTCGGCTTCAGAGAAAGCACGTTCAGCCGCTACTCTGGCTGGCTTAATAGTCCTTAAAAAATCACAATCACGATTTGATATCATTATCAAACAAGAGTATTTCTTTCAAAATTTTCCCAGACAATGTATCACATCGGTACGTTTTTATAGCTTAATTGGACTTGTTTGAAATATTGAAAGGTTCTTTAAGAGAACAAAAAAGGATTCAGACTCATGATCTCTTGTTAGTTATGAATCTTGACCAGTCTATTCCTTCGAGTAGCACAACGATTAATTTGCAATATTTTATGGAAAAAGGAACCATTACGAGCTCTGTTTCGAATTCGGACTGAACATTACCTTTGTTTTAAGCGAAGTATGAGGGCTGAATGTAGTTTTACGTAAGATGAATAACGTTGTTAGCATCTTTTACTTTTTTGTAAGACAAAGCTTATGTCAACATTGGTTGTGTACATATTAGTATGCCGTCGGCAAAGAGCGTCAACTGTTTCTTTTACTGCAACACAACACTAATGATTGCAGATGCCACTTTAATCTCATCTGTGGATAGAGCAAAATATTCATCTTTAAGTGTTCTTATATATTAATGCCTTTTGTATACAATTTCCTAATTAACAAAAACGCTGCTCCATTTAGTTTTCCAGTCTTTTATTTAGTTAAAAACTCTTCAGCCGCAACATACTTTCATAAGGCATCCTTTATTGCTGGCGATCATTACTACCTTATTTACGAACCTTCTTGATCAATGAACCGCAATTGACCTCTGTTATATTATATTGGTATCCACCATGTCTACGACCATAATACAGTTCTTTGTTGCCAGAAAAATCTTCATTAATCTCTGAATGATTTCCACTTCTGATCTTTCACATTCGTGGGATTGCTTATCTGATCCTCTTTGGTTTTAATACAGCACTACCATTACCAGTTGAACACCATGCGCAAAACATAACTGTTGGTTTACGGTTAATAATCTGCCACATTTTTTTTTACTTGCACCGTCTGTCATAATACCGACTATATTTTTTTGCAAGTTTTTGTTCTAATAGCCCAATACTTACACTTGATCCTTTTACTCGAACTAACCTTAATCACCAGGACGTAACGGATTGAGTGTTTGAGCCCGAAGCTAGTGTGACCCTGTTAAATTGGGCACTATTAGATGCCTTCAATTGTAGCTGGCTGTTCCGAGAGACGAAGGGATAAAGATTAAGAAACGGACGGGAAACAGACCTAAGCGTACCCATATGCGCATCTTGTTACATAAGATGCATTTCATAAGGATTGTTAGGATATCATGAATAAGTCATTAGATTGGAGAGTTATAGAACCTATTATAAACAAATAAATGCCGCAAGTCCTATGCATTCAGTCTACGGAAACACATGCAGGATACGAATAAATAAGGCTGGACACAACTAAGTGAGACCCACATGGTTGTGTCCTTTCATCACTAATTGGGTGGCTGGTTGTGGTTGAACTTCCAGTTAAATCATCTAAGGCGTAGATGATATAGACTCAAGGCATTCCTATTAATCATTGCAACACAATCTTGGAAGCTATGTGTATTAATGCAAAGAAACACTTAGCAGCTAGGCAGGGAATTGTCATTGTTGACATTGACCAGAATTATAAAGTGTGTTAGAACAATAGGCTTGAAAGAGACATTAAAAAGATATCCTATAAAGTTGAAGAGGAGTATAACAGATCGTATGTTCGCATTACTAAGGTACTCTTCATGACAATAATTAACATCATTATTATTGAGCCTCCACATAATATATCACGAGTATCCATTGAATTTTAAGTTACATCCCCTTTTATGTTGGATGATCCTTATGATGTTAAATGATTTTCACAAATACATCTGAATGTTTGAAGTCGACAAAGGATTTTGTACTTATTTAGGCGCAGAGTGATTACAATTCAAATTTTGTCCAAAATGTTTTAAGCGGAACTCTATCTGTAGTGATAAGAAAAAGAAGCAACAAAGCTTAGAATTCGTAAAATTTTGTTTGGCGTATTTTTGATAAATTAAATTGGAATAAATTTATTTAAATAATTTACAATCTTTTTATCCAATTTCATATTTTTTACATTCTATTTCGTGTACTTTAATTCACATGTTTTCATACTTTTTGTACTTTTAGATATGGAATCAACAATTTGTATATTCGCCATCCAACATTTTGTATCTACCTCAACACCCTGTAAGTATATTTTTTTTTCACAAATACCAGCAAGCAAATTCCTTAAAGCTAAATAATCTGTGTTTATTTGTTTACATGTATGGCGTGAATTGCTAAATTATTTAAAATAAACATTTAAGTTCTGTTTGAGTAGCATTAAATTTTATTAAAATATTCATATTGTATACATTCACAAATATTACGAATATTTTTCGAATAAAAAAAAGAATCTTTTAAATATTTTTTTTTTTTAGTAAAACAACCGCAAGCTGGAGATCCATTCGAAACATTTCCCAAAAATATTTGGCAAGAATTTGCATCGTCCTTCACACCCTAGTGGATGATGAACTAGAAGTTATCGAAACCACAACACATGAGCCGTTTCCTTTCTTTGCCGATCCCTTTACCACCGTTAATGTAAGCACCCACCTGGCTGCAAACGTTTATCTACACTGTCGTCTCAACGATTTGCAAGGGATAACTCTAAGTCTAAGGAATTTTTTATTCAAAAAAAACAAAACTTCATATAATTTAAGAAAACTGAGCACTTTCACTGAATGTTATTTCACAACTAAAGGTAGACACATAAAATAAATTTATTCAAAGCAAAATAAATGAAAAAGTTTACAAAAAAAAAAAAATAATTTTGATAAAAAAGATTGCAACACTGTAGATAAGTATTCAAAATATGTTGTGGTTGTTAAGTTTCACTATATTTAGAACAGCATGTAAATTACAACTTTGTTAGCGAATTTGTATATTTTAAATTAAATATTTCGCAATAATAATGGTTTTGGCGACACACGGCAATAAGTGTGAGCTCCATAAGGTCATTAAAATATTGAAGCTATGATCATATGAAAGTCTTACATATAGTTGATCTAGATTGCTTTATTGACTACTGGATATTATTCTTATCCTGAATACACCCGAAGACATTAACGTTTTTATTACGCCATGAATTCGAATATGAATGAATTTTTTTCGTAAAATCTTTTGAATCTTCGATTCTTCCTAAAACTACGCCACGTTTGCAATGTTATTTAATGTTCGCTGTACAAATGTAGTATTGTACGTTATGTTTTTGCCTTTTAAAAACGTTTGAAATAAGAGTTCGTAGATTGCAAATAAAAATAAATGTATATTAAGTTTTAATTAATTCCTTTATTGTTCGCACAATTCTGTGTGCCAGTGTTCACAACTTGATGTAAACAACAACAATTGCTTTGTTTATTATTCTTTTTTCACTCTTTTGCGTAAGCAATACTAACTACTAGTCAATTTGTTCGATAGATCTTTATAACGGAGATCTTCAAACCACGATTTTTACTGACTCCGTTGCCTGATTTGTCTTGCCTTTTATATCGCAGGCTAAACAGTCTGATGAATGCTCTTGAACCGAATGACTTCACCTTCTCGAAATCTCTATAAATGTAAATATATTGTTTTCATTATTGCTGTTTGTGTATTTTGTTTACGTTTGTTCTTGCAAAGTTGTTGTTGCATTTCTGTTTACTTGTTTATCCCCTTTTTATAGTGGTTTTTTGTTGGTATTTTTCTGCCTGTTTGTTTATCATGTAAATAAGTTCATAGTTTTTATTTTTGTTGCTTTTAATTACAATTTCAACGCTGTGAAAGCCAAACACCATTTCCATTTTCGTAACAATATTGAATAGAACTATACAATTAATTATTGGAAATAAAGTGAACATTAACTTGACTGAGAGTATTTATTTAAATAGGTTATGGACACCACTTCTAAAATTATCTAAAAATACTTCTCTGAAGGATATATGGAGCCATTGAATGTGATTTCCTGGATGCGACGATATGGATAACATAGCCAACACACCAGAGATTAGCAATGAGTATGCAAAAAGATGAGTAGATTCGAATCATACTCATAATTTCTGATACTTATACGCATTCATACTTATTTTAATATCATACTCATAGTACTCATATTTAAAGTTTGAAGTACTCATCGTTCTCATAATTAACAAAACGTATGATGTTGTGGATTTCGACTCTCCATGACTCAATATTTACAAGAATCACAAAATAAGTACGATTCGCGTACGAACACTACAGTACTCACTAGAAGGTTATGTGTTTTCTTTGCTTGCTGTCTTTGTCTTTTTCTTTCGTCTTTTTTTGTAAATGCAACAACAACTAAGACTGTAAATTTTGATCAATGATTCGATTCACTCGAATCATTTATGAGTATTATAAGTATTTTTCTAAATTTATTAATCTGAATGAGTAGGCGTATGAATCAAACATATTTCGAATGGTATGAGTTCGATGTCAACGTTGTACTCATACTCATTGCAACCTGTACTTATAATTCAATGCTGTAGTGAATACGAATGAATCGGAGTAGTTGAATTTCAGTACTGTTGACTCACTCACACTCGAAATTTCATGAGTACTAATGAGTAGCGAAAAAACGATTCATTGCTGTTCCCTGCAACACACTAACAAATAAATAAGACCAATGAGATCAGATGAAGTCACCGCAGTCTATTACGTAGTGTATTGGCTTACTATACTTACTACACTCGCGTAGAAAATTGAAACGCGCAACATAAGCGAGGTCGTAATCCTGACTGACGGTTTGTAATAACCAAATATATATGTATATATTTATGTAAAGCCTAAGCATCTTCAATATAGAATTCAGTTTCTGGAACACAACATTTAAGAGAGATAAACAAATCAGTCACAGAAAAAACACATAAAATTCAACCAGGATGTCGACTATATGGCGACACAAATTTATTTTTATTTTATTTGCAATCTACGAACTATATCCAATGTGACATTAGCTATGTGAACTCACATGGTGTACATATCATCAAATTCAGATCAAAATGTATTCACCCGTAATGCTCGACGTTGACAGTGATGGAATGGGGAACGTCATTCTCAAGGCCGTTGACATCCCAAAATCCACACTAAACAGTGATTTTAATTGAATTCATTGAAGGCTCTTGGATTACATGGATCTCATTTATCCAAAACTATGCCTTGTCGCTGAAGATGTTTTTTGGATGAAAATTAAGTTCAATTGCCAACTGCTACAGAGGTCATTCAACGAACATATGTTGTTGTTTATGAAGTTTAAATACATCACAACTAATTTGACAGATGAAGTCGTCGTAGGCTAGTAGGTAGTGTGTTGTAAGGCCCCACTTTAAACCCCTGGTCAAATACCTAGAACAAAACAAAATAAAAACAAACTCAAATATTCAAAAATCCATATGTGATTACACCTCTTGCTGTTTATTTTTAATTACTAACTAATGCGTTCTTTTGTAACCGTAGACAAAGTCTTACCCAATAACTATAATACCATAAGTCAACTATAATACCATAATACAATGAACAAATAAAATAAGAAAACAACAAAGAAATTTAATCCACAAAATCTATCTTTTCTGTTCAAAACCAAAGCGTGTTTCAATGAAAAACAAAAAATGAAGTGACCTTCAAAGTGGCAACAAGTGATTGACCTGGCAAAAGTAAGGGACCTATTTCTATTACACTTTACATTAAGCGTTTTTTTTTTTGCTGAAAATCATTATTTTTAACGTTATTTTGTTTTCCATTTTATTGTTACAATATGGCTTATACTTTTACAACAACGTCATGTCCCATCATTGCCGTCATCATCATCATGATGTTTACTTGGCTAAAAAATATCCAAAAATCACACGCTGTTTCCTATAATTTCTATATTTCGTTTATTTTTGTTTTTTGCACTTTGTATTGAAACGTGTTCGGAATTGCTGACGGTTTCAATATGCGTGTACTGAATATCTATAATGCGTATTTAAGACTTAGATATTAAAGCAAAAACGAATCTTTCAGGTACACCTTACGCTCATTTCCATCGTTTTCAAATTTAAAAATTTAAAAAAAAATGAAAAAATGAACACGTCTTTTAAACACTAGTATAGACGACAAACAGGCCAGAATGGGTCAATTAAGAAGCAGATGTGAAGAATATTTTTTAAACTGTAAAATGACTTACAATTTATACCACAATCGCTCGCCGCTAACATCTACCTCAATTCTCCGCTTTCCGAATGCATTCCAGTGCAACTCTGATAAAAACAAAACAAACTTTCCTTAAATCCTATTGGCTATGATTAAAAAATCCAAATATGCCCAGTTACAACATTATCGCTCAAACAGTGCCGGCAGCCCATCTCAGGTAAGAAATGTAACTGATTGACATGACATATGGGTCATCATAGGCCCATAGAAATTAATACAGCTCTCTTTTAATAAAGCCACAATTTTTCGTTCGGCCTGACGCAGACTCCAGCGACTCTAAGCAAGTATTGCTACAATAGGGCAAACTATGCCCTGTCAGTGTATCAGCAATTTCGCTCCACTCGTGTATTAAAATTAACGCAGACAACATAAGTAATGTGAAAAGTTAGGTCGTAATCCTAACTGAAGAGTTGTAATGACCAAGTATGTATGAATGTATTAGTAGTTAATGTATATTCTTGTCGATTACTATTACATCAAAAAGAAATGATTTTAAAAAAATCTACAAAATAATAATTCAAAAAAATTTCTAACATTTGACATGATTTTAAAAGATACGAAATAATTGAAATCCTTAGTTCATACTTCTCTTTTTATGTAGAGTCTCTTAGTGTCAATATGAAAAGTTGAATTTTTAAAATTTTAAATTAAAATTGTTACAAACTCTTATTTTTTTATAGTTTTTATTTATTTAACTTTTTTACTTCCTTCAATTCGAACAAATAATAATTCCTACCATATACACTGAAAAGGCAAGCACACTTGTACCACAACATTTGTACACCCTTTCGGCAGGAAATTATAATTAAATTGTAGTTTAGGTATGGCATATACAACATGCATACATATGCATTTACATATACATATATATACAATGTAAAAATATATGGTATGTGTGTGTATAGTTTTCTTACTGATATTTAATTAAGTTTTATGAGTCAACATACTCATTATTTTTATTTATTATATTTATTCTACTCGTTCATTTAATAAAACAAAAACCACTCTTACATATATTGCGGATGCCACTATTTGAGTTGTACGTGTGACATAAAGTACTTTATTTGTCATGCTTTTTTTGTTTATGAATTGCTCGCTATTCGTTCTCTTTTCCTCTTATATTTGCCTACAAAATGGGAAAATTTTGTTGCTCTTTGCTGGTTATAAAGGGTGATGTTTTTGATACCGGTTGTTTCAGGGCATAGAAAAAATGTTCGTAATTTCTCCATGACTAGACTAAAAAATGAAAAAAAATTGCAAATTGTTGAATTTTATTATCAAAATTCACACATACATACATAATAGGTCATTACAACTTTTCAGTCAGGATTACGACCTAGTTTCTCACACCATTTATGTTGTGTTTTTTAATTTTATACATGAGTGGAGGGACCTACAGTTTAAAGTTGACTCCGAACGACAGATTTATTTACTCACACATTTTTTGGCAGTAATGTCTGACCCGGGGTTTGAACCGTGGCCTCACGTCCAATAAGCCAACACACTACCTACTAGACGGCGGCTTTCAAACCTAATTTTTTGCCAATTTTACAGACTTTTAAGAGCAGCCAAAGGCAGTAAGGCAGTTCAAGATCTGTCAACAAACTCAGAAAGATGCAAGGTTCAGTTTGATGACTTTATTGACTTTATTGCCTAAATTGAATGAATTGGACTTGGCACAGTTCGTTAATTACCTGTTTTCTTTTGACCAAATGAGAGGTATTGAATTTGCTTGATATGCGGCTTCAAATGCCGCATAGATCACTGACGGACTACAATCGCTGTAATTGCGGACATCATTTTCATGAAATAATCTTTCATAAGCAAAAGGCGGGCATTCACACATAAATATGTCATGTACTTTTGGAAATTTTCTACGTTTCTCTTTTGATCAATTTCAAAACCCAACCGTTTAAAAATCACCTTTTAAATACGTTTGTTTCTCTTATTTGCCTCTGGTGACAGGTGAAGACAATAACTGTTTAACTTTTGGTAACCAATTTAACAACAACAAAAAACACATACCGTCATATTCACTCAACAACTGTGTTGCATGAGTTTCTAAAGATAAAATGGCATGTGTAGCGTAAAATGTCCCCTATGTACACACACGACGCAAAACTCGTTTCGTTAATTTTCACTTTTGTTTGCAGTACAGTCAGTTAATAAAATTTGTGCAGGGATAGAGCTTAACATCGTGCCGATTAGAAATGGACATTCATCGCATAATGATCAGACTAATACTGATTTTTGTTTTAAGTAAATTTTATTTCGAAACAAAAATAAAGTGGAAAATATTATTTAATTTATTATTATTATTGCTAAGTAAACAGTGTATTTTAATATTTATAAAGCTTAGTTGGAAAGTCTTTGTTTTTAATGGCCGTTTAGAGATGCTTTTGCACCGATGACACCATGGTAACTGTCATGGTAACGCTTGGTAATATTTTGTCTCACTCCACACCAGAGAAACCACTTTTAAGTCTTCTTTGCCCCTAACGTCGTGATGGTCCACAAATAGGGTTAATATCGGGCTATTGAAGTAGAATTTTAATTTGATTTCTTCTTTATGAGATCGTTGAATTTGAGATTGTTGCTTTGCTGGAACGAAAAAATCCCAAGTTTAGCCGCACTCTTATGGAAATTATTGTTTGAAGCGCTTAAATAGGTAAACCGATCTATGAAACCGATCTAGTAAACCTATCTATACATACCAAATGTAGTCATAAACTTCCAAACGAGTACTAATCCACCAGCGAGTATAAACCGTGTTATATGGCTGAAGTTTAAAATAGGGTTTACGCATACCTTGGCTTATCCGTGATAATGGAATTTATTCCAAAAAAAGACAATAATTTAATCCGAAAAAAAATGGAATTTGGTTCTTTTGGCTTTGGTTGGGAGTTTTGTGAATAATAATTTCAGTTTTTAGTTTAACCCTCTAAAACGTATTTTTGCGCAATTTGCGAATTATTGTACAAACTAATACAACCTCATTTAATTTCTTGATTTCTGTTACCAACATCTGTTTTTCTCTTCCTTCGCTTACACTTCAGCTATTATTTATTTATTTATTTTTCTAATTTATCAAAAATTGATCTACACTACCATTGTAGAGTTCAAGTTATAATAATAATCCGATCGAGTAAGAATGTTGCCTACAAAATTTTTTAAATTAATTAAATTTAAAAAAAATGAAATACACCCAGCTGATGACATATTGTAAGTTGTAAGTTTTGTTGAGTAGAACCCAAAAATATTTTTTTATATTTCCTGAACCCTCCAAACTTTGTTCAAATGGATTATTGAATATTATAAAGTGTGTGTATTATAGGCATTTGTTCTCGTTTCAGTAATATCGTTGGCTTAATTGGTGCTAAATAACGCAGTACATTCAAGTTCTGTATGCAGAAATGCAATAAAAATTGATTTGAACTAAAAAAAAATATGAAAGGAAAATTAAACTCATTTATTTGACTGGCCCAAATTTTGCTACAACAGATACGTACGCCATTAAACGTTTTTACAGCAAACACAATTTCTCACTGAAATCATGTGTTTAATAGCGTATATTTTTCATATGGAAGATAAATAATTTCATTCATAATTGGACATTACAAGCCTTCAGTCAGAATTACGGCCTAGCTTCTCACACCACTCATGTTGTGTGTGTTAATTTTATACATGAGTCGCGGGACCTACAGTTTAAAGTCGACTCCGAAGGACAGATTTTTGAGATACATTTCGTGGCAATTTTATTTACTCTCAGAGTTTTTGCCAGAAATCTGCTGAGAGGAAGTCGCCGAAGAAATATTTTATCATATTTCGTTTTGATGTCTGATCTGGGGTATGAACCGTGGCCTCACATCTAATAAGCCGACACACTACCTACTAGACTACGGCTGTTTCAATATAAATAATTGGTCATTCAAATAAGTAGGTTATTCTGCAAAACATTAACCCACTAGGATTGTCACATTAGCTTCTGAATGTTTAGTTCCAAATTAGCCATATACTTTCTATTTAATTGAATTTAAAATATATTACTTATACGTACCATATGACATGTACTTAAATAATTACTCTGAAGTGTGCAATAAAATAAAAACATTTTGATTTTGTTGTTTGCAAAGTAATGGAATTAAATATCACTCACTACGTCACACACTTGTTGTTATGAATTTTAAATATGTATTGAATATGAGCATTATGCAAGTGAATAGTTTTGTCAGTTGGTTCAAATAACACTATGCCAGAAAATGAAAAGAAATGAAATACACCCAACTAATGGCATGGCAATGGTGTGTAGATTGAGAGTTTTGTTGAGTAGAACTCAAAAATAGTTTTTATTTTTCTTGAACCCTTCAAACTTGTTTAATTTGACAAAAACCGTTTTTCAGACTTTCTGCACAAATTTTTTGATTACACAAACATTTCTGAACCGATGTCCAATATTTAGACCTTATTAGAAAGGAGAGTGATGAGCCTTTACAAAATATACATACATATACACCACATTATTTGACTCAACATGCTATGAGGTTTGATAAGGTAAACTTGACATATACGAATTTTTTTCATATTTTTTCAATTTTGTCCGTTCATAGTAGCATAGTTTAATTAAAAAATATGAAATAAGTGATGACATTCTGAAAGTGCATTATCTTGTGAAGAGACTGAGACTTTGTTTGATCAAATCGGACAAAAATTAGCAGTTATTTTTAAAGGAGTCTTACAGTTATATTTTACGAGTTATATTTTTCATATGCTCGTAGATATTTTTTCAAACGAACTTTTAGCTCAAAAATTTTCAGAATTTTTGATGGATCTTGATTTTTCATCGAAAAATGTGCCAATTTCACGTTTAAGCGACCACCAAAAGTTGCCTAATGTTTGCGCAAAGAGAAATAATAACATTTGCAAAAAACATTAATGTTGGCAGACTTCTGGTCGCTCAAACGTGAAATTGACACATTTTCTGATAAATAATCAAGACCCATCAAAACTTTTGAAAACTTTTGAACTAGAAGTTCATTTGATAAGATGACATATATAAAAAAATATAATACGACTGTTATACTATTTAAATAATAACTACGGTCATTTTTGATCCGATTTGAACAAACGAAGTGTCAAACTCACAAAATAAGGCGCTTTCAGAATGTCATCACTTATTTTTTCTTTTTTTATTAAATTTTGCAATTAAGAATAACTAAACTTGAGAAAATTAGAAAAAAATCACATTTTCCAAGTTTACCCGATTAAAACTCATAACATATAAGTTTGATCAAAATATTTATGTATCATATGTCTCCTTTTTAAAAAACTTTGTATTTTGAAAATAGGTTAAAAATATTTGGGTAATCAATAATTTTGTGTGAAAAGATCAAAAAATACCGTTTTTGTCAAATAAAGAAGTTTGGAGGGTTCGAGAAATATAAAAATTTTTTTTCGAGTTCTACTCAACAAAAGTCACAAAACTATGTCATTAGCTGGGTGCATTTTGACTGTCGCACCGTGTTATTTGTGTTACATTTCCAGAGAATAAATATTTGAACGTAGTTTGCTTTCACATTGTTCACTGAAGGATTTCGTTCTAGCTAGTCCTAACTGAATAGCACTCGAAGAGCTTTCCGCATCGAAATTTATCCAAACCTCATTCCGAGCCATGATTCCTATCCATGTAATATTTTGAGTGATTAACACTTTCCTGACTTCTCCCACTTTGAAATAGTTTGCTACATTTTGTAGTCAAGTAGACCTGTTTCCTTTTCGGTTTTACTCTAAGATTGTTTATAATTTACATGCGCTTTCAATTTTAACAAAAAATTTAATAAACAACTTTGATTGCAGTATTTAAAATGTCAAAATAGCTAGGCTTAGAATCGGACGAATTTGAATTTTCATCGGCAAAAGAAAGAACAGCTTTTTAAAAAGATTTACAAAATGTTATAGGTTTACGAGTCACTTCCGATTAAATGCCAATGACGGACTTTGCTGGGAATACACCGAATGTATACAACTTATAGAAACATTGAAGAGTTGGAGTGAACTTAAATTATTGTACAATATTGTACATCTAACCATATATTTACGTAAGACTTTAAGGGATTTTACAATGGAATCAAATAAAAACTTTTAAATGCTTTTGACGCCGAACAAAGTCAAAACAAACATCTCGGAGAAATAGTAGTTTGCTTAACGATGCTCTAACTATTTTTTCTCTTCGTTTTGAAATTACTCAATAATTTAAAATATTCATTTGATTTTTATTTAAATATACCGTACAGTTCTATCAAAAATATAAGCAAACATTCTTTTCTGTATTTAAAAAATTGGTTTAACAAAGGGAATTTGTTTCTTTACATAAAATCACTCCTGATTAGGAATTTCCATATTAATATTAATGTCACATAAGGTTTAGAATCCTTTATTTTCAAGAAATTAATAACCTTGAAAAGCACAGCTAAAATAACATCCTTCCCATTAAATGCCCATCATTTTGTTCCGTAATCTGTTGCCAATTTATAGCCCATCCATTCATAAGCCCGTCTGATAAAGCTAATCTTTTATTTCCGACCTGCTGGAAAGCAATTAATCTCTGCCCGTACTCGGAAGGATATCAGTAACTATGCTTAGTACATTCTTTCCTGCTGGCGTAATTAAAACTGTTCTTACGGATCGCAACATTTTATGCGATGATGGTATTCTAGCATTTTTTCTGAAGCAGTTCATTGTCTACAGGTTGCTAATGTAGCGCTTTTTTATTGACTGTAACTTTGCAATTTTCATAATTTTTAAATGCGGCTTAAAGATACCACCGTGTCACAAATCGCAACCTATTGGCAATTTTTTATATTGCTTCCGGTGTTCTTTACAACCAAATTTAGCAATTAAGCCATTGAGTCAGAGAATAGCCTCGTCATTAGTGGATGGGTTTATGCATTGTTAAATATCAAAGTGAGAATTTTTTCCATATGACACGAATATTTTTTTTATAATTGGGGCGCACATTTTTTAGATCAAATATATCTTATTTTCACCAGAAATTAATTTTGTCTTTGTTCTCCTACAATAAGCCAGACAGTTGTCACCAGTACTTGATGTTAATAAATGGCATTCTTGGATGTTTGTTTTACCTTTATCTTTAGCTTTTGGTTTCATCACTTGAAGGTCTACTGCCCCTCTTTATAAAGCTTCAGATTGTCGAGTGTATTTGTTTTTTAACTTTTCTTTCTTCTTTTAACGTTGTTTTTCACACGTTTCTAATTTTGTTTCTCTGGTTTATTTAAATTATACCAACCCAATTTCTTTTTGATGTTTTGTTGTGACTCACTATTAGACCATGAGTTAGAAAGAAGCATTTTTTGTATCCATTCATCAAAACTTAAATAATTAGAAAAGATTTAGCCGTAGCGCTTTATTAAATTTTATATTAAAATGTGTGTTACCTACACTTTTATGTATTTTGTTGCTATTCCAACAGCATTATGTTTAAAGCACAGGTAAACACCTCTCCGTTTTTTATTATTAACCGAAGTGATAGACCTTTTTACATGCAACAACGAAAGCCAATGAGTTGATTTAAAAACAGGAACGCAAAAAATAACATCGGAATACTCGGGCATTTCCGATAATACCCTCGCCTAGCAAGCATTCCTACAAAATGATTAAACATGAAATCACTTTCCAAATTACCACATTTCTATTTGTTTATGAACGCATCGAACCAAAAGAAAACTTCATTGCTGAAAGTAATCTTTGATGAGAACATGTTCCTCACATATCACGATTTTTGGTAATAAATGATCAAATCAATGATTTGAAAGCTTTTGAAGCCGCCGTAGACAAGTTGATAGTGTGATGACTTATTAGACGTGAGGCCATGGTTCAAATTCCATATCAGACAACTTCAAAAATACGAAATAGAAAAAATATTTGTTCTACCGACTGCCTCTCAGCAGATTTCTGCACAAAAACTCTGGAAGTAAATAAAATTGTCATGTTTAATCTGTCGTCAGCTGTCGATTTTAAACTGTAGGTTGCGCCACTTTTGTTTGAGATTAACACACACAACATAACTGGTGTGAGAAGCTAGGTTGTAATTCTAAGTGAAAGGTTGTAATAGCCAATTATGTATTTATGTATGTACGTATAAATAAAATAAATAAATAAATAATTTGGAAGCTTTTGTCGTTTGTTACTCTATATATTGTTACGTTTTTCCCTTTTAAAAGCGTTTGAACCGTGAATTGCAAATAAAAATAAAAATAAATTTGTGCTTAGTTTTAAATAAATTCTTTATTGTTCGCATAATACTGTGCACAACTTGATGTAAACAAAAACAATTGCATTGTTTGTTATTCCTCTTTGCAATGTTTTGTGTAAACAATAACAACTACTAGATAGTTTGTTCGATAGATCTTTATAACGGAGATATTCAAACCACGATTGCTTTCTTTAAACATCGCGTCGTCACACAAGACTGACTAAATTTTTACTGACGCCGTTGCTTACTTTGGATGGATGCTCATGAAGGCGAATGGCTTCGCCTTCTCGAAATCTCTATAAATATAAACATGTTGTTTACATTATTGTTGTTTGTGTATTTTGTTTACGTTTGTTCTTGCAGTGTTGTTGTTGTATTTTTGTTTACTTATTATCACTTTTTTTTTTATACTGGTGTTTTGTTCGTATATTTTTGTTTCATGTAAACAAGTTCATTATTTTTGTTTTTGTAGCTTTCGTTTAGAATTTAAAAGATGTGAAAGCAAAACACCATTTCCATTTTCGTAACAATATAGTGAAACTGCCATCGCTTTTGCTGTATTTTGGCATTGCCTTATGTCACGATATCCTTTTTGGCTGAAAGAATTTATTCTTAAGATTCAAAAAGCAAAAAATCAGCCGTTAAGCATCACTTGGTCTCTGATACAAAAAATGTTGATGAAAATACGCTCACATGTCAAAAATTTTGATAATAAAATTGAATGTAGCTTTATACGTTTGTTACTCTTTACATGGAGAAATGGCAAAATCATCCAGGAAGCCCTCTTGCTTTTCAGAGATGATGATATTAGCAGTGAACATCATAGGATTTCCTCACGATTGAGCCCAATACTACAAGTCAATTATTTTTACAAACGACGTTATTTCAAGGCAACAGCAATCATCAGCAGACCTATCATCTTCGGAACTGCTATAGAAGTATAATAACTTGATTATCGGATAAACTTGATTAATCAGGAAAAAATAGGGGTTTGGTTGACCTGGTAAAAGTCTGTTTAAATTTAAATATTCTGTTTAAAACAGAAATATAACGCTTCAGTTATTGCGAGCCTTAATCTTAATACTTTAATGGGTTTATAATTTAAAATTTAACACTGTAGGTCTTATTTATTTACTGATATGTTATATTGAACGTTGCAAATAACTTACATTAATTCTACAATACCATACCATACACATACTCGGAGGGCATTCTCTCCAGGCAATGATAGATGATGGCAGCACCATTATCCTAGGACTTGCTATAGTAGACCCATCACATGCTTAGTTGGAATAATAATAGATTATAGAAACTGAACAGAATAATAATCAACCGGAACTTATGGCAACAACAGCAGCCAACCGAATAATATGGCAAAAGCTTTGTGGAAGCCATATGCTCCTAAGAGGTGTAATGGAAAAAAATCATACAATATCAAATACATTAACATTTTCTTCAGCGCAACAATAAAACAGACAAGATAAGATATTTTCAAAATTGAATTAAAAAATATCAAGTAAATAATGTTGAGGTCACCAGCAATAAAATTTTCATAAAGACATTGAAAAAGTAGATGCTATTTAACCCTGGACGGTTACTCTTCATTTTGTACATTCTGTACATTCGTTGAATCGACGAACTCTTTAACACTATATAGTTACTGTTCGTCGAATCAACGAAGCTCTTTTACTTTTTATCATATAACTCTTTTATGTTTCACCAAATTTCGCTCTTTTTATCAACAAGATTAGCTGATAACGAAAGCTTGCAGTGAGTATTGGTACTCATTGGTCCTGTCCATGCACACATGCTTATATCTGCATCTTGTTAACTTTATTTCAGCTGTTTTCAGATTTCTTCTATCTACCAAAACAATTGACTCATAGGTCACTATTAGTCTGACCATCATAGTATACATCCGGTGAATAACACTGTATAGCATTATGGCATGACTGGCCTTTACTGAGATGTTCTGCATATAAAAGCCCTCAACATTAGGTTATTATCCAGTGTTATGATACGATATTTGACCTTCATTTACCAGGGTATTATTTCACCCAAGAGCCGAATATTCTTCCATTTTCCATTCCATTTTCTTTTTCTTCTAAACGGTACTATTGTGGTCTTGCTCGAGTTTATCAATAGGCTCACAGTCATGTACCAACAACTTACAATCTTAAGACCTCTTTCAATAATAATGTCGCATAGCATACATACATAATTGGTCATTACAATCCTTCAGTCAAGACTACGACCTAACTTCTCACACCGCTCATGCTGTGTGTGTTAATTTTATACATGAGTTTCGGGACCTACAGTTTAATGCCGCTTTCGAACGACTTATTTTTGAGAAACTTCTTCTTTGGCAGAAATCCGCTAAGAAGTCGACAAGAAATATTTTTCGTATTGGCTGTCAATGTATGTCTCAAATAATTTTGTTAAGAGTTAATCCCTAACAATGCTCGACATTAGTAATGATAGGACACCACCCTATGGAAGTCCTCTAGTTGTGTCGACCCTTTTATCTCGTATATGTATGGAACCTCTGTCATCCATCTGAATACCTCTTCTATGCAATGGCCTCTTTACGATTTACGATAGGATTATTGAATGCTTAATTCTAAGTTAATTTTAAAATTAGATTTCTTTAAAGGCGAAAAGTAAAAGGATAAAAGCTTTGCGGAGAAAATAACAAATACATACATCTGAAAACGTGACTCTTATGTTTTGTTTTCTGACACCATTTAACCACCTTTGGTTTTCATTTACAGGCACATACTCAATCAGATGTACTTTATACTGTTCATTTAAGAAAATTTAACGGTAGTTTCTTATGATTACATTATGTGCTCAAGTTTCTTCCATTTATTCAAACATTCATCACTCATTTAGACATTCACTCCTTATGCCATTTGCTCATTTATTTATTATTCTTAAGAAACGACTTTCAGTTGAAAGTACTGACATGAATTATCTTTTCTTTATTTTCATATATTTTCCCCTCAACGTTCATATCAACGTAAATCAACAACTGCGACAATAATAACAAACACGAAAAAGAAAGTGTCATGAATGCGTCGAAAAGGCGACGAACCGGCACTTATTACATTTGGTCACATATAGCGGTGATTCAAGATACTCGTTAGAGTTTGAAGAACCAAACGATTGGAAACTTTGAATCCAATAAGCTAACGAACGCGACGAGGGTCCTTATGAGTACCAAGTTTCATCACATCCGCCTTTGGTGTTGTTAGTTTACTTAACTGTAATTGATTAGTTTCTCTATTGATAAACACAAAATTATACATATCTTCACATGTACATATTCACATACCGGGCGATAAGGAGTACTGCGCTATCATCACCCTGGACGTCAAGAACGCATTCAACTCTGCGGATTGGGATGCCACTTTAACAGCCCTAGATGGAAAGGATGTACCGAACTACTTGTTGGAACTTATTAAGGACTACTTTAAGGATAGAGTGCTCTTATATGACACAGATGATGGCAGGAAGACATATGCGGTATCGGCGGGGGTCCCGCAAGGTTCCGTGCTGGGCCCAATACTATGGAATGTCATGTATGATGGTGTACTGGGGCTTAGATTCCCTAGAGGTACACAGATCATTGGTTTTGCGGACGATATTGCCCTGGTGATAAGGGGAAAACATTTAGATGAATTAGTGAGAACATGTAACACTACGGTTGGTATGGTCAGGAACTGGATCACGGGAATAGGTCTCAAACTTGCTGATCACAAGACGGATGTACTACTTGTAAGCAGTAGGAAGAAGATGGAATTTATTACAATAACAGTAGGCGACCAGCGCATAACATCAAAGCAGGCGATTAAATATCTGGGAGTAATGATTGATAACAGGCTCACGTTTAGGGAACACCTGATGTACGTCGGTGGAAAGTGTGCGGCGACATCATGTGCACTTGCCCGATTAATGCCTAACCTTGGAGGCCCAAAACAGGAGAGGAGGCGGTTACTGATGAAGGTAGTGACTTCGATCGCTATATATGCGGCCCCTATATGGGCCGGGGCCATGGATAAGAGGACCTATAGAGCAGGTATAGAAACGGCCTACAGGAGATCAGCTCTCAGGGTGATTTCTGCCTATCGCACGGTGTCTACTGATGCAGCATTGGTGATTGCGGGGATGATGCCCCTAAGGCTAGTAGTGGATGTAGAGAGGAGGAAACATGACACAAGGAGGGGAATGGATCTCCCCAGTCCTGTTCAGTTAGTGGATGACGCTATGCATAGATGGCAGCATGACTGGGTCAATTCAACCAAAGGAAGGTGGACCCACAGACTCATACCGAGCATAGGCGAATGGACCAAAAGGAGACACGGTCAGGTGAACTTCTACCTGACACAGTTACTAACTGGCCATGGATGTTATAGAGCATATCTCTATAAGTATGGTCATGATGTAGACGAGGCATGCCCAGAATGTCCCAATGTAAGGGAGACGGCGGAGCACGTTTTCTTTACTTGCCCGCGATATGCTGTTCAACGAAATTGCCTGGAGAGGACAGTAGGATTCCAGGTAACGCCCGATAACATAGTTAACCTGATGTTAACCTCATGTGACAATTGGAACGCAGTATGTGTTTTCGCAAGGAAGGTGTTGACGCAGCAAAGATTGGCTGAGAGAGCAAGGTCAGCAGAATTTGAAGGCAGCACTCGCTGAATCTCCACCCCCCCGAAGTAATACTTGATTGTGGTCCCGGGGGGGGCAAATGGTTGAAAGTGTGACGAACTAGGTTGGGTTTAGTACGTATGCGTTTAGCAAGCCGAGGGTAAGTCTTGCGGCGAATCGTGCACATTGGTAGGCCGGGCTACCAATGTCTTTCGAAGATTCCCAACCTTTAGCTCGTAAAGCTATAAAAAAAAAAAAAAACATATTCACATACCCATTAACTCTTGTATCATCTTCTAACTTGATTCAATTCATTCTTCCTGTCGAAAGTGTTTGTTGTTCTTACAATTGAGGCACACACACAGGCATTCATACACAAAATTGGTAATACCGACAAATGAACGTAAATAAAGTTTACTGATTCTGTCTAGATGGTAGTTAAGGAGGCTGCTGTCGGCCAACCGAATCCTTAGGTCACGGAATACTCTAATGAATTTCGTGTAGTTCTTGTCTCCCATAAATCTAACCGTGGCATCCAAATCTTTGGTGTTCACAACCATGTCTAGCATACTTAAATCCAAAAAAGTTTCCAGCACCGCTATAAGACAGGTTCTCACTGCCCCTGTTGCGCCAACACATGCTAGTTTCTGTATCTCGTCCAACTTCGTTTGAGCTGCTTACGGATTTATTCTATCTACACAGATAAGTGCCCCATAGACCACTATTGACCTGACCATCATATCGGATGCATAATTCCTGGATTACATCCCCAAGTATTCCCTGCAACCCGTCTGCATGCCATTATAACATGTCTGCCGTTTCTATATGAGCCCATTTACTATTGAGTGCTGTTCCTAAATATTTTACCCTCATTTTCTGTGATATTATCTCATCCTGGAGTCGAATATTCTTCCATTTAGGAGATTTTCTTCTTCTTTGGGTCATTGTCTTGCACCAACGACTTAGTCTTTTCAAATTTATATTTAGTAGTCAGGAGTTCATCTACCATCAGGTTCCACATTAATGGTGAAAGGCCACCACCCTGTGGTCATCCCCTAGCTGTGTTGATCCTTATGCTTTCGTTTCATGAGGACTTCCGAATGTTCTCACTAAATCTACTAAAGCTGATGGAACAGATCTGCCTGCTCTATAAGCGTATAAACTTATTCTAAATTAAACTCAATAGGATAGGAGGTATCTGAGGAGGAGTCGATAGAGAAGATATATTCGCCACTACATGAATACTTTTCCAAATTGTAAAAAGCAGCATTGAATTCTACAATCTGAAGGTGGTCCAATATACCTGGTTGCTGAATTTCAAAACAGCTGTGTCTAGCAGTGGACAGGGAAACTACTTGAGTTCGACATGAAAACGGTTCGCAGGAATTCTAATGGGACACTGAGCTATTTGCAGTTTCGCTGACAAGCTATGATTATTGCAGAAGCTGCCATGATATAGAGAAAACGGTTTTCCCTGCACTAGGGAAACTGGCCGGATTCATCCGGAGCACGTTGTGGAACAAACCTACCACAAACGGATCACGATAAGGAGGCTTATTTCACACTGGGTAACACAATGAGCAATACGGCCACCGAATGAAGCAGCCTGTGAACGGCAAACTACCCGCTAACCTAACCCAAAATAAACTGCTTATTAATTGCTTATTCATTGGAAATAGAAAATAAAAATTCGCTTCATCGTAGAACAACCCATACGTTTAACTCAAGTTTGCACACAGTGTGTTATGCATGTGCGTTTGTATGTGTTTTACATGCAATATCGTATACAATCAATCATGTTGAACCATAGCAGTCTTAAACTTACACAGCTTGCTACACATCGTACATTCATAACATATCCTACAGGCTTCTTACTCATGTTTTAATCATTATTTTCATCATCGTCATTATGAAAGTCCGGATATAAAATCAGCAAAAAAAAAAGATTGATTTTATTTTAATTATTTGAGTTTGAAAGAGAAAACGGAAATAACCCGCATAAACTAAATTTTACACGTTTTATGAATTGCACAAATTTTCGCTCTCCAACTTCTCTTAACAGCAGAATTCATGCAGATTTACCATTATGTTTGTTTTTATCATATTTTTCTTCTTCGTAGATCAGTTTAAAACGTGTTTCTTGCGAATCAGAGCGGGTTACAATTATATTTAAAATTTTTTTTTGATTTTTGCATAAAAATGAAGAAAATATCTGCAGAAATTGAGAATAGTGTTGTGTGCCTGACCGAGAAGGGTTTTTTCACGTAGCATTTCCAAGAGGTATTAGTATTAGTCAATCGGCGGTAATCGGAGCTCAGAAGAGACGAAATGTGACGCCCAAATCGCAAGTCAGAAGTCGCAAAAAATTATTAACGGACTCAGATGCTCGACTAATGATATCCGAAATGAGAAAAAACAAGCTGTTAACACCAAAGAGTGCTTCTCTGGCTATTAACAAAAACTTATGCTAATGGACTGCTAGAAGATCGCTCCATGACATCGGATATACTTCAATTGCTAAAAAAGAAGCCTGCATTGTCCGATACGAATCTTAAAGCGCGCTTGAAATTTGCGAAGGTGAACAGAAATTGGAAATTGATGATTGGAAACGTGTTATCTGGTTTGATGAGTCCAAATTTAACCGTTTTCAGTCAGATGGAAAGCAGTACTGCTGGCGCAAACCAGGAGAACGTGTTCAAAGACACCATGTGAAGCAAACTGTTAAACATGGCGGCGGAAATATAATGGTTTGAGGATGCTTTACATGGTGGCATGTTGGCCCTCTGCATTTAGTAAATGGTATCATGCGAAAAGAGGACTATCTATAGATTCTACAAACCCATCTTGCCAATTTTATGGATGGTGATCAGAAGCACACAGCAAACATTGTAAAGGAATGGATTGGGAAACAGAATTTTCAATTGATATAATGACCGATTGAAAATCTTTGGTTAATCGTGAAAAGCCGGCTCCGGCAGTATGAAGCAGCCCCAACAACCATTGACAAATTTTGCGATCGTGTAATAGCGGAATGGAATCGAATTCCCAACACGTAAATCAAGTTATTTCTAATAAGGATCTATGGACCAAATATTATAATTGGGTTAGTTATAAAATTTAAACGTGCAAAATTGAGTTTTTACCTTTTTAAAAACGTTTAAAATATTAGTTCGTTGATTGCAAACAAAATAACCACAAATATGTGTTTAGTTTTAATTAAACACCGTTTACAACTTGATGAATACAACAATAATTTGCTTTATTCATTATTCTTCTTTACACTTCTGTTCGCGTATCCACTAACAAATGTTCGGTAGATCTTTACAACGACGATCTTCAAACCAAGACTGTTTTCTTCACACGCAAAGCATCTTCACACAAGACTGACTGAATTCTTACTACTCGCTGCCTACTTTGTTTTGCTTTTTATATGCTCACGTATTCAGTCTAATGAAGGTTCTTGAATTCGAACGTTCGGGGTTTTGCCTTTTCGATAACTCTATCGCGACTTCATTGTTGTTTGTGTATTTTGTTCACATTGCTTGTCGTTGAGTTCTCGCTTATTTGTCTATCCCCTTTTATTTCATACTGATGTTGTTGGTTTTCTTGTCACAAGTTCGTTGTATTTGTTTGTGTAGCTTTTGCCCATTTTAACGTTAAACTATGTGCACCGTTTCCATTTTCGTAACAGCATTTTATTTAGGGCCATTATTACAACTTGCCGTTAACTAAACAGAGGATTTTAACTGACAGATAAATTGTTTTTCGTTATTATGAGTATCCAATAAGAGAGAAGTGATCGTTAAGCTGAAGGGAGTATCATCCTACATTTAACGCTTAAAGGTCACTTTATGTTTGAACTTGCCATATTGTATATTATTTTCATTATGGCAACTTCAAATTCAAACAAAGTGAGCATATACAACAAAAAAACGAAGCCCGCGGTTGCCACTGCGTTAAAAAAATACTTGTATAATTGAGCAGTTTTATCGACATTGCTCCGGCACTGAATATTTTTGAAAAATTTTATCTGTAAGTTGTAATAACGAAAATAAATTAAAGGCAACTTTACAGTTCCCTTTAACTAAAGGTACCTTTATATAAACCCAAGTTTAAAGGCAAATTGTAATAATGGCCCTTAAACTTTTAAATCTTAAATCAAAGATTACTTGTTAAACATTTTCATTTAGAATTGCATCAATTGAATTTAATTCCCTCCGTTTCGAAAAACCATCAACACCAATAACTTTTTGTTTAATTTGATTTTCTTTTTATGACCCTTTAAGCGAATGCCAAGAACCCTTTTTCGCCATCATTTTTAGTTCTGTTTCTTCGGCCTCTGCTCGTTGTGGCGTGATGTACCATCCTTTGATGAAAGAGTAAATTTGCAAAAAAAAAAAAAAAAAGGAAGAGGAAATGAAAAAAGAGTTTAAAAAATATTCAATTTCTTTTTTTAGAAATATTCCTTTGAAAATGTTCCCTTTGGTAAATGAACGAATGAATACAAACTAATAACAATCACATAAAAAGAAATTCAAATGAGAAATACATAGAGTCCGTACATTCAGAGTCCGTCTAGGCCTTTTCGTTCAAAACGGCAGAATCTCTAGAGTTCAGTTCAGTTCTTTGTAAAACTTCGTGTATGCCTTTAAATTTTAGAGGGCATAACATGGTTGGCTTTTCATTTAAGCAGCCTTGTTTCGATGGAGATTGCTTTGGCCTGAATTCTGAAATTTGGTCATCAAAAATTAGACAAACTTCATATAAGAAAAATGGTTTTTTTGTTTTCGGTCTACTTGTTCTACTTTTTTACTGCATATATGTATGTAGAACATGTTCTTTATTTGCAACGTTTCTGTGTTGAAATGAACTAGGGCGAATAGAAGAAAACACATTAATTTAAGGCTTTTCGTATAACATACCCTTAAAGCCTCAAAAATGTTTCGTTTCTTAACTGCTCATAGTTCACATGCTTAACAATTTCAATTTATCTGTTGGTTTGATAGGGAATTTCTATCTTTCAGAAAAATGGCATTCATTGCGAATTGTTTTTAGTACGTACTTTTATAGTCTATGTACGATAGAGTATACATGCATAGAAAAGTGAAACAAGCAACGTAATGATATGTATTACACTCGAAGAAATTGGAAGTAACGGATGAAACAAATCTTTGCAAAAACAATTTTACATTTACTCTACAACTCGATCAGCCGGAATATACCAACATATCGTAAACATCAGTCGCTAAATACTTGAAGTTGCCAGCCTATAGGAATATGATCTGAACACATGTGTCACTTAACAACCACACCGAATGGATCGAATGGATGCCGTTTTGATTAACTCCTAAATTGGAACGAAAACTAACCATTTCTGGAGCGTATAGTAACAGGCAATGATATGTGAATCTCTCTTTATGAAGTTTCGCTGTTTCACTGAAGTCGTTGTAGCCTAGTAGGTATTGTGTTGGCTTATGACACATAAGGCCTCGGTTCAAAATCTAGGTCAGACATCAAAACAAAATATGAAAAAATATTTCTTCGACGAATTCCTCGCAGCAGATTTCTGATAAAATTCTGAGAGTAAATAAAACTGACATGAAAAGTTTCTCAGAAATCTGTCGTTCGGAGTCCACTTTAAACTGTTGGTCCCGCCACTCATGTATAAAATTAACACACACAACATGAGTTGCGTGAGAAGATAGGCTGTAATCCTGACTGAAGCGTTGGTTGTAATTGCCAATTATGTATGTATGTAAGGTGAAGTTTTGCATTGGCAAAGGTAGCGCTGATACATAATAAAGGTAATGTTATGAATTTGTTCTTGGAGTCTCCGTAGTCAAGTAGATAGTGTGTTGGCTTATTAGACCTGAGTTCAGGAGTTAGGTAGGTTGGTAGGTAGAAGTGGCTGTTCCCCCAATGGAGTCATGAGCGGACACACTTAGGCCGCACACAGGGCCCTTTGTGATACCACAGTTCCTCATTTTCCCCTATTCTAGGAACCATTCGGAGCTTCCGATGAAGCGACTCCGGCTGCCAATATCCATACATGACAGTTCATCCATATCCTCCATGTACTAGGCACCCAGGTACCTCTTTCTCCAGTGCACAATAGGTGAAGAACAGTCTTATCTTCCTCTTTATCTCCACAGCTTCTGCAGAAATCATTTGTAAGGTGTCCAGGACCAATCTCTCGTGCTTTCCTGTAATGTAATGCCCTGTAATAACCCTGATAACATTGCTGAGCCTACCTCTTTGGAGTTTAACCAGAGTCGCCGTGCGCCTCCTATCCGGCCCGGATCTTTTGCGCCGCTCTGCCCTTATCCGAAGTTGCCCACATTCTGTTGACGAGATCTACGGTTGCATTTTAAATTATAAGTTTGCAGGTCCCCAAAGGGATCCCCAATGTAGAGAATTCATCAGAGATTTCGATGGTCGTGCCCCTTCTGGCCAGTTCATCCGCTCTGCAGTTGCCAGGAATATAATTATGTCCCGGTACCCATGTGATACAAACATCATATCGGTTCGCCACCTCATTGAGATATCTGCGACAATCGGAGTCCAATGCCTTGATAGCTGCTTGTCTATCGAAAAGTATAATGATTTTCCGTCCGTGAACATTTTTGTCCACAGTAATTTTTACCGCAGCCTGAATAGCTGACACCTCCGCCTGAAAAACGCTGCAGTGATTTGGTATCCTTATAGACTTGGATATTCCGATTGATTCCGAATAGATGCCAATTCCAACGGCTCCTTCCAGTTTGGAGCCATCGGTGTAAATTTGTGCGGAGTCCCTTGGGAGGTTCACTTACAACAAAATGTAAAAAGAAACATAATAAAATAATGGTACTTTTTCTTGGTATTACAGGGTACATAGAAGAATAAAGAATATCATTTTTGATATTACAGGATTGTAAATATTATCACAACTAAGTCAGTCATATGTCGTGTCTTAAATTCGTGGCCACCACTGTATATGTTTCTCTTCATTTAACACACACTTACTCGTACATGAAATTCCTTTTTTTACATCGTTAACAATTATTTGTCGTTACGTTTAAATTGTTTGCTTATATTCATTTCCACTTACATCAACACATCAACACCGAACCACACCTCACCTCTCGTAAATTTAACACAACCACAGACTTCACTTACACACGTACATTGGAAACCAACACTAGCACTTTTAACCGCATACGCATTATTTTTTATTACGTACATATATATGCTCCACTTGTATTTATAGTTCCTCATGTGGAGATACTTGACAAATGTGGTTTAGCTACACTAGAGAAGTATTAAAAAGCTGGCAGTAATATTGAACTGCAATGTGTCATATCGAAAATTCCTCAACAAACATGGTATATAACTTGGCGACACAATACGCGCTTACTATACTATGACACCAGTCGCGGTGGCATTAGGTGAGTACAAACGTGACTAATCCTTCATGTATGCAACCACATTTAGACGTATCCATAGTTTTACAAATACCATCATAGTAAAACCAGCAGCTTATCTAATACTTCTTTAGCACGACCCTTACCACACGTGAATATACATACAGTTGTAGATTAGATTTTATGTTTTTTCACAGTATGTAGAGAGAAAAACAAATCTTGTCAAAAACAAAAATTAGAAGATTGCAAAAGAGTTGCACTATGGAAGTACAAATGAAGACATTCAAAGAGACACCTAACAGAGGGAAAAACTACGTATGTAACTAAATTGTCAAACTGGTGAATTAAGTTTTCGAAGCATAATGAATGAATAGAGGTATTCTATTTGATTGAGCACTTTTTAACGATCTAGTTATACTTATTAGATGTCACAGAAAAAGCACAATCCCTGCCATAGTACATAAGACAGTAACATACCAAGAATCTTATCTTATTTATCTTATTGGTAATGGTAAGCATGTGAATGTAAGCGTTAAAAACACCTTAAGACTGTAAACGATACTAGGACATCCAAATCTTTACTTCTGTTTTGTTAGAATATGACAAACTAATTAGACTGAAAGCCATAGTATTTGTATTCAGTCCTTTAAATTTAAGAGTATGTATGCTTGTGAATACTGAAACACTTATTACAAGAGATTAACGCGCTTCAGGTATTTCCAATCATTGTATCATTGAGGAACGTAGAAAACATTTTGCCCTTAGAACATTTCCAATATACAACTATGTGAGCAGACACGGCAGTGCTCAACCCCGTACAATAAGAACTCGAAATCAAATTCTCAAGGTAACTTGATGTCTTTAGAGCTATCTGGAGACATCAACAAGAGTTAAAAATGTTTAAAACCGGCCTTATCTGGAAAGAAGTCATATACCGTGCTGTACAAGAAATGTTCTTCTATCAAAAATCGGTTCCATAAAAGCAAAAGCTAATGTTTGTCTCAATGCAGAATCGTCGAAATTGATGTGAATAGCAGTCAAAAACATTTTAAGAGCTCACAACGCACGCTGAAAGAAGCACTGTTTAATGTGTTTAATGAGCCCACAGCATCATTGGACTATACTTTGTCAAGAACGATGAAAGTCAGAGTGTTATAGTCAGAGACCCTGGGTACCTTGAAAGACGCACTGTTTAGTGTGGCTAGTTGGCCGACAGCTTCATTGGACCGTACTTCAAGCAGAACGATAAAAATCGTAGGATTATAGTCAGTCTAGTTAGGTACAGTGTGATGAATTCCAAAGAATCCTGAAACACGCACTGTTTATTGCGGTTAGTGGGCACGACGGCGTCATTGAAACGTACATAACATAATTGGTCATTACAACCCTTCAGTCAGGATTACGGCCTAGCTTCTCATACCACTCCTATTGCGTGTGTTAATTTCATACATGAGTGGCGGCACCTACAGTTTAAAGTCGACTCCGAACGCCAAACTGTTAAGAAAGTGTTCATGGCAATTTTATTTACTCTCAGAGTTTTTGCCAGAAATCGGCTGAGAGGCAGTCGCCGAAGAAACTTTTTTTTTATTTTCTTTTTGATGTCTGACTTGAGATTTGAACCGTGGCCGTACTTCTAATAAGCAGACTCACTACCTACTAGACTACGCGCGGCTACGTCATTGAAACGTATTTTTTTAAAAAAGATGAAAGTCGTAACGTTACAGTCTGTGGTGCAAGTTACCAGCAGTTCACTTTTGCTTCCAAAAATGAAAAAATTAGACTTGGTTGACATGTGGAAGAAACAGGGCTATGGTGCATGAACTACCAGTTTCATACAATATGACCCCATTCGACTATTTGTGTGGGAATGAGGGAAGTGTCTCCTCTCCAGGAACAAACCTATTCCTGAAGAACAATATTTCAGCAGCCATGGTTAAAATAGCGTACATAATACTGTAAAAAATACCTCCAAATTAATATTTCACACAAATTGTCGGCGTTAAAAAACTAACGCGTTATATATACCTGTTCCCAATCTAATATTATCGCACTATATTGATCAGTTCTCTTCACTAAAATCATGAATACGTTATAATTCTTAGTTAGTGAATACGAAGCAATTTTAAGAGCCGTTTCTCGCTGCTATTACAACTCTTTGTAGATAGTGTCATAATATAGTTCCATTTTCCAGCAAATTGGCCCATTTTATGCCAAATCTTGTACGTACATAATCAACTAAACTCCAAGCAGAACTCAAAGAACTTTGTACTTCGCCTTTGTTAAATAACATATCTTCTCGTACTCGTTAATATCTCTCGTCTTCTTGGTGAAGATAACACTTTCAATGGTAAAATTGAATTGTAAAATTTATGGGGTTTGAACGAGTAAACAATGCCTCTCCCTAACAAACAAACCATATGACGACGCTTAACTTTTGGTTTTGAAATCCTGTTAAAAACAAAAATTCGAAAGAAAAAACGACGGAAACTAACGAGTAAAACCAAAACTTTTACTTGCAGATGATCACTTAAAATTTTTGAATTACAAAGTTTTTTTTGTGTGCCTTTCTTTTTTAACTTAAAATTTAATTTAAGAAGCATGCCAGATGCCCCTGTAGGGATATATGATGACTTGAAATAGGTTAGGTTAGGTGATGACTTTGAATAACTAACAAAATAAATCATAACAATTGTAATGAATTTATTGATTTAGAAATCATTTTTTGCTAAAGGTTAGGGAAACATCTTTTATTTATTTTGGTAAACAATATGAGATTGATTTAAAAATGAAACTGAAAATATTTTTTTTCTTTTTTTGCATATTCTTTCTTGATGTATACGTCATCATCTGTCATGAGTATGGATATAAAGATTGTAGTTTTGAAATAAACACTATTGCGTATGTTATTTCTTTATTTAAATTAACAATGCATAATAACTTTATTACGTCATAAGCCAAGCAACCAACCAACCAATCATCTAAACCATGCATACATCTTCCATCAGAAATCAGCAATGAATCGTTTTTTCGCCACTCATAAGTACTCATGAAATTTTGACTATGAGTGAGTCAACAGTATTGAAATTCAGCTACTCTGATTCATTCGTACTCACTACAACATTGATTTATAAGTACACGTTGCAATGAGTATGAATTCAACGTTGACATCAAACTCATAATATTTGAAATATGTTCGATTCATACGCCTACTCATTCAGATTCATAAATTTAGAAAAATACTTATAGTACTCATAAATCGAATCACTCGAATCTTTCATCAGAATTTATAGTCTTAGTTGTTGTTGCATTTACCAAAAAAGAAGAAAGAAAAAGACAAAGACAGCAAGCAAAGCAAACACACAACCTTCTAGTGAGTATTGTAGTGTTCGTACGCGAATCATGTTTACTTTGTGATTTTTGTAAATGTTGAGTAAAGGAGAGTCGAAATCAACAACATCATGCGTATTGTTAAGTATGAATATAATGAGTACTTCAAACTTTGAATATGAGTAGTATGAGTATGTTATTAGAATAAATATGAATGCATATAAGTATCAGAAATTATGAGTATGATTCGAATGCACTCATCTATTTGAATACTCGTTGCTGATATCTGTCTGGTATCTATCCAGCTGTCTTTTAGATGAAAAAAGATGAAGGAGAAGAAAATCTTTCTTGTAACTGTCACAGGGCTGGCTATGTATATGCAACAACACCATCACCAGCAGCAGCAGCAGGTGTAACAATAAGAACAGAATGCATGGCAAACAAATAGAATTTAATGGCTATACAAATCAAACATTTGTTTATTGTAAGTTATGCATACGGCTTATACCTTCGTTTTTCCTCATTTCAATGCCTTTTATATTCTTCTTCTTTTTCTAAACAACTGTTGTTGTTGTTGTCATTGTTGTTATTGCTATTATATGTGATGATTTATGACGTCAGCAATAGTGAACATCAGTTGCAATTTACACAACTACTCGCTGACAATGTTACTTTCGTCTCTTTCTGTAATTTATTCGTTTTCGGTCTGAAAACTTCCAGTAACTTCCTTTTGATTTGTTATTGTTTTTATTATTTTCTTCTTTCTTTTGCGGTCTTTCTATAAAGTTTTATTATAGTAATTTGATGGTTGCTTATTTCTACTCTTATATTATCTCTGTTGCTTCGTAATTAATTGTTATTTTTGTGCTTTTTCTAGAATAAACATTTTCTTTTATCTTTGTCACTTAATCCCATTTCATTAGGTGCCCTGGTAAGTGCTAGTGAGTATTGTGCTAGACTATTGGCGTGAGGTTCGCAGGTTCGATTCCCACCAGAGGCTCTGGTATGTTACATTACACCGAGTATATGGCCAGAGTTACCCAGCTCGTATTTAATTAAATATAATTCGTAATTTTATTGCAATTAATAAATAAATAAATAAATACCATTTACGATAAAATTTCTAAATGGACGATTTGAATTTTAGATCTCGGACTTTGTAGGGTCATTCCAGTAAATCTTTTATTTTTTAAGAAAATTCGCATAACACTCTAATAGTATTTGAAGAGGTTACTTGGCCACTATGTAAGAGAGTTTCACTATTCTGTTCGCATTTATTCTTGCTACGCTACCCATTACGTTATGAGCTTCGACTTCTACTACAACTTCTTCAAGGTCTAAAATTGTAGTTTTTAGAGACTTGTTTACCCCAAGTGATACTCATTTGCATCCTTATAAAACTCATTTAAAGTCATAAATATAGTTACCATAAAGAGTTTCTCAATAACACGGTGCGACAGTGAAAATACATCTGTGTAACTATGTACATAGTCTAAGTTATTCACTGGGTTGAGTATAAATCAAAAATACTTATTTTATTTTTCGTGAACCCTCCAAACTTGTTTTATTTGACAAAAACCGTATTTTAGATGTTTCAACCTATTTTAAAAATTGAAAGTTTTTAAAGAGGAGAGAGATTAGTCATTAAAACGGTATACATAAACGTTTTGTTCAAACTTATATTTATGAGTTTTGATGGGATTATCTTTTAAAATATTATTTTTTTCTCATTTTTTCAAGTTTAGCTATTCTTAATTGCAAAATTTAATTACAAAATTTGAATTAAGTGGCGACATGCTGAAAGTGCATTATCTTGTGAAGAGATTGAAACTTCATTTGATAACAAAAATTACCGTAGTAATTATATGAATAGTATAACAGTCGTGTCGTATTTTTTTATATGTCACCTTATTAAATGAATTTTCAGTATGAAATGAAATTAAACTCATTTTGTTATTTGACTGGCTCAAATTTGCTGCAACAGATATTTGGAAATACGCCATTAAACGCTTTTATTGCAAACACAATTCCTCACAGAAATCATGTGTTTAACTGTGTATATTTTTCATATGAAAGATAAATAATTGATCATTCAAATAAGTAAGTTATGCTCCAAAACATTAACCCGATAAAATTGTCACACTAGCTTGTAAATGTTTAATTTCAAATTAACCGTATACTTTGTATTTAATTGAATTTAAAATATATTACTTATACGCACCATATGACATGTACTTCAAGAATTACTCTGGAAAGTATGCAATGAAATAAAATATATTTGGCTTTGTCCTTTGCAAAGTAATGGAATTAAATATCACATACTTATTGTTATGAATTTTAGATCTATCTTGTTCTTCTTCTTCTATATACAGTGCACGCTAGTTAATGTGAACTAATTAAAACTGGCGTTGTTCACTTTTGCGAATTGTTCCCATTTCCGAATACCGAACATTTTAAAACAGAATTATACCATCTTTTAATGAATTTTTATGATTTTTTTATTTTTTTAGATTTTTTAGAACACATTTTATAAGTTATTCTTCACAAACTTTCTTCACAGTATCTAAATAGCAATTGAAGAATAAATATGCAAGCATATGTACTAACACATACATATATATATGTACAAAACTTACAACCTACACTACGTCATTAGCTGGGTTTATTCTGACTGTCACACCGTGTAATTATTGTGGGATTATTTGTTTCATTTCAAAAATTAAAATAGTTTTAAGAAATTGTGAAAGTAGCATTGTAGTGTGGGTGGAGTGGAAGTTCAAGTTGATCAAGTGAAAAGCACACAAAATACACTAATTTTAAAATGAAGACAATAAATTCAATTTAAATTTTCTAAACTTTGAAAATGTTTCAAAATATATCGACACTTAATGCTATAAACACAGTAAACGCAACGCAACAAACAGCAATTTTGTAACAACAATTTGCTTGTTGTCGTGTTGCCATTAAAATAATCATTTCCATATACGCCTATGTATTTAATTTTTGGAGAAATTGTTGTGTTGCTTTTATTGTGTTTATAGCATTGGGCATAGCGAAAATGAATTTAACTTTCTGCAAATTTTTCAATTGTTTTAACGTTTTTATTACTATTGTGTTGCATTTACAGATTTACACATTTGGGTAAAATTCTTTCAGTGTGTGTACAAATTCATAATCATTAATAATCATGTTTGTTATACCCTCTTTAAAAATGAGACACTACCCGAAATATAATACGAAGATAAAATAAAGATGTGAAACGAAAATCTAAATCTAAAAGGCATTAATACAAATATAGTTTGACATGTTTATGAAAGTGGAAAAATATTATTTTTTTTATTGGCACACTGTTTTATCATTTACCTTTTTTGGCAACCATGAATTGTTTGATTTGCCATGATTACTTTTATTTTTTAATACAATACACATGTAGGCTTTTTGATTATTTGATTATTTTCCCTTTTTCTTGCTTATTATTGTTCTTCTTTTTTATACATTCGATAATAATAAATAGGTTTAGGACCATTATTACAACTTCCCGTTAAAGTTGGGTTTAGTTAAAGGTAACTTTAGCTAAAGTGAACTGTAAAGTTAACTTTAACTTATTTTCGTTATTACAAATTACAGAAAATTTTTTTCAAAAATATGACTGTGCCGGAGCAATGTGGATAACACTGCTCAATTAAACAGGGGTTTTTTTTAAACGCAGTGGCAACGACGGGCTTCGTTTTTTTTTTTTCTTGTATATGCTCATTTTGTCTACGTTTAAAGTTACCATATTGAAATTAATATATAATATTTCAAGTTCAAACATAAAGTTAACTTTAAAAGCTTAACGCTCACTTCTACCATATTGTCCACTTATAATAATGAAAAACTATTTGCCTGCCCGTTAAAATCCTGCCTTTAGTTAACGGCAAGTTGTAATAATGGCCCTTATTCTTTCTTTTCTTTTCTCTTTTTGTTATATATTATTATTTTATATTATATTATATATTGTTAACATGCTTTAATTCGACAACTTTTTTTAATCTGTTAAAAAAAATTAATATTTTTGTAGTAAATTATTCGAAGGATAAAAATTATTCAAACTTAGTTTATAATCTTTTGCTAAAGTATAGAATACTTGTTCAAATGACTTCGATATGCAAGAAATTAAATATTAGCGGAAAACGTTATTGGCAGCGTCAGCAACTCTAGTAGAAGGTAAAATGTTGCCAAGATAATAAAAGGAATTTACGTTTTCGATTACAACACAGGTAATTCCTAATGCTACGTTGAGAGTGGTTTTCAATAAAAGAATCTTTGTTTTACATACACAGTATTCCCTGGATATAAGCACTTTCCAAAATGCTTGCAGGACAGTGCTAATAAGGGGGAATTCTTATTTTGAAATCCCTCACCAGAGAGAAAGAGACGCGTGTTATTCGATAGAATGCCGGCTTTTCGGAGAGGACTTTAATCATCTACTATAGCTCGGTGTGGTAAACAAAGTTGGTATTTGCTGGGCCGCCATGTTATTTCGGAATCACTGCGAAGAAATTCCTGAAGGAGATGGATTCGCAGCAGACGTAGTCAAGAGTGCTATTGTCGCATTAACTAAACAGATAATCGGTAGGCTAACTCACCCGAGACCTATACTAGGTCAGATTAGTAGAAGAAGAAGGGAGAACATTGGTTGATTCTGGATTCTCTATAAGGAATCAATTACCAGAGATTGAATTGCCTCAGTGGGTTATGTCTTTTGGATGGGACAGAGTGCAGCCTTTGCCCCATGTAGAAGGAAACAATAAGAAACCATTTTAAAAGACTAAATTTAAAAATGCAATGAAACCAAACCAGTTTGAAATTTTGCAAAATTTATTTTTTGCTGTGAAGAACGTTGCTGCGGTTAGAAATGGAATATTATTTCATCCATATGCCTGCCGCGGCTGGCTTCACTCACCTTACCTTATTCGACTAGACAAATTTCCGTGGGCTTTTTCGAGTGCATGTATGTGTATCTCGGCAATGGCATAACGAATGTTAGCCCTCAAACGCTGAATTGCCTCTGGTTTCTCGGCATAACACTTTTCTTTAACATCGCCCCACGCAACCGCTTGGCGGCCAATTGGCATCACCATTTCAGCTAATTAAACGATTACACGGCCATCAAACGTTTGACGCAACAAATCGATTGTGGCATGGGATGTATGACAAGTTACACCATCCCGCTAAACCTAAACATGGTTCACATCAATACCTTGAAGATCGAGTATAAAAAAATCAGTTATCATGTTGCAATAAGTGTTTTCATTGACCGTAATGGTTGCGACTTCCCCATTTTCCAAAAATATGCTCTATAAGCTGCACCAAACAGTCATTCATAATGGGTGAATTGATTTCTATACGACCACGTGTGGGTTTTCTCAGCTCCAAATACGGCAATTTTAGTTTATTAATGTACCCACTAAGATGAAAATGAGCTTCATCCGAAAAGTTGGTTTTTTTTTGGCAAAATCGACATCATCATGTAGCTTCTCGTTGACCAAACTAAGCAGATGGTTAACTCTTCAACAAATTAAGCTTTGTAAGACGTCATACCGACATCTTCTCTCAAAATTCGACGTAAGCTGGTGTGTGAATTATTTAATTCTTCAGGACGATGACGAGTTGATGTTTATGGATTCTCAAGTGCACTCTCAGCCATAGCTTTAATATTTTCGGGTGTACGCACTGAACGAGCACGCTCACCAATGAGGAAACCAGTTTCACGAATTTTTGGAATAACTAAATTTTATATGATATTTTCGTGCAATTTCCGACCAATTGTTTTTGTTTCGGAAATAAATACCCCATGAATGCCAAAGTTACTTAATTGTATATCTTGCGATCTCTGTAAATGTAAACTTCGTCGTTTCATTGTTGTTTGTGTATTTTGTTTTTATTTATTCTCGTAATGTTTGTTGTTTCATTTTTTTTACTTGTTTAGCATTATTTATTTATACTGCTGTTTGTTGATATATTTTTGTTTACTTGTTTGTCATGTAAACAAGTTCACTGTTTTTGTAGCTTTTGTTTAAAATTTTAATATTAAAGGATGTAAAAGCAAAACACCATTTCCATTTTCATAACAATGATTATTAAACCCTCACGACCATGAGACCCAAATTTATCAATTTGTCTATTAAGGATGATGATTTATTAGATGTCCAGAAGACATATGTTAAAACGAATTTACCATTTGGGAAAATTCAGAGAAAATTAATTACTTCTAAGATTTTCGGTACTAACACTAATTTTTTAATAAAATCAAATATTTACTACAATAAAGTTTTTGAAATTTTAAAATTTTAGTGGCATCCGATGGTTTGCTCGCCAGTCTGTAGCCTCATTTAACAGGCCTGTATTTTTCATACTGCTTCATTACACTCTTTATTTTAAATTTTTTCATGTGCTTATTGATATATTGTTGTTTGATGTTTTTGAACGCAGCCTGTACCTCTTCATTGTAGCAAAAACTGAGGTTTCTAGGTAATTCTTCAAGCAGAGGCTTTGGCATAACGTTTGATATACGGGGTAACCGCATATCTATTTGTGAAGACCAATAATCTCTAAATTCTGCCAAAATATGATGATCCATAGAGAATTCTCAATCATTTTTTGAGATTATCGTATTAATTAATTTTAAATATTTAAAAGAAATACATCTGAAGCAGGAAAAACTGTTTCCAAAAGTATGTAGATGATGTTAATTGTATGGAATCGTAACCTGTGTATGCAAGTAGAAAAGTTCCTTTATGGACCATAAGGACACCAGGGTCTCTAAGCCTTAACAATCATTTTTTAAGTTTTCTGCAATAATAACTTTTCATATCTAATAAAATACAATAAATAATTTGTAATATTGTTACGAAAATGGAAACATCGTTTAACATTAACATGATTAACAAAAGCTACACTAACAAATACAACGAACTTGCTTGCATATACCAACAACAAATATGAAAGACAAGGAGACAGACAAGTAAGAAAGAAAGCAACAACAAACAACGAAAGCTAAGTACGCAAACAACAATGAAATCACGATAGAGTTGTCAAGAAGGCGAAACCCCGAACGTTCGACTGCAAGAACCTTCACCAGACTGACTATGTGGACATTTAAAAAGTCAAGACAAAGCAGGCAACGAGTAATAAGAATTCAGTCAGTCTTGTGTCAAGATGCGTTGCGTGCGAGGTAAACAGTCGTATTTCGAAGACCGCCGTTGGAAAGATCTGCGTTGTAAGCAAAGAGAATGGCGAATAAACAAATTGTTGTTGTATCGTCAAGTCGTATATGGTGGCGCACAAAAGTAGTGCGAACAATAAAGAGTTTAATTGAAACTGAACACATGTTTGTTTTCATTTTTGTTTGCAATCAACGAACTCATATTTTAAACGTTTTTAAAAAGGTAAAAACGTAACAATATGTATAGCGAGAAATGAGTTTTAGACATTAAAATACTTTTATAAAATATTATAATCTCACGTGCCAAAAACTGTCAACTTCAAGTCACCATATATAAGAAATGACTGTTCGAATACAATCGGCTATAGACAGTAGAATGAAGTACACAAATCTAGAAATGAAAAAATAATATAACGCCTACCCGGTTTTTAAGTACTCAAATTTTTTCGGTTTCTGATATATTTGCCCTTGTCATTAAAGGGTTAAATAATGATTTGATTTGCTACTATTAAATTGAACTACACTTTTATTTTAAATTTATGTACTTAATAGGGTTGCGTATACTTAATAAATATTTCGATAACCAATAAAGTATACGCCTAAGATTTAGTACATCAACAGTGCTCGTAGTTAAAATATGTAGTTAAACTGTGCAACAGAGAAGTGTAATTAAAATTAAATTTCAGGGATTTTTGTTTATCAAAAAATCTTTAATGCTCTATTGTAATGAACATTAAGAAAAGAAAATCTTAATTAAGTTATAAATAAGCCCACAATACTATTTAAATAAACTGCCACAGAAAACAGAGTACCTGGTAATTCCTGTATAGTAGTTGAGATTACTATCTCTGTGTGTTAATTTCATACTCTGCAAAGTTATGTTGTTTTGTCAATTCTCTTTTGCAATGTTATCATAGCGAACAATGCTATTCTGTTTGAAATTGAAATAAGACTTTTTCTCTTTGAATGTCTTTTTCGTTTTACAATATCAAAATCTGTCGCTGTTTTTGTATACAAAAGGCGATGAGTATATGTACTTTGCGGAGCAAGTAAAGAGCTTTGTAAACATAAAGAGCTGCTTTACAAATGCTTGAAAGACAACATAGCCGTGTGTGAAGTGGTAGTGTTACAACAAATATATTCACAAAAGAACAATACACGATATAAGAGTGTGAGCAGATAATGTTTTCTTGAAGGTACTTTATGCCATTGACAACCGTTAAATTTGCAGCATCAGCAGTACAATTTTTAATGTTCAAAAAGACGGTTGTGTGAAGTCATTCGTTTTTTTTTTCTTTGTGTTCCGCCTACAACTGCTCAGTATCAAATTTACGTTATTTATAATAAAGAAATACAAAAACAAAATTCATAATAAAAATAAAACATTTGAATGGAACTAAAAATAAATGACAAATTTAAATATTGAAATACAATGTAAAAAAACATTTTTAAAATTTAAAACAAGAGAAACAAATTATTTTTTCAGTATTAAAAATACTTTTAAAAAAAGAGTTCGACTGTAAAATAAAGTCAGAATTTAACATAGAAAATCTACAACTTTTCTATGCAACTTCAAGGGATTCTGTGTCAGTAAGTGAGTGAGAAAAGTGACCTATTTTCAGTGTAACAGTAAAAAAGGAAAGTAAGACAGAATAAAGAAAAAATCCTATGTATTTCCATAAAACGGCAGTAAATTACACATACAACAAATTTATAAGAAAGTGTATAAAATCATCAAAATTTTTTATACTCTAATATGCTAAAAATCCCAAAAATAAAACAAATAACATTTGCTTTTAGATAAACAGTAAATGCATACGTATTCTTGATTCAATCTAAATATGATCTAAAACACGTAGAAAAACCATTGTAATGTTATATGTATAAACTCATAAACATTTTAAAGTTCCTTCAACTGTAAATATGTATTTGTAAAAGGTAATTTTACATTTTTACATTACAGTTATTATTATTGGCAAAGTTAACAAGTCATAACCATTAGAATTTATTACAAAATTAATGCAATAAATAAAATTTAACAGTCAATACACGATTCGTACAGAACCACAATGCTTGTAAAAATCTAGAGTGGAGTGGACTCAAAGTGCATGAAGAAATTAAAAGAATTGAAAGGGAGTATAAAAAATAGAAGTGGGTAGCAGAGTTGTCCTATAAAGTAAAACAAAAATTCTATGAAATTTTTCTAAAAATTTAAATTTTTTTAAGAATTTATTTTCTGATAGCCATTAAACTTTTAACATGTAAATGATGAAATATTTTATTTAAAAATGCATATCTACTCATCGTGTTAAGTTTTCATAGGGTTTAGTTTCTGTAAAACAACTGTAAAGTAGATAAGACAAGACATTTATTAAGTATGAAAAGATACAAATTCTATATATTTTGACGATTATTATTACATAGAGTTTAGAATAAGAGCGTATTGTTATTTACACAAGCCTTTAGTCAGGATTATTTTCAGATCACCCATGTTGTTTGTGTTAATTTTATCTGTGAATGGCAAGATGATTATCTATGAAGTCGCCGTGGTCAAGTAGGTAGTGTGTTGGCTTATTAGACGAAAAGCCAGGGTTCGAGCCCCAGGCCAGACATCAAATAAAATACAAAAAGTATTTCTACTGCGTCTTCCTCTCAGCAGATTTCTGGCAAGAACTCTGAGAGTAAATAAAATTGCCATGAAAAGTTTCTCAAAAATCTGTCGTTCGGAGTCGACTTTAAACTGTAGGTCCCGCCACTCATGTATAAAATTAACACACACAACATAAGTGGTGTGGGAAACTAGGTCGTAATCCTGACTGAAGGGTTGTAATGACCAATTATGTATGTATGAATGGCAAGACCTAGAGTTTAACGTCGAGTCCGAATGATAGATTCTTGATACATATTTCATGGCAATTTTTTTGCTCTCCGTGTTTTTTTTCTTCGAGGTATTACGAACTCTCATCTAGTAAATCAATATACTATCTAGTAAACTACGGGAGCCTATCTGTTTAAGACTATATTGAGTTCAGACAATATTAAATCCTTCTTTAACTCATTATGAATATCTCAGAATAGTAGGAAAGTAATACAATAAAAGTTTGTGTATTAAATTCAGAAACGAACTCAACATTTTTTTTTCTTTTTCTGAGTCGAGGATTGTTGTTTATAGTTTGTTTACATACTTTCATGAAAATCCTGATATTATTGATTATGAAGACAATGAGTTATACAATAAAATGGTGTATCAATGACTTAGTGCTACATTTTGTTTATTTTGCTACCAACATAATCTTACTAATGGCGTATAAGTGTTAATTTGTCGTAATGACATCGATGTTTTTTTTTATATTTTTACCTGTCATGATATTATGGCTTATTTTCTTTCTTTCCGAAATTTTATAAAGCATTCTACTAGTAGCTAGACGAGTACACGTGGAATATTTATGAGGTCAATCACAAATTTCTCGCTCGCTGTGATCGCAATGCTATTTTTGATTTACCAAAGATTTGTTGGGAATTATTTGGTCTAATATTTTATATAATACACCCAGTAAAGTAGTACTATGTAAATCATTGGAAGTTCAAAAAGATATCTCCCTTTATGAAATTTTTGTACAGGCTCTTCCCATAATTCGCCAGATAAGTTTTCAATCTCTCACAAGGTACAATTTTTGTTTGAGATTGCTCTTAATATTGTTTTTTCTTTTTTGTAAGATGTTATAAACAATTGCGACTAGGTGATCTATTGTGCTGCCCCACTTTGGGCAACTGATGCTGCTCGAATAAAGATAACTTTCTGCCTAGTACTTAATTAGCATACAGGTATCTTGTTTCTATGGAGTAGACCCAGCGGTACGATTTCGCGAGGAGATTCAGGATATCGGTCTCGGACAAAAAGGTCTAGAAGGGTGGTGTGACGCATCCGGTTTGAAGCCAAACGGAGCTGTTGGGAGTGGAATTTTGTCGGAATCGGTTGGAATAGCCCAGTCTATAAGACTGCCAGACCACTGCAGCATCCTTCAGGCGGAGGTGGTGGTAATACAGGCTGCGGCGAAAGTTATTGGGGACGGAGGAGTCTCCAAGTAGAACGTCCCCATAGTTTCTGATAGCCAGGCGGCGGGTAACTGCAGAGCTGATTAACTTGACAGGCGGGGCCCGACCATCGAACTCTCCGATGAGTTCTCGAATCTGGGAATCCCTATGAGGGCATGCAGGCTCATAATTGATAATGCGATCGTCGATACCGTCAACGACAGGTGGGTTACCTCGGACTCGGGTAGAACGGCTCGTAAAATCTGGCCATGGCTGGATGAGGGGCGTACAATGAGTTTACTTAAACTTCAAAGAGGCGCACTCTGTGTGGTTATCGGTGTCATTATGGGGCATTGCATTATGGGTACGTATGCGAGGTGCATTGGTCTTGGACACCTTGCTAACGATTTCTGCAGAAGCTGCAGGGATGAGGAAGAGGCGGAGACTGTTCTTCACCTGCTGGTGACATGCCCGGCTCTTTCTGTTAGAAACATATTTGCATAAAGCTTCTGGTTTTTACACCCATATGCAATGGACTTGAATCTGCCAGGGCCTCTAGCGATACTTCAAATTAAAAACAAATTTGTTTTACAATAATCCAGTAATTAAAACATATAAAAGCCTTTCTTGATACTTTAAACATTTTTGCATTGATCAACGATAGGGTTTTCCTCTTCAATATTTTAATATTACACAGGACAGATGACGAGCAGTTCATTAAGCTGCACTTTTTTTAAGGATGGAAAATGCTTCCACAATTTTGTTACACTGCACCTTCTTCTACCTCAACATTTTGAAGGAAAATGTAAAGCAAAGTGCCGAGAAATTAGGCATTGCGAATGATTTTGCTTTTTACCAGGACAATGATCCCAAGCACACTTTGGGTGTGGCAAAGCTTTGGTTGATCCATAATTGCCCCAAACTTATAGAAACCCCTGCACAGAGCCCAGATCTCAACGTAATTGAACATCTTTGGGAAGAATTAGCTAGAAGAGTATACCAACAACAATTTAAAACTTTGAATCAGCTTAAGGCGGCTTTACTGGAAACGTGGAACTCCACAGAACCTGAGGTATGCTACAATTCGGTAAAATCAATTCCAAAACGTTCACAGACCGTTCCTGAGAACAAAGGATATGCCACAAAGTATTAATTCTTCTCTTTCGTCATTTTTAGCAATGGTGCTCTTCTTTGTCCGATTATGCGTTGAGCTCAAAAAATTGAGTTAATTTTCTTCTTCTTTAAAAAATTACCGTTATCATGAAAAATGTTGTTATTTTTTTTATTAATCTGAAAGTCTATAATGTAGAGTGTAAATAAAAGCAAAAAAAAACCTATATTTAATATTTTCTTTTTAAGTTTTAAGCACATACATATCAGACTAGTGCTTGTCCAATTATGCGATGGAGCCACTGTACATAATTAGCCATTACAGGCCTTTAGTCAGGATTACGACCGAACTTCCTACACCACTTAAGCTGTGTGTGTTAGTTTTATACATGAGTGGGCCTATATAAAGTACATCTGTTAATTATGATGTCATTAAGCTGGGCTGATAAGGCAATCTATCTCAAATTTTTTTACTTATTGTATCATTGAATAGACTTTCCTTCAGAACAGGAAGATTTCTAATTGTCACAGACTTGGAAGTGGCCAGAAAGATTTTTTATTATAACTCTTTAAGCAAATAACTACTTCTTGGTCTGGATCAAGTATTTACAGGACTATGGTATAAAACTCTAGAGCTTCAAAAAAAGGTAGTTATTTGGGAGTAACCAATTGAAATATGGCCATATCGTGGAATTAAAGGGCATGCAGATAATAGCCCTATTAATTATTTACGAAACGTGAGTTGCCAACACACAAATTCTTAACTCGCCTTATCCTCCTATGGACGTTAGAGGAATTGCTTATACAGTGCAGATCAAAAAAATAGATTCACCTGCTCTCCGAAAACTTTACTATATCTAAGTCTCTTATACAAAGAAGTATATTTAAAAAAGTAACTCCAATGTTTTTACTGATCTCTTATGAATATAATCCCATTACATTTCCAAAATTTGAAGCGTCACTCCTTTTAATTTAATGCAAGTATAGATTTGGTTGTGAAAACGAGTGTTCAATAAAACAGATTGACTTATAGAATTTAGAAATTAGAATTATAGAATTTTTTAAATTACAACCCGTTGTTTGATAGTAATTGTATTAAACGGTAAGTGATTGATTTTTAATAATATTAGAAAAAAATCAAGTACACATGTAATCACTTCAGTCCTGAAGTCATTGGAATAATAAAAAAAACTTCATAATGAAGGCAAAAGCTATAGAAAAATTGCTGCAACTATTGGGTGTTCACATAGAATGGTCCAAAACACAATAAAATATAAGTTTCAGGCAGAAACTAGAGCGTAAAAACCAAAATTCACACCCCTCATGGAAGGAAAAATTGTGCGTCATGTGAAAAAAGACCCGTTTTCAGCCTCTGCTGCCATTAAAAGGGAATATAAGATTCATATTTCCACTCCAAGGGTTTTACTCAGAAATAATTTAAAAACCAAAAGTCGCAGAAAAGTTCCATTGTTGTCTAAGCAATACCTGAACAAAAGATTAGAATTTGCAAAACAGCATACAAATTTGCCTATGCACAAGTGGAGAAATATTTTATGGTCAGATGAAACTAAAGATAATTTTTTTAACTCTGACAGAAGTAATTTGACTGTTAGAAGACACCCGATCACTGAATTCCTTCCACAATATACAATAACAATCATTAAACATGGTGGAGGAAGTATATTGGTATGGGAATGTTTTTCCAGCCATGGCACAGGGCCTCTATTTAGAATAGAAGGAATAATGGATGCCATTTATTATACCAATATACTAAAAGACGCACAGTGGTCCAAATGCTCAATCTCGCCGGACAAAAGTTATAACTCACTTTTGCAAAGCCGTACCGACATGAAACTTGGTACGTTTATAGATATCATCAATATAAACAATTAGAGAGAAAATATCAAATGAATATGTTTGTGTATGAGTGTGTGTATGTATATAAATTTGTTTTTTTGGGGGTCTGTTTGAAGCCTAAAGACGACAAAACGACTGAACCGATTTTCCTAAAATTTTCAAACCGTATTTCTTTAAGGTATGAAGGGTAAATATCAGCGTTATGATTTTTAGCACCTGCACGTAATAGACTATAAGTGTGTCTTGTATATCCACCATCGACATACAAAGCTAAAGCCTCCTCATTTGTGTAAGCCATTGGTTGTGGAGGAGAAATGCTCATTTTTTATTTCTAATGCTTTAGAGGGAGAAGAATCTATAGTTTTGACTATGCTTGCAGCACTTCGTTTCCCGGACTTATAAAGACTTGCTCCAGCAGCAAAAGTCAGTTGTTCTGCCGTCCAAGTCTCTAATAAAGGAGCAACATTTTTACGCTTTGTCCTCTCAGTTTTACATAAAAATTCCTTAGAAGGCCTGCCATTATTGGAGGTCGAAGGTCCATCCAAGCATCCTTCAACACGAGATGATGAAGAAAATTTAGGTGGAATATTAAAATACCTTTCTAACAAATATTTATTTTTATCTTCGAACGTGAGCCTTGTTGGACTGGCTTGCACCCACTTTTTCGTTAAAATGCATACAAACATTCGAACAGATTGCCTTACTTTTCTGTAATAGCTATCCGTTTCATCATTCTTAATAGCAATGTTAGCAACAACGTGTTTAACAACAGCATCAGTTTTCTTAGTTAGTTGTTTTTCATTACGCCAAGTATTATACAGCTCTTTTCTTGTAATGGACATGTTAAACTCTAAATGAAATAAAAATCGTTTGAGCAAAATCCGGCAGCTAATTTTTTAAACATTAAAAAGCTATATATACATATATATAGATGACGACAACATAAAAACTAAAGCTTAAGTACGATAAATTACCATTTGAAATTCTAATTGAATTCGGACATTAAACAAAAATTTCACATTTAAAACACACATGTACATAATTAATTAATTTTATTTATAAACAAAACATATTTATGAAAAATTTAAACAGTATTTTTTTACTCATACCTTTGTCATTATAATTAGCCAAACAAAATTTTTTAATTGTTCTTATTATTTTTTCACGACAATTTCACTCGCACTGTTAAATGTCACTTGAGATATTAATTTTTTAGCAAAGAAGCAATTACTTGTATTTGAAGCAATGTATCAATGATAGTGTAGCTGTTTAAAGAAAAAAAAAATATGCCGTTATGTACATTAGACACTTGTCAACATATTACCATACAAAAAATTTACTTTTTAAATATTTTAAAAAATGACTTTTGTCCGGCTATATTGGGGTTTTGAACCACAGTGCGACGTCATGATGCCTTAGGTCGATTGGGAAATGCCGCTCCAAAGGGTGTTTCAACAAGGTAATGACCAGAAACACATATCGAAGTGAGCCTAAGATTGGTTTCAGAATAATGATGTCAAGGTTTTGAGCTGGCCGGTATAGTCGCCGAACTTAAATCCTATCGAAAATCTATGGAAAATTGTCAAAGCAGCTCTCCGAGGAAGAAACTCTTCAAATACAGTGGCGGCAGCTAGTGAACGAATTGTGGAACAATATTCCAATAGAAGCATGTAAGAGACTTGTTGACTCTGTGCCAAAACGGTGCTCAACAGTAATTAAAACTAAAGGTTATTTCACCAAGTACTGAGGTAAATAAACTGTATATAAAAAGAATTATTTAGTTTAAATGATAAAAATAATTTTTTTTGAACACCAAATTTAGTGAATCTATATTTTTGAACAGGAAAAAATTTCTGATTATAAGAATATTGATGAATATATAGTTTTTTTACTTTCGATGTTTTGAAGTTATATCTTTTTTATGTTATTTATGTTATAAGTTTACCAAAATTTATTTATTGGTCTCAAAGATGTTAGATTATGGTGAATCTCTTTTATTGAACAGCATTATATGGATGCAAATATTTCAGCAAATGTCAAGATATAAATAACGTAACAGATATAATTCTACAGTGGACAGCAAAAGTTTAGGTACTCCGATATTTGTAAACAATTTTATGAATTTTAAGTAATAATTTGTAAAAACAATTGATGTTTCTTATATATATTTTATTAATTTATTTCCATTTTATAATAAAAAAAAACAATTTTTAATATTTTGCATAAAACCATAAGAAAATAAGGTAAAACTTTCTGGTAACTTCTTATTTTGCCGCCCAAGGAGTGAATACACCCAATCATACTGCTGCTAATCTAAAGATGTGATTTGCCTACAAAAGGCCCCATAGGCTTGATGATTTTACACAAAGTCCCGATATGATTCCATTCGAAATAACCGATGGTACTAATTTAAAAATTTTAAATTTTAAAAATTCCACAATAATTGTTAATTCCAATTTAACGGTATACTTTATATTTAATTGAATTTAAATTAAATTACTTATACGCATCATATTATTTGTACTTGAATAATTACGCTGAAAAGTATGCAATAAAAAATTTGATTATGTCGTGTATGAAACTAATGGAATTAAATATAACTCATACGTACGGCTGCCAGATAAATAAAGCATTAAATCGTCAAATATTAGAAGAAAAAAATCATCAAAATCGTCAACGACATTCATGGAAATCGCTAAAAAATCGTCAGATAAAATAAATACATACATTAAAAGCAGAAAAAAAATTGTTGTGTAACATTGAAAAGTTAAAATGAATAAAAAAAGACATTTAACAAAAAAATTGAAGAAGTCCTTTTAACGCTGTAATTATAAAAATAAACTATAAAAACGAGTGTTTTATATAATATATTTGTATGTCAAAGAAATATACACATATTATAATTAAATCGAAGCAGTTACGATTGCAAAGTTTTAAATAATCTTTTTATATAATATCGCTTCTAAGAAATTTAGTTTCATTTAAATTAACTTGGCTTAATACTCTCCCCACATTAGCGAAAGAATATTATAATATTAATATTTTTTAATAAATTTAGTCAAGGCTGGAAATTAAAAGCTCATTTTCATTTCTGATTTTTTTTCCAAAAACCGAGAAGGTTTGTATCATTTTCAGAAAAATTTGTTTAAGGTTTAATCAGTCTATCCCAGTGTTGTTTATTGACACAAAAGCGCAGCAATCATCATCTAAATCTATGAGTGGTGTTAGTATAAAAGAGTGAGAAGCTGTTGACGTTCTGAACATAAGAATTCAGTGTGATGTTTGCTAGAACCGACAAAGTTTTCAGTGTCTTTGCTTCTTAAAACGGTGCCAGAAATACTTTACTTCTTCTGATCTTCTTACTATTTACACCACTTATATCCGATAGAGAGTGGAATACAACTCTCAATGTCTACTTTGAGACTTTTCGATCGCGTACAGGAGAGGGAGAAGTTGCTCGGTAGGTATCAAACTCTTCTTATTCATTGGAGCATCGTTGCTATGTGGCTTGTGATTCGCTGTTCTATTGCTTTTACAACGGATATTGTTCGAGCCAAATAAGGGGACTTATTACCGAGAATCACTTATTCCTAAGTAACACTCGTCTTTCTCGGTGAGCAAATACGTATGTGGTCGATTGGCCAGTGGATGGCACACTGCATTAGAGACAAAATTCTTTCTTTTGTAGGAATAATCGTATGTGGAACTCCTTTCGTGCAGAGGTTGTAAGTTTTTGGCTCTTAAGGGATGAAAAAGGAATAAAATATATAGAAAAATCATCACAGGTGTTTGCAGATAACTTAAAAATATAAAACTTTATTCCTTGTGATTACTAACATAAATTTCCAAAAGTAACAATTGCAAAAGTAAATACAAAGCTTAAAGTGGCTTTTAATGTATTAAAGTGAAGAATATGATGTAAATTTTTCATTTCCAAAAATCGTCAAAATAAGGGCATAGATCGTCACATCGTCAATATGATATTTTTGTAGCACAAAATCGTCAAAATGACGATAAATCGGCAAATCTGGCATACGTCACATACTTGTCATTATGAATTTTACATTTTAATTATGAGCATATGAAGTCGTCGTAGTCTAGTGGGTAGTGTGTTGGCTTATTAGGCGTAAAGCCAGTGTGCGCGCCTCAAGCCAGACATCAAAACAAAATACAAAAAGTATTTCTTCGACGATTTCCTCTCAGCAGATTTTTGGCAAAAACTCCGAAAGTAAATAAAAAATTGCCATGAAGAGATTTTCAAAAATCTGTCGTTCGGAGTCGACTTTAAACTGTAGGTCCCACCACTTATGTATCAAATTAACACACACAACATGAGTGGTGTGAGAAGCCAGGCCGTAATTATGTATGTATTATGATCATAATGTGAGTGAATACTTAACATAAATTATAATTTCACGAAAAATCGATCAGGTACATTTAGAAATTTATGACTTTTTCTTTTCCTTTATGTTTGTGTTACTTTTTTAATAGTTTTAATTTAAATTGGGTTATAATGGACGTTGCCTTAACAAAAAACTACATAAGTTCCATCAAAGACATCGATATAAATCCACTCTAAAATTAGTAAAGCAATTGAATGAAGGTATAAGATGTGAGTGAAATAACATATCTCTAGACTTGTTTCAATATTCTAGTTGTCAGAACCCCGCAGCATCATTAAAAGCTAAAGACTTAGTTTGCAAGGTCTCAAACTGTATCATATATTTTTCTGCCATAATTTCTGTTTAGGCGATCGTTTGGAAGAATAGTTGTGTTGTCGCAAATCCTCAAACAAAAGTCAATAGGAAAACTTGGTCTTAGCTTTTTCCAAAATAAAAATCAATTGAGTAGAAAAATATAAACGAATTATTAAATTGTTTGTTAAAATCTGGAAACATGCATAAATTTCCAATTTATGAAAATATATTTAAAGGGATTTTTTTATAAATTTCTTTGAAGTTTCTTGTTATTGTTTGCATGTAATTTGTGGAGATGGCTAGTTTAAGAAAACAAACATTACTAATAGAAAACTAAGCAAATATCTTTAAAATGTTCAAGGGATTTATTTTTGAAATCATTTTTAATTTTTTTTTTTATTTTTCATGATAACTTGGGTAAACTATTCATCAAAATTTTTCAAAACAATTTGTGGGTACCCAAGTACTGTAGACATCTGTCAACGCAATAAAAGATCTCTAAATGAAAACAATTTCACACTGAAGGCAGAATCTATTATTCGATATTGACTGAATAAGGACTTCTACTGTAATATTAAATACATTTTGGGTCTACTGTGAACATAAATTTTACATAATCACTGGTTAACCTGAATTTTATCTCAGTGAGATGTAAGGCACGCGGAATGCTTGTCTAAAATCAATCGAAAATAAGCAATATCACTTTGTTAACACTAGTATAGTGTATAAATAAACCCCTAAAATTGTAACAAAACATAACATCTCTGTTTTTATTTTTTGCGGTAAAATTTAAAAAAGAAATCGTTTCATATCTTGTAATAAAAGAAAAAAGGTTTACTGAAAATACCTCGCTACACACTACATACGCTAATCTTTACAAAAAACCGAAAAAAAGTTAAGGAGTTATGTCAAGGTACAGTGGACAGCAAAGTCTTAGTACGGCAATATATTTTGACAACCAAAAAGTCCCCACAGGCTTAATACTCTTGCACAAAGTCCCGATATGACTTCAAGAGAGTATTTAGGAGATCATTTGAAAAAACGGTTACGTAATCGCTAAACCTCAAACAAAAGTCGACCGAAAAACTTATGGTGCCACCAGAAAACAGTAAACAAAACTGGTACATCCAATTCCAAATGAGTTAAATGGAGTGATTGGCCTTAAGGGATATTCTACTAAATACAAGGGATAACATTTTCATATATTAGGCCTTTGAATTTTAAATTTACTCAGTGTTCTCCTTGGGGGGTACATATGGAGTCATCTGAAACTTTCCCTTATTTTTCTCTTGTTTTATGAAAACCATTAAAAAATTGTTTGTTTTATAATAAAACAGAAATAAATTAATAAAATAAATATATAAACCATAAATTTTTATACAAAATTTTGGCTAAAATTCATGAAATTGTTAAAATATATTGCCTTACTAAGATTTTTGTTGTCGCATAAGTAGCTGAGGTGTGCATGAGGAGGAACATGCGGTAGCATCTCTGATATATAATATCATAGCATCACATACAGCAACGGCGACATCAGTTTTAAACCTATAATTCCCTCTATACGCAGAAGTTTAGGTAAGTTTAAATGGAAAATATTTAACATAAACTGTGCAGCCATAACAGTAACGTAACACGCCAGTCAGATATGCACTTTTCTTGAGTCAATATTCAGTTTATTGAGTACAATATTTTAAGTGTTCAGATATAATAATATACTCAGTTCAGCTGTTTATTCAATATTCATTTGACAGCTGGTAAACAAAACAGCTGGTTGCTTCAACAACATTGTTTTTATTTTGTTGTTCTTTGTTTGGTTTTTTTTTTGGCGTTATTGACATTTGAGTTGTCAAATCTGAACATTATTATTGCGATTTACGCAATAAAGGTGCATATCTGAACACCGTTTTACATTTTAGAATTAATTTTGAATTAAATATTCTAAATTGAATTTCATTTCTCTATTTTCATGTACAAGGATTTTGCCTCTGTTTTCTTGTCAACTCAAATCAACAACTGCGACGACACCAATTTCTACATCAACACAATTAAAGTTATAATGGAAGCGTTGGAAAGGCGACGATCTGGCTCTTATTGCCTTTTGTTGTCACACGTTAATATTAAGAATTTGTCAATGTAAACTTTTAATGTGCAGAAAGCGTCTAACAAACATGCCAAAGGTGTTTATAATTGCAAAATTTAATAACATTTGCCTTCAGTTTTGCTAATCAACCTCAATGTATAACTTTCTCAATTGATAAATAAACAAAAGCACATACACACACATACATACCTACATACAGGCATGGGAATAAAAAGATGTTGGGATTCAATGAACAATTTAACAGAAGCAGTGGGACCACCTTTGTCAGCTAACATTTTGGAGATTTTGGCCTTAGCCATGAGTCATGCAATTTTAAACGATAATACAATGTCATAAAAGAACTTTTTTGACTGATCTGAAATTTTCCTTAGAAATCCTTATCATTCATGAAAGAAGACATCAGACATCGAGTTAACGTCCATTAGAAATTTGATGGAGATCAAAATGATCCAAATACATCGGGAGATTATAAAAAAAACAGTCACCCAATAAGTATTACGCAGACTTCAATATGAACATTATCTTCTTATGGAGTACCATGCAGTAATCTAATATCAGAAGTGCTGATATGACCCACATTCTTCATATTAAAGAATCGTTATAAAAAATCATCATGACTTTTCAAAGCAATTAAAGGTGTCACCAAATACACCATCTCAGAATTGCGTTTCCCCCTACAAACAGTCTATAATTATTTGTAACACCAAAGGTCCTTATTAGGGCCCTAAAGTTTACAAAAAAGAGATTTTATTTCCTATTCAAACTTAAGTATTTATCATCTTTTGGTATAGGTTTTAAGCTACAGATCGGATTACAGTAGGATAGGTTAGGTAAGAGGACGTGTACTCGTCAATTAAGACGAGTACAGTACCCGGAGGTCGAATTGACCCATTATACAACGTCCTAGTTTCTCACACCACTTATGTTGTGTATGTTAATTTTATACATGAGTGGTGAGACCTATAGTTTAAAGTCTACTCCGAACGACAGATTTCTATTTATTGAGAAACTTTTCATGGCAATTTTTATTTACTCTCAGAGTTTTTGTCAGAAATCTGTTGAGAGGAAGCCGCCAAAGAAATACTTTTTGTATTTTGTCTTGATGTCTGGCCTGGGGCTCAAACCCTGGCTTTACGTCTAATAAGCCAACACACTACCTACTAGACTACTACCGGATTACGGTAAGCAATTAAAAATTTCGAAAGTGTACATTGAATAATTTTACACTTGATTTAAAATACAAAAAATGTCTCGAGTGGTATTTATAAATTTTTGGGTACAGCGGAATATTACCCACAAATTTTTGAAAGGAACATTTTATATTTGCGTTATGAGTTACATCCATGTTACATGTTTCATTTTGATGTTGTTTCTCTATCACTTACTTTTTGATCTTTAAGTCACATGTTATGTAAAGCAATAGCAAAGTTTTGGAAACTAAAGATAATGGGAGGCAAATTGAACATAAAATTCATTTCGTGACTTAATGAACGGTAGCGATTTCTGCGGTGGTAGGGAACCTATTTTCTACTATGGTATTAGGTCGCGGAGAAATGTTATACGATTTTCAGGAAAAAATTGTTTAAGGTTTAAACATTCTATCCCAGTGTTGTTTATTGAACATAAGGGCAGCAATAATATTGCATCATCTTAATCTATGGGTGGTGCAAATATTTATTAAGGAGTCAGAAATTCAGGGTAATGTTGGTTTCAACCGACACTTTTTTCAGTTCCTTCTTAAGATTTTATTCATACTATTTATGAGGTCGGTGCCTCAACGTCTATTTTGAGGTTTCTCGATTGTGTACAGGAGAGGCCGTAGTAGCTCGTTAATGATGGTAGTGTATCCAACTCCATTGAATCATTGGTGCATCGTTGCAATGTGGTTTGTGTTTCAGTGTTCTATCACTTCTATAAAAGGATTTTGTTCGAACGAAATAAGGGGACTTCTTCCCGAAAATCATATATTCCTACGTAACGCTCGTCTTTCTCGGCCAGGACATCCGTATGTGGTCGATTGGCCAGTGGATTGCACACTGCATTACAGAAAAAGTACGTTTTTTAAGTCGGACTATTCATATGTGGAACTCAACTCCTGCAGAGGCCTTTCATATTACTATGGTATAAATACATACAAGCCTAGTGTCCATACACACTGTTCTCTCTTTCCTCCTTCACGTAACATATTTTCATAGTTCCAAACACAATGCCATCGATCCCCTGAGTTTTTGGTCGTACGAAACAAAATAACGGCGCTTGTCTTTGTTCTTCCGATGGTAACACTCGAATTTTTTAAATTGTCTGCAACGATAAATGATAAGTTATTCTCAATTACGAGGGCATTTAGGAGTAGTAATTTTTTGGATTTTAAGGGGTTAAAAAGGAATAACATACAGAAAAATCATCAGAACAATTGCAAAGTAAATACAAAGATTAAAGTGGCTCTTAATGTACTAAAGTTAGGAATATGATGTAAATTTTTAATTTATAAAAATCGTCAAAATAAGGGCATAAATCGTCAAACCGTCAATATGATATTTTTGTAGCACAAAATCGTCAAAATGACGATAAATCGGCAAATCTGGCATACGTCACATACTTGTCATTATGAATTTTACATTTTAATTATGAGCATATGAAGTCGTCGTAGTCTAGTGGGTAGTGTGTTGGCTTATTAGGCGTAAAGCCAGTGTGCGCGCCTCAAGCCAGACATCAAAACAAAATACAAAAAGTATTTCTTCGACGATTTCCTCTCAGCAGATTTTTGGCAAAAACTCCGAAAGTAAATAAAAAATTGCCATGAAGAGATTTTCAAATATCTGTCGTTCGGAGTCGACTTTAAACTGTAGGTCCCACCACTTATGTATCAAATTAACACACACAACATGAGTGGTGTGAGAAGCCAGGCCGTAATTATGTATGTATTATGATCATAATGTGAGTGAATACTTAACATAAATTATAATTTCACGAAAAATCGATCAGGTACATTTAGAAATTTATGACTTTTTCTTTTCCTTTATGTTTGTGTTACTTTTTTAATAGTTTTAATTTAAATTGGGTTATAATGGACGTTGCCTTAACAAAAAACTACATAAGTTCCATCAAAGACATCGATATAAATCCACTCTAAAATTAGTAAAGCAATTGAATGAAGGTATAAGATGTGAGTGAAATAACATATCTCTAGACTTGTTTCAATATTCTAGTTGTCAGAACCCCGCAGCATCATTAAAAGCTAAAGACTTAGTTTGCAAGGTCTCAAACTGTATCATATATTTTTCTGCCATAATTTCTGTTTAGGCGATCGTTTGGAAGAATAGTTGTGTTGTCGCAAATCCTCAAACAAAAGTCAATAGGAAAACTTGGTCTTAGCTTTTTCCAAAATAAAAATCAATTGAGTAGAAAAATATAAACGAATTATTAAATTGTTTGTTAAAATCTGGAAACATGCATAAATTTCCAATTTATGAAATTATATTTAAAGGGATTTTTTTATAAATTTCTTTGAAGTTTCTTGTTATTGTTTGCATGTAATTTGTGGAGATGGCTAGTTTAAGAAAACAAACATTACTAATAGAAAACTAAGCAAATATCTTTAAAATGTTCAAGGGATTTATTTTTGAAATCATTTTTAATTTTTTTTTTTATTTTTCATGATAACTTGGGTAAACTATTCATCAAAATTTTTCAAAACAATTTGTGGGTACCCAAGTACTGTAGACATCTGTCAACGCAATAAAAGATCTCTAAATGAAAACAATTTCACACTGAAGGCAGAATCTATTATTCGATATTGACTGAATAAGGACTTCTACTGTAATATTAAATACATTTTGGGTCTACTGTGAACATAAATTTTACATAATCACTGGTTAACCTGAATTTTATCTCAGTGAGATGTAAGGCACGCGGAATGCTTGTCTAAAATCAATCGAAAATAAGCAATATCACTTTGTTAACACTAGTATAGTGTATAAATAAACCCCTAAAATTGTAACAAAACATAACATCTCTGTTTTTATTTTTTGCGGTAAAATTTAAAAAAGAAATCGTTTCATATCTTGTAATAAAAGAAAAAAGGTTTACTGAAAATACCTCGCTACACACTACATACGCTAATCTTTACAAAAAACCGAAAAAAAGTTAAGGAGTTATGTCAAGGTACAGTGGACAGCAAAGTCTTAGTACGGCAATATATTTTGACAACCAAAAAGTCCCCACAGGCTTAATACTCTTGCACAAAGTCCCGATATGACTTCAAGAGAGTATTTAGGAGATCATTTGAAAAAACGGTTACGTAATCGCTAAACCTCAAACAAAAGTCGACCGAAAAACTTATGGTGCCACCAGAAAACAGTAAACAAAACTGGTACATCCAATTCCAAATGAGTTAAATGGAGTGATTGGCCTTAAGGGATATTCTACTAAATACAAGGGATAACATTTTCATATATTAGGCCTTTGAATTTTAAATTTACTCAGTGTTCTCCTTGGGGGGTACATATGGAGTCATCTGAAACTTTCCCTTATTTTTCTCTTGTTTTATGAAAACCATTAAAAAATTGTTTGTTTTATAATAAAACAGAAATAAATTAATAAAATAAATATATAAACCATAAATTTTTATACAAAATTTTGGCTAAAATTCATGAAATTGTTAAAATATATTGCCTTACTAAGATTTTTGTTGTCGCATAAGTAGCTGAGGTGTGCATGAGGAGGAACATGCGGTAGCATCTCTGATATATAATATCATAGCATTACATACAGCAACGGCGACATCAGTTTTAAACCTATAATTCCCTCTATACGCAGAAGTTTAGGTAAGTTTAAATGGAAAATATTTAACATAAACTGTGCAGCCATAACAGTAACGTAACACGCCAGTCAGATATGCACTTTTCTTGAGTCAATATTCAGTTTATTGAGTACAATATTTTAAGTGTTCAGATATAATAATATACTCAGTTCAGCTGTTTATTCAATATTCATTTGACAGCTGGTAAACAAAACAGCTGGTTGCTTCAACAACATTGTTTTTATTTTGTTGTTCTTTGTTTGGTTTTTTTTTTGGCGTTATTGACATTTGAGTTGTCAAATCTGAACATTATTATTGCGATTTACGCAATAAAGGTGCATATCTGAACACCGTTTTACATTTTAGAATTAATTTTGAATTAAATATTCTAAATTGAATTTCATTTCTCTATTTTCATGTACAAGGATTTTGCCTCTGTTTTCTTGTCAACTCAAATCAACAACTGCGACGACACCAATTTCTACATCAACACAATTAAAGTTATAATGGAAGCGTTGGAAAGGCGACGATCTGGCTCTTATTGCCTTTTGTTGTCACACGTTAATATTAAGAATTTGTCAATGTAAACTTTTAATGTGCAGAAAGCGTCTAACAAACATGCCAAAGGTGTTTATAATTGCAAAATTTAATAACATTTGCCTTCAGTTTTGCTAATCAACCTCAATGTATAACTTTCTCAATTGATAAATAAACAAAAGCACATACACACACATACATACCTACATACAGGCATGGGAATAAAAAGATGTTGGGATTCAATGAACAATTTAACAGAAGCAGTGGGACCACCTTTGTCAGCTAACATTTTGGAGATTTTGGCCTTAGCCATGAGTCATGCAATTTTAAACGATAATACAATGTCATAAAAGAACTTTTTTGACTGATCTGAAATTTTCCTTAGAAATCCTTATCATTCATGAAAGAAGACATCAGACATCGAGTTAACGTCCATTAGAAATTTGATGGAGATCAAAATGATCCAAATACATCGGGAGATTATAAAAAAAACAGTCACCCAATAAGTATTACGCAGACTTCAATATGAACATTATCTTCGTATGGAGTACCATGCAGTAATCTAATATCAGAAGTGCTGATATGACCCACATTCTTCATATTAAAGAATCGTTATAAAAAATCATCATGACTTTTCAAAGCAATTAAAGGTGTCACCAAATACACCATCTCAGAATTGCGTTTCCCCCTACAAACAGTCTATAATTATTTGTAACACCAAAGGTCCTTATTAGGGCCCTAAAGTTTACAAAAAAGAGATTTTATTTCCTATTCAAACTTAAGTATTTATCATCTTTTGGTATAGGTTTTAAGCTACAGATCGGATTACAGTAGGATAGGTTAGGTAAGAGGACGTGTACTCGTCAATTAAGACGAGTACAGTACCCGGAGGTCGAATTGACCCATTATACAACGTCCTAGTTTCTCACACCACTTATGTTGTGTATGTTAATTTTATACATGAGTGGTGAGACCTATAGTTTAAAGTCTACTCCGAACGACAGATTTCTATTTATTGAGAAACTTTTCATGGCAATTTTTATTTACTCTCAGAGTTTTTGTCAGAAATCTGTTGAGAGGAAGCCGCCAAAGAAATACTTTTTGTATTTTGTCTTGATGTCTGGCCTGGGGCTCAAACCCTGGCTTTACGTCTAATAAGCCAACACACTACCTACTAGACTACTACCGGATTACGGTAAGCAATTAAAAATTTCGAAAGTGTACATTGAATAATTTTACACTTGATTTAAAATACAAAAAATGTCTCGAGTGGTATTTATAAATTTTTGGGTACAGCGGAATATTACCCACAAATTTTTGAAAGGAACATTTTATATTTGCGTTATGAGTTACATCCATGTTACATGTTTCATTTTGATGTTGTTTCTCTATCACTTACTTTTTGATCTTTAAGTCACATGTTATGTAAAGCAATAGCAAAGTTTTGGAAACTAAAGATAATGGGAGGCAAATTGAACATAAAATTCATTTCGTGACTTAATGAACGGTAGCGATTTCTGCGGTGGTAGGGAACCTATTTTCTACTATGGTATTAGGTCGCGGAGAAATGTTATACGATTTTCAGGAAAAAATTGTTTAAGGTTTAAACATTCTATCCCAGTGTTGTTTATTGAACATAAGGGCAGCAATAATATTGCATCATCTTAATCTATGGGTGGTGCAAATATTTATTAAGGAGTCAGAAATTCAGGGTAATGTTGGTTTCAACCGACACTTTTTTCAGTTCCTTCTTAAGATTTTATTCATACTATTTATGAGGTCGGTGCCTCAACGTCTATTTTGAGGTTTCTCGATTGTGTACAGGAGAGGCCGTAGTAGCTCGTTAATGATGGTAGTGTATCCAACTCCATTGAATCATTGGTGCATCGTTGCAATGTGGTTTGTGTTTCAGTGTTCTATCACTTCTATAAAAGGATTTTGTTCGAACGAAATAAGGGGACTTCTTCCCGAAAATCATATATTCCTACGTAACGCTCGTCTTTCTCGGCCAGGACATCCGTATGTGGTCGATTGGCCAGTGGATTGCACACTGCATTACAGAAAAAGTACGTTTTTTAAGTCGGACTATTCATATGTGGAACTCAACTCCTGCAGAGGCCTTTCATATTACTATGGTATAAATACATACAAGCCTAGTGTCCATACACACTGTTCTCTCTTTCCTCCTTCACGTAACATATTTTCATAGTTCCAAACACAATGCCATCGATCCCCTGAGTTTTTGGTCGTACGAAACAAAATAACGGCGCTTGTCTTTGTTCTTCCGATGGTAACACTCGAATTTTTTAAATTGTCTGCAACGATAAATGATAAGTTATTCTCAATTACGAGGGCATTTAGGAGTAGTAATTTTTTGGATTTTAAGGGGTTAAAAAGGAATAACATACAGAAAAATCATCAGAACAATTGCAAAGTAAATACAAAGATTAAAGTGGCTCTTAATGTACTAAAGTTAGGAATATGATGTAAATTTTTAATTTATAAAAATCGTCAAAATAAGGGCATAAATCGTCAAACCGTCAATATGATATTTTTGGAACTCAAAATCGTCAAAATGACGACAAATCGTCAAATCTGGCAGTTATGTGTAAAAGGCCTTTAGAAAGTACTGAATTATTTTGTAAGCCTTCGAAATTTTGTGCTACATTATGTTAAATAAGAATATGCCACTATGTTCTAACAGGTTAACGATCCCGAATATATTGCAAATTCAAAGTTGCACTATTGCAAAGTGCACTAAGAAATTGTATAAAACAACAATATCAATGCATTATACTGGCTGGCACTGTCTTCAGATCCGAAATCGATTGGGACTTGTGGTTTTATAAAAAACAATCAGAGGAAATTGACAATTTGTTATAAGATTTGGAAATTAATTCAGTCTGCGTGGTATGATATATCCTATTCGATTTGCCATACTATATACATATACATTTCTGTAGGCGATTAAGAAAAATATTTGTTAAAAATTTAGAATACTACTTGAATTTAACATTTAAATTCAAATTCCATACGATTTTTTTTTATTATCCATTACCAGGCACACACTCTTTAGACCAAATATTTGACGTGACCTATTAAACAGTATTGCGTTGGCGCCATATTAAATATTCTGAACATTCAAATGCAATTTCATTTAAATTTATTTAATTTTCAATTCTTACTCCAAATTTTTTTTTTTAATTTCACAATCATTTTTATTGTATTGTATTGGCAGGAAGGGGATTAAAACGTAATGAAATAAATATTAAAAACATTCTTATTTTTTTTACTTTTTAAAAACGCTTAAAATATTAGCTCGTATATTGCAAATAAAATAAAAATAAATGTGTGTTTTGTTTTAATTAAAATTCTCTATTATTCGCACAATTCTTTGTGCCACTGTTTGCAACTTGATGTAAACAGCAACAATTGCTTTTCATTGTTATTCCATGTTTATACCCTTTGCATAAACAATAACAATTACTAGAATAATTATTCGACAGATCTTTGTAACGGAGATCTTCAAAGCACAATTACTCTCTTCAAACGCAATGCATCTTCTGACTGAACTTCACTAACTCATTCGCCTGCTCTGCCTTGCCTTTTATATGGCAGGGTAAACAGTCTGATGAATGTTATTGAAGGCGAGTGGTCGTGACTTCGCCTTCTCGAAATCCCTATAAATGTAAACATCGTTGTTTACATTCATTATTGTTGTTTGTGTATTTTGTTTACATTTATTCTTATAGTCTTGTTTGTGGATATTTGTTTGGTAAACAATTTTTTATGCTGGTGTTTGTTGTTATATTAAGCAGTACGATAATTTGTAAACAGGTTTGTTTACTGCATTCTTTTGCTTTTGGTGCTTTTTTTATAATTTTAATGTTAAGCGATGTAAAAGCAAGACACCAGTATTAAAATTTTTCATTTTCGTAACAATATGTATATTTTACTCTTTACACTTTTGTTTAAACAATTTTTGTAACTTAAAGAAAAATGGTTTACAAATTCTCTGTTTTGGAATGGTTTTTAATGAATGACAGGAGATTAAAAAGTAAAAAATAAAATAAAAAGCAAAGCCTGCTGCTTTCGTTTCAAGACCATTGCAGAAAAAGTGAGTGACGATACTGAAAATTGAAGGCATTTCCCATATTATTTTCAGTTTCAACAATGATACAGAGAAGGGGACTACTATTAATGACATCCAAAAAAATGGCATTGCTATTTCTGGTGACACTGTAGAAAATATAATGTCGGATCGGTCCACCTACTGGAAATTTGAACAAATATTGTTTTATAAGCTTTGTTAAGGATTGTAAATTAGTTAAACGTATATTTTAAGATTATTGGCTAAAATAATAAGATATAGAAAACGGTTCAGTTTCTCAGTTAAAAAGTAGTAGTAATTTTTATGCATGAATGGCGAAACATACAGTTTAAAATTGAATCGGAACGACAGATTTTTGAGAAACTTTTCATGGTAATTTTACTTACTCTCGGAGTTTTTGACAGAAATCTGCTGAGAGGAAGTCGTCGAATAAATATTTTATCATATTTCGTTTAGTTGGAAATACCTGGGATTTGAACCTAGGCCTCACGTCTAATAAAATATGTTCTAGCAGTATAATGATACAATGGTATCGACGTATTGATTTGGCTGACACCGTATGTATTAGAAAAAACAATCAGAGGAGAGTGTCCCGCAATTTGTTTAGCAATTATTTTAGTCTGCGTGGTATGATATACCGGGGTTGATACGATAAAATCTTGTTGACGATATGCTTAGACGATATCTACCTGTTTTAAACTATACCGGAGTCTCTGCAAATTATTATCCAATTAAAACGGATCTTGTTACACTTTTATAACCATTTTGAAAAGAAAATGAGATGTAATATTATATTTATTAATTGGGTAAATTTCTCTTTAAATTTTAATTTCATAACAATTTTAAAATAAAAAAATTCAGATCGCAATGCAATTTGATTTTGTTATATACTATATACATACATAATTGGTCATTACAACTCTTCAGTCAGGGTTACGACCTAGTTTCTCACACCACTTATGTTGTGTGTGTTAATTTTATACATGAGTGGCGGGACCTACAGTTTAAAGTCGACTCCGAACAACAGATTTTTGAGAAACTTTTCATGGCAATTTTATTTACTCTCAGAGTTTTTGCCAGAAATCTGCTGATAGTAAGTCGCCGAAGAAATACTTTTTGTATTTTATTTTGATGTCTGGCCTGGGGCTCGAACCCTGGCTTTTCGTCTAATAAGCCAACACACTACCTACTAGACCACGGCGACTTCATATACTATATAAGCTGAGAATAATTGCAGTTACTTATCAACAATCTCAAATATTTTTCTCACTTTATTTACTTTCTGATTAAATCTCTAATTGTACATATGTTTAGTGCTCTCTTAACTGTTATTAAAAAGTATAATGTCAGGGCGTTTAACAATCAAAGTAAACTTGTTCAGACTGGAGATCGTCACGATACCAACATTAAGATTCTATGGGGATGAGTATTATCAGAACACATTCTTGAAATCTGTAAGGAATTCCAGATAGAAGAGATTTTATAGGGGTACCCTATATACATACATTGAGAATAGTAGAGTAGATCGTATGGTTGCTGAACTGAGACATCTCTTTACGACAATAATAGTAAGATTTCTGACACACGTTCTGAGAGTAAATAAAAATGTCATGAAAAGTTCACCAAAAAATCTATAGTTCGGAGTCGACTTTAAACAGTAGGTCCCGGCACTCTTGAATTAAATAAACACATACAACATGGGTGGTCTGAGAAGCTAGGTTGTAATCCAGAATAAACGCCTGTAATGATTATATATGTATATGCATGTGTGTGAAAATTTTACATTTTCTACTTTTTTGGAATAACTTTCTCTAAATACCTCAAATATTTTTCCTGCTTTAGGTATTGAAATTTGGACAAATTCTTATATTTTTACCCTCCTTTAATAATAGTTCCATAATAGCGATCTTTCTAAGGACATATTTTTAATTACTTTAAAAGATCTCCTTTTTAAAGTATTTGAAAGCAACATCTTAACTATAACTTTTCAAAAAAAGAAAAACGAACAAAATAAATATATCATAACACTTTATTTTATTACAACTTTCGTAAACGCAATTTTTATTTAACAGCATATTGTCACGAAAATTGGAACGGTGTAACATCAAAATGAGCAAAAGCTACACAAGCAAATACAGCGAACTTGCTACAAGTAAACCAACAACATCAGTATGAAAGAAAAGGTGATAGACAAGTAAACGAGAACGCAACAACAAGCAATGTGAACAAAATACACAAACAACAATGAAGTCGAGATAAAGTCCTCGAGAAAACGACACCGCGAACGTTCGACTTCAAGAACCTTCATCAGAATGTTTACGTGGGCATATAAAAAATGAAGACAGAGCAGGCAACCATCAGTAAGAATTCAGTCAGTCTTGTGTGAGGACGCGTTGCGTGTGAAAAGAACAGTTGTGGTTTGAAAATCGCTGTTCTAAAGTTCTACCGAACAGTTATTAGTGCTTACGCAAGCAGAAGTGAAAAGGAGAATAACGAAATAAGTAAATTGTTGTTGTAACATCAAGCTGTGAACAGTGGCACAAAAAATAGTGTGAACAATAAAGTATGTCTCTAAAACTAAACACAAATTTATTTTTATTTTGTTTACAATAAAAAAAATATTTACTTCCAATGGAATTACACAGTCTTGAAATTTGATTTTTAAAAGAAATCATTCAATGAATATTCTCTAAATTTCGATAAAGAATAAAATATAATAGAATTCTACGTAGGCGCTGTGAATTTTATAATCAGCTTATCTTATATGTAGTAATGGTATAGAAAAAAATTATTTTTTTTCCATTTGCAATGGTATAAATGTTTGTATTTTTAATCAACATAAATCCAAATGTATAAAGAAATATTGAAATCGTATATGATTAAAAAAATACTTTTTAATTTATTTTTCTAATATTTATTCATAAAATTCACAATTTGTTTATGCCATTAAAAACTACCATTGAAAACTGCTGTTAACTGTTTTAAAAAGACAAATACGATTGCAAAAAAAAAGAAACGAAAATTAAATCTGATATAGTTTTTGCTATTTAGTTTCGAATTCCATTATAAACTAGATAAGCAGCAAAACGTTTGTTATAGGTTTTCTATTAAAAAATGCAATATTATTTGAATAAATTTAATTTAAAAAATATTTTAGAAGCCTTTAAATAAATAATTTCAATAAAAAATATACGGCTCTTAGAATCTAATTTTCATAAAACATGCAACAAATACAAATAAATGTTGATTTGCATGAAATATAATGTGTATTCATATACGCCTATTATAATCTATATACTACGAATTCTCATATGTGTAAGTGTGTATACATTTAATTCATATGCAATGTATGAATTTATGATTTTCGATATAAAATGTTTGACATTTGCATTCTTTCCTTCATTTCAAAAAAGTATAAACAACCTATAGTGTACACGTACACTTCAAAAATTATTAAAAAGTGAGATGTTTGCTAAAATTGGTGAATAAATGCCTGAAACAAATTTGAAACATTCTTTTTAGCTTCTGTAGGCTGCAAGTTACCAACTGTAAAACATGGCTAACATGTACCCAGTAGATCGGAGGAGAAAGTGGATTTGGATTATTAAGTTCTTTGAAGGCTCTTGAAGGCTCTATCAAGAATTACACTTGAATAGGACACATAGAGATATCCTAAGACCATGAAACATATGGGTTCTTATGGTATGCGGTGGATGTATTACTAAGGAAAAGTCTTGAAATGAGATAAAACTAGTTGCTACAGTTATAAAAGCTTATGTTCTACTCAAACTTTTACATGAATAATCATAATTGGATTTAATAATGATAACACTCCTAACTCTGCAACATATTATCTTTTTCCTGTTGAATAAAATCTATAGAGAGAAGTTTCGAAAATCATTCAAACCATACAGGAAGTCGCATTGGTCTTGTAAGTTGTATGTTTGCTTGTTAAACGTGAGTCCTCGGTTCAAAACCCAGGCGTAAGACATTTCCAACAAAACGAATGTTTAGCGATTGTTTCATATTTAAAAATATTTGCTATTTAATTTCAAATTATGTGAAAAAAAACTTTTTAAAAACATAAATTGAAGAAATGTATTCATCACATGGCGTATGATAAATATGTAATTCAGTAAAGTTCGAAAGTGTTAATTATTAAGTATACGTATTAGGTTATGTATGTTAGTGTATACTTTAAGGGCTGCACTCATAGCTGCCATATGAGTAAGTCATCAAATCGTTAAATATTAAAAAAGTCGTCAAAATTGTCAAACTTCATTGAAATCTTAAAAAATAAATAAATAAATAGAATGTTTTTCTTCCAAATTATTTGTATTGTAGTAAAACGCAGTTTTAGGACAAACTTAAACAAAATACACAAACAACAAGGGTCTACAGTTTAAAATTGACTCTAACCGACAGATTTTGGAAAAAAAAATTCATGGCAATTTTTTTGCGATCAGAGATTGAAAGAAAGCAAAGGACCTTAGTTACGACTTAGGTCAACAAGTTTGTTATTAAAAACTATTTAGAAATCATTGTTAGGGAAATAGGAGTTCACGTATATATAAAATTTTGTTAGTAGAATATGATATAATAATTATCTCAAATTGATCGGAATCGACTTAGGCTCCTATTGCTTGGGACCACAGGTTTCAATTATCGATATATATATATAAAAACACATTGTGGCTGTACGTGTACATAAAGTACGATGATCTGTTTTGTTGCACAAAATGGGAAATGCATTACAACTACAAACGACAGTGGGTAAGTTTAAAACAGGAACACAAGTAACATACATACGTACATACAGAATTGGTCATTACCAACCTTTAGTCAGGATTACGACCTGGTTTCTCATACCATTTATGTCGTGTGCGTTAATTTCTATACATGAGTGGCGGGACCTACAGTTTAAAGTCGACTCCGAACGACAGATTTTTTGAGAAATTTCTCATAGCAATTTATTTACTCTCAGAGTTTTTGACAGAAATTTGCAGAGCGGAAGTTGCCGAAAAAATATGTTTTCAAATTTCGTTCAGTTGGAGTTGCCTGACCTGGGGTTTGAACCGAGGCCTCACGTCTAATAAGCCAACACACTGCCTACAAGACCACTGCGACTTTGGAACACAAGTAAGGATTTCTAAAATACTATCTCAATTTTATTTAGGAATGGTAATCTAACTTCATATACGCAAAAGGGTAAGAAATGGAGGTAGATAATATTAATTTTACAAACCCTTACCAAATATTTTATGTTTGAAGCCCACAAGCCCTTGATTTTTCAGAATTTCATTGTAAGAATGGCAGACAGCGCCACCTCTTAAAAAATGTACTCAGTGTATAGAAAATTTTTCATCACTACATCCAATAAAACAACTCACTACAACAGTGTTTCAAAAAACAGAGGTGTTTTAAGGAACTATATAGGAACTATATGAAACCTATTAATTTCCTTATAAACTTTGTATAGTTGACTTAGACAGAAAAATAAAGAAATATATGAAAAATAATTTTAAAATTTATTTTAGGACATTGAGGGTAATCTGAGGTTCATAAAAGATATATTTTCATTAAAAAGAACGCAGTCTAGTAGTGTGTCGACCTGTTACATGTGAGATCAAATACCAACTCAGACATCCAACAAAACGAAGTATGAAAATATTTTTTCGGTGACTTCTTCGAAGTAGATTTCTGTCAAATACTCTGATATATCAAAACTATTATTAATTGAGTTTAAACTTTATACAAAAGTTTCTGCTACAGAGGAACACAATCAGTTTGTCCTTCTTTTTTAGTAATTTATTCTTGGGCAATTCATACAAGCCCTTGTATCGTTGTTTTGAGTGTATTGTTGGACGTATATACAACAGCGTATGCTTGTTGTTAATAATTTTCATATACAAATCCAATACACTTATACACATTTTTTTCATTTGTTTTTAAAAGTTGTATTGGTTTCGTGCTATCAGTTTATGTAAATGCCAGTAATCAAGAAGAAGAATAAAAATACAAAATATTTTCTATGTAACTTGAGTCAACAATTAACATTTCAAAATTATAATTGTTCACACAGATAATTGATTAATTTACTTTTTTCCTTAATATTTTTCAGTTTTTGTGCTTGAAAATCAAATTTTGAATATTGGTATTCTTCTTCTCATTGCTTTTTGACTTTTGGAATACGAAATACAGCATAACACTGAGTGTTCACAAAGGAAAAGTGTCTTCAATACATGATACACGATTCGAAGTCGTGTGAAGTGGCCATCTAGACTCAGTAATTCACGGTATTAGAAAGCCAAAACTAAAATACCTTATACTAGGCGTATACTTAACGCACATTGCATTTAAGGTAAAGGAGGGGCCTAAAAAATAACTTCCATATTAAGTAACTTCCTTCTTAAGTAATTAAAAAAAAATTGGAAATTAAATTTGTGTTTGCTATACTAATGCATAAATAACAAGATACAATACCAAAAATTGCTACGTTCGCTATATTGCGTTTATTATGTTTATAGTATTGCATAACTGTTTTGAATTTAAAATACTTTCACTTTTTCGCTTTTTCAAGATTAAAGCCTTTCTCGTCATCTTTCCTTAAGTGCTGTGAGATTACAAAACACAGATCTAAAAATACAACAACATAAACACTGTGTAAGTAGAAATTAAATGTGTTAAACTGATTTAAAGCAAGAGCAATCGTTAGTACAAATTTTATTGTTGCTCAAAGCATTCGCCTTTCTGTTCATACCCTTAAGCTGCCTAATTTTGAGAGTGAAATTGTTAAGTTCCGTACTACAAAACAAAAGATAGGAAAAAATTTAACCCTGGATGGTTACTCATCATTTTTGTACATTAAGGTTACTCTTCGTTTAATCGAGTAATCCTAATTGGTTACCAGGGTTAAATAAAATTAAAAATTTTAAATTACCACATAAAGAGGTTTGTACAAAAAGCAAATTTGATGTTTATTGGATCCAAGCCTATATCTTTTAAGAATATGAGTTCGTAGTTTGCAAATAAAAATAAATTTGTGTTTAGTTTTAGATAAATTCTTTATTGTGCGCACAATTCCGTGTGCCGCTGTTTGCAACTTGATTTAAACTACAACAATTTGCTTTATTTGTTATTCTTCTTCACACTCTTTTGCGTAAACACTAACAATTGTTCGGCAGATCTTTCTAACGGAGATCTTCAAACCACGATTATTCTCTTCACACGCAACGCATCTTCACACAAGACTGACTGAATTTTTACTGATTCCGTTGCTTGCTTTGTCTTGACTTTTATGTCGCAAGGGTAAACAGTCTGATGAATGCTCTTGGAGGAGAATTTGCCTTATTATTGTTGTTTGTATATTTTGTTTACGTTTGTCCTTGTATTTTTTATACTGATGTTGTTGCTATATTTTTGTTTATTCGTTGATCATGTAACCATTTCCTGTGTTTATTATTTTAATGTTAAACGATAACATTTTCATTTTTGTAACAATATAGTAACGCTTTAAGAAATTATATAAATTATATAAATACGTAATAAAAGCTACAACTACCACCAACACCATGGTTTTAAACACATTCATGTCAACAATCGAAGTCGCCGTAGTCTAATACGTATCAAAAGTCAGGCATCAAAAACGAAATATGAAAAAAATATCTCTTCGGCGATTTCTGGCAAAAACTCTGATAGTATATAAAACCTGCCATGAAAATATTTCTCAAAAATCTGTCGCTCGGAGTCGACGTTAAACTGTAGGTCCCGCCACTCATGTATAAAATTAACGCACACCGTGGTGTGAGAAGCTAGACCGTGATCCTAACTGAAGGGTTGTAATGGCCAATTATGTATGTATGTAGGTATGTATGTATGTATGTCAACAAATACGGAAACTATAGACAGTCGTTGAAGTTCTTTAAAAAAGTAAATAAAGTAAACAATCACTTTATATTGTTACCTTTGGTGTCCTCGCGTCGTGGAGCCCGAATGAGGGTAAAAGTCGAATATCTCAGTATCTTCTCCAGAGACTCCCGACTTTTTTAAATAATCGTAGATGTATTATGCACATTCTCTGTATTTCACCATACGATATACTCTGCAACCTAATGTAAGGAACGCTTTTATATTCTACTCTGTTGTGCTATGTGGATCCAAAAGTTAAAACTTGAATGGCGTTTCCTGGGAGATGTAAACCATTATCGCAAAACGATGTAATGATATCTGCATTTAATTTAATTTAATTGCTGTACTTTCATGCTCTTATGGCATTCAGTTTCATTGTCACATTCATAGCCACTTGTTGCGACAACACGTCTGGTGCTAGCCACTTAAGGATAGTAAACAATATCTTTAACTTAACAATACCGAATTTAATTCACTTTTATATTTAAATACATCAAGTTAAACTCTTCTCTTGTACCTTCAATATTATACAGAATCTTATTTAAAGATAATTCATAAATGTGGTTTGCGTAATGTGAGTCAATGAGTCAGGCAAACCATAAAAAAATATGTTTCTTTGATAATTTCAAAGCCCTTAGGGGACTTTTCAATATGACATAATCACCTAAAATTCTATCACCCCAAAGTCATGCATACATACATATGCTGAATAACATAAAAAATATGGTAACAAACAGTTAAAAAATTCCAGTAGCAATGGAATATAGAAAAACAGCAGTATGTCACAACAAGCACATACTCGTACATATTTACGTTCGATTTGAGGCAGTCTTATTCGCTGTCATAAATAAGGATGCTTTACATTGGAATTCTCACACATATTGTGGCAAATAGTATTGAACATATAAACGCACTTACAAACACAACGTGATAATAATGGAACAATTTTGTCGACATCAATACTTTTATATAAAAATTTCAAGAAAAAAAGTTAGGGGAGCTCGAAAAATCAAAAATTAAAATTATAGTCCTATTTTTAATTGTATTTTCCAAAATATCTGAACATATTCAATGGTGACTTAAATATTGGCTACAATACTTCATGAGTTGCCGGTTTGCAGACATTAACCAATGACTAAACATAGCCCATAATAAATAACCGAAAATTTTTTATAATAACAAACACTATAACGTTTATGGTTAATTATTTGTTATTACAACTAAATTGTATATATTATATAATTATTATAAATAAAAATACTTTGTTTTTCCTCTGTCATTAAAAATCAGAGTTGAATTTGGTACAGAGAATTGAAAACACGAAAGAAGCTGTAAGTCGCTGAATAATTTGGTAAGGTCCTAACAATAATAATGATCATCTTCCTGTTGAAGTCTTTGTGGCTTTACAGGAAATCATGTGAAATATCTTTTGTAAATTATGCACACACGAGTATGTATGTGTATACAAAAGTATTGTTACATTTTTACCTTTTAAAAACGTTAAAATATGAGCTCGTAGACTGCAAATAAAATAAAAATAAATTTTTGTTTAGTTTTAATAAAAACTCTTTATTATTCGCACAATTCTGTGTGCTACTGTTTACACAACAATTGTTTTGGTTGTTATTCCTCTGTTGATACTCTTTGCATAAACAATAACAATTACTAGGCAATTATTCGACAGATCTCTGTACCTGAGATCTTCAAACCACGATTACTCTCATCAAACACACCGCGTCTTCACACAAGACTGACTGAACTTTTACTCACTTAGTCGCCTGCTTTGCCTTGACTTTTATATGGAAAAATAAACAGCCTGATGAATATTCTTGAAAGCGAACGTTCATGGTTTCTCCTTCTCGAAATCTTTATAAATGTAAACAACGTTGCTTACGTTTATTATTGTAGTGTTGTTGGTATATTTTTGTTTACTTGTTTATCATTTTTTTATGCTGGTGTTTGTTGTTATATTAAGCAGTACAATAATTTTTAAACATGTTTGTTTACTGCATTGTTTGTTTTTGTAGCTTTTGTTTAAAATTTTAGTGTTAAACGATGTTAAAGCAAAACACCAGTATCTAGATTTTTCATTTGCATAACAAACGCATAACATTTTTATGCGAATTGAATTTGTTGACTACTGCTCAAATAATTATATTTAATGAAGCAATCATTATTTCTTAAATTAATTGGCGTTAATCTAGCATATTTATGGAATTAAATCAATGAATTTTATTATAAATTGAATTAGAATTAATTTAATTTAACCATTGTGGCATAGTGAGGCATTCTATATTTTGAAAAAAATTCAATTAAAAATTATATGGAAGCAAAATTTTATTTAAAATAAATTAAATAATATATATAATAATAATAATAATAATAATAATAATAATAATAATAATAATAATAATAATAATAATAATAATAATAATAATAATAATAATAATAATAATAATAATAATAATAATAATAATAATAATAATAAATAAATTAAATACTCGTGTCTTTACATTTTATCATTTCTGTTTATACTTTATACGAAAGGCACGTTAATGAGCTTAAAAATTTTATTGAACTCAACTGTCACAACTAAAATAAATATTTTCTTTACTAAGGAACAAATTGCAGATAACATAGATACCACTGGGTAATGTTTTATACATTGATTCCATTAAATATACTAAAAATTGAGAATCAGTCATTAAATATTTGATAAAGTTTTAATTTTTAATACCTTTAGGTAAAACAGTATAACATTATTATATATATCTGAACACATTATTCTAGTAGAAAGGGTTTATTATATGCTAACCTGTAGTTCAAACCCCAGCTCAAACACCTCGAACAAAATGAAATGTGAAAAATATGTATTGGGAGATTTCCTCTCAGCAGCCTTGTGGCAAAAACTCTAAGAGTAAATAGAATTGCCATGAAAAGCTTCTTAAAAAGTCTGTCATTCGGAGACGACTTTAAACTGAAGGTGCCACCACCCATGGGCAAAATTAAAACAAACAACAAGGGTGATGTAAGAAGTTAGGCCTTAATCCTGACTTAAAGGTTGTAAAGACCAATTAAGTAAGTAAGAAAATATTATATAAGGTTTTCCAACAAGGACTTCCCAACCTTTACAGTTGCTAAGGGCCATCTAGTTGAAATTACATCCGTCAAATAAGTTTGTCATGTGTTCAGTCTGTTTCAGATCATTACGTATGATCATAGATATCGACAAGTATTCGATGAATTGGCTCTGGAGTAGGTGCCAAATGACCCCATCGAAAAATCATCTTCAGCCCCTTTCAGGATGAACAAACAAAATTGTAGAATTTGGAGGAATAACAATCCACATGGCCCAAAAAGGTCACTGCTCGGGCTGGCGGCTTCAACGTTGGCCACAGTCAACGGCGAGCACTAAAAATCTATGACTACCAACTTCTTTTGAATTGAATAATCTGTTTTCAACAAAACCACGTTATGTCTTTATATTGCACTCAGTTCGCGCCACATTGGATATTCTATATTTCAAGTAGAGGTGATGTAAACTGACCACAGTGATGAATTTGGCTAAAAAAATTCGATTACATCTCACATACAGTTTGTTTTACTCAAACTTAAGGATACAAAGAAATTGCACCCTTGAACCAATTCCTACACTGTCAGCAATAACTCAAAAGACATAACATTTTGGGAGACTTCATATTCTAGTTTCTGATATGTATGAAAAAATTTTTTATGACTATAAATTGGACAGATTTTATAGATGTAGTTATAGATCTTGGGTATGAAAGAAGCCTGCGGGTTCTCAAATTTAAGGTTTTACTTTTAAAGTTGACTAGATGTGCGGGGCATTAATCCGAACAGACAGACGGCTTTAACAGCAAGAATGAGGATTGAATGAGAATTTAAATATTTTTGTGTTTAAAATTCGTATAATAAATATAATATAAATCTGAAAACCGTCCAATGTATTTTCTGTATTGTATTGTGTATTATTATATTGAGTTGTATTTGTACGTTTTCATGACCGTAGTAAATAGTTCATGTTTAACCAAATATTTGCTGCAAAATACAATGCATTGTTGGGAAATGATTTCATAAAGTTTATATGATTTTATTGGGCGCACAAAGCTATGTATTCAATACATCATTTTCTGTTCCAAATATTTAAGCCGCCTTTTTTATGACCAGATGTTGTGGGAAAAATGTAAAGTCAGCAATTAAAAAAAAAAACACAACACCATGAATTTAGACAATGCAGGTGTTGTAATGTAATTTAAGTCGCCGTAGTCTAGTAGGAAGTGTATTGGCTTATTAGACGTAAGGTCAGGTCAAACCACAGGTCAGACATCAAAACGAACATATGAAAAATTATTTCTTCGGCGACATCCCCTCAGCGGATTTCTTGCAAGAACTCTGAGAGTAAATAAAATTGCCATGAAAACGTTTCTCAAAAATCTGTAGTTCGGAAACGACTACTCATGTATAAAATTAACACACACATAATAAGTGGTGTGAGACTGAATTTGGCTTCACAGAGATAATTGGAATCATTGTTGGACATACTTTAGTGCACTGTCTCAAAAAGATTCAAAAAGATTTACACATGAATGTAATACAATTAAAATTACAGTTGCAGAAGTAGTTTTATTTTAAAAGATTAGCTATCAAATGGATGTTTCCCGATATTGCTAAAGAAATTTAGGATATCATTAATGTTGGTCTCTCAACAGTTTTTACGATGCTCCACAATAGAGATGAGTGATCCAGTGATTTTTGAAGAACGTTGTTCTCTGTGAACGTTATTTGTTAATCACTGTTCTTTAAAATAAATAAATAAATAAATAAATAAAAAAAAAAAAAAAAAACAGTGATTGTGATCACAGTATTATATTTACACTATAAATACAATAATGACAATAACGTATTTTATTAAGTCGTAAGGAAGAGACAACTACGAAAAGACTACTAAACAAAATCAAAGTGGCGTCATCAATGTTATTATTTTTAATGTAATTTTTTTTATATGAAGTTTGACAATTAAGTTTCACAGAAAGTTCATGTATAAAAGACAAAAGTAAATAATCAGCATCATCTAATGGTAATTCTGCCTCACTCAAATTAAAATCAAATAAATTTGAGTATGTAACAATTTTGAAAGAACCACATTATTAGTTATTTGGCAATTTCAATCACTGTAGTTACCACTGAATTATCAATCACCTTGATTAAATCACAGTTTTGAAAATATCGCTCATCTCTACTCCACAGTCTAAATAAACTTTATATGCCTTCATGATCTATGATGGTGTAGGGTATGAAAACCATAACAAAAAAGGGAATATCATAAATAGTTGTATTTTTCCAAAGGATAAATAGCAAAGGATGAAACAGTAAAAAAAGGAATAAAAAAGACAAATGTATTTATTTTGTGAAATCCTTTTCCTTCTTCTATACATTACATTATGACATACGTTATGGCTTTGCTGCTTATTTCCAATTTTATTTAGCATTCTTTTCTGTTTAATAAAAACACAAATAATTTTATTGCATTAAAAAGATTTATTAATTTATTGGTAGTGGAAATAAATACTTTATTAAGACAGTTTTTTCCATTGGAAACTATAAATTTTTCTCATCTTTTTCCCAATTTTTTTTTAAATTTTTCGCAATTTTGAAGCCTAAAGTAAATCGAATTAATTTTTGATACCCTTCTCTGATATAAAGCGTGAGAGTGCTCTGCATAGATTGCAGTAAATGGTAGTGAGAATCCTGGAGGTCCAACATATCTGACTGCCGAATTTCAAAACTTCTGTGGACAACGGGAGAACCAGGGACCTACTTCAATTCGACAAGAGCAGTTTTTTTATTCTAACAGGAATTCTAACAGGACACTCCTCTTTTGGCAGTTTAGGCAATAAGCCCAACCAGGATTACAGCAGAAGCTGCCTTGATGTGTAGGAAACGGAATCGGTGCAACACCTTTTATGCGAGTGCCCTGCACTTCAGAATAGACGTTATCGGTTTTTGGGTGACAGAACTTGTGGGAATCTGGACATTGTGGCGATCGCGCCGCAATACGACCTGGACCGTTTCATTCTGAGCTGAGGGTGGTTCACACTAACCAAGGGAGGGTGGATCATGACAAGGGGCTCATCTCACACTGGGTAACTCAATGGGTCATATGGGCTACCGAGTGAACTTGTTACTGTGCAAGTTACTCGTTGACCTGACTTGACTTCCTTCAAATGAAATATTTATTGCCTGTATGGCACAGGTCTCCAGTTATAGTTTGGAGCGGTTTTACCACATTATTATAGAACACACACTTTTGATAACACCAAATATGGAACATTACCAAGGCGCAAACGAAATCTCTTTGGATGTAGATTTTGCTCATTGTCTACGCTTAATATCTGCCTTCTTGCGCTTGAGATTGTCGTAAGGAATTTATTTTTTATCGCCAGTGATAATTCGATGCTAAAGTAATGTATTTTTAAAGCGTTCAGACATATAAGTTTTGGGCTTCAGTTCACGTGACACCCAATTTACTTGCTTATGAATGAATTCCGTTTCTTATATTGTGCCTGACGCAAATCCTGATCAATTATTGTTTGTATTTTATAGCCTACAAACTTTTTTGGTTGTACAGGTCTTTGTTTTTGATGTCATAATTTTTGAAACGTGCAAAACTTTTGATTCATATTATTTTCGGTAAAGTTCAGTCACCGTATAATTCAACAATCAATTGATGATTGTCTCTCTTGCAGTTTCCTTCACAAAAAATTCACTCAACAAAACTTCATGCAAATTCTGTTTTTTCGGCACTTTTACACTAGAAAGACCCATTTACAAATCTAACTGCTAATATTTCTTTTATGAATTATATCACAGATTTCTTACTTTGTGACTTTTAATAATATTCCATAAAATTTAATTTAAAAGTATTTTTTTATTTAGTTATTCCAAATTGCAATTATTAAGGCAACTATTTAAAAAAACGGAGAGGAGTCACCTGACCCTTCACATACCTGACCGCCGCTATTCATTTTATCAATTACTTTTCCCAATTTTTATTTCATGAAATAAGTGTTACAAAAAAAAACATGCATACCAAATTTTTGTTTATCAAAATGCCATTATTTTTTGTTTAAATTTTCTCTAATATTATGCCGTAATGTAATTTCTGCATACTTATTTTTATCAGTTTGTCAAAAGATTTCAATATGACTAGATCTCTTCGTGACAAATATATTGCAGCATATTTGGATTATATCTTTACAAGAACTGGACGAATTTATCTCAGTTATCTTGTGGATTCAATAATATACATATATGTAAATGATTTTTGGAACAAAAAATGGGGAGTTGCTTTTTCTTCACAAACTACAGCTGCAGAGAGATTCAAAGAAATAATTAATTTTGACGTGCGAGAAGAAAGACCCACGTGGCTAAAAACAGATAAGTTTGCCTTAATTTTGTATGTTTGGAGCCGTTTTATTGAAAATTGCAAATCTTGTTATAGACCAGGTGAAAACATCGCTGTTGACGAACTACTCTTTCCTAAAAAGCAAGATGCAAATTTACGCAATACATGGCGAATAAACCCGACAAATTTGGTATAAAATTTTGGCTTTGCGTAGATGTCAAATTGAAATATCTGCTCAACGGTTTCCCCTACTTGAGAAAAGATGACAACCGTCAACATAACATTACGCTTGGATAGGACATTGTACTGCGTCTAATAAAACCTTTCGTAAACAAAGGGAGAAATGTGACGACTGTCAACTTTTTACCTCAGTATCGGTGGCAGAGAGATTGCTCTTCAAACGTACAACTCTAGTTGGGACAGTCAATAAAGCAAGACGGGAAGACCATATGTGAAAAAATTTAAATTAAATTTGCATTCCAATGAAGTTCTAAAAATCGAAAATAATAAGCGCCTTCTGACAGTTTACCAAGCAAAGAGACAAAAAATGTTTTATTGCTGAGTGCTTTGCTCGAAGTGGTTGAAATAAATGAAGAGCAAATGCAAACCCAATACCGTGACTCTTTATATTCAACTAAATTTGGTGTTGATGTTGTTGGCCAAATGGCTAAAAAATATAGCACAAGGCCAAGCTCAAGACGTTGGCCTGTATAAGGGTTTTTCAACATATTGGACTTGGCAGGATTAATGCATGGGTGCTATTCCAAGAAGTAACAGACAAAAAAATTCGTAGAAGAGAATTTATTTTACAAATAGCATCTGAACTCAGTCACATTGACGAGCAACCACAAGCGGCAAATATTCAACTACAAGTTTCACATATTCAATCCATAAAAAGAGGACATTGTCATACAAATGGCTGCAAAAACAAAACAAATAAAATGTGTGAAATATGTCAGAAACCCATATGCGGAACCTGTAATAATCAAAACATTTTGTATACGCTGGATGCGTGTAAATGACAGATTTAAAAAAAATTGTAACATTATTTAACCAGTTTCACGATCTCAATATACATACCTCGATCTCGCATAAATACATTCAAAGCAAAAACAACAAGTACCGTTAGTGTAAATATTTTTATGAATGTACATATTTTTATTATATATAAGTATACATATAAACATGGTTTCTTTTCAAATATATATTATTAAATGTTTATTTTTTTGTTATAAACTAAGAATACAAAATGCACAATTTAATTTTTTAGATTTTTGGTACTAAAACTTAAAGGGAGTTAAATGACCCACACCCGTCTTTTATGATATATTAATTCTCCTGAGCTTTATTTTCTAAACCTCAATCACTATGACGGCCTCCTTCAAGTCGTTTTCTTATTGTGTCATTTGGAAGTCATTAAAATCTAATGTTAGAACTACTAGTCTATCTAGTCTCTGCAGTCTTTATTAGATGGACGGCATTAAATGCCTTATTCTTATGACACTGCTTGATACAAGCAACATGAAAGTAGATAAACCTTTTGCTTTGTAGTTGTTTTTCGCCGTATTAATTATTTTTTGCACAAGTGTTCTATTTTGTCTTCAATTGAAACACAATAAAAATTCAATATGAATTTACTATCTTGTTAACTGTTCTGCAAATAAATTTTAATTTCCAAGAAACATTAACAAATTTAAAGCAGACCCAATTTATTAATAAGAAAAAAATATTTCCAGCTATAATTTCTATTGCTCTCTATGCATTTTTTATGTATATATTACATTTCCATGTGACATCAATCAATTTGCAGATTTATTTTTTCATAAAGTATCTTCCGCTCTATCTTTCCTTTGGTTCCCATTTTCCCTTCCTACTTCCGCTCCTTTTTCCTATCCCCTTTTTTATCCTTCCTTCATAAGGGTCAAATCGTCCTCCGGGTACTGTACTTGTCTAAATTGACAAGTACATGTCCTCTAGCCTAACCTAACCATCTCCCGCTCTAATTAATGAAGCCAGTTACTTCTTAGTCAATCTTATCTTCTTATAATCTTATCACGATCTATCCCAATTTTCAAGTTAAAAAAATAAATTTACATATATCCAGGTCATAACTTAAATAAACAGATACAAGTGTTAGTTTACATAACTTTAAACACTTTTTCATGTCCATACATCATTACAATTACTCTTGTATTGAAATATGTCATAAAAAACAAAAAGTAATAATAAAAAATTTATATATTTCCTACAGTCATGGCCGTTCGTTTGCTCACAATAGTTTTTTTAATTTAGATTTGTGTTAATTTAAATTTAAAATTTTTAATACTTATTAATTAGCTTAAGGAATTAAGCAGGACTTAAATATATTGTTACGTTTTTATCTTTTTAAAATGTTTAAAATATGCGCTTGTAGATTGCAAATAAATTTGTGTTTAGTTTTAACTAAAATTCGTTATTATTCGCACAATTCTGAGTGCCACTGTTCACAACTTTATGTAAGCAACAACAATTGCTTTGTTTGTTATTCCTCGGTTTATACATAAACAATAAAAATTACTAGACAATTATTCGACAGATCATTGTAACGGAGATCTTCAAACCACGTCTAGTCTCTTCAAATACACGGCGTCTTCACGCAAGACTGACTGAACTTCGTTAACTCAGTCGCCTGCTTTGCCTTGCCTTTTATATGGCAAAGTAAACAGTCTGATGAATATTATTGAAGGCAAACGTTCATGACTTCGCCTTCTAGAAATCTCTATAAATGTAAACATCGTTGTTTACAATTATTATTATTGTAGTGTTGTTGGTGTATTTTTGTTCACTAGTTTACCATTTTTTTATGCTGGTGTATGTAGTTATATTAAGCAGTACGATAATTTGTAAACAGGTTTGTTTACAGCACTGTTTTGTTTTTGTAGCTTTTGTTTATAATTTTAATGTTAAGCTATGTAATAGCAAAACACAAGTATCTAGATTTTTCCTTTTCGTAACAATATTTTACATTGATATACAATTAATTAATTTATTTATTTATTAATTACAATACAATTACAAATTATATTTTAATTATATACGAGCTGAGTAACTTTGACCATATGCTCGGTGTGGTGTCACAGACCAGAGTCTCTAATGGGAATCGAACTCGACCCTCACACTAATAGTCTAGCACACTACCCACTATACTACCAGGGCACGCTGATGATATACAATTTATTTTTGGTATTAAATTTTTTTTTTTTTTTTTTTTTTTTATAAAGCCAGCACTCAGGGGATGGCTACTACTCATGCAGTGCATTGTGCAGGCTTAGGAAAATAGGTTATAGGAAGGTGGAAAGAGGGAGTAGCGTTTGTGGACATTTGATTTAATCTTACCAATATCGTAACTGACAGGAAGAACTTCCACAGGAAGATCATTCCACAAGCGAGCAGTGCGGGCAAAAAATGAATTTTTTCTGTAATGCATTGTGCGGTTCACTGGACAATCAACCACAAAAGGATGTGCTCTGCGAGAAGTACGAGTACCACGTAAAAATATGTGATTATCGGGAACCAAGCCCCCTATCTCTCGAGAACACCTCCCATTATAGTACCGATAGAACAATGAAACACACGCCACATTGCGACGATGCTCCAACGAATCAATAGAGTTGGATACCCTACTGTCATTAATAAGCACCTTCGCCCTCTCCTGCATGCGGTCGAGAAGCTTCAAAATAGACTTTGAAGCACCGGCCCATACATGAGAGTTGTACTCCATACGAGGTCGGATAAAGGTCCTGTAAATTGTAAGAAGGGCGGATGGAGTGAAGTATTTTCTGCACCGTTTTAAAAAAATAAAAATAATAATAATAAAAATAATAATTATATTATTCACCAAAAAAATTGATAAGATTAGAGGACGTTCGTTTAGACGCAATTATATTTAAATAAAAGAGAAAGGAAAAAAACCAACTTATGATTGCTTATATATGTAGTATATGAACTCTTATTATTAATAACCGGTTTAAATTACAAAACACAACCAGAATTCCTTTTCTCTTTTACATCATTTGAAATCGTTCTATATAAATTACTCACCATTTTTGGAAAAAACACATTTCCTACCATTAAGCAAAACCTTAACAGTTCCGTTACCTCGGTAATGAGAATATCTTCTTGAAGTTCTAAATAGGCTGCCTAATTCATTCCGGGTGTAATCAAACATAGCCGCCGTAGTCTAGTAGGTAATGTGTTGACTTATGAGATGTGATGCCACGATTCAAGACCCACGCCATATAACTCCAACAAACCGACATACGAACAAATATTTCTTCATCGACTTACTCCAAGCAATTTTCCTGTAACACCTCTCGATAGTAACTTAAAAAATTTAAAAAGACTTAAAACTGTATGACCTGCCACTCATGTATAAAATTAACACACACACAACGTAAGTGGTGTGAGAAGCTAAGTTGTAGTCCTGGATGAAGGTTTGTAATGATCAATTATGTATGTATGTAATGAAACATATACGAAGCTCAAAGCTCCGCCAAAAATGTTGCTTGGAGCATACAACACATACTTGGTGCAGACCATGCTTATGATAACTATAGCACTCTGGACCATTTAAATTAAATTTTTTTTGTTTGTGGCAAATTCGAGATTTCGCTCATCAGTTTACACAGTTTAATCTACACAGTAGCATTTAAAACATATGCGATAAATTTTTTTTTTTGGAAAAACGATGTAAAATGATTCTTAGTGGCGTCATGTTAAATCATGCCTTCCAGTCGCTTTTTTCTTTTGAAATTTAATGTCATTGGAGCTTTCGTGTCATAGCCTTTGCCAAGTTTTAGACAATTTCTTATCTCAATCCATTATTATCTCAACAAATTTTCTATTCGAATATCCCATCTGTTTTAGATTATTAATTGAACTCTTTTCGGTATCTTTTAATTGCGTTCCTGATCTCATTTCCAAATAGTTTACTTTAATAACTTTCAGAAGTACATCACATACATTACATAATAGGATATTCATTACAATCCTTTGGATTACGACCTGGCTTCTGCGATCACTTATGCTATGTATGTTAATTTTATACATGAGTGGCGGGACCTACAGTTGGAAGTTGACTCCGAACGACAGATTTTTGAGAAACTCTGCTTGGCAATTTTATTTACTCTCAGAGTTTTTGTGAGAAATCTGCTGAGAGGAAGTCGCCAAAAAAATATTTTTTTTTCATATTTTATTTTGTTTGAGATGTCTGACCTGCGATTTGAACCGAGGACTTAAGTGTAATAAGTCACTGTCTACTAGACTAAAACGACTTTATATTGACAATTTTGAGAAGTAAGTAAATTAAATTTGAAAAGTTTCTATCTAGACAATAGATTGCCAAATGTTGCGAAAAAAATTTCAGAAATAATGTATGGAAGTTTCTGTGCCACGAGCCATATATATGCTTATTTTTCTTAAAGATGACAAGTAGTTTTGAAATATTCTTTAGAAAAAGAATATTTTAAAATAACGTAGTGAATAAATAGGCTATGTAGTGCACAGCAAATACAGAAACATACAATAAAGAAAATATGAAAAAAATATCATAAGGAAACAATCAAGTTTCAAAGCTGATAAAAAAGGAAAACAAATATCTGATGTTTCTTATGTTATTGTAGATGAAAAAAGATTTTGTATTCTACCCCTTTCACAAAGTGGCATTTACTAGATTTGAATTTTTTGTTCTTCATTTTTCTTATTGAATTTTTTCAAGTAATTTCTTAAATTTTGGAGCAAAAACTGAAGAATAAAAGCTAATTCCGAAGAGATTATATTGCACGAAATTTACTTTCTTCTATTTTCGTTTCAAATCATGCGATGGTAGGTAGGTAGGTAGAGGTGGCTGCCCATCCAAGAAAATTGGATGAACACACTTAGACCGCATTGGGCCCATTGTGTTACCAGAGTTATCCACTATTCCTTAGTTTCGAAACCACTCGGAGCTCCAGATGAAACGATTTAAGCTGCCAATGTCAATCCCTGACAGTTTCTTCAGGTCATCCATGTAGTAAGCACCCAAGTACCTTTCTCCTTTGGCAAAGAGCCTGGCGTGTACCCAGCAGGTGGGGGTCAGTCTCCTCCTCTTCCTCATCTCTGCGGCTTCTGCAGAAATCGTTAGCAAGGTGCCCAAGACCAATATACCTCGCATGCTTACCCGTAATACAATTCCCCGTAATGACCCCGATAACCACACTGAGCGCGGCTTTTTGGAGTTTAAGTAGACTCATTGCGCGCCCCTCATCCAGAATTGGCCAGATTTTACTAGCCGTTCTACCCGTGTCCGAGGTTTTCCACCTGTTGTTGGCGGAATCGACGATCGCATTATCAATTATAAGCCTGCAGGTCATCATAGGGATGCCCAGATTCGAGAACTCATCGGAGAGTTCAATGGTCGTGCCCAGCCTGGCAAGTTTATCAGCTCTGCAGTTAACCGGAATACCATTGTACCCCGCTACCCATACGATATGGATATCATATCGTTCCGCTATCTCGTCGAGATATCTGTGACATCCGTACATCGTCTTGGAGTTCATCACGTGGGAACTTAGAGCCCTGATAGCCGCCTGACTATAAGAAAGTACGATGACATTCCGCTTGGATACCCTTCCGTCCCCAATAATTCTCGCCGCAGCCAGTATTGCCACCACCTCCGCCTGAAAGACGCTGCAGTGGTCTGGAAGTCTTATAGACTGGGCAAGTCATGAGATAGACTATTATAAATGACTGTCAAACACAAATTAAATGATTTAATAAATTCAATTTATTAAATCAAGAAATCGTACATAATTTTCTACTTATGATCGAATTTAAATCATGTTTTCCACATAAAAAGCCTTTTGTTCTTAGCAAGCCTGCGTTTAGATTATACAACAAAACATATTTTAAGAAGTCAGATAATTTCGGGTAAACGGTTATGATTATATTTACTGAGTGTATTTAATTAATATTTTTGGATCAGATGGCAGACGATTTATGTGACGGAGCCTAAACACTAATCCGTATAAAAATGCCAAATATTCCATCGGAGAACAGTAAATAGTTTCCATTCCTACTAATCTCCCAGAACTGCTGCAATTCCTCTTGCCATGGCTTTTGAAAATCTTCCGAGCATGTTTACAGTTATCTCATGATCTTACTTACTTACACGCTTACTTGTCTATTCCCTTTTCTTTCATACTGATATCGTTGGTTTACTTGCAACAAGTTCGTTGAATTTATTTGTGTAGCATTTTCTCATTTTAATGTTAAACGATGTACATCGTTTCGATTTTCGTAACAATATATATAATATATAAGTAATTATATTACAACGAATGATTCAGTAACTGTTTATGGATAATTGGTTTGTTTAGAGTTGCTGGCGCATAACAATGAAGTCACGATAAAGTTCTCGAGAAGGCTAAACTCCAAACGTTCGATTTCAAGAATAAGAATTCAGTCAGTCTTGTGTGAAGACGCGTTGCGTGTGAAAAAAAAACAATTGTGGTTCGAAGATCTCCGCGTTGTTATTGTCTACGCAATTGTGGAAAGAAAAATAACGAACAAGCAAATTATTGTTGGATACATCAAGTTGTAAATAGTGGCACACAAAATTGTGCGAACAACAAAGAGTTTAATTGAAACTAACTAAACACAAATTTATTTTTATTTCATTTGCAATCAACGAACGCATATTTTAAACGTTTTTAAAAAAGTAAAAACGTAACAATATTATGTTATTGTTACTAAGTATATAAAAAAATACAAAAATATTCTTAAGTTTTTCAAATGATACACAAAATGTAATTGCTTTTCTACAAAATTGAGTAAACAGATTTTAAACTGATGTCTTAAAATAAGTATAATCTGATCCTATGTTACCATAACCATAAGGATTTACTTTTCAAATTTACAGAAGAAAAACAAGACATAAATTATGGTTGAACATTAACTAGGAAGCTTTTGTAATCTCTGATTTGTTTATTGAGATATTATATTGAACATTGTAAAAATAATTAATTTTTATGTCTTAACATACAACAAACCAAAATATTTTCTATGCCATAGTAATGCCACACAAGTAGACAAGAGAAAAGGTTTTAAAGATCATCTCTATTCAAATTAAATTAGGATAACAAAAGCAAAAAGTTGATTGTGTTGAGCATTTTAAGTATTTCAAACCGACATCTAAAAACTTAATTTAAACAATTAACACTAATACATAAATATGAGTGGATCTAAATAAATTACATCTCAAATACGAATATTTTACATTGTAAGCAAAGAAATACTTTTTGTATTTTGTTTTGTTGTCTGGCCTGGGGCTCGAACCCTGGCTTTACGTCTAATAAGCCAACACACAACCGACTAGATGACGGCGACTTCCTCTTGTGAAGATTTTCACAATATTCGTAGTAAAAGAATATACTTGTCATATATACACTTGACAGCAAAAGTTAAGGTACCCCAATATGCGTAAGCAATTTTATGAATATTAAGTTAATATTCGTAAAAGTAATTGATGTTTTTATATTTATTTTATTAATATATTGTCATTTTATAATAAGTAATGTTAAGGTTCTTCACAAACCATAATAAAAATTAGGGAATAGTTCCATAGCACCATATTGGTGTCTTAAGAGAACTATATAGTACAGTTATAGAGAACTATATAGTACAGGCTAATCCTTGAGTATTTACCAATAAGTCAATGTATTTCAAATAGATTCGAGACCCAAAATACTACCCTGTGACCCACCGGCTGTAATAGGCTTCTGTGAATTTTTAATATCTGCTTCCTTCGGTCGATTACTAAATTTTTCAATAACTCCTCTATATTACTAGAGAAAGCTAGCCTTACGATTTGATAAGCATCTTTAAATAGGGAGGAACACTATTTATTTTCTTTAAATGCTTTTCTAACTGTTTTAAGCATCCTATGAGTGTCTTCAATCGTGCTATATTGTCTCCACAGGCAATATAAGGAATAATACTAATTGCTAATCGAGACAGTTCAATATGTACTAATTATGTATATACTAAGCTTACTTTGTATTGGTAGTGGAGGTACAGCAACAGCAAGCGGCAAATCATCCGATATTTGTATGTAACTCAACATTTAAATTGTGACTTCTCAGATTAAGCAAAGTAAATCTCTAAACCGCGAGATAAAAAAGAACGTTATTTGACATCATTTAACAAATGTACAAAAATCCATTAATTTTTAAGAAAATTTTTTATCACTTATTTTAATTTTAATTAATTTGTTCATCACCAGCATTGTGTACAAGTTATGCCTTTAACCCTGTGCAAATCTGTTTGTCATCAGTATTTAATTTATTTTTAAGGCAAGGGAACATAGAATAAAAATATAAAACAATTTTCATGAGAATAAATTTACGCAAATCCATTAAATGCTTGTTTTTGTTTTAAATACTAAACAAGTAACAACAATGTCTTTAAGCTATTAGATTTCTATTCAACTGGCAGTTTTTATGAAATTAAAAAATCCGTAGCAATTAACTTTAATGACAGAACGGATTAATGGTAATATTTCACTAAATAGACCGTTATTTTATGTGTGATGTCACTCTGTTTATGTACTTCTGACAAACTGTTGCTCATGATACAATCTTATTAAATTGATTGTAGCTTTGGGCCATAAATATCAATTGAATCTATTTTAAAGGCAAATTTTATTAATTTGGTACTCAACTTGCTATTAATACATGCGAATGATTAGAATATTTTTCTTTTACTTTTAAGATATAATAATTTGATGGAAAAGACAAGGTTTTTGAAGTGTTTTCAGTTGATTAAAGAAGAGGTTTCTGTTTGTAACATATATTGTGCCAGAGGGATTTGAATCGAAAGTTTTGACAATATCAACGAAGATGACAACTAGAGGATACCTCAGTAAAAATGCGATTTTCATTTTCAAAATAAGAACACGTATTTTTTGACATAGTTCTGTTTTTTTTTAATGGATTGCAAAGAAGACATGTTGCGATTAAGTAGGGAATAAAATATCCGTCAAATAGCCACCACGGCTCCCATGACAGGCTTTTAATTTTTTCATGACGATTTACATGGCCTTTTGGAGGCTGCAACTCAACGATTATGTATTAGATCTGCGAATTAAGCCCAGAAATTACATTCGGTTTGATTGGTTTATTCGCACAATATCCCAGATTTTATAAGATTCCAAAGAAAAAAAGTTCACGTTGACTAATTCACATCAGAATTTCTCCAGATAATTTATTCTGGAAATCCTTGGAATAAGTCGATTCTGACAGGTGAACCCATCTTGTTGAAATCACATTTTGTTAAGTTGAGGTCACAATAACTTCGTTATCATGTGCTTATAACGAATGCCATTTACAGCCAAAGAAATTTCGGCCTAAGAAAAATCCAATAATGCCGTCTTACCAAAATCAGTAACAAACAATTGTCGCGGTAGGCTCATTTGTGTATCACGAATTCAGTAAACCATTCCGATGAATTTCTTCGAAATTTTGGCGGGTCTTTTTGCTCCATTAGTTGATTGCTGATGAATTTTATACACAAGAAGATTGTGTATTGGTTGTGTTTTGTCCAAATTCATTGAAGTTGTTGAGAATGACGTCAAATTTTAGTTTTTAGCAACAACCTCATTTACAGCAGCAATATTTTCAATAGATCGACCGGCACGTTGATACACAGGAGTCGAACTGTCAATAACCGATTCAGTTTCTTAATTTTTTTTCGATTGACACATAAGGTGCCTCTTCTTGACTGAAAATTTTTCGAAGTTTTCGAACTGTCTAGGCATAAGTTCGCAAAGTTTTGGAAAACTTAAACTATTAGTCATTACAACTCTATAGTCAAGATTACAACTTAGCTTCTCACATGCTGTGTGCGTGTTAATTTTATCCATCAGGTCGAAGCCTACAGTTTAGCTCTTTTCAAGAACATTCTTGAATAACACCAGAATAAGTGATTTCAGAAATATAATTAAAAAAGTTGTCAAACAACAAAAACGCACCATGAGAACAACGCATTATTACGCTCTTGGTTTCTGTATCCTTCCTTTTTATATTTCCCCCCGCGTCATGAAATATTTTTGGAAAATATTCCAAAATATGTTAAAACGCACATTCTTTATACTTTATTTTCTTTGCTTGAAGTCACAAGCAAACACACTACTTACTAGACTATGGCAACTTCATAAGGGTACATACACCCATAATTGATCATTGTTACCCTTCAGTCAGGATTACAACCTAGTTTATCACACCACTTATGTTGTGTGTGTGTTAATTTTATACATGTGTGGAGGGACCTACAGTTTAAAGTCGACTCCGTTCGACAGATTTTTGAGAAACTTTTTCATGGCAGGTTTTATTTACTCTCAGAGTTTTTGTCAGAAATCTGCTGAGAGGAAATCGTCAAAAGAATTTATTTTTAATTTTTTGTTTTGTTGGAGTTGTCAAAGCTGCGGTCTGAACTCACAAGCAAACACTTTACTTACTAGACTATGGCAACTACTTAATTGGTGACTACAACGCTTTAGACAGGATTACGACCTAACTTCTAACACTACTTATGTTGTGTATTTCAATTTTGTACATGAGCGAGGGGGTGGGGTTACCGACAGTTTAAAGTCGATTTCGAACGATAGTTTTGAGAATCTTTTCATGGAAATTTTATTTACTCTCAGAGTTTATGCGAAAAACCTGCTGACGATAGTCACAACAGAACGAGTTTCATATTTCATTGTGTTAGAGATGTTTGTCCTGAGGTTTGAACAGTGGCCTGACATCTAATAAGCCAACACACTACTAGGCTACGGTGACTTCATAAGGATAAGTTTTTACAGTTATAACGTGTTGTTGTTTTGTAAAGTCCTCCATTCTTTATTGTTGATTAAACATATGTGACAGCACAAACCAAAACTACCGAAAATTTAAAAAGTTTCTTCTTAAGAGTCCGTTTATCTTAAAAAATTTGTAATTAAAGTGTCAACAGAACAAAATTTCCCACACTATAGACGTCAAAGTACTACTTATTTCAACTTGAAATCACGACGTCAACACAACAGAAATTAATTCAATACTTAAGGGCACAAAAAATAACAAAAAGCACCCATAAGTAGATCCATTAAAAAGAAAACAGGAAAATAGACGACCTGCCTGTCATTAGCAGTGAAGTATCAGTAAGATTTCATTTTCGAAGACAAATATTTTCTTATGAGCACAAAAAGAGGAAATCCAGCAAAACGTGAATCTTTTTCTCAATCGAAAATATTATTGCAGCAACTGTTTCGTCCTGCCAAACAATATATTTCCCCAGAAGTTTGACTGCAACAGTTGGTACTTAGTGAGAAAAATAATAAAGTAATTGAAAATAAAAAAAAGAGAACTAACATTGAAGTTTTAAAAAGTTTAGAAAATAAATTTAATTAAAAAACAAACAAAAAAAATTTTTTCGCCGCGTCATATATACCATAGGAAGTGTGGCTGATAACCTTCTTTTCCAGACAAAGTTTAAAAGGGATAGAAAAATTCAAAATTCTTGAACGAAATTCATATTTACAGACGGCGAGCAGTCCAAAAATAAGAAAGCCAAATCTAATGCAAAACCTAAAGCGAGAATCTGTCAACTGCATGCGTCGTAATTTAAAAACAATTAAAACAGTGTGTACGTATGATACACAAAATTTGTTAAAGCCTTGAGTTTATATTCGTACTAAAAACGTGTTATTTAATCATTCCTTCTTAAGACAAAAATGTATTTTAAATCATGAAAATTGTTTTAATTTCTAAAATGTATTTTGCATTCAAGCATATCCGTAGGTTTTATGCTTTTTTTACATGTTCGTTACTATCTTTTCTCTCATGAACAACATTTTGAAGTTACAATAAATTTTAAGATGACCTTAGCTACGATCGTTATAATGTTTAAAAGTAAATTTCCACAATTGTATGCAGCGTAGTGGTATAAACTATGGTTCGGCTATATTGAGTTTGTCCTGAGGATAGTGTTTAATGTGCTGACGAATCTCACTGGTTTTGTTTAATTTTGCGCGGTGGTTGATGAGCATTGCTAATTTTAATGAAGCTCGGTATTTTTCTTTTGTGTATTCCAAAAAAGTTTATTTTGGAAAAAATCGATTACGTTTTTAACCTTTTAAAAACGTTTAAAATATGAGCTCCTACATTGTAAATAAAATAAAAACAAATTTGTATTTAGTTTTAATTAAAATTCTTTATTATTCGTACAATTCTGTATGCCACTGTTCACAACTTGATGTAACAACAACAATTGCTTTTCTTTGTTATTTCCCTGTTTATACCCTTTACATGAACAATAACAATTACTTGACAATTATTCGACAGATCTTTGTAACGGATTACCACGATTACTCTCTTCAAACGCACCGCGTCTTCACACACGACTTACTGAACTTCACTAACTCAGTTTGATTTGTCTGCCTTGCCTTTTATATGGCTAAGTAAACAGTCTGATGAATGTTCATGAAGGTGAACGTTCATGATTTCGCCTTCTCGTTTACGTTTATTGTTGTATATTTTGGTATACTTTTGTTTATTTGTTCACCATTTTTTAATGCTGGTGTTTGTTGTTATGTTAAGCAGTATGATAATTTGTAAACAGGTTTGTTTACTGCATTGTTTTGTTTTTGTAGCTTCTGTTTATAATTTTAATGTTAAACGATGTAAAAGAAAAACACCAGTATCTAGATTTTTCATTTTCGTAATAATATTGTATGTTAAGTGGGTGATGGACATGTCCAATTTTAATAGAATTCAATTTTTTTTCTTAATTTAATAATAGAATGCAGTGAATCAACGTTCATTGAGATAGCATTAGCTACGAAAGATAAGGTAAGGTTGTGATACCACAATCTATTCTGCATTGGGAACAAATATTCCGTAAAGGAAACCATCACGAATTCAAAATAAATCTTGCTATTGTAGTAATCATTATATCTCGTTTAAGAATGTCAGAAAATGAAAGTTTAGAAACTTTTGTTTGTTTATGGCAAGAGCAGGACAATGAAACAAGAGGTGAAGTACAGACTTTTCCTCCTCATCAGACCCACAGCTTCTGCAGAATTCTGCCAAGTACATTGTGCAATGGATGGCCATTCGATTTAAGAAGGAAATGGGTCGGTCTTCTTTCTTCTATCCATACGTGTCCTGCAGAGTCTATCAATATTGCACGTACCTTTCTGCTGCCAAAGAGATTGAGTCCCCCGTAAAACGAGTGGACAATATCCGGAACGCTTATACTCTGCAACTTGTCGGAGATTGCATCATTTACAATGCAATTTCCCCATGTCCCTGTGTGATTCGAAATCCTCGGTAGTCGTTGACAAGTACAGAAGCTACTTTACTTAGGGACTTTATAGCAGCCTGGCTGTCCAAGTAAATCTAGAGAAATTCAGACAAAATCCTGCCACTCAACAAGTATTGCCCTGACCTTTGCCTGAAAAACATTGCAGTGGTCATGCAGCCTACAACAAAGTTGATCTAACATTACTCCTTACATTATTCACACAGAAACGAAGCCAAATCACTGTACACCACTTCACAAATCAATCAGAACGGTCGATGCAGATGCAATTCGAAGCCCAGTTCATGCATTGAATTTTCTATCAAAATTAGCAATAATTTACAAATATTTGGAGTAGAGACTTAGAAACGACGCAGATAACGTGTACTTAAGTTAACCAATAAAATGTTGTAGAAAGGGACGTAAAAAACTCCAGCGCCGGAAAATGTTTGTTCCCTTAATAATAATGTAGGTGAATCATTCTATTTGCAGCATCAGGTTAAGCTATCTTTCCTAAGTACTCCCACTATTCCAATTATCTGTATATCGAAATATGTCTGACCACTACATGGCTATTTTTTCTCCATCACTATATTATCAACTATGCCCCTTTTTCCTTATTGAGTTATAGGGACAACTGGTTTTCCAAACAAGCCCTAGGTGCACGCAATTTCTGAGTCCAAGTCTATACGAATTTAGTGTGCAAAAAGATGGCAAATGCAGTTCATTTTATTCCTGATTTGCAATAATTCCAAGAAAGTATCATTCAGTCCTTAAATACATTTCATAGATAATTGGTCATTACAATCCTTCAGTCAGGATTACGACATCAAGCTGTGAACAGTGGCACACAGAATTGTACGAATAATAAAGAATTTTAATTAAAACTAAATACAAATTTGTTTTTATTTTATTTGCAATGTACGAGTTCATATTTTAAACGTTTTTAAAAGGTTAAAAACGTAATCGATTTTTTCCAAAATAAACTTTTTCATACCTCCTGCTTTGTGTGTGTTAACTTTATATATGAGTGGCGGGGCCTACGGTTTAAAATCTTCAAATGACAGACTTTTGAAAAAGTTTTCCATCGAAATTTTATTTTACTCCCACAGTTTTTGCCAGAAATCTGCTGAAAGGAAGTCGCCGAAGAAATATTGTTTCATATTTCGTTTTGTTTTGTTTTGTGCCTTTATATAAGCGAACACACTACCAGTAGACTACGGATACTACCTTCCTGTTCTTAAAAGTAGTCAGAAATATGTTCGAAATGTGTAAAACTGCGCCATATGCCTTGGCAATTGAGTGACCCAACCTCTTCCAACGTGAATAGCAGTTCATTTCCTAACTTGTGGAGCTACCACAACCTGGTGGAGTTCCAATTCCTTGCATCCTGATTAGAATTGAGATTTATAGTGTTGGGTAAATTGTCCTTCTCCGAAGTAATTTCGGTTATTCGGTTCAGCATATTGTCCTATAAAACCGATTTGTTGAGTGATAAGCCCGGTAAGGCAGTCAAGATCTAAAAAAATTTAACCTATTATTTTATTATACCTTCTAACGGGTCAATACGCAGCAATCCATTCAAGTTCACGCACACTGTATTGATTAGAATTATACTTTAGCCCACTTTGGCAACTAATATTTGGTTGAATATCTTTGTTTTGGGGGCCGACGAATGTAATTTAACCCATCAGAGCCAAATAAGTTAAATTTTGATTCGTCGCTCCACAAAATTTTAGCCCACTGCAATGCAGATACCATCTAGCAAAGTCAAGCCGTATTTTCTTCTAGCTAATAAATTTGCCTCTCTTAATCGATTTCTGGCTGTGTGGCCGCCAATAGAAAGCCCTAATTTTTCCTTTGCATAATTAGTAACATCTACTGCCGTTTTCCGAGGGTCAACTTTTACTATTTTTACCATTTGACGGTTTTGGCTGTCAGTAGATTTACGATGTCGACCACTTGCTGGCTTTCTTTCCTCGTTATTTGTTTGACGATATCGCAATGAAATCCGGTAAATCGTTGATTTGTTGATATTAAATTGATGAGAAACTTCATTCATTCATTCCTTCTTCCAAAGCCCTTATAATGGCAAACAACGCTTACTGATGTTTTTTAATAAAATTTAAAAATCAACGAATAAAAATAAACAGAAGTGGAGTGGAATTGGATACCGTTATAAGTTTCGAGTCTCGATTGAATATCATATAACATAGAGTTGCATTTATGAAGTCGCCGTGGTCTAGTAGGTAGTTGGCATATTAGACGTGAGGCTTCGGTGCAAACACCAGGTCTGGCATCTCCAACTGAACGAAATATGAAAAAATATTTCCTCTCAGCTAATTTCTGGCAAAAACTCTGAGAGTAAATAAAATTGCCATGAAGAGTTTTTTCAAAAATCTGTCGTTCGGAGTCGACTTTAAACTGTAGGTCCCGCTATTCATGTATACAAATTAACGCATACAACATAAGTGGTTTGAGAAACTAGGTCGTAATCCTGACTAAAGACTTGCATTTTTTTCTCGCTACTATACATACATATGTATTGCCATATATGCATGAAGCGGTTAAGTTTATAAACTTGTTATTAATTTGTTAACACCTCAAATGCATATACCAAGTGTCGCTAGCAAAAACTTTCTGTGCCGAAGTCAACATTGAAGGACTACACACGCTGCATATTTAAATGCTTCAAAAATAAATGAGATCTTCGCCTTCTGTGATCCTGCCGGCTCAAGAAAAATAAATTATGCTTACAATGCCATTGTAAGATATGTCTATGGACTATCGAAGTACGACCGTGTATCTAAATTTGCAATTAAACTTTATGGTGTAATATTTAATAACCTTCTAAATATCAGAGTACTTTTACATTTACACAAAATCATATCCACCCGTAAACCAATGTATCTCTATGGAAAAATTACTTTTTTTCGGTCTCAGAGACTAAATGATAAAAATAAAATAATAAATTGACCTAATTGACGCATTTCCATATGCACATAGCCAACTGAATTTTTTTTAATTCATTCGCTTACTATTCTTCTGCAAAACTAAGCATTTTTAATATAAAAATAGTTGCGAATACAGTGCACTCGCAATAATATGAACAAATTAAAACAAAGCCAGTTCATATTTTCGAAATTGTTCATATTTACAAATGGCTTCAATTGTTGAAAAAAATGTTGTTTTCTTGCAAGGTAAACAGTTTTCCTGCTTAAGTAAAAGTTTTTTTTAAATAATTTTATTTTTTGTTTTATTTAAAAAAGGAACTTCCTTCACTAAATTTGCAAATGTGTTCAAATATGTATACAAGACAAAGCTTAAACTAATCTTTAAAAAAGACGGTTATCTTTTTTTGCTGTTTTATTTTTTTGAACGAGAACTTTTAAAATAGACTTCTCCCGTAACTGTCTCAATACATTTAAGTCTCGTTGTTCAACCATTTCACTTTCTGCCCACTCTAATGCATTATTAAAAATTTCAACAGCTTTAATCGTTAGATTTGGGTTCTCCACACAATCATCTTCGTCCGATATTTCTTCTATTTCATTATCGTCACATTCAATAGCATCGTCATTCCATTCTTTAACATTCAATGCTGTAAATTCAATCTATAGAAAAATATAGAATAACATACATACATTAGCACATTATAGAAAACACAAACCTCGGGTCTCAGGGTACATAAAATATTGGCCGTACTTTCTTCTAAATCAATTAAATTCATTTGTAAGTTTTGTCTAAGATTACTTAAAGGGATTTCATCTTCAGTATCATCTTAATTAATTTATTTAATCTTAATATTTATTCCAGCATTTGGATACCACAGATGTATCTACTCTACTCCATGCTGATTCTAAAATAATAACGGCTTCCTTTAATGTAGTTTGCTTCATTTACTCTATTAAACTACCCCCTTTAGCAGCTATGGAAGCCAGAAGACTGTGTCTATAATAAAGTTTTGTTATCCTGATTGCATTTTGGTTCATGGGTTGGATAAGAGTTGTCACGTTCGATGGCATAAGCATTACAAAAATAGAGCCGTTTTCAGATTTTAGTTGGTCCTCAGGTGGATGAGAAGGAGCATTATCTATTAGAAGAATGGCTTTTGCTGGCTTTCCTTTTTTGGTTAAGAATTGTTCTACCTGAATTACGTATGTAAGAAATATTTTTGAAAGAATTTGTATTAATATGGATTTAAAACGCTTACCTCTGGAATGAATGAGCGATGAAATCAATCCTTAAATATATTCCCAGTCACACATGATGTTTTAGAGTGTCGATAATGAACAGAACAGTTGAAATTCTGGAAAAAACGTGATTTTTCGACTTTCTCACAGCAAGTAGTTTGAGCCGATGAGATCCTGAACATTTGCACAACACAGGAAAGTAATTCTTTGTTTTTCCATCTTTGTACCTGGTGCTGATTTTTCTTGTGACAAAACGTAAGTTTTTTGTGGCAAAAGCTTCCAAAATAAACCCGATTCATCGGCATTGTAAAGTTGATCATTAGTTAATTCAAGCTCTTCAATCTTTGCTTTTAGAGCCGTTTTAAATGGCTCAACCAACTGAGGTTGTGAAGAAATCTTTTCACCTGAAATTTTGAGCATTCGTACTCCGAACCGCTTTTTAAAATTTTGAAGCCACCCATCACTGGCGTTGCAATCTGAGCTACAATTTTCTTTAATTTAAAATGAAGTTCATAGGCAAAAACCATCGATACAAAGATTTTTCCATTTTTGGGTACTCCGACGGTCGCATTGTTTTTCTTTTTATTCTTTTTGTTCCACATATTGTAGACTTCATTTATCCATATTTCTTTGCTAAATTAGTAACACTTGCACCTTTTTGCAAGCAATATTTGCGCAAAGAGAAATAATAATATTTGCAAAAAACAGAAGACGTCACAGTCTAGTAAGTAATACGTATCGATTTGTCATTAGTAACGCCGAACAGCATCTATAAGTTTTCAATAGCGTTGATGGAGATATTATAGGAATATTCGATGTATGTTGATAGCAGCACAATAAGTCGCCTCAACGCACCAACAAGTATATTTTTTTATGTCATTTTGTTATAAAAATCAATCGGTGCAAAGAAAAAATCGACGTGTTTTGTGTCAGGATAGATTATTTAAAGAGAATTCTTTTTAATTTATGAACTACAATAACCGCAATAAATTATTAATCTATTGAAAATTTATCAAAAAATTTTACGCAAAATTTTTTTTCTTATTGGTTCAAATACCTAGAATAACACACAACAGTGGATAAGTGTGATCAACACACTACAACACTTATTTGCTGACTTTTTAATTAATTTTTATATTTTGTTCTTCCTTCATACATACATACATAATCCTTTAGTCAGGATTACGACCTAGTTTCTTACACTACTTATGTTGTGTGCGTTAGTTTTTATACATGAGTGGCAGTTTAAAGTCGATTCCGAGTGACAGATTTTTTTAGAAACTTTTCATGGCAATTTTTGTTTACTCTCAGAGGAAGGAATATTTTGTCATATTTCGTATAGTTGGAGATGCTTGACCTGGGGTTTGAAACGAGGCCTCACGTCTAATAAGCCAACAAACTACCTATTAGACCACGGCGACTTCAATACACTTCCTTCACAACACTTCTATTCCAACATTAACTTCAATAAATAAGTTTTTGTGTTACGTCATTATTCACAATAAACATTGACATCTGTAAGTAAATAAACATATATTTCTGTATCCATATTTCTGTCTTTAATCAACACAACCCGTAGTAAGATGCAATACTCTGCGTTATTTCATTATAGGATGTTTCTTATGTTATAATTTTCCCAGTCCACAATATTACATCTTATCTTACAATGTTTTTTGTTTTGTCATTTTCGCAAAACATAATAACAACCGAAAAGAAAAATATTGTGTGAAGAAAAATAATTTTCTAGGTCAAGTTCATTCATCAGTCGCTGACAGGCATACTTTTCATAATAGAAAATAAAACGACAAAGATTATTAGGTATTATTTTTAGCATTCAACACGATGAGTAGAATTTCAAGGTTGTCGCTTGAGGCGGCAACCGATTGAAACCAAATTAAAGAAATTATCACAATATATAATTTCGGCCATTTTAAGTGAAGAATTGTTAAAAATGCTTGGCAGTAAATAAAATATAGTAAAGAAAGACATTTACAGCTGGCCAAATTGGACCATAGCGTAATGAAATCGTAAAAGAATTATAATCTTAGACAGCGGCTATTATAGAAATTTTTGTAATTTAAGTAATGATGTGAAAAATAATAGGAGCATCAATCTGACACTTGGAGATTTGGCGAGAAAGAAGGTAAAATAGGAAAATTGTTGATAAGTGAGTGCACTTATAAATCACAAAAATATATTCATTATGAATTTAAAAATTTCGTTTATTAAATTAAAATGAAAACTTAGATATACATTTGCATTAAAGAGTGGATAATATTTTCTAGAGACTACGGTGTTGTTTAAAACTAGTAGACATCGTCTAAGCATACGATTAACAATATGTAGACACTATCAAAAAATTTCAACCACCATGCTTTTTGTCTTAAGAGTGTCTTTAATAATTATATTGCTCCAAGGACTACAAGGAAAAACTGTTGCGAGTTCTCGAGCCACAACGATAAGCTTAGATGTTGGTGTCATTCAGCTCGTTTTGCCTAACAATTGATTTTGACGATAAGTTTTTTAAGTATGCAGTGGCAGCATACTGAAACTAGGCAAAAAAATTACAAGCAGCTTGTGCTTTTACTTAATTGTTACCGTCATCATTTTCTGGTGCAGATTTGACTTAAACTTCCAAATTTCCCGGCAACCATAAATCGTTTTCGACGAGAAGCTTGGCGGGTCTTTGTTAGGAATATTTTACCTTTGCATGAAAACACGAAACGATTTTTCCATTTAGAAGCTTTATTTCAGAGTCGTTTAAAAAACTTAAAAGCTAAATATTTACAGTTCTATACCGTTCAGTGTTAACATATAATAAATAAATATATTTCATTGTTGCCACATAAAAATATTATGCAACCGTGTTGCCATATAGTATAAAATTCCTACTTTCAACAGGGTATTTAATACTGAAACGAGTATAGCAGACGGTTATGTCGATAGGAATTGCAGAAATTCGTAGAAATTGCACCAGGTCACCAATTAAATGATAAAAAATTCTGTCAGACACGTTGTCATTGACTTTCATATCGTTTAGGCTTCGCATATTTCCTTAATAATTAAATACTCAAAACGTTTAACTTGATAGGAATGCACTTCAAGTGGAAACACGTACTGACACACCCGGCTATTCAAGAATGCATTCATACCCGGCATACAATTCTGGGTGTTTACTGAAGTACCGGAATTATTAATAAAAAAATGGTCCACCACGCCCATCTATTCGTTCGAATAGTGCTCCCGAGTTGTATTACTGAATGTTATCTCAGCTTCTTCTTGATGTTTCAATTTTTTTAGAGCCTTGCTTATGCCCAGGTAACCATTATAATTATTGTGGAATTCATTTAAAATTACTTTCCTGTTGGAGGACGGCACTACTAATAATAGGTTGGTTGATCCACCAATAAGCAGGGTTTTGAATTGATATCTTGCTGCGAATAGCCGGTATGTCATTTTCCATCGCCTTTTCTGGTTTTCGGCCTCGCACATATTTATATACTTGTTAGATAGAATTGTTTTTTTAATCAGGGAATAGTCTCAGCTAATATTTTACATCGACATGTAAAATTAACAAATAATATACATATTTTTTTAATATTATGTATTCACTTTTGTTCGCCACTGTATGTATACTCCACTTAAATGTTCAAAGCATCCATTATTTTTATATTTAATTTATTCTCAGTGAAAATGTCATACTCTGAACAAGATAGTATGGAAGTGAATATGATTATGATTACTATTATATTAAATTTACATTACATGTAACACAATATCAAAATCAAAATATTCTCATGCTAACACATCATTATAGAAATTCTTGTAGAGTGTGTAACTTGATACGGAAGGTTTTTGTAAAAACATGACACTGAAAAATAAAGTAAAATCAAACTTTTATGGCATCATAAATGATTTTGAGAATGATTTAAAGATCAATATGAAATGACGTTGCTGGATAAGAAGTTGAGTAAAATGTTTACAACTTTGATTGAAGGAAAATGTAATCTTTTTGAATTTTTATTAATAGTGTACTGAACTATACCGTTCACCATAATTTGTTTTAGGTCTAGCATTGTTTTTTACAGCTACACACATTTAATCATAATAAAATAAAGAAATACATCTTAAATATCAATGAAACGATTTTAGGCAGAATATTTTTTGACAGCATTTTTAAATATGATTTCTGATGCTACGGGTGGAACGTGCAAGGTGCTGTCTGGAACAGTAATTTTACCCTGGACAGCTACTCTTCATTTTTGTACATTAAGGTTACTCTTCGTTAAATAGACGAACACTTTAACCCTAATTGGTTACTGTTCGTCTAATCGACGAAGCTCATTTGCTCTTTATCATATAATTATTTTATGTTTGACCAAATTTCGCTCTTTTTATCAACAATGTTGGTTGATAACGAAAGCCAATAGAGGCACCTGTGTTACCTTTAAAAATGTTGATACTTTTGTAGAAAACAAGTTTTTTTGTAAAAAAAGTTTTTTTCTCAGAAATAAAAAGTTTTTTTTTAAAAAAATTACTGGCAACGCTGGTGTAAACTCTTCTGGCATTTGACATCTTAAACAATACATGTTTTCAATTTAAGGAATTCAAATATAAATTACAAACAAACGAGGATTTGAATGACAAAATTATGATGTGCACAATGAAACCAAACATACATACATTTTGGCATACATACATACATACATAATTACCTTCTCACACCACTTATGCTGTGTGTGTTAATTTTATACAGTCGAACGACAGATTTTTGAGAAACTTTTCATAATAATCATTTCTCAGATTTTTTGCCAGAAATCTGTTTGTTTTGTTGGAGATGTCTGATCTGGTTTGAACCGCGTCTCACGACTAATAAGCCAGCACTCTACCTACTATGCTACAGTGACCGATTTTTACAGCTCTTTCAAATAACGAATATATCATTGACATAAACCAACGCACAAGCATATGACTGGTTATTCTACCAACAAAGTCCCATTTATAAAATTATCAAAAAGAACATTTTACTAAAATTTAAAATCTAAAACTAATCACTCCATCCTGTCTCCTTTGTCAAATACTTACCAATTTACCAGGGATGGAGTTATTCATATTCACATGTAAACATCCACAACTTTTAGTTGCCAGAAATATGGTGTTGTGTGTTTACTTTAGATAATAATGTCGTTTATGTGTCGCACTTTTGGACCTCTTTGAAATCAATATTTTCTTTATATCATAGCTTCCAACAGAAAACCAACGGTAAGTAGGCTGTAGTAACAGATGGTTATAACTGTTGATACAATTTAATTAAAACTCCTTTATTTGTGTGTGTGTATATGATGTAAATACTTACAGTGTGCACACACACGTCGTTTTCAATCACCACTGTTTAGATTTTTAAACAATGTTACTACCCATGGTCCCGAGACCATGAATAAATGAATAAATGATTGTAAAAGATATCAAAAGTGAAGTGATAGTTTCTGTACGGTTTCCAACAATAGCCTGAAGCAAGCGGTTGCTTGTGTGTCGTTGTTGCTTACAGCACAGCTGCCTCAACTGGTCACAAAAGAAAAAAAAAACAAGAGATAGGCTTGTATAGGATATTTCATTAAGCGATTTTTATATTTAGATTTAAATCAATCAAATGAGAAACAAATACACCAAGAACGGGAGCAGCCTGGTGCAGATTTTGAAGATAAGGCTAAAATTGCAAAGGAATATGATAACGAAGGTCTTGATGCCTCAACTGAAAGGCATGGATCTGGACGACATGTAATTTTAGTAACACGATGCCAAACAGTGCGTGACACAAGCAATTTATTGCAGCAACGATTTTTATAACAAATAACTTTGTTGGCCATTACAACCCTATAGTCAGGATTAAAACGTATCTTCTTACACCACAAATATCATGTATTTTAATTTCTATCAATGAGAAGTAAGACCTACATTTTAAAAAGTCGACTCCGAACGACAGTTTTGAGAAGCTTCTCAAGGTAGGAAAAATTGCGAGGAAAATACCAAAAGAAGTATTTTTTATATTTCGAGCCTTCGTACTAGAATACGCCAACAATAAAATTATCTTAAAATTCTTAAGAAATCATGCGATTTCACTTCGTGCTATTTTTTCCTCTGTGGTTTTGTGAATTACTTTATCTACGCGAATGAAACAGATATTCATGTTAAATTGTTTACTTTACAGTTTTATTTTCAAAAATGAAAATATAATGACAAGTGTGTTTAGGCAAGTGCTGCTAATGTTACTACAAAAAAAAAACAATTATAGTTTACACCAGTGATCAGCATTGAATCGTTTTTTCGCTGCTCATAAGAACTCCTGAAATTTTGAATAGAAGTGACTCAACAATATTGCAATTTAACTACTCTGATCCATTCGAACTCAGTACAACGTTGATTTATAAGTATGAGTACAATGAGTATGAGTACAACAACACATTCAGATTCATAAATTTAGAAAAATACTTATAATACTCATAAATGATACGAGCGACTCGAATCATTCCTCAAAATTTACAGTCTTAGTTGTTGTTGCATTTACATGAAAGGAAAGAAGACAAAGACAGCAAGCAAAGCAAACACACAACCTTATAGTGGGTATTGTAGTGTTCATACGCGAATCATACTTATTTTGTGATTCTTGTAAATGTTGAGTCATGGAGAGTCGAAATCAAGAGCTTAATACGTATTGTTAACTATGAGTACCATGAGTACTTAGAACTTTGAATATGAGTAATATGAGTATGATATTAAAATAAGTATGAATGCGAATAAGTATCAGAAATTATGAGTATGATTCGATTCTACTCATCTTTGTGAATACTCATTGCTGATCTCTGGTCTGCACTCTGTTAATTGGAATTTAATTCTTTCTGTTATTTGTGTTGTAAGAAAAAATGTTGTTGTGAAAAAAAAAGAAAGTTAATTTCTGTTTTTTCGTTCCCAACAGAGGACTTGAATTGAAAGATGACATTAGAAGAGAAACACAATAATCGCAATAATTTTTTGAGAAACTTTTTAGGCAATTTGATTCTCATAATTCTTTCTCCAGAAGACTGCCAATGAATAACAAAAAAATAAAAAATGCTTTTTAAAACTTTTAGGGCCATTATTACAACATGCTGTTAACTAAAGGGAGGATTTTAATGGGCAGATAAATTGTTTTTCATTATTACAAGTGGACAATTATGATAGATGTGAGCGTTAAGCTAAAGGTAAGATCATCCCACTGGTAACTTTTAAAGTTAATTTTATGTTTGAACTTGCTATATTATATATTATTTTCAATACGGCAACTATAAATATAAGCAAAATAACCAAATACAACAATAAAGCCTCGCAACGACTGCGTTTAAAAAAAGACTTTTTTAATTGAGCAATGTTATAAACATTACTCCGACACTGCCATATTTTTGAAATAGTTAACTTTATTTTATCATTACGTTGTAGTAAAGAAAAGAAGTTAAAGGTGACTTTAAAGTTCACTTAAGCTAAAGTTACCTTAACTAAGTAAGTAACTTAACTTTATATGCAAGTTGTAATAATGGCCTTTAAAAGTGTAGCTTAACTTTTACATTTAAGAAGATGACATGCAATGCAGTTTAAGCAGTTTAAGTTGAATTTTTATTGCTTATATGTAAGTACGTATTCTAAACATTGTTGAGGTAATTTTACTTACAAAAATATGAGTAGGATTATTGTTTCGTTTTGCATCAGTTTTCCGTAAATTGACTTTTTATCCTTCCTAATATTCAAGTGTATGATTAAATGGTTTCTACATTTGAGTGATTAGCTCTGCTAGTAAAGTGTAGTCCTAAAAAAGAAACAAAATATAGGAGAAAAATTTAAATGGAGAACTGTAAAGAGTAAAATGGCTGAAATTAATACTTGAGGAAATCGATATACAAGTTCAATTACGTATTTTCATTTCTTCTTTTCTTTCATCTAAAAACAATTTTTAGATATTCTGTCTCCTGTGTCATATATATTTCCATTCAGAAAAACCGGAAATCAGAAAAAAGCAGTATTTAATTCATTAGAATAATACGTAACGGTTTGAAAAATACGGTCAGTTCAATCAAAGGCGGAGGAAGAATTACCAAAATAAACTCATCCGTAGTCAACCCTAGAGGCAGAATTAATAACGATACCAAATATGAAAAGAAAAATGTTCACCCTATTTTCGATCCATCTTTTGAAGGGGTTTTTCTAAATCTCAATTGACAACACGTACCAATAATAAACTTGTTTTATCAAAATGGGTCCTATCTAGGGAACTATTCGCAATGTAGTGAATAAGTTCGGGGACTCGAATTCTGGTTCAGTAAAGTATTGACTAACACCCGTACTTCGACAAAATGCAAGATATGCCTAAAACATCAACGCTGTCCATAAGAGCGTGCAGATGAATTCCATGCAGTCGACTTCACGACTTACACAACTTGGCAAATTTTTGCGGCGTTTCTTGTTACAGATAAAGACAAAAAATCATCTTAAGCGATGAGGCCAACGCGTATATGAACAAAGAAAATTGTCAAATTTGGGACTTAGATTTCCAATGCAAATATTCAATCTAAAAATAAATGTCACAATTCATCCATCGAATAAAGAACACAATATAAACAATTTGAAATTCGAGGCAAATTATAAAAAATTTATTTGAATATAAGCCATATTTGTATATAAAGTATACATTAACGTTTTATTTACACAAAACAATGTTCAATATGTAGTCGCCGTAGTCTAGTAGGTAGTGTGTTGGCTTATTAGACGTGAGGCTACGGTTCAAACCTCAGATCAGACATCTCCAACAAAACGAAATATGAAAGAATACTTCTTCGGCGACTGCCTCTCAGCAGATTTCTGGCAAAAACTCTGAGAGTAAGTAAAATTGCCATTAAAACTATAGGTTAGAGGACATGTACTTGTCAATTAAGACAAGTATAGTACCCGGAGGTCGAATTGACCGATTGTACATAACGTCCTTAAAAAGGAAGGACAATGAAAGGGATAATGGAAAGCGGAGGAGTTACACAGACCATAAAGAAAACAAAAATCAAGTTGTAAACAGTGGCACAAAAGTATTGCGAACAAAAATACAAATTTACTTTTATTTTGTTTGCAATCAACGAACTTATATTTTAAACTTTCTTAAAAAGATAAAAACGTAACAATATTTTAGTTTGGGGTAAATTACGAAAGGATATTAGTAGAAATTTATAAACATTCATTTTTATGGGAGAAAGTATTAGTCGCCATAGTCTAGTAGGTATTGAAATACGAAAAATATTCATTTCAATGAAATATGAAAAAATATTTATTTCAGCAACTTCCTCTCAGTTTTCTCAATTTCTTTGCAAAACTTACTCAGATCTATAGTTCCCCACTCATTGTCGTAGTAGTCACTAAAGGGTTGTAATGGCCAATTAAGTAAGAAAGCTTTGTATTTGGAAATTGACCGAGTAAGTGATCGTTTACGCTGTTTAACTGGCTTTATGCAGTTAATAATCCTTTTCTCTACAAACGTTATCCATGTTTCGCTTCTGCGGCTGCGGAGGATAGGTTATGGACGGCATTACACGAATATCATGTCAACACCAGATACTTTTCACTTTGCCATTTTAAACATAATTTTTAAAACTACTCCACAAGAGTTGATTTCATTCGTAATTTAGCTACAGCACAACAAATGCAACCAATTTTTTACTCTTATTTGCTCTTTTGTTTTTCTAATGAAATATCAAATATTCAAAGTGTATTTGCGCACTTCTTTCTTTTGTTCCAATTTTATAAATTCTCTACAATGTATTGCTAAAAATAAAAAAAGAACAGAAGTGGAGTTCAAAAATATTTTAAAACATTTTTCCCTCTTGACTCTGTTTATGAATAACGAAATAAAAAAAAAATTTGAAACAAATATTAAAATCCCGCTGTGAAAACGAAATATTTGTTCATTCAATGTAGTTTTTAGCTTTTGCCATCATACAACACAACTAGAATAAAAGTTTGTTTAGAAATTATTTGGAGTTTAACAACAATTAGTGATTTTAACATCAAGTCATAAATGATCGCATTTCAAATTGCATACATTCACTTCAATTGAAGAAACTTCATTTATTTGACATTAATAGACTCTATGGTATATCGAGAAATTCACCCAGGGTTTTCCACACAGAAAAAAGCCGAGAATAACAGTTAATAACACAGTGCGGCAGTCAAAGTACACCCAGCTTATGCCATAGTGTAGGTTGTGAGTTTTGTTTAGTAGAACTCACAACTCATAAGATGTAGGTTTGAACCATATGTTTATGTATACAATTTTAAAGGCTCATCTGGTTTGGATTTTGAAAATAGATTAAAAAATATTCGGGTAATCAATAAATTTTGTGTGAAAAGATAAAAATACCGTTTTTGTCAAATAAAACAAGTTTGGAGGGTTTAAGAAATATAAAAAAAAATATTTTTGAGTTCTACTCAACAAAACTCGCAACCTGCACTATGGCATTAGCTGGGTGTATTTCATTTTTATTTTTTTTATATTTTGTCGCATAGTGTAATTGGTCATTCAAATAAGTAAGATATTCTGCAAAATAATGCAGTAGGATTGTCATATTAGCTTGTAAATGTTTAATTCCAAATTAACGGTATACTTTGTATTTAATTGAATTTAAAATATATTACTTATACGCACCATATGACATGTACTCATACCTGTTAAATTTCGATTACGATTAGTAATCAATTACATTACTTTTTAAAAAGAATCGTAATGATTATATAATTCTATGAACAATTTTTTCCAATTACTAATTGATTACGATTACCAAAGAATCAAAAAATAATCAGGATTACTGACGATTAGTCTAATAATCAAAAAGAATCAAAAGAAGTTTAAAAAGGAATCAAATTGTTTTAAATAATTATTTTTGATTATTTTCAAATATACAAAAGTAATCCAAAAGTAATCAAATTTTTTTCAATAATTCTTTTTCATTATTTTCAAATATTCAAAAAGAGTTCAAAGTAATTATTGAATATAAATTGATTACTTTTGGATTACTTTTGATTCCTTTTGATTATTAGACTAATCGCCAGCAATCCTGATTATTTTTTGATTATTTTGTAATCGTAATCAATTATTAACTATTTTAACCAAAAATAATCGTAATTGTAATCATTATTTCACCATTCAAAAAAAAGTAATCAAATTACTAATCATTACGATTACTAATCATTACTTAACAGGTTGCATGTACTTAAAGAATTACTCTGGAAAGTATGCAACAAAATAAATACATTTTGATTTTGTCGTTTGCAAAGTAATGGAATTAGATATCAATCATATCCCACATACTTGTTGTTATGAATTTTACATACAGTTGGTTCAAATAACACAATGCGACAAAATAAAAAAGAAAAATGGAATACAACCAGCTAATGATATAGTGTAAGTTGTGAGCTTTGTTTAGTAGAATTCAAAAATATTTTTTTAGATTTCTTGAACCCTCCAAACATATTTTATTTGACAAAAACTGTTATTTTAAATTTTACACACAAATTTATTGATTACACAAACATTTCTGAACCAATCTCACGAATGTTAACTTTCTTAGAAAGAGGAGGTATGGGCCTTTAAAAAGTATACATATATATAGTTATGTGAAAAATAATAGGATAGTGCTCACCCAAACTTACATTATATTTACAACCAAATAAAAAATCGAAAATTCTTTCTTGTTTAAACGATTTGATTTTTCTTAAACGGTAGAAAAAAACTTTAAAACGAAATTTTTGCTATTCCTATAATATATTTTGATTTTTATGTGATTTTGTATGAATTTATATTGAATTTTTTTTTATAATTTTTTTCTTTTTATTGAATCTTAAATTTAATTAGTCATTGCCAAATAAAATAAAATATTCAAAAATAATAATTCAATAATAATAAATAAAATATTCAAAAATAAAATATCATCTCCCTCATCTTCGGCCGAGCGCAAGAGTATCTTTCCTCTTCAATCGAATCTGGCCAGTGTGACGTAGAATACAACGGACTAACGGATTTATGTCGCCATCTAGGTTATCTAAGTACTTTTCAGCACATCTAATAATTTCCATTTTAACCAGTTGGACGTCCAGATCTTTGTGGATATTCGAGTTTTTGATATACCAAGGGGCGGCAGTGATAATTCGTAAAATTTTATTTTGGCGCCTCTGAATTTTCTCTACGTTTGAAGCTGAGACAGTGCCCCATAGCTGTACTCCATAACACCAAATGGGTTTTAATGTTGATTTGTATATAAGGAGTTTACAATCTAATTTAAGTGATGAATTTCGACCAATTAACCAATTTATTTGAGCAGTTTTCATATTTATTTGTGCCAGTTTTGACTAAATATGCAATTTCCACGTTAAACGACGATCAAGGTGTATACCCAAGTACTTTACATTAGAGCTTTGTGGTATTGTCTGATTATTAATACATATAGCAGGGCAGGTCTCTATTCGCAATGCATATCAATACCTTCTCGAATAATTAGGTAGGTTAGGCAAGAGACTTATCGGCCATATGCATCAACCTTGGTATGATCCTTACCTGGCTTCGGTATCATGGTAATGAGTGAAATTTTCCATTGTGTAGGGTAATATCTTAGTCGAATAACAGCATTCATAATGAATAAAATAACTTTTACAGCTATGCTAGGTAAATTCAATAGCATTTTGTTGCTTATTTTGTCAATGCATGGGGCTTTCCTCGGTTTAAGATTTTTAATGGCATTCACAATATCATGAAGCTTAAACATAGTGGGTCTGGGAGTCTTCGCAACAACAATTGGTAAATTAATTATTTCGGTAGACTTGTTAGGGGTGAAAACAGTTTTCAGGTGATTCAGAAATAGCCTACCTTTTTCTGCATCACTTCTTGCCCAGTTACCATTTGAGTCACGTAAAGGTGGTTTATTAATAATTGGCCTTTTCAGATTCCTGGTTGCATGCCATAATGAATAATTTGTTTGGGGAGTCGCGTCCAGATTTTTCAAATAATTTTTAAAGGGTAGAAGCCTTTGTGATAAGAGTATCCTTTGAAGACGTTTTGTGCACTCATTTAGTTTTCTTTTAAGTTGAGGTGATCTGTGTAGTTGCCACTCTCTACTGAGTCTTCGTTTTTCTAGCACAAAGTTTTCGATATCAGCGGAATAAATTCTGTTGTACCTAATTCGTTTTGGGACATTAACAGCGCTTTGGGTAGCTAACGTAAGGGTTTTTTCAAAATCATATACTGCCAGGTTTAAATCGTCGATTGTTCTTAGAGGAATATTTTCTGAACAGTGAGAGCTTACGTATTTCTTATATTTTAGCCAATTCACTGTAGTCTCTTTTTCCATTAAGTAGCCAGACGGGGACACGTGGTTGTTCCATAGTGTTATGATTTTAGGCGTATGATCCGAAGACAGATCCAGTGAGGCTTCTACCTCATATACTTCTCTAGAGATGTTCTTAACTACTGCGAAGTCGATTAAATCTGGAATTTTTTGTCTATCCGTTGGCCAATAGGTAGGCTGCCCTGAAGAAATAACATCCAGTTTCAATTTACAAATTGTGTCGAACAGTTTTCGGCCTTTTGGAGAAGTAAGTCGAGGAGTGCTTTGCATTATAATCACCGGCTGCAATAAAACGAGGGCCTAGTTTTCGAAAGAAATGTTCATATTGACTCTCAGTGATCGAGTATCTAGGTGGACAATATCATGACGTGATAAAAGGTTTTGCTGGAAATCTTCAAGACAAATACTAGCAGCCTGAAGGTACTCTTCGCAAAAATTACTCATTTGGTAATGTTTTATTCGAGCCCTTATTAAGACTGCGGAGCCTAGACATGATCTATCACGGGGATCCTTTGTGTCGTAAAATGAATAATCGTTCATTTTAAATAAGCTTCTTGATGTCAGATGAATTTCCGAAATTGGCATGATGTCAATTTTGTTGTTAATAAGGAAGTGTTCAATTTAATTTTTATGCTGGCGGATACCGTTTGCGTTCCAGAAACAAAGTCTTAGGTAGTTCACGGTTTATTAAGTACCGCTTGTAACAGCATTGACTGCATTTTTAATATCTCCTGCATCATGTTGCTTAAAGTATTTGTAAAGTTATTTACCGATTGAGCTAGTGCCTCGATAGTAGTCTCAAGCCGACTCAGGTTGGGAGCATTAGGAGTCTGGTTGTTTGTTGGCTGTGTATTTGGTGCTGAGTTGGATTTCAAAACACTCGCGTACGAGTTGTTATTTGCGCCTTTGTTGACTATTGGTGTATAATTATGTGTTTCTACTCTCTGTGTCTGCGTAGGTGGAATCATACTCTTTGGACCATCGACTTCTTAACGGGGCAACCCCTGTAATTGGCAGTGTGATTCCCACCACAGTTACTACATTTTCTTAAACTAGTATCGCTTTTAGGCCTGGTACATTTGGCGGTACTATGTAATTCCCCACAAATTACGCACACTGGAGGTAACTTACAGTAAGATCTAGTATGACCGTATTCCTGACAATTTTGGCATTGTACTGGTCCTGACTGCTTATATGGTTCTTCTACTACAATTCTTCTATGTTATAGATTGGATGAACTTCATTTTTCTTTAATTTAATATCATTTGGCTCTAGTTCAACTCGAAATATTGGCTGAGGTACCCTCTCACGATTCCTAATGTTTACAACTGACTTGATGTTGAATCCTTTATGTTGTAAACTACATTTTATTTCTTCGGGTTCAACGCTGGGATCTATACCCTTAAGTACAACCTGGAGCCCCTTATCACTTTTTAATTGATAGGTGTAAAAATTCTTTTTAACCTTTTCAAATTCTGAAATTAATTTCCGGAAATTATCTTCAGTATTTACCTGGATCTTAGTTTAAAATATAATTTCCCGTTTAACGGAGGCCACATAAAAAGAGTTTTCACCAATTATTGTTGTAATTAATTTAATTAATGCAGTGGAGGTATGTTCCCTCAAGTAGACTAGAGGGGGTTTTGGCGATTTGTTGGTTTTAATTTCCTCTTGAGGACCATCATCTAATGCTGCGAAGCGATTCTGCGACTTTGGTGCGTTAACCTTGTCATTTTTATTTATTTTCGGCACTGGTGCAACCTTTGACGAATTGGGACTTCTTCCCCGCTTCAAAACCGTAATATATAAAATATATTTTATTATTCTCACTTATTGTGTTTGTAACTTTTTTATTATCACTTGCTGTCTCATCAGCAACATTTACTCTTGTTGTTGTGCTCTCTTGTTCAATGTTTTTAATTAACAACGGTGAGCATGAGCGAGGTGGATTGAGTGGTTTTGTAGATAAATATACGGAGTCATCAGCTCTCTTGTTTACATTTTGACCGACGTCTCCCGCACTCATAAAACTAAGATAAGCATTTCTGCCATTATCACTGAGTCTTCGCTCTTTTATTGTTGTAGAGAAACTCATACGAGTTTCCTACTTATTTTATTGTATTTTCTTTTTTCTTTTCTGTTTATGATAAAATTATGTTTAAAATTAACTGTCACTGCTCAATTGATAAATGCAAAAATTTGGCAGAACTTTTACAAGCAGTATTGAAAACAAACCAGCTGATGTCCTAATTTGTTTAGTTTGTTTTTATTTTGTTGTCTATTGTTTTGTATGGTGTAATGTTGTTGTGTATTTATAAGATAAGCAAGGTCACGTAAGTGTAGCTTACTTTATTTATTTTGGTGTATATTTATCTCCCCTAGAAGGTTTTGTTACTAGGTTGGATATTGTTGTTGTTTTTTACAGTTTTTAATTTTATTTTATTTGAAATATTCTTTTTGTAATAATAATTTCTTGTTCGATGTAAAACTTGTTGGTGTATTTTAACTGTTCAACCTTAGGTAGATTTTTTGTGTCTTAAAATTTAAGAACTATGATTGTTGTTGTACACTGTAAGTTACTTTGCTCTTTTATATTTTTGAGATTGTTATTTTTATTTTTTGGATTGTAGTTTGTTATTTTTTTCCTTTTGTTTTTTGATTTTGTTTAATAAAGTTGGAATTAATTAGATGTTATTAAAATTCACAACATGAAATCTAAAACCAAAGTAAACAAAATAAATATTAAATCTATTAAAAAGATCTATTAAATTCACAATTTATCGGATCACAATTTTGAACACGTCCGTTCAGCACAAGAAGAGTTCGCCATTCATGAATTTATATTGAATGAATGAATTTATTTATTTATTTTAACTTGTGAAAAAATATAATGACGCCATGAAATCTTAAAGCCATAAATAACTTAAGTAAAACTGAATAGATATTTATACTGAATGTTGTTGCATAAAGCCTTAGTGCCACATTAGTACGTTGTTGCGGATCCTTTGATATCCGGAACAGCAGCACTTCTTCTAGTTATTGCCTTCTACGCATCCTGTGTAAGATTCCAAAGCTCGTCGCAATTTGATGGACACTTTCCCCTGATTGCCCTTTTAACTTCGTTTCACAAATTTTAAATAAGGGGACAGTGCTGGCCATTCTAAAATATTGATTTTTTTGTCCTGGAACTACATCTTTGTGTAATAATAATATGCTTTAGGTCATTACCCTGCTGGAAGACCCAGATGATTGGCATATTTTCTTCTGTATACTGCAGTATCGTATTTTTCAGAATTCAGTGCAATCAGCCGATTTCATTATAGTCTGGATACGATATAGAGGACCCACACCATAATAAGAAAATGACCATTAAGTATGATGCTACCACCACCATGTTTGACCGTCTTTAAAATATATTTAGGATTGAATTCTTACATCTTATCATGCAAGAAGACAGACAAAACAGATAGACTATCTATCCATATTATATGAGAACTAAAATCGTTGGCTTATATCATAAACAAACAATATAAATAGGTTGATTTCAACATTTCCTTTTTAACGTATCTCCTTTGAAATTATCCTTTAAGCGTAAAGCTTTTGTATACGCGATGTGTTATGGTCATATTGTAAACACTTTAAAGGTGTTTAATAATTCGATAGATTGTTGATTGTTATATTGATAGCTGGATTTATTTGTGTTACTTCATGCTTACTTATGACTATGTATTGTTGATTTTAGGAATCAACAGAATTCTGCATAGCCTTATAATATTTTACACAAATCCGTTTAAGCCAAATTGGATGTAAATTTATCTGCTCTCAATATTTGTTCATACTATGTAATGTTGAACATCCAGATAAGGAATTACGTTTTCCTTTCTTTACAAGAGTTCTCTCTTTATTGTTTACTCTTAAAGAAGAGGGCAGTTTTCGAAATTTTAGTAAAAAATAACGGTTTAAGGATTTATTCAAAATATGTGGCCAATTTCCAGGACTTTGTATCGTGTATTGAATGCACTTTTTGTGAATTCCATGCCTACTAGTTTTCACATAAAACTACGTATACTGCTCTACATTATGCAGTTGATGTACACACATTTATTTATTACAATTTTGCTTTATTGTTAAATGGGGAAACAACCAAATAATGTAAGTAAGTTTACTAAGTAAATTAAAAAAAAATTGTGATTGTATATATGTACATACATATAAATGTAATGTAATACATACATGTAAAATAATAATGGAAATTGGGCAAAATAATGTTTTAAAGTTTATTTATTTATTTCACAAAGTTCATTACTTTTTAAATTCAAATTAAATTAATAAAAGTTTTGTGTTGAATTATAGAATAAAAGTTATTTTCAGATAAAAAAAGCAATTAATTGATGCAAAAACGACTTATAGAAATTGACGACTGATTAATTCTACTGACGACTGAGCGGCTCAACTGACTACTGACGACTGACTCTTTCGCAACTTTTTATTTGTTGACATGCACTTAGCATTTTACATAAATACACCTGACTCCAGCTTTACATACATATATTCCATTACGCAGATTTTCTTGAATATTATACAGTGGATAGCAAAAGTCTAGTCACCCCAATAAGTGAAGGTAATTTTATGAATTTTAAATAATAATTTATAACAATAACACGGTGAAAATACACCCGAGTAACTACATAGTATAAGTTATTCACTAGGTTAAGTAGAACTCAAAAATACTTTTTTATTTTTCTCGAATTCTCCAAACTTGTTTTATTTGATAAAAACGGTTTTTTTGATCCAAAAAAAAAAACAACAACAACTTATTTTAATTGTTATTCTTATTTACATTCGTTCGTTAGATCTTAGTAACGGAGATCTTCAAACCACGATTATTCTCTTCACACAAGACTGACTGAATTTTTACTAATCTCGTTGCCTGCTTTGTCTTGCCTTTTATATCGATGGGTAAACAGTCTGATGGATGCTCTTGAAGAAGAATGACTGCCTTCGAGAAATCTCTATAAATGTAAACATGTTGTTTACGTTATTGTTGTTTGTGTATTTTGTTTACGTTTGTTCTTGCAGTGTTGTTGTTGCCTGTTTGTTTACTTGTTTATCCCTTTTCTTATACTGATGTTGTTGCTATATTTTTGTTTATTCGTTGATCATGTAAACAAGTACTTTATTTTTGTAGCAGTTGTTTATTATTTTAATGTTAAAAGATAATACCATTTCCATTTTCGTACACATACATACATAATTGGCCATTACAACCCTTCAGTCAGGATTACGGCCTAGCTTCTCACACCACTCATGTTGTGTGCGTTAATTTTATACGTGAGTGGCGGGACCTACAGTTTAACGTCGACTCCGAACGACAGAATTTTGAGAAACTTTTTCATGGCATTTTTATTTTACTCTCAGAGTTTTTGCCAGAAATCTGCTGAGAGGAAGTCGCCGAAGAAATTTTTTTTTTTTTCATATTTCATTTTTGATGTCTGACCTGGGATACGAACCCGGGCTTTACGAATAGTAAGCCAACACACTACCTACTACACCACGGCGACTTCCATTTTCGTAACCATATTCTAATTTTCCCAAAAACTTTCTTGAAATTATACCATAATTGAAATGAAATTATACCAACTTATGTTTAAACTCTTAATATATGTACGAATACCAAACAAATGAAATACGCATTTACACTATGTATGTACTCTCAATTAAAATACATACAGTCAAGTTATACCTATATATTTCTTACACAAAATTCCGTTATGACTTCAAGACAGTATTTAAGAGATCTTTTGAAAGAACGGCTGCTTAGTCGCTAAGCTTCAAACTTGCTCATGTTTAAATGGCGACAAATAACAACAGAAAACATTAAACAAAATTGGTACATTCAATGCCATCTGGGTTCAATGAAGTGCTTGACCTAAAGGGATATCATACTAAATTCAAGGGAGAACATTTAAATATATTGCGCTTTCGAAATTTTAAATTTACTCTGAGTTCTCCTTAGACTTTTACTTTGCAAAAATATGGAGTTAGCAGACACTTTTGCTTACTTTTCTTTTGGTTTGTGAAAAATATTAATTTTTTTGTTTTACGTTAAAATAGAAATAAATTAACAAAATAGATAAAAAAACATCAATTTATTGCTTAACATTCATGAAATTGCTAAAATATATTGGGTACCTAGACTTTTGCGGTCGACTGTATGTATGTCTGTGTGTATATTTGCTAAATAACAAAGTGGAAATACAGGAAACTAATAAAAATAATAAATAAACGTATAATGGAATATGCATATATTTTCAGTTTAAAATTGAAAAGGAAACACGATTGGATTTATTGTATCAATAAATAACACTTTCACAATAACACACGCATACAATTCTGTGCAAAATCACACTTACAAACCCAAATGCAAATAAAAACACAACCAAGACTGCAAGCGAAAATGAGAAAAGAATTTTTAAATGACAAATAACAGAGTACCAAATGTCAAAACAGCTTTTTCCGCTACTCATGCACACCATATTCATATGTATGTTAATTTGTTGAATATTTTTTATACAAACGTAGAGAGGAAAAAAAATTATTGTGGCATGTCATGTAATTATTTACTTCTAATATTCTTCTCATGTAGTATATAGTACATAAGCATGCATTTGTGGATAATTGAATAAAAATATTGCACTACAACACAAAAAGTAATAAAAGTGACAACTGGCCAGTTAGAGGTTTAAATATGAGAATATTGGAAATACTTATTGATTTGACAGTCTTATGCTTGCCTAAAATTTTGATGATATGAGACCAGCGTTGTATTGTAAACATAATTAGTATGCCAGTATAATAATAAAGTGTTCAGATATGCACCTTTATTGCGTAAATCGCAATTAACGTCATTATTGAGCTCAATATTTCATATAAAGTTTCAATTAATAACTGCGCCATAAATACGCAAATTGTTATAATATTGAGTAAAACTTAACATGCAACACTGTCATAAGTATGTCTAGTGAACATATTACAATTAACCGAACACTTCTTTTTAAAATCTGACAACTCAAATGTCCAAAACAACAAACAAAGAAAAACAAAACAAAAAAAACAAAATAAAACAATGCTGTTGAATTAACCAGCTGTTTCGTTTACCAACTGTCAAATGAATATTGAATAAGCAGCTAAACGGTGGATATTATAATACGGTGTATATTATAAACTGTGTATTAAAATATTGTACTCAATAAACTGAATATTGACTCAATAAAAGTGTATATCTGAACATAGTATAAGCTTAAATTGAAAGCGCCCAAATAATAACGTATATAAAGGAATCTGAAATACGCAGAACATGTCCGTTATTTGGAGAATACAGTATGAAATTCCTTAGTCCCTGACTGCTCATCTTTGTTCGAAAAAGTATCTTTTATGAAACCACAAAATAGTTCGCAATAGCATTTCAATTTAGATTGTCACAATGAATAAAACTTTTTAACCAAAGCAGCCTTTACAAATGCATTTATAAGCAGCAGAAAATTAATAGTAAAATAATAGGTAATGAATAGAGAAGAGAACAAAGAGGTAAGTAACTCTTTCTCCTGAGCTTAAAAAAAAGCTTTGTATCAAAAATGATATATTTTAATTTTTGAGACTATATAACTTTATTTGAGAAAAAGTTAGATGCCTGTTATGTTCTTAATTCGTTAGTATTGTTATCGCCATTATTTTAAACCAAATAAAAAAAATTTCGAACAGGGGCTAAAAAATTCAAAAACTTCATAATTCTAGCCTATGTACCATTTTTGATACATACGACTTCCTAGGGGTGTTGTGTATGTAATTCTTTTAAGTTTTCAAAGATTTTATGAATACATTATTTATGGTATTTGAGAAGGAATTGAAACTTAAGTGTTGGCTGAAAGTGTCTAGTATGAAACGTGTTCGATTATTAGACGTCAGACCAAGGTTCAAATCACAGGTCAGTTATTTCCAATTTACGACGAAGGTTGTAATGATCGATTTTGTATGTATGTACGTATTTTTTTGTATCTATGTATGTATTTTCCTGCACCTGAAGCCTCTGAAAAATAGAAAAACAGAAGCTCGTCCTCTGAACTGATGAAAGTATTGGCAGCAACAAACATGACAATAGGATGTTTGTCGCCGAAGATGGTACTACTTGGAACAGGGAACCGTATGTGTTACGGTATAAATGAGCCGGCTTTAAATAAAACACAAAATTTTTAACAGCACTCCTTGTGCATTAATTTATTAATTTTACCCTGAGCGATGAGCGCTTTAAAACAATTTTGTAGGCTTGCGTGCCTTTAACCGACTGACAAATAAATTTTCTAATTGATAACTGCTAACTTCAGATGCCTATGTGATACATATGTAAATAGATACCGTTATAATTAATAATAAGTTCTCTTATACACATTTCAGGAAGAAAATAATGTATAATACAAAATATAATTACAGTTAGCGAATATTTGCTATTTTAAGAATTTTCAAATTTAAGACTTTTATGGGAAGTATCCTAATATTAATATTTGACTAATATTTCATATTATAATGATTTATGAAATTAGTTTCGTTTAAATAAACAATAAATGTTAATAAATTATAAATCAGTGAAAATAATAATAAAAGGTCATTAACAAGTGGATTTCGGCGGCAACATTCTCCCCCTCGTAAATGAGTCCGAGGACGAGTTTACCCTTCATTATTGGCGACGTCTAGTCTTGCTATCTTCACCGTTGGTCGTTGGAAAGTACCATTTTTAGTTTGAACCTTCGCCTGACGTACCTGACCATCTTTTGCCATGATTGTCTCAATTATTTTGCCTTTTGGCCAACAATGCCTCGGAAGGTTTTCATCAATTATGATGACGATATCACCGACTCGTAGTGGAACTGTTTCTTCATGCCATTTACCTCTTCTGATAAGAGTTGGTGCATATTCCTTTATCCAGCGATGCCAAAACTTATCTGCAAATAGCTGAGTTTGATTCCAACTCTGTCGTAAATCAACTTCTTTGTAGTTGATGGGCTTGAGGCCACTTGACGAGCCCAGTAACAAATGGTTTGGTGTAAGTGCCTCGTCGTCGAACGTTTCCAGTGACACAAAAGTAAGTGGTCGTGAATTAATAATGAATTCTACTTCAGATAGAGCACATTTTAGCGTTTCATCATTAAAATTCATATGGGGACAAATATGATATAACGCAGTTTTCACCGAACGTACAAGTCTTTCCCAGGCTCCACCCATGTGGGGCGCGGCAGGTGGGTTAAATTTCCATCTGATGCTTTTAAATGGTTTTGAGACCTCAGCATGATCAACTTGAGAACTAAATATTTTAGATGTACTTATAAAGTTTGTGCCATTATCGGTGTATATTTCTCTTGGCGTTCCTCTCCGAGCCATACAATTTTTAATGCACATAACACAGGAGCTGGTATCGAGACTGTGAGCAATTTCAACAAATGTAAACGGTCTTTCGAAACTTGCTAACCGAGCAGGCGGTAGTGAAGACATTTGTGGCATAACTGGTGCGGCATTTGCATTTTTGCATATTTGACAAGATTTCCTTACGCTTTTATAGAGTACTCGTAGCTTAAGTATGTAATATTTACTTTTAATATTGTTGATTACGGTCTCATGTGACATGTGATGAAATGTTTCATGTTCATAGCGAACTATTAGAAACGTCACATGGTGATTGGTAGGCAGTATTATCACATCTTTATAATTTAAGAATGATACACGACCTTTGGCTCTTAATACTCCCTTGTCATCTAGGAATACATTTAAAGATATTAGTTTACTGGTTTTTGGAATACTCTTACCCTCTTTTAAATAATATATTTCTTCATGGAATTCACTGTGCTGTGCTTTTCGGTACAATACGGACCTTGCATTTTGTAGCATTTCGAATGAGACGTCTGTTGGCAACTTTCTTTTTTCACATTGTGCTTTAAGCTTACCCAAGTAGAGTATAAAGGTAGCTACAGCTCGGTATAGTCTTCTCCAGTTGGAAAAATTCTTAACGTTGAGTAAAATGTTCATTTCTTCTCCATTAATGAGTAGTAAACGATGTCGAATTTCTTCTTGATTGCATTCGCCCAAATTGTTGCAAGTTGGCCATCCTGAAGAAATTCAGGACCAGAAAACCACAAGGAGACATCCCATCGTGTTAGAACTTTTGATGCTAGATCCGCCGGGTTCATTTTGGAGGGTACCCATCGCCATTGCGTTACTTCTGTTGTTTCTAATATTTCGCCAACACGATGCATAACAAATAGTTGGAACCTTTTGGGATCCATTCCTAGCCACCGTAGTACGGTTTTAGAATCGGTCCAAAAATATTTCGCGGTAAAATTTATACGTGCAGTATTTGCTACCTTCTTGGCTAGCCTAACACCCGCAACAGCAGCTTGTAGCTCCAGTCTTGGTATGGACATCGGATTTAATGGAGCAACTTTCGACTTGCCTACAGCGATAGTCACATCATAGTTTCCTTGATACACAATACGAATATAAGAAACTGCAGCATAAGCGTCTTCGCCAGCATCAGTAAATGTATGCAGTTCAATATAAGTTGTCTCGTTAATCTATTGGGAGTAGCATCGAGGTATTCGAATAGAAGCTATGTGTGTAATAGCCGTTTTCCAATTTTTCCACTTCGGTAATAGAAAGTCAGAAAGCTCCTCATCCCAATCGATGCCAGATCGCCAGACTTCTTGTAGAAGAATTTTTAAAGTGGTAGTGTAGCATGATATTAAACCCAGAGGGTCAAAAATTGACATCAGCACCTGAAGTAGTTCTCTTTTTGTAGGAGTTATTTCTTTGGTACATACTTCACGCCGAAGTCTGACAAATTTGAAAATGTAGAAAAATGAGTCGTTATTAGGGTCCCAATACATCCCCAAAACCTTTTCTGTATCTCCTAGGTCTTTTGGCTTCTGATCTTGGGAAGGACCATCCTGTAGGTGAATGACGACCTCGCTGATATTTGAAGACCAATTTCGAATATGGAAACCTGCGGCAGCATGAATAGCTTTTACTTGCGACGCTAATTCAATGGCTTGTTGAACGTCGTCTACACTATCGATGAAGTCGTCTACATAATGTTTATGCTGAATGGATTCTACTGCCCGTGGAAACTTTTCTTTGAATTTTCCAGCATTGAAGTCGCGTACATAATGTGCTATGCATGGAGCACACGAGATATCAAATGTTAAAGCTCGCATTACATAAACGCTTGGATTATAAATGTCATCATTTGTTCCCCACCATAGGAATCTCTGAGCGTGCATATCGCTCTGTCGTACATTTATCTGGTGGAACATTTCGGCAATATCGCCGCAAACTGCAACTCTTCCTACACGAAAACTTAGCAAAACATCAAACAAAGATTTTAACAGATCGGGTCCCCTGCTTACAAAGTCATTAAGAGATGATCCATTAGATTTGGCAGCGGCATCCCACACCATCCTTATCTTACCGGGCTTGTTGGGATTTTTTGTAATAAATATTGGGAGATACCACACTCGTTCCACAGTTTTGATTATCTCTTCATCACTTAACTTTACGGCATAACCTTTCTGTAGCAAATTATCAATTTGATTTTGTAACATAATTTTTAAACCGGGCTCCTTTTGAAATTTTCTATTTAGGCACATGAGGCGCTTATAAGCGTTATTGTAGCTTTCAGGTAGCACACGAACATTATTTTTCCACAATAACCCAACTTCAGAGTGTCCATCAACTTTCTTGCACATGGCCTTCAAGATCTCCATTGATTTCTTATCTTCTAAGGACAGCAATGATGCTTTTGGTGATTCTTCTATATTGAAACTATCTTTCACCATTTTATGCAAATCATTGTAATGCTTTTCACATTCACAGCGATGAATATTTAGCCACTCACCTTGGCTAGAGCATCTACTATAGCCCTGAATTGTCCAGCCTAACCGCGTTTTTGTGGCAATCGGTTGATTGCACGGTCCTTCACGGATCTTTAGCGGCACTGCGACACTCCAGTTGTTTAAACCAATTAAGATACTCGGCCTCACCTTTTTAAAAGACTGTATGGGAAGTCCTCTTAAGTATGGATATTTGTTTACCATATCTTTCATATTTAATGTCTGCTGGGGTAGATCTAAATTTTCAACCGTATGCACACACTGAAGTGTAAATTTATCACCATTGTTTATATTGGCAATATTTAGCGACGTTTTTACAGATGAATTTTCTTGGCGAGTGGTATTGCCCGTCCACCTTAAGCATAACGACTGCTCTTCACCATCAAGATCAAGTAAATCAAACACTTCCTTTTCGATTAACGACACAGAAGAACCTTCATCAAGAAATGCATATGTATTAATATATCCACTTCTTTTATGCAGACGAATAGGCAATATTCTGAAAATTTGCTTTTGATTTTGGCCCGGCGTAAAGTGCGAGTTAATTGTTTCACTGATAGTGTTATTTGCTTGTGTAGTATTGTTCTGTCGCGAAGACGAGTTAGATTCAGTAGAATATTTATGTAGCAATTTATGATGCTTAATACTGCAGCCATCAATACCGCATTCTTTTCTGGCAAAGCATTTACCTTTGTGTTTATTCAGACAATGACGACACAAATTGTTTTTCTTCACTATATCCCACTTTCTATCCAATGAAAGCTGTTTGAAATCTTCGCAAACTGCTACTTTATGCTCACTATTGCACACAAAACACTTCAATTTAAATGTTTGTCGTTCTTCAGTATGAGTATTTATATTAGCGTTTTTAACTGTCGGTACGACTGAAACAACTGTGCTCGCGGCATCAGCGATTTGAAAAATCCAATCACTAAATGTTTTCATTATAGGTAACTTATTTTCTTTTGGGTACGTAGCCCAGCTTAATTTTTATTGGCTAGAGAGCTTGTCAACTAGTTCCTTTACTAACATGGGGTTATTCATGTAGTCATTCATTTCGCAGACCTCCATGGTGGAATATATATTTTTTACACACAGTGCAAAATCAATCATCGACTCCAACTTATCCTTCGGTGGGGGTATTTTTCTCGCCTTTTCAATTACTCGCTCTAAAATATGTTCCGGTCGTCCAAAACACATTTCCGGCACCATTTTAGGTAGCATGAGCCTACTCTTTACCAAGTCCCTTGCCTTTCCTTTAAGGCAGGCTTGAAGCCGTATCAAATTTTCTGCATTTGAATAACCTGCTAACTCTGTACTATTTTTGAAGGTGCTAATAAACAACGGCCATTCCTCAGGATCTCCACTAAAAGGCGGTAAATCGCGGGGAATTGCTTGGCGTGCGGCCAGTTGTGATGGAGTAGGACCAGAAGAAAAGTTCCAATTACAAATCACGTTAGAAGGATTTGGCTCAAACTCACCTTTTTCCCCAATTTGTGATAATAGATGGTATATTCTTTCGAGAAATTCTTGTTGTAAACGTTGCTGCTCCTCCAAAAATTTTAGTTGTAAATCCACTTGCGTTGAGAAAGTCTCATTCTGTTGCTTTGTTTATCCGTATTAAATGGAAATGACGATAAGTTAGTAGCAACGGTTGAAGTAAAAGGCTTTGAACACGATGGACTTCCTGGAGAGGAGTTGTTGGTGTTCGCTTGGCTGTAAAATGGTAAATTTATTTTTGTGCTCATAGGTATCGGTGATGTTGAGACTGCATTGCTTGATGGTAAAATCCTATTGCCGATTCTCCTGCGATCGTATTAGCCAGTTGCTGTGTTTCCCTTAAAATCGTTGGTGATGACGTTGCCTGCGGCTGCTTTCATAGACCCATAGAATTGGCTATAGCTGGATGATTACCTAAGCGACTTGTGGTGCTTGTGGTTGCTTTGCCGTTGTTGGAATTACAACCTTCACAATTCCAGCTGACATCAGCAACTCCACTGTTTACTGCGGCACAATCATAATGATACCACTGATCACACTTGTCGCATTATACCATGCGATCATTATCCACTGCACTGCATTTTTTGCAATTATGGTCTGTTGTTACGTCTTCGTTTTCAGACATTTTATTTCCACTTTACCTTTTTTATTTTTAGCGTAACCAAGTATGTTTATTCTCTTTTAATTTTTTTCTATCTTATGTTCCTTAACTTTTTACACAAAAATTGTTTTAAAGAATTGTTACGGCACGGTATAAATGAGCCGGCTTTAAATAAAACACAAAATTTTTACAGCACTCCTTGTGCATTAATTTATTCATTTTACCCTGAGCGATGAGCGCTTTAAAACAATTTTGTAGGCTTGCGTGCCTTTAACCGACTGACAAATAAATTTTCTAATTGATAACTGCTAACTTCAGATGCCTATGTGATACATATGTAAATAGGTACCGTTATAATTAATAATAAGTTCTCTTATACACATTTCAGGAAGAAAATAATGTATAATACAAAATATAATTACAGTTAGCGAATATTTGCTATTTTAAGAATTTTCAAATTTAAGACTTTTATGGGAAGTATCCTAATATTAATATTTGACTAATATTTCATATTATAATGATTTATGAAATTAGTTTCGTTTAAATAAACAATAAATGTTAATAAATTATAAATCAGTGAAAATAATAATAAAAGTTCATTATCAAGTGGATTTCGGCGGCAACAGTAATATTAAATACATTTTGGGTCTACTGAGAGCACAAATTTCACATAATCTCTGGTCAACCTGAAATTTATCTCAACGAGATCTTAGGCACAAATGGTGAAAAGTCTATACGGCGTAATGCTTGCCTGAAATCAATCGAAAATAAGCAACAGCTCTTTGATAACACTAGTGCAGTGTATAAATACATAACATACATAATTGGCCATTACAACCCTTCAATCAGGATTACGACCTAGTTTCTCACACCACTTATGTTGTGTGTGTTAATTTTATACATGAGTGGTGGGACTTACAGTCTAAAGTCGACTACGAACAACAGATTTTTTTTGAGAAAATTTACACGGCAATTTTTTGCCAAAAATCTGCTGAAAGGAAGTCGCCGAAGAAATATTTTTGTATATTTACGTTTTGATGTCTGACTTGGGGTTTGAACTCGGGCCTTACGTCTAATAAGTCAACACACTACCTACTAGACGACTTCAATAGTGTATAAATAAACCCCGAAAATTGCAATAAAAACATAACATCTCTATTTTTATCTGTAAAATTAAAAAAAATCGTTTCATATCTCTTAATAGAAGAAAAAAAACTTTACTTAAAATACCTCGTTACTTACTTCATACCCTAAACTTGGCAAACAACCGAAAAAAGTTAAAGAGTTATGTCGACGTATGTGAATTTGCATAATTTGCTGAGGGGTGTTTCGGAGAAAAATGTGATATGACTTACCATATTTTGGGAAACATGCGGTATCACCTCTGCTATATAATGTCATAGCATTACATGTAGCAAACGCAACATCAGTTAAAAACTTATAATTCCAGTACGAAGAAGTTTAGGTAAGTTTAAATGGAAAATATTTGACATAAACTGTGCAGCCATAACGGTAACGCAACACGCCTCATACTATGTTCAGATAATCATTTTTATTGAGTCAATATTCGGTTTATTAAGTGCAATATCTTAAGTGTTCAGACATAATAATATACGCAGGACAGCTGCTTATTCAATATTCATTTGACAGCTGGTAAACAAAACAGCTGGTTGGTTCAACAACATTGGTTTTATTTTGTTTTTTATTTTGTTTGAGTTGTCAAATATCAATAGAAAGTGTTCGGAAAATTGTTATATGCTCACTGAACGTACTTATGACAGTGTTGTATTTAAAATGTTTCTCAATATTATAACAATTTGCATTTCTATTGCGCAGAAATTAATTGAAATTTTATATGAAATATTGATCTCAATAATGGCGTTTGTTGCGATTTACGCAATAAAAGTGCCTGTCTGAACACGGTATAATACTACGTTCAGAAATGTACTTTTATTGAGTCAATATTCGTTTTATTGAGTAAAATTTTTTAAGTGTTCAGACATAATAATATACGCAGTTCAGCTGCTAGTTGTTTCAACAACATGTTTTTGTTTTTTTTTTGTTTGTCGTTATTGACATTTGAGTTGTCAAATATTAACAGAAAGTGTTCGGATAAATGTAAAATGCTCACTGAACATTACTTATGACAGTGCTGCATTTTAAGTTTTACTCAATAATGTAACAAATTGCGTATTTATTACGCAATAATTAATGGAAACTTTATATGAAATATTGAGCTCAATAATGGCGTTTATTGCGATTTACGTAATAGAGGCGCATATCTGTACACCGTTTTACATTTTAAAGTTATTTTGAATTGAATATTCTAAATTGAATTTCGTTTCTCTATTTTCATGTATTTTGCCTCTGTTTTCTTGTTAACTCAAATCAACAACTGCGATATTTCTACATCAACACAAATATAGTTATAATGGATGCGTTGAAAAGGCGACGATCTGACACCTGTTGCATTTTGTCGTCACATATATAGCACGTTAAAGTTTGAAGAACCAAACGATTGTTGCTTTTTCCACCTTTAAACTTTAAAGTTGATTTTGCAAAGTCCAAAGTAGACCAGAAAGAAACAACGAGCGGTGATGAGTACACACAGTTGTACTCGCAGAATCGTATTGTTCTTCGTGCGGCGTTTATAGATTGTTGTTTACACGCCAACAAAATATTTAAGTTTGTCAATGTAAACTTTCAATGTGCAAAAAGCATATAACGAACATGGCGAAGGTCTTCATAGTTGCAAAATTTCATCACATTTGCCTTCAGTTTTGGTAATCAACCTAACTTTCTAACTTATTCAATTGATAAATAACAAAAGCACATACACACAGTCGCCGTAGTCTAGTAGGTAGTGTGTTGGCTTATTAGACGTAAGGCCGAGGTTAAAACCCCAGATCAGACATCAAAACGAAGTATGAAAAATTTCTGATTTCTGACAAAAACTCTGAGAATAAATAAAATTGCCATGCAAAGTTTCTCAAAAATCTGTCGTTCGGAGTCGACTTTAAACTGTAGGTCCCGCCACTCATATATAAAATTAACACACTCGACATAAGTGATGTGAGAAGCTAGTCCGTAGTCCCATTTTATATTTCAATACAGAATTATTATTATTATAATTTCAATTCAAATAATAAGCTAAAAAAGAGACAACATTGAAATTATTAATTAAATGAGTTTAATTGTAAAATTATATCCTTTTTAATGGATTCCAAACTTTTATTAAAATCTATATGAAGGTGCAGATTATTAAAATCATTACAGATTCTACGAAATGGATCGAAGTTCGCGTAGTTAGCTGTGTATTATTTTATATTTAAGAAATTATGTTATCTTGTTGTACGAACAGGTATAAAAGTACCTGGAAAGTTTTTCTAGAAGAAATTAAGAGTTGATAACACCATTAATCAGCTTCAAGACAAAGACAGCATTTACCATTTTACGACGGCTTTTTAACCCTTATGTCAACAGATACATACCCGGGTATGTTTTGTGTTTTTAAATCTCCGTATCTCAGGAAGTAATAACTGTATTAACCTGAAATTTCCTGATATCCTCACTAGTAGTGTTTTCTACCTTATTCCTAGACTTGAGTACAAATTACGGATGGTGGTCAAAGATGTGGCCATTTTTTGATTCCTATCCCTTACGTCAACAGTTGCATACCTGGGTATGTACAATGAAATATATGTAAATATTTTGATATTTGATGTTTATTGAATTTAATTTGCAAGTTCTTAATAATAAGATTAAAATTCAATCAACTATAGGAATGCTAATTTTTCTTAAAAGCATTTATTACATTGCGGCATGTAACTTGAATGAGCGGCACACACGGGCTTATTACATAACGTGCAGGATTTGCTGGTTGGCCGACGTTCTGTACATAAGTGACAATTACCTTTTACTTTCATTCTACCAGTGCTGTCAGGTTCTTCCACGCTTTTATCTGCAGCACCTCTTACGCTCAAAGATTCCCCACAAATGGCTTCAATAGGATAGCGTGTTGAAAATATTTTTGTAACATGTTTATTTTTATCTCTGTTTTCTCTTTACAGCTTCACCAGTTCTTCGCTGAGGCTGTGTAGCAACATTCTACGGCGGCTTGTGGAAGCTTATGTGCAACGAGGTCCAGTATACTGTAGAATAAATCCAAGGGCCATGTATTTGTTCGTCGCCTTGTTCAATATTCTATCAATACTATCGACGCCACCTTTATATTTGTTGTAATTTAAGATCTAGAGTGGCTTTTTCTTTGCACCTTGCACTTCGTATGAATAATGCAAGAAGTATAACCGACTTATTTTTTATTTTGGATGTGAGAGCACAAGGTAATATTGTTACCGAAAATGTAGTTGACTCTACGTCCCGTCCTATAGATAAAGCGAAATATGGTGGTACAAACACACGTCTCCTGTTCACTGTACCTAACATTGATAAACTGTTGTCCATCATTAAACTTTTCAGTGCGATATATGTTGTGAAGAAATTATCACAAATAATATTCCGTCCACTCCCACAAAAATGATTGACGAACAAGTCCTCCACTACCTCTTGCCTACGTTTTTTTCCCGGATGCCAGCAATCCAGTATAAATTTATCCCTTCATTGGATAGGATGAGGCGGAGTCACACACCCACCATACTTCAATTCCGTAATTGGCGGTTTTCGATGGAATGTATTGGGTAAACCCGGTACCACGTTTGGACCTGCTACGTAATTGCTGCGTAGATTATCATTCAGTATAATATATAAGTCCGTTATGGCTGCAGCTTTGTCGGTTTTTTACGCTGTTTCCGTTGCCGAAAAGTATAAAGAGGCTTATATCCCAAAAATGCCGCACGCTCTTGGGAGCTCGATATAATGGATGTGAGGTCGTTTTCCATAAGCCTTTAGTATGTACGTAACTAGAGTGCGTTACACCACCCAACAAGTAAGTAAAACCAAATCAACGCCAAAATAAGCTTAGCAACAAAAGAAATTCCATGTAAAATGTATGAACATACCCGGGTATGTTTCTGTTGACGTAAGTATAATTTTTTATCTGTTGACATAAAGGTTAAAGATGGTTATTTAATGAGTGTTAGGCGATTTTCATAAGAGAGTAACCTTTCATTAAGATCCCATCCATTCCCTAAACCACGAAGACAAAATAATAAGAACTATTTTTGAACTGATTCAATTTTGTCAGAGTGTACAGAGTATTGAGGGTCGCATATTACAGATCCATATTCAAGAATTGGGCGAACCAGTGTGGTAAACAATTGCTTGGTAACATAAGGATCCGAAAACTCTTTAGCCCATTGTTTGATAAATCCCAGGGTACATGTAGCTTTGCTAACAGTTGATGTAATATGATTTCTGAGGTCCAATTTAAAATCGAAAACTGTCCCTAAATCGTTAAAGGTATTGACTAGTTAAAGAGCGGCACTATGATGGCCAATTATGTATGTATGTACATACACAAACATACTTACATACAGGCATTGGATATTCAATTACATTCATTACATTCAATATACAACTTAACAGAAGCAATGGGAACACCTTTGTGAGCTAACATTTTGGAGATTTTGGCCCTAGCCATGAGCAATGCAATTTTCAATGATAATTTTATGTCATAAAAGACCTTTTTTAACTGATCCGTAATTTTCCTGAGAAATCCTTATCATTCATGGAAAAAGACATCGGACATCGAGATAACGTCCATTAGAAATTCAATTGAGACTTGGATATCCAAATACATCGGGATATTATTAAAAAAAAAAAACAGTCACCCAATAATAATATTACGTAGACTTCAATATGAACATTACCTTCGTGTGGAGTACCCTGCAGTAACACAATGTCAGAAGTGCTGACAAGCCATCATGATTTAGCAAAGCAATTTAAGGCTGTCATCGAATACACCATTTCCGAATTGCGTTTCCCCCTATAAATATTTTATAATTCTATTCAACATCAAATGTCCTTATTAGGGCCCTAAAGATTACAAAAAAGAGATTTTATTTCTTATTCAAACTTAAGTATTTATGATCTTTTGGCTTAGGTTTTAAGCTACAGTTCGGATTATGGTAAGCAATTAGAAATTTCGAAAGCGTTAATAATTTTACACTTGATTTGGAATACAAACAATGCCTTGAGAGGTATTTATAAATTTCTGGGCACAGAGGTATAGCTAGGGAGGTAGGTGGGTGGTGAAACCCAAATGTCCCAAATGAATCGTATGGACGCACTTAGGGCTCATGGGGCCCATGTTGATACTACAGTTCGCGTTTACCATCCCCTAGTCATGGAACCACCCAGGGCTTACAATAAAGCGACTCAAACTGCCGACGTCAACGTTCGACAAATCACTCAGATCATCGATGTAGTAGGCACCAAGATATCTCCTCCTTGTCTTACATAGTGCCGGGAATGTTCCCAGTAGATGAAGAGCTGTCTCTTCTTCCTCCTCGTCCCTGCAGCTTCTACAGAAATCGTTCGTGAGGTGTCCCAGAATAATGCGCCTCGCGTGGACACCCATAACGCAATACCCTTCACGACTCCAATAACCACACTAAGCACGCCCCTTTGGAGTTTCAGCAGCCTTGTAGTGCGTCTTCTATCCACCCGCGGCCAGATCACGTCGCCAACCTGCCTTTATCCGAAGCTGCCCAACTGCGGTTGATAGAGTCCGTGATCACGTCATTAATCATGAGCTTAAAGGTCCCCAAAGGGACCCAAATACCAAGAATTCTTCGGAGAGCTCGATGTTCGTGCCGCGTCTGGCCAATTCATCCGCTCTGCAGTTTCCCGGAACCCAAACGATATGCACATTATACTTCTTTGCTTTTGCTTCAGGTGTTTCCGACAGCCGTAGACCGTCCTGGTGTTCATTACATTGCAGCCCAGAGCCCTGATAGCCGCCTGGCTATTAGAGAGTATGGTGATGTTTCAATTGGGGATATTCGAATCCCAAATAATCTTAACCGCAGCCTGTATTGCCAAGGCATCCGCTTGGAAAATGCGACAGTAATCCGGTAGCCTTATAGATTTGGTTCCTCCCAGCTTGGATCCATCAGTGAAGATTTTGACGGAGTCCTTGACGAGATGCCCAGCACCATTCCTCCATACCTCTTTATTCGGGATGGTCGTCATGAATTTCATAGAGAAGTCATATCGCGGTATCATATAGTCTATGAGACATAGACATAGACATAGACTATGTCCCCGACAGCCTCAAATTTCTCCAAGATACATGAGTGACCAGGGTATGATCCAAGCCATTGTCCATTCGCTCAGAGATGCCTCCAAATCCCTGCCGCCACGCCTCTACAATATAGATCAAGCGGTGGGAGGCCCAAAATTAGCTCCAGTGCCACCGTAGGATTAGTACGCATGGCACCACTAATTATCACGCAATCAGATCGTTGCAGCCGCTCTACTAGTCTCAAGTTTGTAGTCCTATCTAGAGATTCCTACCACACTAGGCATCCATAGGTCAAGATAGGTCTGACCACCGCTGTATAAATCCAGTGAGTCATCCTAGGTAACAAGCCCCATTTTTCCCCAACACCTTATTGCAGGCGTAGAGAGCAATGGAGGCCTTCTTTAGTATATTCTTCATGTTCGACTTCCAATTCAGTTTCCTATCCATAATCAGTCCTAGAAAATTCGCCTCATCCTTGAATACTAGTTCCGTCCAATGCATTCTTAGTGGACGAATCGGCGGTGGCCTATACCTCCTATTAAAGAGTACCACCTCAGTTTTTCCGGGATTGACTCCCAAGCCGCAACCCAACCTTCTTCAGGCACAGAGGTATAGTACCCAGAAATGTTTGAAATTAACATTTTATATTTTCGTTATGAGTTACACCCATTTTACGTGTTTCATTTTGATGTTGTTTGTCTATCACTTACTTTTTCAACTTTAAGGCACATGTTAGTCAAGAGCAATGTTTTGGAAACTAGTTTAACATAAAATTCATCGAAGGATTTCGTGACTTAATGAACCGACGGTAGCGATTGCCGGCGGTGGTATTGTTATGGCCTATAGTGTTAGGTCGCGTTGGCGTGTACAAGGCCTTTATAAAGTAATGGTCAAATAATAATATGCCACTATGTTCTAGCAGGTTAACGAACACGAATATATTGCAAATGCAAAGTTGCATTATTGCAAAGTTGCATATTGCAAAGTACATGAAGAAATGGTATAAATGGCACTGTCTTCAGTATTTCAATTTTTCATTTTCGTAACAATATGTATATTTTACTCTTTGCTTAAATAATTTGTGTAGCTTAAAGAAAAATGTAAAAAAAGTAAAAAAAAATAAAAAGTAAAGCCAGTTACTTTTGTTTCAGGACCATTGCTGAGAAAGTGAGTGACGATATTGAAAATAGAAAGCATTTCTCATATTATTTTTAGTTTAAAAAATTATACAGAAAAGGGGATTCATGACATCCAAAAGAATGGCATTGCTATTACCTGGTGTCACTGTAGAACATAAAATGTCGGATCGGTCCACCTACTGGAAATTTGAATAAATATTATTTTATAAGTTCTTTAAGGATTGAAAATTAGTTAAACCAATATTTTAAGATTATTGGCTAAAATAATAGGCTATAGAAAATGGTTCAGTTTCTCAGTTAGAATTGTCTTCGCCTGCTTGGAAGACTTATTTGATTTAAGAATTATTAAGACAAACACTTTGTACGTACGGATCCTGGTTTAGCTTTTCAAAAGCTACACAAGAAACCTTGCAAAAGCGAAATTTTCTTTGTTTAGCTTGTATTGCAACGTAATTAAGTTCTTTCGTATAATTTCCCTGACGTCAAATGAGTAGCTAACTACAAAAAAAAAAACTAACTTTAACGAACTTTGTATAGACTAACTTAAAGCCAACTAGTACCCAATGCAAAATGCAACCAATTAACCAAAGTGTATGCATACACTCCAATTCTAAACGCCGTCGACTTTAGATAACGTCTTAGACATTTAATTAGTAAACAAACCTCCGGTCATCTTTTCGGATAAAAATTTTTTGTTAAAGTTATATTGTTTGTCTAAAATAATTAAAAAAATACGTACCTTGTGATATATTCGAAAGGATTAAAGTTTTTTTAAAAGTGAAATTAATTTAATATTATTTTGTGTGGTTGTTTTAATATTTGTTACAAAAAAACATGAAAGGTGCAAGTAGAAGACATTTGAGGAGGCTTTTTAAAAAAGAAAGAATTTTTTATTCCACAAAACTAAGGGCGCGCAATTTTGCAGATTCAGAATATATATGTACCATCTGTTGACTTACCAAGTATTGTAATGAATGGTAATTTAAATACAAGCCCTCCCGCGATTGCTTTCAAGACTTGCTAAATATTTTAGTTGAAGAGAATATAGGAGTGAAAGAGAGAGGAAAGGAAAGAATGAAACGTGAAAAATTATGTTTAAGAAATGTGTCTCCAAAGTTTTATTGCCATTTTGGTGTAAAAAAGCAATTATTAAGAGTCTCAAACATTATAAGTGATTGCCAAAAAATAATTATAGATGTAAATATAGATGGCCTACCATTGTTGAAAATCTCGAGAACTCAATTATGGCCAACTTTGGCCAAAGTCGTAAAATTTCCCAAGATTTCTGTTTTTACTGTTGGCATATAAGTATGTCGGCAATAGTAAACCCGATGAATAACTAGTTTTTTGAATGATAGTGTTGCGGAATTAAAAGAATTAATTGATAATGTGTTGCATATTAATAATAAAATCATAACATTCGAAATGATGGAGCTGATTTGTGATACTCCGCATTTGTGATACTTCGCTTGTGCGAAATGATACATTTGATCGAAATGTACTCAAATCGGTAAGAAGACCAGGAATGTGTTCATGTATTCTTCAGTTTCAGGTGAACTTATATCTGATAGTGATTTTACATCAAGGAAATACCACAACCATCATTGAAGGGCCACTTGCCAAAAACGCTTACAGAAATAATTTCAACAAATTTGCGCATGGGCATAAACTTGGATGGAGTTCATGGTAAAAAATTATTACGCCTTAACATGTAAGACCTAATTTGAAAATAAAAGTATTAACCAAGTCTAAAAACACGTACAAATTTACATACATATCTTTTAAACAGATGCCTGTCGATCACTCGGCTCTTACGGTGTAGGAACTGAGATACGTAACGCCCTAAAAATAATAAAGAAACGTTACATTTATGCTCAGTATATTAAAAATAAAAACTTAAACCAAAAAATTAAAATATTTGAAAATGTATGTTATATTTAGAAAAAACCCTTTTTTATCTTCTTTTAAAATCAGCAAATGTGCAGGATATTTTGGTAAATCGTTTGACGTTAAAATGAACTTATTAATTTTATTTTTATATGTACACTTATTTAGAAAAAATCTTCTTTTAATAAATCAACAAATGTACAAAATATATATGTACAAAATATGAATTTTTTAATTTATTAATTTGGTCTTTATATGAATAAATTTTTGTTTGCTATTAAAATATAAATTTTTAAAAACTGTTTTATTTCGAATAACTAATAAGATAGCTAAGATTGTAGCAAGTTACAAATAGTAAGTTTAAAGCCAACATGAAAAAAACAGACTTTACATTCACTAAAATTTAGCTAACTTATTTTATATATACTTTAAGTTAATTAAAAATAATGCAGAGCCGGACAATTAACTACTACCTAGGACCTTGCAATGTTAAAATAGTTGGTTAATTCCGTATAAATGTAATCCAAGTGTCAACACCCACTGCTTAAGAAATAGTTAGTTTTAAGTTAATCTAAAGTTAACTGAGTGTATGACAGCGTTTATACTTTTTTGGGATAACTTTTTTTGCATACCCCAAACATTTTTCCTGCTCATCCTTTAGTAACAGATGCTTAATATCGATCTTTCTATAGACGTTTTTTTCAATCAGTTTACTATTAAAAGTAATTGAATGTAACATCTGATTTTCCAAAAAGAATCATTATCATGCTTCATCGCAAATTTTATTTAACAACAAATAAATAAAGCAAACTATAAACATTTAATTATTGTTTTAAAAATCAGGCGTTTACTTCTAACGGGATTACACATTTTTTAATTCTAATTACTAAAAGCGGGTACAATGGCTATTCTCTAAATTTCGATAAAGAATAAAATATAATAAAATTCGACATCAGCACTATGAATTTTATGATCAGCATATCTTATAAGCAGTAACGGATTTTGAAAAAAGAAATTTTTTTTTCTTCATTTTCAATGACTATGTTATAAATGTTTATATTTTTTAATCAATATAAATCCAAATATATAAAGAAACACTGAAAACGTATTAAAATTGCAAATTCTAAAAAAATACATTTTATTTTATTTTCCTAATATTTATTCATAAAAACCTCAATTTGTTTATGACATTGAAAACTGCTGTTATCTTTGTTTTAAATGACAAATACGGTTGCCAAAAAAGAAACGAAAATTAAATCCGATATAGTTTTTGCCATTTAGTTTAAAATTCGATTATAAACTAGATAACCATCAATAAATTTTTATAGATTTCCTATTAAAAAAATGCAATATTATTTGAAAAAATTTAATTTAAAAAATATTTTAGAAGCCTATAAATAAATAATTTGAATATAAAATGTGCGGCTCTTAGGATGTATCTTTCATCAAACATTTTCTATTATGCAAATAAATGTTGAATTGCATCAAATATAATGTGCATTCACATACGAACACTATAATCTCTTTACTACCCATATGTGTAAGTGTGTGTACATTTAATTCATGTGCAACAATGACGTATGAATTTATGATATTCGATATAAAATGTTTGATATTTGTGTTTTTTATTTCATTTCAAAAAAGTGTAAACAACATACAGTGTATAAAATCATACATACATAATTGGTCATTACAACCCTTCATGCAGGTTTACGACCTAGTTTCTCACACCACTCATGTTGAGAGTGTTAATTTTATACAGATTTTTTGAGAAACTTTTCATGGCAATTTCATTTACTCTCAGAATTTTTGCCAAAAATCTGCTGAGAGGAAGTCGCCGCAGAAATATTTTTTTCATATTTCGTTTAGTTGGAAATGCATAACCTGGGGTTGGAAACGAGACCTCGCGTCTAATAAGCCAACACACTATCTCATAGACTATGGCGACTACAATACATTTCCTTCATAACACTTATATTCAAACATTAACGTCAATAAATAAGTTTTTGTATTACGTCATTATTCACAATAAACATTGACATCTGTAAGTAAAACAACATATATTTTTGTATCCACATTTCTGTCTTTAATCAACACAACCCGTGGTAATACGCAATACACTGCGTTATTTCATTATAAGATGTTTATTATGTTATAATTTTCCAACCCCAAAATATTACATCTTATCTTACAATGTTTTTTGTTTTGTCATTTTCGCAAAACATAATAACAACCGAAAAGAAAAAAAATTGTTTGAAGAAAAATAATTTTCTAGGTCAAGTGCATTCAGCAGTAGCTGACAGGCATACTTTTCATAAAAAATAAAATGAAATGACAAAGATTATTAAGTATTATTTTTAGCATTCAACAGGATGAGTAGAATTTCAAGGTTGTCGCTTGAGGCGCAACCGACTGAAACCAAATTAAAGAAATTGTCAAAATATATCATTTCGGCCACTTTAAGTGAAAAACTGTAACAAATGCTTGGTACTAAATAAAATATAGTAAATAAAGACATTTACAGCTGGCCAAATTGCAACATAGCATAATGAAATCAGACACGTTTTTGAAATTTAAGTAATGATGTGAAAAATAATAGGAGCATCAATCTGACATTTGGAGATTTGACGAGAAAGTAGCTAAAATAAGAATATTGTTGACAAATAACTGCACTTACATATATATCACAAAAATATATTCATTATGAATTTCAAAATTCCGTTTATTAAATTAAAACTTAGAAATACATCTGCACTAAGGTAAGACCTAATGTTTTTCAAGAGTGGGTAATATTTTCTAGAGACTACGGTGTTGTTTGAAACTAGTAGACATAGTCTAAGCATAATGATTGAGCCACAATGATAAGCATAGATGTTGGTGTCATTCAGCTCGTTTTACTTAACGCTAGATTTTGACGATAAGTTTTTTCTACCATTGAGATTCTCAATCAGATTGTTTCCAAGAGTAAGCACACAGTGGCAGCACAATGGGACTAGGCAGAAAATTTACAGGCAGCATGTGCTCTGACCGTCATCATTTTCAATTGAAGATTTGGCTTAAAATTGCAAATTTCCCGGCAACCATAAATCGTTATCGACAAGAAGCTTGGGGGGTGTACTTAAAACTAAAACGTGTATAGCTGACTGTTATGTCGATAGGAATTGCAGAAATTGCACCAGCTCACCAATTAAATGATCAAAAATTCTGTTAGACACATTAAGTCGCCGTAGTCTAGTAGGTAGTGTGCTAGCTTATTAAACGTAAAGCTAGGGTTCGAGCCCCATGCCAGACATCAAAACAAAATACAAAAAGTATTTCTTCGGCGACTTCTTCTCAGCAGATTTCTGGCAAAAACTCTGAGAGTACAAAAAATTGCCATGAAATATTTCTCAAAAATCTGTCGTTCGGAGTCGACTGTATTGTATATCCCACCACTCATGTATAAAATTAGCACACACAACATAAGTGGTGTGAGAAACTAGGTCGTAATACTGACTGAAGGGTTGTAATGACCAATTATGTAAGTAAGTACATTGTCATTGACTTTCATATCGTATAGGCTTCGCATATGTCCTTAATAATTAAATACTCGAAACGTTGAACTTGCTAGGAATGTACTTCTAGTGGCACCACATGCTGACGCACCTGGTTATTCAAAAATGCATTCATACCTGACATGTATATTGATTATTAATAGTAAAATGGTTCACCACGCCCATCTATTCCTACGAATAGTGCTCCCGAGTTGTATTATTGAATGTGACTTCAGCTTCTGCTTACTGTTTCAATTTTTTCAGAGCCTTGCTTATTCTCAGGTAACCATTAGAATTATTGTGGAATTCATTTGAAATTACTTTCCTGTTGGAGGATGGCATTATTAATAAGTTGGTGGAGGTTTTTCATCCACCAATAAGCAGGGTTTTCAACTGATATCTTGTTGTCAATAATCAGTATGTCATTTTCCATCGCCTTTTATGGGTTTCGACCTCGCACATATTTATATACTTGTTAGATAGAATTTTTTTTAATCAGAGAATAGTCTCAGTTAATATACATACATATTTTTTAAGATTATGTATTCACTTTTATTCGCCACTGTATGTATACTTCACTTAAATGTCAAAAGCAAGCGTTATTTATATATTCAATTTATTCTCAGTGAAAATGTCGTACTTTGAACAAAGTAGTATACAAGTGAGTATGATTATGATTGCTATTATATTAAATTTACATTACATGTAACACAATATCAAAATCAAAATACTCTCATGCTAACACATCATTATAGAAATTCTTGTACAGTCTGTAACTTGATACGGTAGGTTTTTGTAAAAACATGACACTGAAAAATAAAGTAAAATCAAACTTTTATGGCATCATAAATGATTTTGAGAATGATTTAAAGATCATTATGAAATGACTTTGCTGGATAAGAAGTTGAGTAAAATGTTTACAACTTTGATTGAAGGAAAATGTAATCTTTTTAAATTTTTATTAATAGTGTAATAATTATACTCTTCGCCATAATTTGTTTTAAGTTTAGCATTGTTTTTTACAGTTACACACATTTAATCATAATGAAATAAAGAAATAAATTTTAAATATCAATGAAACGGTTTTAGACAGAAAATTTTATGACAGCATTTCTAAATATGATTTCTGATGCTATGGGTGGAACGTGCAAGGAGCTATCTGGAACACTAATTGTAACCCTATACGGTTTCTCTTCATTTTTGTACATTAAGGTTACTCTTCGTTGAATAGACGAACACTTTAACCCTAATTGGTTACTGTTCGTCGAATCGACGAAGCTCATTTACTCTTTATCATTTTGACCAAATTTCGCTCTTTTTATCAACAATGTTGGTTGATAACAAAAGCCAATAGAGGCACCTAAGTTTCCTTTAAAAATTTTGATACTTTTGTAGAAAACAAGTATAATGAAAATAAAAAGTTTTTAAAAAAAATGACTGGCAACGCTGGTGCAAACTCTTCTTTCATTTGACACGAATCTTAAACAATACATGTTTCCAATTTATGGAATTCAAATTTTTTTGCCGTATAAATTCACATACAAATGAGGATTCGAATGACAAAATTATGATGTGTACAATGAAACCAAACATAGATATATTTTGGCATACATACATACATATATACATACATACATAATTACCTTCTCACACCACTTATGCTGTATGTGTTAATTTTATACAGTCGAACGGCAGATTTTTGAGGAACTTTTCATATTAATCATTTCTCAGATTTTTCGCCAGAAATCTGTTTGTTTTGTTGGAGATGTCTGATCTGATTTGACGTCGCGACACGTCTAATAAGCCAACGCTCTACCTACTATGCTGCAGTGACCGATTTTGACAGCTCTTACAAATAACGACTATATCTTGACATAAACCAACGCTCAAGCATATAACTGGTAATTCTACCAACAAAATCCCATTTATAAAATTATCGAAAAGAACATTTTACTAAAATGTAAAATCTAAAACTAATCACTCCATCCTGTCTCCTTTGTCAAATCCTTACCAATTTACCAGGAATGGGAGTTGTTCATATTCACAAGTAAACATCCACAAATTTTAGTTGCCAGAAATACAGTGTTTTGTGTTTACTCTAGATAATAATGTGGTTTATGTGTCATACTTTTGGACCTCTTAGAAATCAATATTTTCTTTAAAATACTTACAATACACTTACAGTGTGCACATACACGTTGTTTTCAATCAACACTGTTTAGATTTTTAAACAATTTTACTACCCATGGTCCCGAGACCTTCCCTTGCCATGGTTATCAAAAAACAAAAAGGTTATGAATAAATGATTGTAAAAGATATCAAAAGTGAAGTGACAGTTTCTGTACGGTTTCCCACAATAGCCTGAAGCAAGCGGTTGCTTGTGTGTCGTTGTTGCTTACAGCATAGCTGCCTCAACTGGTCACAAAAGCAAAAAAAAAACAAGAAATACAAGAGATACGCTTGTATAGGATATTTCATTAAGCGATTCTTATATTTACATTTAAATCAATCAAATGAGAAACAAAAACACCAAGAACGATAGCAGCCTGTTGCAGATTTTGAAGATAAGGCTAAAATTGCAAAGGAATATGATAACGAAGGTCTTGATGCCTCAACTGAAAGGCATGGATCTGGACGACATGTAATTTTAGAAACACCATGCCAAACCACGCGTGGTACAAGCAATTTATTGCAGCAACGATTTTTATAACAAATAACTTTGTTGGCCATTACAACCCTTTAGTCAGTATTAAAACGTATCTTCTTACACCACAAATATTATGTGTTTTAATTTCTATCAATGAGTGGTAAGACCTACATTTTAAAAAGTCGACTCCGAACGATAGTTTTGAGAAGCTTCTCAAGGTAAGAAAAATTGCGAGGAAAACACCAAAAGAAGTATTTTTTTATATTTCGAGCCTTCGTACGCCAACAATAAAATTATCTTAAAATTCTTAAGAAATCATGCGATTTCACTTCGTGCTATTTTTTCCTATGTGGTTTTGTCAATTACTTTATCTACGCGAATGAAACAGATATTCATGTTAAATTGCTTACTTTACAGTTTCATTTTCAAAAATGAAAATATAATCACAAGTGTGTTCAGGCAAGTGCTGCTATAGTTTACACCACTGATGAGCAATGAATCGTTTTTTCGCTGCTCATAAGAACTCCTGAAATTTTGAATAGAAGTGACTCAACAATATTGCAATTTAACTACCATCCATTCATACTCAGTACAACGTTGATTTATAAGTATGAGTACAATGAGTATGAGTACAACGTTGACATCGACCTACTCATTCAAATTCATAACTTTAGAAAAATACTTATAATGCTCATAAATGATTCGAGCGACTCGAATCATTCCTCAACATTTACAGTCTTAGTTGTTGTTGCATTTACATAAAAAGAAAGAACACAAAGACAGCAAGCAAAGCAAACACACAACCAACTAGTGGGTATAGTAGTGTTCATACACGAATCATACTTATTTTGTGATTCTTGTAAATGTTTAGTCATGGAGAGTCGAAATCAACAGCATCATACATATTGTTAACTATGAGTACCCTGAGTACTTCAAACTTTGAATGTGGGTAATATGAGTATCATATTAAAATAAGTATGAATGCGAATAAGTATCAGAAATTATGAGTATGATTCGATTCTACTCATCTTTTTGAGTAATCATTGCTGATCTCTTGCCTGCACTCTGTTATTTGGAATTTAATTCTTTCTGTTATTTGTGTTGTAAGAAAAAAATGTTGTTGTGAAAAAAAAAGAAAGTTAATTTCTGTGTTTTCGTTCCCCACAGAGGAGTTGAATTGAAAGATGACATTGCAAGAGAAACACAATAATCGCAGAGAATAAAGTCATCATTAACTTTTTCGCTTTAGTTTTACATCTAGTTTTTTAAATGACTGTGGGTTTATTTATAATTGAATTAAAACACAAATAGAATTTTAGAGATTACTTTTCAATCATTCAAAAACTCAAAATGTAACTTTAAATAGAAGTGAAACCTTTTTATACTGTGCTCACTTCGATATTTACTTACTGCGGCAGATAAGGCTACCCGTAATTGCTGCTAGCCTACGGGTGTGTACTTTATTTGTAATTAACGTTGATTAAGTATATTCTGAATTCGATGATTTTTCTTCAATGTTTGCAACATCCTATGGCTAGTTGTCTATCTAATAAAGTAAATTTAAATTCGAAATGTGACTTCCGTAAGTGTTGTGTTAATTGGTCTGGAATTAATTAATTTGAATGAAAATGGGGACTGTTCACCTTTTACTGTAACGGAAAACACTGTGTTAAATTTCAAAATTTAACATATAATTCGAAATGAATATTGGATGCTCGATTATAAAATTTACCAAAAATTTAAACACATTTAGGGCCATTATTACAACTTGCCGTTAAAGTTGGGTTTGGTTAAAGGTGACGTTAGCTAAAGTGAACTTTAAGGTAACCTTTAACTTTTTTCATTATTACAACTTACAGATAAAATAGAGTTAACTTTTTCAAAAATATGGCAATGCCGGAGCAATGCTCAAATTAAACAAGTGTTTTTAAACGTAGTGGCATTCAGTGAAAGTTTTTTTACTTATTTTGTTTATATTTGAAGTTGTCGTATTGAAAATAATATGTAATATGGCAAGTTCTAACATAAACTTAACATTAAAAGTTGCCGTTAGGATGATCCTCCCATTAGCTTAACGTTCACTTCTACTTTATTGTCCACTTATAATAGTGAAAAACAATTTATCTGGCCGTTAAAATCCCCCCTTTAGTTAACGGCAAGTTATAATAATGGCTCTTATTATGCCAAATATGTTTTGATCATAACAATAACAATGTAGAGCTTCTAAGCGAAAAACTGGTCATTAAGGGAAAATTCCTTAGAAATTGAAATAAATACTAATCTGAGCTTTATTAGTTTCATGATAGAACGCAACACCTCTTATATTGATTAATTTTTGCTCTTTAATTGACTTTCTTCCTTCTGTTTCCCTTTTTGCTGAAAGTAGGAATTAGAATCGACCCTATGCCCAGGTAGTAAACGGATTTGTTAATTTTAGTATGTGATAGACCTTTCCTTGACGGAAATCATTCTGTTTGCAACGTCCTAGCAGTTACTCTAGTATTTTATATTTCTTGTTTTCTTGTGTACTAATGTTTGGAGCCTTTTTAAACATCCACCGTAGTAGTTCTGTAACAATAGCAGTATTAGTAAAAATATCCTCGTGTAATATGAATACTTCCAATCAATTTTAAATGTAATGTGAATTTGATTTTGATTTGAGTTAGAACACACAAATCAGAACATAGAACATTGAAGTCGCCGTAGTCTAGTAGGTAGTGTGTTGGCTTATTAGACGTAAGGCCACGGTTCAAACCTCAGGTCAGACATGAATATGAAAAAATATTTCTACGGCGACTTCCACTTAAGAAGTTTTCTGACGAAAACTCTGAGAGTAAATAAAAATTGCTTTAAAAAACTAAACAAATTTATCGCTCGCCACTCATTGACATATAATACACACAACATGAGTGATGTGAGAAGCTATGTCGTTATAGTCACTAAAGGGCTGTAATGGCCAATTAAGTAAGAAATTGTATTTGGAAATTGGCCGAGTAAGTGATATTTCACGCTGTTTGACTGACTTCATGCAGTTAATAGTCCTTTCCTCTACAAACATTCTCCATGTTTCGTTTATGCGACTTTGGAGGATAGGTTGTGGTTATCATTACATGCCTAGCATGTCAACGCCAGACGATTTTCACTCGCACTATTTCAAATCTAAAATGATGCAAAAAAATTTTCATTACTTTGCTATTTTAAACATAATTTTTAAAACTACTCCGCAAAAGTTGATTTTATTCGTAATTTAGATACAGTACAACACATGCCAAATGGAACCAATTTTTTTTTTTTTTTTTTTTTTTTTTATTGAAATATCATATATTCTAAGTGTATTTGCGCACTTCTTTCTTTTGTTCTAATTTTATAAATTCTCTACAATGTATTGCCAAAAGTAGAAAAAGAACAAAAGTGGAGTTCAAAAATATTTAAAAACATATTTTTCTCTTGACTCTGTTTATGTATAACGAAACAAAAAAAAAAAAAAAAACTTTTAAAACAAATATTAAAATCCTGCTGTGAAACAGTACGTATTTTAAACATGAAAACGAAATAATTGTTCATTGAATGTAGTTTTTCGCTTTTGCCATCATACAACACAACTGGAACAAAAGTTTATTTGGAAATAATTTGTAATTTAGCAACAATTTGTGATTTTAACTTCAAGTCATAAATTTTCGCATTTCAAATTGCATACATTCACTGCAATTGGAGAAACTTAATTTATTTGACATTAATGGACTCTATGGCATATCGATAAATCCACCCACTGTTTTCCACACAGAAAAAATCCGAGAATAGCAGCTAATAACACGGTGCGGCAGTCAAAATACACCCAGCTAATGACATAGTGTAGTTCGTGAGTTTTGTTGAGTAGAATTCAAAAATATTTTTTTTTATATTTCTCGAACCCTCCAAACTTGTTTTATTTGACAAAAACGGTATTTTTGATCTTTTCGCACAATATTATTGATTACCCGAATATTTTTTAACCTATTTTCAAAATCTAAAATGGGGACAAATGAGCCTTTAAAATTATATACATGAACATATAGTTCAAACTTACATATTATGAGCATTGATCGGGTAAACATGGAAAATAAGATTTACTTCCCATTTTTTCAAGTTTAATTTAATATTTTCAAGCAGAATTAATTAAAAAATATAAAATAAGCGATAACATTCTGAAAGTTCAATATCTTGTGAAGAGATTGACACTTCGTTATTAGTATTATTATTGAAAATATTTGATTACTTTTGGATTACTTTTGATTCTTTTTGATTATTAGTCTAATCGCCAGTAATCCTGATTATTTTTTGATTATTTGGTAATCGTAGTAAATTAGTAATTCAAAAATTATTCATAGAATTATATAATCATTACGATTCTTTTTTAATGCTTATGAGTATGTATTGAGTGTTATACTACAAAGACAAAATTTTTACGTGACTTAAGAATAGAATTATAAGGACAAGCAAAAGAATAGAGAAAAATTTTATTAATCATCAGAACTCTGCATAGCCGTATAATGTTTTATAAAAATCCACTTAAGCCAAGTAGGAAAATTGCGGTTGATATAAATTTATCTGCTCTCAATATTTGTTCATACTATGTACAGTCGTACTTCCAGATAAGGAATTACGTTTTCCTTTCCTTACAAGAGTTCTCTCTTTATTGTTTACTCTTAAAGAAGAGGGTAGTTTTCGAAATTTTAGTAAAAAGTGTCGGTTTAAAGGTTTATTCAAAATATATGGCTAAATACACTTTTTGTGTATTCCATGCCTACTAGTTTTCACATAAAGCTACGTATCCTGCTCTACATTATTAAGTTGATATACATTTATTACACTTTTGCTTTATTAATATATACATATATTCCATTACGCAGATTTCCTTGTATATTATACAGTGGACAACAAAATTCTAGGTACTCCAATAAGTGAAGGCAATTTTATTAATTTTAAGTAATAATTTGTAATAATAACACGGTGCGACAGTGAAAATACACGCGAGTAACTACATAGTATAGGTTAGGTTAGGTTAGATGACGTGTACTTGTCAATTAAGACAAGTACAGTACCCGGAGGTCGAATTCACCCATTGTACAACGTCCTAGTTTCTCACACCACTTATGTTTTGTGTGTTAATTTTTATACATGAGTGGTGGGACCCACAGTTTAAAGTCGGCTCCATACGACATATTTTTGAGGAACTTTTTCATGGCAATTTTATTTACTCTCAGAGTGTTTGGCAGAAATATGCTGATAGAAAGTCGCCGAAGAAATACTTTTTGTATTTTGTTTTGATGTCTGGCCTGGGGCTCGAACCCTGGCTTTACGTCTAATAAGCCAACACACTACCTACTAGACTACAGCGACTTCTAACTACATAGTATAAGTTATTAACTAGGTTGTATAGAACTCAAAAATACTTTTTTATTTTTCTCGAACCCACAAAAACGTTTTTTTTTTTGATCTTTTCACACAAAATTATTGTTTACCCAAATATGTTTGAACCTATTTTAAAAATCCAAAGTTTTTTCGAAACGGGAGATAATTAGCCTTTCAAACGGTATAAATAAACTATTCGTTCAAACTTATATGTTATGTATTTTGATGGGGTAAACTTGGAAAATATTTTTTTTCTTATTTTTTCAAGTTTAGCCATTCTAACTTGCAAATTTTAGTTAAGAAATATAAAATAAGTGACGACATTCTGAAAGTGCATTATCTTGTAAAGAGATTGACACTTCGCTCGATCGAATCCGATAAAGATTACCGTAGTTATTATTTAAATAGTGTAACAATCATGTTATCTTTTTTATATATCATCTTATCAAATGAACTTTAATTTCAAAAATGTTCAAAATTTTTTATGGTTCTTGATTTGCACGTTTGAACGACTACCAAAAGTTGTCTAATATTTCCGTTTTGTGCAAATATTATTATTTTGCTTTGCGCAAACATTAGCCAATGGTTAGCCGGTGGTTGGTCGAACGGAAAAAGGTCAAATTTTCAATAAAAACATAAGATTCACAAAAAGTTTTTGAAATTTTTTAACTTAAAGTTCATTCCTTCATTTGGGGAATTTTTTCTTTGCAATGTTTAAATACTCATTTATTATTTCCTCAATACATATGCAGAACGGAATAACTAAAACATAATTTGCAGAGGCTTTGAAATGCAAAGTTAGCTATTCTAGCCAATTATTAAGTTGATGTACGCCAACTTTTTTAAGCCTAATGTATGCGTGTATATACAAATATCGTTCAGTTTGTTTTGTTTCGTGGAGAGTAGAATTTATCTGTTTGGGATTTACTTTAAATAAACCTAGTAAAAGTAAACCTTTTTAAGGAAAATCCTTTAATTTTTACCGTATAAGATTAACCAATTTTAAAATGTAAAGATTGGGATTTAAAGAAGGATTTGTTGAGTTAGTTTTGAATGGCACTGTCTGTTATGTAAGAGTGCGAAAAGTATGTTATTATTAATTACTGCTCAATAAAGACAGAAAACGCCGTTTATGTCAGGAAATATTGCAATTGTGTGGCTATGCGAGTACTTTGAATTGTGGTCAATTGGACAATGAAAGAGAAAAACTATAAAATGGCTGCACTTCAATAGTTTTAACATTGTTTCGTTTTTACATGTTAACGTTTAAAATATGAGCTCGTAGATTGCAAATAAAATAGAAATAAATTTATGTTTGGTTTTAATTGTATTCTTTATTGTTCCCACAATTCTATGTGCCACTGTTTATAACTTGAAACTTGAACTTGATATTTTCAGTTTAAATTTGAAAAAGAAACACGATTGAATTTATTGTATCAATAAATAACACCTTCGCAATAACACATGCATACAATTCTGGGCAAAATCACACTTGCAAACCCAAGGACTGCAAGCGAAAATGAGAGAACAATTTTTAAATGACGAATAACAGAGTACCAAATGTCAAAACAGTTTTTTCCGCTACTCATGCACCCCATATTCGTACGTGTGTTAATTTGTTGAATAGTTTTTATACAAATGCAGAGAAGAAAAAAATTATTTTGACATGTCATGTAATTATTTATTTTTAATATTCTAGTAGTAGTAGTATATAATACATACGCATGTAATTGTGGATAATTGAATAAAAATATTGCATTACAAAAGAAAAAGGAATAAAAGTGACAACTGGCCAGTTAGAGGTTTAAATATGAGAATATTGTAAATACTTATTGGTTTGATAGTCTTATGTTTGCTTAAAATTTTGATGATATGAGACCAGCGTTATATCGTAAACATAATTGGTATGCCAGTTATATAATAAGGTGTTCAGATATGCACGTTTATTGCACGTTTATTGAGCTCAATATTTCATATAAAGTTTCAATTAATAATTGCGCAATAAATACGCTAACTGGTATAATATTTTATAAAACTTAAAATGCAACACTATCATAAGTGTGTTTAGTGATCATACTACAATTAACTGAACACTTTCTGTTAATATTTGACAACTTAAATGTCAACAACGACAAACAAACGAAAAACAAAACAAAAGAAACAACAAAATAAAAACAATGCTGTTGAAACAACCAGCTGTATTGTTTACCAGCTGTCAAATAAATATTGAATAAGCAGCTGAATGGTGTATATTATTATGCCTGAACACTTAAAATATTGTACTCAATAAACCGAATATTGACTCAATAAAAGTGCATATCTGAACATAGTATGAGCTTAAAACGAAGGCTCGCAAAATCATAAATAAAGTGTATAAAGAAATCTGAAATAGTCACAAAACGTCCTTTATTTGGAGAATAGAGTATGAAATTCCTTAGTCCCTGACTGTTCATCTTTGTTCTAAGAGGTGTCTTTTATTAAACCACAAAATTTTTGGCAATAGCATTTCAATTTAGGTTGTCACAATGAATAAAAATTATTAACCAAAGCAGCCTTTACAAATGCATTTATAAGCAGCAGAAATTTAACAGTAAAATAAAGGGTAATGAATTGAGAAGAGGAAAAACAGGTAATTTACTCTTTTGCCGCTAGGATGTGTTGAATTAGCCTGAGCATAGGAATGGTGAAATAAAAATTAACAAGAAAAAATATTTCCACGACTTTCTTCATCGGCAAAATAAATTAAAATTTTTTGTCTTTGTTCTAGGTACAGAAATTGTTATTGTGCTCATTATTCATTTTGTAAAGGGTTTGTTGTATTACTTCTTCATTTCCTTTTATTTTTTTAATTTAGCACAGTAGCTTCTCCCCAATGCCTTAATGCCTTAAAAGACGATTTTTTGAAAATCTCTCGTAAGTTTTTGGAGAATAATTAGGGAAATTATGTATGCCTGACGGCATACATTTGAGATTTACTTTAAAATAAAACATTTAAAACAAAATTAAATAAAAGAAACATTTTCAAAAGTTTTCCCCGTTTTCATTGAAAAATCTGTAAAGTACCAAACTGAACCAAAAATACGAATACTTTAATAAATTTTACAAAAATATAAGAATAATTTTCTTTGAAGTTCTATTCATAATTATTATTCAAAAAATTATTTAATGGTTTTATTATTAATAAATTATTACTCCGAATGGTTGTTTTCTTCACTTATTATTCTAGCCATTATAATGCTCAACATAATTAAAATTTTTTAAACTTATCCAACTTATCTGCATTGTACACACAGTCTAGCATACAAGTCATACTTAATATTCCGAACGACTCTTGTTTGGTAATAGAACAGCGAAAAGGATTATTAATATTTCGAATATTTGGAAAATATTATTTTTCTCTCATTTTTTCAAGTTTAGCTATTCTTAATTGATTAATATATGAAAAATATAACTCCACTGTTAGACTCTTTAAATAATAACTACGGTAGTTTTTATCCGATTTGATCAAACGAAGTGTCAATCTCTTCACAAGAGAATGCACTTTCAGAATGTTATCACTTCTTTCATATTTTTTAATTAAAGTTTGCTACAATGAACTGACAAACTTGAAAAAATTTGAAAAAATTCACATTTGTCAAGTTTACCTCATCAAACCCCATAGCATATTAAGTCAAATAATGTATATATATATGTATATCGTTTTAAAGGCTCATCTCTCTTCTTTCTAATAAGTTTTAAATTTTAGACATGGGTTCAGAAATATTTGTGTAATCAAAGAATTTGTGCGTAAAGTCCAAAAAAAAAACAGTTTTTGTCAAATAAAACAGGTTTGGAGGGTTCGAGAAAAATAAGAAAGGATTTTTGAGTTCTACTCAAATAACTGAACAACTTAGACTAGGTAGTTACCGGGTGTATTTAATTTTTTGTATTTTGTCGCATAGTGTAATAAACCCTTTCGCATCAATCCTACAAATAATACGAGAAAGGCCTCCTGTCGACCAATTCTCAGTTGATTACACGTCATTTTGAAAATTCATTTACTTGGCATTGTGTGCAGAAAATTTGCTTATCCAATTGGCCATCGAATTATAGCCTCGAATTTATTAATATGTTCAAATACAAATAATGATTAAGGAGAACAGTGGCAGATAAAAATTAATCTTTGAATTGGAAAACCGATGAAAAAGAAATCAAGAGAAGAAATGTACATTTGAAAAATATTAACAATAAAGATAATAATGCTGAAGCATCGCAATCACTTCACAGAAAGAAACAAATATTGTGATAATACCGCTACCATATCTAAGAAGACGAGCCATTAGTTTTCAAAAAATTACTATAACATCTGAAGGAGCATTACAGTAGTAAACATCATAACTAAATTAAGCGCAATTATCATACTACTTCGTATGTTAAATACCCTACACGATGAGAAGGCATGATTTCGACCACTCGAGAATACCTTACACTACTATTGCCTATTGGATAGCAGTACTTCCTTTGCTACAGTATTTGCGCATTGTACAGCACTTTTTAACTAACAAATGATTAATAATACACTTAGGAAAGGCGATATACATACTTTAGTGCTTTAGTACAAATTCGTAGCAATATCCCTTGAAGTTAATGTATTTTACACTGATCTCAGTTGTATGAGTATAAGTTTTAAAAGGTATCATTTAGGTATTGTGTTAACAATAAAAAAATTAATGCAAAATTTCTAGAATTTCTGAAATCCTATGCCCTATTAAAAATTAAATATTTTATGCAGATGAAACTATTATATAAACCGTTATTTTATTTAAGACACATGAACTTCGCCTCATTACACATGTATTTAATTTGAACAGATTATAAGCGCTTCCATGTACCATATGACATGTAACATGTAGCAAAGTCTTAAATAGCTGAATGTAAAATATGATGACGCGACAGATTATACTGCACCATCGCACGGAAATATGAAGCAACACTTGACGTAAAATAAAAGAACAAGAAACTACAACGTTACGAAAAAATACGAAATTATGAAATACAACTTCAAAGTTGAAATACATACATATGTACATATACATATAATTGTACGAACATTAACGTCCTGAAACTTTGATTGCGTGTCCTTTACCAGAGTTTTTTATTAAAAAAGTTACATGAAATTTGTTAAATGAGGGTCGTTGCATTCGTAGCAGAATTGCAGAAATTTGAATCTCTTGGAATTTAGAATAAAATGAAGCACATCGTTACTGCATAGCATCACTTAAAATATACAATTCATATTAGATTCGTATGAAGATTTTACGCACTTAAAAATATAAATTTAAATTCAAAGTATGCCAGTCACATTTCGTTACGTGATGGTTTCTATAATCGTAATTAAATGCAACTGAAATTCTACTCTTGAAGTAATCGTGTGTTTAAGAAATAAAATTATAGAAGATGTAAAAATTTTATAAAAAAATTATTTTACACACAAATTTTAATATATACTGTTGCAAAATGGAAATGTTTTACTTTCACATCGTTTACATTGTAAACAACCGCTACAAAAACAAAAACAATGAACTTGTTTACATGATAAACAAGTAAACAAAAATATACCAACAAAACACCAGTATAAAAAGGTGATAAACAAGTATACCAAAATTGTTACACTCCAAAAAAATAAACACTGTATGATTAAATATAAACGTAAATACAACAAACAATAAGAAAGAATAAATGTAAGCAACATGTTTACATTTATAGAGATTTCGAGAAGACGAAGTCATTTGCCTTCAAAGCATTCATCATACTGTTTACCCTGTCATATAAAAATCAAGAAAAAGCAGGCAACGGAGTCAATAAAAATTCAGTCAGTCTTGTGTGAAGACGCGGTGTTTAAAGAAAATAATCATGGTTTGATCTACGTTATAAAGATATGTCGAACAATTGTTATTGTTTACGCAAAAGAGTGTAAAGAGGAATAACAAACAAAACATATGTTGTTGTTTACATCATACATTTTTTAAAAGAAATCTGTTGAGAGGAGGCCGACGAAGGAATATTTTTTATATTTTCATTTTATTGGAGATGTCTGACTTGGAGTTTGAATCGTCTCACGTATAATAAGCCAATACACTATCCGCTAGACAGCGGTGACTTTAACACTATTCTGAACTTAAAAAAAATCAAACTCAAAAGTCTACCATACTGTGGCGATTTGAATTGCAATAGCAAGAGTTTGCATTATTTACTGAGAAGTATATTTAATGATACAAACTCTGTTCCTTTTTGCATTATAAGCCCACTGTTTCAGTAATTTCGTTATGGTTTTTATTGTAATGCAAAAGGCTTTTCTTTATTTTTATTCTCATTTTTTTTACTTTAATACTGCTTAGCAGTACCAGTGTCTGTCTGGCATTGTTTTCAGGATTGTCCCCTTGTACGGTTCATATACGACGTTTTATAAAAAAAAATTATTTAATATATCCCAATGCGTAAATATTTGTTTTTGCAATTTTTACGAAATTATATTTCTTTTGTTGTTACTTATAATATTTTTAACGTTTCCCACTTTAATTGTGGCTTTCAAACCCATACATAGTTTTTCCTAGCATTCGAAGAATGAGTAAAATATTTGTTCAATCCTTGTGGATTTTGTTTTTTTTCCCACAGAAAAACACTTGTATTTCTCTGAAACGTTTGCACAAACACAAAAATAAAACAATAAATAAAATTCTGTTCTACTAAGATTTATAAAAGGCAACCGCTTTAGATCCCTGGATTAATTGTCGCACACAATCCATTTATGTTAAGGCTAAACATAGTAACAGCCACAAAATTTCATCTCAGTTTGGTTGGGTTCAGCAGTCACTCCACTATATTACACTCTCCATAGTCGTATGAATATTTTATGGCCACTCGAGTTGATAATGTTATTGTTTAGCAGACTCATTTATACGTTTTTTTGTTTTTTTTTTAACTCCATTTTCATCACTTTGTCTCAGTTGTCGTTGCCGTGTTTATGTATTGGGTTGCTCGGAAAGTAATTTCGTTTTTTTTGTGTGGAAATGAAAGACAGTTTTCGTATAATATCAATCAAGTGGTCATAAACTGTTGAATTTGATAAATATAACCTCAATCCGATCTCACGTATTGTTATTCGACGGTTTGCCTTTTTTGCGTCTTTATCAGCTTCAACCGGCCTTCCCTAACGTGGTGCATCTTCGACATTAAAATTGACGGATCGAAATTTAGCGAACTAGTTCTGGCACTGGCGTACTATCAACACACCTTCTCCATACAACATCGGCCAATTTCTTTCAGGCTTGAGCAGCATTTTCCCTTTCTGTAGCAAAACCGTAAGATATGTCGAAAATGGTGCTTATCGCTCTACATATTTAAAAGTGCACCAACCAAAAACTACTGCGTAGAATTAATTGGAATCACACACAAGTTTTGCTATATAAGCTCTCAAAACATATACAAATTATATGGCTGGGGAAAAAACGAAATTACTTTCCGAACAACCCAGTGTTTAATAACAGTTTATACACAAGTGCTCGTACGTACGTGTTGTCGGTATTTTTTTGCCAAATTTTTAATGTGTGTGTATTTTTATATTTATTGTTTTCTTCTGTTTGTCTTTATTTTTCGAATTGACAGTTTAGCGTTTCCAACTTTTTAGTAAAAAATATATTCGAATTATTTTTTATAATTACACGATACAACACTCAAAATACACCCGTGTAATAGCATAGTTGTGTGTTTTGTTGAGTAGAACCCAAATATATTTTTTTATATTTCTCTTTCTTTCTTTCGTGGATGACTACCAGAAGTCGGCTAATATTTGTGCTTTTTCAAATGTTATTATTTCGATTTGCACAAACATTGGCCAAATTCTGGTGGTCGCTTAAACGTGAAAATGACACATTTTCCGAACAACAATCAAGATCCACCAAAAATTCTGAAAATTTTTGAACTGAAAATTCAATTGAAAAAATATATGTATATATAGAAAATATATACTCTACTATTACATACACTTGTGGACACACAATTAAGTCACCTATGCAACATTTTCATTTTTGTAAAAATTAAAAAGATTTAAGAAAAGTGGAAACAAAAACAACTAATATTTATTAATTTCATATGCTTAATAATTAATTAACAACAAAAACTTAAATAGTTTTTCATTGTAAAAAATGTTTTGGTACGGAGTTGATATCAGACTTAAAATTTAAGTGGACATATAATTAAGTCATCTGAAAAAAAATATTGAAAATTTAATTTAATTACTTTATTTTTCACCCAAACTATTGTGAACCTTTAATATTTTGTGGGGAACCCTTTTTGGAGTATTATTTCAGTACATCTGTGTGGCATTGAGTTGATTAAATTGCGATACTGCTTCGGACCATCCTGCCTGGAAAAGCTGCCAAAGTGCTTTTTTATGCTGGGTTTTTGGCTCTAACTGCACGTTTTACGATCCCCAAAAGATTTTCAACAGGTTTGAGATCGGGACTTTGAGTTGGCCAATCAAGAACGCTTATTTTTTCCTCTGCAAACCAAGCTTTAACTAACCAAGATGTTTACTTCGGGTCGTTATCATGCTGAAGTATCTACGCTAGTGGTAATTCGTCCTCATAATCTTTAGTAAAATTGTTATTCATAGTAGCAGACTTTAATTAAAAAATATAAAATAATTCATGACATTCTGAAAGCGCATTATTTTACAAGATAATGACTGACTCGTCGTTTGATCAAATTGAACAAAAATTACCGTAGTAATTATTTAAAGAGTCTAATAGTAGTAGAATTGATGAAGTCGCCGTGGTCTAGTGGTTAGTGTATTGGCTTATTAGACGAAAAGCCAGAGTTCGAGCCCCCAGGCCAGACATCAAAATAAAATACAAAAAGTATTTCTTCGGCGACTTCCTCTCAGCAGATTTCTGGCAAAAACTCTGAGGGTAAATAAAAACTTGTCATGAAAAGTTTCTCAAAAATCTGTCGTTCGGAGTCGACTTTAAACTGTAGGTCCCACCACTCATGTATGAAATTAACGCACACAACATAAGTGGTGTGAGAAGATAGGTCGTAATCCTGACTGAAGGTTTGTAATGGCCAATTATGTGTGTATGTATATGTTGGCTTAGTTTAATGTCGACTCAGAACGACAGATTTTTGAGATACTTTTCATAGCAATTTTATTTTACGCTCCGAGTTGTAGCCAGAAATCTACTGAGAGGAAATCGCCGAAGAAGTATTTTTTCATATTTAGTTTTTTTTTTAAATGTCTGACCTGGCATTTAAAACGTGGCCTTACGTTTAGAAGCCAATACACTATCTACCAGATTACGACAAATTCGAAAGCATTAATACTTATTGTATCTTTATGTGGTATTTTTATGCAAAGAACCTATTGATGGTCGACCCATACTTACTTTTACATATCACAGTCACTTCATTTGACTCATGTCTTTACAATTATTTAAACAAAACCAGAATGAAATATTAAACATTGCATTTAATAAGTTAAAAAATATATATTTTCCAGCTTATATATTAATTTTTAGTTTAAATTTGAGTCTCTATGTGTATCTTATAAAATGTCAATAATCTTTACTTGTACAATTTTTGAAAACCCTAAATAATAAGAATTATGAAAACTAAACCGACAGTATTGACTCTGTTTCTATATGGCTAGACAAAATTTTTTTTGGAAATTTTTAATCTTAAATATTCGAAAATAATTTACCATTTTTATCTTATTTTTTTTCTGTTTTTTTTATTGGTTTTCAATACTTCTTTATAAGCTTAAACCAAGTATCTCAGAATGCATGTCAATGCTTAGGTAAGTATGAAACTGTACTTTAAGCTTCTCGTAATCTTTAAATGAAATTCGAACTTAATAAAGGAAAAAAATGAAAAATAATTTTTCTTTTTACAAGTTTTAAAATTACAAGTGCTAAAAGGATAAATGAAATGGAAGGGAAGTAGAAAAGCTTCTTATTTAACTTTTTAATACATTGGAATATTGAGAAACTTTTTTAAGCTTTTAGTGGCAGTTATTTTCTCCTTTTTATTTTAAAAAATTATTTTGGAATTCAATGCTTTATCAAAGAACCGTACAGATTTACAAAGAATTTTTGAGAATCTTTTTACCACTTACTTCTTTATTCCTTCTATGGTTATCATTATGTATTTATGGTTTCTAAGAAAAAAGCTTATTAAAGAGTTTTAGTTTATTTTTTCTTTAATTTCTAAGGCTTCTTTTGTTATTTGAATACAGTATACTATTACTGTAGTAGTGTTTAAGAATAAATACTTTTAAGATTTAATACTTTTGAAGTCATGTAGTATTGTGTAAGATTTAATACCTTTAAAGTCATGCTTTTGTTGTTTTGCATTCTTCCTTGCTCGATTTTTTACATTTTTAGTACACACTTAAAGAATAAAATAATAACGTTTAAACAGCAAAAACAAATAGAATACAAATTATGTTATACAGAAAAGAAACGCATTCACAAGGAAGAAGGCAAGCCAACAAGACGTGTGATGCAGAATTAAACAATTAACAAATTAAAACTTAAAACTAAGAAATTAGTAAAAGTTAAGATCTACAAATTAAAACTTAAAACTATGTAACAAGCTAAAATTACTGTACTGTGAAAGTATTTAAAAAGTTATTAATTTAATAAATAAATCATTGTAAAATAAATAATTTACTTTAATTTAAATAAAAAAAACTGCACTCAACTCTGAGTTCACTACAATTACAATAACCATACTATACATGTTACCATCATTAAGATGTTGGTAACAGTCTAATAACAGCAATATACGCTAATTTACTTACATACAGAATTGGTCATTACAACCCTTCAGTCAGGATTATGAACATAGTTTGTCACACCACGTACATTGTGTGTGTTAATTTTATAAAGAAGTGGCGGGACCTGTAGCTTAAAGTCGACTCCGAACAACAGATTTTTTTTTTTTTGAGATACTTTTCATGTCAACTTTATTCTACTCTCAGAGTTTTTGCCAGAAATCTGCTGAAAGCCAACACACTAATAAGCCAAGTTACTCAGTCCCACGAAAATATAAAAAACGTATTAATTTTCCATATTTAACGCAAAAACCTTTACTTATTCTAGGATTCCCATTCGCGAATTGACTATGGTCCTGATTTCAGTTAGTCTCTGAAGAAATAGGTCAACAGTCCAAGGAGTATGTTTGACAAATACTATCAAGACGATATTATAGATTAGTTTTTGAAGAGAGTGGATCATTAAGTAAAATAAAAGATTATATTTTGTGTGGAAAAGTTTTCAAGACTCAAAATGTAGCAAAAATGTTGGTGGTTTTTAGACTTCTGTCCATGACTGGATATTGTTCTCTACTACAAATCAGTGTTAATCAAAGCAAGGAAAACAATTAAGAAGATAATGTTTTAGAAACTTATCAGTGTTATTAAAACGCCATAGTCTAGTAGGTGGTGTGTTGGATTATTAGAAGGAAACGCAGTTTTTAGGCTAAAACTCTGAGAGTAAAATAAAGTTGTTATGAAAAATTTCTCAGAATTCTGTTTGTCGGAGTCGACTTTAAACTCTAGGAGTGAACTATTATCGGGTCATTCATAGAGAAATATGTAGGCACAGCTGGCAGTTCACTTCCTATTAGAGAGCAAATTCATTGAAAACATCATTTTTATGCTTTAGTGCTTCGTTTTTTTTTCTATTAAACGTTCTAAAACAATTGGTATTTCAATATTCAGTATTACATTGTCAAACCTGAGCAATCATTTATTTTATTATTTGTAAGTAGTTCATAATATCTGCGAATATAATCCCCTGTATTTGTAAGACAAATGATTTCAGACGATTTTAGGTTTCCACGATTCCACGGACGTGTGAAATTGTTCGTCCTACAAAAACAGACCCTAAGTCTAATATAAATTTGCTTTATGATAAATTAATGACGAAATGACTCCCACTAGGCGTATACCTTATGAATATTTCAATTTTAAATTAAGTATACGTCACAGAGTCTGTTACAAAACCTATATAAAAATGCCATGGCATCAGCAATAGTCGTAATTCTTGCATTTAAACACAAAATAAATAAACAGCTTTTTTCTAACTCCAAGAAAAGTGAAGAAGGCGTACTAAAAATCTCCAATATGTTATTGTAATAATCTTTCAAAAAAAAAATACTTGTTTTGTTTACATAAACTGAAGACAAAGCAGTTGTGGTCGCTAAAATGATACAGGATATATATTAAAAGGGGTAATTTCTATACTGTAGTTGCATACTTTAAAATGAAATCAAATTTACAATCTGTGCACGTCAGCTCTGTTGCCAGATTTGCCGATTTTTGACTTCAAAAATGACAAAGTGCGATTTGCCGATTTTTGCTCCCAAAATGCCGATTTAATTAAAAGTATATGTTTGCACCACTGTTTTCATATAATTGTATCAATATGACTTTGTTAAGAATAGAATATTTCCTATCTGAAGAAGATATGCAAAACATTGATACAGAATTTCTAGAATTTAAATTATTAGATTTCAATAGTATAATCGATAAAAACGAAATGGATTTCTTAACTTTTTGGAAACTAATTTGTGGAATGAAAACTATCGATACAAACTTTTTATTTCCAAAATTGTCAATTTTTATCCAAACAATTTTAACTCTACCACATTCGTCCGACAATGTGGAAAAGATATTTAGTCAGGTAAATATCAATAAAACTAAACAAAGAAATCGTTTAGAGAATATCACAATTGAAGGTATTCTGTATACTAAAGACTACTTAAAATTAAATAAAACATATTCTTTTAATACATTAATGTATTGCAGCAATTAAATTCCGATGTATATAAATAATTGTTTAATTATATTAAATAGAACAAAGTGTAAACCATTTGCGACCGTATGTCTCCTCTCAGCCAGCAAAGCTTTATTACCGATCTAGTCGTATGTCTGCTCTCAATCGATAAGTTTTTGAAATTCGTTGAAATCGAATGATATTTTATAAGTTGTGCTTAAATTAGATTTGGCGATTTCGCTTCTTAAAATATTTCAAAATAATACTGTAATAAAATGGCAAAAAGAAAATTACTAAAGGAAGTGTTCCGTGAACTTGAAAGTAGCGATGACGAATTTTATTTTGACTCTTTCAACACTGACTTTGATAAAGAAAGTGATAACATTTTCCGACCATCATGCCACCCATATATAAAATTAATACGGTCGGAAAGATAATACGGTCAATGTATAGATCTATATAATGTATAGATCTATATAACTTTTGTACAAAAATGATTAAATGATATGAATTATTTACTTATGTGTATGTAACTTAGATTAAAAACAGACATTTTACCAAAAAGTAAGATTTCGAAAATATTTTGCCAATTTTGCCGTTTCTTTCATCTAGACGATTCAGTTTAACACTCTGAAGTATTATGTTTCCTCAATTCTCTCTTTTAATGTTAATGTTCAGTGCAATACTATTCTGTTTGAAATTGATGTGAGAATTTTGGTCTGTTTGTTGCCTTATACAATTCAGAAATCTTTTGTGTTGGTTTTGTTTACAAAAAGGAAGCGAGTATTTGTATTTTGTGGAGAGAATATGGGCCGTTTTGCAAATACTACAAACGCAACAATAGACTCTCTGTACTTATAGCATCACAGTTACCACAATATTAACAGAACGAAGAATACGCCGTACAAAACTGTATGTTGCAAATTTAAAATTTAAATTAAAAATTTAAAAAGACGTTTATGTAAAATCACTCATTTTTTGTTTTCAGCGTACAGCTGCTTAGTATTAAACTTAAACTGCTTTCATACAGAAACGCAACAACAAAAGGAAAGTTATGGTACATGGCAAATACATTTCATGGAAATTTAACAAAAAAAATTGTTTATTATTGAAAATATTTAACAAAGATATAATAAATAAATAAATAAAAATTTAACATAAAAAATCTATAAAACAAGAATTCTGTGTCGGTAAGTGAATATCAAATATAATAGTGTTACAAAAATGAAAACGGTGTACATTGTTTAACATTAACCCTTAGACTACGAAGCTCGTTTTTTTGACATAAAGGACGGAGTGGGGTCATTAAGCTCCCCCAAAGAAAAATGAGCTTTTGTTGTTTATACGCTAGCATAAAAGAACTAAAAATATTATTTTGAAAGAAAAAAAATTATTATTTTATGGGTTTTCAGTTTTTATTTTTAGTTATCACATCAAAACGTATTAATTTTAAAACATTTCATGTTACAATTATAATTAAGGAACAGAAACTTAGGAATTCAATTCTTTTCTAAAGAATAAAAAACAATAACTAAAAAAAATTTAATAATTCAATGTCTATAATGTGAATAACTATAATAATTGAATGCATCATCTCTCAGTCAATCGATTTCACTTAAATCCTTATTCAGAATAACTAGAATCATTAACATGTTTTTGACAAACGATTTTATTTTCTTCCGTTCTATGTTTATTGCAAACAAAGTTAGAGCATGTTCCGCATTCAAAAGAAAAGCATCATCATTTTAAATTTCTTCAATATCCGGAAGAATATCTTCTGCTTGTTCTTCTTCTTCTTCAGTGTCGTCTTCAGTTTCACTATCTTCACTTACATAATTACTACCTATATAATTAGAGTTGTCACTGTTCCAATCTAATTCTATATCATTAGGATCCTCTTCACTGTCATTTATAAAGTCTTCTATCTGTTGCTGGGATAGGTTTTTTTGTAGTTTTTCATATTTGGTCCTAAAAAAGCAACGAAAATTTGTAACGTAAAGTACGACGTGGGTTAACTTGGATACCCCGAATGAAAAATTTACCTTCCAATTAAAAGCAGGTTGATATTTAAATGCCACTTATAAGTTTTTATATAGTATTCGAAATAAAATTAGACTACCTAAAGGGAAAAAGACGGTAAAATTTTTTTTGCGGAGTTATTCAAGAAAAACTAAGACTGGGGGAGCTAAGTTACCCCACTCCGTACTCTAAGGGTTAAAGAAAAAGCTACACAAACAAATACAACGAACTTGTTACAAGTAAACCAACAACATCAGTATAAAAGGAAAGGGAATAGACAAGTAAGCGACAACGCTACAACAAGCAATGTGAACAAAATACACAAACAACATTAAAGTCGCGAAAGAGTTCTCGAGAATGCGTAACCCCAAATGCTTGACTTCAAGATTCTTTATATGGTCATATAAAAAGGCAAGACAAATCAGGCAACGAGTAGTAAGAATTTAGTCAGTCTTGTGTGAAGACGCGTTACGTGTGAAGAGAACAGTCGTGGTTTGAAGATCGCTATTGAAAAGATCTGCGTTGTAAGCAAAGAAGAATAGCGAACAAGCAATTATTGTTGTATTCTTCAAGTTGTAAACGGTGCCACACAAAAGTAGTGCGAACAATAGTTTAATTGAAACTAAACACATATTTGTTTTTGTTTTGTATGCAATCAACGAACTCATATTTTAAACGTTTTTAAAAAGGTAAAAACGTACCAATAGAATATAATATAAAACTGAATATCATTCGTTTTTTTATGAATAACCCTGGCTTGCTCATTGTAAAATATTAATCTTAAATATGCCTCAATTAACACTATTCTACATCTCGATTTCTCAATGCACTGGTGACAATGACTTTCTTTCCAAGAACCCATTTGTAAATGTCAGAATAAAAAATGCAGTTTTTTTATTCTTTTGTTCGCAACGTGAATTTATTTTCTTGTCTTCTATAGAATATGTCTTATGTTTTAAAAACTTCCGCAAGTAATTCACAAAGTTTTAGAAATTACGTCATGGAATATTGGCCACAAATGATGCTATAAATGAAATGAAAGAGAAAATACATGTCCCATCGTTGGACTGAATTTGTTTAAAAATTAGTATTGAAGTTCTAATTTATTTCATTGGAAAGCTTTAATTCTCCCTAATCAAGTATGTATGAGCTTGACTTATAGTAAATAGTATGAACAAATTGGGGATGAATAATTTGTTTTAAATCTCCTTCAATGAGAACGAGATGTGGATTATAATTGCTCGCAAACAATTACAATCATTGGGTAATTGGGAAAAAAGGAAAAGGAATTAGATTATTTCACTTCTGAGAATTCTTACCTTTTTTTCCTTTGGGTAAAACCTTTTTTTTAGGATGGATGTATAGGATATTAATCTTTTAATTTAATTTCTTTAACAGAGGTTTGAGGTAAGTATAAAATTCACTTTATTTTCCAATACAATTTTGTTCACAATGTAAATACAGTTCACAGTATAATTCAGGTTAAAGTTTGGGTAAGTATACATATATTTTAATTTATATATTTAATATATTTATATTATTATTTAAGCACAATTTGTTTTATTTCATTCATATTTTTAGCACAAATTTTAATTTCTTTTATATAATATAAGGTAAGTACAAATTTATAGTTTTAATGTAAGTATCAAATATACAAATTTTTTTAACTTTATTTTATTTGAATTTTGGTTGTTCTATTAATATTCTTTTTTTTAGTTTATTTTTATAAGAGGTTTGCACAATTTTAAAACTTTAGAGATATGTCGTTGATGATCTTATTGTAAGATTCGAAGTGAATTCTAATTATAGGTTTTTTATCCATTAAACTTCTGTTTCTCTAAAGCAACTGAATTAACAGTATACTTGGAGACATTCCTTTGGAATTTATGGAAATTCTGTGCAAATTTTTGGAGGCATTCCCTTTGGAAATTATGGAAATTTTGTTTAAATGTAATTAACACACTTATGTTAAATAATTTATGTGTTCAAACCGAGTTTGAACAAGTAAAATGACCATCTTTTATGTTATAATGAATCATAACACATACATGCATAATTGGTCATTACAACCCTTCAGTCAGGATTACGGCCTAGTTTCTCACACCACTTATGTTGTGTGTGTTAATTTTATACATGAGTGGCGGGACATACAGATTTTTGAGAAACTTTTCATGACAATTTTATTTACTCTCAGAAGTTTTGCCAGAAATTTATTGAGAGGAAGTTGCCAAAGCTACACACTACATACTAAATTACAGCGACTCCCTCTACTGACTGCGTAGATTAATAATTATTATGCACATAATTTTCTACAAAATTGACCAGGAATCTGCGTATTGAAATTTTGGCATGGAAACTTAAACTGTCTTATTAGATGAAAATATCGAAATCTTTAAAGACTCCACAAAAACTCTCTTTATCTTGATTTCTTCATCAACTCAAATTGAAAAATTCTTTAAAATCCAATTACAATTCATCAGAGAAGTGCAATGAAGGATTAAACTACAGGTGCTGAAAGTTGAATAAACAAATCGTTCTGACAATATGCTAAAAGGAAACTTTTCTACAGCAAAACAAATAAGTCACTCCAAAGTATGTCTGCAGGTGGTAAAAATTTCAAAATTTCTCATGGGGATGTAAGAAATAGAATTAAAATAAAAAATGTGTTAAAGTATGCACCAGCAAAGAAGCGACACCCAGAAAAAAGAAAAGAAGGCGTAATAATGTTAAGCAATTTTCACTGAGAAAATATACGTTGTTTGCAATTATTTACGTCGATTGTTAAGCTGTATTTTAGTTTTTTTTCTTTTTTCTTATTAACAGAGCATCGCAAAGATGTGTTTGTACATCAGATGCCACAAAAGATTGCTACGATATTATAATGGGATCAAGTTTTCAAATGGCTTGTAGATGTCTTGTTATTTAATCTTTAGAAAACGTAAAAACAACGAATGCTAATACATTTTTACATCTTCATCTGCTATTATTTGCAATTAGGCATGTTCAAACCTTTTTTTTAGTGAAAAAATTAATTTTCTCCTTAGCTGTTTTTAAAGTATAAATAATTTCCTTCAGTTTAGACATTGAATTTTAACATTTAATGTATGGAACATTAAATAAACAAATAAATGTTAAGCAGTACAGTCGTCAACTTACAACACATGTCAACGCACTTTCATGTTAATATGTTATCCGTAGCCTATTGTGTAGTTATTTGCTTATAAAACCTTAAGAAATCTAATTTGCACAGCAAGTCTCATGGGTATTAAAATATTAGTGCAGCCTAGCATCAGCACCAGACAGCAATATGGACAGCCAAGCAAATCGAAAATATTTATATTCGTGTTTGACTCTTTATACAGACATATACTGACAAAGCTGGTGAGTATAGAAGTTGCCGATGAGGTTCACAATACCTCTCTAGGGATTGAATGACAAATAGCCTCTCATTTTTGTTGATTTTCTGGTTTTCATTTTCAGTTTCCTTGCGATATATTCATATATAAAGATATACAAGTTTTATGATACCACTAACCAACTGCTCTCGCATATTAGCCGTTATCCCTCCTTCCGTATTTTTGCGTTTTACAGTGTAGATGTGAGTCAAATAGTTTTATATTTATTTATTTATTTCGTAAATCTTGTTTACTTTTTTCAGTCGTTTGCCACTCATCTTAAATCATAACTTAAATTTTTTTAAAGTTTATTTTATGTTGTAAGAAAAGTTTATGATTTGGAATTGTTTTGTTCTTTCCATTTGTATTGGCTTGTTCAGAAAGTAATTTCGTTTTTTCCCGACAGAGGATTTAATTGTATTTTTTTGCATCCAACTTCACACTTAAGCCGTATAATTTGTACATGCTTTGAGGGCTCATGTAGTAAGGCTTGTGTATGAAAAATTCAAATTAATTCTACGCAGTAGTATTTGGTTGGTGCCCTTTTCAATATGAAGAGCGGTAAGCAGCATTTTCGACATATTTTACTGTTTTACTACAAAAGGGGTAAAAATGCTGTTCAAGCCAGAAAGAAAGGCTGACTTCCAAAATGTTAGTTGTTTCATGTCTGAAGAAAGTATAGTGTTTTATAAAGCCGCTATACTAAATGTTTACAATGTATAATATTTCAAAACGTCGTCAATGTGTATTTTTAACGCAGTCGAAAAGCAATCAGGCATCGGATTTATAGTTGAAGCATTGTTTGGTTACTTTGCATATCTACATAATTTATATACCGTAGTAGAACTGCATACAAACCTTTTATTGATACATTTTGAAAGTGAGGCAAATTGACCGATGTGTATGGAGAAGGTGTGTTAACAGTATGCCAGTGCCAGAACTGGTTCTCTAAATTTCGAGCCGTCAATTTTAATGTCGAAGATGCACCACGTTCGGGAAGGTGATAAAGACGCGATAAAGCCATTAGTTGATGCTAACCGGCGAATAACAATAGGTGAGATCGTATTGAGATTAAATTTATCAAATTCAACAGTTTATGGGCACTTAAAATTCCTAGGATTATCCTCGAGAATGGGTTCCCCATGTTCTCACAGAGAGAAATCGCCGCATTGACGTCTGCGAATCGCGAATTACTGGGGACGAAAAATGGTTTGTATACAACAATATCAAATGCAAGAGGTTATGGAGCAAAAAAGATGAACCGTCTCAAACCATTTCCAAAGCCTATATTCACCAAAAAAAGGTGATGCTATCTGTTTGATGGAATTTTAAAGGAATCGTTTTTTTTTTTTGATAAATTACGATTAATTCGGAAGTCTACTGTCATCAGCTAGACAAACTGAATGATGCGCTTCAACTACTACAACAACTTCAAAGGAAGTGCCTTACCAAGACAACGCGAGACTTCACACAAGTTTGGTCGCTCGCCAAAAGCTTTTACAGCTTGAATGGGATATAATACTGCACCCACCATATTCTCCAGACCTGGCACCATCGGATTATTATTTTTTCCGGTCACTCCAAAATTTTTTAGATGGTAAAACCTTCATCTCAAATGAGGAGGTCAAAATCCACCTCGATCAGTTTTTTGCCAGCAAAGACCAAACATTTTATTAGCGTGGAATTATGCTACTACCAGAAAGATGGCAAAAGGTGTTGGACCAGAATGGCCAATATACATATAATTTAGCAAAACATTTGTTTATAATACGCAAACCGTCTTTCATTTCCACAAAAAAAAAAATAGAATTACTTTCTGAACAATGAACAATGCATTTAAGAAATGCAGGCAAATTTTCTCTCCCATTCTCAAATCTCATGTGATAATATCATGTTTTTTTTTTTTGTAATCATCAGTCGTTGTAATTCTCTTTTATAATGCCCAAGAAGAGTTTTAAGATTTAAAATGAATGCGCACCAGTGAACTCCTGAGAAATTCTACTAAACTCATACGAAAATAACTCAATAAACCATATTAATTCTTTCGGCTTCTACAAGAAATTTCCAACTTAATCTATCCATGCAAATTATTTGCATGATATGATATGTTTGCTTTAGTTTTATCAATTCTTTAAGTATGCATACAACCCTTCAGTCAGTATTACGATCTAGTTTCTCACACCAACTATGTTGTGTGTGTTAATTTTATTCATGAATGGCAGAACTTACAGTTTAAAGTAACTGAAACGCCAATCTTTTCTTGTTTTGATTCCACCTTCAAATTACTTGTATGTGTATTCTACTATTGACGGACTTACTAACCTCATGTATAGTTTAGTTTTGTTTATTCTCTGTTACATCAGTCAGTACCATACGTACATAAATGAAACGAAACAAATTGCTAAAATTACACTTTATCTTTCCATTTATTCTTATCAGCTGTATTATTGTTTTTGTTTTCCTATGGAATGATAATTTTTCGTTGGAATTTTGTTGGAAAATAAAATCTGTCAAAAAAATTGTGAACAATTTCCCACATTTAAGAGAAGAAAGTGTTTGATTGTGAAAATTATAAGAAAAGGCAGAATACTACTATAGACCTTATTTCTTCTATTAGGAAATATTTTTGCAATTCAATGCATCAACTGAATTTAATTTTTCAGTAAAGCGTTTAGTAATGACCCCTATTAGAATTCATCAAATACTTATCTATCTCTGCCATTACAAAAAGATTTTAAAGTATCCCATAACATGTTTAAAAACCTATACGCATAATGGAATGTACATATCATACTTATTATATGTATAGCATACATATTCGTACATTAAATTGCTTATTTTAAATTGTTAACAATTTTTTGGCATTACGTTTAAATAGTTTCTTTCCATTCATTTCCAATTTCATCAACGCATCTATAGATCCACACCGTACCACTCGTAAATTAAACACAATCAAGGTTTTACTCACATTGACACCCACTATTAGCACTCATTGCTGCAAACTAATTATGTTTTATTACGTATACGATTATGTGTATATATTATGTACATATGTTATATGTATTTACAGTTTCTCATATGGAAATACTTGGTTCACCTTCACTATGGGAATATGAAAAAGCTAAGTACCGTTGAACTGCAATGTGTCGTATGGAAAATTCCTAGGAAAATATCATATACGGCTTGGATACACAATATGACACTAATCGCGATGGCTTGAGGTAGGCGTATCCATAGTTTAACAGATACGCAGGTTGGACGCTTTTGGATGTCGAGTGGATTGGTATCGTCCCAAATTCGACAAATTCACGTACCGTTTTATACAAAAACTAAATCTATGGAGAAAACTACTGAACAAAGAAATCCTGACAAAAATAGTACACGTAGCCGAATTGGTTTAAAATCTGTTGGCAAAATTCGACGACGAGACATGCAAAAAAGGATCAGTACAGAACAAGGTTCTATTATATAAAATCATACCGACAAATTATTTCGGAAACATTAAGGGCCATTATTACAACTTGCCGTTAGTTAAAGGGAGGATGTTAACGGGCAGATAAATTGTTTTTCGTTATTATGAGTACCCAATAAGATAGAAGTGATCGTTAAGCTAAAGAGGAGGATCATCCTACCTTTAACATTTAAAGGTCACTTTATGTTTGAACTTGCCATATTCTATATTATTTTCATTATGGCAACTTCAAATTTAAACAAAAAATGAAGCCCGCGGTTACCACTTCGTTAAAAAAAACTTGTATAATTGAGTAGTTTTATCGACATTGCTCCGGCACTGACATATTTAACTTTACAGTTGCCTTTAGCTAAAGGTACCTTTAACTAATCCCAAGTGTAACGACAAATTGTAATAATGCTCCTTAATATTTATGGTTTGTTTCCCTAGACTGTTAGTAACTTTTCTGAAACTACAGCAAGCTAAGCGATGTATGGTTTCTATTTTTTTATTATATAAAATAAAAATGGTGTTCGACACGTTTGTGTCACGTTGTGTCTTGTTTTGGATCATAACTTAACATTATGTGGTAGGCCTTGAAGAATAATGTGGCTATAATTATATTACTAAATTCTGTTAAATTGATTAGGTGACAAAGAATGGAGGTTTACTCCATTTTGATCTTTGTAATAAACGTTAAACTATCAGTAATTGGAAAACATAAGCTGCTGTCCGTCCACAGTTTCGCTCAGAATGTGACAAAGCAATCCGTATGTGAATGTGCTAAAGCTATCACTAAATACTCGTACACCATGTTCGAATTATGTCTTCCTCTTCAAATAGTTTGTCATTTTGCTTACATTAAAGGTTATTTTTAGGACCCTAAAAATTTTTAAAAAAGGAGATTTAATTTTCAATTTAAGGTTCAGCTTTTATCACCTTCTGATTAAGACCGCAAATTCTGGGATATAAAAAATCATCCCTAATTTATATCTTTCTTTTCATTCACTTTCCCAGCTGCATCATGGAGAGTTCCTCTTTTTTTGTGACAATTTTTTATTTTGTCTCTTCAACAATTGTTTTGGTCTTGGAACTGTAACAATACATTAGATTTTATTTTGGTATATTTGAATTTTTCATTGTGAATCCAGAAGCAGTTCCCCATAATTAGTATGCCATAGTACCTAAATAAGTACTCTTTACTAAAGAGAGTAAAATTAATCTCAATGGATCAGATAGAAAGCCGAACGTTTGGTGTATACTGAGTTTTTGCCTAACAACACGCAGGCTACATTTTTAGCTTAGTGAAGTAGTTGAAAGAAGAAATAAGACGAAATGAAACAATATATCTCGTGCAATCGATGCCCAAACTTTTGGAAGCCTTAACAAAAGCAAACTTTCTTGCTTCCAAGTATTAAAACAGTGTTTTATATTAGAGTGTCCAATTGTGCGTTTTACATAAAGTTTGTTAATTGTTTTGTCCTTTTTATTTTCAAAATATTTTTGATTAAAACCTGCTAAAGAATGGTTTGAATCTTTTTTTTAAGAAATATTTTCATTGAAAAGAAAAAATTGGCATTGGAATAATTGTGTACCTGGTGTTCAATTATATGTTTAAGCCACTGTATACAGATTTTAAGGGAGAATTGTACAAGTCTGTAATTTTGCTTTAAGCATGAATTCCTACCAATTAACCAATACATCACAAAAATTTCAATTTCATTTGCGCAAGTTTTGCTTGCCTTCGGTACCTCCAGATTCCAAAGATTTAATTACTTCTCTAACTGAAAATGTGTTCCTGTAGGAACCGCGATGCTACGTGTCGGCTCTTATCCGTGCTCCAAAAACCAGTATCAGCAGATGTAGAAAAGTGTATATGACTACCACTCAATGGCATATCTCGAGTATATTTCTGGGCGGATAAAAACGAGTTAAACATAAATAAGTAAACAAGACAAACAGGCAACAACAAAATGTACATGTCGTATGTTAAACAGAAAAATGCCAATTTAATCATTAAGAGAAAAAAAAATTATGCCTAAATTACATGAGAATAAATTTCGTTTTAATGCATACATAACTTACAAAGGAAGTAAGCGACTATACATATGTTTCAAAAACAGGCGATGTAACTTATCGACACTTTAAAACAATTTGATGTTTTTATTGCACAAAGTAATGCCGTTATCAACTCTTTTATATTGCATATGGGCAACAATTTTGAAGCAAAGTAATACATGGATTATCCTTTTAATTTTTACTTATTCTTTTGAACCAGCCGAATGTCTAACTCCCTTTGGGTACTTGTCAATCTGGTTCAGTGTACTTTTTTTCAGTACTTTTTCATTTCAGAAATACCGCAGTACCACCGCGACGCTTTCAGTACTTTTTTATTATTATATATTTTATGTCTTGCGCTTTTCAGCTTTTAATGCATTAGCAACATGTTCAACGTTATGCAAAAGGTAGAATTAGGCTTTAACCCCGGTTAGCCAAACGTCCACGGAACGTACGTTCGTTTTTAGAATACGAAAAGCAATGAAAACGCTTGCGAACCATAATGTAATTTCGGTAAACATTCGCATTGCCTTTCATATGCTAAAAACGAGCGTATGCTACATTACGTTCCATCGATGTTTGACTAAACGGAGCTTTTACATTTTGTTACGTTCCGAATCAGGTGTTTTTGTCTTTTTTTTTTGTTTTGTTGTATGTGCGGAAAACGAATGGAGTCGTTAGTTTCTCTGTTCCGTGTGTAGTCTAGTAGGTAGTGTGCTGGCTTACTAGACGTGAGTCTACGATTCAAACCCCATGTCAGACATCTCCATTAAAACAAAATATAAGAAATATATCTCTCCGGCGACTACCTTCTGGCAAAAAGTCTGAGACTAAATAAAATTGCCACGATAAGTTACTGAAAAATCTGTTGTTCGGAGTCAGTCGATTTTAAACAGTAGGTCTGTGTTTTTTGTATGTACATATTTTTTACAGAAGTACCATTCATTTAAAAAAGTACTCTTTCAGTTACAGTTCTATACCATTTCAAAATTTGAGTTTTGCAACACTGATCTGGTTTTGCTTTTCATGAAATTTACATTAGAGCACAATTTCCACCCACAATTATACAACATTCATAAAATTATTTCAATTACATTATTGGACACATTCACATATTGAAATGGTTATTCGCCAAATTTCAAATTCATAACATATACAAATAGGACAATGTACGGTTCATCAAAAATTGCACCCGTTTATCAAATGAATGTTTGTATATGGGAATATTGAATGCATTGGCAAAATAAACAGCAGCTTTTCAAAACCATGCTATGCTACGGGATGTTAAAATCTCAATGGAATATATCAATTGTTTTAAATAAGATACACTAAAGATGGACATAATAGCAGATACAGGTCTACACTATGCAACTGTAGGCTACAATCGAACATATTGTGATAACGGCAGGACACCAAACAATCAATGTTTATTATCACGATGATGAATTTTGCACAGTATCTGTGCATCAATCATATGCAGTTTTGAAATTAGTTGAAACATACATATGTATATGAGAGCAGAGCACGTATAAGTTCTTCGTGAAATAAATTGCACCGCTGCACAACAAATACTTGCATGATATTTATAAACACATACACAGATACTTCTATTGCAAGTATTTAGCTTGTGTGCATTAATTTTGTATGTATACGAATACACAAAACTAAACATGGAATGTGTTTAAGAAACAATGAGGCTTTTCAAATAACTCTGCGGTATTGCCAGATATTTCCATTTTATAGTAAATATAATGTGGTTGTAGTAGAGAGCCGGAAACAATTTCACTATGAAATTTTTTTTATCAAATTAGAAATAATCAGATTCCAATTACAATATATAAAATATACACATATATTGGTGTTCAAACTTGATTTAAACACTTAAATTATTTAACAAACAAAAAAAAAATCAGTTAATTTTGTTAAATAATTTTTATGTTAACTAACATAAGTTGAGACAATTCTTTCCATTTTTTTTTGTTGTTTTTACATTAAATCCACTAACATAAAATGAATGTCTCCCAGGTTTAATCAAAAGAATGTCTCCGAGTTTTTGTAAATTATTGGAATGCCTCCAAGCATACCGTTACATTATTTAAGAAAAAAAAGAGGTTTGGTAAAACATAAAAACCTACCAAAACTTCACTTCATATCGAACATTCGAATGTATACATCATAAATACAAAAGATACTTTGCTTATAATTATTAATTCAATATATACACTAAGAAAACATCATCAATAGTGAAATGAAATAGAAGTGACGAAAATAAAAGAAATAAAAAGTAAAGAAGTAATAACTGGTGCTAAAATTATACAAAAAGAAAATAAATTATATAAATTGAACTATCAAGTGAATTAATACTTAACTTATACTTACCTAAATTGTATACAATTATTGAAATAACATAAATTAATTATACTTACCCAAAGTTATCAAAAAATTGTATAATTTATATGAAGATAATATACTTACCTGGAAAAAATCATGTCTGAAATATTTAGTTTGTGGCTAAGTGGTGAAATATTAAACTCATTAAGTAAAGTTATTGAATTTACATCATCGAACAAAAAAGGTAAGAAAGACGATTTCTTTATCTCTCATTATCTGCACTAGTGAAATTAGAAATTAATTCGATTTCTTTCCTTTTCTCTTAATTTTCACATTACAATAATTGTAATTCTTTACGAGTAATTACAATTAATATCTCCGGAAGATCATTCGGGCTCTTCCCAGGAGAATTATAAACCAGAAAAACTACCCCTATTTCTTTGTTTCAATTGGATTGATTTTAAATAATGCTATGTTCAGGCATGTATTTTAATTGAGTCAATATTCGTTTAATTGACAAGATTATTTTAAGTGTTCAGGCATATGCAAATCAGCTTATTCAATAATCATTTGACAGCTGGAACGCAACAAACTTTTTTTTAATTTTTTTAATAACAATTCATGAACTTAACACTAAACCTACAGTTGCGGAAAAAGTTACTCATTTAAGATTTTTTATCAGAATTTCTTGACTATAACATTATAACACTGCTATTTGCCTTTACGACTTCTATTAAAAAATACATCGAATATATTTTTGAAGATTTACTTCTATCTTGTATTTTTTTACTGAGGAATGCATGTGATCTGCCCTGACTACTGCAGGAAGTTATTTGCCCTGAGCACAGGTTCTGTATCTTGATTTGCATATTTTGTGATATAAAATCACTGTTTTAGACATTTTTGGCATTGCCTGGTATGATTCGGTATATTGAGGTATATTGTTTGTTTTCTGGCAGATGGATATTCATTCTACTCCAAGCGAGTATTACAGTAAAAATTTCTAATGCTATTTTGTTAATAAAAATTCTTATTTCATTTCGAAACATTCAAAATATTTTAAATCATTAGAAATTTTAATTAATATTAGTAGAAAGAAAATAGAAATAGGAATAGAAATGCAAGAAGTATCGGTAGATTTAGTGTTAATATAAATAAACTTACCTTCCACCTCACTCGCGATTTTTATTTGACGTTGTTGATATTTGTATTTTAAAATATCAACAAAATTTGTTCGCATAAGTTGTAACGTTCTCACTGAACATATTTATGACAGTGTTGCATTTTAAGTTTTACTCAATATTATAACAATTTGCGTATTTATTGCGCAATTATTAATTGAAACTTTATATGCAATATTTTTTACGCAATAGAGGTGCATATCTGAACACCGTATAACATAACATAATTAAGTTATTAAATAATTATTAATTTCAGTTCCCTTTTTGAAATACGTACAAACTAACTGATCTTAATTAGCATTATAAATTATATGAATAAATTCTATCTTGTTGTGCTAGTTTACAATTTATAAATATATAAAGGTTCCTCAGTCCAAGAGCTAACTAAGTGAAAAGTTGTAGTTACAGTGTTAGCAACTTAATGTCTTTCTGCCACTATTTTCTTTGTATTTGCCACATTATATCCTTACTTTAACCACAATCAATATAAGTTGACATAGTAATTATTAACATAAGGGACTTAAGGCTAATACTTATTGTTGATAAAGAATTTTTATATGTACACCATTTGTGTTTTCACCCAATCCAACTTTCATTCATGTAGCTTAGGTTAGGTCGGAGTGGTAGCTCTGATATCAAAGAGCTCACTTGAGCACGCATAGCTGCCCGTATTTATGCCACAGGTGAACGCAGTCTCTAGACTGACCAAGTTCTACCAAAACCAGAGAGAGGAAAAAGTCGGTCAGCGCAAGGGCTGCACATCAAATGCACAACTACCCCACGCTGGGAAACCAGCTAGAAAGTTTGATAAACGAGGCTATATCCTTGACATCAATGGATGATAGTTCCGTCAAGCTGACAATAAATGAAGAGCCAAATAACCTATGTCGGTATCGCGCAAAAGATGGACACTGACAAATAAAGTGGATAACAGTCTTCTCTTCCTCAGTGGGTCTGCATCCACGGCAGAAGTCGTTAAATGGGAGCCGCATCCTTTGCGTGTGCCTACCCATAACACAATGACCTTTAAGCATGGCCACTGTGGTTGAGATGATGTCACGACCAAGTCCAAGTAAATGATTGGTACGCCTTCTATCCATCAGGGGCCAGGTGAGTCTAGCGGTGGAGCAGGACTCCTCATTGACACAGGATAGGGTGGCGTCTCGCAAGAATTTCCCCGTAATGGCTAACTTGACCAAGGCAAGTGACATACCCAAGTCTATTGAAAAGGGTTCCGGAAGAAGTGCACCAACTCTGGCGAGCTCGTCGGCCCTGCAACTTCCCGCAATCTTACTGTGCCCGGAGACCCAGACCAATGAGACACTGAAGCACTCAGAAAGAAGGTCGAGACAGCGGCAACATTCCCTAACAATCCTGGAGTTATTCGCAACACTCGATAGAGATCTTATGGCGGCCTGACTGTCAGAGAAGACGGAGACACGGGTGAATGGAGCACCGTTGACAAGGATCCATTGAGCGGCCCGGTAAATGGTCATTACCTCCCTCCGCCTGAAACACGCTACAGTAATTCGGTAGTCGGAGATTCATGTAGCTTACTAAATCAGACAAAAAATTTAAATTGTATTGTGGGTTAACTTAGGTATGACAAGGAAATTTCTAATCTAATTTCTAAAAAATTTCCAAATAAGCGTGCAGAAACTTAAATATTCAAGCCATTTTACCTTGTACAGAGCAAAGTTCAAAGAAGGCAGTAGCAAAGTGATTCTGTGAAAAACATATCCAAATACAATTAGCTAAGCTATGGCCGTTTACTATTTTAGCTATACCGTATTGCGGGGTTATTTTGATACCGGGCAAATCAGAAGACTTTCCCATCTCATCACTGCTGCTATTCTAAGGCAGATAGTCAATATTGTCTGAAATCGTCCGCTGGTCATCAAGGCCTTTAGAATAGTCTAAATATACGTAGTAAAAAAATATACATGCATGCCGTATACAGTACTTGAAAATTTTTATTCATTTTCTTTTTTCCTCCATAAGCTTACCCACGTCTATAGTGGGAACGGCATAAAAAAATATTTCTTTGGTAACTTCCTCTCAGCATATTTATGGTCAAAACTCTAAGAGTAAATAAAATTAAAATGAAAGGCTAGTAATGAGTAATTAAGTAAATAAGTATTCCACAAGTTCTTTACCCTTTTAAAAACGTTTAAAATATAAGTTCGTAGAATGCAAATAAAAATAAATTTGTGTTTAGTTTTAATTAAATTCTTTATTGTTCGCACAATTCCGTGTGCCACTGTTCTCAACTTGATTTAAACAACAACAATTTGCTTTATGTGTTATTCTTCTTTACACTTTTACACTAACAATTGTTCGTTAAATCTTTATAACGGAGATCTTATAACCACGATTATTCTCTTCACACACAACGCTATTTAACACAAGACTGACTGAATACTTTCAAATTATATTTAATTATATAAGAGCTTTACACAGTTTCTACTATATACTTGGTGTAATGTAACAGACCATAGTCTAGGGTGGGAATCGAACACATAGTCTAGCTCATAACTTACTAGGCCACAAAATTTAAATTTTTTAAAGATTTTTTTTCTTTTTTTTTATTAATAAATGCGAGTTTCATTTTATTGAACTGAATTTATAATTTTTTTCAGTTACTTTCAAAAAGATATTTGTGATACGTATGCGCAACATGAAATTCAATTCGATTTACGTCGCCATATCTTCCAACCATTTGAACGTATATCGGGGAATTACTGTCTTTAATTCTTCTCCTTTCCCAGTTTTACGCTACTTGAATGTTTTTAGCAGTGCTTAACAAGTGTTTTTGGATCCGTAATAGTTTCTAGCATATTTATCGAAAAACAGATGTCGACAGCAACGAACAAAGGTGCATTGTTCATTCATACATACATATAAGTAAACCTCTGTGTAGGATAACACGCTAGTAAATAAAAATAATTTTCTTAGTTTTTGTCCCTTCTACAATACTTATTGAGATACAGGGTAAAACGTCCAAGACAAAAGAAAAAATATCAATAAAGTCCTATTATTTCACAGGATTTACACTACTTGCTTTGTATTTCCAAAAATTAAATTCATTTTTTATAATTCATTCTGTTATGACAAATTCTTTGTTTAAATAAAGCCCAGAATGTTTTGTAAATTTTACTTTAATTTAAAATGACTGAAAAAATTATATTTTTAGAAACGAAATAAAATTAGATTATAAAAGCTTTGGGAATGGTAAATTAAACTGCAATAAAGAAAAAAGAATTTTATGACTTAAGGCACGTTTTTGTCAATGATATTCAGAGGTATTTGTGGAAGAGTGGCGGTTAAATAATTCGTATGTTAAGTTAAAAACCACTTGTACTCCTCAAACCATTATATTTTTTATATTGTCGCATATAAAGATATTAAAATTATTATTTTCCAAAATGTATGTCTCATGCTGTTGACAGGCACTTGTTTCTGGTTTTTACGTTTTTAAGTTATGCACGTCTGGTTCATTTGAAAATATTGAGTAAGAAAACAAAAATCATAAGACATAATGAGTGAAGACAATACGGCAAAAAAAGCAGGAAGAAGAATATTAAAATGTTTTACAAGTTACTGCATGTGCTTATGTCTGTGTCCCCAAGCAATAACGACCTAAGTCGAAAAGGACACTTTGGAGAAAACTTCCTTTTTATAAGAAGTGTTTCTGAAAAAATCATAAAAGTGTATTAGAAAAAATTAAGCCGCTGTATGTTAATACACTGCACAACGTCCATGTCGTTGTGGAGCTCATATACATAGCTCACTGTTGGATCGGATGCGGTAATTATCGCCGGCTCGCACTGGACTGAAGATCATACGTAGGACTTTTCTCTCCAATACTCTCAAGGCTGCCGCATCAGTGCTTAATAGTGTCCATGCCTCTGATACTTATACGGACAAGCCTAAGATGGAAAACGATAATGACAGTCTCATTTGCTAATTTAGGCGTTTCTGTAAAATCTTTTTAAAATACTATATTAGAGTAATGGTTTTTCACGTAAATATAAAGTTTTGCTAGTGGAATATGATAGCATACGTAACTCAAATTAGCCTAAGTCGACTTAGGTTGTTATTGCTTGGAACCGCAGATTTTTCGATTTTCTTCCTTCGTTTACTACTTATACCTCAAAGTCATGGATAATGTGATAAATTGTTTAATTTGAGACAAGAATCCTGGCTGGCATTTGCCTTCTCGCTTTTCGGCTTCTTACTTTCTTTGATTTTTGCAAATTTTGGGTGAGAATTCTTAACATATTTAACCAAAATTCTTTTTTTTTTTGTATTACATCAAATGAAAAAAATGTAAATGATATAAGTAACCCCCTATTACTACATTGGCATTGTTATTCAATTGAAGTTATTAATAAGTGTTGTTCTCTTCCGAACATTAGTAAGATGGTTTAGAAGTATTTGAAACACACCCAAAGCTTTTTGCATTTTAAATAATTTATATAACTTTTGCAGTACTTGAATGAATGAATGAATTATGAATTCAAATCTCTCTAACCGCAGCTGTTAATGTCACTTTGATAGCGAAAAATTTTCGAGGCACCATCATCATAATGGTCATCCAGATGTGCCCGTCATTTTCGTTTTAACTTCACATACTTCTTTAATTCGTTCCTGCACAAATTTTTCACGTGAATACTTCTGTGTTATTTCCCTAAAGGCAGTAGAATTATTATTTTATTCGTATATTCAACTGAAGTGAACCATAAGGTTTAGTTTACAATTAAACTCAAGTCTCGTTCTATTCAAAAACTTTAATTGAATTCGCATAAAACGAAACTCTAGCTTCATATAAAAACTAATGTTGAATTCCAAAATCCTGAGAAACCGAATAAATTTAAATTTTAATTATAAAATCACTAACATTTTTATTTCATTAACTTTAACAATAAAAACAAAACACATCTAAAAATATACGAATATATTAACTCATTTATTACAAAAAAAAATTATTATATTAGTGATGCAAACACGGGTTAATTTAAAAAAAATTTAAATTTGTTAATTTTCTAAAAAAAATTTTAAAATAAAAATACACATAAAACGAGACCTGAATCTAATTACGTACTTGATCGGTCATTCAAACGCTTTAATCAGGATTACACCATGGCTTCTCATACCGCTCATGGTGCGTTTGTTAACTTCAGTTGAGATTTGAGAAACTTTTTACTGCAACTTTATTTTACTCTAAGCGCCATTATTACAACTTCCCGTTAAAGTTGGATTTAGTTAAAGGCAACTTTAGCTAAAGTGAACTTTAAAGACACCTTTATCGGAGCAATGTCGATAGCACTGCTCTATTAACAAGTTTTTTTTAAACGCAGTGGCAACGACGGGCTTCTTTTTAGTTGTATATGCTCATTTTGTTTATATTTGAAGTTGCCATATTGAAATTAATATATTATATGGCAAGTTCAAATACAAACTTACTTTAAAAGTTACCGGTAGGCTGATCCTCCATTTAGCTTAATGCTCACTTCTAGCATACTGTCCACTTATAATAATGAAAAATAATTTATCTGTCCTTTAAAATCTTCCTTTTAGTTAACGGCAAGTTACAATAATGTCCCTAAGAATAATTTAAGGAAAAAGCATTTAATTTTAAAAATGCTTTTAAATTTCAAAACCAAATACTTCACTATTGAAGTTTTTCAATAACATCTTCCTGCAGACATATTTTTTAATAGAATTTACTACCTATCTACATTAATTTAGTTATTTGTATCATGTCTTTTAATTGAATTAATTAAAATTAAAATTTTAATTTTTAATTTTAATTTTAATTAAGGAAAAAATTAAATCTTAGGATTAAAATTTGAATTAATTTAATTATTTAAAAAAAAATTAAATTAAATTCTTTTAAATTAATTTAATTAAAAAAATTAATTAATTATTTATAATAAAATTAATTTGAAATTTAATTAAATTAATTAAATTAAATAATTAAATTAAATTTAATTTTAAATTTAATTAAAACTTTTCTTAGTTTATATTTAAATAAAACAAAGTGTGTGTGAGATATCATCGAAATTTTTCATTCATTTGAAAGAGGTGTTGATGCTATTATATACGCACATAATCTCGTTCAATGTGCTTCTCTGAATGGATGATCAATGTGACATGAGCGCCGTGCTATTGAAACCAAGATCAAAAGAACTTGATAATCATCCACCTATAGTACTCGCCGTTGACAGTGACGTCTTGCCTAAATACATACATACATAATCGGTCATTACAACCCTACCTAGCTTCAGAGTGTTTGCCAAAAATCTGCTGAGAGGAAGTCGCCGAAAAAATGATTTTTCGAATTTCGTTTTGTTGTAGTTATCTGATCTGGGGTTTGAACTATGGGCTCGAACACATACATACACAATTGGTCATTATAACCCCTTAGTCAGGATGACGACCTAGTTTCTCACACCGCTTATGTTGTGTGCGTTAATTTTTATACATGAGTTGCGGGGCAGTTTAAAGTCGACTCCGAACGACAGGTTTTTGAGAAACTTTTCAATGCAATTTTATTTACTCTCAGAGCTTTTGCCAGAAATCTGCTGAGAGAAAGTCGCCAAAGAAAATTTTTTTGATATTACGTTTAGTTGGAGATGACAGACCTAGGATTTGAACCGATGCCTCACGTCTAATAAGTCATCACACTACCTACTAAACCACGGCGGCCAGGGGCTCGAACACGTTTTATTAAATTAAAGGAACAGATAAACAAGATAAAAAAACGTCTTGTAAAATTTAAAAACATAACTTTGCCTTTAAGTAGTTTGCAGGAGAAAAAAAAACGAATTTTGTTTTTATTTATTACAAGATTAATACACATTAATTTGCAAGAACTACAACTATGATATCACTGTCAACAATGGACATCTTCTAAGGGAAATAAGCGGATTTCTTCCTATCTCTACTTCTTCCCTTATTTAACAGGCCGCAACAGGCTGAGTGTCGTAAAAATTATTCACACTTCTCTATAATTTTTTGTTTTGATAATAAAATAGTGTTTGACATGAAACATATTAACAATGTTGATGACATTTTCAAAATATGGACAAAAAAATGTTAAGAAATTACTTACAAAGCCTTGGTACCGATACAATCGCTTATAATAAATTGGCTTCCATCCATAAAAGTATTTTAAAACTTTATTGGCAGTATCAGTACAAATACAAGAATAAAAAAGAAGAAAATTCAAACTAAATTTCACCACTTTTTTTCTAATCTTTTTTTTTTTGTTATTTGTATACAAAATAAATTTGAATTGATTTGATTGTCTGCTTTGTAATCGATAAGAAATATTTAAAGTATGTACAAATTTGTTCAAGGGTTTTGTACAAATAGTTACAAACCAATTGTTGATGCAGAATAAGAAAAAAACTGTTGACCGCTTTAAGTTAGAATTTGTGAAAAACATTAAACTGTTCAACTGGAAAATTTAACGACTGAGTAAGCAATTGACTGAGCGAATATGGAAAGTAATTTTCAATTTTCATATTTTATTCATTAGAATCCGAAAACAAATTGTGAATATAGATATATTGTGTTTAATTAACCCATTACATCTTTCCTACTTATCCTAAAAATGACATGATTATTCCTGAGGACTAAAACTATTCACGAGCCTAAAATCATAGTGCCAAAAGAAGGCTAATGCCCATATGACATAAAATTTCCTTTTTTTGAACAAACGTTTACAAATATGTGTGTGTAGGATAACTTGGTAGTCTAGTGGGTAGTGTGGTAGACTATTAGCGTTACGCTCGTGGGTTCGATTCCCACCAGAGACTCTGGTCTGTGACACAACACCGAGCATATGGTCAACGTTACTCAGCTCGTATATAATTAGAATATAATTTGTAATTGTATTGTAATTAATAAATAAATAATATCATTGATATCGTATTTTTACGTTTTTCCCTTTTTAAAAACGTTTAGAATATGAGTTCGTTGATTACAAACAAAAATAAAAATAAATTTGTGTTTAGTTTCAATTAAACTCTCTATTGCTCGCACTACTTTTGTGTGGCAACGTATACAACTTGACGATACAACAACAATTTGTTTATTCGCTATTCTTCTCTGCTCATACCATTTGCGTAAGCAACAACACTTTTTAGTTAAATCTGTATAGCGGAGATCTTCAAACCACGACTGTTTTCTTCACACGCAAAGCGTCTTCAAACATGACTGACTGAATTCTTACTACCTGTTGTCTGTTTTGTCTTACCTCTTAACTGAAGCTAGGTTTTATAAGGTAAGTTTGCGAACCTTCCATTTATTTATTCTATTATAATATAACTCAATAATATAATTTATAAATCAAGTTCAAAATAAATCATGATTTTGCAGCTTTATTTTAGAGAGCTTGGGCAAGGACGTCAGAAAGTTGGAGGAAAAAAAACTCTGTCTTATTATTTTAAGAGTAGGGCACTGAAACATAAGGCAAAAGACAGTATCCTTCTCCTCCAAGAAGTCATTTGACGAAATATCAATCAAATAATCAAGATCCATCAAAATTTCCGAAAATTTTTTAGGTAAAAGTTCATATGATAAGATGACATATATAAAAAATACAACACGACTGTTATAATATTTAAATAATAACTACAGTAATTTTTGTCCGATTTGATCAAAGGAAGTGTCAATCTCTTCACAAGATAATGTTCTTTCAGAATGTCATCACTTGTTTTATATTTTTTAATTAAATTTTGCAATTAAGAATAGCTAAACTTGAAAAATGAGAAAAAATTACATTTTCCAAGTTTACTCGATCAAAACCCATAACATTTAAGTTTGAACTATAAGTTTGTCTATACCATTTTAGAGGCTCATCTGTCCCTCTTTTAAAAAAAACTTTGGTTTTTGAAAATAGGTTAAAAAATATTTGGGTAATCAATAATTTTGTGTGAAAAGATCGAAAATACCGTTTTTGTCAAATAAAACAAGTTTGGAGGGTTCGAGAAATATAAAAAAAATATTTTTGAGTTTTACTGAACAGAACTCTCAACCTACACTATGTCATTAGCTGGGTGTTTTTGGCTGTCGCACCGTGTAATTAATGTACGCTGTCATGTTTAAAAGTCTGAAAATACATAAAAATCTGAAAGCGCTTAATGTAAATCCATTGTACTTTGTCTATGAAAACTTAAATCGTAAAAATTTGTTTTTATACAGTTTTTTACTTTTATTTGAAAAATTAACATTTGCATTAATTAAACAACTTTAACTATCACTTCACATATAAAAGAAAGATACCTTTTATGTGAATTTTATATTATATCCCACAGTTAAAAACAGTTCGTTAGCTTATGGTCAGAGCAACAGTATATTATTTTGATGAAGTGGTCACTAAATTAAGGTTAACCTCTTTTGGCTTCCAGCAGTTAAAATTTTTTGTTTTTTCATTTTAACTGGTATTTATGTTTCTTAACAAATTGCTACGAGCTCTGCTAACAATACAGGGAATGCAAATAAAATGTACTGTTTTAGTATTTGAAGTGCTAATTAAGTTGTTGTTAACTGCCTAAATGAAATGTTGAAAACAAAAAATAAAAAACTCTAAACTGACTACCATAGAATAAGATAAGCTAAGAGCTTCATTTTTTATGCTGATTCCTACATTTGCGAATACCCTACAAGGAAAAGTCCTGATCACGATCTCGGTGGCCAGTTCATCTTACATCCACGTGAGACGACCATGCTCTCAAATTGCTCATCAGGTGTGGCACGTAGCACCGTTCAAATTGGGAGAAAAGAAGTTGATAATCATCGATCGTCATTGAGAGTGATGACCTAACCAAATTCGTTCTCAAAAAAATTTTATAACGTTGCTTTCCCAAAGTGTCCGCCAAAGTCTTTCGTGTGGGCTGATGGAGTCCTGAATTCGACAATTTCATTAAAAAAATTAACATGGGTCAGTTGCAAACCGCTCCAGAGCTCATCCAGTAAACATACTTAGTTGTCTATGGGCGTCCCATGTTAATTTGGTAAAACTGACGGTATAAATGACAACTAATTTAATAAATGTAGCTTCAACAATGGTATTTTTAATACATACTTTGTCAACCCAATTGTTATTACTCTTAAATAAAAAACACTAACTCTTTTTGCGGTCATCGAAGTTCTTCTTGTGTGCACATTCTGGTATTCCGTTAGTAGAAGCTATTGATTAACCCTGCCGTTAGGTTTATACCATCTTGGTCAAATTTTTTTTAAATTTTTATTTAAGTTTGCAATGGCTTATCGTATCAACCTAAAACGTCAGCTCAGGTATTTTTTATATTAAAATGGTTTTAGCTAGTTTTTAGCTATCTAGGATAAAATCGAACAGAACAAAATTAAAAGTTACAAATCTTAGGTTATGGACCATTTTAGTCCATGCAATTTAGTTTATTCTGCTGCTATTTTTGCAGCAAAATGAACAAATTGTTTTTCGCTGGAATTTGCATGCAAATTTATTTATTTGTTTTTCTTTTAGTGCTTTATTAGCTAATCAGTTGATCAGCAGTATCAACGCCTCCTTAGTTAAAGGAAATTATTTTTACAGAAACGATAAATAATGATAAAATATAACAAACCTTTAGTAGAGTTATAATAAGAAACTATTGCATGTTTCTTCTTATGATTACTGAAATCGATTTCACCTGTTGGAGAGCACTTGTTATCATGTGAAAATTATCCTCGCTCATAATACACCGGAATATTGGACGACCAGTACTTGCATCAAACAAACCATGCAAATCATCGTTTTTGCCTCTGTAAAATTATTATAATAACGACTTCACGTATACAAAAGATCAGAAATATTTTATATACCGATAAACCCCAGCACGAATTAGAACACAAATATATTCCCAGAATGTGGATTTATCTAAATCTTTCCACTTGCTTTCAAATTTAATTCTAAAATGTTTATTCGAATAGACAAAACATTGCGGTATCGCGAAACGTGTTGGACCTGGTGGTAATGATATAATATTCTCCGCTGAAGCTCCAATGTGACGTGGCACTCTATTGCATTTTGTTCTTCGCAATGTATAATGCATCTACACCACAAGCTTCTTCATTTGCCTGATTATTTTCCATTTCACATTCATATGTATCAATATCACTTTCACTTTCAATATTTTCATCTAAAATGGAACAAATTGAAATATCTGAATCACTTCCATTTAGAATTTCAGCAATAGCACTGCTGTCCAAATTTCGTCGATTTTCTATTTTTTTCTCTTTTAAACACATCAAAAGCTAAACACGAACTGAAGTAAAACTTTTACTCATGGTATACATATCTGTATAGGAATGGGGTATCTCCGAACTTTTGTAACAATTTAAATTATTTAAAATGTTTGATCAAAAGAGTTTTATATCGAATTATTTATGAAAAATACAAAGTGGAGTTGATGATTGATACTCACATCATTCAGACCAGCTGATTTTCACGTGAAAAGAAAAATTAAAACTTTTAAAGTTTAATATTTAATTTATGGCAATGTCCACAAAACGTAGTAAATTTAGGGGAAATAATCCAAGATTTAAATATCGAAAAGTAGCTGAAAAACCTGCAAATAGATTCAAATCTTTATCCGATCTGGATGAAATTGATTCCGAAGATGGAGAGTTTAAGGAAACTCCGGTAAAAATCCCACCAATGGTGGTGGACGTGTCTCATAGCTTTTCTAATATAATTCGGTTGAAACCTGCAAATATAAAAGGATGTCCGTGGGCACAAAAGTCTTGCCTAACATGCTACCTCTCTATGATGAAACGATAAAGACCTTAAAGGAAAGGAATATAACGTTTTATACATAGGTAGAAACCAAAGATATTCTTGAGGAATTTAAGCAATCCTTTAATATTACGCCAATCAACATAAAAGAGATTGTAACCAAAAGAACTACCATTGACAACGCAATTTACATGTTAGAGTGCGACAAAAAACAGATTTCCAAAAAGAAATTTTAAGAATAAAGTATTTTCACAGCATAGCGGTCATTGGAGAAATCCCTTACGCAGGTCTAGAGGTCCAACTCAATGTTCAAAATGCGCCATGTTTGGCCATGGTTCGTCAAATTGTCATAGAAGAAGCAACTGTATTGGTTGTGGTGGTCCGCATGACTACTCCACATGTCCACTTAACAAAACCCCATCTCAAGGACCAGTGGTTCACAAATGTTTCAACTGTGTCAAAAACAACCTCAAAACGTCAACCACAGAGCTGACGAAACTCGATGTCCATCTAGACGAGAATATATTGAAATCCGTCAAAGAGTCTCAAGAAACCAAAATAAAGTATTTTTTTCCAGAAACAGGTCCGAACTTAATTTTTCCACTGAAGATTTTCCTCCTATCGGCAACAATGAAGCAAGACCAAGTAATACCTGGCCAAATGTACCTAACATCCAAGAAGGAGCGTCACGTCAGACGGCATATTCATCTGGACATAATAAAGATGACGATTTATCTAATGAAAAAATATTAGATATTTACTTTGAAACTCTGAATGCTTTGGAGAAATGCAAAAAACAAAATATGACAAAATGAAAGTTCTCGGCAATATGATCAAATATGTCATATAATCAAGAAGTAGTAACAATGATTCGTGTTATGCATTTCAATGCTCAAGGCATAACAAACAGTTCCTCTATTCTTCAACTGGAGCAAGTTTTCATTCAAAACAAATTGATTTAATTTTTATTAATGAAATTTTTTAAAACCACACAAAAAATTTAAAATCCCAAACTATAAAGTTTATAGGCAAGATAGACTAACGCATGTATCCAACTTTAATACCGCAATGATAGAAAATATTTCTATAATTTTAGAAATAAGCGGCCGTCCTATAAAGTTCACATGAGCCTATAGCCCAAGGAATACTCCAAGTTTTTCTGAAGATATCGACAAATTAACAAATTCCTCAACAGAATTTTTCGTTTTTGGAGACTTTAATGCACAGCATACTAGCTAGAACTGTTTTGATAATAATTCAGCTGGCGTATGTTTGTATAACCATCAAATGCGTAACAGTTATTATATTTATTTTCCATCGGATTTCACCTGCTATGATCAAGGGGCTCAGCCATCACGCCTTTCAACTATTGATCTCATTCTTTCAAATTCAACTTTGAACATGTCATCGAATGAAACACACCCAGGCCTTCTTAACTCAGACCACGTTCTCATATCTTGCGAAATTTACGGCTCGGTAATTAAAAAGAACTTTTTACTTCCCCTATATAATTCTGCAAATTGGAATTTGATATCGAATTGGGTAGATTCTCAAATGTACGATTTAGAATCAGAAAACATTTCGGACACAAATATCGAAGGCATAATTAATGAATTAACACTTGTATTGACTGAAGTATCCAATAAAGTTCCTCTAGGAAAGAAACGTGCCTGGCAAAGAAAACTCTCTCAATTAAGTTTGTATTTAATTGGTCACCGAAATAGATTTAAACGAAAGCTACAAACGTGTTACCAACCTTTCGAGAGGCAACGCATAACAAGTATTTTGAATCAACTCAATATCTTGATCAATCAAAATGTCTGTATTGACCAAAATAACAACTGGAATTCTTTTTTGCAGAGTTTGCCTAGGGGTAAACAAAAATTTTGGAAGTTGACAAAGGTAATCGGGAAGCCGTTGCTAACCTAACTATCAATACACACGTTGTGGATGAAAACTCTCAAAAAGCTAATATAATTGCTGATGTTTTTGAACGTAATCATAATTTATCAAACAATTTAGTAAGCGTTTCTGACCATGAAGTTAATCAACATTCGAGATGGATTAAAGTGCAACCAATAGCCAACATATCTGATGATTTAACTACTGTAGAAGAGGTGAAATTCTTTACAAAAACTATTAAAAATAAAAAAGCGCCTAGCAAAGATGGCATAAAGGCGATTATAGTTAAAAAGATGCCTGACTCTTTTTTTAAATACTTGACCAAAATTTTTAATTGGTGTTTGATGAATGGATATTTTCCTAGACTATTCAAAGAGGCAATTGTTATACCTATTTTAAAGTCCGGAAAAGACAAAAGACTACCAGAAAGTTATCGCCCAATCAGTATGATGAAAGTACTCGATAAAATTTTTGAAAAAATTATTTTATGCAGATTGAAAGAATACACAGATATCCATAATATAATAAATAATGACCAATTTGGTGTCAGAAACGAGCATTCAACGGTTCATCAGATCAAAAGAGTGGTAAAAATAATAAATGATAACAAGACTCGCCGAAAGAGTACAGGGGTAATTTTTCTAGATATTGAGAAGGCGTTTGATTCCATATGACACGATGGTCTAATTTTCAAACTTAATAAATTGAATTACCCTATATACCTCCAAAAAATCATAAAAAGTTTTCTAAAGGACAGAACCTTTGAAGTTATAGTAGATGATGCAATTTCTACACAAAAATGCATTCCCGCCGGGGTACCACAAGGTTCAATTTTATCGCCAACCTTGTATTCAATTTTTATCTCCGATTTTAAACCTGTTAAAAACCAATTTACTGCCTTTTATGCTGACGATACTGCCATTATAGCTTATGGAAAAGTTTCTAACGCTATAGTAAAACAACTGAATAGAGGCCTATCGAACTGCCAAAAATATTTCGAAAGATAGAAAATCAGGATCAATGATAATAAAACGCAAGCAATACTGTTTCCATATAACAAGTCTCCAAAAGGAATACCAAATATCCCTGTTAGCATTAACGGAAATATAATTTCCTTACAAGACAGTATAAAGGTATCACACTTGATAAAAAGCTCACCTTTAGGCAACATTTACTGCAAACTTGTGAAAAGGCTTTAAAAAGTGGAAGGGCGCTGTTCCCACTATTAAACAGAAAATCGAAATTAAATGTAGAAAATAAACTTCTATTGTATATAATGTGCATATGTGTCATATGTGGTATCATAGAAGTGCTAAGACATATCTAAACAAACTTCAAATCATTCAAAATAAGAACTTAAAAATGTTTTTTTGTTTGCCTCGAAAATTTTTTTTTTTTTTTTTTTTTTATTATTTATTTATTTTCTATCATAGTAACATTAGATAAGTGATTTTATTTACAGTGTTTTGAGTTTCTATCTTAAGGATATTTCAACAAATTATCACATTTTGATTATTACTAAATACTTATTAAAATTATCTATTTAATAGGAAAAAGATAGTAAAAAACCTAAAATTTAATATCACATATGAAAATTGAGAAGCTCTAAGACAACATCTAATGAATGCTATACATAATAGTATAGCTGAAATTAGAAGTTATCCAATTAAACCTCTCAGATGGGCGTAGTTTGACCTTCTGCATTTTTCTCCAAATGACAGCGCCAAGTCAGTTATAAAGTTTTCAATCATCTGGATGTTAGCCTTTGAATGCAGTTCAACAGTAGGAAATCTTGAAGGCAGATTGTAAATTATTTTCAAATTCTTATTCTGTATTACTTGTAACTTTTTCAGGTGTGACCTGGCACAATCATACCAGATTTGGCAGCCATACGTAAGAATTGGCCTTATACACATTTTGAATAAAAGTAATTTATTTTTAAAATTCAATTTTGACTTCCTATTCAGAAGAGGATATAAAGATCGCCCGCACCTGATTGCTTTAAGACATGTATTCTCTAGGTGCTCTTTAAAATTTAGTTTTTGGTCTAATGTAATTCCTAGATATTTCACGGATTTCGCGAACTCTATTTCATTGCCTTGAATCCTAAGTTTCCTACAAGGAATTCTCTTAGGTGACTTGTTGTAAGGAAACAAAATGGCCTGAGATTTTTCTTCATTGATTTTAATTTTCCATTTAGAAAAATATTTTGCGGCTGATAACAGAGCGTTCTGAATTTTCTTCACAATAGAGTTAGAAACCTTACCGTGACAGATTATAGCACTGTCATCCGCATAAAATGCCACATCATTGCCTCTGACAATTTTGAAGTCGGAAATGTAGAGAGAATACAGCAATGGTGATAAAATCGAACCCTGGGGAACACCAGCTGGAATGTCACGCATTGTGGATTGACTTCCGTCAACATCAACCACAAACTTTCTGTCCTCAAGGAAACTTTTCATTAATTTAATTAGGTATAGTGAAATATTCATTTTGTGAAGCTTGAATATAAGGCCTTTATGCCAGATAGAGTCAAAAGCTTTCTCCACGTCAAGGAAAAGAATACCAGTAGTGTACCTTCGGTTTTTATTCGATCTAATCATGTTGACCACTCTCTTAATCTGGTGAATAGTGGAATGTTCTGCCCTGAAGCCAAACTGATAGGGATGAATTAGGTTGTTGTCTTCTACAAACGATTTGAGTCGATGATGAACAATTTTCTCAAATAATTTGCTTAATAGACTAATAGGGCGATAATTGGATGGAAGTCTTTCATCTTTTCCTTTCTTTGGGAGTGGGATAACTTTTGCTAGTTTAAAAGCGCTTGGGAAGTATGATTTAGTGATACAGAAGTTGTAAATTCTAAGTAAGTAATTTAAAGCAGTATGAGGAAGATTCTTTAACAAGATATTGTTGATTTGGTCTATACCAGGCGCTTTGGAGCACCTAAGGCAAGAAATGAAAAATTTTATTTCGCCCAAAGACGTCAGAGAATGGACGTCGGTGAACGACGAATTGTCTCTTTCCAACAGATTAAATATAAAGTTAGCTTTATTTTCCATTGAGCTATAGGAACCCGCAGTAGTTAAATGGGCTTTTTCAAATTGATCGGCAATGCTGTCAGCCTTTTCTTTATTAGAACAAATCTCTTTATCGTTAACTACTAAATTTTTTATAGGCTTATTCCTTCCTTTAATTTTCTTTGTAATTTTCCAGAATTTCCTGCTACCGCTAGGAATTTTGGACAAAAATTTTGACCACTGGGCGTTTCTTTCTTTGTTAATATTGAAGGAAATTAGTTTATTCAGCTCCCTTAGAATTGCACCTAAGGTTATTCTAGAATTTGGATCAGTACAACGTTGAAATTTTCGCTTGTACGTGTTTCTTGTTGATATTAAATATTTACAGATTTCATTTAATTTATAGTTATGAACTTTTCTAGGTTTGATGGGAATTGAATCGAAACATGAAGCTCTAACGAGATCAGTAAATTCTTTTATAGAATCCTCAATATTAAGGGAAGATATGTTTTCATTGAGGATGACGGAGGAGGTAATTTTTGAGTTTAATGAGATTTTGAATCTGTTCCAATTAGCATTATGGAAGTCTAGAAAAGATTTTTCTATATGATGAATGTCTTCATTAATAAAAAATAATATTGGAACATGATCCGAATATAAACTATGGGGACAGGTCACTAAATCGCTGAATTGTAGTGTGGAATTAGATAGCAGAAGGTCAATCGTCGATGCCTGTCTGAAGGTGAGATTCTGAGGAATTCTAGTGGGGTTAGGTGGATAATATATATAATAATTATTACTATTTTGGTGATTAAATAGAAGATTTCCAGCAGTATCGGATTTAGCGCAATTCCAACTGAGGTGATGTGCGTTTAGATCCCCTAGGATGAAGAAGTCGCCATTTGTAGATGTCATCAAGTCGCCTCGAAAATTTTCCACTAATCGTTTGCACAGAAAGTGTAAACAAAAAATGATTAACGAAGTTTGCAGCGAACTGATGATCAGATTTTAAGACAAATGTAGGTCTTCAAGATTTGCTACTATAAGAAATTTGCTCAATTAGCCTACTTTACAGCCTCTGTAAAGATGTTGTTAAAGGGGTCTATTTAAAATTTCTTTTCCAAATAAAAGGTTTATTCGATATCTTTTTGCCTTAAATAGATATATCTAATAGACAAACTTTATTATGTGGTATACAAAAATGTTATAATTGTTGCAATACATTATGTAGAATCTCATAAGATGTAAATGTTAAGTTTAGAAAATTTTATACTGATTTTATGACAGAAATAAATAAAAAAAAAATTCAAACTGGGCCAAAATGGTCCTTTACCTAAGATTAAAAAGTTTTTTTAAACCTAACAGCGGGGTAGTTAATATTCCATTAGAAGTCGGCATAGTCTAGTAGGTAGTTTGTTGGCTTATTGGACCTAAGGCAACGGTTCAAACAGTAGGTCAGTCATCAAAACGAAATATGCAAAAAAAAAAAAATATTCTTCGCTGAGAGCAATAAAATTGCCATGAAAAGTTTCTAAAAATCTGTCGTTCACAGTCGAATTTAAACTGCAGGACCACTCATGTAATAAATTAACACACACACAACCTAAGTGGTGTGAGAAATTAGGCCCATAATCCTAACTGAAGGGTTATAATGATCAATTTTGTGTGTATGTATGTATGCAATATCAGATATTACCTTTCCCGTTTTACAACAGAGTAATCTGATTGCACCTTTGCAGTCGCAGATTTCTGAGATTGACACCATGCCTAGGTTATTTTTAATGAATTTCATAGCAATCAGTGTCGAAACATCTTTTGCATGAGCAAGTTTGATATTGAATCCGATGGTCGATGACAAAATTTCTTTTGGCATTGCGACTGGTTTGTTTCTATTGTTGAAAACCGTGCTGTTTGGACTTTTACACATTCCCTCAGCTAGTCCAGTAACGGATTGTGGCCGCAGGTTTATTTTATTAATTTTTATTTATTTTTATGTTCCTGTTTTCCATAGAAGTTTCCTTCACTTCGGGACTGTATGGGTGACCATGGCAAAGCCCCTATACCATGGCGAAGTTTACCTAGACTTGAATTCAGACTGAAATTCAAGAGGGTTATTTTGGGATCGACAATCTCAGCACGGGTCACATAGCACTGTAATCGATCCCAAGGATAATTCTCAGTTATTGCTCCTCAACTTTTATTCTAATATTGAAGACTTCGCCAGATAGTAAATTTCTCACCATCAGTATAGCGAACTGCGGCCTTGCAGACCAATCGTCACACAACGACAAAGTGATTTTTCCTTCGTAGAGTTATAATGTCTGTTCAAATTTTTTCACATTTTTATGTATCTATGTATATGTATGAACGTTTTTAATAAATTTATTTTATTTCGAATAATTTTATACAAAAAATAAAAATTTAAATGGTTAGATTGTCGGTATCTATTTACTTTACTGTCTCATGTGTGTAAGAAATGGGAGGAGGTAAAATTGAATTATTTTAAAGTTTAGCCATACTATATATCATATACATATATACATATACATATATACGTCGTCTGCGAATCAATAGCATCTTCAATGTTGTATTAAAAATGGTGCGAACAACTTTCAAGTAAAATTAGGTTTTTAAACCATTAATGCGCAGAGTCCCTTATAAGGAACTCTCGAATTTTCTACTATACCACTTCCTAAAATTTTAATTTCTAAATAACAAGTATTATATGTTATTACTGACATTCCAACGAAGCAAGATATATTACATTGTGTTCAAAAAATACGATCTGAGTGTTGCGTTTTATGCAAAATGTGGAATATCAATTTGTGAAAAAACGAAAATTCCAAACAAGGTAAGAAAAAGTCGAATATTTTAAATATGATGTAAATTATTATTAGTTTTTGTGTTTTATTATTTGTGAATAAGTACAATGACTCAATTGATGAGAAAAAATTATGATAAAATATAATACCATGCGCGTAATGTGACTTTCAATGTAACGTCCCCTAAAAGGCACACTGCGCTGGTAGTGCAATTGTTAAACGATAATTGGGTAAAATTTTTTTATATATGTATATAGACCAACAATTTTCGAAATATTGTTTGAACTGTAAGACCTTAATGACAATGAGTTCAATGGTGTTCCAATTTATACAATTCCCCCACCAGGTGGATCCGATACTGATCAAGATAGCGATAAAAGTGATGATGAGCATGAAGAAAATCCTATGTGCTATTTCTGTAAGACTAGCTGTTTCAAACGAACGTCTATTCTTATGGAAAAAACAAACAACGAACGTTCCTCTGAAACCGCTTGTCTTAATGAAATAGCATGTTATTCGTTTCGGCTTAAAATTTTTGTGTAAAACATGTGAAGTAGTACAGGATGGATATAAATGGGATCACAGTGACTGGGCATTAAATTTAACGGACAGTTTTATGATCTAGACTGAGATATATGTGGGAAAAATTGCATAGTCCACTATCAAGGGATTTGGTGTAGTTGACGATGAAGTGCTTGATCACATTTTAAAACCAATGTTCCATGTATAAAGAATTCATCAATTTATAAAACAGAAATCGTTATATGTATTTCATAGATTCATAGACCTCTATTATCGATTGAAATAAATAGTTCAGGAACAATACGTGAAGGTCGAACAGAAAAGTGGCCTCTTCGCTCAATTCCGGTTATGAAAAAAGAAGAAAGGGCATCTGTAGATCATTCATTTAGAAATAATGAAAATATATTGCTCATACGATGGAAGGATAATACTGTTGTCAAATGCTACAAATGTTGTTGTCAACTAAATAGTGCCAAAGATTCGCCGAAAGAAGAGATGCTGTAAATATTTTAAAACCAAAAGTGGTTTTTCGATATAATATGGCATGAGAGACGTTGATAAGATGGATCTATTATGTGCAGACTACCGCTCGCGACATAAGAAATGGTGGTGACCAATATTTGCATATCTCTTTATCGTCTCTCATCTCTCTTCACATTTTTCGTCGAAATCTTGCTAATTCTTACCTTGAAACGTAAGAGGTTTACGCATAAACAAATTGATGACATATACACAGTATGATGGTAGAAACAACCTTATTGAATATTCTAAAATTGAAAAACGATGTGAATATTGTGGAAATAAAACAAATTTTATTTGCAAGAAGTCTTTAAAACTTATCAGACGCCTAATGTACCTAGTGCGCAGTGTCCCTTATTAGGGACGGTTTATAACTCCAAAACAATACATTTCTTTGAATAAAATGTTTCTTAGATTAATTAGTCACATCAATTTTATTAATAATTGATGAAAATTATAGAAGGAGAGTGGCCAGGGAACTTCATCAACTAATGGGTTAAGTAACTTGCTGAATAGAAACAATGAAACAATTTGACAACTTCTGGGAAGACTACTTTCAAGTATATAACTAACCAGCCACATAACAAAGTGCACCTATAACTGTACATGATAAAACAAAAGAGAAATGTAAGTTTTTGCAACCTTCGTATATAAAAAAAAAATTTTTCTTTGTTTTGATATAAAAGACTTTTCTGTTACAGAGAATTTTAATTTGCGTAGACATCAAAAGGTATTTGTAAACATTAAGAGCAGATTTATAAACAATAAAAAGACATCAGAATAATAGAATAACAAAAGCAAACATATGTACAATATAAGACTGTAAAGAAAATTATATTATTTTGTTACATTAGCCACAGTGTTGGAAGTATGATTGTTACCGTTACTAGTCAATTGTGTTTAAAGCCGTTATATTTTAAAAAGAGAGAACAGAAATAAAAAAATTTTTGTAATCTCTTGAGTTGAGAGAAGAAAAAGAAAATAAAATTTAAAAGAAAACAATATGTTGTTATGTTTTTACCCTTTTAAAAACATTTGTAATATGAGTTAGTAAATTGCAAATAAAAATAAAACTAAATTTGTGTTTAGTTTTAATTAAATTCTTTATTGTTCGCACAATTATGTGTGCCACTGTTCATAACTTGATGGAAACAGCAACAATTGTTTTGTTTGTTATTCCTCTTTACACTCTTTTGCGTAAACAATAAAAATTTTTCGCCAAATCTTTATAACGGAGATATTCAAAACACGATTATTGTCTTCAAACACAGCGTCTTCTCACAAGATTGACAGAATTTCTACTAACTCCGTTGCCTTCTTTGTATCGCAGGGCAAACAGTCTAACAAATGCTCTTGAAGACAAATGAATTCGCCTTCTCGAAATCTCTATAAATGTAAACATGTTGTTTACATTTATTCTTTTTTGTTCTTGTATATTTGTTTGCTGTTTTGTTGTTGCATTTTTGTTTACTTGTTTATCACTTTTTTATAGTGATCTTTTGTTGGTATATTTTTGTTTACTTGTTTATCATGTAAACAAGTACATTGTTTTTGTTCTTGTAGCTTTTGTTTGTAATTTTAATGTTAAACGAGGTGAAAGCAAAATGTCTTCCGATTTGGATGAAATTTGCACCAAGGTTAATACTCTTGGATAGTAGGCCAGACACAAATTTTTAGAAGAGGGGGTCAAAGTTGGACATTTTGGTCATACAGGGTTTTTTTAAAATGTGTGTAACTTTTCACCTATTGGTCATAGCAAAATTTTTTTTATTTTTTTTTAAATTAATTTTTTTTTTAATTTTTAAAATGGGCCTTTTTTTGCTCAAAGGAAAGCTTATACAATTTTAATTTTTTTATTATTTTTTAACTCAAGAATACGATTTTTCAATATTTGGCATAAAAACGCATTCTAATAACATTCGGAAATTAGTTTTTTATAAACAGTGTTAAAGTTTTAAAATTAAAGTAATTACTTACATAATTAATCTTCACAATGGCTTCCCCTTCCAAAAAGGAAATATTGACTTATTTTTGTTGTAATCCCTTAAACAAAAAGAAGCACAGATCGTCAGATATGCGAAATATTTCGGACAACTTATTGAAAAAATTCCTAACGCTTTCAAAAACTTTGCTAATTTGTGGATCGTGCAGGAAAATGATGGGAATGTTGGACACATTACCGGTTATTCCAGATGAGAACAAAATCAATTCTGAAAATGATGACAGTTCAGCAGGAGATGATGGTTGTTCTAACTTTTCAGTAGAACCTATAAGACCTAATAATGAGTGCCAAAATCAAATCAGAAAGATACAGTAGAAGTTTTTGAACGAATAAAAAAGAACTACAAAACGTCACAGAGTAGATCTGAAAGAATTCAACTTCTTACTCTTGCCCCATCGTCATGGAGTTGTTCAAAAATAATGACCGAGTTTGGAACGTCTCAACAAAAAGCAAGAATTGCTAAGAACTTCGTTGCTGAGCATGGGATTCACACACTTCCAAAAGAGAAGAAGGGAAAAACTTCAGCGTGCGAAACTGAAGCTCCAGTAAATAAATTTTATCAGCGAGATGATATGAGTCGAATGATGCCAGGAATGAAAGACTGGGTGTTTGTTGGAATTGATGGCCAGAAAGTCCAAATGCAGAAGAGGATGGTTCTCTGAGTTATATGCAACATTTCAATCTGAACACGAGGACGTCAAACCTGGATTTACAAAATTTACCCAACTGAGGCCAAAGCATGGCGTGTTGGCACGAAGCTGTAACAATTGATGGTACAGCTCAATACCATGTTTTTATACCACTAATCGATGGAAGACTCCAGTTGAAAAAGTTTTCTGCATCTACTCAATGCGATTTCTTTTCAAAGCCAAAAAAGAAAGCAGCAACTGAACCTAGTAACTCCAAGAAAAGATTGGTAAAAAAGCAGAAAATGAAGGCAATAAATAAGAAGGACGAAAGATTGGCAATTTCAAAATTTATACATTGATTTTATTAAATTTTTTCTTATTATTGCTATTTAGTATTATAAGTAATAAATAAAATATTGAAATAATATTGAAAAATCTTATTCTTGAGTTAAAAAATAATTTTTTTGATAGATATCCCACTCGCATCCCATTAAGCGATTATAGAGGCCTTAAAGGAAATTGTATAAGCTTTCTTTTGAGCAAAAAAAGGGCCCATTTTGAAAAAAAATTAAAAAAAAAATTTATTAAAAAAGAAATTAAAAAAAAATTTAAAAAATAAAAAAAATATTTTTGCTAGGAACAATAGGTGAAAAGTTACACACATTTTAAAAAAACCCTGTATGACCAAAATGTCCAACTTTGACCCCTCTAACTCCGCCTGTTCTTGACTGATGGAGCTGAAAATTTGTGCCTGGCTTACTATCCAATAGTACTAACCTTCATCCAAATCGGAAGACATCGATTTTAAAAATTGGGTCACTTGACACGAAATTGCCCATATATATGTATATATTGTTACAAATATGGAAATGGTTTTTTGCTTTATATGCATATGTATATATATATATTAATAAAATACAGTGTTTGTACTTTGAGTTTTATTCGTAAACTAAATTCTTTATTTATTAAAAATATTTTATATATGATTAACATTATAAAGGTTCTCACAAAAAAATGCTGATTTAACATTAAGTCTAAAAAAGAATGTTTTTTCTTTTAATAATAATTTATGTTATAAATGCTCTTATGAAAAAATGCTGATGTTACAGAATGTTTAATTTCTTTTAATTTTCCACTTAAGAAAAATAGGAATGCAATAACATAAAGAATAAGAAATGTTTATTTTAGATTCATATTACAATACATGAATTATGGTATGAATAAATCTCTTATATGTATATATTGTTACGAAAATAGAAATTGTGTTATATATATATATATATATATGTATATATTGTACATTACATATACATACAGGGAAATATATATATATATATATATATATATATATATATATATATAGGGAAAGTTCCGAACTTTGACAATTGATCTATCAAACTAGCTGTTATATATTCCATCTACTTAACCAAATCACTATGAAAGGATAGCCGCAGTCTAGTAGGTAGTGTGCTGGCTTATTAGACATGAGGAAACGGTTCAAACCTCAGGTCAGTCATCCTGTACAAATCGAAATGTGAGAAAATATTTCTTCGGCGGCTGCCTTACAATAGATTTCTGTTAAAAACTCTGAGAGTAAATAAAATTACCATGAAAGAAAAGTTTCACAGAAAAAAATCTGTCGTCCACAGTCGACTTTAAACTGTAGATTCCGCCACTTATGTATAAAATTAATACACTCGACATAAGTGGTGTTAGAAGCTAGGTCGTAATTCTGACAGGAGGGTTGTAACTACCAATTATGTAAATATGTATGCAGGTACCTAAGCAGTTAACACTGCTCTCATTTATTATTATTATTTTTCGAAAAGATAACTGTTTCTAAAACTTTCAATTCAAGTTCTATCGTTATTAGTATGAACATTTATTCTTAAAACTAATATTATTATTATTATTATTTTTTTTTATTTTTTTTTTATAATTGTTGTGTTTTGATAACATAACGAATTTTTTATTTTTTAACTTGTGGTATATTCCCTATGGCGTCATTAGTAAAAAAATAACGAACACTTACATTAAATTTACGATTGCATCGACAACAATCACACAACAGAAAAAAATAGAACAACAGCACAACATATTGCATGAATTTATACACTCCCATACATAAACAAGTCATTCTCTTGCACATGTTTTCAAATATATAATCTTCAATGTTTGAAAACATAACGCACCCGCAAGTATGAGAGGTAAAACACACACTTGTGGCCCGTTTATGTTATAGGAATATGTAGTCATTCAGTTACCTCTTGAAAACGTACGTGTAATGCCTCTATCTATGACTTAATGCGGGGAAAAATATACCTGTTTACGGTATTATTTTAACGATTGTGATATAACAATAAAAATGTTTTTTTTTTATAAAAACACAGCACCTTCACAAAATTCATAGAAAAAAATTTATAAAATGAATTGATGTACCATTTTACGCTTCTATAAAAAATGTTAACATTTTACAACAATTATATGCTTCTATAGTGGTATACAGGTTCGGAGGACGGCGTTGAAACATCTCTACCATTCCCAGAGGATAGACAGAGTATACAGGCAGTCAGTTGTTCTGTTTACCTGTGCGCTTTGTTTAACTCCAACCAATGAATTGTTTGCTGTACTCAATTGGCTCCCTTTTGACCTCCTATTAAACTTGAGAGCTAAATTGGGGCCAGTAAGACACAATACAATTAAATCCTGGCCCTGTCTGGAACATGGGCATGCTGTAGTCATAGAAAAATCAAATCGATTATAGAATTCCTTACAACTTTTTTAATAGAACATTAGATTTAAGAATTGCAACTAGGAACTTCTAGTCTGAAGAACCAAAGGTTTCCAAAGGGACCCTTGAAGTTTAGACTGATATCTCAATGATAAGTGACAGGGTGGGCTATGATATATTTATTAACCTATTCACGTCCACATATGTGGACGTTTAATTTTTTATATTATAATTATAATATTAATAAAAAGAACAAAAATTTGATAATATCTTATTGACTACCAAATCCTCTGACAAGAGAAGTAAACATTTTACTGTTTGTCTGCACTGATGATATTATTTCCAATGCATAGTTAGATACAAAAAGTGAAATATTTCTTCTGTAATCTGTTTATTGGATTATATCAAGAAATCGTTAATATTTGAAAAAAATAATATCAGTTATATTTAATATAATAAGTTTTACCATCACTACCTAAAAAATCTAAAAGCTGGACGAAAGTTAATCTTGCAATTGGACTGGATGGTATAAGTCATTATTCTAAATATAAGGAACTGAAAAATGCCCCCAGATGTCACGACAAAAATTGTGTAAGACAAACCCTCTACATTTGTGAGAAATGTTAAGAATATATATGCCTGATATGCCCGGAATGTATGAAATCATTTCACACATAAATTACCATTAACGCTCAGTGGCCACAAATGTGGACATTATTCCTTTTTGTGAATTTTCATTGTTTTTTGTTTTCTGAATTCCTATTTTAATAAAATTAAATAATTTAAAAAGAAAACAAAATTTAATCAATTTTTTCCCTGAATAGGTTAAAGGCTTTAGTAATACACTTTCATCATCCTTAGGAGATACTTTTAAAAATTAAATTTCTATGTTTTTTAAAATAAATTTTCTAAGTACAGAAGACTTTGAAAAGTTTCAAACAAATGCTTAATATATTTATATGTACAGTGGATACCAAAAGTCTTAGTACTCCAACATAGTTTGATAAAAAAATCCCCACAGGCTTAATACTCTTGCACAAAGTTCCGATATGTCTTCAAGAGAGTATTAGGGGGAGATCATTTGAAAGAACGGTTACATAATCGCTAATCCTTAAACAAAAGTCAAGCGAAAAACTTGCTCTTGGTGCCACCAGAAAACATTAAACAAAACTTGTACATTCAATTCTAAATGGGTTAAATGGAGTGCTTGACCTTAAGGGATATTCTACTAAATACAAGGAATAACATTTTTATATATTAGGCCTTTGAATTTTAAATTTACTCAGGGTTCCCTTGGATTCATCGGAAACTTTTCCTTATTTTTTCTTGTTTTGTGAAAAACATTAAAAAATTGTTTGTTTTATAATAAAACAGAAATAAATTAATGAAATAAATACGTAAACTATAAATTTCTATACAAAATTTTGGCTACAATTCATGAAATTGCTAAGATATATTGCCGTACTAAGACTTCTGCTGTCCACTGTATATAGATTACGACAATACGAATATGACAATGGAATTTAATTTAAGAATAGTTTGATGAATAAATTTTTTTAATGACTTACAAATCCTTCTCATTGAAAATGCACACATTAAGGCATAGGAAATCGCTATAAAAATGTGTATGTTTTTAAAAATTTTTCATATAAGCTTTTGATTTAAATCGATGAATAGCAAAATTTTTTCTTTACAATAATTTATTGTAAGGTTTTCAGACTTTATTACCTCACTAAGGTCCATTATTACAACTTGCCGTTAAACTTGTATTTAGTAAAGGTACTTTTAGCTAATGGGAACTGTAAAGTTACCTTTAACTTATTTTCGTTATTACAACCTAATGATAAAATAAAGTTTTATATAAACGCAGTGGCAATGACGAACTGCTTTTTTTTTATTTACTCATTTTGTTTATATTTGAAGTTGCCGTATTGAAAATAATACATAATATGGCAAGATCAAATATAAACTTAACTTTAAAAGTTCCCAGTACGATGATATTCCCTTTAGCTTAACGCTCACTTCTACCTTATCGTTCACTTATAATAATGAAAAACAATTTATCTACCCGTTAAAATCCTCCCTTTATTTAAGGGCAAGTTGTAATAATGGCCCTAAGTTTACATACATAACATAATTGGTCATTACAACCCTTCAGTCAGGATTACGACCTAGTTTCTTACACCACTTATGTTGTGTGTGTTAATTTTATCATGAGTGGTGGGACCTACAGTTTAAAGTCGACTCTGAACGACAGATTTTTGAGAAACTTTTCATGGCAATTTTTATTTACACTCAGAGTTTCCGCCAGAAATCTGCTGAGAGGAAGTCGCCGAAGAGATACTTTTTATATTTTGTTTTGATGTGTGGCCTGGGGCTCAAACCATACCAGTACTAATATAACTAGTTCCAATTCATATCTTAATGTATCAGAAAAGCCTATGAAATAGAACTGATAATTTTCTCAAATATCTAAACGAATATTTAAAATTTATCTCAAATTATTATATTGAACTACGCCTTCTCTTCCTTATGAAACTCGGAATTTAAGTTTTAATGTAAATTTTTATTTATTTATTTTTTAATATTTTATTGCTACCAGAGTAGAATGTACAGAACAAAACTAAAAACTTTCTCTAATTAAGAAGTATTAATTCTGTCTTCCAACTTTTATTTTAAATTCCAGTTTTTTCTCTCCGTTAAAGCAAGCGTTATAATCCCTCACTGTCAAAATGTTTACCCTGTAACACGCAAAATAGTTTTCCGCTATTAGCTTTAGGATTTGTCGCTGGGGAGTTTATTTTTCTCATTTTATTGCTGCATTTAGAATACAGCTAAACAATAAATGGCAGAAATTATTTTCAATGAAGAAAGTTTTTTTTGTTTAAATTCAACCTTCCGTGAAACGAGAGGAGACTTTTTGTTTCTTCTTTTTTTTTGTCAATCCTTGCAGTCTTCATTTAATTTATAGATACGAAGTCACTTTAATCGTTACATTTTCAAGTCTTTTGTTCGGCGGAATGCAACTGAATACAGTTGTTTTAAACAAATTTGAAAAATATAAATGGAGTGTGTAGACGCTGCCGGCATTAAATGATAATGTTCTTAAATTAAATGCGTTAACTTGACTTAAAGATGTTCAAAATTTGAAAATAAACACAAAACTTTTATAAAAACTAAAATGAAATTTTTTATGATATATAATCTGAGAATAAGTGCAGTTACTTTTCAAAAATTTTTCTCATTTTACTTATTTTCTAATCAAATCTCCAAGTGTCATATTGGTGTTCTTATTAATTTCCACATGACTGTATATAAATATACTATATATGTATATATATCGCCGTAGTCCAGTAGACTTAACAGACATGAGGCCACGGTTCAAACCCTAGGTCAGATATCTTCAATAAGACTAAGTAGGAATAATATTTGCATCAGCAGATTACTGGCAGAAAATTTGATAGTGAATAAAAGTGCTAAAATAAGTTTCTCAGAAGTCTGTCTTTCGGACTCGACTTTAAACTTTAGGTTTTTTTAAATATATAACGTATATATGTATAACGCACATAATATAAGTAGTGTGAGAAGTTATCCAGACTTAAAGGTTATACTGACTAATATGGACAGTCATACACCGGTGTATGTAGACATTTTCCCTTTGATTTTTATCAAATTAAAAAAGATGTTATAGACTTGTTTAACCTTTATGTACAGTTAAAAAATTATACATCAACAGAAGCATACCCGGGTATGTTCATACATTTTGTATAGAATTTATTTTGTTGTTAAACTTATTTCTGTGTTGATTTGGTTTTACTTATGTTTTGTAGTCGTAGTGGTTTGTTTTGCTTGTGCTTTGTTGCTACATTGTTACTCATCCAAATATATCGAGATATCGAGCTTCCATGAGCGTGCGACATTTTATACGTTTCGACAACGGAAAAAAAACAGAGCTGCAGCCATAACGGACTTATTTTTAATGCTGAATGATAATCTACGCAGCAATTACGTAGCAGGTCCAATCGTGACAGTTGATGAGCAGTTGTACCCTTCCGTGATGGTATGGGGTTTACCCAATACATACCAACGAAACCTGCCAAGTACGGAATTAAAGTATGGGGGGTATGTGACTCAGTCTCATATTATCTAATGAAGGAACAGATCCGGCGAACGGGAAAAAAACGTAGACGAGAGGGTAATGAAGTGCAAGTGGACGGAATATTGTTTGTGATAATTCCTTCACAACTTATAATTTAGCGAAAAGTTTAATGATGGACAGCAGTTTATCAATGTTAGGTACATTGAACAGAAGACGAGTGTTTGTACCACCATATTTCGCTTTATCTAAAGGACAGGAAGTAGAGTCAACTACTTTTGGTTTCGCTAACAATATTTCATCCCAAAAAAATAAGTCGGTTATACTTCTTTTCAAAATGCACTATTCATGCGAAGTGCAAGGTCCAAAGAAAAACCCACCTATGTGCTTAGATTATAACATGGGCAATCTTATAATATGGACAAGTTTTTAGCAGAATATTGAACAAAGCGACGAACAAATAGATAACCCTTGGCTTTCTTCTACAATATAGTAGACGTCGCTGCCCTTGCAGTCTCCATAATTTACATTGAGAATAAACCAATGTTAAAAGCTTCCATAAGCCGCCGGAAATATAAAGCAGGCCCAAAAATAAACACGTTACAAAAATATTTTCCACACGCAATGCTATTGAAGCCATAGTATAAGAGGTGCTGCAGATGAAAGCGTGGAAGAACGTGACAGCACTGGTAAAATAAAAGCGAATGTAATAGCTACATATGTACAAAACGTCGGCCAACCAGAAAATCCAGCACGTTAAGCGCGTTTTTATTCCCTTCAGCTTCTTTTGCTCTTCCTTTACTTTTCATAATAATAAATTGCTGAATAACTTTTTGGTCCAGAAGGCAAAGATTCAGGTTTCTTAATTAATTCTTTAATGACTCCTTGACTACGGTTTTTTGTTTCTGTTTGTTTTAATTTCTTTTTCAATTTGACTTTTTAACATTTTTTAACATTGATTTAAATTCAAATTCAAATGAAAATATATTTTTCTTGATGTTTTGTTTGTATATGTACATACAAATATGATTTCATCACATATAATTTTTTTAAACTTTAATATATCAAAATAGGAATTGATTTTGTTAATAACTCTGATTGATACACAGAAATCGAAAATTGGGTGACTAATTAGTTTGCCTCAAAAGACGGACAGTTTTATTGGCGTGGAATCCACAATTGCTGGAAAAATGTGTAGTAAGCTATGGTCAAAACATGGAATAATATATCTTTTACTTCCCCGTCAAAAAAAAAAAACAATTAGACAATTCACACAAGCACTTGTATAATTGTATGGCGTGTATTGTTGGACGCAACTGCAACATTGTATGCTTGTTGTTGATAACTTTTATATAAAAATCCGATACACTTACACACATTTTTTCATATGTTTTTGGAAGTTGTATTAGTTTCGTGGTATCAGTTTATGTAAATGCCAGTAACCAAGAAGAGGAATAAAAATAAAAAATATTTTCTATGTAACTTGCGTCAACAATTAACATTTCAAAATTATAACTGTTCGCCCAGATAATTATTTAATTTACTTTTTTCCGTAATATTTTTTAAAATTGTTGCTTGAAAATTAAATTATGAATACTGGTCTTCTTCTTATCGTTTTTTGACGTTTGGGTTAAGAAATAGGCAATATAGCATAGCATTGAGGGTTCACAAACAAAAACTGTATTCAATACAACATACACGATACAAAGTTGTGTGGATTGGCCAAATCATTTCATATCGGTATATCTGGTAGGTATTACTGGTATTAATTTGAATTTTTTCGATTCACAATACTAAAACAAAGAGAATTACTGACTTTCTATAATTAAAAAAAAAAACATGTCGATAAAAACTCGTGGAGATTTCTGTAGAATTACTTAGTTAAGTACCACAGCACCGGCCGTTATTACACCTTGAAGGTGATGGGTATTAAACTAAAAATATAATGGAAAATTAATCAAAAAAAAATCAAAAAATTTTCCGAAAATAAATTGTAGAGAAAAGAAAAAAAAATAAAATTAATTTCTGTCATCGTTAATTAGTTTTACGCTCTTGTCCTTTACGTTCACAATTTTTTGGATGCCAATAGCAATTTTAGGAAAATATAATTGTACCCATAAGATTTTCGTGAATACAAGAGACAAAATTTAGAAGATTATTTCAAAATTTAAATGTTCTAATATTGCCGACCACAATGTGTAATTACATAATATAATTAACATACATACATACATAATTAGTAATAACAACGCTTTAGTCAGGATTACGACCTAGTTTCTCACACCACTTATGTTGTGTGCGTTAATTTTTATATATGAGTTTTTATGTATGAGTTCATGGCAATTTCTTTTACTCTCAGAGTTTTTGCTAGAAATCTGCTGAGAGGAAGTCGATAAAGAAATATTTTTTTATATTTCGTTTAGTTGGAGATGCCTGACCTGGGATAACTACCGAGGCCTCACGTCTAATAAGCCAAGACACTACCTACTAGAGCACGGCGGCTTCAAATAATTAACATAAACTTATCGAAAAAGTAACCGATATTGAAAAAAATGTAATAATATATGACGACTGTTTTTTGAAACAAAATCGCGTAAACGTGGCCCATGCTATAAAAGTTCTCCGTTCAGCTGTCAAAGATATTCCCACTCTTTTCTTAACACGGCGTAATAGAACCCATTTTGGCAAGATCGCATGGTTAAAACAACACCATTTTCTAAAATATTAAGTCTGTTCAATCATTGAGCATGATAAATATATAGTAGTCGCCGTGGTCTAGTAGCTAGTATGCTAGCTTATTAGATGTGAGACTGTGGTTCAAACCCCAGTTCAGAAATCTCCAACTAACTGAAATATAAAAAATATTTCTTAGGCGACTTTCTCTCAGCAGATTTCTGGTAACAACTCTGAGAGTAAATAAAATTGCAATGAAAAACTTCTCAAAAAATTAGTCATTCGTAGTCGAGTTTAAACTGTATGTCCTGACACACATGTACAAAATTAACACACAAAACAAAAGTGGTGTGAAAAGCTTCAGGACCTGACTGAATGATTGTAATGATCAATTATGTATGAATGTATGTTAATAGCACTCAGGCTTAATAAGCCATATTTACTAACTGTAGCAAAAATTGTTACCTGATCGACTGAAGAATACAACCAGAAAACTTGATCTCTGTGAAAATCTCAATCATTTGAGAAGTATCACATCTATTAAAAGGAAGCTGTTTTTGAAAAAAAATTGATCAGCGTTTGCAATGTATTAAACAAATTAATTCGCAAGTAATGAAGCAAAATTAAAGAAACTTATTAAGCTTCGATTGTTATTCTTATTTAAAAACCCAAATTTGAATCAAATAATGACATCATATCGTCCATGGTGAAGGCGACTAGGGGGTATTAAACAAAATTGTTTTCAAATACATAGTCATACGAATTTTCAGTATGGTCCTTTAGAATTATTACATACACACGTATATAGCATAGTACATAGATATATTTTCTGTTTTTCGAATAAATTATTACAACGTACATATGTATGTATATATATATATATATGCACATAAGAGTATATGCACAGAATGTGACAGTTCTATATTTGGTTTATAATTGTATAGAAAACAGAAAACATACAAACAAGTGAGAGAAACTATGAAGAGTTCCTGTTTTGGACATTTGTTTGGATTTTAAAAACAATTCCAATATAAGAATATTTCGCAGCTAGCAGTCCAATCCAGTCCTTAGCAGCATAGTGTTTGTAATTGTATTTTCGTCTTAAATTGCACTGCATGTAGCTGCTAAAGTGTTATTTATTGTTGTAGTAAATTCAATCTTGTTTCCTTTTTCAATTTTCTATTTGTTTGTTGTAATAAAATTGCGAATGTGTAAATTTCGAATCATACGTTTATTTACAATTTTGTATTTATTTTCATCCGTTAGCGACTGTCACTGATGCTTATTTAGTTTTTTTTTCAATCTTTAAAATACACACACAGACCACTTTACACATATACAACATAATCACACATTCACTATCAGTTGTATTGGAAATGCGTGCCTTATTTGTTGATATTTATGGATTTCAGCATGTTGCTGAATTTATGTTTGTAAAATTCGATGACTGTTTTTGCACATGCACATCACATGCACTGAACAGAACAAATACCGTGTAAAGCGGATGAGTTTGAAAAAAAGAAGAAAAGCTAGGATTTCTAAAATTCACAAACTAAACATCATTTGAGCATGGTAAAGTAGCTTCGCATCCGGGAGAAAAACTTTCGCCATTATATTAAAATTTTCGGCAAAAAAAACAAAGATTTCCATCATCCTCCACATAATTTATATTTAACCCTTTGACGACCATAGGCAAGTATGCTTGCCCGGGGGTTTTGGGCTTATATATTTGTCCAGGTTACGGATAGAGCAAATATGTCAGAAAATGTTTTATAGAAGAAAATTAGGGCAATAAAAATGTAGTTGAGTGCAAATCCCTATCTGGCTCCACCTGTACTCTACGAGGCTCCAAATTTGGCCAAATAATTGCCTTTATAACGAGGGCTACTACAGGGTAAAGATAGGGCACAAGGGGATGGGAGTAAATTATGTTTTGGATTTAGCCTTTGTCTATCAAAAAAATATAATGAACAGTTTTGGATAAACTCCAAACTGCCTAAAAGTAGTCATTTTATGTTTGACAATTATGTTTGCCTATAGGCTGAAACGAAAATCATCATTCCTAAAAACTCTAGAATTAAAATCTCTAAATTGTCATTAAATTTGAGCTGTTTTTAAGCGCGCCTGTGTCTCATGATAGTGTAGCAGTCCAAACTACATGCTTTACAAAAAGGGCGTATGTTCACTTTAACAGTATCCGAGTTTAAGGCTTATATGGGTATTATCATATGTATGAGCTTACTGAAACTCCCATCAACACGTCTGTATTGGTCAACTGATCCAACATTTTACCAAGCTCAGATTGCAGGAGTCATGTTACGGAACCGATTTGAGGAAATTACAGCCAATCTTCACTTTAGCGACAACAGTAAGGCTGATGTTACTGCCCGTGGCTACAAAATCCGTCCAATTATAGAGCACATTAACAAGGCTATGCCTGACGCATATACATTTTCCAAAAAACTCTCAATTGATGAACATATGGTAAAGTTTAAGGGACATAATGCCATGAAACAGTGTATGAAGGACAAACCTATTTCATGGGGATTCAAACTATGGTGTTTATGTGAGTCAGAAACTGGATACTTGTACAGTATCGACATTTACACAGGAAAAAAAAATATGTTGAACATGGTCTTGGCGAAGCTGTCGTCCTGCAGTTTTGTAAGCCACTGGCAAAAAAAGGGGTTGAAGTTTACTTTGATAATTTCTGTACAAGTCTAAACTTAATGCACATTCTTCAGCAAAATGAAATAATGGCATGTGGAACTATTCGGTGTAGTAGAAAGCACATACCGAAGAATTTTCCGGCGGATAAAGAAATGAAAAGAGGGGACATAAGTTACTTCATGTCAGGAAGCATTTCCGTCGTCAAATGGATGGACAATCGTGGTGTCTACCACGCCTCAAATTTTATTGACCCAACAGAGGTAATCAAGGTCAAGCGACGTGTTGCTGCACAAGCTAATAAAATAGATATTGATTGCCTTCTGATTATACAGCACTACAACAAAGGAATGGGAGGCGTTGATCTAATGGACCAAAAGAAAGTTTATTATGAGTACGATCGCAGAAGTAAGTGGCGTTTTTATTTACGATTGTTCTTCGACATATTTGAGCTATGCGTTCGTAATAGTTATATAATATATAAGAAACTCATATTGGCTAACAGTTCCTCAATCAATGTGACTTCAATTGAATTTCGAGCAGCTTTAGCCAAAGAACTGATAAGTCGCTTCAATTCAAGGAAACGTGCCTTTTCAGCGTCAACCAGATGTATAACTAATTGTGTAAGTAAGTCCAAATCTCTTTATGAAATGGAAAAGGGTGAATGTTGAAAACGCTGCTTTCATTGTGCTTCCTATAAAAAATATAGTCGCACAAATATTTTTTGCGTTCAATGCAATGTGTTTCTTTGTTTCACTACATCCCGTGAAACTATCGCCAACATCACTAATTATACATTTTTAAGATTTATTGTATTTAACTTTATATTTTTAATAAAAAAAAACTGTTTTTAAATCTTCCTAAAAATTAATAATTTGTGATAAAAAGATTGCTTTCAACCCATGGGCAACTATATTTCCCAAGCGAAATGGGGGACTTAGAGGATACCCAGGAGGGCAATTTTTTTTCGTCACTACTATTAGACCACAGATTATTAAAATAAAACAAAAGGTTAAATCGGTTCAGCAGAAAATGTTTGGTCAAACAACAAATCTGTACATTCTTTCAGACGATGCTATTTAATGGAAATCCTATTATCTTAGGAACTGCTAAAGTGGTCTTTTTTATATTGCTATATTCTTCACATAAAATTTGAAAACTCTTGAATGAAACAGGATAGATAAATTCGTAGTTAAACATAGGGTGTTTTTAAGGCCTTAAGGAAGTTAATGTCACTCAATTTGACGATGACACCTGTAAAACATATTCAGTCGATATACATCAAATTAATGAACAAACAAAAACGAATTTTTTGACGTGTAAAAGATGGTGTATTTTTTACAAGGCAATTATGATTTAAGGATATCATAAATTTGTTGAATTCTTTTGAAGAAAAGTGCTGGAGACGCGCCTCAAATGCTTGCCGAGGCATATAGTGATCCACCTATATCAGAAGCAACATGCAAAAGATGGCTCCGACAGTTTAGAGATAATGATATTGATGTGGAAGACCATTAAAAAATTTAAAGACGCCGAATCGGGAAGAAGATGCCACTTGGAAACAGAAACAACTTCGGACCCTTTAAAAAGTCCGGGATCTGGGACAGCCATTAACCTCGGCTGCAAAACCAGATCGATTAGGCAGGAAGACAATGCTGTGTGTCTAATGGCACCAGAAAGATGTAGAGTATAAAGAACTTGTAAAGTCTGGTGGAAACGACAACATCTGATCAATTTAAACCATATTGCACCTGCACACGAAAAAAACCTTTTTTTTGGACTTTTCACACAAAATTATTGACTACCCAGTATTTTTTAACCTATTTTTATAATCCAAAATTTTTAAAAGGGGACAGATGAGCATTTAAAATTGTATATATAAACATGTGTTCCAAACTTACATGTTATGAGTTTTGATCGGGTAAACTTGGAAAATATTATTTTTTTCTCATTTTTCAGGTTTAACTTTTCTTAATTGCAAAATTTAATTAAAAAACATAAAATAAGCGTTAATATTCTTAAAGTGCATTCTCTTGCATATTTTCAAATGAAGTTTCAGTTCAAAAATTTACAGAATTTTTTATCGATCTTTTTGAGTTCTACTCGACAAAACTAATAACCTAGTCATTAGCTAGATGTATTTCATTTTTTTTGGCATAGTGTTATTTGAACCAACTAAAAAAACTATTACTCGCATAATGCTCGCATTTAATATGTAAAATTCATAACAACAAGTATGTGGCGTATGAGTGATATTTAATGCCATTACTTTGTAAATGACAAAATCAATTTTTTTTATTTTATTGCATACTTTCCAGAGTAATTATTTAAGTACTTGTCATATGGTGCGTATAAGATATATATTTTAAATTCAAATAAACAGAAAGTATGCGGTTAATTTGGAATTAAACATTTGCAAGCTAATATGACATTTCTACTGGGTTAAAGTTTTGCAGAATAACTTACTTATTTGAATGCTCAATTATTTATATTTCATTTGCAAAATATACACAGTTAAACACATGATTTCAGTTAGGAATTGTGTTTGCTGTAAAAGCGTTTAATGGTGTATATCTAAGTATCTGTTGCAGCAAATTTGGTCCAGTCAAATAAAGTAGAGTACAACATAAATGAGTTTAATTTTCCGTTCAAATTTTTTTTTAGATCATTTCAATTTTTATTGCATTTCTGGCAATCTTACAGAACTCGAATGTACTGCGTAATTTAGTGTACGATATTTATGAAACGAGAGCAATGGCCTGTAATACAAACACTCTGTAATATTCTATTATCCATTTGGAAAAAGTACAGATGATTATATTCTATTTGGTTTGAATCATATATTGTCTGGCCCATACAAACGTCGGTACCTATGAAATGAATTGATGAAAAGTTTCTAAACCGAATCAGAGAACGAATTATGTTTGATGAGGTAAACTTGGCAAAAGTTTGTCCCGTAGCAAACTTCAATTAAAAAATGTAAACTAAGTGTTGATATTCTTAAAATGCATTCTCTTGTGAAGAGATTAAAATTACCCCAGTTATTATTTAAGAGTATAACAGTCGAGTTATATTTTTCATACATATTTTCAGTTCATACATACTTTCAAATCAAAAATGTACAGAATTTTTGATCGTTCTTGATTATTTACCGAAAAAGTGTCAATTTCACCTTTTAAAAAAGTTTGGAGCAATAATTTTGTGTCAAAAGATCAAAAAACCGTTTTTGTCAAATAAAACAAGTTTGGAGGGTTCAAGAAATATAATATACTCGACAAAACTCACAACCTACTTTATGTCATTAGCTGGGTGTATTTTGACTATCGCACCGTGTTATTTATTGCTTGGTAAGCATATTTTCCTATTTTAATAATTTTAGAAGTTATTAGTGTTAAAAACGTAAGAAATTTATTGTAAGCTCTACGGGACCCCGGTGTTCCTATGGTCTGTAAGAGAATTTTTCAACTTACATACAGGCGTTACGATTATCATCATTGTAGATTATGCTTAGCAGAGGACGTATTGTTATTAACTTAATTAATCTCTGCGGTATTAAGAAACGAATAAGCTGTTTTAAAAAGAGACCATATAACATACATTACGAACGTTTTTCCTGTTTCAGATGTATTCCATTCAAGTATGCCTTTTAACTACAAAATTTAATAGGGTGTACAAAATATATCAGAAAAATTAATTCTATAGTATCTTGTATATCAAACTCTGTGCTAAATCCTTGGTGTAAAGATATTGATAAGTGGAGTGCCTTCACAATATATAAAGAAGAATAAAAACCAAATGGTGATTATGTCCCTCATTTTAATAGTAGACATTACGAGCTTAAAGAATTTTTTGCCTTTATGGTTTAAAGTGTTATTATGTTAAACTCGTTTAATGAAGTTCTCTTCATTCTATACATCAACACGAATAAGTTGGGTCTACTTTTCTGTTTATCACTACAATTCTGGGCCTCTTTCTTACGTCTTTCGATCGTGTATGCCTTAACGAAAAGTTAATGACTGACAGTTACGTTTAAGACGCTTGTTTTTTTGCCGGTTGTTCTTGTGTTACACTTTTTCAATAGTCATGTTTCTGGCAATATTTTGTTGCCTTTAGCGTATAAGCAATGTTTGTTTTGGTTTTTGTTTTCTTTCACCAACATGTTGAGATAACTATAAAAAACACCCATAAACAGCTCCTTTAACCGTAGAGCGAGCCTTAAAAACTTCATAATTCTAGCTTATGTATCACTTTTGATACATACTTGTAGTAACAAAGAATTTTCGCAATTATTGATAGATTTTGTAAAAAAATTTTAATATTTTTATTCATTTTAATGAAACTATTTTAAATTATTACATTTTCTTAACGTTTTTATGAAATTTACGCCAAAATTTTTGGCAGGATGTACATTGCAGTACGGTTTTTACGTAAAAACCAAATACTTTATGTCAGCTTGGTTTTATTTTTTTTTTCTAAAGGGTAATAATTTGACATCTAACACCCTTGCTTTGTGGCGATTTATAAGTTCCTAATTGTTTAGATGGGGCAGCTTATAGTGACTCGTATCAGTAACGCTCTCAATTGAGCGGCTACACTGCCTCTAAATACACATGACGTTCGCGTTGAGAAACATTTTTAATAATTCACTATTGTTGCTGTTAAAGTTCTAGAACACATTAACACACAACAGTAAAAATTAAAATAGAAAGAGAATAGCTTGTTCAGACAAAATCAATCCTTTAGATAAGCCATGAGTTGATTTTGGACAAGGACAAGCACGTGTTGCAGTTTTGAGAAAACCTTTTCCAGTTTTCAAAAAACAATCCAAAGATCTTAGAATAGTTGCATGTGATGTGTGGTAACATCCAGAAGGGTTTCATTGTACTCTTCAATCGAAATCATGATAACAAGTACCAATTACGTTATGCAACTACAATTCGTACGAAATGTGTTGCAAGAGAACTTAAAAGGTGATACAATGAGTTATTCTACCCTTTTTAAGGGCACTTATAGCAATCGATTGTAAAGACAATAGTAAGTACGTTATGTTGGGATATGATTAGTATAATTATATATTATAATTGTTAACTCGAAGTTTGAAAGTTGTTCAAATTAACCAATGCTCAAAATATCATATATATGGTAATTGAAGCAAATATTCAGCATCACTTGAAGGAACTGTTTTCCGGATAATCAAGTAAATTTTAATGAAACTAAACTCATATACAGATGTTATTTAAATCTGTCTCTCTCTCTTTGAATTGCATCAAGATATTTGTGGAAGCATATCACACAAAACATTTAAAGAAATATGACATAAAAATCTCTATAAAATATCAATTTCTGTAGATAATATGGCCAAAATTACTTGGGTTTTAACAAATGATTATAAAAGTAATGTCATCAATAAAATTTATTGTTGCAATAAAAATGATTATTAAAATAAATTTTATGCTATTATGTTATTTTCGGAAACAACATATATCACTTTAATAAAAGACAAAATAAATTTGAATTTAATGGTATTTACGTATGGCTCTAGTAAACCAATTGTTTAAAAGCGACTGGGATATTTAGCGAGTTAAATTTATGCTTTTATTTACCACTTATCAATTCCTTAATTTCCATTCGTGTTTAATATTGTTAAGACGATTAAAAATAAACTAAGCGAAAATAATTAAGCAAGACAAACAACAGTATATACACATCGTACGGTACGCAGAATTACATAAACAAATACTATCAAATTTCTTTTACTTTAATTGCAATCTCCGAATCCACTATAAAAAAAAACTTTTGAAAAATTTAAAAACTTAGAAATATGCTTTGACAGTGAATTTTTCATTTTGTGATATTAAACTATTGAAAACAAAATATCATGAGACTAATTTTTATAAATCAAAAAACGTAAAACAAAATAAATTGCTACGAAAATGAAGAACCAAGACACTGGTGTTTTGCTTTTACATCGCTTAACATTAAAATTATAAACAAAAGTTACAAAAACAAAACAATGCAATAAACAAACATGTTACAAATTATCGTACTCGAACAATTCAAGTAGGGTTTTTACTTAAACGCGTCAAAAAAGACAATTCTCTGACATAATATAATTAATGGAAATGGAAGCAGGCTGAAGAAAAATAAAAAGAAAAACACCACAAAATTAATGAGGGGAAAGCAATTTTCTTTGTAATTTTTAATTCACTGATTCTTCCCGTTTTTTTATTTCGTTAATTAACTTTCGTGCGTGGATGAGACAGAACTCACTCAGTACTACTGCAAGAACAGAATATGACCGTAACTTCTGAAGAAAATTCAGTCGTAAAAACTCAACTTCAAATACTGTTATTTAATTGGTTACAGTAGTCCACAAGAAATAACGCGTAAAAAGCCTATAAATTTAGAAAAATAAACGATTCATATGTCGAAGACGTCATTGTTGTCAAGGAAAATGAAATTTAACACTTCTTATTAAGTTTACAGTGTTTGGACTTAATATTTCATATCATACTGTTACGAAAATGGAAATGGTGTTACATCGTTTAACATTTAAATAATAAACAAAAGCTACAAAAACAAAACCAATGAACTTGTTTACAAAATCAATAAGTAAAAAAAATATAGCAACAAAATCAGTATAAACATGTTTACATTTATAGAGATTTCGTGAAGTCATTCTCCTTTAAGAGTATTCATCAGACTATTTACCCCGCGATATAAAAGGCAATACAAAGCACGCGTAATCGTGGTTTGAAATTCCCCGCTATAAAGACTTGCCGAAGAATTGTTAGTGTTTACGCAAAAGAGTATAAAGAAGAATAACAAACAAAGTAAATTGTTGCTGTTTACATCAATTTGTGAACAGTGCCACACTGAATTATGTGAACAATAAAGAATTTATCTAAAACTAAAACAATACACGAGCTCATATTTTAAACGTTTTTAAAACGGTAAAAACCAAAATATTTTATATACATACATACTTATGTAGTCATTACAACCCTTCATCAGTATAACGACCTAGCTTCTCGCACAACTTATGCTGTGTATGGTGATTTTATACATGAATGATGGAAAAATTTACGGCAATTTTATTTACTCTCATAGTTTTTCCAGAAATCTGCAGAAAGGAAGTCGCCGAAAAAATATTTTTTCATATTTCGTTTTGTTTGAAATGTCTGACCAGGGGTTTGAACAGAGGCTCCACGTTTAATAAGCCAATACACTACCTTCTAGACTGCGGCGACTTCAATAATTTCATCACTATCGTTTAAAAATGAAAATAAATTGATTATAAAGGCCAATTTACATTACAGCGGCTAACGTTTTTAAAGTCAGTGTTAAATGTTCTAAAAATGAGAGGAAAAAGCTTATGAGTTTTTTTGAATTTACGCGGTTAGTAAAATGTCAAAACAAAGTAAAAAACTGAAAGACCAATACTTAATACATAATCGGATTCAGCAATTTTAATAACCTACTTAAATAAACATACCATATCTGTTATAAAGTTTTTTCCTATGAAAGTAAAGTATTTATTATTTCATCCTAAACAACTCAACAACAACTTTATGAAATTCGACTCAGGCAAAAAGAAGAGGCTTTTATTTCCTGAAATGTTTTGACCAATATTTGTGGCCTAATAAGTTTAAAATATTGATATTCTATACATTAAGGGCCATTATTACAACTTGCCGTTAACTAAAGAGAGGATTTTAACGGGCAGGTAAATTGTTTTTCATTATTATAAGTGGGCGCTAAAGAAGAAGTGAGCGTTAAGCTAAAGGGAAGATCATTTTACTTTTAACTTTTAAAGTTAAGTTTATGTTTAATGTTGCCATATTATATATTATTTTCAATGTGGCAATTTCATATATAAATTAAATGAGCAAATACAACAAAAAACAAAAGGCCGTCGTTGACACTGCGTTTAAAAAAAACCTATTCAATTGAGCAATGTTATCGACATTGCTCCGCCACTGCCATATTTTTGAAAAAGTTAACTTTATTTTATCTGTAGGTTGTAATAACGAAAAGAAGTTAAAGCTGACTTTAAATTTCACTTTAGCTAAAGTTACCTTTAAGTAAACCCAATTTTAAGGGATAATTGTAATAATGGCCCCAAATTTTTTAATTTAGGGAAATCAATTTTTATCTGTGATTGACTAAAATTATACAATTAACTGTCTTTAAATAAACGTAAAATTTTACTTTGAATTTAGTTGGTTATTTATATATTTAAAAAATTATAAATTTTTAAAGTTACACGTTCTAAGCGAATATATTTTGTAAAATTTCAATTAAAAAGTGCCTCCAAAAAAGTTATGCATGCCAAAGCCCACCAAGAATGCTCTATCTTTGCATCCTCAAGATTAAATGAAACTTCGGAAGAGCGTGAAGTTTGCCTCAGAACTAAAAAAATATCGAACTTCAACAAGCCTTTTGATAAAAAAAAAAGGTCGTGACCATCAATCTGTCCAAACGCCATCTGAAAGCAAAGAACGATCCAAGGTTTACGACAGTACGCCACAGGACTACGAGTAACTGAGAAACCTTCAGAACGCCTTGAAGCTCTTCGGTAATAGTCCACAGCATCACGAGCAGCTGAAACACTTTCGGAACATGAAGAACGCCTTGAAGTTCTCAACAATATTCATCACAGCACAACACAGCATCACGAGCCGCTAAAACATCGTCGTAACGTGAAGAACGCGTTCGAAGTCAACGACATAACACTACAATATCGAAACAGAAGTACAACGCATAGCAGGGAGGAGAGAACAGTTGGAGATTTATTGTGAACCAATATAGACTCAAATTAAATGTATTGCTTTAGCCAACATATTAGAAAAAGATTTTAATATTAACTACGGTGTTGCCCGGATATAAGCACTTTCAAAAATGTTTGCATGATATCGCTCAAAAGTTCGCTTTTATATCGAAATCCTACCACTGAGCCACGCGTCAATCCAGCAGATAGAATTCTATTTGTTATATTGACAGCACTGGCTTCGTATTTGATGTAATGTGGTCTTGATCATCTTCTACAACTTCTACAAAGTTGTAATTGACTGGGCGCTCGTGTCTATTTAGGATCACTGCAAAGAAATTGCTAAAGGAAATGGATCTAAAGCAGACATACTATAGACATAGTCAAGAGTCCTATTGTAGCATTAATTAGACAGAGAATCAGATCATTAACTCTACAGAGGGCTGAGTCATATTAGTAGAAGAAGAGCTTTACAAATTACTAAAGACGAACATTGGTGGATTGAACGCTTTCTATCAGAAATCAATTATCTAAGATTACGTTGCATGAGTTGGTTAAGTTTTGTGGATGAGACATATTGCAACATGGGCTTAATAACTTTGAATATTAATATTTTTTTTATTCCAGGCTTAGTTAGTTGTAGATAAAATATTAAATATATAAACTATAAAAAGTTCAAATGTTTTAACAATTTTTAACCAATTTTTTTTCTTTAAAATAAATATTTTTTTTATTTTATATAATTCTTTAGCGCTATGGAGAAAAATTAATGATGATTTATTGCTTAACATAGTTTCATAAGCTATTGAATTAACACAAAGTTGTAGAAATTCCAGGCTATTTTAATAAAGTCAATAAAATTATTGAGTTCTTGTTGGAAAATAAAAGCTATTAAAATCAAAAACTATTCTCTTTACAATGTTTTTAAAAGTGCAAAAAGCAATTAAGCGGAGATTTTTTGTTTGTTTATGATGATGATGTTGTATGGGATTAGCTGTATACTCAAAACGTAAAAATTTTTGCTTTTTACAAGTTCAAAATTATTACATCTAAAGTCTTTATTCGGTTTCAGTGTTTCATGACAAATTAAATATATTGCTTTAGGCAATATATGAATGAAGTCGCTGTGGTCTAGTAGGTAGTGTGTTGGCTTATTAGACGTGTGGTCTCATTTCAAACCCCAGGTCAGGCATCAAAACGAAATATAAATAATATTTCGTCGGCGACTTCCTCTCAACAGATTTCTGTCAAAAACTCTGCGAGTAAATAAAATTGCCATGAAAAGTTTCTCAAAAATTTGTCGTTCGGAATCGACTTTATACTGCAGGTCCCACCACTCATTTATAAAAATTAACGCACACAACATAATTGGTAACTAGGTCGTAATACTGACTGAAGGGTTGTAATGACCAATTATTATGATTTTCCACTACCTATATAAGACATTAATTTTACGTCACAATTCAAAAGTTAATCTTTTATAAAAAAATACCACATATTCTTCAATAAATTGATTATATGCTGACGCATATACTAAGCAAAGAATATACGCAGCAAACACCGCAATCTCTATAAAATAGAATCTTGTTACCAATCTACTGTTCCAATTATTTTGTTTATTTTCTAACGTATTCAGTAGCAAGAATCGGCAACTTTTACCAAAACATATATATAAAAAATGGCGAAACTGATTGCAGCTTATTCATAATGTTAAATATTGCTACGAAAATGGGAATGATGTTTTGCTTTTACATCGTTTAACATTAAAATTATAAACAAAAGCTATAAAAACAAAAACAATGAACTTGTTTGCATGATAAACAAGTAAACAAAAACATACCGGTGTATTTGAAGAGAATAGTCGTGGTTTGAAGATCTGCGTTACAAAGTTCTGTCGAAAAATTGTTTACGCAAAAGAGTGTAAAGTGGAATAACAAACAAAGCAAAGTACATCAAGTTGTAAACAGTGGCATACAGAGTTGTGCGAACAATAAAGAATTTTAATTAAAACTAAATACAAATTTATTTTTATTTTATTTGCCATCAACGAACTCATATTTTAAACGTTTTTAACAGGTAAAAAGGTAACAATATGTTTCCAGGCGAAACGAAAACATATGCCTGTAGTTGTCATTTTGTTGGAAGTTGCTTCTCTGTCATATTCACGTCATAGGCAGCGTTGCCAGTAATTTTTTTTATAAAAACTTTTATTTTTGGGAAAAAAACTTTTTTTACAAATAAAAATTTGTTTTCTACAAAATTATCAAAATTGTATCTCTGTTGGTGTTTCTTTGTTGGAACTAATAAAACTTCGTGTTATTATTATTGAATTTATTGAAAAAAATTTAAAGTTGAAATTTTTCGAGAAAACTTGTTTTGTTAGAAAACAAATTTAATGAAAACTTTTTCGCATCTCAAAAAACTTGGAAAAAAGGGAAAACGTGGCAAATGGCAACGCTGGTCATAGGCAGGGGTGTTATATTTGACGATTTTACGTTATTTTGCCGATTTTTATTGTCAATTTACTAATATGACGATTGACGTTTTTTCCCATACAATTTCTAATATTTTGACGATTTTTTGGTATCACTTAAATTTTGTATAAAACCACTTTTTTGGCATCACTTACAATAAACATTCACAAAAACAGGCAATTTGTTTTTATTTTTATTCTTGCTGTCAAAATTTGTATTAATATACTATCATAGTACCTAATGAAATTTTAAATAAAAATACTTCTATATTGCCTTTGTTGAAAAGTTTTTCTAATTTAGTTACTAAAGATAAATATCAGGTAATAGAAAATTAAATAAAAGAATTAAGATTGCTCAAATTTGGTAAACAATTAATTGATTTCAAAAATTTTTGGAAAAAGATTAAATCACATAATTTATCAAACAATAAACCGGCTTTTCCAAACTTATGTGATTTTGTTAATAACTTACTGACTTTACCAAATTCATCAGCTAACGTTGAACGCATATTTAGTACAATTAATATAATGGATTCAAAAACCATTGACTGAATTTTATTTTCAAAATATTATTTAAAAAATAATTCTTCTAAATGTTTTAATGTTAATATTACTAAAAATTTGATAAGTAAACTTTGTTCACATAATTTGTACGAACATTAAAAATATATGTAAATTATAAGATTTTAGTAAGATTTTCAAAAGCAAATATTTTATAGATTTTTTTATTGACAATTTTGTTTTTTTTACTTTATTGTTTTATTAAAGACTGCTGAATTAATTGTTCCTTTATGTTAAATATTGTTTTTATAAATCAAAAATAGAACTATACTTATAGAAAAATATATGATTCATGTTTAAAATTATGACGATTTTTTTACGATTTTTCTTAATTTTTTGACGATTTTGACGATTTTTTCTCTAAATTTTGACGATTTTTAAAAGAAAACCGAACATCTCTGGTCATAGGGGACAATCATCGAAGCAAAATCGTGTACTCATCATGTGCTCAAGAGGAGATTGTTTTGCGTTTCTGTATGTCAAAAGGGAATTAAAGTCTGAGATTCTGTTAGATTTTCTTGCTATCCTTTTAGATATAAATTTAATTTTGCAATTTACACAATATGTAGTTTAAGGTTTATATTTGTATGTAAATGATTTATGCTATGAATATACATACACACATATAAAATCTGCTTTGTTGGATCCACTTTTCAATCGAAGTTAATTTACCCTTTACGTAAATGAAAAAATATTTTTATTTCTATAGAAAATTTATAAATATTAATAGTCTTTACTAGAAATAGATTTCAATTTATTAATAAGATATCATAACAATACAATAACAATAAAAATCTAATAAATTGTCTTAAATTCTCCAATTTTTGGCCTGTCTGTCTTGCCAAATCACCAATAATGACGTGTGTTCGCTGAATATTAAAATGTGTTTGAAGATAGGAAGCGCTTAAAATAAAATCCTATACTTTAAAAGTTTTATATTCCCTTTTACTTTACTTCCTTTACTCAGTTATACATACATACCATGTATTATTTTTTATATCATGTATTCGACTTACATATTAAGGGTAGAGATCATTCCATGAATGAAAGAGTACAAGTGTAAATGTCTAATTTACATGGTATTAAACATGTAAATTGACACATTCGCATGCCTCACATAATGAAATGAACTAAAAAGACTGAATGCCAATTGTACTGACAGATTTCAGGTTATGACTACAACTACTTGAAGTTCTCGCTAAAAGTTTGGTTAGGGATTGTTATTATTATTTCCTATTTAAAAAGACGATGCGAGAGTGGAACTACACCTGACTAATTACATGATGTAAATTATTTATTTAGTTAAGTAGAACTTAAATATATTCGAGCTTTATTTAAGGGAATAAACAACTTCTTGCAAAAACTCTTAAATGAAAACTTTGTCATAAAAGCCGACTTTAAACTGTGTAGTAATCCAGACTGAAGGGTTGTAATGACTTATTGTGTATGCTTGTATGTACGGCTAGAAATGTATGTAAAGTAATAGTCATCTCTTAATCCTATTTTTAATGAATACAATTTATTTATAGAAAACGAAATTAAACAAGCATACCAAGAACTTAGAAAACCGAAGAATAAGGTGGAGACAGAGTATTTGGTATATGTACAGCTGGAGCAGTCATTTAATGAGAAGTTTGTGTAGTAAAATATTTTCTATTTATTTCAGCCATAAAATTTATATAATTAACAAGACAATGACATTTACGTGACCAAATAAATTACATTACGTGCATTAACGTTTCTTTTTTATTTTTAACTTCCTTTTTGACTTAAAAACAAGTGCCCAATTGTGTAAATATTTCGTATTAATTGGATTTTTGTCTTAAAATGTATCGCATTGCAGGAATTTAGGTTTTTAAAGCATATAGTTATGTACGTGAATAATAATAACACTGAATAGAAAGCAAATCAGACAAATAGCCAACGACAAGAAACCACACATCATTAGTCCCTTTTTACAGTTTCTCCAACAAAATATTGTTAACAGGACATAAACAAAACTAAGCAACCAAACAAAATAGACAACACGAAAAGTTACATGTATGTAATGCTTTTAACTGAAATTACACAAACAAATGCTTAAGAAATTATGAGAATTGATCAAAACAAAGACCAAAAATGCAACAACTACACTTACAGAAAGATCGCAAAGTTACCAGACATAGAAATAAAAAAGGAGTATAGAAAGAGCGAAGAACAATGCAGCCAAGAATCCGTAATTAGGGTGTTAACCCCTAAAGTTGTATTAAAAGCGCATGTTAAACATAGTGGTATTGAAAACCAAAACCTTTGCTCTTAGGTTAAAAAGAATCGTGTATAAAAGTAATACCTGTATAATTGGTCATTATAAACTTTCAGACAGGATTACGAGCTAGTTTCTTTTTCATGGAAATTTTTTTTACTCTCAGAGTTTTTGCCAGAAATCTGCTGAGAGGAAGTAGCAGAAGAAATAATTTTTCGTATTTCATTTTGTTGGAGATGTCTGACGTGGAGTTTGAACCATGGCCTCTCGTCCAATAAGCCAATACACTACCTACTAGACTACGGTGACTTCAATGAAATAAAATAATAAAATTGATAGCGTAGTATTATTAGTTAAAGTGAGTTCTTATTTAAATAAAAAAAATGATGAAAGGTGATGTATAATATTGTGGACAAAGTTACCAAGTGGCCCAAAGTTTCAAAATCAATTTTATTGGATAAAATGACAGAAAGAGTTAAAAAGAAAAACCAATGGCCGAACAATCAGTATATTTTCTGAATTGTTTTGGGAGCAGTCCACTGGCTAGAAAATCCTGCAACTAAATCTCAATAGATTCTTTTTTTATGGGGATACGTAAAATCCCTCGAGTGCAGAAATACTAGTCCATCCACAATTACGTGGGATGATAACAACATTATAGCTGATATTTGTAAGCTACCCAATGCTGGAAAAATACCCCAAGGAGAGACCATTTACAGCTGTGTGGCCTCATACATTTAAGAAGTGTTGGTAGATCATTCAATGTTAACAGCGAGCATTCATTAACTTGAAAAACAAAAAAGGGAATGTAATCAAATTTAACAACGATCATAGCAAAATACCGGCCGAATATAGTTTTTTTCCATATCTTAGTAAAAGTATTAACATTTGGACCACTATCTTTTCAGTACAAACAAAAATGCATATTCAGTTTCATCAAAATGACCGCCTCAATCGATCGGAGCCCAAAGAATTCAAATCGATTTGTTCGCAAAAATTTAAATAAAAGTCTTCAGAAAGTTTATAAATTTGTTTAGCCATCAGTAATATTAATTGGTTCCAATAAGATGGCTGAGCTAACTTCTTTTTTCTATTGCAAACACTGAGATATGGAAGCATTTTAAATCGTTCATATCCCCTAAACTACATAAGCACATTAAATATTTTTTTAATTAATATTTCAAACAATATTTTATTTGGCACTGAACGTACCAGTTTCTTTTTTGTGTTTTCTTTTGATATACTTATGCTACCATTCACTAATTAGCAATTTTTCAGGTGACTTTTGCTTAAGATTTAGCCACTATACTATCGTTCTCCCAAATGAACTGCTAATTACTCTCTTGAAGTTACATAGGGATCTTGTGGCAGTGTCTTTGTTGGCCTTGATAGGCAAATCACATATTTACATTAGCATAAGTATACTTAGGATCATTGATATGTTGGAAATAATAATCATTTTTAATTCGCCTGCATTTTAGTTGAAATTGTTCATTACAATGTTAAAATACACTGCGTTACTCATTGTTCCGTCAATAAGTAGCACAGTATTGTACTATCACCAACAAGCTTAACCGTTTATTTTAACTGAGCTCTTCATTTTTTGTTCCTCCATACGAAAGTATTTCTGTGCGAGACAATACTGATATATTTCAGCTGGCATGAAAAACTCATCTTCTTTGACAAAATCCGGATTATTCCAAATTTTATTTGAAGTGCTTTAGTACGAAGAAAGAAAAATAAAGAGCTCAACCCCAAAAACTTGCGTGAAATAGTTAAGCATGGCGGTGATAGTACGATGATGTGGGAAAATGTATCAGCAGTTCTTATCAATCAATTATTCTTACAAATTATTAAAAAATTTTCAAAATTATGTTGTGCACTATCAATACTGCATGTAGTATTCATCAAAATTTTGTTCATAGCCTGTTCTCATACTGTGTATAACATGACGGGGTATATTCTAATTCAAAATAATGCAAAATAATATAGTCACTGTATATAAACATGTTTTAAGGTAAATACAATATAATCCATTGAGGTTGCTCCCATGCTTGCATTCTTACAATATGTGATGTTTCAATCGGTATTTTCATATTACTTTTGATTTGATTTATAAATTGCTTTTGAACGCCATGGGGTACCATATACGTATACGCCGTTCATTCTCCACTTGGCCAGATAATAATCAACCCAGCCATGAATTCATTTGTACAAACGTTTATATATGCATATCATTAAGGGTCATATGATTAATGGTAAGAAATAAATTTTTTAAATTTCTATTTAGTCACATTTTTTTTTTTTTTTGGAAATGATTTCTATTTCATTACATAGGCGTGTCAGATAACGAGTTAAATAATTGGGGCATTGTTCGATCGAATTTATGATTGTATAGAGAACACGTGAAACTAGAAAAGGTGTTTCTGTATAAATATAAATTCAGCACTTTTCATTGAAGTCGCCGTGGTGTAGTAGGTAGTGTGTTGGCTTACTATTCGTAAAGCCCGGGTTCGTATCCCAGGTCAGACATCAAAAATGAAATATGAAAAAAAAAATATTTCTTCGGCGACTTCCTCTCAGCAGATTTCTGGCAAAAACTCTGAGAGTAAAATAAACTGCCATGAAAAAGTTTCTCAAAATTCTGTCGTTCGGAGTCGACGTTAAACTGTAGGTCCCGCCACTCACGTATAAAATTAACGCACACAACATGAGTGGTGTGAGAAGCTAGGCCGTAATCCTGACTGAAGGGTTGTAATGGCCAATTATGTATGTATGTATGTACTTTTCATTCACATTGTGTAGAACGAATTATTCAAATTGATATGTATTCAAAGTATTAAATTCATCCAAAACACATGTCAAACAAAAATGCACTTCGATAATGAATGATATGTTTGGCTTTTAGCATGTTTTTATTCCCCTTTAAATTACTGATTAAGTTCAAATATTATAACGTACACTAGTTAATAATCGGTATAATGTGCCTAAATTAATAGAAAATAAATTCCAATAATAATTGTCCATAATTTGTTATTATTTCGGACTATCGACAACTGTCGTTATGAAGGCATAAACAACATATAAGAACGTGTCAATAAAGGGAAACATAAACATCCTTGACAGAACCAAGATGTAAACAGGCTTCGAAAGGAGCCAATCGGACTTTTCACTTTCTATCTGCGATAAAATTGCGGGTATTTTTGTAATATTTCCCGGGATTTTAGAATTCACAAAATTTCCAGGGACTACCAGTCATGTCTTGAAATTTCAGGAATTGCCCGTCTCGGAAATCATTTTTGCGGTCGCATAGATGACGACTAAAAGAAAAATCTTCTTCTTCTATTGGGTATATTCGAACCATTTTATTGCACGAAAGAGAAGTACATGTCCTACTACCATTCAGATGATCTCATGGATCTTTCGGCGATGGGCATATCAACTTTTGTATTCTACTTTAGTCATGAATGATCGACCTTTTTATAAAGTATACACAAATATTTGTGGGACTCCTGCAGCAGGTGATGTCCACTGAACTAAAATCGTCCAACTGCAGCATTTAACTTAGTTGTACCCAAAATATTTCTCTGATGTAACACTTCTCCAAAAAACTGTCGTTCGGAGCCGACCTTAAACTGTAGGTCCCGCCACACATGTACAAAATTAGCACACAAAACATAAGTGGTGTAAAAAGCTAGGTTGTAATCCTGACTGAAGGGTTGTAATGCCCAATTATATATGCTATGCATGAACAGACCATATTTACCCTGTATCCATTTCGAACCCGTTAAAAACATGCAATGCAAAGGCGTACATTTACACTAAAATTATCATATTTTAAGTTATTGAAATGATATCTCAGGTTGTAGAGTCCCAATTGAAAACCTTTCGATATACGCCTTCCGTAACTAATATCAGCTCTCTATAGAAGTAATACTTTAAAATACTTTAGGACTGATGTCGGCCTGATGCCCCATTCCTTTAAGCGACTCTAGAAAAGTATTCCTATCAACTTCATTGACCTAGGATCTTGTAAAGCACAATGTTCGGCTACACTGTGTTGTTGAAAATGTCTCGAGCTCATCTTAACAGACACTTCGACACTTGATTTTAGGTACAAGTATTTTGTTTTGTTAAAATTGAAATTTGTTTAGTTGCAAAAAATTTGTTTAAACCAACTTTTAATTTTAAATTAATGTATAATGATTATTTTTAAATAGTAAAAGAAACAATTTATTTTTTATATTCGAAGTGGTTTCAAAAACCAAAAAGGAATTTGTTATGCTTCCGGAAACTTGATTATAACGTCATTATGAATTTTTTTTCAATAATTTTCTATTCGGCATAATTCTATTAAAAGTTTAACGAGTATTTCAATTCAGTATTAAAAACAAAGAAAGTACATGAAAATATTAAAAAGAACCTTTATCATTTATATGCAGAAGGTAAATTTCAAAAGAATATCACTAAAAAAGGGTAAGCATTACGCAAAAGGATTTACCAAATTAGTACACAAAAAGAAATTCCCAAAAGAAACTTTTCCAGTAAAGACCAAAATTGTTTTCTAAAGAATATTAAAATAATTGGTCCGTTTGGGTATCTTCAAAACTAAGGCTAAAATTATAAAAAAAAAACTCGTTAGAGCAATTAGGAGAAATGATTTTTTTTATACTCGAATAACAATTAAATAATGACACAAAAGATTACCTTTTGTTATGACAAAAAATGTTATTTAAGTGTTTAAATTCATCTCTATTTGGGTCAAGAGGCTAGTATAGGAAGGACCAGAACTGGTTATGTATTTCAGCTTTTAATAATTAATTCTGTGTCACGTCTATAGTTTACAATATAGCAACGTCTATTCTATCTGCAAAATGTTCCAGCTCTCGAAGTAGGTCGTACGAATACTCATATTATCCATCATATATCGTGTAACGCTAAAGTCGCCATAGTCTAGTATGTAGTGTGTTGGCTTGTTGGACGTGAGGTCACGGTTCAAACCACAGGACAGGCATCTCCAACTGAATGAAATATGAAAAAATGTTTCTTCGGCGACTGCCTCTCAACAGATTTGCAAAAACTCTCAGAGTAAATAAAAATGCCATGAAGAGATTTCACAAAAATCTGTCGTTCGGTGTCGACTATAAAATGTAGGTCCCGCCATTCATGTATAAAATGAACACACACAATATAAGTGGTGTAAAGAGCTAGGCAATAATCCTGACAGAAGAATTGAAATAATCAATTATGTATGTATGTAAACAAATTTGAAAGGTTTGTAGGTCAATTCATCTCATGCGTACTCCTTGTCAAGTAATAAAGATTTTAAGTAACTGCGTACGTACTTACCAAATTTACTTTTGAATGACGTTGGCGTATTCTGCATTTTTCTTATCCAAATGCTTAAAACATATTAATGCGCAAAGTTAGGTGAATTCGCCGTAGTCTAGTAGGTAGTGTGTTGGCTTATTAGACGCAAAAGCCTGGTTTCGAGCCCCAGGCCAGGCATCAAAGTCAAAATACAAAACGTATTTTTTCGGCGACTTCCTCTCAGTAGATTTCTGGCAAAAACTCTGAGAGTAAATAAAAATTGCCATGAAAAGTTTTTCAATAAATAAAAATCTGTCGTTCGGAGTCGACTTTAAACTGTAGGTCCCACCACTCATGTATAAAATTAACACACACAACATAAGTGGTGTGAGAAACTAGGACGTTGTACAATGGGTCAATTCGACCACCGGGTACTGTACTTGTCTTAATTGACAAGTACACGTCCTCTAACCTAACCTAACCTAACCTAGGTGACTTATGAAAATTTATGAAAATTATATATCGTTACATAAAGCTCCACTTAATGCTAATGATATGGATAACGGTAATTTGCAAAATATCACTATGAAGGTAGTAACAGCATTGTATAAATTTTGAAATGTAATCATAGTGTGTGTTGGTACATGAATTTTGTGCAGTCAAAAATTCAAAATATGACAAGGTATATAAGTCTACAATGAATTATCACATATGCTTTATTTTACAGTTAACTCTCTCATTCTCATTCTTTTATTCACCTTATTACAAAATAATACGTGACTCTGCAGAATATATTATGGTTATACATACGTTGCGAATTTACTGCAGCTCGGATTAAAAGAAGTAATTTAAAGAATATTATTTTAATTCGGAAACGATCCATACATTTACGTAGAAAATACGTGCTAGTTGCAGTAACGTGTATTTACGTGGATATGCTACTAGTTATAAGGAGTACACGTGTGTGTAAGTATGGGAAATATTGTTGTTGTGATAGAATATATGTATATATGCATGTATGTATTTATGAATATCTTTCTATCTAAAAATATACTATGTTGATAGTGCTGGCACAGAGAATTTATTCATATTCACACATATATATTTATATGTTCGATCATTTTATAATTTGTTTTTTTTCACTTGAAGGCCATATTCGAATAAATATCTATGTATATGCAAATATTTCCGAAACATTTAAGTTTATCAACAAATGCTTGCGCTTGGGGTTGTATCCCCATTCCTGCATATTACATGAAAACATATTTCCATGATGAAATGACTTACTTGATTCGTTTTCTCAGTTACGATTGCAAATCATAATATTAACAGGTAGTATACAGTGTCGGATAAAACTAACTGAACAAAAAAACTTAATCCTTATAATGAAAAGTAATAAATGCTTACAGTACAGTGCTTATAAGCTGGAAATTCTTGTATCAAAAAGACAAAGTTGTAATTTGTTGGGGACTCGTATAGGTGATTAGTAGAAGAAGAGCCTTCCAAATTACGAAAGACGAACATTGGCAGAGTTAGGTTTTCTATCAGGAATCAATTATCTGAAATTGCTTTGTGTCAGTTGGTTATGTCATCTGGATTGGACAGTGTGCAGCCTCTAGCTACATAGAATAAAACCATAACACTCTATGGAATTGTTTTCAATTGTTTACTACTTCTTTAAATAAATCTGGCTTTAAGGGTGAGTGTTAAATCCAATCGCTCAAAAGTGGATATTTTATCAGCGTAATCCAATGACATAAATAACCCCGTAAAAGGAAATGCATTCATTAATTCGATCAATTCATTAATCGAACGAACGGAAAGAACGAAGAAAGTTGTCACAAAGCGAGTGCATATAAGTTAATTTTTTTTCAAGTAAACTTCAAGTATGAAATACAATTTTTCGCGTTTAAAAGCGAAGAATGCTTAAAAGCAAGATGCATATATCGAAATAGTTTCAATACATGCTGAAGCAAAAATCAAGAATTATTATATCCGGGGAATATTGCATTGAAGTATATACAGTGGTGGACACATAATTAAAACATTCGTAATGGTTATAAATTTTATTTTCCATTTATTTTCCAGTTCCTGAACCTCAAATTTATACAGTTTCCGAAATGGTTGTTAAGTAAATTATTTACAATTCCTTAAAGTATTTTGTTCTTACTTTCGTGGTAATCATTATTTTTAATAAAATTTCCACATCGGATTTGCAATCTCTGATATGCATGCCGAAAGAGTGATTGAGAAATTTTTGGGATTTTTGTCTTTCATTCTCTTTTCAACTTTAGTTTACAAATTCTCAATTGAATTGAGATCAGGGTATCGAGCCGTGCACTTTAAAATATTTTTTTTTGTTTTTATAAACAGCTTTTCATAATCCCAGAAGCGTGCTTAGGGTCATCATTGAGCACGAACGTGCCACATTGACGATAAATTGTTCCCCCTAAACATGGACTGGCCTTTAAGATCTTAAATGGCTCAGTTATAGATCGCTCTTATGGCTATTGCGCCTTCCATGGCTATAGTTTTACGTAGTTTTGGAACTCTGTGTACATTATGGGAAATTACAAATGTATTAAAATGTCTCATTACATTTTAATTTTTCTGAGGAATAACCAAGTATCTGGGAAATTGCATTTGCCGTCTTCCTGACTCCTAAAATGTTGGGTATGCCCTGCCTTTCTTCTTCGGCACAATTTTTTCCTTTTCTCACAGCTTATCGTTAAGTTTTCGATATTTTTCTTGATATTATTTAAAACACACTTAGCAATAAATTTACAAAAAGCATACACAACTAAATGTTAAAAATACGTTGAAAGGTAGCAAAAATGCTTCAAAAATGAAACTGTTACTAATTAATGGACTTAATTTGTAAAAAAAATGATGAGAATAGCAAAATAAAGAAGGTATCAAGTGATCAAACTTATAATATATCGAACAAATAGAATATTGTATTTATGTGTTATTTATATACCCACCACTGTATATAAAAGAATAAAAAATTTCAACTTAGATTTGCTTGTAAATATCCTTTGCATAACCCATACTCTAGAGCAGATGACCATATATGATCATTCTGTGACTTGTTAACTGTCATATCTAGATTTATGAAAGTTTTGTTTTACAATAGTCATTAAAAAGTCAGTATTCTGCTGATGATGTATGTATAACTTTTAATGAAATTAGTTTCACACATTTCTTCTTCATAGCATTTACTTTGTGCTTTATGTTCTTATCCATTTCATAATATCCTGCATTTGGTTCGCTAATGCATTTCGTACATTGGCAGCGAAAAATTCAGAGCATTCAACATCATGTAGTATAAACAAAGGAAACAAAAACAATCAATAAAGTCTTGGCCATTAGAAGTATGTCCTTACTGACGATAATTCCATAGCATTCATATCGCAAAAACAAATTAAACAATAATAACGACTGGTCAAAAACATATATAAACAGATATACATACATCTATAAGCAATACATATATCATCGCTAGGAAACTTTTTGTGTGAATATTCTGATTCATGGGAAACTGGAAATAAACAGCTGAGTGCAAAAATGGTTGTCATTTATGCAGTCTGTTTTTTTAAATCTCATAAATAGTGATTGGTATTCGCTGAATGACTTAAACAGGTCGATGATTACCTGCTTCTAACTAAAACACACAGCTTATGCCACATTGGATGTGGCAAATGAAATACCAGATGACAATAACCAGAAAAGTTAATATTGGCAGACAGAGTAAGCAGTTCAATTACTTTATATTTCTTGATTTTAAATAAGAACATCAAACTTTAAAAATTATTTTGTATCTGATATTCTATTCTGCAATCCTTTCCATATCAATGCATATACACTGGCGAGCAAAAATGATACATAATATTAAAAAAAATAAACCTTATATTTGTACTTTATTTATTAAAATAAAAAAAACTATCCATATGTTAAACATTTATTTAGACTATCCTCTAATTAAAACAAAAATTTTTCAGTAATATTATTTCCTTTTAAATATAAAATATATAGCTTAAATATTATTTAGTAGCATTTATCCAATTTTGCTCGTTTCGTTTCAAATGAAAAATTCAGTATTTTGTTCAGTGTGTTGTTCTACCAGTTTTTTGATGGTTTCGCTGTTTATACTTTGCCACTCTGCCCCAATTCTTAGCCACAATTCGTTAAGGTTATTTGGAGGGTTTTCATACTGTGCCAATTTTCGTTTTACAATTGCCCACAAATTCTCGATTGGATTTAAATCCGGACTTTGTGCTGGCCATTTCAACGTCTGAAATTTTTTATTTACAATTTCTTACTTACTGCAATAAATACAAAAAATATTGGATTTAAAATATTTCGTTAATATTATGTGTCTATTTTTGCTCGCCAGTGACATATAATTGCCAACCTAACTATGGCAATAATAATTAAAAAATTGCATTCGAATTTCGTACAAAATTGAGAATAAATCATATATGCTGGTAAATTGGATCTTGTTTTGAGATTAAAAGGGAAACTGAATTTTTAAAAATCAAACTTTGTGTTATCTTTTGGTTCTATTAAATTGACCGTTTGATTGGTTGAATGAGCACTGTATTGCGTATGAAAAATAGCGCAGATAACAAACAGACAAAAATAAAGCAAGTTTAGTATAACCCAACTTCACACCCAAATGAAAATCATTTCAAGAGATTCTAATTCAGTGTTTTTTTTATAACCATCGAGGGAGTATTATGGCACCACATTTATAAACAGTTTTATTGTTTAGCGGAGAAGCAGACGAAAAATATCACAACTTGGGTGCAATAAAAATGTTAAACTAGTGTTTTCGAAATTAATTTCGAGTATTTATAACAGTAAAGCTATCTACGATGTGAGTAATTTGTGAATTAATATCTGATGTCAATTTCGGTTATTTGAAAACTTATTTTTAGTCAAAAATGTTTGAAATTTATTTTGCTAAATGTGTGAAAAAGTTGAATATTGTTCTCGTTAGTTGTTTGGCAACACAATCGCAATTATGATATACACACAATTACCGCAACGCAACAATCTCTCAATAATAGAACTTATGGGTGTCTATGGAACGCATGTTTGTTAGCTGTAATGAGAGAATTAATGCTATATATGAGAGGAATTGTGCTGACAATGTTTGGATTAATGCTATCAATATAATAATATACATGAAAAAGGGGTTTACCTTAGGTTGCAATCGCAAAATTGTTGTGCAACCTGTATTGCGTTTATTGTGTTTGTAGCTAAATAATAACTTACTAATGTTAAAAAAACAAGCAAATTAATAGTAATATCAACAATAAATTTCCAAACTACCATTCGGGACATATTATTGTTATTTTGTTATTATTTTCTCAGTAGGACGAAAAAAATAGACTACATTACATAATTTCGCATTAATTCCATTACATTTACATGTTTTCTTAGATACGAAATTTTAAGTAAAACTGCCTAAGAATTCTCCCTAATAATAAACTTGCACCAAAGTGGCAAAAAACATTTCTTAAATTGCAAATACTAGTACATACATAATTGGTCATTACAACCCTTCAGTCAGGATTACGACCTAGTTTCTCACAGCACTTATGTTGTGTGTGATAATTTTATACATCAGTTTAAAGTCGACTCCGAACGACAGATTTTTGAGAAACTTTTTATGGCAATTTTATGTACTCTCGGAGTTTTTGCCAGAAATCTACTGAGAGGAAGTCGCCGAAGAAATACTTTTTGTTTTTTATTTTGATGTCTGGTTTGGGGTCGAACCCTGGCTTTTCGTCTAATAAGCCAACACACTACCTACTAGACCACGGCGACAAATGCTAGTAGCAGACGTCAAAAAATTGTCCAATCATACTGTTGTATGAAGAGTATCACAAAACAACTACAAGTACCGCAGATTGTCTAACAATTAATCATGTGACGAAGCATCCCTTCATAATGTAATCAGAAATGTGGAAACTCTTACTAGTTTTAACAAAAATTCACCGTTGCAGTGTCAAGGCAACTAATTTAATTGGTTATGTAAGGCAATACAAACCTACGGTGTCATAAAATAATCTTGAGGCTTGTCTCCCTCTCGCTGAAATAAGCTTAACATTATTCAGGAACAACGTTTTTAACAATGGTGAATCTAATTTCAATCGATTCGATTGTAATTGGGCTTACACCCAAGCAAGACTTAAGTCCACGCTCAAATTTGTACGGAACTAAGTATAGAGAAGTTCGAATGATTTCATGATGGATCAACATTTAACCAGACCTATTGTGCACAGAATTTGATTCCATTCGATCATAAAAACTTATATGTAAAATTTGTTTTTATGCAAAATAATGATGATGGTGATAGTAATAACACACCACACTATGGGATAAGGTATTTAGACGACCAATAAGTTGGTATTATATATAATATAAAGCTCTAATTCCAATTCAATTTATGGAATGATGTTAGGGCACAAGTTCAACAAAAAATCTGAAAAAACTGGAAAGTGGTACGAGTGGTATGGAATGACATACAACATGCAAGATGTCAGAGATTTCTTGAAACTCTTCCTGGTTGTAATTGGTAATTTAATTCAATAACTGCTTTTACAAAATATAAAAAGGAATTGATCTCGAAAAAGATGATTTTGTCCACCTTTAAAGGGAGTGTCCTTGACCACTGAATTTTTTGTTTTATGATTTAAAGTGTCGTTTACGGTTAAATTATTTTATCGTAGTTCACTTTATGTGTACTTCGCTTAAGCGTTCCTCATAGAATAGTTAACTGCCTTATATATAAATTTTTTGAAAATATTTCGTCTTTGTTACTGGAATAGTGTAAATGGATGTGCTTATTATTTAATTTCAAATATAACCGTTCCGTATTTTATGCGTTGTCTTCTTCGAAAATATAGTGATCTTAAGAATTTACGAAAATTTTTGTGTTAAAAATGTCGTCTAGAAGTTTCAAATATTTTGCTGAATTGAATATGGTGTTAATAATTAACAAATCGATACCGATACCAATACCAGTTAGATACCGCTTTCCAATATAAAGCTTCGTCGACCAAAAATGCCATTTGAAAATTCATTAATAGTTTCTTTATTCACAAACATACACAGATAAATAAAATAAATTTAAAAAGGTTTTCTTGTACCCATATACTTCCCAACTTTATTATCTGCATAAATAGATACAATGGATGCTCTAGCTCTTGATGTGAAAACTGAGTTTACATTCTATTCCGTGATAGAGGGCATAAACAACCTAAATGGAACTGAAGAGTGATAAAACACAGTTCTCCTGCGTTTAATCATTTCAAATTATTTCATTATTAATTTCCAAAAGCCGGTCATAGGAAGTAATTAATTATACTATTTTACTAAAAATCACTTCATAACACTTCATTAATTTTTTAAAAATGGTGCCACTGAAACGTTCAATCGCGTTATATTTTATACATCAGGATTTTAATACCTCTATTGTATGTTATTATGTTGGTAGCAATAAACCTCTCAGTACCAGCACAAATCCTCTCACTGTGAGCACTAATACTCTCACTGCTGCGAATCAAAATAGAAATAGCAGAATCGTTGCTTGTCGCGCTTTTTTTTTTAAATAAACAGTTCCATTTAAACGCATGTATTCTATTTTGGAGAGATTAGCGCATCAAACGCTTATTCTTATTGTGTTTATAGCTTAACACAAGTCCGTATATTATACTCCACTGCAAAGTACAAATATTTATTTACATCGCATAGTGTAATCAATTAATAGCTTTCTTGGCGAATATTTATTACAAAATATTTTAAAAAACACAGACACAGCGTCATAACTGGTAGACGTAATAGTAATTATTACAAATTAATAGTCAATTTCTGTTGTATATGCCCTGGATTTTCTTTGATTCTGAGTACAAATTAGTTGAATCTTCATAATTCCATTGGGGGAATTAGTGCTTTTTCCCACTTTTTACAATTACACTTGTATGGACAAGATGAAAGTCAATTTAAAATTTTTATGAAGATATGCATACTGTATGTAAGATAAAAATTTAATTATGCGAGCATCTGAATTATTATTTCACAATTTTATTTTTAAATTTTTAAACAATTTGCATGAGCAAACACAAATATTGTATACAAACCTATTTCTGGATACCTATGTATGTATATGTTATATTGTGTTTACAGCAGTATTGGCTAACAGTAAAAAACTTACAACAAATTAAATTGTTTTTACGCCTTTAGGTTAACAATTGTGTTGTTTCTATTTTTACATACAGTTTAATTAAATGTTTACTTGGCTATTGATTCAGTTGTATAAATATTTGTCTATATTTTTAGTTTAAATGTTTAAATTTATAATATGATAGCTTTTCTATGGGACCGATTATATTTACTCTTGTCTATTAAAAACTTTTTTTTAACAAAAAGGAGGTGTAGTTGTTGAATTTATATATAAAATCATGAGAGCAATTGATTACTTATTTTCGTTTTAATACTTCTATCACTATTGCGAATAATTTGTTATCTTTTTTTCCTGGTTTTTGATTTGAGTATTAAACTTCCTCATATCATTATAAATTACAATGAATTATCATATATTTGCCAGAAAAATCAACTAAGACTCACAAAGGCTCAGAGGGTATCGAACCGACGACCTCAACACTCGCAGCTCAACCCACTACCAACTAGACATCGTTAAGAGAGTTCCATATAAGCATATCTAAAGAACGAAATCACTTTGTAATGCATTGTGTGATCCACAATACATACTTCCAAAGGAGTTTAAAAAGTCTAGAGACACAATCATGTCACTGTAAGTCACAAGTGTCAACTTTTCCAAGTTAGTTACATCATATGTACGAGTATGACAAAAATTTGAACATTCATGAGGATTTCAACGTAGCAGATGTTAGAAGAGAAATTGCTAAATATACGCAAAATATTTGAAAAAGCTTCTTTTGCATCCGAACGTACTGACTCGTAACATTTTAAACAGATTCATCCAAAAATGGGGCTCACCGCAGATCTCACCTCCAGTAAGGTTACATTATATTATCGCTAATTCATTGTTATTTAAAAAATCGATAATTATATAGTTTATGAATAGCGAGAAATTCTTTTTCTTATTTTGTTTTTTTTTTTTTTTTTTGTTAACTACGGTTCTTAAATCTCCTTAAAGGAAATCTTCTTACTGAAAATGTCAACTTTTACTTAAGTAAACAGCTACATGTCGAGTGTGAGGCCTTTAAAACAGTGGTTGTGTAAGAAAAAACAAAAAAAGTCTTTACATACAATTTTAATTGGAGCATGTTCTAATTCCTTATGTATAACATAGATACGTATTTTATCAAATGTCTCTGCCATGCACAAACATTTGTCAGCGCTAGATTATGGGCAATATTATTAGCCGGCTGGAAGAAATATTTTGTGTAATGTAACAAATTAATTTTTTTATTTAATTTTCCATTTATAATAACAATAAGACAGGTAATATATTAATTTTTTAATATAAAGTTAACAATTTTAAACTTAAGTTGTAATTTAAAAAAAAATTATTGTATTGCTTGTGAGTTATTTAATTGAATCGTATGAACTTAATCCATTATTATTTGCTTCAACGTAATTAATATATTACCGCCTATTGAAACAAACTAAGTTCCAAAATTAATAAATAAAATTTTAATGAAACAAAGAGATGCGAGTTATTGTCGCCGTAGTTTAGTAGGTAATCAGTTGACTTAGATGTGAGGCCACGATTCCAACCGTAGAGCACACATCTCCAACAAGACTAAATAAAATTTTTTTTGGCGATTTCTTCTCAGTATATTTTTGGCAAAAACTCTGAGAGCAAATAAAATTGACATGAAAATGTTACTCAGACTCTATCGGTCGGATCTAATTTTAAACCGTAGGTCCCGCCCCTCATGTATAAGATTAACAGATACAACGTAAGTGTGTCAGAAGCTAGGTCGTAATCCTGACTGAAGGGTTGTAATAACCTATTACGTATGTATGTATGTAAATGCTTCTTAGGGTGGAGGGCAACCGAAATCTCAAATTTTCCATGACTCTTGCATAATTCATGTTCCATTTGCCCGATGGTGTGAGTTATATTGGCTTTATGAACTGCTGTGGTTTGTGTCTCATTCGCATACACGATCAGAAAACCAAAAAAAAAAAATTAAAAAATAATCAAATCTCATGATCTCGGTCGCTAGTTCAGTATTTTATATTCGTATCTCCAGCTACTGAACGTGTTTGTTAGATCATTTCTTGCTATTTTGGGGAGAATCCTATAAACACTGTTGTTTTTAACTTTGAAATAATTTTTGTAACAATTTACCCATATTCCTGAAAACATTTCGTTCTAAAACTCAAATAAAATTTGGCTTTTTTATATTAGTTTATCAAGTATTCTCTGCAAGACATAATTAATTGTTGAAACAGTTTTCTATTTATATTGAGTGTTGAACATATGATATCAATGCATTTCCAAACATTAGGCCACAGAAAAACAAAAAACCCCAACAAGAATTTAGAAAATAAATGTGTATGGGTAATGCTTCTGATTTCAAAACGATACTCCCACTGTGGTTTATTTGATACGTAATGGACTGGTGTGTCTATATTTGGTTAACCAAACATGGGTTTTACTACATGAGGTGAGTGCAGGTTATCATAAAATCCTAAACTCTTTGGTTGTACTTATTTTAACAATTTTTGAACAAAAATACAACAAAAGTTTGAATTCATGACTAAAATTGTTTAAAATTCGTATGAATTAGTTAAATTAGGTAACAAACCTTTTTATCTTCATAAAACTTGCGTAAATTTAAATAAATATTGCAATAAAAGTGTTACACTTCAGAATTACTTTAGAATTTACTTATTTTGTCAAACGTCAATTGTGTACATCGATTTAAATCTGGCAATTGTTTAGTCTACTTGATATCTTGAAATCGTTGTCATACATAAATTGTCACCAATGAAATTTCTTCGATTGCAAATGGAAGAACATTATTTGCAGCCATTTAATGACTTAAGGAGATTATGACCGAAATTTTTTGTATTCGGTGCAATCCATTCGATTGAAATTAGGGAATTTTTTGAAACTATGTACATACTGCATACATAATTGGTCATTACAACCCTTCGGTCAGTATTACGACCTAGCTTCCCACACCACTTATGTTGTGTGTGTAAATTTTATACATGAGTGGCGGAAATTACAGTATTAAGTCGATTCCGAACGACAGATTTTTGTGAAACTTTTCATGGCAATTTTATTTACACTCAGAGTTTTTGCGAGAAATTTGCTGACAGGAAGTTGCCTAAGAAACATTTTCTAAGATTTCATTTTGTTGGAGATCTCTGATCTTGGATTTGGACCGTGGCATCACAACTAATAAGCCAACAAATTATCTGCTAGAGTATGACAACATCATTTTCTGGAGATGGATTGCTGAAAATTCAGTTTCCTTCGGTGTATTCCATTGAATGGAATTTATATTTTCACGCAAGAAATTTTGATCTTGTCTGTCTTATGGAAAGGAATTTTGTATTTCAACCGGACAGTGTGGCCTTTCACTACAGTTCTTACACAAAAGGTCAATTTATTTTAAAAAATATTAATTATTATTTCAAAAAATATTAATATTAAATGGATTGGGCTACATTTTTTCCAAATATTAGTTCAATGAAAAATTGGAAACTTTTTCTCGACATTGTCTCACTGACAAACGCAAATTTAACTTACAACTATAAAAACCTGCAAAATAAAACCAATGTGGACTTTTGGTATACAGTTGAGGAAAACTGAATCAGCATTACATATGCAGTTGACTACAATTACGCCTTGATATATTAGAAATTCGTCCATACATAAAGATCCAATCGTGCCAACAGACAAACCTGAAATGAAAATAATGGATCTGCCCAGAAATTATCTTAAGAACTTTATTGCAGTAATAACAGAGCTCTGGCGTCTGATTAAATAGACGAAAAATTGAAAATACGTCAAAATGACTTCTGTAGGAAATATTTCCCCTCTAACGACCACAATATTTTGTGAAAGTGTTTTTATACGTAAATCTCATTAGTTACTCTACATATTAAAAATTATTTATTAAATACATACATACATACATCATTGGTCACTAAAACCCTTCAGTCAGGATTACGACCTAGTTTCTCACACCACTTATGTTGTGTGTGTTAATTTTATACATGAGTGGTGGGACCTACAGTTTAAAGTCGACTCCGAACGACAGATTTTTGAGAAACTTTTCATGGCAATTTTATTTATTCTCAGAATTTTTACCAGAAATCTGATGAGAGGAAATCTTTGTGTATTTTGTTTTGATGTCTGTCCTGGGGCTCGAACCCTGGATTTACGCCTAATAAGCCAACACACTACCTACTAGACTACGACGACTTTCGAAAATTATTTATTGTTTGGTGCTATTTTGATAATTATAGAAAGTTATTAATGTTGAAATAGCAAAAAATTTATTGCAAAGATTAAGGAACACCGGGACAAAGTCCGTAAGGGAACTTTTTTACTTACATGCAGAGGTTACGTTTCCTTACTATTGCCATCATTTACTATTACTATTATTATTGCTATTGTAGATTATGCAGAGTACGTAAAGATATTAAACTAACCAAAAATTAAATTTAGATGGTAGACAATAGTGTCCATGAAGATAAATATAGTACATCAAAGGTTTTAGGTACAAGACATTGACCAAGACGTGGCTGATATTGAAATTAAAGATACGATATTCTGACAGCAAACAATCAGCTTTTGTAATTAAACGCGTTTCTATCCCATTAAGTAATGGTGAACCGGTTTTTAAATAGTAATAGAGAGCATACATTCCGCAAAGTTTTTCCTGTTTTAAATGTATTTTCTAGCATTTGATAGGTTGGTACAAGAAATATTAGAGAAATTAATTCGATAGGCCGTAATCCTGACTGAAGGGTTGTAATGGCCAATTATGTATGTATGTAATTCGATATCTTTCTAAAATGGTCGGGAATTGTATATTGTATTATTTTGGCAAAATTTAGATAGTACTGGTCTACGGAAATATATATGGGTGTACCTTGTATATCAAATGTTGCACTAAAAGCACGGCTTAAAGATATTCCTTAAAACCTTTGCAACAATGAAGACGTTTAAGGTGCAGACACCAATACATCGATGAGCACATGTAATAGAAATAATATAATGAAGCACTACGCAAATAATAAGTCTGCCAAATATTTTTTAAACAGTTGAACAAAGCATCGACCGCCACTAAAATTTTAAAATTTCGTGTTTTTATTGTATTTATTAAAAAATAGACATTAGTACCTTAAATACTAAAAGCATTTACTTTTCTCTTAATTTTAATCGATGAAAAAATTCATATATATTGTATCCCTTAACGACCATAGGGACACACAAGTATGTCCCTAGACAAGCCAATATTGGTTTTGATCATTTGGTTTGAAAATACGTCTTTTAAACATCTAATGATTCATCCCAAAATAATAACTTTGCCTCTAACAATCTTTTGGTCATAAAAGCGTTAAAAAGTAATCTTATAAGATACAAGTAATATATGCCTTTTCTGTGCCTACCAATTGAACTTAATTTAATACGAAGAACCTTTATTTTGTTGGTATTATAAAGTGTTCTGACAACCAAGGCTGTCTCATCCATTTGATAAAATATTAGGGTAAATTTATGGCTTTTATCAAGGGAAGCTTTGAAAACCCCGGTTTTGTAAGATAAGTTTACCTCCATATTTCTTTAATAAAATTTTTATCGTAACTATTTTCAATTTAAGCTGACGTAGAGACCATTTGAATATATTTAACTTTAATTTATTACCATTATAAATCAATTAAGTCGTCTTCCAATGTCAAATTGTATAACAATAATTAATTGGATGAATTGCAGAATGTTTAATAATTTTATTTGACATAAATACACATTTCTTAACATTCAATTACGCATATTATTTCGTTGCAATAAAGTTAAATACATATTCCAGAAATTGTATTCACAGATGTCAAATTATTACTTTAATTTATTATTAATTGCTCTCATTTGCATTTTAGTGATTTTAACCTGAGTAATGCAGTAATCCAGAGAGCATCTCATTCTGGCTAATATATGGGAAGGACATGTAAAGTCATAATAACAAGAATAATATTATACATTGGCTGTCTTCTAAAATGTTAGTTTCTTTGTGTTTGAACAAAGTATCGTGTTTCATAATGCCGCTGTACAAAATATATACAATGTATTCTATTTCAAAACGTCGTCAATGTGTATTTTTAACGCAGTCCAAAAAGCAATCAGGTATCGGATTTATAGTTGATGCATTGTTTGGTTACTTTGCATATCTACATAGTTTATATACAGTAGTAGAACTGCATACAAACTTTGTATTGATACATTTTGGAAGGCAGCCATTCAATCTTTGTATATTCGATGTCCATTACATGAACTAACAGTAAGTTATTCTAATTACTTAAAATGTTTAATTTAGTTCAGCAGTTGTTGTTAGGTCTAAATTAAGGTTACATTGTTTTTATTTCAAATCCATGCAACAGAGGAAAACTGTATGTGGAAAAGACTTTAATATCAACGGTATACATATGTGATACTTATTTTCTGAATAGCAGTTGATTTTTCTATATGAAAATGTTTAAAATCAGCAGAAATACTTACTAATTTAATACACTACAATAAATATGATTCTATATAAGATGAAGTTCGATTTAAAAATTAAATTAAAAATTAATTTTGCCTGAACTTTACCTAATAATTCACAATATGGTGTCTCAAAGAAATTTTATTGTACAAATATATTTATAGCGATAATTTTCACTTTCTCACTATGATTGGTGTACAAGCGGATTATAAAGTCCAAGGATTCTTACCATATGCTACCATAAAGAAAAAAAATTGAAAAATGAAAAATTTCATAAAAAAGTACTAGAGATTCGATATTCATAAGAAAGGTTATTATATTTTTCTGATTACGTATTTTACCCCTGTCACAAATGTGTCATTTATTTCTTCATTTTTTCATTCCTTTTATGGTAATATCTCGTTTTTAAAGACGGTATAAAGAACAACGGTTCAATGGTTTACCATTTTTTACTCATGTAATGTTTATGATTTTTTATTTATACACACAAATTTATGTGGGTGGTATTTTTTTGATAAATATAATTTTTCCAACACTTTTTAAACCTTTTGTCCAACGCGTCCACATTTTTTATTCCTTCTAAAAAAATTGATTTTTTGATGTGTTTATGAAATGAATTCATCTCTGCTTGGAATAACTGTCATAGCTATTAGCATTTGGATTTATTTCTGAGTTTTTAATATAAAAAATGAATTAACGTTTTTAAGGAAAATTTTTGTATTTAGTTATTATAACCAGAAATAGAGCTTTTAAAACAATCTTAATTTATTTATGTCTGAAAACATTTTAAAATTTTATTTATTTTACACGTAGTTTATATTTACATTGTTTAATATTCATATTAAATAAATTATTATTCAATTGCAAATGCGAAATTTAAATGACAAAAATTTTAAATAATAAGCCATAAACAACATAGTTTGTTAAATACATACATACATATACACTTATATATTTATATAACTTCTAAAAATGTTCGAACATTAAAAGTGTTAGAAAGAATAAATCTAAGTTATAACTGTAATTAACGCAAATATAGCATTAAGACAGTAAACATTGAATTCTTTGAATTTAATGGGCCACAAATGATTGACGGTTTTTCTGTTTTCGGATTATTGTTTTTCGCTTCGTTATTTTATGTTCACTCTAATGCCTAACAAAAATCGTATAAGCTTTTCGAATTTGTTTCAAAAATAAAGCATCAAATAAAAATAAAAATTATTCGTTTTAAATTGAAGAAAAGGTAAATTTATTAGAATGTTCTAAAGCCCAACAACAGTTAAATACACAAATCGATTTCACCTAATTAAAATTCCTAAACTTGTAAGCGAATCCTTATTAAAGTCACAATAAAGGAAGTTCCTCAGCCAAAATTGTTGTAGAGAAGGCATTGGAGGGTGGAAAAAAATCATTACGAGTGTTATCAAATTACTTCATTCGATCAAATATTTAAATAAGTTTTATATTTTTTTTTTAAGATAACCACATAAGGACTTAAAACAAAAACAAAGCAAACAAAAACAACATTATTAAAAAAGCCGTAGTAATTGTAAAAAAGCATGATGAAACATGGTGGTGATGCTGCGATGTTGTGTGGCAGCCTGTAAAGTATAGCAGATCTGCTTTAATTTATTGAAACGATGATGGATGAGAGTGGAACCTTATATATTTTGAAAATCAATTTACAACAGAGTCTTATCAATTTGGGTCAACATGGTCAATCTATCTTTAAACAAGAAATGACTCTAATCATCCTACTAAACGAAATAGAAAAAAATTTCTTCGGCGACTACCTCTCAGCAGATTTCTGGTAAAAGCTCTGAGAGGAAATAAAACTGCAATGAAATGTTTCTTAAACATTTCATTTAAACTGTAGGTCCCACCACTCATGTATAAAACTTAACCCATACAACATAAGTGCAGTGAGAAACTAGGTCGTAATCCTGACTAAAGAGTTGTAATGACCAATTATGTATGTATGTAATGACTCTTATCATACCGCTGATATAGTGAACTAGCAGTAGGCTTCCATGTAATATCCCAAAACAATTGGGGACGCCTTCTCACTCATTAGACCTAAGGAATCTGAACCCATATGTTCGGTAGCAATTCGGAAATTCCGTACTCGGTACACCTTCTCTTAAGTTCACTAGCAACATAATATCCCTCAATACCGAGAATCAATGTTCATGTTGAATAGTTTTTAGAGTTACTTTTGAATGGCCTGTAATTTCGCAGATAAATCCCCGACATTCATGGTCGAGGACAAACGAGAGTGAGGACAAAATAATAAAAGCCTAAAAATACTTAATGTGTATAATTTACTCTACGCATTATAATAGAACAATCTCTTGAATGGCGTACTCTCTTGTACTTAATGTTCGTAGTCTGAAAAGTACAACAATAGTATGAAAGAAAAGGGGATAGACAAGTAAGCGAGAACGCAACAACAGGCAATGTGTATAAAATACACAAACAACAATGAAGTCACGATAAAGTTCTCGAGTCGTGAAAGGTTGCACACGAAATTGTGTGAACAATAAAGAATTGATTTAAAACTAAACACAAATTTATTTTTATTCTATTTGCAATCTACGAACTCAAATTTTTAACGTCTTTAAAAGGGGAAAAACGTAACAATATAATATGGCAAGTTCAAACATAAACTTAACTTGAAAAGTTAACAACCAAAGGGGCACATATATATGTCTCAATGAAACGCACTATTGGTTTTAGTAATTTGGTTTTAAAATATGTCTTTTAAACATCTAATAAATCATCCATCCTAAATAGACAAAATGATAACTTTGTCTCTCATAACCTTATGGTAATGAAATGGTTAAAAAATCTAACAAGGTAGTAATGTGTAAGAATAAAAGTCTTATTGTTTCTTTTTTTAATAGTAAGTGCGGATTAAACGCACTGTTTGGCGTTTATTCAATAATTGATTTTTGAGGGAAAATGTCCCTTCATATATAGTAAGTTTTGGCTGATTTAGCATTTCTAAATCAACCCCTTAATTCTAATACATTTCTTATATTTACTTATGCTTTAACAATTATTTGTTTATTGGTATATATACTATTCTATATTAAATAATATTACATTGGTTTGCGTGTAATAATCATGGGACAAGTGGGTGCAAAATGACACGCGCCCATTGCCCATATAAAAATAATAATTCCCACGGTAAAGTGTGAAGAGAGCCACACATGATCACTAGCAATGCAATACAACAACAACACACATTGTGCATATTATATGCATACCAATACAGCCGGCGGCCTGACAGCATTACTATTGTGGCGTTATACGCTGCAGCGACGGTCAGCAACATTGAGTCAAGTGGTCGCCGCTCATATGCAATTCGATATTCTTTTATTTTTATTTATTTATTTATTTATTATTTATTTTACGATTTTACAATCTAGATACTAAAATATATACATATAATACTTTATTAACAATTATTCTTACAAAAATCTCTAAGCAGTTTCATATATAAAGTCATATTTTTACAATTTTTTATGTACTTGGTAGTTCATTATATTTTTTTAAACCCTTCTATTCTAAGCAATTCATATCTTTACAAGTTCTCATATATGTCTGTAATCCTCTCTTCTTCTTGTATTATAATTATGGATATTATTATTAAATTGCAAATTTTCATTCAAATATGTAGGACAAAGTCCAAACTTTATGCTATGTATAAATTTCATTGTATATAACATTATAGTCTGTCCAACATTAAGCCAATTTAATTCATTTAACATGCTTCTTATGCTAGTATAATAATCTTTATGTAAAATAAAACGCATTGCCCTATTTTGCAGTTTCTGTAATGCGTCCATCTGGGATGTACTTAATAGAAATAGTATTGAGGGACAATAAAGAAATTGCGGTAAAATTATACTATTATACACTTTAATTTTATAATTCTTATGCAATAGTTTAGTTTATCTAGACAAAATTCCAATCTTTATGGCAATTTTAATTCGAATATAATTTAAATGTTCATCAAAGTTCAATTTATCATCTATCATTACACCTAAATATTTAATTACATTAACCCTCTCAATATTATCATTTTTTATTTTCAATATACAATTATTAACATTTACATGGTTTCTAGTTGATATCATAAATTTTGTTTTGTTTATATTCAATTTTAACTTATTCTGGCATAACCATACATATAAATTGTATATATCCTCCTGCATCATTTTCATTGCATTATTTATGTTTCCATCTGAAACCATCAATAGTGCATCGTCAGCAAATAGTCTTATCTTACAATATTTTAAGCAAGACTTAATGTCATTTATATATAAAATAAAAAGCAATGGTGCCAATATAGTTCCTTGCGGTAGTCCTATGTTTATATTTATCTCACTTGACACTGCATCGCACATAACCACTCGTTGCTTTCGATCAGTCAGATAGCTAGCCATCCAATTGTTCTCCACACCAACAATACCTATGCCACGCAATTTCGCCAACAATATATTTCTGTCAACAGTTTCAAAAGCTCTATTTAGATCAAGAAATGTTGCAACTATGTTCGACCTTTGGTTCAGATCATATTTCCAATCAGATAATACCAGATTCAATGCTGTTTCACATGAATGATTACTTCTAAAACCAGACTGTTCATCAATTAATATACGATTCTTGCTCAGGTGACTGTCTAGTTGTTTCTTCACTATTAATTCCATAAGTTTGGTGTCACTAGTAATAGTATTTATTGGTCTTAGTTCCTCAGCAATCATTGTATTTGCAACTTTTTTATTGGGAATATAGTTGTCAACTTCCACTTTTTTGGAACTATACCTGTCATAAAACTTTCACTTAATATGTTTGAGTAGAAGTGAGCAGTGTATTTCAATGAGTCTTTCAAAACACCTTCTGCGAATAAATTTTCACCGCCAATTTTGTATTTCAATTTCATTCAATTCGCTTGTCGTTACCATTTTAAATTTAAATAATTCTATTTGATCATTTGAATTTGATGTTGAATCTACATAGTCATACTGTTCAATCGAGTCGTTTATTTCCCTTACACTATTTACGAAAAATGTATTTAGGTTTTCTGTCATTTTATTTTGATTATTATAAAGAATATCGTTTATTTTAATAGTCTTTATTTCATTTTTCTGTTCTTTTAAGTTCGAGACTTCTTTTAAATACTTCCACATATTTCGACTATTTTTTACATTCATGTTTATTTTTTGTTCAATATCTTCTTTAATTTTATTAACTTTTTATATCGGCGTTTAATTTCATTATAGCCGTCCCATTGACCAGTTTGCGTTAATATTTTATATAATTCAAACTTTCGTTTATTCATCTCACAAAGTTCTCTGTCGTGCCACTTATTTCTTATTTTTAATATCACAGTTCATTTCTCAATTATTGCAGACATTATTTCCATTATTATATCATCTATATATTTTAACTTATAATCTATATCAGTCATTACCAAGGTTAAAACTATATTGTCTTAAATAATGTAATAAAATATCACAGCTATAATTACTCCATATTGTTAGATGTTTTGTCATTCTCATGTTTAAGCCGTCACTAGCAGGTACATCAAATGCAATGGTCTCATGATCACTTATCTGGTATTTTTCAAGTTTATCACAGTTTATTTTATCATCATTACAGTATATTAAATCAATTTTAGTAGAATTATGTTCAATTATTCTTGTGTCAAACTTTACACATTATTTCATGCCAACATTTAAAAAAACTTCATTTAGTTTATTTGAATACAAATTGTTTTTATTCATATCTATATTGAAATCACCAACCAAAATATTATTTTCACGCAGACTAATGTTCTGATCAACAATTAGGTTAAAATTATCTACAAATTCCGCACAACTTCCACTAGGTGATCTATAAACAACACCAAAAATCCAATTTTTATTCAGTTTTTTTTGTTTTTATAATTAAACACCATAGGTTATTTGGAATAGCTTTCACATATACTTCTTTGAATTCAATCATTTCATGGACATATATGATAACACCACCACCTGCTATGCGAATCGCACCTTACAGTTTTATACAAGTCTATATTAATCTCTGAGTCAATTATATTCTTTGTCACACAAGTTTACCAGGTCTTTTTGTTCAATAAGCATTTGAAGTTCATTTTTGTTTGATATTATACTACAAATATTTATATATATGCACTTAATGTATCTATTATTGCCTTTCTCTATGTATTTGTAATTAATTTTCTTGTCATTTTTATTAACTTGTGATGGCTAGTACATAATTCTTTTCCTTTTCTCTTCAACTTTTCTTAAGAAAACTGGACACAGTTTACTATTAGTCATATGATTAATATCAAGATCCAGCTTCCTTGATTCATTTATTCTCATACAGTTAATACATTTGTTAATACTGTGATTTTCACAATCCTTTGTCCTATGGTTTTTCAAACACTTTATACAAACATCATCATTGTTACAATTAACAGCTTTATGTCCATAATCTTTACATTTAAAACAACAAAGTATATTGACGTCATCATATACATACATTACAACGCTCCCATCCAACATTTAATTTTCCAACAGACATAATTTTATTAAAAGATTCCACACTTGTTTCAATTATTGCATTGTAAAAACATCCACTTGGTTTTTTTACTACGTATTGTTTAATAACTTTTATTTCATCATTTACTAAACAATCATTTTGTCTTTTCAATTTTTCAATCAATTGTTCATCTTTATATTGATATGACATTTTTGCAATACTAATTTTTGGCTTAGAAGTTCCTGGTATTTTTATTTCATAATCATTGTTCAATTTGTCCTCCATAACTTTCTTCATTTTTTCCCTCTCATAATCATTAGAGCTTTCAACTACCGCAACACCATTCTTTTTTATTAAAACACTTGATATTTTGAAATCCGCAGGATCAACTTTATTATTTAAATCACTTTTTGTTTTGTCACTACTTTGTCTGTTTTTTGGCTTTATAATTAACGGGTTATCCGTTTTTACCTCTGGCAATGTTGATTTTGCAACTTCAGCAAATGTCATCGTATTCATAACTTTTTTATTATTGTCTGCCAGCTTTTTGATTTCATCATTTACTCGCATGTTGTCACTCTTATTGCTTTGTATTTCACTGCAAATTTTATCGCTATTTTCCTTAATATTTTCTGCGGCTTTATTTATATTTTTTACTTCACTAAAGTTCTTTTCGCACAAGTTCTTTTCTATTTCTTTCAGTTTAGCATCAAATGACATTTTAATTGCATCCATCATCTTTTTCACCATTTTCTCATTATTATTGATTGCTAGAATAAACTCTTTTTTATATTCTCTTAAATATTTATTATTTTTATTAACAGCATTATGCATCTCTTTAAGTATACTATCCACATTTTGAATGTAAACAATGCAGTCTTCACACACATATTTTAACATATTTATCTCATTTAGTTTTGCAGCAGTATATGTGTCTATTCCAGTATATTTTAGCGCCAAATGATAAACTTTGCCTTCACATTTAATTCCTGTCTCACCGCGACATAAATATATCATAAATTTATTTTTTTAAATTTCTATATTATTTTAATTTAAGAAACTTAAATAAGTAAATTTTAATTTAATTTTATTTAATGAATTTTCGTGGTGATATTTGACTTTTAATAAAAATCAATAAAAACACTGTAAATTATCTCCGACATATGTCTGTTCAGATCAAAAGCTCACACTATCTTTATGCATATGAAATGTTGGGTTGGTATTGACGACCATAAAACATGCTACAAATGCTTTTGTGATTTTCTTTAAAGGTAATATGCTACTTCTTAACTTTACATTTTACATACACGTAAAACAACAACAACAACCACAGAAAAACTCAAAAATGAATTGTTTGCATTGCAATGTCCCTAAGTGCATTGCAATAAATCCCTAGATAAGGTATGCCACATTATGCACCATTTTTAACGCTAGACGTAACAGCTGCATTCACATATACCGTCACTAAAGTTCACTTTAGTTCACTTAAGCTTCACAGTCAACTGAATTTATTACACTTCTTAGTAGCCTCATAAATATTGTGCTGTCTCCAAAGTTCTTGCTGTTTAATGTTGTTGCATGTACACACTTTCAGTTGGCTTTACTTTTGGTTGCAACCTTTTTCTCGCCACTTATTGTTTCAGTGGTTGAGACGAATGGAAGGCAAACTATCTGAAGGGTAAGTTTAAGTCTGTACTGGAAAAAATTCTTACTTCTTTTTTTTATTATAAAATACTGTGAAAAATGTCTTTGTAATTTCGAAGTTTAAAATATTCCAGACACAGATCGCCTTCTATTTGGAAGAAAATAAAAATAAGCTGACTTAAACTTTAAATTTTTCAAGTAAAAAACTATGATGTAATGTGGATATAATGCCAAAACATTTGGATAGCAGGGTTAAAGCCTGTTACCAATTTGTTTGCCTCTGCGATTTTAAGGAAAGTTTTCGAAGTATCCACAGAATCATCCAACGTGCTTCTGAATTTTGACGATTGATAACGACAATTTTGTCGAATCTATACCTGCCAGATTAGTTATCATTTACTCAGTTTGATATAACAAATCACAGTGAATGACCAAAGACAACGCTGAATGGACTCTAACTCAAAAAATAATCTTCGGCGATAAGGCCTATTTCCACATAAACATATGATACATATGTACATACATACATACATACACGTACATAATTGATCATTACAACCCTTCAGTCAGGATTTTGACCCAGTTTATTACACTACTTATGTTGTGTGGCGGGATCGACTCCAAATGACAGATTTTTAGAAACTTTTCATGGCAACTTTTTATTTACCTCAGAGTTTTTGCCAGAAATCCTCTGAGAGAAAGTCGACGAAGAAATATTTTTTGTATTTCGTTTTGATGTCTGACCTGGGGTTTGAATCTTGGCGTTACGTCTAATAAGCCAACACACTACCTACTAGACTACGGCATTAACATATGATACACGAATGTCTAATGCATCCCGAGAAATTCTTTGTTTGGTACGGCTTTTGGGTTGGCAGCGTCATACGTCCCTATCCCTTTGAAAATAAACAGATGTTCCGCATACCAACCATGTCCATGTATACGATTCCAACAAAACGGCGCTAAGTGCCACTCCGGTCATGCCACATGAATGATGACTGCAGACAAGCACAGTGTTTATGTTAGAGATGAGCGATATTTTCAAAACTGTGATTTAATCACGGTGATTGATAATTCACTGGCAACTACAGTGATTGAAATTGCCAAATAACAGTTACTAATAATGTCGTTCTTTCAAAATTGTTACATACTCAAATTTATTTAATTTTATTTTGAGCGAGGCAGAATTACTATTAGATGATGCTGATTATTTACTTTTGTCTTTTATACATGAACTTTCTGCGAAACTTAATTGTGAAACTTCATATAAAAAAAAATTACATTAAAAATAATAACATTGATGACACCACTTTGATTTTGTTTAGTAGTCTTTTCGTAGTATGTATCTAGTTGTCTCTTTCTTACGACTTAATAAAATACGTTATTGTCATTATTGTTGTCTTTTGGAATACTGTGATCACAATCACTGTTTTAAAGAACAGTGATTAACAAATCACTTTCACTGATAACAACATTTTTCAAAAATCACTGGATCGCTCATGTCTAGTTTATAGATCTCCTCATAGCATAAATAGCTCGATCTAATTAATTATAATTAATACGCATGCAGCTTACATTAGGCTGCAAAGTAAAATTGTTGGGTTTGCTGGGTTGCGTTTATTTTGTTTATAGCATCACATTCAAAAAATATATTCTGATAATTTAAATACATATTCTTAGGACCATTTTGTTTAAGATTGATGTAATAATTTAAAATTTTAACCATAGAGCGAGCCTTAAAATAACTTCATAATTCTAGCTTATATACCACTTTTGATACATTCTTGTAGTACATAGAATTGTCGCGATTAGTGATAGATTTTGTTAAAAAAAAAATAAATATTTTTATTTTAATTCGAGTGAATAAAACTATTTGACATTAATACATTTTATTATCACTTTTATGAAACTTACGTCATAATTTTTGACATGATGTACATTACAGTAAAAATCAAATAGTACCTTTGTGGCGATTTATAAGTTTTCAAATGTTTAGTTCGGGCAACTTATTGTCACTCCCATCAGTAACGCTCCCAATCTAGGGCTAGCTGAAACCTGATGGCACAAACCATAGTTATATTTCTTTAGAAATATTTGTTGTCAACGTCATGTGAGGCAAAAAAAAATTCCCATTGCAATAGGACATCGATTATGTCAATAGCAATGGTCTCTTTTTCAATCTTCTCTGGTGTCCCGGATACAAGTTTCCCCAAAATACGGCTGTAAGTAATTCCTACGCACGTTGCATGTACTTGAATCTAAAACTGCCAATTCGATTGCAATGGACCGCGAAATTTATGACGACCATAAAATTCAATTAGTTACTAATCTTCAACAACAAAATTATTTGGATTATTAAAAGCTGAAAGGCTTTCAGTTCAGTTTTCTAAAATACCCTTTAGGTGTAAATTTATCATCATTTTCGAGTAGCACATTATTAAAGCGAATGGTTCTGTTCATATGTTATTACGTACATAGTTGACCGAAATATTACCATCTGTAATATAAATGAAATAAAACATAGCACGAAACATTTTTTTTTATCTAATATTTGTCTGTCACGTGAGATAAATATGACAGAGCAGTAAGAAAGACTCTACAACATTTCAAGAAACAGCTGCTAGCAATCTGCGTGAAAATTGGTAATATTTCCTCTTCCCATACTACTAAAGGCATACGGTTCTCTGTTTCAAGTAGTACCATCTTTGGCGATAAACATCCTATTGTCATGTTTGTTGCTGCCAATACTTTCGTTAGTTCATAAGACGAGCTTCTGTTTTCTTCTTCTTCAGAGTCTTCAGCAGCAGGAATTTTACATACATACATACGTAATGGGTCATTACAAGCTTTCGATTTAAATTGCTTGACATCTAATAACCTATCACTCTACATACCAGACTACGACTACTGTAATCAATATCAAGAACAGAAAATTCAACATTTTCACTTTCATCCAACACTTAACTTTCAATTCCTTCTCAAATACCATACGATAAAACGATAAAACTACAAAAACTCTTTGAAAACTTAAAAAAATTACATACACAAGACCAAAAAATCCTTAGGAAAGTCGTAGGTATCAAAAATGATACATAAGCCAGAATTAAGAAATTTTTGAATTTTTTTATTCCTGTTTGAAATTTTCTTTTTTTTTTGTTTTTAAATAATGGCGATAACAATACTAACGAATTAAAAATAACAGGCACTTAACTTTTTCTGAATTAAAGTTATAGTGTCTCAAAAATTAGAATGTATCATTTTTGATACAAAGCTCAATCTACGTTTGAGGACCTCTTGACGAAAAAGTAAAAAACGCATCTTTTTTCTGCACAACCTAGTTCTTCAAAGATAAATCCAATTCATCACATAATGCGAAAACATCGTAGACATCATAATTAATAACAACAGAAGGAGTACAACGTATAAAGTTTTCAATTTGCAAGGTTCGAGAATTTTATTGACGATATGGTACTAAAGTTGAGCTAAAGTATAGCATGTTCTAGTCACAATTGTACTACAAATGGCCAAAATTATACTTTCCACTTTTTCTATGACATTTGATAAAAGAAAAGAAAATTAATTAATTTTTTTTAGTGTTTCCAAGTGTGACATGTTTCTCAACATGTTAAGCTATGTGCACAATTTTACAATTTCTCCCACTTTCTTCCGCTCTGACTAATTAATTCAGTCATGTAAAGCAAATTGGTTCTCTATGCTTAGTAGCCCAGTTAGCGGCAAATCTTTTTAAAACATTAAAGTATACAGCATAGATGTTATGTTCCTTATTTCTCTATCAATGATTAATTTTGTTGCTTTAACTCTTTGCCTTCTAAAATTAAAAGTTTCTTAAATGCTCTTGAAGGAAAATGACTTTGCCTTCGCGAAATTGCTATATATGTAAACCTGTTGTTAGCGTTCTTGTTGTTTGTGTATTTTGTTTACATTTGTCCTTGCAGTGTTGTTATTCGTTGTTAGTTTACTTGTTTGTCCCTTTTTTATACCGATGTTGTTGCTAAATTTTTGTTTATTCGTTGATCATGTAAACAAGTCCATAGTTTTTGTTTGTTTAGCTTTTGTTTATCAATTTAATATTAAACGATGTAACATCAGTTCCATTTTCGTAACAATATATCGTTCTTTTCTACGCAAAAAATTGAGGGCTACTGTTTTCAAGGCTTAATCGCTAATAGGTACGATGTGGTGTATAAATACTACTTGGTCAGAGGCAACGAATATTAGATCTTTTAAATTGTTCTTTCCTTTAATTGACACCAACACTAGGGTTTGTCCCCTACTCATAGTATCTCACTGTGTAGCTGTAAGTAAATGGGAAGAGAAAGCAGTGTTCGACAAATTAGTGCTGATTTTTTGTGAAGCACAGTATTACGTCCTTGTGGCAAAAAAAAATTTTAATTAATTTTTAATTAATTTTAATTTTTTTAATTTAATTTTTTAAGAAGTTCAAAAACTTCATAATTCTTGCTCATGTATCATTTTTGATACATACGTTTTGTTATTACTAATTTAATTACTTAAATAATCGAAAAAAATTAATTTCTTTATAGATAATGTAACAATAGATCAGAGGCTTTATTGGGAATCGAACCCACGACCACCCTCCTCCTTCCCAAATGAAATATATAAAAGTTATAAGATAAATAAATTATAGCTGTTAAATAAGATCAGCTAGTTCAAATAAAAGCTTAATTAATAGACAATATTTTATTTAAAAATGTATGTCCTTACCACTTAACAGGCAGCCAACTAAAAGTAACAGAAAGTAAGTTTATTATTATATTCTACGGACATGTGTAAGCTTACCACAGTGTATAATGTTGTATATGGGGAAAAATTGATAAAATTAAATTATTTTTTAACTGTAGTTCGTATCAAAAATTATACGTTTAAATTTTTGAGACTCTATAACTTTAATTTAGAAAAAGTTAGATGCCTTAAATTTTTTTAATTCGTTAGTATTGTTATCGCCATTATTTTAAACCAAATAAAAGAAGAAAATTTTAATTAATTTTTAATTAATTTTAATTTTTTTAATTTAATTTTTTAAGAAGTTCAAAAACTTCATAATTCTTACTCATGTATCATTTTTGATACATACTTTTTGTTATTACTAATTTAATTACTTAAATAATCGAAAAAAAATAATTTCTTTATAGATAATGTAACAATAGATCAGAGGCTTTATTGGGAATCGAACCCACGACCACCCTCCTCCTTCCCAAATGAAATATATAAAAGTTATAAGATAAATAAATTATAGCTGTTAAATAAGATCAGCTAGTTCAAATAAAAGCTTAATTAATAGACAATATTTTATTTAAAAATGTATGTCCTTACCACTTAACAGGCAGCCAACTAAAAGTAACAGAAAGTAACCAGCCTTGAAAAGACTACACACTTTTTATGACAAAATAACAGATTTAATTTTTTGTTACAAATTTTCTCCCTTCTACACAGTTGATATACTGGATGAGTCGACATCAATTATATCAACACATAAAATGTTAAAAAACAATGAAAGACTAAGTTGGTTACAACTTGTAGTCATTTATTTAGGATTAAAACAGAATTAAAAATAAATATTTTCGGTGCTGGGTGGTAAAAAGAGTTAACCATATACAATAAACCTGTAATTTTTTTAAACTGTTCTGTAAAGACTAAAAATTTTATAAAACTTTGTCCACAATTTAAAACTGAGTACTCGTTTGTTTCGTTGGCAATTCCTAGTATAGATGTATTTTTTCTTATTTGCCTTCTTTAATGGCATAATGAAATCGTTATACTATTACCCCAAAGTCATATAGCCGATAGTAGTGAATTTATAAAAAAAAAACAAATAACGAAAGAGCATCCACTGGAATAAGAGTAGCATTTCAAAATTAACGAGTAAAAATACTATAACACAACTAACCTACACACATGGTTATACACGAATTCATGAACGATTTTATACACCTTCAAAACAAGCCATCCTAGTACCAATACTCGCACATACATGTTGTGCCAAATAAACTTAGATACAGAAATACATTCAAACTATAAACGTAAACATGAGAATGGATGCGTTAAAATCATACCCTTGTGACACATTGGTTATTTTGTAATTGTATACGTTTGTTTTTGTAATCAACATTGTCATACAGTTATAGTATTACAATGTATTGTAAAGTGGTGATTGTCTAGTGTGCATACATGTGTAGGTTTACGAATAAGAGTCAGTTATATTGTGCTATTCTTATAACGATTATGATATTACAATAGATGAATACAAGCAATTTTATTTGCAAAAATAAAGTTAACGGCACAGAAGTGTATAAAAGTACCACAAAAGTTTATTATTATATTCTACGGACATGTGTAAGCTTACCACAGTGTATAATGTTGTATATGGGGAAAAATTGATAAAATTAAATTATTTTTTAACTGTAGTTCGTATCAAAAATTATACGTTTAAATTTTTGAGACTCTATAACTTTAATTTAGAAAAAGTTAGATGCCTTAAATTTTTTTAATTCGTTAGTATTGTTATCGCCAATATTTTAAACCAAATAAAAGAAGAAAATTTTAATTAATTTTTAATTAATTTTAATTTTTTTAATTTAATTTTTTTTAAAGTTCAAAAACTTCATAATTCTTGCTCATGTATCATTTTTGATACATACGACTTTCCTAGGGCTTCTTTGTATGTTGTGTATGTAATTTTTTTAAGTTTTCAAAAATTTTGTGAAATTTTATCGTAAATAACACATTATTTATGGTAATTGAGAAGGAATGGAAAGTTAAGCGTTGGGTGAAAGTTAAGCGTGAGTGAAATTATCTGCTTTTGATATTGATTGAAGTAGTCGTAGTGTCATGTCAGCTTATTAGACGTCAGACCAAGCTTCAAACCTCAGGTCAGACATTTCCAATTTACAACGATAGGTTGTAATGACCGATTATGTATGTGTGTACGTAATATTCCTGCTGCTGAAGAGTCTGAAGAAGAAGAAAACAGAGGTAAAAAACAGTTTTTGTCAAATAAAACAAGTTCGAGAAAAATAAAAAAAGGTTTTTGAGTTCGACTATTTAATTTAATTGTTTGTATTTTGTCGCATAGTGTAATTAGTCATTCAAATAACTAAGTTATTCTGCAAAACATTAACCCAATAAAAATGTCATATTAGCTTGCAAATGTTTATTTCCAAATTAACCGTATACTTTGTATTTAATTGTATTTAAAATACATTACTTATACGCACTATATGACAGGTACAGAATGAATTACTCTGGAAAATGCAATAAAATAAAAAAAATGCATGTTGTCTTTTGCAAAGTGGAAATGGAATTAAATATCACTCATACGTCACATACTTATTGCTATGAATTTGACATATTAAATATGAGCATTATGCGAATGAATAGTTTTGGTTGATTGGTTCAATTAACAACTTGCGACAAAATAAAAAAAAATTAAATTGGTTTTGTCGAGTAGAACTCAAAAATATTTTTTTCAAATTTCTTGAACCCTCCAAATTTGTCTTAATTGACAAAAACGATATTTTTAATCTTTTCAAACAAAATTCGTGATTACTCAAATATTTTTTAACCTATTTTCAAAATCCAAAATTTTTTGAAAAGTTGACAGATACGATATACGGAACGGTATACATCAACATGTGGTTCAAATTTACATAATATAAGTTTTGATCGGGTAAACTTAGAAAAAATGATTTATTTTTAATTTTTCAAGTTCAGCCATTCTTAATTGCAAAAGTTAAGTAAAAAATATAAAATAAGTGATGACATTCTGAAAGTGCATTATCTTGTGAAGACATTGACACTTTGTTTGATAAAATCGGACAAAAATTACTGTAGTTATTACTTAAAGAGTATAACAGTCGTATTATATTTGTTATATATGTCATCTTATCATATAAACTTTCAGTTCAAAAAATTTTAAAAGTTTGGATGGATCTTGATTGCTTACCGCAAAACGTGTCCATCTCACGTTTGTGCGGCTACCAGATACTTTACGAAAGTTATGATTTATTGCATATTTTTGAATTAAAGGTTTCTACTATGAACGGACAAACTTAAAAAAATTAGCATTTGTCAAGTTTACCTCATCAAACCCCATAGAATATTAAGTCGAATAATATATATATATGTATACCGGTTTCAAAGGCAAAAAAAAAACGGTTTTTTTCAAATAAAACAAGTTTGGAGGGTTCAGAAATATAAAAAAAATATTTTTTTTAATTATTTTACTCAACAAAAATCACAACCTACGCTATGTCATTAGTTGGGTGTATTTCATTTTTTTTATTTTATTTTGTCACATAGTGTAATATGATTCGACTGATTTTCTAAATATTTTATTTTTATAAATTTTGACATTTAATTTTTTAACTTTTATTGTTTTGTTTATTTATTTATTCAGAGAAGGGTTATTTTGTAATGCTTTCAAAGATTTTTTCCTTCACAATAACTAACCGCCATGGAGAGACCCATCACATAATTTATGTCACGTATTGTCCATCGCCTTTTCCTTATTATTATTTGGAATACTGGTGGATATCCAACTTATTTATATTTGTATTCATACTACATTCAATGTTAAATTTTAACTTTGTTTTTTATCTGATAATAATTTTTCCTTATTTTCTGAAATTATTTCTCTTTTCTTCGTTATAAAAATATATTGTAAGCATTTTTATTAAATTACAAAATAATTTATACTCCATTTGATGATGTTTTATACATCAACAAGATTATTTTAAACAAACAGACATTTAGGTCTCGGAATAAATTGAATGAATATTTTAATTTTGTCCCCCTAAAACTTAATCTTAAAAAAAGGACTAAAAAAGACAAATAAGTATGAAATTATTGAAGCATTAATATTAACGAAATATGTCCGTCATTTTGAAGATGGGAATCTTTTACATCTGAGCCGTTGAATATGCCTTGTAGGAAATATATGTATAATATATTATCATATATTTGTTAATTTCGTATAAGCATAACATACTGCCAATGACATGACTTCTATTATCAGATTACTGATTCATTTTTGAATATGTAACTGGCTCTAGAAATGTTAAGTATAAGGATAGAATCAAAAGGACAGATTTTTAATACAACTTCAAATTTAGAAAGTTAATTACAAATCACACAATAAAAAATAATAACAAAAAATAAAAAAAATGTGAAAGAAATTATTGAATTTAATTTTTTTTAACTTGTGTAAGAGAATTATTGAACTTTAAAATCCTCATGATCAAGTAAAAGACACTTTGGAATTATTTATTTTGTTTATAATTTTATTTTATGAAGATATTTATTTTAAATTCACATTTAATTTAACTTTAAGAAAATAAGTCCGCTTCTTTCGGAAGATAAAATTGAATTCAGACAACTTATGTATGTATATTTTCTAAGTGCCATTATTACAACTTGCCGTTAAAGTTGGGTTTAGTTAACCCTTTCATGCCCGATGTTGCCTATAGGCAACATTGTATATTTTTGTTCATAAATTTCGCAATTTTTAATTTTTTTAAAAGATTTTTTTTTGCAAACAAGCTTGGTTAAAAACGTGTAAAACCAGAATACGTAGGACTCTGAATTTAATATCACTTCATACTTAGGCCATGACTAACAAACACATGTCCTTAAAAAATTTTAGCTCTGGCCCAAAAAATTCGGGCGTGAAAGGGTTAAAGGTAACTTTATCTAAAGGCAACTGTAAAGTTACCTTCAACTTATTTTCGTTATTACAACTTAAAGATAAAATAAAGTTAACTTTTTCAAAAATATGGCAGTGCCGGAGCAATGTCGATAAAACTGCTCAATTAAACAAGCGACAATTTTCCATTCCCTCTTTTAATAGATCTTTCCAAAGTATTAAGAAATTATTGGACTCCACGAGAAATTGTCTAGTCCAAATGAAATCCTTGAAAATTGATCATCTGCTTGGATTTATATTCTTATTTATTTGACGTCACATAAACTGGATTTACAAACCCGCAAGGAGTGGGAACAGCCTTAGAAAAACGGTACTTCCGTACCGCCAATTGCTGATATGCATTGTTTTTTGGAAACTGTATTTAGAGCCTGTGGACGAGGTAAGTCCAACCTGTTCATTCAAACCTTCAAAGGGAACACTCTCAGTACCTCGACAGAGACCAATGAGAACTATTCGAACTCACACTGCTTCTGCTTTATTAAATGACAACTGCTCCTGCTGCGTCATTTGCTTTACAAATGCTTCAAGATTCCAACATTAAGTTCGTTGCGAAAGAAAGATATTATACACCAACAACGCTTATGTACAAACTGTCTCCGCCTTGGATATTTAAAACTAAACACAAAGTGTCACATATGACCTGCACCATATCATTGTACACAATGAGTTTTCTACTAAGACTATTTCTAAACGCAATTCTTCCAGCTCGAACAAAGAGCTAAATACTGTAATACAAACCATTAGGATACCATCAGTTACACTGATTGTGAATTAGGTAAGTACACATCTTTAAAACTTGAAACTAAATCCAGCATTATTAGCAACTGCGAAAGTTAACATCAAAACGAAAAATGGCATAAGAAGGGCCAAAGCCTTGGTGGATCCAAAGTCTCTTTTATTTCTGAGGCCTTATGCGAACTACTAGCCCTGTAGAAGAATAAGACAAATATTGAAGTATCTAGTATTGGAGGTAAAAATCCTATGACTGTGAAAAGATCAGTTAATTTATTAGTCACATCAAATTATGATCCTAATTTTGAACTTAAATTATCTGCTTTAGTAGTTCCATCAGTCTCGTCTTATATCCCAAATAAATTACAGGCTGTAGACCTTCCAGACCTTTCAGAATTTCATCTAGCGGCTGATAAATTTATGGTAGCGGAAAAAATAGATCTCCTCCTTGGAAACGATGTATAGCTCCATATACTTCTTGCTTCTGGCAGGAATGAAGAAGTTTAAAAACAGTTTTCTTTTACAAGAGACGTATTTTGGTTGGATGGTATACTGGTCGTAAAAGAGAAAACTTACAAATTTCCGCAAATTTTTGTTCTTTAGGAGAACAACTTCGCCTTTTATGGGAACAAGAGGAGCTAAAAGTTAATAAGCCATTAAAGAGTGAAGAGAGCTTTTGTGAAAAATTATTTTCTGAAACTAATATACGATATGTTGGCGGTGACAAAGAACTACAGGTACTACAATCGCCACAAACTATCCCTTCCCGAACATCTACACTAGACTTTGGCGAACCAAGAAACAACATGGCATTTTATACCTTCAGCCTCATCACATTTTGGCGGACTCTGGGTAGCAGGTGTAATGTCAACCAAGCGTCGTATTATGACGTCGTGTTATGAAAGATCATCTTCAAACCTACGAGGAGCTCAGTACTTTATTGAGTCAAATGGAAAGCTGTGTTAACTCACGTCCCTTGTGTCCTTTGTCCACTGATCCGGCCGACTGCAATGTTTTAACACCAGCACACTTCTTAATAAGTGAGCCAACTAACTGTATACCCGATCACGATCTCCTCAATGTTTCTATTGACCGACTTTCGCGCTGAAAAGCAATAGAAAAATTAAAACAGCATTTTTGGAGTCAATGGCATAAGGAATTTATAAGTCATCTTCAAGCACGACCAAAATGGAATAAAATTCATGAAAACATAAAAGTTGGCGACATAGTAATTTTAATTCACGTTAAAAGCGTTCCTTGGCAATGGCCATCAGCAAGAGTAGAAAAACTCCACACAGGTTGCAATAGCAAGTATATTAATCGCCAAATCTTCTACCATCCAAAGAGTTACCAACATTACAAGGAGTTAAGACTGACGTTCTTGGCTGTGAAGAATGTTTGGGAATTTTTCCCAAACCTATTACTATGAAAAGTATTGACCGCAAACCCTACAAGAGTTCTAAGCCTATAAAATTTAATTTACTTATTCCTTTTTACATTGTCATTTTGTGACGACAAAAAGCGGAGACCTTGTTTTTGCCCACACCATATCACTGGATGATATTTTTGATTTGATGCATTGTTCATTTTCTTTTATATTCTTTTTTTTTTCTCTATATGAATTATTGCTAATAAAATTATTGTAAATATTTTAGTTTAAGTTTATAACAGGCCCCAATGTGCCTAAAATACTTAAATTAATTTTTGTTAAGCTCCTTATGATCTATTTTTAGAAATAGTATTATTCTTTATAACGGTTGTCGTACGACTTACATTTGACTTACAAGACCTCTCTGCTGAATTCAATCAGTGCTTGCTCTCACATTGGTAAGTTGTAGAGTAGGACACAATATGTTTGATGTTCGATCATGTTTGATCTGTTATTCGTTACTTTTGTGTATAAAGCCGAAAGTCCATACCATGCGTTTTGCATAACATGCGTATACCGAAAAAGTAGAATCAGTGTATTTGATTGTGACAAGTTACAGAAGAAAAAGCATAATATGCATAGACGCATACAAAGTAGGATTACTTTCTACTTTTCTATGCGAATAATGCAGTGTTGGAAAATGTCAGCAGTTTTTTAAACTTGGCATGCCAAATTATATACTATTGTGAATGGTTTCTATAAATATGTTTAAATAGTGCATTACTATTTTCGCATTTTTCTTTATTTGCATTATAAAAATATTAATAAAAACATATTTCATAATAAAGTTTATTACTAATTTAAGAGGAAAATACATTAAAATACATATTTTAACAAATTTCTTTCATGAACAAAATATGTATATGATGATTGTTTATACATATGTATGTATATATGATTGTTTTTATATACTGAGTGTCATCTATTTTGAATTTACTAATTTGTAAACAAGAAAAATGGCGGATAAATTAACTGAAAACACTCGTCTTGTGTTCTTTTGAAGATTTTCGTAGGCCTTAACAGCACAATACAATGTAATTTTTGTGTAAAACTATTAATAATAAAAACAACTAATAACAATTTTTAATTTTTCCTTCCAAGAAATTAAAAAATTTTGGCAACTTTCAGCAGGAAAAATTTTTTATGAGCAGTACATCTTATTTTGATCTTATAATATTTAGATTCTTAATTACCTCCTGCTCAAGAAACTATACTCATTGCGACCGAAATTTACCCACATTTCGATTAATATTTAAATATTTAAGAATCTTTAAACTTTTCATAGAAGAAATTAAAAAGTATTCCAAATTTTCCCCTTTTTAACACAAAATAAATGTTTGTTTACATTTAATGTTTTTACTTTATCTGCCAATTTTCACTTTGTTGCTTCCAACACATTTGCCTCGCAAAACTTATAACATTTTTTTTCTCCCTCTAAATTGGCCTGTCCTTTTATTCTATGTAAACTGATAAATTTGTAATTAATGCCATAAATTCTTTAAAAATTACAGTTTGATTTTCTATATTTTCCAAAAATGTTCTTGTTCGCTTGTTTGTTGTTTACCACAACAGCTGATCAAAACAAAAAACCAGTCGCATAAACGCATTGTGTGTAATTTGCAATAAAATCGGCATAGAAAGCAAGATTCGCAAGGCGCATGAAAAGGATGGTATGGACTTTCGGCTTAAAAGCGAGCATGACTTCAGCAGTCGGGGCAGTTGGTGATGAGTTGCTGGTAAAGCAGGTCGATCTTATGACATCGGCTGATGCTAAAAAAATATCAAATCACAAGTGGTGTGCTTGTCCCCACTAGTGAGAGATTTACAGCCAGCAAAACATCGGCAATTGTAACTGGACGGACACCGGAGACCTCAGAACCACAATCATTCTGTGCGTAGGCCATTTGATTGTCGTTCTGACATCCTCCCCCGGATAATTTGACTGACTGGACGAACAAAGGGAGATCTTGGTGCCACAATCATCCTGTCCGTAGGCCGTTTGATTGTTGCTCTGACATCCTCCTTTGGTTGACTTGGCAAGGACCAGTAGAAACCACAGTCATCCAGGGCGCATGCCGTTTGACTGTTGTTCTTCCCTTCATGCAGTTTAGTTCGTAAGTTATGTTACTTATTGATAATAAATAGCATAGAATTTACAAAGAAGTATTTTTTTATGTAACCACTGGACGCCGATGAACTACCTCAGCACCCAAGCGGAAACGTGTCGTTATAATTTGTTTACTAAAAATGTTTAAAATACATACATACTTACTTACTTACTTAATAGGTCATTGAAACCCTTTACTCACGATTACGACCTAGCTTCTCACATCACTTATTTTTTTGTGCCTGTTAATTTTATACATTAGCGGCGGGACGTACAGTTTAAAGCCGACTCCGAACGATAGATTTTTGAGAAACTTTTTAAATACAATTTTATTAACTCCCAGACTTTTAGCCCGAAATTTGTTGAGATGAAGTCTCAGAAGAAATATTTTTCTTTAATTTTATTTTGTTCAGATATCCGACTTGGTGGCCATACGTCTAGTAAGCAGAGAAAAAATTACTGTTAATTTGGCACGTTGATGCGTGACAACGCTAAGCACAGTTCTCAACTTGTGGAAAACAGCTTATAGGAATAAAACGTAAATGTTTTAAAGTCGGCATCGCAATCCCTAGGACTATGCTTTGATTATAATAAAAATAGCTGAAATGAATATTTAATATTCAGTGTTATTATGGGAACTTTAGAACGTACTCAAAATGAGAATCAATCACATTAAGGTAGTGATTTGGCGCCAATTGTTGACGGTTGCACATACGGAAAAATTTGTTGTCTACGTAATGTGAGGTATAAAAGTTTCCCGTTTCAATAGAATATTGACATATAATATTTTTTCAATAACAATGCTCTCTCTTTGATTCTTCTCCGGTTTCCATGATACGGGTTTCCCCAAATACGATACGCACGTAGCATGTACTTGAACCTAAAACTGCCAATTCGATTTTGGTGGACCACGAAATTTATAACGACCATAAAATTCAATTCGTTACTAATCTGCAGCGAAAAATTATTGGGAATTTCAATAATTTCAGCCACTTTTTGGAAAAGGCGTGTAAATTTATCATTATTTCTGAGTAGCACGTTATCAAAGCAAATGATTCTGTTATCTCATACGTACATAGTTGACCGAAATTTTATCCTACTGTAATATCTATGAAGTAAAGCATAAGACGAACATTTTTTAATGTTTGTTTGTTACGTGAGATAAATATGAGAAGAACAGTAGGAAAGTCTCTACAATATTTAAAGAAACAGCTACTAACAATCTGCCTAAAAATTGGTAATATTTTCTCTTCCCAAGCTACTAAAGGCGTACGGTTCTCTATCCAAGTAGTACCATCTAAATAATCATAAACATCCTATTGTCATATTTGTTGCTGCCAATACTTTCGTCAGTTCACAAGACGAGCTTTTGTTTTCATCTTCTTTAGAGTCGTCAGCAGCAGGAATATTACGTACATACATATATAATCGGTCATTACATCCTTCATTGTAAATTTGAAATGTCTGACCTGAAGTTTGAACCTTCGTCTGACATCTAATAATTTAACACGCTTCATACTAGACTACGACTACTTCAATCAACCTCTAGAATATGTCCAGAACAGAAAATTCAATCTCTTCATTTTCGTCTCACACTTAACTTTCAAACCCTTCTCAAATAAATATTGTATTATTTACAAAATTATTCACAAAATCTTAGAAAACTTAAAAAAATTACGTACACAACACCAAAGAATCCGTATGAAAGTCGTATGTATCAAAAATGATACATACGCCAGAATTACGAAATTTATGAATTTTTTAAATACAGTTTAAAATTTTCTTTTTTTTATTTGATTTAAAATAATGCGATAACAGTACTAAAGAATTAAAAAAAATATCATGCATCTAACTTTTTCTGAATTAAAGTTATAGTATCTTAAAAATTGAAATGTATCATTTTTGATACAAAGCTCGATCTACAGTTAATGACAATTAAGTTGTTAAAACTCGATATAGTTTTAGTGTCACCATAGATAAAGAATTAATTTATAGTACGGGTCTATATTATATACAACACCATACGTAGCCATCAAAATTAAAAAAGAACAAAAGGAATAAAATAAAATCCTATATTCATATTTTCACACCTAACAAATAAAAACTAAAAAAAAATAAAGTTTTAATAGTTTAGAGCTTAAGGGCAGAATGCTGCTTATAAAGAACAATAAACACATGATAAACAACAGAAACTACTTTAAATGTAGTGCCAAATTAACTTTATAAGTTGTCTTATCCACAAACAATAAAAAAGTAAAGAATAAAACAAAACAGAGAAGTAGATTTGTGGTTTAAAATATGTTATGAAAATTAAGCAGATGTTGTGAATTTTGTCCGCATTTTCCAAACGACCGAAGACAATTTAAATACAGTAAATTTAAGCATATGGTTTTCCAAAATAGCCATCCGAACTTTACATACATAGCATAACATAATTGGCCATTACAACCCTTCAGTCAGAAATACGACCTAGCTTCTCACACCAATTGTGTTGTGTGCGTTGATTTTATACATGAGTGGCGGGAGATAGAGTTTAAGGTCGTCTCCGAACGACAGATTTTAGTTGCTCTCACAGTTTTTTCCAGAAATCTGTTGAGAGGAAATCGGCGAAGAAATATTTTTTTATATTTCGTTTTGATGTCTGACCTGTGGCTTGAACCGTGACTTTACGTCTAATAAGCTCTTATGGGTTTCTATCGCATGGTTATTATTCCATTCCAGCATTTTCAAATCCATCTAGGCTTATTGATAATTACTGATTATTTTCTTGTTTATGAAATTGTAATAAAGCCACTCATATATAAAAAATTAACACACACAACATAAGATACGTGAGAAGCTAGGCCGTAAACATGATTGAAATGTTATACTGACAAATTGCGTAGTTTCATGTAAACTGAATATGTTGTTACGAAATGGAAACATCGTTTAAAGTTAACGTGATTAACAAAAGCTACACTACAAATAAAGGGTGTTTTTTATAGAGGTATAGAACTTTAAGTTGACATTACTTTCCCAGATGGCGACCGAATTAACAACTGTCAAGTGATTTATTCTCAGTTTGGTTTGGCAATTCATCATGAATAGACTCACGCCTGAACAACGCTTGCAAATAGTGCAATTTTATTTCGAAAATAATGGTTCTGTGCGGAAAACGTATCGCGCACTACGTCCATTTTATCGTCGACAAAATCGTTCATCAGAGCAGTTAATTCGATTAACCATGGAACGTTTTCGCACCACGTTTACTCTTATTGATAACTCGCATACCCAGAGACGCTGTACGGTGCGTACAGAAGAAGCTATTACTGCTGTAGAGCGTAGCATTGAGGAAGACCCGAATGAGTCCATCCGCCATCGAGCACAGGAATTGGATCTGTGTCCATCCACTTTATGGAAGATTTTGCGGAAGGATCTTGGTTTGCGTGCTTACAAAATCCAACTCGTGCAAGATTTGAAGCCAAACGATCATCAAGTAAGGCGTAGATTCGTCGCATGGGCCCAGAACGAGATTACCGGTGTTCCCGATTTTCATAAGCGAATATTGTTTAGCGATGAAGCGCACTTCTGGTTGAATGGCTACGTCAACAAACAAAACTGCCGTATTTGGAGTGAAGGTAATCCTCAAGTGTATGTGGAAACATCGTTACAAAACTGACTGTTTGGTGCGCTTTATGGGCTGGTGGAATCATTGGTCCGTACTTTTTCAAAAATGATGGTGGTCAGAACGTTACAGTCAACGGTGATCGGTATAGAGCCATGATTACTAACTTTTTCATTCCTGAATTGAATAACCATGATGTCCAGGAGATGTGGTTTCAACAAGACGGCGCAACATGTCACACAGCTCGTGCCACAATAGATTTATTGAAAGGCACGTTTGATGACCGCCTAATTTCACGTTTTGGACCTGTGAATTGGCCTCCAAGATCTTGTGATTTTTATGTAAAGTCATTGGTCTATGCGATAAAGCCACAAACGCTTGACCATTTGGAAGACAACATTCGCCGTATTATTGCCGCCGATATACGGCCACAAATGTTGGAAAAAGTCATTGAAAATTGGACGTCCAGATTGGACTACATCCGCGCCAGCCGTGGCGGTCATATGCCAGAAATCATAATTAATATGTTATGCCACAAGATTATCTTTCGGATAAATAAAATTCATGTCAATCGAATAATCCATCGTTGTTTTATTGCAACTTAAAGTTCTATACCTCTATAAAAAACACCCTTTATTTAAATAGTATAACAGTTAATCTCTTCATAAAATAATGCACTTTCAGACTGTCATCACTTATTCCATATTTTTTAATTAAAGTTTGCCACTATGAACGGTTAAACTTGAAAAACATAAATACATACATAATTGGTCATTACAATCCTTTAGTCAGGACTACGACCTAGCTTCTCACACCACTGATGTTGTGTGTGTTAATTTTACACACAGTTTAAAATCGATTCCGAACGACAGATTTTTGAGAAACTTTTCATGGCAATTTTTATTTACTTTCAGAATTTTTGCCAGAAATCTGCTAAGAGGAAGTCACAGAAGAAATATTTGTTCATATTTTCATGTTGATGTCTGACTTGGAATTTGAACCGAGGCTTCGCGTCCAATAAGCTAACTAGACTACGGCGACTTCTTGAAAAAATATGAAAAAAATCGCATTTGTCAAGTTTATCTCATCAGAACTCATAGTATGTTACGTCAAATAATATATGTATGTATATCGTTTTAAAGGCCCATCTCCCTCGTTTCTAATAAGCTTTAAATTTTGAACATCGGTTCAGAAATGTTTGCGCAATCAATAAATTTGTTCGTAAAGCCCAAAAAACAGTTTTAGTACTGGACAATAATAGTTAACAAAGAATTTTAGCGTATGCCTAATATTGTGTACATTTTTATTACGCATACGCACATATTTCGAATAATATACCGTGGACAGCAGCACTCAAGGTATCCCAACATATTTTACATATTTCTTGAATTTTAAGCCTTAACATATAAAAATAATCGATGTTTTTTATATTTATTTTATTTATTTATTTCTCTTATGTAATTAAACAAAAAACTAAAAAATACAAACCATAAGATAAACAAGGAAAGTTTCTGTTGACACCATAGTTTGGCACAGCAAAGGCTTAGGTTACCTCAAGAAGAAGTCAAAGTAGATTTAAAATTCAAGGGCGCAATATATTAAGTTTTTTTTGTGCGTAAAATCCAATAAAAACTGTTTTTATCAAATAAAATGAGTTTTGGGGGTTCAAGAAATACAAATAAAGTAAATATTTTTGAGTTTTAATCAACAAAACTCACAACTTGCATCATGTCATTCGCTGGGTGTACATATTTATTTTTTTCTTATTTTGTCGCATACTGTTATGAATAAAAAACTTTAAGCTTTGCTCAAATAAAAAGAAACACACAATTCCAAAGGTTTAAATCTTCTAATAAATCTATTCTTATTATTGATAGGCAATCTAAGTCGTTTTGATATTTCAGCCTGGTAATTAAAGTCAACTCTATTTACTCTCTGCAAATCAAACTTAAATAACATTAACAATGTCAACAATCGTTATTAAAACTATTTTAAAAAAATTTATTTTTTCCTTTTTTTATGGCACAATAAACTTTCTGTTCTATCACTCTTAAGTTACTTTGCCAATATCGGGAGGATAAAGAATAACAAACATTGAAAGAAAAAAAAACAATCAAGTGGCCTAAAAAGCATAAAAAAGAGTCTGTTGCAGCAAACAGAATCTCATATTTTGTACATAAAAATTCACTGACACTCCAACACAACCATTTAACAAGCCTGATACTAATCTTCTCACAACTGTTGTGTAAAATAACCTTCAATGTAACGACACATTTATACACAATGTACTGATGGCTTATACCACAGATGCCATACGTATTAAATGTAAGAATAGAAAGAAAAAAATTGCAATATACAGTTAAAGCATTACAAGGGTATGGCAAAGTGGTAACTGTCAGGACTTACATTCAGTCCGTTAGTGTATGTAACTGTGGGAGAAAGTGATTTTTAGTTTATGAGTGACATTTATGCCGATGCTTGTTTGCTATTATTATAACGATTATGATATTACAATTCAAACGTTTTTAACATTTTTTAACATAAAACAACAAAAGGGCTGGAAAGAAAACACGAACAAAAAGAAAAACAAACACAAACCTTGGAACGACACCCATATGTTGAATAATAAACTCTGAAATGTTAAAATTGTAAATTTTTTAAAAAAAAAAAAACATTTTTTGCGATGAAAATATTTTCTAGTGATGTGTTAAAGGAAATCAATTCAAAAACGATTTATAGCTTTATTTACAGAAAAAAATTTTATACATCTTGTGTCTACAGTAATGTGAAAAATAATAAAGACACCAATGTAACACTTGAAGATTTGATGAGAAAGTAATTAAAATCAGAAAATTACTGATAAGTAATTGTACTTATTCTGAGCTTATATATCACAAAAACTAAATTCATTGCTATTTTATTAAAGTTTAATTTTGTATCAAATAAATACATATTTCTGTGTGCTTAATTATTTTCCAGCGAAGGCGAGTTTATTTGATACGAAAAAGAGTAAAATGGTCTGCCTGTAGAAGTAGGCAGTTATGACCGAAAATCAAACTTTAGGTGTTGTTTTTTTGAAAAATTAAATTTTTATATCTGCAAATTTTTGAATAAAAATTCTTATAAAATATATATTCTGTAGCGATACCTCGATAGAATTTGTTATTACAGCTTAATATAAGATATTATTACGTTTTTACCTTTTTAAAAACGTTTAGAATATGAGTTCGTTGATTGCAAACAAAGTAATAACAAGTTTGTATTCAGTTACAATTAAACTCTTTATTGTTCACACTACTTTTGTGTGCCACCGTATACAACTTGTTACAACAATTAATTTGATTTGCTCGTTATTGTTCTTCTACTTACAGCCTTCTTATAAGCAACAACACTTGTTCGGTAGATCTTCACAATAGCGATCTTCAAACTGCTTATTTCGCACACAACGTGTCTACACACAAGTCTGACTGAATTATTACTGACTGCTTTTTGTTGCCTTTTCCTTATTATTAATGTTAAACGATGTTTTCATTTTCGTAACAATATTGTAGCCAAATTAACGAATATTCAAAAATGCAAATTTTTAATAGATTTTTCTCAGAGTTAAAATAATTGTAGATTTGCGTAGTGGCTACATTCCAAAAAAAAAAACATGGCGCAAATTGAAACCGCGCAAAGTGAATTATGATTTTCTATGGCAAACTATGTAAAGATTGAAGATAGGTTCCTGGGCTACTGAAATATTACTTTTTAAAAAGAAAATTCAACAAAGTAAACATTTAAGAAAGCAAAAATAATAATAAATTATATTAAGGTATAAACACATAGACGACAGACAACAGTTCGGCAGTTCGACAGAAAAGTCTGCCAAATGTTTTTCCTGTTGTATGCCGACTGCTTAAATTTTTTGAAAGAAGAGCGGAAAAAAACGACTGACACAATAACTTTCAAATATTTTCAATAATTTTCAAATTTGAATTTAAATATATTTTTCGGTGTTGTCACTATCAGGTTTTTTATACCCAAAAATAGACTTACTTATGAAAAAACCGCACACACAAAACATTTATCAAATGAATTCAGATACAAAATTCAATCTATAATCCTATTTTATTTATTATGAATACATGGATTACTTTTTATTTCTTAATTTAAGATTTGTTCTTTCTCTTCAATAATATAAAAATGTTTAGCTGTTTTTTTATTATGATTTTATGTTGTATTGGCATTACTAATTTGATTTTAGCTACTCACAAAAATAGAAAATAGTTTAAATTGGGCAGCAACTGCTTAGGTTGTTGTCTTGGATTTTTCTGTTCTACTTTCAATATAATCGTTTTCATATAAACGTGTGTATTCTAAACCTGGCAGCTTTCTATTACCTGTCGTCTGTCAGCTACGGGATAAACCCGTACCATTATACCATTACTTACAAAAAAATTAAATTCAATTAAAATAAAATAAAAAATTTACTTAATTTATAACATATTTATTGAAACTGAGCTCTAAAATTAGAAAAACAAGGTGAAAATAAAACTGTTAGAGAAGTCGTCGTAGTCCAGTGGGTAGGGTGTTGGCTTATTAGACGTAAAGCCAGGATTCGAGCCCCAGGTCAGACATCAAGACAAAATACAAAAAGTATTTCTTCGGCGACTTCCTCTCAGCAGATTTCTGGCAAAAACTCTGAGAGTAAATAAAATTGCCATGAAAAGTTTCTCAAAAATCTGTCGTTCGGAGTCGACTTTAAACTGTATGTCCCGCCACTCATGTATAAAAATAACGCACACAACAGAAGCTAGGTCGTAATCCTGACTTAACCTAAGCAGATATTTTATACCGGAATAGATACAGAATGGAATTTTACATGCCCCTTAATTTGTTTCTGTGCAAACTCAACCAAGCATACACGTACTCAACTGTCTGCAATTGATATTGAAATCCACTAAACGTTAACCTCAACTTGCCGGTAAAATCTTAAAGTATTCTTGCAACGCATTTTGTGTTACTACATACATATTATGATTTATAAATTTATTTTAACTTAAATTATTAGAAGAGCTATAAAGTTACAATGTGTTTGTGTTGTATTTAATTAATTACCTGATAAATGGCAGAGTGTGTGTTCGTTCATGTGAGTAATTCATATTTGATGGTAATTCTTAAAGATATGCTCAGCGTATACATATGTACATAATTATATGATTTATGACTAATGAGTGCATAATACGCATTACTAAATAGCGTTTCGATTACACTTACAACAAATTAAATGCTTCTCAAAATTCGTTTTAATTCTGGTAATTATGTATGAACATGATATTTAGCTATAGGAGAATTTTTTAATGAAATGTATATTTGAATGTATTTAATGTATATTTTTTAACGTTCAAACTTGTCTTGATTTATCTATCTTATGAAGTAAATCCATACACATACAGACATACATACATAATTAGTACAAGTTAACGTGGTCTAGTACGTCGTGTGTTGACCTATTAGGCGTGAGGCCACGGTTCAAACCCCAGGTCAGACATTTTTGACAAAACGTAATATGAAAAAATATTTCTTCTGTGACTTCTTCTCAGCAGATTTCTGGCAAAAACTTTTTTGACGTACTGACGTGGGTACTGCCACTCATGTTTAAAATTTACACACACAAAATAAGTGGTGTAAGAAGCTAGGTTGTAATCCTGACTGAAGGGTTTAATGACTAATTATATAAAATTGTATAAAATTTATTAAATAAAATATGCTGATATTTTGATGAGGGTACATATTATATCAACACAACAATAGACGCGAATAAAAATGAAACAAATTTCACAATGATTGTGGTTATTGTTGTGTTGTGTTAAAACTATCCACATACCGAGACAGTAGTTTGAGTGACTACATATGTTTTTTTAAGATGCACAAGAATATATTTAAAAAATACGGCACTGTTTGTTAGGGCAAGGTTTTTCCAATAAGAATGAAAGCAAAGAAAAACGAATCAAAAAATTAGAAAACCAAGAAAGTCAAGCTCTTTCTACACAAAATATTTTATAAAATATTTTTTGTCCTTGTTTTAAAATTTTTATTAAATTAATATTGAAATAGAATATCACAGAGTGCAAAAAAAGAAGAACATTCCAACAATTATAATATAATTTGCATTTGCATTTTTTAAGTTCTGCTTCTAGAGTGGTTAATATATTGTGGAGACTCCGGTGTTATTCAAAATTGTTTGACATCGTCTAAGCACATGGTAAACAAAATTTTTTCATACCAAATATATCATACCGTACAGCCTGAATTAAACCCTGAAACTTCTCACAATTTGTGGGACATATTCTTCTAATTGTTTTATTTACTCCATTATCGATCGGATTTGGATCTCAAAATAGTGCGAGAATGCTTATCCTTTATATCAGCAGTTAAAAAAATATACATACGTCAACAGAAACATACTTGTTCATACATTTTATATGGTATTTCCTTTGTTGTTAAGCTTATTTCTGTGTTGATTTGGTTTTACCTATTTGTTGGGTGGTGTTACGCACATACTAAAGACTTATGGAAAACGACCTCACATCCCTTATATCGAGCTGCGGGATATAAGCCGCTTTATACGTTTCCACAACGGAAACACACGTCAACAGCGTAAAAACCGGCATAGCTGCAGCATTAACGGAATTATTTTTGATGCCGAATCATAATCTACGCATCAATTACGTAGCAGGTACAAACGTGACAAATGATGAGCAGTTGTATCCCTTCCGTGGTGGTACTGGGTTTACCCAATACATATCATCGAAACCCGCCAAGTATGGAATTAAAGTATGGTGGGTATGTGACAACGTCTCATCCTATCCAACGAAGGGACAAATTTTTACTGGATTGGTGGCATCCGGCGAACGGAAAAAAACGTAGGCGAGAGGGTAGTGAAGGACTTGTGCGTAATCATTTTCGTGGAAGTAGACAGAATATAGTTTGTTATAATTTCTTTACAATTTTTAACTTAGCTGTTTATCAATATTAGGTATAGTGAACAGAAGACCATATTTCGCTTTATCTAAAGGACGGGAAGTAGAGTCAACTACATTTGGTTTCAGTAATAATATTACCTTGTGGTCTTACATCCCAAAAAATTTGTCGGTTATACTTCTTTCCACAATGCATTATTCATGCGAAATGTAAGGTCCAAAGAAAAATGTACTCAAATGTACAACAAGTATAAAGGTGGCGTCGATAATATGGACAAGCTTTTAGCAGAATATTTTACAAAGTGACGAACAAATAGATGGCCCTTGGCTTTCCTCTACAATATTCCAGACGTCGCAGCATACATAATTTACGTTGAGAATAATATGACCATAAGCTTATAGAGGATCACAATTAAATTGATCCGCCTGCATTAAAGACTTAAATGAAAAAAAGTTTAGTGTGCAGTCAGTTAGATTAATTCATTTAGATAAATAAATATAAAACAATTAAGCACAAAAAATATTAGGTGTTATAAGTAATAAATATTTGTACGTTAAACAAATTAGAAGAACAATATTTTCAATATTTAGTTGCTGCTTAGCTTTCTTGGGGAATGACATTTTATCCTTTGGGTCAGTCTCAGCAAGCTTTTTTACATATTGAGAGGTTAATTTGCTTCGCTCCTCCAAAAGAGGGCCATTTATCTCATTTATCATCATTTATTTCATTATTTGGATGGTGATCAAATCTTGAAATTTAGACTCTATACTGATAACTCGAGGACAATTGTTCAATCGCAATTCCTTAAGAGCTCCCGATATATGCTTAGGATCATTATCCTTTTACAAAACATTGTACAATGTGTGGTTTATGCTAAGTATTTTGGCTTTTTGTTTCAGGGTTTTGTTTGCAAAAGTATTTGAACACCCAATGCCATTAAGAGTCCTGCACTCTATTTGATAGCAGTACGCAAGTGCTCGGATTAATTTCCTGATCAGGTTTTCTCCAACCTTTTTGAGATAGTAATATTATTGTATTTGCTGTCATCTGTGAACGATACAATATTAAAACAATTTTCAGAACTTAACAAAGAGCGACCATTTTAACTGTGTTCTATTGTACATATATAATGCCCATTGGTCTTATAATTCTTACATTTTGTTTCTTACTTTGTTTTTTAGTTTTTTTTTAACCATCAGCATACAACACACTATAAGTAGGCATCCTTAAAAAATCAATTAGCTTGAGTTCACTTCCATTAATGACAAGAAAATATTGTTCACATTTTGGTTTGGTTTGTAGGAGCACAAGACATTGAAAATTTAATTACTGTGTGCCATATGTTGCCCATACAAATTAAGTTTGACAGAGCGAAGATGATAGTCAAGTCATTTTATTTCTGGCGTAGAAATGGTGCAGAAAGCAGTTAAATTATGTTGTTTTAAGCTAGAAAGGTCGTACTATGAACGTGACGTTATATGTACATATACATATATACGTACTGTGCACAGTGTAAGATTTTGATAATCTATCTGGACAAATGTCGTTCTTTTGAATTACAATTTGAGTAAATATTTTTATCCAATATGAAAGAGCACTTGTTATAAAATAAGAAAAGGCAAAAACTTTGCCTAATTTGTCAACAGTAACATTATAACGGTACTTTAAACCTGTATATTTTTGAGTGAATTAAAAACAACAAACACACTTACATGGAATTGCTTATTCTTAAAAGCTTGTAACTTTTTATTGGAATGGAATTTTTTTAACTATTTTTCGTTTTTTTTTCGATGCTCAACTTGGAAAAATCTTTTCGTTCTATTTCTATTACTCTTTTTGTTAACCTAAGAAAAAAATTTCTATAATCGATAAATTTTTTCTTCATAACGGTTCAACACCAAATTAGTTTTATACGAACGTCTGAAGTACCTACTTTAAGGCACGTATACAATTATCTGCCGAGATTTACCGCATAAAAAAACAAGTAGTGATTAACAATACCACGAACTTTTTGATATATGGCTTAAAACACCCGAAAATAAAAAGCTTAACCGTTCTAATTCTTATATTTATATTTTATATGTACATATGTACATCTGAAATATATTCTTATTTCAAAATTAATTAAAATAAAAAAAAATAAAAATTAAATTTAAAAAAAGAATAAATTGTTACTTCTACCTCTTTATAATTTATTTTAAACATTATCATGCGTACTCACTTGCTTGTTTACTTTTTGGTTATCAAACGCAATTGCAGTTGTATGAGAGGCGGGCGTGGCAGTGGTATTGGCATAGAAAAATTTGTACCAAAATTCATAAGTCTAGCATAATTTGTTTCCAAGATATTTAATTCTGTCTCCCTAGAATGGCTAAATCTTACACTGTGCTGTGTTTGTATAAAATAATTGTAATAAAATGATCTTATGACTTGTGTAATAAGATGTGTTTTTAATTAAATTAGATTGAAAGTGCAACATCAGAAAATTACAAAAGGTTCAAAGGACATACTGCCTGGGAATAAGTAACATATCACGTGAACAACGTCGATGAAAGAATTAAAATGGACACATATAGGTCCAACCAATTTTCTGAGGGCTGATGACTCAAGCTTTAGAGGGATTGCACTGATTGTTTCAAAAAAGCAAACAAATTTGTTTAGGAGTCTTAAAGATTAAAGATAGAATACCTAGCATAATTTTTACGATCAACTACATCACTTCGATACAGGATCAACAATGCTGGTCAAAGGCAACATTGGCACTTCTACTAATGAGGAATACACATAAGTAATGATATGTGTGCTTACAGAACACTCGCCTATAGAAATACATTTAAACCGCACAAGTTTAACAAATTAAAGTTATTGCTGAATATGTGAAGATGGCATCAAAATTGCGTAAAAAAATGATTATAAAAAGAATCTCTACCATTCTCTACCACAAAAAATCGGCATTGTCAACGTTCTCAGAAGTCAGCAGACTACAATTCACGTAGAACTCATAGGTCACAATTCCACGCTGTAGTACGAAAATTATCATGAAAATTATCGTTAAAGCAACCTGATAAATTTCAGGTTACTGGTTACTTAGCACTGCGACTATATGACCAATTGTATCTTCAATTTTATTGGTAATCCCTATAATGTCTCCTTCAAGCCTATTTTTCTGACAAAAATGACAAGTCCCTAGGATGTAATAAAATGTGCGTGTTTCACTATATGATACTGAACTGATAACAATGACTTTAAAAACTGCAAAAACTTACATAAATCGTGTGCTAATAATCATCAATCCATATTTCCTTCGGTAATTTCCTATTAGCAGTCTTCTCACAAAAAAAAAGAGTAAATAAAATTGCTATGAAAAGTTTCTCAAAAATCTGTCGTATTGAGTCCATGTTAAGCTATAAGTCCTGTCTCTCATGAATAAAATTAACACACACATCATGGGAAGCTAGTTCGCAACTATGACTTAAGGGTTTGTAATGACCAATTGAGTAATATTAATGACATTATTAGGACGTTTTTTTCTCATTATTTATTTATTGAATTTTTAATTTCATATCTAACCTAAGAATATATTTCCTAGTCTTAACTTTAATAAAACAGTACCAGGAACAAATTTAGCTTTCATAGTTTTTTGTACAACTTTTATGGCATTGAGGACTGTAGCACCCGTTTTGAAATGCATATGACCACAATAGTGGTTAATAATGCGAGTCAACAATATTGGATGGAGTAAGAACAATATTCAAGCAAATTTTGCAAATTCTTCAAGTAATGAAAGAAGCCGACAAGTGTTTTCATTTCTAAAGATTATATAAGAAAATCTGCACTTTTCTCTTCTTTTCTTTTTCTCTTAGACTACTTTTATCAGACATGAAACAAATTTATAAATATTTAATTTAATATTTAATTAATAAAATCGCATTGAAAAATGTATAATATTCATGGTATTAATATTAAAGTAATTCGTATTGTTATTTTAGTTTTAATAATAACATGTTTATTAATATTATTACAAAAATGGAAACGGTGTACCATCATTTAACATTAAGAACGATAAACAAAAGCTACACCAACAAATACAACGAACTTGTTGCAAGTAAACCAACAACATCGGTAACAACAACAACAACCCAACAACAAACGACGTAAGCAAACTGCACAAACAACAATGTAGTAGCGATAGAGCATAGTAGCGATAGAGAACATTCATCAGACTGATTACGTGCGCATATAAAAAGGCAAGACAAAGCAGGCAACTAGCAGTAAGAATTCAGTGAGTTTTGTTTGAAAACGCATTGCGTGTAAGAAATTAGTCGTGTTTTGAAGATCGCCGTCGAAAAGATCTGCGTTGTAAGCAAGCAATTATTGTTGTATTTGTCTTTATTCAGATTTAAAAAATTCAAAATGGCCGATCCAATATGGCGGTCGAGGTTTATAAAAATAATTTTAATTAATCAGATTTACTTGACCGCCATATTGGATCCGTCATTTTGAATTTTTTAAATCTAAATGACGATCTGTAATCAGCGACCCCAAAAACCCCTGAATAACAATTTTCAAGTAAATCTGATTAATTTTTAAGGACCTCCGTAATGTGTTTCTTTTTCTCTTTCACCCCTTGACATAAACCCACCCATACTTTTAGCAATTTGGCTTTGGACTCATTTTAAAGAGCAAAGATCAATTGTCAATATCTGACAATAGCGATGGTTCTAACACGTCAGTGTTTAGCTCTACAATTTTACAAAAACGGCCAAAAACGCTATTTTTAGGGGTTTCTCCAAAAATCTCACGTGATGGAAAGTTTTTAAACCCATATTGGAATTCAGCGCGCAAAATGCCTTCGGAAACACATTCATCTTATTTGCACAAAAAAGTTCAAATTTGCAGGGCTGTGTGATTAAAAAATAATTTTAGCGTATGCGTAATATTAATAATAATACGCACGTATTTCGACTAATATACCGTGGACAGCAGAAGTCTAGCTTTCCCAATATATTTTACCCATTTCTTGAATTTTAAGCCATAACAAGTAAAAAATAATCGATATTTTTTATATTTATTTTATATATTTATTTCTCTTATATAATTAAACAAAAAAATGTTAATGCCTTTTTATAAACCATAAGATAAATAAGGAAAGTTTCTGTTGACATCATATTTTAGTACAGCAAAAGTGTAGGTTACCTCAAGAAGAACTCAAAGTAAATTTAAAATTCAAAGACCCAATATATTGAATTGTTGTATCCAGTATGTAGTAGGATATCCCTTAAGTTCAAACACTCCATTCAACACATTTGACATTGAGTGCACCAGTTTTGTTCAGTGTTTTCTATTGACATTTGCAGCCACACATTCATGAGCAAGTTTTACCTTCTGTTGAAGGTTTAGCGCCTAGTAACCGTTCGTTCAAATGATTTCCAAAATATTCTCTCGTCATACCGGAACTTTGTGCAAGAGTATTGAGCATGAGGATCCCCTAATGCTCTTTGGTAGGCAAATCACATCTTCACGTTAACAGCAATACGATTGAGTTTGATGTCTTGTCGAGGCATACATATACCATACCGGAAGCAACATGCAGAAGATGGTTTCGATGTTTCAGAAATAACGATTTTAAAATAAGAAATAGAAAACGTGGAAAACCAACTAACAAGGTTGTAGCCGCAAACAAAAGACTGAAATGTTTTATGTTGCACAATAAACAATTTCTGACCTGATTTCTGAAGCTATGTGAAAGACCCAAAAGTCTGAAAAATGGTTGCCACATAAATTAAATAACAGAGAGATGGAAAATCAAAGAACTACTTACTAATCACCGTTGCATCTAATTCTGTGAATAAAAAATGGATTTATTTTCTGAATCCTGAAAGGAAAAATCAAGGTTTAATCCAGGAAAACTACCAGCTTCGGTTGCAAAACCAGATCGAATCGCAGGATGACAATGCAGTGTGTCTGGTGGGACTAGAAAAGTATCGTGTACAGCAAGATGCTAAAACCTGGTGAAACCGTAATACAGTTCGAACTATGCAACAAAAAACGATCAGAATGGGCCACAAGATAATTTTGTAACATGACAATGCACCAGCATACAAAGCAAAGTCGGTTAAAGATACAATCAAATCATTAGGCTGGGAGGTTTTACTCTATTCGTCGTATTCAAAAAATTTGGCTTCTTCTGAATACTATTGTTTTTCATTGATTGGATACGCATTGGCTGAGTAGCACTTCAATTACTACGAGAAAGTCGATAATTGATGTTTTTCAAAAGTATCACAGCTTTATTGGATGATGTTTTGTTTTCACAAAAAAAAAAAAAAAAAAAAAAAACGCTCATTGCATACCGCTACAACTTCTTTTCTTTTGTCCTTTTTCACAATGCTAGTTATCTGTGTAATAATAAAATTATAAAATGGTGCGAAAAAATTTCAAATTTTTGTTGATTGTCGCACTTTCTTCGGAGCTCCTTTGCATTGGTAAGATTATTACTTGATTTTGTTGTTGTGACCACCCGCTCATAATTAGTCACTTGTTATGACCGTTTAGGCAAAATTGGTAATTATTTTTACATTAAAACACGAAATAACAAAAACAAGCAAAATTGTAACAAAACCAAGCAGAAAACCGCTCTTGATTTGCATACATTTTTGAAATTATTTGGTAAAAGTTTTAATAGTTTTTCCTTGTTATCCTGCTTAGCCGTAGAGTTTTAAAATGTTTTTTTTTTTAATATCCTTTCTGCCTTATAATAAATTCAACAGGAGGTAAAACAAAGAGAAATCAAATAAAAGCAAACAGTTAAGACTTGTTTTTAATACGTGTTTATTTGGGTTATCACAGCATAAAATATAATAAAGGCGCTAAGATAAGAGATAAATGGCGCTATTAACAACGCGTTGTATTATGGTCTGAATTAACCAATCTTATGTTAAACAGTTCATTGCTTTTATATAGTATTTATAAGAAAATAAATCTATTTTATTTCGGTGGTAACAATTCTTAATGAAATCTTTAAGTCAGATTTCAAATCAACAAGTTTTAGAATTAAGTTTCTGTTAGTAATTTGGCGGAAATAATTAAAAAATCAGAGATTAGAAACCTTTGTTTAACATAACAACGAAGGTAGCATTTAAAGGGAATCACTCTTAGAGCATTAATAACCATCGTAAAGTAAAAATGTTTCAAAAACAGAAAATTTTTCTAAACAAACCAAAATCAGAAACATTGCAATGAAAACAGAACGTTAAGAATACGTTTTTAAATTGGTAATGGTACTAACCGAAGTCGACGTTGTCTAATAGGTAGTGTGTTGGCTTATTCGATGTAAGGCCACGGCTCCAACCCCAGGTGAGATATCTTCTACAAAATGAAATACGAAAAAGTGGTAAGTGAGAAGCTATGTGTTAATCCTGACTGAAGGGTTGTAATGACCAATATATATGTACGTATAAATGTACTAACTTAAATACTATTTAACGTCAGTTGTTTATCCCAGTCGCTTGCCTATATAGGGTAAAAATGATAGCCAGTTGGAGTTATTAAGCAAGAATATCATGTATAATGTCTAAAAATCTTACTATCTCACAATTTCCATAATAATTACGAGTTTAGTAATCACCATTATTTAGTCTGCAAATATAGACATGCTCTCATGTTCTTAGGCCACTTGGTTGTGGACCACAACTGGTATCAGCACATTTTATAATATTCCAGGATTAACAGCGCACCTTCTTATAATTCAACAGGAGGATATCTATGTTATTGAAATGTGAGCGCAGTAGCCTAGTCAGTCGATCAACGCCATTTCCTTCAATATCCTAGAATTAATTTAAGAGTTACGTTTCGTAGAATGATACAAAATTTCGCCGAGAAATCCCTGGCATTCGTGAACGACGATGACGTAAACTACCTCGCTGTCCGGATAATTTAGCTGTGCAGTTTCCTCCATTTCAAATAAATTTCTAACATATGTATTCTACGGCCTACACATATATTTTACGGTCTGCTATGATGCTCAGTAATTGAAACACATTTCCGAGAACCACCGTTTTATTGGCCAAGAAGTCTGCAGTACATACTTCGAAGTAAAGTTTCCTATTTGCAAAATTATGAGTTATCTGTACTCAACTTGAATGTGTATATAACTTCCTGTAACCGTAACGTGTCCATAATCCAGTTTAGGATAGGAGGGTTAATATAAGATGAGAGGGGAACCAATAGCGTATGGTAAATAAGGTTTAAGTTGATGTGGAACTAAGTTAACTGGCCTACAATAACAGTGATATTCATACAACGTTCGCTAAACGTGAATACCTTTACAAATGCTATGCTCCACCATGGACCAACAGAGCTAGTAAGTGTTACAGGGTTCAGGCCCTTCACAGAATTTGGAGTTCTTCTTTCTTTTACATATGAAACCCTACTATAATCATAATCACTAAGTTGCCCAAAGGCAGGTACTTGAGCCTAAGAATTCTTTGTGTCCATGATCAGCGCATCCTGTACAACTAAAATTGCAGCATGATGGAAAATATGGAATTTTATGGTAAGTGGAAGAATAAATGCTTTTCAATCTCTGTACAATTCCTTTTGCTTTTTGTTGTGATTTTAATTATTTTAGGCTTTTTATGTTTTTATGTAAATTTTATAAAAGTTAGCATTTTAAAGCATATTTAAGTTGTATTTAATGTGTCTTTACATTTCTTCCAAAATGAAAACAGAAGACATGAACGTAGTCCAGTCATAACTGCGGTAACCGAAAAAATGGAGGAAGGGTACTAAAGTTCATTAGCCCAAGCAAATTTCTTCGAAAATGTTAGTATTCCAACTAAAACAGACTGATTAAAGAACTTCTTTAAGAATCGTTCTCTATTTAAAACGTATCCCCTTTATTTCCTACATCTTTTTTAAATATTTTATACAATATTTTATTACTTTTCTTTGTAAAAAGATGTAAAATGTAAACGGTCGACACATTTCTTAGCGAGAAAAGACTTGATAAAAATAGGAATTAGCACAGCAAGTAACCGTATTTTTTTTTTTTTTTTTGTTTGCGGTTGGCTTTTGGTCATTAGCTACTGCAGTCTTCAGGTAATTTATGTATGCGCATCGCTTGTTTCTTAATGCTTAAAGTCGATTCTTAACACAACAGAATAGAAAATGGAAAAAATAGATGAGAAAGTTGAGCGATGCAGTGAGCTCTGCGTTACTTGCCTTAGTCTCAATAGCGACAATTATTTAAACATGGGTTTTTTAAATTTTTTAGATGCTATTCGAAATACTAATATATTGTCCATAGATTTTGTGTAATTTTTGTAACATAATTAATTTTATAAGTATAAAAGCTGTACCCAGCGCGTGTTGCTGCGCCCTCAACTTAAATAAATTTGAAGGAAAGACATTACACAAATATCAAATTAATTTTGAATCATTTTATTCATTTTGTTTCCCGTTGTCCAGATGATTCAGACGAACAGGCTTGATTAGTACGCATTACATCAGTTTCTTATCTCACTTCTCGTTGTTCAAGTGATTCATGGCAACGAAGATTTTCCAGTCTCAATGCTAGTTGACCGTCTGATTCTGAGGCTCGTAATGGTCTTTTCTTCCGTGTTCGAGGTGTAGGTCGACCAATTGCTTGCCGCTTTGGAGGCATGATTGCACGGGAACGACGTGAAAAATGTGTTAAATTTATTAGAATCTCACAATGAACCCAATCCAATTGAACCCAACAGCAGTTTTAAAAATTTTCCAAAATTAAAATGTTTCAAATTTTACGGGAATGAGTTATACTAAATGTTATTAAAATCATAAATCATAAATGCTAAAATGTCTGGCATTTGCCCGATCAACACATGATCAAAGGCATAGTTTACGATTCAATTCATTTTTAATAATTCTTAGTGGTCCCATCCATCGGAAATTAATTGCACCAGCTTAGAAACCTCCGTCGACTTATGCGCAACAACTTTGGTGAAGATCATAACATGATCAAATGCATAGTTTACGATTCTATTAATTACATACAAACAAACATTCATTTTTATATATGTATATAGATAAACAAATCATTAATTAAATTAATATAGCACTAGTTATTGAATTTCACTGAGGGCAATAATTTAAAAATTTTCTTATTATTAGCATACCCACCTCTACAAATTTTTTGCAGTAACAAACAAAATCAATATTTTTCAAAATTTATTTAGAGGCAGCTAAATATTCTGCAGGGTATATTAAGCGACGTATTATACTACAATAAAAGAATTTAAGAATAAATAACACTTTAAATTATAAAAGCATAAATTTCTTTGGACACGTAATTAACACTCCCAAAATCATAATTTGGTTTTAATTATTTTTAATATTTTGTGAAGGCACTGCTTCACATTAATAACCAGTTATAAACTTCCAGGAAGACTTTGAAGATCTCTGACATATTATAATGCCGCTCGAATCACTTCCCATAGTTCTTTTTTAGTTCAACTTGTTTTCATGAGCGAATGGAATCAAAAGAATCTATAAAATATGTTTCGTTAGATGTTGATCCATCGAGGAACCATTCCTTATGATCGGACCCACACTACGCAATATGGAAGCTGATCTTTATATTATACAACGATAATCGAAACGTATACAATCACATTGAATTCGTGCGGCTGACAGACAAATAAGCGCAACATTTTGTTAAACTTCTACGTTTTTCGGTCAACTATTCATATCAAACGAATTGTTATTATTATTTTTTTATAATATTAATTTTGGATATAAGTTAATTGAAGAAAAACCGATCAAAAATTTTTAGCAAACCTCCAAGGACTGCCAGTGAGAGATTATGAAAGCTACGAAGTGTTAAGACAATTTTGGATATATTTGTATCCCTTCAAGTTTAGAACATCTGGAATTGCCTGTCATCTGGAAGGCAATAAGTTGATTATCCGCTTGAACTAACAAGTTGGGAATCCTGGAATGCGCGGTTGTAGGCCGTATCAACGTACTACACGTAAATCTGTTAATATATAAATATTGAGTTATGAAATGAGGATTATATGTATATATATATGATTAAATTTTTAGAATAGAAACGCTTCCTGACTGTCACATCCAGCTGCCATCACGCCGTAAATGTTTAAGATACATACACATAACATAATTGGTCATTACAGCCCTTCAATCAGGATTACGACCTAGTTTCTCACACCACTTATGTTTTGTGTATTAATTTTATACATGAGTGGTGGTCGACTACGAAAGTTTTCATGGCAATTTTATTTACTCTCAGAGTTTTTGCTAGAAATCTGCTGAGAGGAAGTCGCCTAAGAAATATTTTTTGTATTTTGTTTTGATATCTGGCCTGGGGCTCGACATGCTTAAGATACAAAGCGGAAATTAAGTATGACAATGCTTCGTAACAAATCATAGTTAGAACAATATGAGAATGCTATGCTGAGTCACTTTTGATAAATTTACCCACCAGATAGATCATACAGCCAAGAATGGTCAATACATCGCAACAAAAAAATTATTGATGCACGTCTTCAAGTTAATACTTCTACGTAGGTTTTAGACGCATATATTGGAGCACAAAATAGACAAAATATACTACAGGCTGCATAAGGAACATCGACGTTAATGATGTGGCATCAGCATCTTGAATACTTTAACAGGAATCCTTGTATCGATGGAAGAGTTAAAACATGGATAGAATGAAAGCAACGAGTAGGTATCAGAAAGCTCCTGGTATATTAGATTGGCTTTCACATTCTAAAAATGAAGACAGGTATAAAGTCTTGAATTACGACTTGTACGTCTTCAGCACTTTGTAAGTGATAGTTACAGTTATCCTTTGGTCTTTTATGTAACAATAATCTAATACACTTATCTCTCATTCGTTAGCATTTTTGTTGTATTAATATTGCGGCTTCTATTTACGCACATTAACGTAACATAATTGGTCATTACAACCCTTCATTCAGGATTACGTACTAACTTCTCACACCACTTAGATTGTGTGGGTTAATTATATTCATGAGTGGCGGGACCTACAATTTCAAGTCAAGTCAAGTTCGAACCGTGGCCTCACGACTAATAAATCAACACTCTACCTATTAGACTATGACGACTACGGCCAATTTTATTTGCATTGACTTAAAAAAACTTGACAGAAATTCATTATTTTACTAAAAAATAACTTTTTTGCGTGTTACTATCATCATTTCGTTCTGTGGTGTATTTCTTGAAACACATACCAATGGACTTTTGCTTTGGTTAACACACTTGTAATTGGTAGTTCTTGTACTAATTAAATAAATAATTCGTTTCATACTTTAACAATTTTTATTAAATTCCTTTTGAATATTTTTTTTTGAGTTGAAATACCTAAGGCAAGAAGTTAGCACACACTCTGCTAATGTCGATTTTATACCTTGTATAATAGAATGTTTTAGCAATTAAATCCATTAACTGATTTATAATAAAAACTTCTTTAATTATATCCGCCATAACGACTTAGGTAACACTTCCGAATCCTTTGTGTAATAAAACGATTTTAAAGTATACCACGACATGTTCTGAAATACCTGGAAATACTATACGCTAAATTGAATTTACACGTCGTACACATGTCAATCACTCTGACGTGAAATTCCTTTTCTGCATCAGTAACGATGACTTGATGTAAAGGTTAAGTGGTTTGTTTTTATTCAATTTACATTTTCATCAACACATCCATGGATTCACCGCACTCGTAAATTTAAATTAACCACTAACGTCAGTCACACGTTCAATTACTACAAAGGCTCATGTATGTAACTATACATGTATCACCTCTATTTAAAGTTGCTCATTTGCAAGATGAAAATGCTTGAAGTACATCAGAATAATATTTGAAACTCCAATTGAAATTCAGTGTGTCATATCGAAAATTCCGCAACCAACATCGTATATAACTTGGCAGTACGCAATATGCTTTAACTGCACTATATTTCTTTGGAATTTGAAATCTAACAGTTGGTAACGGTATTCGCTGAAAGGAATCGGGAACAGTTGGCAACTTATTTTCATCCAAAAATAAACTTAAGCGATGAGGTGCATTTCTGGATATGTGTGAACAAACATGAGAACCAACAACGCCCAATGCATCCTGTAAAACTATATATTTTGTTGAGCACTTATGATTATAAACTTTCCTTGGCATGAATTATATGAAATATGATTTCTACAGGACAGTGCTATGTACTGCACAGCTAGTGTCACATTCTCCACCAGAAATTTAAGGACATGGCTTATGTGGACGAAAGTTAAGTTCAGTTTTCGAGCGATTAGAGCCCGTTAGAATTTTTCTTGGATGTATGCGAATAAGTGACCTTTATAGGGTCAAATTTTAAGTGTTTCCTATCTTTAAATGTATATAAAACAGAGTATTTGTGAGATCTCACCGAAATATTTTATTTGTTCGGATAACTAAATATTCCACACTCTGTGGAATATAATAGTGTTACGTTTTTATTTTTTTTAAAACATTTAAAATATGAGTTCGTTGGTTGCAAACGAAATAAAAATAAATTGCTGTTTAAGTTCTGTATACAACTTGACGTATAAAACAATAATTGCTTGTTCGCTATTCTTCTTTGCTTACAACACAGATCTTTTCCACGGCGATCTTCAAACAATTACTGTTTCCTTCACACGCAACGCGTCTTCACACAAGACTGACTGAATTCTTGCTACTCGTTGCCTGCTTTGTCTTGCCTTTTTATATGCCCACGTAAACAGTCTGATGAAGGTTTTTGAAGTCGAACGGTCGTGGTTTCGCCTTATCTAGAACTCTATCATGACTTCATTGCTGCTTCTGTATTTTGTTCACGTTGCTTGTTGTTGCGTTCTCGCTTACTTGTCTACCCTTTTCTTTCATACTGATGTTGTTGTAGTCGCCGTAGTCTAGTAGGTCGAGTGTTGGCTTATTAGACGTAAAGCAAGGGTTCGATCCCCACCCAAGACATCAAAATAAAATACAAAAAGTATTTCTTCGGCGATTTTCTGTCAGCAGATTTCTGGCAAAAACTCTGAAAGTAAATAAAATTACCATGAAAAGTTTCTCAAAAATCTATCGTTCGGAGTCGACGTTAAACTGTAGGTCCCACCACTCATGTATAAAATTAACACACACAACGTAAGTGGTGTGAGAAACTATGTCGTAATATTGACTGAAGGGTTGTAATGACCAATTATGTAATTGATGATTTGGAATATTTACTTGCATAAATCGCCATAAACGCCTTTATTGAGCTCAAATTTTAAATAAAGTTTCAATTAATAATTGCGCAATAAATATGCAAATTGTTATAATATTGAGTAAAACTTAAAATGCAGCACTGTCATAAGTATATATTGAATCAATAAAAGTACATATCTGAACATAGTATTAGGCCAATATATTTTTCAAACATTTTTGACGTGTTGGGTACAGGACTTTTACTATTTTATAACTATACTTTTGTATAATCTTGTCCAGTTTTGGATATCATAATAACTAAAGAATCTTTACAAATTTCAGGGTAGAATTTGAGGCGTAAAATAGAGTTAAAAATAAAAAGACATGCAAAAGATGCTTTCGACGGTTCAGAGATAACTATTTTGATGTGAGAAATGAAGAACGTGGCTGACAACCAAAAAAGTTAGAAGGCACCGTATTGATTACAATATTAGATGAAGGTGAAACTTTACGTCAAAAACAAATGGCTGAAATGTTAAATGTTGACATTTTATTTCTGACTATTTTAAAGCCATGGAAAAACTCAAAAGTCTGGGGGCTACGTGAATTAAATGATATACGGATGAAAAACCGAAAAACCGCTTACAAAATGTTTCTCTAAAACCACGAAAAAAATGCGTATTGCATCGAATTGAAACTGCCGATGAAATTAAGATTTATTTTCAAACTTATAAATGAAAAAATCCTGTATAACCATTAAGGCCACAAACCAGATCGATTCGACAGGAAGTCAGCGCCGTGTGTATGATGGCACCGGAAACGTGTGATGTACCATGAGCTTCAAAAACCTGCTAAAACCGTTAATGCAGTCGGCTACCAACATCAAGTGACAACCATCAATTCGGCTGCAAAACTAGATCGATTCTGTAGGAAGACAATGCTGTGTGTCAGATGGGGACTAGTGGTACTGTTAATACAGCTTGCTACCGGCAACAAATAATACATTAAACCTCGCATTAATTGTAAAACGACCAGAATGGGCCACAAGATAGGACACCAGTCTTGGCTCTACTTGTTTTCTTGACTATTATTCGTTTTCATTGATAAGACACGCTTTGGCTGAGCAGCACTTCGATTTCTATTAGGAAATCGGAATTGTAGGTTTTATTGGCGTGGAATCCACATCCTGAAAGATGAAAAAGATGTGTAGCCTGCAAGGGCCAATATTTTGTTGAAAAGTTTTTTAATTTCCCATTTAAAATTAATATTTTATTTTCACAAAAATATGCTTATTTTATACCGGCAAACAATCGCATTGCTTATAATGGATGCATTTTTTTACTGTTAGTTTTCTCACTGTATATCAGTGTTGAAATATTCAGTACTTTTGTACTTCTTTCAGTACTTTTTCATTTCAAAAATACCCCCGCTACGATTTCAGTACTTTTTAATTATTACATATTTTGAGTCTTGCGCTTTTCATGTAGTAGTCGAATGTAAAGTAGAATTAGGCTTTAGCCCCGGTTAGCCAAATGTCAACGGAACGTACGACCATTTTTAGAATACGAAAAGCAATGGAAACGCTTGCCGGACAGTAATGTAATATCGTTAAGCATTTTCATTGCTCTTCAAACAAACGTATGTTACCATTTCGTTTCATCGACGTGACTAAACGGGGCTTTTACGTTTGTTACGTTCCGAATAAACCGTGGTGGCCTTATAATTAGAAACGACTTAGCAACATGTATGTTTGTTAATTTGTTTTACAGTTTTCACTGTCTATCAAAGGCTTTGTTTGGAGGACGTCTTACATACGTTTTTCCATCAGATTGGGACAAATTAAACTTAGATTCGTCACTCCAGAGAACTCTGTTCCAGAAGCATCGTTTCTAATTATAAGGCCACCACTGTAAGTAAATAGTCTAGCAGGTATGTGCTGGCTTTACTAGACGTGAGCCCACGATTCAAATCTAATGGCAGGTATCTCCATGAAAACGAAATATGAGAAAATATTTTTCCGGCGACTTCCTTCTATCAAAAACACTGAGAGCAAATAAAATTGCCACGATGAAATTTCTCAAAAATCTATCGATTTTAAACTGTAGGACCCGCTACTCACGTATAAAATTAACGCACACAACATAAGTGTGTGAGAAACTAGGTCGTAATCCTGACTGAAGGGTTGTAATGACCAATTATGTCTTTTACAAAAGTACTATTTTATGCCAAAAATTACTTTTTCAGTTATATTCACTACCATTTTAAAATTTCAGTTTTGCAACACTGCTATATATTCTTTCAGTAAAATTTTCCTTGAAAATACTAACAAATGAACTACTAAAATGATGTGAACAATGGAGATCTAGGACCAGGACATAAAAAGTAGTTGGTCGGTTTAGGTATCGTAACAATTATATATTTCATTTATTTTGTCAATGTTCTGTATTTAATTATTTAATTTTTAAATATCAAGTTTTTAAGAAATTCATTCATTTTAATAAACCAATTTAGAAAAACTATTGGCTACCATGATGCTACCTTGTTTATCTAATCTACTAGTATTTAAGTAAATTTTACAATAAATATTTTATTTATAATGATAATGTTCTAAAGCTTTATAAACTTTTTTCCCTATTTGCATATATTTTTTATAAAAATCCTGAAGTTAAATTCAACAATTCTAATTACAAATTGTTTGTATTTGTTTGTAAGTGTTAATGGAAATTTTTAATGGTATTTGTCCATTCCATAAATTGTTCGTGTTCATGTACATTCAACACTTAAAAAAAAAAATGCGATTGTTAGGGTAAATATTCTGCATAAATTAAAAGTTTTACTAGCAATCATAGACGTAAACGTGATGACACGACAGCCGTATTAAGTTATCAAATTGTAAAAAAAAAACATTTTGTTTGAAAAACAAAATTTTTTACATTTTACTATTAAACAATCACACAATGAAAAACTAAATAAATTTCATTTCAATCGCTTGAAGAGAGGCGAATTCATATATGGGGGCCTTAAGTTTCCAGGTGTACCAGTACCGACATTGTCAAAAAAATGTTTGTTTTTCATCAAATCAATTTCGTATTTATTTATATTAGTCATAAACCCTCATATGTATTCTAGAAATTCTTCAAGATTACTACTTTAAAGCCAATTATATTAAAATTTTTGCAAGATGATTAACAATCTTTAAGCCTTTAACACTAAATACATATATCTTTTATGCTACAACCTAGATTTACTATATTTATATTTATTTAGACGAGAGTGATGAATTACCCAAAAATTCGGTCTCTCCAACTGGGTGCTTAAACTATGACGAATAAGAAATAACGTTTGCAGCTGCCATTTTTCTCGATGGCCATATAAAAACATGTCCTTTGCGTAAAGTGGAAATGTTATTAACTGCATGAAATATTTTTTTTAATTTATAGGTGCTACACTATTATGTAGTTTAGTAGACATAAGAATCATAAGAATTTTCAATATATAAAATTTAGTAGTTTTTTTTAATTGCTTTAATTAATTTCCTATGGAAGTTTGAGCGTTAATTTTTTTGACGAGATGATTACTCTTTAACAAAAACAAAATGCCTGTTGTTTTTGCATTGTTGCATTTATTGTAGAGTTAAGGCCACCTTATATAAATTCGCCTTGGCTTGAAGTACAGTGGTTGTCAGCTTATTTGATGCAAGAAAAATTGATATCATTATTTTTATGTAATTCTAAAACAAATTAATTTTTGGTCAGTTTTTAAACGGTACTTTATTGCAATTTATTACAACTTTAAGGTAAATTATTCATTTTTATTGTATATTATTTTATGTTAAAAATAAATTAAAAAAACAAAATAAACCTCATTCTTAAACAAGTCAGCTTATTTGATGCAAGGAACTTTGTATTGAAAATTTACATAACCTTTGACCCAAAAATTTGTTCCTAGTATTTGGAGTGGTAACTTTTCTGCTTGCTAATAGCGTTTAGGCGATTTGGTACTGATTGTACAAGTTTTTTAGTAATTTCTGGCGTTATTTTGTTCCACTCTTCGAGTAATGCACGCTTCAATGTTTCTTTGCTTGAAATGATGTGACTTCTTATATTTTTTTCCAATAACGCCCATATATTTTCAATGACATTAATATCCGGAGACTGTACAGGTGGTTCCATCAAGTAGGGACAGTTTTCCTTAAGCCAGTTTTGAAAAATTTTGGATTTGTGTTTTGGGTCGTCATCTTGATAAAAGCGAAAGTTACTGCTTAGACCCAATTTTTCGGCAATTTGGAGTAAATTTTCTTTTAGAATATTCAAGTACACCACCTTATCCATATTTCCCGCGATGGAACTAAATTACCAATACCTGTGGCGGCCATGCAAGCCCAAACCATGACACTTCCTCCACCATGTTTAACAGTGGCACACATGTTCTTTAATTCCAGTTGGGAACGAATCTAAATTCGACGTTTTCGGTTCGGATGGAAGATCTTACGTTTGGCGAAAATCAAATACCCAACTGGATTCAATGGATCAATTTTTCTTGCATCAACCACTGTATATAGTAAAACAAGTCGAATTTCAACCACAGCAAGGTGAGGACATACATTGTCGTGCTTTGGAAGCAATAAATTTAATTTTTTTAATTTTTTTTTTTCAGAAATATGTCAAGCAAAAGTTTTCCAGATTCGAAATACTTCTCACTCTTGCTGGTGGCAGAATCTCCTTAAGGTAAGAGCTTTTGATAACCAAGTAAATAGTAACACATTTACATTTAATTATTTAGGAAAATAATCCTTATTTAGTTCCTGAGCAATATAAATGCTAAAATCTTCTGGCAAAACACTTTACTTCAAAACTTAACTTCGAATTATATCTATCTTACTTACCATACAAAGAAATAGTTTCTAAGGCAACTACGATTCCATATCGTAAATATATTCCGGTAGTGATTCGGTGATGTTCATGATTGCCATACGTCTTTGGAGGATCATTTTATCAGCGTTACCGTTGAGCGACTAAAGTCGCAATTTGACACTTTTTCAGCGACCCCGCCACTTTTTGTGCCCCTTACTAAAATGAACTAAATCTGACACTTTTCAAGATTTTTTACCCTTTTTTCCCCTTTTTTAGAAATAGTAAACCTGATATATTTATACAAGAATTAAAAATATTAGACACCAAAATTAATTTTAAATCATATGAGAATATCTTTAAAATTACAAATCCAGAAGAATTTGGGCATAAAATTGGTAATTTAAAAACTAGGCTTAATCATTATTTGTATCCTAATTTATATGAATTTGTTACTTACGTATTTACTCTGCCACATAGTAGTGCGTCGGCAGAAAGAATTTTTTCGAAACTAACATTAATGAAAAATAAGTTATCGAAAAGGTTAAAAGTGGACACATGGAGCTGGAAAATTGGGTGCCTGACGATGAACTTATAAAAATGTACAGAAGTAATTTATCAAAAAAATAATTTAATCGAATCTAAATATACTAATATAACTATGAAATATATATTAAAACTCATTTTGTAAAATATATAAACCAAAACAATCATGGAAAATTAAGTAATATAGTCCTTTTTGACATTGAGAAATATCGCTGCATCATAATTTCTAAGTTTTTCATAGAACTACGAATAAATTACACAGACTAGTTTATAGACTGTTTTAAATAGCATTTGAACTAGTCTTTTAAATAGACCATGAATTAATCAACTGTATTAGTCAATGGTTTCTTCGATCGACTATTTTATAGACTACTACTAGTCTATTGACTGGTGTATTAAATAGCTTATAAACTATTCTATTGATTAGTCTATTGAATAATCTATAATCTAGTTTGTGTAATTTGATTATTTTTGTTGTTTTGTTTTGAAAAAATCTAAATTTCAGAATTTTTATTTTCCATGCCTGAACAATAAAGTTATAAAAAATGTGCCTTCCATTATGATATATTTTTTCACAAAATTTTGATATATTATGATATATAAACAAATAACATCATATAAAATTTAAAACTATATATCATATTTAACTTATTACAAAATGTTTCTATTTACTTCTAAAATTAACCGTTGTAACAAAATTAGTATTTATGTTTAACTTTTTGATCTCAGTTTGTTTAATACAAACATTTTCCAAATACTATGTCCTCTAAGTCTTATCATATTAATTATTTAAAATGTAATTAGTAATTTTGTATAATTTTGAATTGTTTTTTTATTATTTTAAAATATATATTGTTACGCAAAGCGAAACGACCTAATATCGTTTAACAATAAAAACGATAAACAAAAGCCACACAATACAAATACACACTAACACTAAGAATACAATGAACGTGCTGATTATCTAAAGCTGCACACACACATGTGTACAACGAACCAGGTAGCAACAACAACATGGAATGAAGTAAACCAGCTACGACAAATATGTATCGAACCTGGTAGCGACTGGTACATAACATAAACAAGTACACAAACAACAATGTACTAAGAATAGAGTTCTCGAGAAGGCGCGAGCGAGAACCTTCCACATCGAGAACGTTCATCGCACTGATTGATACGCGTGTGTGCGGACTATAAAAAGGGCTGAACAAAGCAAGCAGGAGTCAGAGTTAATTTAGTCAGCCTTGTGTGAAGTTGCGTGTGAACAAAATAAGTCGTGGTTGTAAAGATCTAGCGAATACTTGTGTGAAATAGTACAGTGAATAAACAGATTATTATTGTTGTATCGTTAAGTTCTATACGGTGGTACAAAAGTAGTGTAAATAATAAAGAGAGTTTAAGAAAAACTAAAGACATATTTGTTTTTACTTTGTTGCAATTAACGAACTCATATTTAAACGTTTTTAAAAAGGTAAAAACGTAACAATTGGTGTCAGAAGTGGGATTGCAAAATCCAAAAGTAAAAATAAATAAATAAAAAATAAAAAAAATTAAAATGAAGCTCACCGAACTAAGAGTGGAACGACTGAAACGAGAGTTGGGTAAACTAGAGCTGCCGACGACGGGAACGAAGAATGAACTCCAAAGGCGGTTAAGGGAACATCTGCAGCTTCAGGGCATTAACATCGATTCTCACGAGTTCGAGGAAGAAGAGGAACGAGAATTACAGGCCCCTGCAACTCCTAGCGTTGCTGACATAAATTTGTTCCTAGCAGCTATGATGGAGAAAATGCAAGTAGCAAACCAAAAGCTATTGGCGGAAGTACAAGAAGCTTCTAGAGCTGAGAATCAAAAGCTATTTGCTGAAGTACAAGAAGCTTCTAGAACCGAAAATCGCAAAATGCAAGAGGCGAACGAAAGGCTTTTTGCTGATGTACGTGAAGCTTCTAGAACCGAAAATCAAAAACTGCTAGCTGAAGTGCAAGAAGCTTCCCGAACCGAAAATCAAAAACTGCTAGCTGAAGTGCAAGAAGCTTCCCGAACCGAAAATCAAAAACTGCTAGCTGAAGTGCAAGAAGCTTCCCGAACCGAAAATCAAAAACTGCTAGCTGAAGTGCAAGAAGCTTCTAGAACCGAAAATCAAAAACTGCTAGCTGAAGTACGAGAAGCTTCTAGAGCTGAGAACCAGAAGCTATTTGAAGCTTCTAGAGCCGAAAACCAACGACTGCAAGCAGCAATTTTGTCAAAAATTGAAAAGGAGCTGGAAGCAACATCTGGAAAGCTGCAGGAAATCCATGAGTCGGTCAGCAAAAGGATCACTGGTGTCGAGGAAAGGGTGTCACATTTAGAAAAGGCCGTTGACACGAAGGTGGACAATCTGGAAAAGACCGTTGACACTAAAGTGAACAATTTGGAGAGGACCGTCGGCGGAAAAATCGTTATGATGGAGGAAAAGATCAACAACCTCCAAAGCCAGCGACCGGAACCAGTGCGAGTCGTTTCGGAAAGTACCGGCAGGATAAGAACACCTTGCTTTGATGGTAGCTCACCCCTATCCGTATTCAAATTCCAATTTGAGACGGTAGCCAGCAGAAACGGATGGGACGATGGAGAGAAGGCTCTAGAACTAATTCTGGCGTTAAAAGGTGTCGCAGCTGAGATTCTAGAGACCATGCCAGCCAGCAGCAGAAACAACTACAACGAATTAATGGTGGCATTGCAGCGTAAATTTGGCGATGAGCACAAACGGGAACTATACCGCATGGAGTTGAGATGCCGGGCGCAAAAGGCAAATGAGTCATTACAAGCCTTTGCAATGGAGGTTGAGAGATTAGTGCAGCTAACATACCCCGGAGAAAACCACCCGCTGATAGACAACATTAAGACCGAGGCGTTTGTCAATGGTATACGAAATCCTGACATTAAACTGGCGGTATGTTCCACACAGAAGACAACCTTTGCAGAGACCATGGCCTTCGCACTAGCCCAGGAGACCGCGCGAGCTATTTCTAGACCACAAGTAAGCAAAGTGCGAAAAATGGAAATCGTGGAGGAAGATGAATGCCTATTATTATATTAAGGAGATAGTGAAGCAAGCTTTGGAAGAAAATGGACAAAAGGCTAAACTTAAATGCTTCAATTGTGGAAAGGGCGGTCATTTCCAGAGAAACTGCAAAGCGCCACGCAAGAGATCAAGATCCGCCTCACCATCAAGGAATAAGAAACGGGCGAACTACCAACCATCTTCACAAGAGTCCCCGTTAAACTAAAACGAGCTAGCACTGAGGGGCAAGTGCTGGCTCCCACAAGCGAGGGCCCCACAATCTCAATATCAGTGATGCAACAGAACAACAACAATCTTACGGCGTGCGGATACATAAATGGCAGACCACATATCTTCACTATAGACACCGGGGCGACGCAGTCTATCATCAGACCAGATGTAGCGAAGGGAAAATGTGAGGCACTTAGCAATGTAAGACTACGGACAGCTACTGGAGAGTGTGCCACCGTCCACGGAAAAACAGAGGCCAAGGTGACTATAGCCAACATTAGTGTAAGTCACATCTTTATTGTTGCCGATATTGTGGACGAGGTTATCATTGGTGCCGATTTTATGGTAGCTCATGGCATCAATTTGAATATGGGGCAACAGATTATGAGTTGGCGAAATGTAGAGATACCTCTAGACGTGGGGTACAAGCATCGAGTGGACGCCAGAAGGATAGTTGCGGTCGAACAACTCAAATTGCCACCTCAGAGTGAATCACTGATATGGGCGCGTATGGAGGGAGATTGTGTGGAAAACCGCTTGTGGGTTGTTGAACCAGCAGAAATACAGACGGATTTAATATCAGCAAAGGCCCTCGTCAAATCCACAGAACAAAGAATAGTCCCGGTGAGAGTGCTAAATCTATCAGGCCATGAAAGAGTCGTCTGTAAAAACTCAGAGGTGGGCCAATGTGTTCCAGTAGAGGCGATAATAAACAGCGAGCAAACGCCGCAACCTGCCGATATGTCAGCCAAGGATCAAAAGGAATTTGGTGGAGATGTGGAGAAATGGATAGCAGGTTTAGCAGCTGCAGAGAAAAACAAAGCCAAAAAGCTGCTAAAGAGGTATGCTTTCGCTTTCGCCACGAACAACAAAAGTCAAGGAAGAACAGCCATGGTCAAACATGAAATTGATACTGGCGAAGCGAGACCGATAAAGCAGGCACCCAGAAGCATACCGCTGGCGAAGCGTAATGAGGTTAAGGAGTTAGTCGACGAAATGAGGAGGAGCGGTGTAATCGAACCATCATCGGGTCCGTGGAGCTCACCTGTAGTTTTAGTAAAGAAGAAGGATGGCAGTACAAGATTCTGCGTAGACTACAGGAAGCTGAATGATGTCACCAAAAAGGATAGTTACCCGCTACCAAGAATTGACGACACACTCGACACGCTAGCCGGAACAAAATGGTTCTCCACATTGGATCTACAAAGCGGGTATTGGCAGGTGGAAATTGCAGACAAGGACAAAGAGAAAACCGCATTCAGTGCGAACGGCGGCTTATGGCAGTTTAAGGTTATGCCATTTGGACTCTGTAATGCTCCGGCCACATTCGAGCGGCTTATGGAACGTGTGCTAAAGGGACTGCATTGGAAGACTTGCCTGGTGTATCTCGACGACATAATAGTGATGGGTAGAACTTTCGACGAACACCTCAAGAACCTGGGAGAAGTTCTGCAACGGATATCAACGGCTGGACTAAAACTAAGCGTAAAGAAATGTGCATTTTTCCAAAAGCAGGTGAAATATTTGGGGCATCTTGTCACAGCAGATGGCATATCCACCGATGAAGATAAAATACGAGCAGTAAAGGACTGGCCTCGTCCCCAGAATCTTCATGAACTACGCAGCTTTTTGGGACTATGCACATACTACAGACGCTTTGTGCCTAACTTTGCCAGCGTGGCTGCAAGTTTGCATGAGCTCACCAAGAAGTCAAAAGTCTACCAATGGGGTGAGATACAGGAGAAGGCTTTCCAGACACTAAAAGACCTATTGTGTGCTGCACCAGTTTTGGCGTATCCAGTCCCAGGAGAAAAGTTCATCTTAGACAGTGATGCTAGCGGATATGGTATTGGTGGTGTACTTTCCCAAGTGATCAATGGAACAGAGAAAGTCGTAGGCTACTATAGTCGCACATTGTCAAAGCCTGAACGGAACTACTGTGTAACCCGACGAGAGCTACTGGCAGTGCTGGAGTGCATCAAACATTACCATAAGTACCTGTATGGCCAGAATTTTCTGCTGAGGACTGATCACTCCGCATTGAGATGGCTGCTACAATTCAAGAACCCTGAAGGACAGTTAGCACGTTGGATTGAACGCCTCCCGACTTACGACTTCAGCATTGAACATCGAAGAGGCATAAAACATGGAAATGCTGACGCTCTTTCACGCCGACCTTGTAGTTTGGAGTGTAAACATTGCGTGAAAGCTGAGAAAAATGAATCCATCGTCGATATCCGGCTAACGCGGATTGAAGCCAACGAAGACTGGTCCCAAGCACAAAGGAGTGACCCAATATTGGCGAAGTTAATAGCAGCGAAGGAGGAGGACAAACGACCTACAAGAAATGAGATATCCGCAGAAGGTCCTCTTACAAAAGCATATTGGGCACTATGGGACAGCTTAAAGATCATAAATGGGTGCCTATATCGACTTTGGGAAAGCGCTGATGGCAAGACCTCATCCAACCTATTGGTAGTGCCTTCCTCCAAAATGAAAGAAGTGTTAAAGGAGTTCCATAATGGAGCCAGCGGAGGACATCTTGGAGTGACAAAGACACTGGAAAGGCTAAAACAACGTTTTTATTGGGCTGGATGTCAACAAGCAGTGGCGGATTGGATAGCAAACTGCACCCAGTGTATTGAAGCTAAAGGTCTAACAAGAAGAAGTCGAGGTCAGATGCAGCAGTACAACTCAGGCGCACCTTTCGAGCGGATAGCCATGGACGTTGCAGGCCCTTTTCCAGTCAGCAATACCGGAAACCGATATGTTCTCGTTGTGATGGACTACTTCAGCAAATGGCCGGAAGTATATGCCATACCCAATCAAGAGGCGAACACAATAGTTAACGTTTTTGTGAACAACTGGGTATGCCGCTACGGGGTTCCAATAGAACTACATTCCGATCAAGGCAGAAATTTTGAGTCAGCTGTATTCAAGGAAATGTGCGAAGTATATGGCATTAAGAAGACTCGAACGACGCCTCTTCACCCACAGTCAGACGGAATGGTAGAGCGATTTAACCGAACCCTGGAGGAATACTTGCGAAAAGTAGTGAGCGAGCAACAGAAAGACTGGGACGAACACATTCCGAGGTTTTTACTGGCGTACCGATCGGCGGTCCATGATTCAACATCTAGATCACCCGCCAAGGTTATCTTTGGGACTGAGATAAAACTGCCCGGTGACTTAGAATTTGGTGTTAAGCCCGCCACAGAGAGGAACGAAACATACACGGGAAAAGAAGAAAGCCTGAATGAACTTCATGAGTTTGTACGCACCCGTATAAAAATGGTCAGTGATAGAATGAAATCCAGATATGATAGAGCAGCAAACACAGAGGGCTTCCATGAGGGACAAATGGTTCTGCTATACAACCCAAAGCGGAAGAAGGGATTATCTCCCAAGCTACAAACCAGCTGGGATGGACCGTATAAAATAATTAAACGGTTAAACGATGTCGTGTACAGGATACAGAAAGCTAGCAGCCCCCGAGCAAAAATGAAGGTCGTACACATAGAGCGACTGGCAAAATATGGGAAAGGAGATAATGAGCCTATTCGGGACGAACAGGCTTAAGTGGGCGGCAGTGTTACGCAAAGCGAAACGACCTAATATCGTTTAACAATAAAAACGATAAACAAAAGCCACACAATACAAATACACACTAACACTAAGAATACAATGAACGTGCTGATTATCTAAAGCTGCACACACACATGTGTACAACGAACCAGGTAGCAACAACAACATGGAATGAAGTAAACCAGCTACGACAAATATGTATCGAACCTGGTAGCGACTGGTACATAACATAAGCAAGTACACAAACAACAATGTACTAAGAATAGAGTTCTCGAGAAGGCGCGAGCGAAAACCTTCCACATCGAGAACGTTCATCGCACTGATTGATACGCGTGTGTGCGGACTATAAAAAGGGCTGGACAAAGCAAGCAGGAGTCAGAGTTAATTTAGTCAGCCTTGTGTGAAGTTGCGTGTGAACAAAATAAGTCGTGGTTGTAAAGATCTAGCGAATACTTGTGTGAAATAGTACAGTGAATAAACAGATTATTATTGTTGTATCGTTAAGTTCTATACGGTGGTACAAAAGTAGTGTAAATAATAAAGAGAGTTTAAGAAAAACTAAAGACATATTTGTTTTTACTTTGTTGCAATTAACGAACTCATATTTAAACGTTTTTAAAAAGGTAAAAACGTAACAATATTATATTTTTTGTTATTTTTTTAATTTGTTACAAAATACGTAATTTTGTATAATTTTTTATTTATCTTTAATGTACTGTTTTTTTGTTATAATAAAAGTTTTGTTTTGTGTTTTGTATTATTATATAGTGGGTTAGCAAAAAAAAGTTTTATTTAATGGAATTTTTATAAATTTAAAAATGCATTTTTTATTTTTGAAGTTTAAATGTCCTAACGTTCATAAATTTGAATGAAAATCAATGAAGAAATAAAACAGAACAAATAATTTAAAAAAAATAGAATTTTTGTTTAGGCTTATTAATTTTTGGCTAAAAATTTGTTTCTATTAAAAAATTGGAAAAATTATTAAAAAATAAACTTATTATATGTTTGCTAATGTACATTACAAAATCCAATAAAAATTTATTTTTTGTATCTATATTAGTTCATTTTCTTTTCTTTTAAAAATGTTGCCCCTTTTTACTGCCAAAATACCCTTTATGTGCGACTTTTTTTTTCAAAAATCCCCTTTTTGTGCGACTTCTTCAAAATTTCCAACGGTAACGCTGCATTTTATTCTATTCGAATCATCCAACTTCAATTAAAAACTAAACAAGATCGTTAGTTAATATTTAATCGTTAGTAATGTATACCATGTTTTACAACACCGATTACATAATAAGGAATTATAGCATGGGGATATTTTTCTAAAACACGTATTTTCTTAATCCGTCTAGTAGAGAAACAAATGTGAAGAGTTATTCTGAACTGGAAAAAGTTTCAGATGCCGTTTCATATACATACATACATATATAAAAGTGAAGATTTTTAAATAAATAATTTGCATACATACTTAATTGGTCATTGCAACCCTTCACCCAGGATTACGACCTAGCTTATGTTGTGTGTATTAATTTTATTTTACTCTCAGAGTTTTTGCGATAAATCTGAAATGAATCACCGAAGAAATATTTTTTCATATTTCGCTTTGATCGAAATGTCTGACCTGGGGTTTGAACCGTGGCCTCACGTCTAATAATCCAACGTCACAATTTTTACTCATTAAGCTAGTGTGTAATCGACAATTAGAACTCACACAATAAAGTGATTAAAGTCAGTATATCCGCTACAGGATTGCAACATATTAAACCTACCGGCCATAACTTTGTTATGAAATCTGTTTTTTTTAAGTTTTACAATAACGAATTGCAATTGCATGACGAAAAGTTAGCTGGTATAAATTTTCTTGTTTTTTGTTTTTGTTTTGATGCCTTGTGAACAGAAATTTTCTTTTTGGCATTGAAATTTTGGTCAGCAAAAGCCTAGAATTATATGTATATATGTCTAATTATTTAATTTATATATGTATTTACTTAACATGCTAGTTAATACAACCTTTCTCCATAATTTTACTTCCTTTGTTGGTGGACCATAGGAATTCAGATTAAGAGCAAGTCCCTCCCACAATCTTCTGGCTGTTGCTTTTCCTTGGGTGCAAATTGGCAATTTGTTTTTCGCCAAATTAGGATGATCGACCATACACTGCGCCAAAATATCTTTTTGTTTTCCATTTATTTTATTAATATTAGTCCTCCAAAATAATTATAGTTTTATTTTACTTCAAACTTTAAATATAATAATAAATTTACATTTTTATAAACTTTTTGCACTTACAACTTGTCTGCGCCAAAATAAAAGTATTTTTTCGATAGTGCTGAACTGACGAGTAATATTTAAACAGCTGATACTCGATTAGAAGCTCGTTATCGTATGCTATCATCTCAAATTACGATAGTACTTATTCGATGACGAATGCGGTAATCCCAATTAGAAAATGTATAAACAATATTACTCAATCACGTATGCGGTAATTCGGCCCCAGGATTGTTTACTGCATAGTTTTGTTTTTGTACCTTTTGTTTATATTTTTAATGTTAAGCAATGTAAAACCAAAACACCAGTATTTAGATTTTTCCTTTTCGCAACATTATGTTGGCGCATGTGTGTGGTTCAAACCCCTATTCAGATATCGCGAACAAAACAAAATATGAAAAACATTTCTTGGGAAACTTTTCTATAGCAGTCTTTTGGGAACAACTTTAAGAGTAAATAAAATTACCATGAAAATTTTCTCAAAAATCTAACGTTCGGACTCGGCCTCAAACTGTAGGTCGCACCACTCATGGATAAAATAATGACACACAGTATTACTACTACGACAAGCTAGGTAGGGGTTGAAATAAGCAATTATGTATATATATAACATAAATAACAAACAAAACTATTTCAATTATGGTACATAAAATAATAATTATAAAATACTCTGATTTCAATTGTATGCCAATTGTTTTATAGTCATCTAATAGACATACACAACATACATAACATAATTGGTCATTACCACCCTTCAGTCAGGATTAAGACCTAGATTCTCACACCACTTATGTTGTGCGTGTTAATTTCATACATGAGTGGCGGGACCTACAGTTTAAACTACACTTGGAATGTCAGATTTTTGAGAAACTTTTTCATGGTAATTTTATTTACTCTGAGTTTTTGCCAGAAATCTGTTGAGGAAGTCTCCGAAGAAATAAATTTTGTATTTAGTCTTGATGTCTGGCCTGGGGCTCGAACTCTGGCTTTACCTCGAATAAGCCAACACACTACCTACTAGACTACGACGATTTGATGTTTTTCTATTTTTCTTTATTTTTCACTTAAAATCCCAAAGTCTTTTCTACATGTGCTTAAAACACAGTCTTGAAAAGTTTATATTCCTGTTACAAAACAAAATAATGACAAATTACACAAGAATATAAAAAAAACAAGAAAGAAAATCGTAAAAGAAGCAAGAAAATAAGAGGAAATAATAAATTGTTCGTAAATTTTTTTCTTGTTTTTCCTCTTTTGAGATTCAGCCAACACAGTTTATTTTTATTGTGACATGTCATAAAAATCACTATGCCTGTAAGCAACACTGAAGAATGAACTTGACCTTCAACATTTTGTCTTTGAATTTCTATACATCTGCCGCAAGAAATAGTTCTACAGAAAGTGATGAAATGAAAAATATTGCAATAATTTGTCATCGAATTATGACGTAAGTTGAATACGTTGATGCTACAACACAGGTACTAGTAAGAAAGGAATATAAATCATTGTCTCGTGTAGATCACTTAAACTTATATAAGGAAACAAAAAATATAATAAATAAATATAATTTACATTCCTTAGCCTGTTGCAATAACGCAAGTGGAATGTCGTCTTCACTAAGCGATTCAGTAGAATAAAAATAAAATGTACAAAAATGAACGTAATGAGAATAGTAATAACAAATGCAGAATTACAAACATAATCTGCTATTGTAACATTGCTCTACAATTGTATTGTTTATTTGCACAAAGCTATTAAATATGTATACTTTTCTATATAAGCAATTTGTTATATTCAAAATAATATTGGACAAACTATACAAACCTCTACCTTTTAAAAACGTTTAACATATGAGCTCGTAGATCACAAAAAAATCACAATAAATTTGTGTTTACAACTTGATGTAAACAACAACAATTGAATTGTTTCTGAATTTCACTCAGTCCCCTGCTTTGCCTTGTCTTTCATATGGCAAAGTAAACAGTCTGATGAATGTTTATGAAGCCGAACGTTCATGACTTCGTCTTCCCAAAATTTTTATAAATGTATGCAACGTTGTTTACATTTATTATTGTAGTGTTGTTGATATTTTTGTTTACTTGTTTACCATTTTTTATGCTGGTGTTTGTTGTTATATTAAGCAGTACGATAATTTGTAAAGAGGTTTGTTTATGGCGTTGTTTAGTTTTTGTAGCTTTTGGTTATAATTTTAATGTTAAGCGATATAAAAGCTAAACACCAGTATCTTGATTGATTAATTGATCTTCGTAACAATATATTTACTGCATTATTTTGCAATACAAATTCAAAGCTTTTTAAATATCAAACAAGATCTGTCCATTCAATTAACTTATAAGACATTTATTTATTTTCCATATTAACCAACTATAAACTTTTTTGTTCTATTGTGGATATTCACACACATGTCAAGATGTAAAGAAATTTTCTATTTAGAAACGCAGTATATACACAGAGCCTGTCAAAACTTTTTTAAATAGGGGAGTTATAACAGAATTTAAAGAGTAGCCGTAGACTTAAATGCTGAGCCGAAACAATAACACATCTGCCTAATTGTTATATGCATACAGAAGCACATATACGCATGCAATATATATACGTATGCATATTTAAAATTGAATTGTGTTTTATACTTCAGCAAACAGTCACTCTGACATTATGAAAATGTTGAATAGGAAGCAAAGATTAATTTAAAAAAAAAAATATTGTATCATCCAAAGTTAGAAATCATCAACTTAAGGTTCGGACGTGTTAAACAGTGATAATCTGGCCAATGACCCAAAGAAATGTGGATTGACGGCGTGGTCACACCAAACAGTGATTTTTTTGGGATGCATTGTACGCTTTTGGATCGAATGTGGATTGATATTGTCCAATATTTGGGGTAATTTTGTTTGTTTACATACCCATTCACCTTAAGGCGGAACATGATTTTTCAATGAAAAATAGGTTCAGGCCAAATGACCCCCATTTAACCTACATATTCAGCGAATACACGTTATTGTCCAATCTTGTTTGCAAGCATAATACAATATGAAGTCACTTGTTTGAGTTATTCATTCTATCTCAAATTGATTGAACACCACAGCTCTAACTAAAGTTACAGTTTATTTGATTTGGTTACTATTAAGTTGATAATTAAAAATATTTATTAACTGTACATACAAGATTAAACGCATATGATGTCTAAGGTGTGCCTTAATTAACCGTGCAATCAATTTATTTCCAATGCAATCTTTTGTAGATGAATATTATTTATGATTTTTTACCATTGTATGCCTCTTTTTACACTCTATTTTATTTAGGTAAGCAATGAAATTGTAATTGAAGTCGCCGTAGCGTAGTAGGTAGTGTGTTGGCTTATTAGACGGCCATGGTTCAAACCCCAGGCCGGATATCAAAAGCAGGTTTCTGGCAAAAACTCTGAAAGCAAATAAAATTGCCATGAAAAGTTTCTTCAAAAATCTGTCGTTCGGAGTCGACGGAGTCGGAGTCCCGCCACTTATGTAAAACCAAACATAAGTGCTGTGAGAAACTAGGTTTCATAATCCTGACTGAAGGGGTGTAATGACCAATTATGTACATATAAAGGGTCCGCCAAATAACTTTTTTTTGAAAATGCTTTAAAAAAAACTACTGAATATTTTCTCAAATTTCTTTTTTTATTTGTAGTAAAACAGTAAGATATCTCGAAAATGCTGCTTATTACTCTCCTTATTTGAAAGGGCACCAACCAAAAAACTACTGCGTAGAATTAATTGGAATTTTTCACACATAAGCCTTGCTAAATGAGCTGTAAAAGCATATACAAATTATACGTCTTGAGTGTGAAGTTGGGTGCAAAAAAATACAATTAAATCCTCTGTCGGGAAAAAACGAAATTACTTTCCGAACAACCCTATGGCATTTAGTGGTATTTGCTGAACTTACTTTAAGTAGTACTATTTGAATATCGCATAGTTGCCAGACAGAAATTTAAGGCTTTGTAAGAAGTTTGTTTTATCGGTTGCCACCGTCGGTTCATTATTTTAATTTGAAAATAATTACACCAACTTGTACTTGTTTTTTTATTATTTTAAGATTATGCTGGTGTCATTGTGTTTGTTTGTTAAAGACTAGGTCATGCTTTTGGTAGAGTTTGTTTTTTGATTTTCGCTGTTATTGGAACCTTATACAGGAAAGTAATATTATGCACAGCAGCTAAACTACCACGACATTCAAAACGCCAACGGGGATACGGCCGAACAGAACAAAAGTAATGGAATCATTTTATCGTATTTAATATCGTATTCTTTACCAATTTCAAGAGTATATTTTTTTTAGATTTTTCTTTTTATTCCATATTTTCCTGCTTGTGCCAGATATAACCAAATGCTTTGGAATTGTAAAATTAACCTGCTATGACAAGATAGGCAAGAAAGCCTGTATACCTTTTTAAATATTTAAATTTTTTAAATCTCTTTTATTTTCTTTTAATATAAAATTAGTTCCTGATAACGATTAGCAGTGAAAAACCAATATTTTTGTCGACAAATAAATTTTGTACTGGTCGTGAAGTTTATCTTTGTTATCTTTTATCTGTGTTTTATAGGACATGTGTATACCACATGATATAATTGGCTTTTTGGTAAGTAATTTTTTTTATTTCCGTATATATCAAACAACTAGTATTGCTATAAATTTAAAATGCAATATAGCAACCCGAACTATAGGTGTCATAAAGATATATCCTGTAATGAACGGTTTACTATTAAACTGAAAATTTATGACAAAACTCAATTTTGTACCATTTTTCATATGCTTGGTTTTTTTTCTTTTAGCCCTTGTAAATATCAGTAGAAATACAAATTTAATCTTGTCGAATGTTTTGCTCCTTAAAACGTTTTTTTTTTCATATATTATTTATTGAATCTTTCCTTTCGGAATTTACAATAAGTATTCAAGTCTTAACCTAAAATAATACAATAATAAAAGTTGTTATTGCCACTACAACGTACAACTAAAAGTGATTATCAAAAGTAAATTTATCTGATCAGATCATTTGTTTGAACATTTTGTCTCTTACAAGACGGTTGGGATGTTCTGTAATCCTAGAGATGTAAATGACACTTGCTATTTTTATTTCCTCTCGAACTAAGGGCACCTTCAGATCTTTGTGGATGTTACTGTTTCTCATATACCAAAGAACACCTGTTATTATTCTAAGAAGTCTAGATTGCCGTCTTTGAAGCTTCTCTACATTGGATGGTGAGGCTGTTCCCCACAGTTGGATACCATAAAGCCAAATAGGTTTCAATACTGACTTATACAAAAGCAGTTTTAGTTCTAAATCAAGGGTTGACTTAGGTCCAATAAGCCAGTCAAGCTGTGCTGTTCTGAGTTTGATCTGGGTAATTTTGGCAGCTATATGTTGAGCCCAGGTAAGGCGACCGTCGAGATGGATGCCCAGATATCTTACACTAATATGTTCTGGTATTGTCATACTGAACGAACGGGTTATAGGGTAGGGTTAGTCTGAGGGTAAGAGGGGTAGGGTATATTTGTAAATATATACAACATATATGTCTGTATGTTAATAATAAATGTTAGTGTTGTTTTGTATGTGTATTTCTAAAACGTTATAAAACGTATTTTATTTATATTTTATGACAATATTCATTTTAATTTATACTATTTAATTTCTCACAGTTTTTATATTAGTTCACAATTGTTTAATGTTAAATTGAAAATGTTTTAATGTTTTAATCAATTCAATATTATTTCGTTCACAATTTTATATATTCGTTTATAATTTGATATGTGTATATGCTTTAGATAATTTCCTTTATATTCTCAAGGCTTTTCCTTTTTTTTCGCGCACGGCTAATTGGGTCTGTTTGTCGTTGTTTGACGATCGATAATCAACTTAACTACCAAGATCCTAATAATTATGTTGAAGGTGTTGATGAAAGTGTGTATGATGATGTATATTGTGAATGTTGATATGTGTTGGTGATGTTAATGTTATTGTTTGTTAAAGATATTTGTGTTGTCCTATTGGAAGTCAGGGTTAGGGTTGTATATTTGTTCACTCGTGTGAACATCCTCCCGGGCCGGCAACCTGTGAATAAAAACAAATTATTTTTAATTGTCCAAAAGGCGGGAAAGGGTAATAATTTTTTTTTCACTCGTGGTTTCAGGGTTTTCCCATGGGTACAGATTTTCAATTCCGACCTGGAGATCAACCATAACTTCTTGTGGGGTGGAACCTGAAATTAGACTTTGGTGGGTATTAATAATTGTGGGTGTTTTGGGTAAAAATTTGGGTAGGTAACGATGGTGTTCGGGTGAGTAATGGGTAATTATTTAGGGTGTATGGGTGAGTAAATTTGCTCTTTTCAGACCATCATATTCCCCATTGAAACACTGTGTCTGACAAAGATTTATCAGTCTATCACGGGTAGTTTCGATCTCCTGCGCATCAAATTTAATACTCGGGTGGGTTAATAATCTATTGAGTCTTTCGTCAATAGATTGTGGGTTTTTTCGATCCATAACTATGCTGTAATGTCGAAATTTATTTCTTCGAGTAAATGATACGCAGTCACAAAATAGATAGACATAAGACAATATTCTAAAAGCTTTGGACCATTCAGAAAATCTTTCCAAAATGTCCTGAGTAGGGTGAGTGAAGTTCATAGATGGTTTTGGGTCTACAGTTTCAACTTCAGCTTGAGTTTCGGAGGGTAAATGTGTTGTTGGCCACTTTGTCGGATATTTCTTCAACCAGGTTTGTTCATTCCAGAACTCGTCATCCTTCAGCCCGTCTGCATTGTAACCATGACTGACAACAACGGCTGTCCACATTTCTCCAGTTCCTGGTTTCTACCGCATCTGAAATTGGAGACACACGGTCTGTCAGAAAGGTGTTCCTAGTAGTTGGGGTTTCGTTGAGCCATGTCAAAACTATCGAGGAGTCCGTCTAAAAATTCATTGGGTGTTGGGTTAGCCTTTGCTGGGTAATCAAATTGTGTGCCATCTTTGCCAACAACACTGCACCATAAAGGCCTAATTTCGGCAACGAAATGACATCGATAGGTGCAACTCTCGTCTTAACGAAGTGTAGGGTTACGGACATAGGTCCACTTACGGGTATAACTCGTGCGTATATAATCACAGAGTATGCCTTTTCAGAAGCATCTGAAAAGTCATGAAACTCAATTCCTGCTGAAGGTGAAAAATGTATCCATTTAGGAAACCCAATATTGTCACTATTACAAAACTGCAAAAACTTGTGCCATTTAATAAGGGTGAGTGGGTTAATTAATGCACGAAACGGGTGGGTGGTATATTTCGGGTGGATACCGTTAGTGGGTTTGGGTAAGTAGTTAATATTCTGGGTGAGTAACGGGTGTGTAACGAGGGTGAAATATGGAAGGTTATTTCAAGGGAGTTGACTAGTGTGTGGGTAGGACTACGACCTTAGTTATGGGCCAAGTCAACGTTCCGGTTGATGTTCGTATTTCGACTACTCTGGGTGAATTTTGGTAACTCGTCCGAGTAACCATCCATTCGAGGGTATGTTGTCCTGTTTAATGACTACAATGTCATTGACTTCCACCGGACGTTTAGTGTTTCTCCGTTTATGGAGCTCTTTTAAATATTCATCCTTCCTTCTCTTGCAAAACTGATGGTGTTGAATTTTCAACATTTTCCATCGTTTCGCTAGGGTAATATTCTCGTTACTAAAGTAGGGTTCAGCGGGTTCAAGTTTGACAGAACTGTAATAAGAAACTATTCTTCGGGTAGGGTGAGAATCTTGTACTGGTCCGGTTAGAATCCAACGACACTCAGTTTCTTGAGCTATTAATGTGCCAAGAATAGCTTTCTTAACACCAGCTCCTATAATTTGTGGGTAAAAATCGCTACCAATTATAATATCAACTGGGCGGCTTTCATAAAATTTAGGATCCGCCAATGGGATTCTGTCCAACTCTTTTATGGAAGTAGGGTTTAAGTTTTGGGTGGGTAAATTGCGGGTGAGGGTTTTGACAACAATTGCCTGAATATTCAATGAAAATTCCTTATTAGTGTTAGAACCAAGATGTATATCACACATCTTGTTCGAACGTGCTGAAACAACCTCATTTAAACCTGAGATTTCAGCAACTATGGGTAGGGTGGGTATGTGTAATTTGCGCCTTAGCTTATCAGAAATGAACGAAAAGTCTGATGCTGGGTCAATAAGCGTTCTAGCAGGGAATTCTTCACCGTGTATTTGAATATTCAAGGCAGCTGTGCCTAATAATTTAGCTCTGTCATCTAATTGGGTTTTGCTTGATTGGGTTTGGGTAGAGAAAGACTGTATTGCATTTGACGTAGAGGGTTTATCGTCATTTTCTGGATTAGTGTTTGGGGGTGGGTTTGTGTAATAGGGTATTATGTCTGCCGCCACAGTATCTGCACGTAAATGTGCTTCAACATTCTGATACCATATGGCTAATGGCCAGACAATTGTAAGAAATGGCATTCTTGCTTACGAATTCAATTCTTTCATTTACTCCCAGGGAAGTAAACGATGAGCATTCTTTCAGAGTGTGGTTATTTTCGCACAGTTTACACAATGAACCATCGAGATTTCCTCGGGTTTCTGGGTAATTATGCGTATTCGGGTGAGTTTGGGTAGAATTCATAGGTTTGCTCTGGAATTGAATTTTGTTTGTGGATCGGGTATCCTTCTTATTGCCGCATGTTACATTATGGAACGCTATTACCTTTCTGGCAAATTGATTGTTGATGTCCTGGAGGAATTTGTGTTTTGGGTGGGTGTTTGGGTTAGGGGTAGGGTTACTTTCCGGAACATCATTGACAGAAGTGAGTTCCTTGAATGTATTTGTTAGAAATACATCCACATCTGTCCAGGAAGGCATTTCAACACAATCCTTTAGGGTTTTCTCAAATTCCCTTCGGGTTTCTTTGGGTAATTTTGTCAAACAGAGATATACTATGATAGGATCCCAATTGTCCGTATCTATCTCCAATGTATTCAAATTTGCAATACAGCAATTTATCTTTCTCTGCAGTTTTCTTATTGAAACACTGCACATAGTGTTTACCGCTGGTAAATTTAAAAGGGTCTTAATCTGAGCGTTAATTTGCATTCTTTTATTTTCATATTGATTTACCAGTTGGGTCCAAGCAATAAGAAAACCATCATTAGTTAAGGGTGCATTGTCGACTATTTCTTTAGCTTCGCCGCTAGTCTTATTCTTAAGGTAGAAAAGTTTTTCTACACCACTTAGGCGGGTATTATTGCCATAAATGGCCCTGAATAGCTCTCTGAACGAGGCCCAAGACTTGAAATCCCCACTGAATGTTTGCATATCGGAAGGGGGTACGTTAAATCCAACTGATTGGGTGGGTTGTGTGGGTTGTGAGGGTTCGGGTGGGGTGGTGTTTGAATTTTTGGGTTGAGTTAAATTTTCTATAGATTCATCTATGGAAATCATAGATGACCTATAGAATTTTTTAGCCGATCTCACATTCCTGGAGAGACCATTAAAATTTATCGAATTGGCTACTTCGGGTTCATTGAGTTGTGGCGACTCTCGGATCTGTCTGAATTTTCCGTCAATTTTCGACCACAACTCTTCCAATTCATTCTTCATGAATCTCAATGCGGGTAGTGATTGAGACTTCTCTATACTGGCCTTAAAATCTTCCTCAAAGGCACTTAAATCCTGTTGGATATAACGTAAAATATCGGCGGCTAAAGTTTTTAATTCCGACATATTTATTTCTTCCAAATTTAATACGCAGAGGATTGGAAAAAGTTATTAAATTGCGATAGTAAATCGAATTATCGCGGGTAAATTTGGTTAAAAAATGTTTATTTAAAATTTGAAATAAAACTAATCAGCAGACAAAATTGCCTATTGGGTATCCTTTGTGTTTTTGTTGCACTACACAAAGAGAACGGCAATATGTGTTACTCACAATATTTTGAAAATATTATCAAAAAAAGGGTAAATATTGGGTGGGTTTTATAAGATAATATTTCTTATTGTGAGTTTTTTTATAAATTTCAAAAAATTCGCGACAAAATACGCGATATATATAAAAAAATGTAAATTGAAAAATATCAACTTACCTTGTCTGCTGAGGGTAGGGTACAAACCAATTTTATTTTTCCAATTCCTCTTTGTGTGATGTTTGTTGTGTTGTGTTTGTGTGCAATGTTAATAATGTTAATTTGTTAGTAGTTGCTTATATTTGTAATTGTTTTTGATTTATTTTTTTTGTTAGTGAACTGTATTGGAATGCAATTGTTAGTGCACTTTATATTTTTCAATTTTTTAATTTTTGTCACTATGTACTTTGTTGTTACTTGTTTTGAATTTTGTTCAATTTTTTATTTGCCTTTTCTCACTTTTGATTTTGTTTGTGTTTTATTTTGAAAACTGTGCAAGATGTGTTTCTCCTTATGTGTATTTTGTTTCTATTTTTTTTTGAACCTTTGTGAACTTTTATGTTTCCTTTTTAATTTATATATATTATATATTTATCTATTGTTTTGAAAATGTATAATTTTTGTTTCTTTAATGTAATATGTGTTTTGTTTGTATTTTTTGTGAACTTTAGTAACTTTTGTGATTTCTTTTTGATTTTAGATTTGTTTTTAATTTTTATTTTTACAGTTCTATGTAATTTCACTTTTTTTTTTTGTAATTTTAATATGTATTATAATTTTAAATATGTGATGTATTATTATTTTTGATTTTGCAATTTCTTATTTTTTTTACTGTTTTATATGTATGTATGTTTTTGTTAATGCACTCTTTCTTCTAATGTGAACTTCTGTGATTATTGTTTGTGTTAATTGTTAATTTTTGTTTTTTGATTTAAGTATTTTGTTGACTATCGAGTTATGCGTTTTTGTTTGTAGGATATTTTGTAACGTTTTTTGTATAGGGTGATTTATGTTCAACACTGTTTTTGTTAGTGTATGTGTGTTTATTTTAATTTGTATATCTGTTTCACTTTGCACTTATTTGTTTTCTGCACAGCACTATTGTTGTAATTGTTTTAAATTTCTTTTTATATTAGCACAAATTTTTAAATTAGGGTTTTGTGGGGTTATATTTTTTAGGGTGGGGTAGATTTTTCACAAATTAGGGGGTGTTTTGTGGACTGTATACATACGTGTCGCTGTCTCTTCTTTTTCCTTGAAGGACCATGAACAAACGGGTTATAGGGTTAGGGTTAGTATGTGGGGTAAGAGGGGGTAGGGTATATAAAAATATGCAACAAACCTTTCAGTATGTATGTATATATGTGTCTGTCTGTAAGTTAATAAAAAATGTTAGTGTTGTTTTATATGTATTTTAAAAACGTTATAAAACGTATTTTATTTGTGTTTTGTAACAATATTTATTTTTGTTTACAATATTTATTTTGTTCACTTTCGTTCACAATTTGTTTGAAGTTTTATATTTATAACAATGTTTTTATTTATAACAATGTATTTTAATGTGTAATATTTGCTTTTACATATTGTATATATTTGTTCACTATATCCTTTTGTTATTACAATTTATTTCTTTTTTCAAATTGCTTTAATTAATTTCATATATGTAAGTTCAAACGGTTTTTCTGTTTAGTGTTGTTTGCGGATCGGAGATCGATAATCAACTTTTATATATATTTTGAAATAACAAAATTTTATAGCGCATTCGCGTAGGGTTTGTTGGGTTCCTTTTTGCTCAGAAATCAATAATCAACTGAACTTATAAGGATCAAATAATTATATTGAAGGTGTTGATGAAAGTGTGTATGATGATATATATTGTGAATGTTGATATGTGTTGGTGATGTTATTGTTATTGTTTGTTAAAGGTGTTTGTGTTGTCCTATTGGAAGTCAGGGTTAGGGTTGTGTATTTGTTCACTCGTGTGAACAGAGTTAATACCAAAAATGCAACAACTCTTCAAGAAGTAGATATTGTTACAAAAATGAAAATAGTGTAGTATCGTTTAACATTAAAAACGATAAACAAAGGTTACACTAACACATATGTACATCGAACTTGTTATAAGTAAATCAACAACAACATCAGTATGGGAAAAGAAAATAGACAACTAAACGAACGCAACAACAAGCAATGTGAACAAAATAAGCAAACAACAATGAATTCGCGATAGAATTCTCGAGAAAGCGAAAACACGAACATTCTATATATATATATAGAATAAAAAAATAAGACAAAGCAGGCAACGAATAGTATGAATTCAGTCAGTCTTATGTGAAAACCCGTTGCGTGCCAAGTAAACAGTCGTGGTTTGAGGATCTCCGCTGTACAGATCTAACGTACAAGTGGTATTGCTTACGCAAATGGTGTGAGCAGAGAATAATAACGAACTAAACAAATTAATATTGGTGTATCGTCAAGTCGTATACGGTGGCACACAAAAGTAGTTCGAACAATAAAGAGTTTTATTGAAACTAAACATATCCATATTTGATTTCATTTTTGTTTGCAATCAACAAACTCATATTTTAAACGTTTTTAAAAAGATAAAAACCTAACAATATATAGCACAACATTCGTCAGTCTAACCGATAGCTTTCTTAAAACCTACCACCTATATTTTCAAAATACCAAAAAAATTGAAACAAAATAATTGACCCCATATTCTAGAATGTTCCTAAAATTTCCTTGGGAGATAATTAACCTTAAGAAGACTGTAGTTTAATAGTTAGTGCATTGGCTTATTAGATGAGAGCCCGTGGTTCAACTCTTTATTCTGTAATTTTGATTAATTAAATTTATCAGAGTTTGCGTGTATAAAAGGTCCAGCAATAACATTTGTTTTCTATTTTCCTTACTCCAATGTGCTGTTTCAGAATGTGTTGTGTTGAGCTATAATCTTAATACCGGGGAGTCTTGAATTGAAAGTTAAACTTATAAGAATTCATTTGAATGATAGCATGTAAGCTTATAGAAATGTACTGCCTGTTTTTAATCTTAATTACATTAAATCAGAATTAATTTTGTACTGTGTTTGCTTCAGTGTTGAAAAATTCAGTACTTTTTTCAGTACTCTTCGAAAATACCCCCAGTACCCCCGCTACTTTTTCAGTACTTTTTTATTATAACATATTTTATGGTTTTGCGCTTTTCAACTATTAGTGGGTTAGCAACATGTTCAGTTTAATACTAAGTGTTGAATTAGTCTTTAGCCCCGGTTAGCCAAACGACCACGGAAGGTACGACCGCTTTTCGAATACGAAAAGTAATGATAACGCTTGCCGAACCGTAATGTAATTTCGGTAAGTATTCAATTTGCTCTTCATGTGCTAAAAAAACTAACGTACGTTTCGTTACGTTTGTCTAAATGATCCGGTTCCGTAATATGTGACCGAGCTTTGCCATGATAGAAAATTACGCGATCATGTCTGGTTGCACATTCAGGTTTTTTTCCACTGATGCTCTCATTGGTCATTCGGGCTATTAAAATAAATTTCGTGCATCATCTTATCGCTCCAAAGAAGCATTAATTCAAGCTCAATGAAGTTATGAGCAAGAAGACAGATTTCGTCTGCATAATCTTCATCACAATCATTATTTAGACTTTATTGAAATGTCATCAGTTTAACTGTCAACATATTTAAAATTCTTTTGAAAAACTCAATTAGAGTACGAACGTGCTTCATAACATTTGTTCGACTAATTTGCAACTTCTTCTACAACAGATTTCAATGGCTTTCAATACTCAATTATAATCTAATTAAAGCAGAATATCCCATTATGACATGTGAGTTCAATAATAACTTGCAAGATTAGGCTTAGGACCATTATTGTAATTTCCCGTTAAATTTGGACTTAGTTAATGAACTTTAAAGTCACCTTTAACCTCGCTTTGTTATTACAACCTAATGATAAAATAAAGAATACTTTTTCAAAAATATGGCAGTGGCGGAGCAATGTCGATAACACTGTTTTAAGGCTTCGTTTTTTTTTTTTGTTGTATATGCTAATTTTGTATATTATATAATATAATTATTTTTAAAATAATATATAATATGGCAAGTTCAAACATTAACTTAACTTTAAAAGTTACAGGTAGGATAATCCGCCATTTAGCTTAATGCTCACTTCCCCATATTGTCCGCTTATAACAATGAAAAACAATTTATCTGCCCGTTAAAATCTTCCCTTTAGTTAACGGCAAGTTGTAATAATGGCCCTTAATGCACTAACAAACTATAATTAGATCCGCTTACAAATGAAATACAAAAGTGTTCATAGTTCTTCATCTCAATTAATTAACAATCAGTAATAACAACCAGTAACAACACGCATGTTTAACTAAATCTGAAATTTGATTCATTCAATTTGACATTCAAATCATCTTTATTAACAGCAACAAGCAATGGCAACAATACGAAAACAACAACGAAAATATTGTTTATTTTCCTGGAAAAGCAAGTAAACTTCAAATAAGAGCACATTATAGAGGCAACTGACAATATGTCATGGACAGTTTGTTTTTAATTTAACTTCAATGAACTAAATTTTTGATTTTTATCGACTTTTTAAACTTTTTCGACATTTGGCGAAGTTGTACACGGTACAGACACTAACATGGGTGAGTATAGCAATTTGTTCTGGGTGGAATTAATACATAAGCCATAGATGCTGTGATCAAAGACTGTTGTCTTATTAAACCAGAACATATGGTTCAAACCCTAGCTAATGTTAGAAACACAATAAAAGCAACGTTGCAAACACAGTCTGCGTCACGCAGCTTTGAAAGTGTACAGAAAGAAATCAGGTACAGAAAAAGGAGTTGCATTGCCCATATTATCAAGAGTGAGCACCTCGGTACATCAAGAAAGATAATCCAGGATCTAAGAACAATGGAAACAGAAACCAAGAAACAGATGCAAAATGTCCGTTGCCTTGGGAAATCCTTATATGTTAAAGAGGTATTGCTTCTTTCTTCAAGCGCTTTCTACCTTTAAATTTACATAAAGAAAGTGTGTATGAGATATCATTAGATTTTTTTTTTTTTTGGAATATAACATCCTTCAAATATCCACCACGGCTTCTCTAGTTGGAGTACATCAGAATGCCCAATTTGCAATACTTCTGACACATGAAATTTGATCGATGCAATGGCTTGTGTTGCCTTTGAGGGCCGCTGTGACGTGTGGCGCATTCACATACTGCTACTTAAGAAAACCCCGCTAGAAAAAGCCTAACGATATCAAATAAAACAGTCTCTGTGGCCAGAGATGATGATCATGACTACAAATAGCTCGTGTAGAATATCAAATGTGGCGTGGGCTGTGTGGCACGTAGTAAAGTCTTGTAGGTATCCAGTTCCTCCAATTCAAGCCAAAATATGGTTTTCATAGATCAATAGTGCTTGTCGTTAATAGGGATTGCCTGGCCAATATCAATCTCAAACAAATATGAACCGATGAATCCGATAGCCCATAATCCACACAAAAACAGTGTCTTTTTGGGATGCATTGGTTGTTTTTGGATCTTATGTGGCTTGAGATCATTCTAAATTCGATATCAAAATTCCTGTACCCATTCGTCTAGATATTATGACGATAGTAGTGGTCGAAGGGCACGGGAAGAACACCGAAAAGAACGCTCATATAGTTTTTATTATTTTGCAGTGCAAAATTAGCCAAGTTGTGTTCCGCGATGGGCCGAGTTCTTGTTAGCCGTTCGAAAGAGAGTGCTTCGGATTAGCGGCTAAGATTTAGACAGATGTTGTATTTCGCCAACTTACGGGTTTTAGTCGGTCGTTTACTGAATCTTTGGACTAAAATTTGTCCACCACATTGTGAAAAGTCTTCCCGGTAGGACGATTATGGCGATAGTACAGCATTTGCTACGTTATTGGAGCAATTTTCCATGGTGATCTCGCAAAACAAACTGAATAAAAACAAATTATTTGACCGTTGTAGCTTGAAGAATATGACCGTTATGAACTGTCAAAGTTCGCAAGTCTCTCTTGGAAGATCTGATATAGTAAAGAGAGTGATATTTAATAAGACCCGTGTGCTTGATGATACCAAACTTCTCTTAGTAGTTATAAAATAAATTTCAAATTTCACCAATTTAGGATGGAATTACTTCTCCGAAAATGGTAACAAATATTAGAACAAACGTAGAATGCATATTGAATATTGGTGTAGGGTGTAGGCTAATCAAAATGTAATTGACTGAAATTGAAATTTAGTTTGGTTGGCTGGACAAATGCATTGATTGGTTAAATGGTTTGTTGGACTTATTAATGCAATGAATGAAAAGATCATTGAATGATTTGTTACCGTAATGCTTTTCTTTTCGCCTTTTTTGTTTTTAGTTTTTTATTTTTTGTTTTTTATTAGTTATTGGTTCTGCTTGTTTCTCTTTTTCTTTTTCATAAATTCATCAAATGAATAAAAATCTATTTTAGCAATTTCGATTTATCCCTTTTGTTTTTCTGCATCAATTGTTTAAATATTCAATACAAATAAGTAAACAAACAAACTGAAGGTCAGGCAAACAATTTGTTTATTAAAAAACTTTACACTTTTTATTTATTTTTTAATTGTTCTTTTTCATCTTGGATTTTTCATTGGAAATTTTGCTTTTATTTGTTTTTATATAATTTTCTTAATATCGTATACCAAATATAATAAATATAAATATAGCAGTCAAAATACACTCAGCTTATGACCTAGTGTAGGTTGTGAGTTTTGCTGAGTAGAACTCAAAACTATTTTTTTTATTTCTCGTACCCTCCAAACTTCTTTTATTTGACAAAAACTGTTTTTTAATCTTTTTACACAAAATTATTGATTACCGAAATATATTTTAACCAATTTTCAAAATCGAAAGTTTTCTGAAAAGGGGTCTTTAAAACGATATACATAAATATATGGTTCAAATATTATAATATAAAATAAGTGATAACATTCCGAAAGAGCATTATCTTGTGAAGAGATTGACACCTTATCACACGAACTTTTAGTTCAAACATTTTCAAAATTTTTGATGGATCTCTCGATTGTTTACCCCAAAGTGTGTCAATTTCACGTTTGGGCGACTACCATAAGTCGACTAATATTTGTGTTTTTTGCAAATATTATTATTTCGCTTTGCGCAAACATTGGCCAACTACTGGTGGTCGCTTAAATGTGAAACTGACACATTTTCCAACAAAGAATCAAAATTCATCTAAAATTCTGAAAATTTTTTAACTGAAAATACATTTGAAAAAATATATGTACATATATATGATAAATATAACACGACTGTTATACTATTTAAATAATAGCCACGGTAATTTCTGTCCGATTTTACAAACGAAGTGTCAACCTCTTAACAAGACAATGCAGTTTCAGAATGTCATCACTTATTTTATATTTTTTAATTAAGGTTTGCTACTGTGAATGGACAAACTTGAAAAAATATAAAAAAAATTCGCATTTGTCAAGTTTACCTCATCAAAACCCATAGCATATTATGTCAAATAATACATATATGTACACCGTTTTAAAGGCCCATCCCTTCTCTTTCTAAGAAAGTTTACGTTTGTGAGATTGGTTCAGAAATGTTTGTGTAATCAAAAATTTGTGCGTAAAGTCCAAAAAAACATTATTTATAATGGTTTAACATTGAACATTGTACTGCTGATGCTGCGAGTTTTGCAGTAGCTATTGATCAGAAGTTAGTCCTCAAAACAAACACAATAACAATGTACACACTGTTGTATGGGTAGTGTTTTCATTATTGTTCATTTATTTTGTTGCTGGGATGGCAAGTACATTTGCTGTCAACTTATGTTCTTTTTGCATTTGCAAAATATCTCTTCTTTTAGTACTTTTGTAATAAGAAAGGAAAAATAATTGTTAATGTATCGTTCTCTTGTTTTCTTTTCATCACAAATGAGTTTTGTTTGAAAACACCATTGAAAGAGAAAACAAATGTTGCAGAGAATTAAGTAACCACAAAAGAGGGTTAACTTTCCATGCTTTTGATTTTTTTTTCAATTAGAGTTTCCCTTTGTGTATAAACAACATAATTTCAGTAACCAAAGATATTCTGAGTGTTGGTTTTCTGATTGGCTTTATAAATCACTGTGGGCTTGTAAATAATTTTATTTACAAAACGTCATTAAAATAGAGTTGTCAAGATTACATTCGTAGATTTTCTTCCATTTAAAGTCTCCTAAAGAAACTTTAATTGGAAGTTGTTTTTTTTTTTCGTTCTTATTTCTTAGGACGTTGTGCTCTCTTACAAGATTTAATTGCGACAGTAATCTTGCGTGAAATCTTGTTTATAATTGCAAGTGGCCTACAAGCGTATATTTTATTTGTAATTGAAATATTCATTAAGTATATTGCCTAGTGTCTGGCATTTAATTTATTGTTTGCAACACTGTTTGTTGGCTTGTGATATAATTTTCTTAAATTAAATGTAAATTGTTAAAATCTACTACAGAAAATGCTGAGAAATTAAAATGAAGTAAAATGAAATAGAGAATTAGAAAAATAATTATTCATGCCAGAAAATACTCATTTCTTCAAACGTTTGACAGCTATTTTATGATGAATTCTTCTTTTTATTTTTTTCATAATTTCATCGTCTTTTTAAGTGAATGGTGAAACAGAGAGAAGCTCATATTAGACACCAAAATCCTCAGGTCGAAAACAAGCAACTCATTTCTTTATTGTATTTTAAGTTCCCTAGTTTGCGCTGAATATAATTTGTACCTCCTTCTCCATGACCTTTATTGTATTGGCTTGGCGGCTAAGATTAGTAAGCAACTCTCTGAGCAACTGAACAGTGGCATGGATCGAATATTGGCTACAAGAAGAGCAAATTAAAGACAGTAGGAAGTATTGATTTTATAATACTATGATATGACTTCTTAGGAAAGTACCGGACATCCATTCAGATTACAAAGGTATGAAAAAATGGTGCAGTTCACAGCTTAAGCGATTCTATTCAGATTTAAACACCGCGGTATTTTTTTTTTTTGAATCGGAGGATACAGCTAAATCCATAAGGCTACCGGAGCACTGCAGCATCTTCCAGGCGGAAGTGTTAGCAATTCAACCTGCGGCTGTTACAGCACTGGGGTCCGAGATATTAAACTTCAAGACCTATCTATACTATCTACACTATCTCAACGAGATAGTGAATTAGTACAGGTTAGATTAGGTCGAAGTGGAAGCTTTGATCAGCAAAGCACACTTGATCAAGCGACCCGTTGTGTAGTTACAGGTAAGCGCAATCTCTGTACTGACTAAATTCCTCCTAACTAATGGAAAAAGTTGGTGAGCGCAGAGGCTGTACACGGATTGGCACAAAGTTCATATCATATGGGTATTAAGGCATGATAATATTCCTGGTACCTGAAGAACGGATAAACTGTTCAGATGTAACACAACTCTCCGATGAATTTTCTAGTCTTAACACCGTTAATGCCAGATAGGCGCCTTTGGATCGAACGATGCAGAAAATCTGACAAAGCTAAATAGATGGCTCATGAAAAGTCTGCCTAAATTCCAAATGTGCACTCTTGGCATTATAGGAATCATTACTGGACATTGCATTATGGACATCTATGTAATGTGCATTGCTCTTGAACACATGGCAAAAGACTCCTGCAGAAGCTACCAAGAAGACGAATCTAGTTTACATTTGAAGTCATATTCATTTTAGGGAGATAAAACGTATATTCAAGTAAACTGTTGTTATGCGTCGCCATGTCACATATTTAATGCGGTCTATTTTTTTTTAACTGTTTGACCACCTACATTTAACGCGTCATATACAAACTTAATAACAGACCCATGTAGGCCGATATATCATATGTATAAATTTCAAATACAGAAGTTAAGAGACATGAATATCTGTTTACCCGCTAGCTCTACACTAAGTTTCGTTGGTTCTCAACCCGATTTGACGCATTAACATATAACACACTCTACATGTCACCAGAGTGTGTAAAAATAAAGCAAAAAAAATGTATAAAAGAAAGTATTTTAAACAAATGAAACGATGGCAAGATGAAGATACCAACGGTGGGTACACTTTTCCCATCCCTTTATCATCTGTACACCAATAACAGATAGAATACCCATAGTTTTATATCTGTCCCATAAAAAAAAAATACAAAGGCTACTTATATGCCTACATCCCGGTCAAGGTTATCCTTCCCCATTTAATAATTTAATGATTCATATTTACGGAATACAAATAAACAAATTTATTATAATAAAATAGAAAAAAAAATGAAACTAACATACAAATCATATAATATCTTTACACGGCAAGTATAAAGAGCAAACTAAAGTTATTAATTTTTAAATGCGTTATGATTGAGGAATATATAAGTAAAGTAATATAAGAAGGCAATAAATTCGGACAGGGGAACAAAAACTGAATCATACCGACTATATTATATTACTTAATCAAATAGTAAAAGTTAATAAGAGAAATATGAATGAAATTTTATAATCATCACTTACAGATCATGGTTATCCACAGCATTTGAGATGATGGGCCCAGCAGTCAATGTGTGTTGTTTTTGTTATCTAAATTTTGTTTCAGGGATGATTAGTAAGATTATTCATATATCTTACAAATGTAAAGGTTTAACAAAAAAAAATACAGTTAAAGAAGAGTATTAAAAAAATTAATAACATTCAATTTTAATGCAAATAATTATAAAATTAATTTAGCAAATTTAAACCACTTTAAAATTTAATTTAATTCATTAGAGACATTTTGATGTTACATATCTAATTAATATTTTAGGTTATAATTTAGAAGTTTATGAGGAAATCCTTTCAAATAATTATACAAAATTAAAAGTATACAGCAATAGTTTAATTCGATCATTTACATGTTTTAATTTTAAATAGGTTATTGTTTTTTTATAAATTGAACATTTTGGCTTTGGGTTATGGTTGAAATAAATGATAATGAGATTTAATACAGTTTAAATAAAAATTACATTCTTTAAAAAAAAAATTAAAGATTTAAATCAATTTTAGATTTAAATAAACTTTAGAGTTTAAGAAATTCTTTTAAAACAAAAATAAAACTTTTTAGAAAGTGTTATAAATAAAATATGAAAAGAAAAAGGTTCGCGTGATTATTTGGAAATCCATAAGCCTCTCGAAACTTCTTTGGATGGTCAAGTTGAGTCCAGTTGTATCTGGCCTATGATTTGTGGAAGATGTAACCCATAAAATTTTCCAAAGATAGATGATTTGATGGATATTTCAGCACGATAGTTAAATTATTCTTTGTGGTCTTCTAATCTCTTTCTTATTTCTTTTTTTTCAATATTTTACATTTCCACTTTTTATAATATTAAAAACAACAATTTTCTCTTTTTTTCATTTTTGATGTACTTCTAGGCTTCTGGACTTTTTGTGTTTTGTTTCACAATTAATTTTTCTGCCAGGAATCATCATCTAATAAGCCTACACCAATTCCAATGTAAAAAATTTCAATGGAATATGCATAGCCTACTCCAATTCCAATGTAAAAAGAATTTCAATGGAATATGCATAGCCTACTCCAATTATAATGTAAAACAGTATTTCAATGGAATATGCATAGCCTACTCCAATTCCAATGTAAAATATTATTTCAATGAAATATGCAAAGCCTACTCCAATTCAAATGTAAAATATCATTTCAATGAAATATGCAAAGCCTACTGCAAAATATCATTTCAATGGAATATGTATTTAGATATTCAAGATAGAGAGGGATAACAATATACATATCTATTGGTAATACTCTATATATATTGGAATTATATAAGTAATGGAACAAGACATAAGTCTGTCATGATATAAAAAAATATGATACAGTGTAAAGATTACAGTATGTAACAAAAGTTGTGTAATAAAAAAAAAAACAACTAGAAATTAATTGTACAGAGTAAAAAAATATTGTTTGCGTAAAATCGTAACACTGTGAATAACAAAATATTGTTTCTGGATTTGTAAAATTCAGCAACAGTTCTGATGCCCATCAGATGGAAAGTAATAAAGACCTACATATCATTGTAAAAGATATTGATCCACTGGAATGAAACCTGATATTATAAATTAAAGCCTCCAAGCTACACATTTCTTAAATATCATAAACCAAGAGATAATTCCATAAACTCTGTTGCGATTTAAAAATTTTATTCCATGAAGCAAAATTTTTAATAAAATGTCATTAATTGCAAATTAACCGTATACTTTCTATTTAATTGAATTTAAAATATATTACTTATACGCACCATATGACATGTACTGAAAGAATTATATAAGAAATAAGAAAGAAAAAGAAAAGAAAATAAAATAATTTTGATTTTGTCGTTTGCATAGTATTGGAATTAAATATCACTCATACGTCACATACTTGTTGTTTTTAAATATTAAACGAAAAATAGATTAATTGCCTTTGGAACTTGAGTCAAGCAAAAACACAATAAAACGCATCTTATGTACAATTTGAACATGTTATATCAAAAAAAAACATCAATGAAGTAACCCATAAGTCTTCAATGTGTTAGTCACCAAAAGTTTGGTTGCACTAAGATTTATGCTAAACTTCTCACTGTTAGCGTTATGTACTGTGAATTCCGTAAAATAAATAAATCTAACATACTTAAAGCATCCTGTCGGTTTTATTATTAATAAATCTACAATTAAAATTATTTTCTATGATATTAAAGATTACTGAAATTTTCATAAAATTTCCTTCCTTATACTGTGCATAATTTTGTTATCACAATATAACGGATGATAAACAAATAACGAAAAAGGAGGTCAAAATAATGGATATTTCATGAAGCGTTAATATTTTAATAATTATTCTGCATCGTCAACATACACAATTTGTGTGGTTGATTAAACTTGAACTCATATATCATATGATGTCGATGTCTCACATCAAATGTACACACACAATGAAACGCAAAATTTATTGTTCTTTGTTTTTTATTTATTGCATAATTATTGACATTAATTAAGTTTCCATACTCCAATTTTCCAAAAAAAATCGTTCATAGCCCTCTAAAAATTATGAAAACCCTCATTTTCAAACAAGGTCATAGTTTAACCTTCTAAAGCCGAAAAATGAACCTGTTGGTGTTACATCGTTTAACATTAAAATGATAAACAAAAGCTACAAAAACAAAAACTAAGAACTTGTTTACATGATCAACAATTAACAACAACAACATCAGTATAAAAAAGGCATAAACAAGTAAACAAACAGGCAACAACAACACTACAATAACAAACGCAAACAAAATACACAAACAATACAGATTTCGCGAAGGCAAAGTGATTCTCCTTCAAGAGCATTCCTCAGACTGTTTACCCTGCGATATAAAAGGCAAGACAAAGTAGTCAACGGGATCAGTAAAAATTCAGTCAGACTTGTGTGAAGACGCGTTGCGTGTGAAGAACATGATCGTGGTTTGAAGATCTCCGTTGTAAAGATCTAACGAACAATTGTTAGTGTTTACGCTGAAGTATGTAAAAAAGAATAACAAAACAACAAAATTGTTGTTGTTTGCATCAAATTGTGCGAACAATAAAAAATTTATCTAAAACTTAATACAAATTTATTTTTATTTTATTTACAATCTACGAACTACGTTTTTACAAAGGTAAAAACGTAACAATATTCATAATGTAAAAAATATAAATTAAACTTTGTTTTTTTCTTATAGTCTACCAGAAAAAAGTAACGTCCTGTACTTTTTAAACTAAATGACTGATCAAATGAATGATTGTTTAAGTGTGTAAGTGTACTAGTTTCAGTAATTGAAACTCAACTATTTATAGTAACACTGAGTGGATGTGACCTGAATTTCTAAACTTTTTGACAAAAAAATCAAACAATTTTTTTCTGTTAAACTGACGTTACATATTTTTGTTTGTAGGGTTAATCAAAACGACCAAACCGATTAAAATATATTATTTAGAATTTAATATCGATTTCTGATTTTATTTTTTTCTTTTTTTGTATATTTAAAGGTTTATTGTAAGTGAACCAATTTCACTCTGATCAACTGTAGGTAAGCAAGGAACGGTAGGTAACAAAATTATTTCAAATTCTTCAACAGTTCTCCATAATATTTTTGAATAAAATGAATAAAATTTGATATCCACTATTTTTTTTGGCAACTATAGCAACCTTAAAAAGGTCGATTGTGATGAAATTTCGTACAAACTTTTTTCGCGCAAGAACTTGTATATTCGGCCCTTTTCAGAATTATTTTAAAATTAATTACTTACAGTCAATATGACCCCACATCGAGTTTTATTAAAGAAGCCACACCTTTGAAAGATAATCTCTAACTAAATTAATTATATTTTCTTCAAAATTTGTTTTTTTACTTAGGATATGAATAATATTTTACATATATTTTAAGGATACAAATTAGTTTTCTTCAACTACCCTCTTTGGATTGTGTAAACGTACAAATTTTTACAAAAAAACTTTTAATTTTTAAAAATCCCAAACCAAAATTGTTTAAAAGTTTTTGCTGTTTCTTCTTGTCGGCTGCCTATTTCTTACTCACAGCCAATTGGGGATGCGTTCAATACGAGCCAAGAGATATTTTCACACAATGAGAAGCACGAGACTATAATTACATATATGTACATGTATACATATACCATATACATATGTCAATGTAAGTATGTTTATTGTGCTTCTTATCGATTATTTATTAAATTTTATTTGTCAACATGCTCATTATTTTTTTTTAGATTTTATTTTTACCACTATTCAAGAGAAACGCATATGTGTCATGAAGTGTTTGTTTATAAATATTTATTACCTCGTTTAGCATTATCTTTTAGGTACTACTTCGCTCCTAGAGTCTCTTATATATTAGTTTAAAAGGCAAATACAATACATATTAACCGCAAAGTAGTAATGTGTGGCAAATTTCATAACCATGCTGTCATTGCTAGTAAAAGGTGAAAATACTAATACCTTAATTTTGAGTAACTATTACCATTCATATATACCAGATGTATCGGTATGAAGTGAGCGTCAAATTATAATTATCTTTATTGGAATATTTATTGTGAACGAGCCGTTTTTCTTATGTTAGTCATCACATATATTCAGTATACATCGAATAATTTTTAATCGCGTTAAAGATTGCGAATTGTACCCGAAAATGATGAGAATGATTTGCAGAAAGCAATAACTTTTTATCAGGCAGTGTGTTGGCTTATTAGACGTGAGGCCACGGTTCAAACCGTAGATCAGACATCTGCAGCAAAACGAAACACGAAAAACAAATATTTCTTCAGCGATTACGTCTCAGCAGATTTCTGTCAAAAACTCTGAAAAAAATAAAATTGCCTTGAAAAGCTGCTCAAAAAATTGTCGTACGGAATCGATTTTAAACTGTGAATAAAAATAACACACGCAACATAAGTGGACTGAGAAGCTAGATGTACTCCTGACTGAAGGATTAAAGCTTCACTGGCTTAAATTTTAAAACATTTTTAAAGCGTGTGTGATAAACATTTATCTCAACATCCATATGTATTTAATAAGTATGCCTGACAGAGTATCGGTTTTAACCAAAGGGGACTGCAAATCCCACCGATTTTCCTGTAGCCGCATAAGTATAACTATATATACATAACTTCAATACATACCTTATGGAGTTGATCCTGAGCAAAAAAATAACAAGCTTGCATGGTTCATTTTAAAGAATAAAGTGGGAAGAAAGTAAAAAGAATGCCTGTTCATTACTATGATGCATCATGTAGATGTATAAATGTATGTGATACCCGTTTAAAAACAAAAGTTAAAAACTTTTTAAAACTGTTTTTGCCGTTTAATTTAAATTTAATTTTAATTTCATTTAATTTTTCACCATCGGTTATAACTTTGGGCATTGCAGAAAATTGTTAAAGGTTCAACAAGCAAGGCTCTTTTGCCATACTTTCAACTTATTTTTAATGAAAGGAAAGGAAAAAAGCCTCAATGCCATTTAATTTACGGAAATTCATCAAAAGCTACTTTTTGTTATGAATTGCGAACGTGTAACAACTATTCCATTAAACGGTGAGATTTAAATTAATCTGTCAATACGAACTGAACATATATTAAATCTCTTTGGGAATTTATAAAAAATAAAAATATTTCACTACAATTAAGGCAAAGAACAGAATAGGTTAATAAAAATAAATTTTTTTTCTTCAAATTCATTTTATGTGTTGCCGTTTCTTTAATATAAATTATTTTTTTTTTTGTTGTGATATTTTTACTATAAGGAAACCACCGCTGATTAACGCATTTATTCTCATTGTCAAGAATATTAAGATAATGCACCACATCAGCAATAAGCTTATATCATTGCATATCCACATCGTTAGACTGAGGTACGTTGAGAACGTTATTCACATCAGCACACAATATCTCCGTGATTTCCTCCCTAAACTTGTTAGTGAAGGCACTAGAAGAGGTCAACTTTCTACTCTTCTACAACAATAGTCATTAGCTGTATTACCATTACGTAATCAAGGTTACCAATTAGCCAGTTCGCCATAGTGCGTTGGCTTATTAGACGTGAGGCCACGATTCAAACCCCAGGTCAGACCCTTCCAACAAAACGAAATATGAAAAAATATTTCCTTAGTGACTTTCTTTGAGCAGATTTCTGGCAAAAACTCTAAGGGCCATTATTACAACTTGCCGTTAACTAAAGGGAGGATTTTAACGGGCAGATAAATTGTTTTTGGTTATTATGAGTACCCAATAAGATAGAAGTGATCGTTAAGCTAAAGGGAGGATCATCCTACCTTTAACATTTAAAGGTCACTTTATGTTTGAACTTGCCATATTACATATTATTTTCATCATGTCAACTTCAAATTTAAACAAAATGAACATATAGAACAAAAAAACCAAGCCCGCGGTTGCCATTGCGTTAAAAAAACTTGTATAATTGAGCAGTTTTATCGACATTGCTCCGGCACTGCCATATTTTTGAAAAATGTTATCTGTAAGTTGTAATAATGTAGTGTATTGATCACACTTATCCACCGTTGTGTGTTGGTTACGTTGTGTTGCTACCTAAAAATGCATTTTGATACATTCCTCAATAATATAAACAAAACTGTCAATGACCAATGGCACGAGGTATCAAATTGCAATATAAAAATTTTCAGTACGTAATAATTGTAAAGTACCAAAATGCTGACCATGCACACTCTATGTTAAGTAAAACTTAAATTAGGTCATAAGTATTATGTAAGTATAAAAAACTAAATTAGGTCATAAATATTAATATGTAAGAAATTAGACTTAAGAAATTTGTATAAATAGCTGTAAGTTGATTGATATAATTTAGAATAAAATTGATGATCATAACGGCTCTTTAGCTGAAAAAGATTTCATTTTTTATTCTCATTTAAAATGCGGCTTTTTAGCCATAACTAAGCGGCGTGCTCGCCTTAATAATAAGCAAACCAGGACAGACATAAAACTGACCGACAATTCAAATGCACAAACATTACTTTCATTACATGGCGATCCTGCCATATCATTGTTACTTTCATTACAATAACGAAAATAAGTTAAAGGTAACTTTACAGGTCCCTTTAGCTTTAACTAAACCCAAGTTTAACGGCAAGTTGTTATAATGGCCCTAAGAGTAAATAAAATTGCCATGGCCCCCCACTCAGGTATAAAATTAACACACACAATATAAAGCTAGAACATAATCTAGTAATGATCAATAATGTGCCCTACCAGTGCATATCATTTTTTTTGGACTTCATGTCAAAGGAACGTTCATTTAAATATTCACTAGGTATAGAATATAAAAATGGAAAATAAATAAGTGGCAGTGAATGTGTGAATGATATTTAAATATTTAGTAAATCAACACAATAAATACTATAAATGGAAAATCTATGTATAAATATGGTATTTTTTGTAAAACAGTAATCCTAAAATCCTACTTAGGGACATTATTACAACTTGCCGTTAACTAAAAGCAGGATTTTAAAGGGCAGATTAATTGTTTTTCATTATTATGTGTGGACAATATGGCAGATGTAAGCGTTAAGCTAAATGGAGGATCATCCTACCGGCAACTTTTAAAGTTAAGTTTATGTTTGAACTGCTCCATATTATATATTATTTTCACTATGGCAACTTCAAATAAAAGCAAAATGAGCATATGCATACAACAAAAAAAAAGGGAAGTCCGTCGTTGCCACTGCGTTAAAAAAACTTGTTTAATTTAGCAGTATTATCGACATTGCTCCGGCACTGCCAAATTTTTGAAAAAGTTAACTTTATTTTATCTGTAAGTTGAAATAACGAAAATAAGTTAAAGGTGACTTTAAAGTTCACTTTAGCTAAAGTTACCTTTAACTAAACTCAACTTTAACAGTAAGTTGTAATAATGGCCCTTAATGTATTAAGTGCATTGTTAAAATTTAATTATTTTGTATTTTCAATTAACTTTTCACTTAAGTGCAATCGTTTTTTTTTTAATTTTTAATTTGGTTTATATACCGTAGTCATTAAAATTCAACGAAAGCGCAAATAAATTGCATTGGCACTTAAAATACATAATAAAATTGCAATGAAATACATTGTATTTATTTAAATGGCATAGCTATTGTGCTGCACATACATATATAAAACATAGTAAAAGTATATTTCTATTGTCGAATTTTTTAAAAGGCGGAATAGTGAGAGTTCAAATAAAAAATTTAATTTGTATGGTTTTGTTCAAGAGTTTATTTGGCTTTGGGTGCAAATACTTTATTTGAATGCAATAAAATAATAAAAATAAAAGCGAGTGATCTTACAAATTGTTTAATTGGAATCAATGAAAAAGATAAATAGTAAAAACAGAATATAAACTGTTAAATTTCTACGAAATTAAACATTTGTAATATATTTTGATATCAAAAGTATTTAAAAAATCTCTGATCAAATATCTCCTCGTAGTTGGTGAGACCAGAGACGAAATTTTAAAATAGTCGATATCTCGAAATATCTAGTCGTGTTTAAAAATATAAAAAAATAAACTCACTGATAAACCACCTCTTTTTTCTTTTTTTTTTTGTATATCAAGGAAACCTATTGCCATATAGCGTCGTAAAAGAAAAAAGGCGAAATATTCAAGAGTAGGCAGCCAATTGTTTTAAAATGAATACAACATAAAATTATAACTCAAAAAAGAAAGATTTCTTCTAGAGTTTATTAAATTAATGTAAAACTAAAATCATAGGCAGAAAAATAATATCACAATTTGACAAGCATGAAAATGAAAATGTTTAGACGCAATGAATTACATTCGGTTTATAGTGTCAAATATCTATTACGGGATGCAAATAACTGTGTAAGAAACATAGTGCATTGCCAGAATTGTCATGAATATGGCCATACAAGAAGTCGCCGTAGTCTAATAGGTATTGTGATGGCCCCAGGTCAGACGTCGAAACGAAAATATGAAAAAATATTTCATCGGTGACTTCCTCTCAGCAGATTTTTCTTGGAGTAAGTAAAATTGCCTAGATAAGTTTCTCAAAAATCTGTCATTCGGATTCGATTTTAAAGTGTAGGTCCCGCCACTCACATAAAAATAAACGCACACAACATGAGTGGTGTGAGAAGCTAGGCCGCCGTAATCCTGACTGAATGTTTGTAATGGCCTATTATGTATGTATGTATGTACATAGTTCAAATTACTCATTTCACCATATGTCTCGACAGGCATTCATTGCAACTTTCCAACACTTGTCTACAACTGAAAACAAAAATCAATACCGGCATCTTTAGCACTGTGAAAAATGTTCGATCGTTCAATAATTTGATGTATACAGAATATGTTTGACAGATACCATTGCCAACAAAAATAAAAACTCATGGCTCGTTCAGAATAAATGTTCCCTATGGAGTCATTTGTATATTGACGCTCACTTCATACCGTGAGTGATTTTCTTCTCTACTTAGCAATATACTTTTATATGCTGCTCGTACCTGAAGATTATAAAAGTTTTGCGGAATCATTCTATACCCAAAACCGATAAACTCAATTATTGTTATTAAAAAATATTTGGCGGGAGGGTAAGCTAATTCAGACTTCCGATCGAAGTTTTACAACGATCATAGACAACGATTTATGTGCTCTGGAGCAGTTGCCAACTTACCCTAACTTTCAGGAGCCCCTGGAACCTCGGTTCCAACATGGCTGTTGGTGCGGCCGCTTGTGGGATCATCGTGTTGGATGTGGTTAGGACCCAAATCGCGGGAAAAGTCTAGTTAGTAGGCTCGGTGTGGAGTTGCATTGTCAACCGGGTGCCGTGACCGTGACAAAGATCGGAAGGAGTTTTAGATCGGCTCCGCTCCTAACCAAAGGGGAAGTCATGTCCAAATACATGGCTTCGAATTGATACTCAGGTGTATCAGTCTGTTACATTTGGAGGCGTTGGTAGACGCATTGTATTTCACCCTGTGCGAAGAGCACCGTGGGATTAGGTCCACGCGGACAGGTACCCACGTAAAACCAATCATCGTTACCCTAACTTTTATATTTAGTGATACGGGCCATTTCTTGATGAATGGGTACGTGAACAAATAAAATTTCTGAATTTGGAACATGAGAAGCTGATAATAATGTATGTGTAGATGTGTTGTTATTTTATGATTTTTTATTATTCATATTCTTTAATCACTATTTGAAAATATTTTCATGTATACAGTATACGCGTATTATCTCCAACAAACAAAAACTTTTCGTCCATTGATCGCAAACAAAGGCATTTGATATTGCTTCAAGCAACTTCATTATTATCCGGACTTTAAATTTTTCCAATCTAATATAATTTCTATGCAATTTTCTCCCTTTACAACAACTTAATTATTTCAAAGTTTTTCTTCAGATTTTAAAATACTTTCAACATTGTGTGCTTGTTTTGGGTTATCCCCGGATATGATACCATCATTTATTTCGGTGTACTTGGATACATGCATATAACTGGCTTTTATGTTATATATGTTAATTTTATCCATGGGTGACGGAGAATTTTATTTATTCTCAGTGTTTTTGTTAGAAGAATTCTGAGAGGAAATAAAGAAATATTTTTCATTTTTTTTGTTCGAGATGTCTGAGCTAGGAATTGAAACACGGTGTTGTGCCTAATAAGCCAACACACTACTAGCCTACGGCGACTTCATGCTAACTGTATGATGAATGCTTACTAATCGAATTGAATTTAAAATTTGTAAATTTTAAAAGAAGAGTCCGAAGGTTATTTAGTCGAAGCGGTTTCTCCCACCCGCTTTAAGACATCTTTGTATTATGTTCTTGGCTATATTGATTTGCAAAACTTTCTTAGTTCTTTATTAGCGTCAGTAAAAACCATCGGTTGACTTACCTCTTAGATTTTCAATTACAGAGGACATGTATCACAATATCTTAGAATCTGTAGAATAAAAATTTTTTGCAATGCTAAACATTATTTGTTGTAGTACAATAACTAAAATAGAATATAATATTTCATTCAGTAAACAATTACATTATTGGCCAACCGATAGATAGAAGATTTCACTAATGATTGATTCTGAATGCCCATTCATCTTTCGTTCAACCTACATGAATGAAAGATCTCCAGTAAGAGAACAAGATATGAAACTAAAACTGACTTAGATTCGTATGAACAAAATGTATAATTATACTCCGCTTAAAATGTACATTTGCCATCTTAATAATTTGACTTCTACTAATACATATTGGGGATAATAAATTCGAAGGGTATAATTGATGAATTGAACTATTGGCTGCAGAAACTTATTGTAATACTGAATTAAAGTCAGAAGAATAAGAAATTTTAACTTTTATGAACGGAGATATCAATTGGAATTGTTTTAAGAAACAGGAAAAATTAACATACTTATAAATAAGAATGAAATTAATATTATGCGACTGGTTTTTTAAGATAATACTCAAAATCTTTGTAAAGTTCATAGAACAACAAAAAGTTATTTAAACTGTGTTTGAATCTAAATTTTTTCCTACAAAAAATTACAAAAACTTTAAATTGTCTGATAACACTTTTATATATATTATATATATTTATATATATTTTATAACTTTTAAAGCAAATTAAATTTAATACCACATGTCTAAAAACATACATAATTTCCGTGAATCGTATTTTGTATCATTTCATTATTTAATTGTTATATTTAAAGTTTTTCGTTTTTTAAAAGTACAAACCAACAGACTACTTTGTTCGCCAGAGCAATAGCATAATATTTAAATTTTATTTACACTTATTTTATCAAGATTATTATTATATTTTGTTACTTTCTTAAAAAAGAATATTCCTTTCAGAAGATATAAAAAAACAGAAAAAAATATCAAGTACAAGTTCATGATTTTCGGTAGCGTAATACAAACTAAACAGTTTTGGCTGAAGAAAATAAAGTCCGAAACCACAACAACCAATTTAGTCATTATAGAGGATTTTATACAGGATTTTATACAATCGTTTCAAGGTCATAATTCAAAGGTCCAAAAAATATACAAACCACCCTATGGGATGTAAAAAATTAAATTGTTTTCCAATACGTTGTTTATAATTATGTTTTCAAAACTTTTATTTCTTCGTGGATTCGAAAATTGCAATCGAAATACTAAAAAAAAGTTGTTTCCTTTTAAATCCAAACTTTAACACGCACCAACAATTTTTTATGCACATTTTTTGTACACTTTTTACATATTTGTTCGTCTAAATAAGACATTTCATGTGCTCCGTTTCTATTAATTTTTTATGAAAATTGTAGAAAAGAATGGTGCACACGTGTGTAAAGATATTAATGAATGCTAAAAGCCTTAAAAGTAGAGTAAGTTGGACCTCAAAATAGCAATTTATTTAAAGTACGTATATAAAGATTGCATTTCAATTACATTGCACAGATGTATGATGGTCGCGTCGAATGTCAACATTTAAATCCAGAATTGCTATATGTACGATGTCTCTTTATGAGAAATTTTTCTGAATACTAATCTATGTAGTCAGGAGAGGAAGTCGCCGTAGTCTAATATGTAGTGTGTTGGCTTATTGAAACGTCATCAAAACGAAAAAATGAAAAAAAATTCTTCAGCGACTTCCTCTCAGCAGATTTCTGGCAAAAACTCTGAGAGTAAATAAAATTGCCATGAAAAGTTTCTCAAAAAATCTGTCATTACGAGTCGACTTTAAACTGTAGGTCGCGCCACTCATGTATAAAAGTAACACCCACAAAATAAGTGGTGTGAGAAACTAGGTCAATAATCAATTATGTATGTATGTAGTCAGTAGAGATTAAATTATATTTATCAGGTGCTTGTGCTCGGACGTGATCTTAGACAATTTTATAAAAAATGTTTGTAAACACATACTTCATCATGGATTTGGCCAAATTCAATCTGTATTCAAATCAACCAACATTATTTTTCAGGTGTTTCATTTGTGTTCAGGTGTTTCATTTGTGTGTGTTCATTTTGCTCAACAAATATGCTATAAACACAGTAGACGCAACGCAGCAAATGCAACAATTTTAGAACTGCTGCTTCAGAGGTAACCTCTATTTCATGTTTGTTATTGTATTGACAGCTTTAATCCTTGTATCGTCAGTACAAATGATCTAACTGTGAGCACTAATTCTCTCATGATAAAATAGAAATTAACATATAAGAAAAGCAGCAGAATCTTTGCTTGTTGTCGCACTGCCTTTAAAATAACTTGTGCAACTTTAGCTTTTGTGCTGCTTGAGTCAATTAATTTGTCATAATATATCTGATCAGAAAATTTTACGCTTAACTTTTCATTGAAATAATCCACCAGCTTCAGACTTAAAAATCTGTGGGCGTAATTATCGAAGTCAACGGAGACTAATAGTTAGTGTGTTGGCTTATTAGGCCACAGCTCAAACCTCAAGTCAAACATCTGCAACGAAATGAAATTTGAATATTTCTTCGGTGACTTCCACTCAGAAGAGTTCTGCTCGAAACTCTGAGAGTAAATAAAATTGCCATGAAAAGTTTCTCAAAAATATGTCGTTTGAAAACGATTTTAAACTGTAGGTGTCCCTCCACTTATGGATACAATTAAGGCACACAACATAAGTGATGTGATAAATTAAGTTGTAATCCTGACTGAAGGGCTGTAGTGACAAATTAAGTAGTTAATTAAGTAAAAAACGTAGATAAAATTGATTGTACTGCCAAGTTCTCTGTAATATCTGCTCTTTGTGCAAGCTAATGTATTAACATGGATTTTGAAATCTAAAACTAGTTCGTCTCATGCTGCCAGGAAAACTTGTTTTAGTCCTAATGGATTAGAGTTGGCGAAAGCGATTTCAGGGTAATAAGAACGTCACCAACTAACAAGTTTAAAACTACACGTTTTCTTCATCCCTTAGGTAGTCAGATGGTCTACGACCTTAAGAATATTCTCTCATCTAGAAGACACTTTAAGCTTCAATCAATTTAAAACTATTCATATAAGCCTCCATGTGATCCGTTGCATTGTGAAGTGTACCAAGTCCGGAGGAATCACTACGTCATTGACAAATTTCTGTTGGAATTATCTTCGTTTTTTACTTTAAGATACTGTAGTAGAACAATATTGTTACCTTTTTACCCTTTTAAAAACGTTTCAAATATGAATTCGTAGATTGCAAATGAAAATAAAAAAAAATTTGTGCTTAGTTTTAAATCAATTCTTTATTGTTCGCACAATTCCGCGGGCCACCTTTGGCAACTTGATTTAAACAACAACAATTTGCTTTATTTGTTATTCTTCTTTACATTCTTCCGCGCACACACTAACAATTATTCGTTAGATCTTTACAACGGAGTTCTTCACACCACAATTATTCTCTTCACACAGCCGCTATATGTGCTCAAGTGTTCTTTTTGATATCAAAGCTACCACTTCGACCTAACCTAACCTTGTCCTTGCAGTGTTGTTGTTGCCTGTTGGTTTACTTTGTTGATCCCCCTCTTTTTTATAATGATGTTGTTGCTATATTTTTGTTTATTCGTTGATCATGTGAACAAGTTCTTTGTTTTGTTTATGTAGCTTTTGTTTATCATTTTAATAACACCATTTCCATTTTCGTAACAATATTTATGACTTTTATGCTCTTTTGTTTGAGATCATTGAACATTTAACAGTTTACGAAATTAAAAACCTTGTTTTTTGCAATTCTCTTCGATTCTCAGATAGTAATCTCATGTCATTTTAATATTATTTATTATCGTTCGGTACTGTTTGTGGCAAGTGTTTATGAATTCTTATAACATTTATAATAAATGGTTACATTCAACAGCTCCTCTAAAATTAGTGTTCTTGTGCAGGATAGAACAGAAATTCTAGTAAATTCATGTTAGTCGCATGCAAATATGTCTTGCCTGCGCTAAGTTTTGTACTCGAACAAATATGTGCTTATGGTACATGAAATATAGCTAATAAGGTTAAGACTCATGCACTTTGTACATTTATAAATATATATGGTATTTTTTCCAACGCTTCCAATCTATAAATTTAAATAAAGCAAACTGTATGTGAGATATTATCAAAATTTTTATTCATTTGAAAAATAAAATATCGATGCCATTATATATAGAATATAACATCGTTTAAATGACCGCCACGACTTCTTTGAGAGAAGTTGACTACTGCCTGTGAGCTGTGGTTTGTATCTTATTAGCATAAAAAAAGTATAATGTGGTCAATTCGTTGGATCTCGGTGGCCAATTGACATCACCAACCATGTGAGACGACCATGCCCTCAAATCACTCGTGCAAAATAACTAACGATGTCGCCAGTAGGCCAAAATGCACACCCGACCGTAACGTCTTTAGTTGCATATATTCATATATACTACATACAATATATTTACATTTCATCTGTTATCCTCTGATGTTCACTACGTATGTTCGCAGGATAAAGCTATAAGACATAGTCTTTTTCGAACATCTTCATATAATGTATAATACACAGCAAATGCTTCCTATGTAAACTACTTTTACTATTATACTGTGTGCCCAAAAGTATCGAAGTCTCCTATTGTCATATGAACTGTGTGCTGTATTAAATTAGTATTCCCTTGTGTTATTCTTGTTAAATGTCATACTCGCCATACTCTTCTAATAATCTTGTTGAGCGATCTCCACTTTTGAATTTTTTTATAAAACATGTGACGAGCCCTATAAATACTTTACACGAATATATCGCGGCTTGAGGAACCAGGCAGCTACTGTTCATATTATCATTTTACTGCCACGCATATCTTGTAACAAACAATGCCAATTAATTTATTCTAACTACGGTAAACATTTAGGCTGAAATATCATTTCGTCCACAGCCATTTTAATTTTTTTTGTTTTTTCTTGTCGCAGTAGACTGGATTATATTTAAACCAGTAACCTAAATGATATTTATATCAGAAGGAGAGACACCAAAATATTCAAAATATAGACTCGGTTGAAATATTGCTGCAGATTTTAAGATTAAGTCTTTGTACTGTAGTAATTAGAAGAAGAAACTGCCGAACATTAAGACGCTTAACAGGAAAGTTTAAATTACTTCCAAGCTATTTGACGACTGTATCCATAAAATATTTTGTTAGGAAATTGAGAAATATTGTGAAACAAATAATTTGGTACAAGAAAACTAAGCATTCTAATACAATCGGGTACTACAGACGAATCTTTAATTGAAGCTGAAAAGTTCAGAAATTATGTAGATATAAACAAAGAAATGTTAAACCAGGTCCACATAGTATCATTATCTGGAATAGAAGATTGATGATTAAAGTTCAGGTATACATAAGCCAGTACATCATTTTACATCCATTTACATCATATCTTCTATTTGCAAACAGTATTGTTAGAAAACACTAGGAAACGATGTAATATCGTTTAACATTAAAACGATAAACAAAAGCTACACAAAAACAACGTATTTGTTTGCATATAACAACAACATCAGTATGGAATTAAATTTGACAGACAAGTAGGAAAGAAAGCAACAACAAACAACGTAAGCAAAATACACACACAACAATGAAGCCGCAATAGCGTTTTCGAGAAGGCGAACACACGAACATTCGATTTCAAGAATATTCATCAGACTGATTACGTAGGCATATAAAATGGCAAGACAAAGCAGACAACGAGTAGTAGTAAGAACTCAGTCGGTCTTGTGTGAAGACGCGTTGCGTGTAATGAAAACAGTCGTGGTTTGAAGATCTCCGCTAGACAGATCTAACGAACAAGTATTGTTGCTTACGCAAAGGATGTGTGCAGAGAAGAATAGCGATCTAAGCAAATTATTGTTATGTAGCATGATTTTACAGTTGTCAATACTAGCACAACATTTCATATGCATAAACAAAAGAATATCCAATTGCATATGAGCGGCGACCACTTGACTCAATGTTATTGACCGTCGCGCACATGCGACGATCATTTGACACTTTGTTGTCAGGCCGCCGACAGCATTGGTTTGCATATAATATGTAGTATGTGTGTTGTTGTTGTATGGCATTGCTGGTGATCGTGTGTGGCTCTCTTTACACTTCACCGTGGGAATTATTGTGGATAATAGGCGCGTGTCATATAACATCCACTTGTCCCATAATTATTACACACACAAACCAATGTAATATAGTTAAACATTTAATATACACACAAACATATATTATAGTATTAAGTAAATACAAAATTGTATTAGAATTAAGGGATTGATTTGGAATTGTCAAATCAGCCAAAATTTAGTATAAAAGAAGGGACATTTTCCCTCAAGAATCAATCAATAAAATTTAACCAAATAGTGCGGTTCAGCTGCACTTTGTTAAAAACTATTGTTCTTATTATTTGACAGTGCTCTTTGAGTGCACTAAAATAAAAATAAATAATAAATAAAATTTTAAACAAATAAATACGTTACATAGCGATCCTGCCACTATTCTAGAAGTGCTCCAGTTATTAGCACCTAGAATATAACAGTGATCCTGCCAGTCCTGGAGTGCTAATTTATCAAGCTAATTTATCAGCAGGTCAATCCTGCCTGGGCCTTGGTGTGCTAAAATGTAAAGCACCCAAGGACCCGAAAAAATATAATAGCAACCGGTGTGCTCAAAAGCACCCAAAATAAATTTTGCTTATCCTGACGGACAGCCAAGGATCCGCTGAAGGAAGAACCGCCTGGTTAAGAGGCATCAGGGACCTCGTACATGTGGAGCACACGATGACCGCCTGGCAAAGAGTCATAAAGATGACCAAGGACCCAAAAGGCACCAAGGACCTCAAGAATCAAGGACCAAAGAACAGAAACATGAAGAAGACAATCCGCATGTCGTTTAAGGTCGAACAGAATCTCTACCGCCGCTGCAGAATAAATACACAAAAAAAATTTTTTTTTAAACCAACGTGCTCCTCAAGGGTTGCACTGGCAGGGCCTATAAGCGTTAACCGCTCGAGGCAAAAATAATATCACAAAAAAAAAATTAAGTCGAAACTTGCTACGGAAATTTTTTAACTACAATATTTATGACTTCCAAGTGAAACAATATAATATTACAATATAATTAGAAATCATATACATGGACTTTTAATATAAGATTTGTCAATAATTTTTACATATATTTAGATTTTTATCCATAAGTTAGTATACATTAAATTATTATTTATAAATATTTAAATATTTATTTATTAATAAGAAAAAATTTGCAATAATACATAGGAAGAAAACATTAGGGAAATATTGGACTTTAATAGACAAGAATTTTAGATAATTATTAAGATAATCAAGCATTAATTATTAGTAAATTGATTTAGGGCATTAATGAGGTAAAGGTTAGAGCATATGATCACAGTAAAAAATTGTGTCTACTCGCAACAAAATGGTTTATACTGTCAGGAACAAGTCCGATTTCAATCAGCAATTGGAAAATGCTGGTGATAGGTTGGTGGTGGTCAATTTCTGTACCACTTGGTGTGGCCCCTGCAAAGTAATGGCCCCCAGGTTGGAGGAGCTCTCCAGGGACTATGCTGACAGAACTGTCTTTATCAGGGTCGATATTGATGACTGCGAGGATGTTGCCATAGAATACAACATCTCCAGTATGTCCACTTTCATATTCATAAAGAACAAACATAGGATTGAAGAATTTGATGGAGCCAAAGCCAAAAATTGACTAAAAGGTTGGCTTAATTTTTTTTTATGTTCTATTAATTTAAAATTCCATACATTAAACGTGAACGTCACCAAGCCAAACATTTTTTATATATAAATCTAGCCTCTATGCTTTAAAGTAAAAATTGTATTCATTACTTTAATATGCAATTGAAATATGAACCATGTTTAAAAAAAAACAGCCAATAAATTCGTAAATAGTTGCACTAAAGCAACAGGGCAACAAACCGCTATATTATACTTTAGGAAGGACAATTATATCGCGGATGCGTTATCGCGAGTTAGTATAGACGATTTTAAGGAAATGAATAGAAAGGTATCACGCGTGTTGGGAGTCACGACAAGGTCAGTGACTAAGCAAAAAGACAGTAGTAGGATAAATAATCAGCATAGAGTAATTAAAACAGATGTATTAAATGAGCCCAATATATATGTACCAATTAAGAATAGTGACGTCAGAAAGTATTACAAATTAAAGATTTATCCCAATAAATGCTACATAAAGAAGGGAAAATCAATATTAGCTAGCATAAATATAAATGATATATTTACTAAAGAGGAACTGGACTTAGGACAATTTTTCTCTAGGCTCGAGAAAGCGGCCAGTAAATTAAATATCAATAAACTACAAGTAGCACCTAGTGAGAAAATTTTCGCATTTGTCTCAAAGTATGTGTTGAAGCGACTTCAACCTTATTTGTATTTCATTGTATATTATTTTCTATTATTATTTTTATTTAAATTCTTTTGTATATTATTTCTATTATTTTGTTCAGTGTAGAGAGAATACTCTAATTATCTTTTTCTTTTTATCATTTTTATCTTTAACAATGAAGTTCCTAATTTGAGTTTTTTTTTGTAGTATAACAGTATATTTGAGTAATTATTTTTAATCTCTTGTTATTTGAGCATTGAAGACCTTCTGGTCATTTTAGTTTAGTCTAAGTTTTAAGTTCAAGATTGAATTTCAAGGAAGCAAGAGGCTTCAATAAAACCTGAATTAATTTAAGAAAAGACAGAGTTCTTTTATTATTAAAAAAAAAACACAAAGGCTAAGGAGAAAGTCTAGCCTTCATTTTGGTCCTTCGAAAAAATCCTAGAGGAGCTAGGATTGGATTAACTAGTGGAAAACCTGTCCACTGATTGCCTTTAACAGTTGTTCTATCGTAACAACTCCGGCAAAATTGTTTGAAGTGTCTACAATAGTTGTTCTATCGCAACAACTAAGGCATCAACAGCAGTCAAGAGGGCTGCTTACAGAACAATCTTCGGTGTGTATCCCGTTCCATCGAAGAAGAAAACTCCCAGGCGTTGCTGGCCATTCCAAGAAGGAAGAAGAGTCTCCCAGAAAATTTATTTCTCGAGAAGAAAAATCATCTAGATTGATCGAAAGGAATTGATTGGGTATGTACAGTGATTAATTTATATTTAGTGCGATTGTTTAATTTTTGGTAAAAATTCGTTGGAAAGTGCTACAAAAAAATTGGTTAAAATTAATTAAAATTACTTCACAATCATATCCAAACAAGAATTCGAACATAACCTCCAAATTTAAAAAAAAACCCTTAAGGAATATCACTAATATCAAAAATCGCCTACGTACCATCACTATTGAAAAGTACCAACACTAGTAGATAAAAAACAACGGAGTTTTATTTATGACATGCGCAGTGGCAAATTTCGTAATAGTCATACTCTTCGCACTTATTAACAAGTGTTTCGATTCCAACCGTTTCTCTTACTTCTTATGTGCAATTCGATTTATAGCGGCATATTCATACGTAAAAGAAAAGAAGTGAACGGTGTTGGAAAAAAAAATAATTTAATTTTTGAATAAAAATAAATAAGAAGTGAAAAAAAAGAAAAAAGGACACTAGTGTTAAAATAAATAGAAAAAAAAACACTGTTCTACAGAAGAAAAAAAAAACAAATTCTTAAATAATTTCATAAAAAACATTTACATCCAGAAACAATAACAATAAATTATACAAAGTAGTGTATCAACAACAACAACAACACAATAGGATAAACGGTGAGTTTGTGCAATTAAAGTATTTACTGTTTTTTTTTCTTGGAGAATTTGATACGAGCGTTGTTTAGAGGTACATACTTGTAGAAAATACATTTTTTTTAAAAAACGTTTTGAGAAATTAAAGGGTGCTCCAACCAGTGGTGTATAAGTTCGATTTTAAAATAAAAGGTGAACCAACAAGAGGTCATTTTTGGAGAACTTTACACGGTGGCCCTTCAAGTGGTGAATAAGTGTGAAGAAACATTTTGAAATAAATGATTGCACAGAAACTATATGTTTAATATTTTGGGATTTTAAAAAGAAAAAGGTGACTCAAAGAGTGAGTTCGAATTTTTTTGAAAATTTGTTTGGAGAAAAGAGTGAGTAATTTTTGGAAAATTTATTTTAAAGCACGATTGCAATAAAATTTTACGGGAAATTTGCGATTAGATTTTTGATTGAAAATTTTAAAAAATTTAAAAAATTTTTTTTTTGGATAAATTAAAAATAAAATCAAGGTGGTATAAATCCGAATTTATGGATATATAAATTTGAAAAAATAAAATACTACTACTGCTATATTATCTGATAACAGTTTTTGAGAATTTAACACTGTTTTTTAAACTTTTTTGTCGTCGCTTTCATTCTTCGCGAATATTTTAAATTTGGATAGATTTTAGCAAGACGTTGAATTTCTTCACGACGTTTTTAATTTTGGTCCACAAGGTCAGTTATTTCTCAAGGAAATTCGGTGAAGTATAAATTTTTTGAAATTTTCGATTTACAATTTGGAAAATGGTTTCCAAAAGAAAATGTAAATACGACATTCAGCAAGTAACTACATTCTGCTCTGCTTTTGAAAAAATCGATTTCGAAACTCTGACGATTTCACTTTTAGAAGTAAAGCAGTCCGAATTAGAGAGAAGATGGCTGAAGATGGTGGAAATATTTGAAGAATACATCATATGCGAAGAAAATGTTAAGGAAGAAGAAGATTTCCAGGACGAGGTTTCTTTGAAATACGAAGATGCTTGTGAGCGGTATCAGATTTTGAAGGCAAAAATAATGGAAATGGTAAAATCTATAGCTCCGGAACCTAAAGGAACAGCCGTTCGTCAGTCGTCGCTTAGGCTACCAGCAGTCGAAATCCAAACATTTGAAGGAGGTTTCGACAAATGGCCTGCATTTAGAGATATATTCATGGCAGTAGTTGGAAATGAGCCTTCTGTTGCTCCGGCTCAGAAATTATATTATTTGCTTGGCAAAACGAGGGGGGAGGCCTACCACCTCATAAAGGATTATGAGTTGGTGGATTCTAATTTCGAATTAGCTTGGCAGGCCTTGAAAAACCGCTACGAAAATAAGCGAATTTTAATTAACAACCAGATCAAGAAGATATATGGCATCCAGGCCCCTCAGAGTGAGACTTTAAAGTTTTTAAGGCTTCTTCAAAATACGGTCAACGATGGTTTGTCAGTTATTAGATCTTTTCAAGTTGAAGTAGGAAGTAATGACCCCTTCCTTATGCACATTTGCACTTCAAAGCTCCCAGAAGAAACTTCACGTGCATGGGAAGACTCCTTGAGTAACCACAAGGAATTGCCTACTTGGCAACAACTTAGCCAATTTCTGACTGAACGAATTGAAACGCTGGAAACTCTTACAAATTTGAGGAAGACGTCCGGCAGAGACAACAACACCTCCAAATCTCAAGTTTTTTATTCTAATACTGAAACCGAAGGAAATAAATTTGCTTCTTCAAAATACGGTCAACGATGGTTTGTCAGTTATTAGATCTTTTCAAGTTGAAGTAGGAAGTAATGACCCCTTCCTTATGCACATTTGCACTTCAAAGCTCCCAGAAGAAACTTCACGTGCATGGGAAGACTCCTTGAGTAACCACAAGGAATTGCCTACTTGGCAACAACTTAGCCAATTTCTGACTGAACGAATTGAAACGCTGGAAACTCTTACAAATTTGAGGAAGACGTCCGGCAGAGACAACAACACCTCCAAATCTCAAGTTTTTTATTCTAATACTGAAACCGAAGGAAATAAATTAAGCTGCAAGAAATGCAAACAGAACCATGCGTTATGGTTTTGCAAATATTTTAAGGGTTTGTCAGTCAAAGATAGAATAAAATACGTATATGCAAACAAAATTTGTGCGAATTGTTTTTCACCCACCCATTTTAAGATGAATTGTCAGAGTGCGAGCAGCTGCACAATTTGTAATAAAAGGCATCACACTATGCTACATATTCATGAAGATAAATCAAAAAAATTTCCAGCTCCAAGGACATCGTCTCAACAGAATCGTCAGGACTATGAAAAAACTACTGCGTCGGGTATTCGGTACAAAACAAAACCGTCCAATTCTCAATCCGAAAGATCTGTCATTTCGAATGCAAATGAAATAGAGTCAATTCAAGTTAATTTATCTCAACACAGCGGAACTACTATTTTACCAACAGCTTTAGTCCAAGTGGAACATTTAGGCGAAAAATTCACTGTTCGAGCGTTAATTGATACAGGGTCAACTAGGAGTTTTATACTAAAACGTGTTCAACGGAATTTATCGATACCTCTCGAACCCCATCGTAGCGAAATATCAGGATTCGGTGAGACGGTGGTAGGAAGTTCGAAGGGAAGGTGCTATGTCACAGTTAAATCTCGTATATCCGATTTTAAAATTAAAATCCGAGCGATTGTGGTATCCACATTGGCACATTTTATGCCTTCACGGCCGATTCTAATTCAGAATTTAGACGATATAAAAGGTTTACAACTTGCAGATCCCTATTTTTACAAACCTGCTGCAATAGAAATGATTATTGGTAGCGATTATTTGCCCTTTATAAATTTGAACGGCGTGAAGATGAATATTGGGAACTCTCTTGAAGCTCGAGAGTCTCACTTCGGGTGGTATTTATTAGGCCCTGAACCAGACACAAAAATCCAATCTTTTCACACATTAGTTTCGCCTTGTAGCGATCTGGTCCTTCATGAGCAGCTAAAGAAGTTTTGGGAGGTAGAAGAGGTGGAAAAAGGAGATATTCAGTCGGAAAGCGACATTTATTGTGAAAATTATTATAAACGTACCACAATTCGACAATCTGATGGACGTTACGTAGTGCGGCTCCCTTTTAAAGAACAATATCCCAATGAGATTTTTTTGGGTCCTTCTCGAAATATGGCTCTAGCACAGTACCACAGAATGGAAAAAATGCTCGATAGAACCCCAGTTTTGAAAGCGCAGTACGCTGAAGTTCTACAAGAATACATAGATTTGGACCATATGGAATCAGTTGTGCATTTTGAACCCAAAGCTGAAAAAGTTTCTTCGTTCTTTCTACCCCACCACGCGGTTGTAAAGCCAGAGAGCAAAACAACCAAGGTTCGAGTTGTATTTAATGCTTCAAAGAAGACAGGAAGCGGGTTTTCCTTGAATGATGTGCTGTACCAAGGCCCAACGCTCCAAGCGGATTTGATGCAGCTTGTTTTACGATGGCGAAATTACAAATACGTATTCACAGGAGATATACAGAAGATGTACAGGCAAATTTTGGTACATAAAGCAGATCGATCCTATCAACAGATATTATTCCGCGACAAAGTTGATGGACATGTGAATTCTTTTCAACTTAAAACGGTTACGTTTGGCGTCAATTGCGCCCCCTTTTTGGCGATCAGGACTCTACTTGAGTTAGGTCATGATTGCAAACACATATATCCCAAAGCATCGATTATTTTGAAAAACGAGGTTTACGTTGACGACATACTCTCGGGTGGACATACGCTTGAAGAAGCCAAGTTGAAACAAGATGGGCTTATTAAGGCTTTGAAATCTGCTGAATTTCCCCTTAAAAAGATGACTGCAAACGACCAGTTTCTACTCGAAAGTTTGTGCCGGGAGTATCTTCTAGACGAAGATTTCTTGAAGTTGGATGATGCCAGCTCTATAAAAACTTTAGGAATACGCTGGAATGCGTTAACTGACATATTCTACTATGCTGTGGAGCCAATTGAAAGTACCCCATCCGCGACAAAACGAAAAATCTTATCGGTCATCGCAAGACTATTTGACCCTTTAGGTTGGCTAGGCCCTGTCGTTATTATTGCTAAAACTTTGATGCAAGAATTATGGGAAGAAAAGTCCGATTGGGATGAAGGGGTACCTCCACACATACTCCTGAAATGGAATTTATTCTTGAAAAACTTGCCATTTGTTTCAACCATTAAGATACCTAGATGGGTAGATTTCTCTCCAGGATATAAAATTCAGATACATGGCTTCTGTGACGCCTCAGAGAAGGCATATTGTGGTTCGGTATACATTCGAACAGAAAACTCAGAAGGTCAAATAAAGAGTCATTTGCTAGTTGCAAAAACGAAAGTGGCTCCAATCAAACGGACTACCGTTCCAAAACTTGAATTGTGTGGAGCTCTATTACTTGCTAAGCTCATCCGTAATATAGTCACGAACAGCCAGTTCTCATATGAACTTTTTCTATGGACAGACTCGTCGATAGTATTGGGTTGGTTACAAAAACCTCCTTATACGTTAAAAACGTTTGTCGCAAATCGAGTGGCGCAGATCATTAGTATCGCCAGCGCTCAGAACTGGAAACATGTCAAAACTGAAGAAAATCCTGCAGATATCGGCACGCGTGGCTGCTCTCCGCAGGAACTTGCAGAAAATCAACTCTGGTGGCATGGACCCACTTGGCTACACCTTCCCACTCCACTGTGGCCAATTCCTCGGACTTTTGACCCAGTCGATTTAGAAACAAAGAAGTCTGTCATCAACTTTCATCTTGAGGATAAGTGTGCAGATGTACTAGAAGAGTTTTCATCATTTCCAAGAGCGCTGCGAGTTATTTGTTATCGACTTCGATTTATCAACCGAGTCCTAAAGAAACCATTTTCAACCGAAAAGTTTATTACGGCTGAAGAAATTAGCTCATTGAAAACACGACTCATTTCTATCGCTCAGAAGAGGTGTTTTTACCGTGAATATGATTGTCTCAAAGAAAAGAAACCGTTAAGCCGCAAAAGCAGGTTACTCAACTTAAATCCTTTTATTGATAAGGACGACCTTCTACGAGTAGGCGGCAGACTTAATAATTCAGGTTTAAGCTACGAGGAACGTCATCCAGTCATTGTTCCAGAAAGGTCACATCTAGCGAAACTTTTAGTTAATTTCACACATCGCATTTTGCTTCACTCTGAACATCACATAATGCTACGTGCGATTCGTCAGGGATTTTACATCCCAAGATTAAAAAATCTTGTTCGAAAATGTATACGAGAATGTAAGACGTGTACGATCTATAAACATAAGGTCCAGCACCAAATAATGGCCGCACTCCCCCCAGAACGTGTGAACTTTTCCTTGCCATTCACATATACTGGAGTCGATTTCGCTGGTCCATTCAGCATTAAATCCTCTACACTGAGAAATGCGAAAATCCTTAAAGGTTATGCTGCGGTGTTCGTGTGTTTCTCTACTCGAGCCGTACATTTAGAAGTTTGTTCCGATCTATCAACTGATGCCTTTCTAGCCTGCTTTGACAGATTTACCGGACGCAGAGGTCTCCCTAAGACAATGTTCTCGGACAACGGCCGAAACTTCCTCGGTGCAAGCTACGCTCTTCTAAAAAGCCATAATGATTTTCTAAAATCCACTGAAAAGACTTTAATTGAGAAGTATACTACATTGGGCTTTAATTGGTCTTTTATACCGCCATACGCACCTCATATGGGTGGCCTTTGGGAGGCAGCAGTAAAGAGCATGAAGTCTCATTTGAAGAAAGTGACCAACAACTTGTCCTTCACCTTCGAAGAATTCAACACGCTTCTAGTTCGTATTGAAGCTGTTTTACATTCCCGACCTCTTTCGCCTCTAACCGAAAACCCTAATGAGATTTTACCTCTGACCCCAGGACATTTACTTCGATTACAGCACTACCAGAAGCACCTGCTGAACCCCCACTCAAGGATGTTCCCTTTCTAAAACGTTGGGAAAGATTGAAAGCACTCCAACATATTTTTGCTCGACGTTGGAAGTCTGAATATATCACCGAGCTCCAGAAACGTTTTAAATGGCAGAAGGAACGCGACAACCTTAAACCAAAAGATATTGTGATAGTCAAAGAAGACCTTCTACCACCTACCGAGTGGCTCCTTGGTCGCGTTACCAACGTTATTTATGGTCGAGACGGCAAAATAAGAGTTGCTGAAGTTCTCACAAAGAATGGTAAAATTTTACGTCCAGTTGTAAAATTATGTTTGCTACCAACTAATAATACAGAAAGTAAACTCCCGCCAAAATCTAATGAATAATGTATCAAATTCCCCAACGAAAATAGAAAATTAGAAAACTCAATCGCACTAGGTATTTTTAACACTGTATATATTTCTTTCTTTTATTATCAACCTAGATGGAGATGAACAAGCGCCCACGTTGTCACATTTGCCACGTCAACCATCCCCTGCAGTACTGCAAACCTTTTAGAGACCTCAGTGTTGGTTTGCGCTGGAAATCGGCACGAGCTAAAGGTTTTTGCCTTAATTGCCTCGCCTACAATCACTTCAGAAATGAGTGTCCTTCGACAAAACGATGTGCAGCGATAGTTGATGGGCAGCCTTGTAATGCTTTTCATCACACTCTCTTACACCCAGAAGAAAAGAAAAAGGACGTGCCCGCTGAGCCTCTTCGTGAGAAACCTGTGGCCGATCAAGATTCTGCAGTCACCTCACCAACAACACCAGTGGTAACTCAGCAAGCCGCGACCCCTCACCTAGAGGACATTAAATTGGCAACTCTGGCCGATGAACTTCATCTTGAAGAAACTATTATTATAAAGAAAGTAACATCACAAGGGGCCGTAAAAAAGGTATTCGTCAATGCTGCAACCGAGACTCCGAGTTATCCAAATAGAATGTTAGTCAGCCAGGCTACCCAAACTCCACCACGAGCAAACCGTCAGAAGGCTTCAACTCCAGTTAAAGAAGACGTGTCAACCCAAACATTGATCACGACATCTTGGCCAATCAAGCCTATCGTGAGAGTGAACCTTAATTTTAAGGGTGCGAAGATGTTCACAGTATTTGTGTTAGACAGGCAAGCAGAGCGCTCTTATATCCTGTGGGATGTGGCTAAAATACTTCCCGAATTTAGGCCGATAAGATCTCGAGGAGAAGTATACGGTCGTTTCATCTTGGAGCCAAGTTTTCCTCACGAAAAAGAAGATGAGTTTGTGGTAGACCTACACATACAGGAACAACTGGATGTTGATATGCCGGACCCAATTTTGGATGCTTCATTGCTTCAGCACTTTAGGCAGTACGAGCCCCTAGCGCATCCATTTTTTGATTCCTGCAAGCAGATTGACGGAGTATTGGGTAATGACGTCGCTCGAAGAATTTTAAAAGCAGATATTGAGCAGTCGTCCCTCGATGTTCCCATAGCCCAGGCATCTACATTTGGATGGATCGTGTCTGGAGTATGGAGAGGATGCTCTTGCCACTCTCAGGGGGGAGCATGTTGAAGCGACTTCAACCTTATTTGTATTTCATTGTATATTATTTTCTATTATTATTTTTATTTAAATTCTTTTGTATATTATTTCTATTATTTTGTTCAGTGTAGAGAGAATACTCTAATTATCTTTTTCTTTTTATCATTTTTATCTTTAACAATGAAGTTCCTAATTTGAGTTTTTTTTTGTAGTATAACAGTATATTTGAGTAATTATTTTTAATCTCTTGTTATTTGAGCATTGAAGACCTTCTGGTCATTTTAGTTTAGTCTAAGTTTTAAGTTCAAGATTGAATTTCAAGGAAGCAAGAGGCTTCAATAAAACCTGAATTAATTTAAGAAAAGACAGAGTTCTTTTATTATTAAAAAAAAAACACAAAGGCTAAGGAGAAAGTCTAGCCTTCAGTATGAATTTAGAAATATGGGCAATAAGGTACTAAATAGGATTAAAATAGCGCTTTTAAATGAAATAAAGATACTTGATATAAAGAATTCTAAGGAAATTCTAGAAGTCATGCTGAAATATCATGATGACCCTATCGAAGGAGGTCATTGCGGCATATATAGAACCGCAGAGAAAATAAAAAGATACTACTACTGGAAAAATATGACAAAGGACATAGCTAAATATGTAAAAGCATGTCACAAATGTCAAATAACGGAAACTACCAAGCACGTTAAAGGCCCGATGATAATAACAGAAACACCTAACAAACCGTTTGATACAGTGTATGTAGACACAATTGGACTATTTCCAAGATCAATACATGGAAATGATACCAAATAAATCGGCTAAGACGATCGCAAAAGCGATATTCGAAAATTTTGTACTTACCTATGGCCCAATGAAGACGTTCATTTCGGACATGGGTACAGAATATAAGAATTCTATATTAAACGAATTGTGCACTCTGTTGAAAATCGAGAAACTAACATCAACAGCACATCATCACCAGACCTTAGGTACAATAGAAAGAAGTCACAGAACTTTTAATGAATACGTACGTTGCACTTTGTTAAAAACTATTGTTCTTATTATTTGACAGTGCTCTTTGAGTGCACTAAAATAAAATTAAATAATAAATAAAATTTTAAACAAATAAATATGTTACAGTTACATACGTCAAGTTGTAAATAGTGGCACACAAAAGTAGTGCGAACAATAAAAGGTTTAATTGAAACTAAACACCAATTTATTTTTATTTTGTTTGGAATCAACGAACTCATATTTTAAATGTTTTCAAAAAGGTAAAAATGTAGCAATACATACATAATTGGTCATTTCAACTCGTCAATCAGGATTACTATCTTGCTTCTCACACCAATTATTTTGCTTCTGTCAATTCTATACATGAGTGTCGGGACATAGAGTTTAAAGTCGATTCCGAACGACAGATTTTTGAGGAACTTTTTCACGGCAATTTTATTTATTCTCAGAACTTTTCCCAAACATCTTCTGAGAGGCAGTCGCTAAAGAAATATTTGTTCACATTTCGTTTCGATGTCTGATCTGTGGAACGTGACCACTCCTCTAATAAGCTAAAAAAAAAATTCTTTTTTTTAATTTTATGGAATTCAGTAGTGAGGCTTAGATATGCTTACGTGACACAACTATTTGTTATTGTGTCTTTAAATATGCTCAATTTCATTTGGAGATTTGTTTCAAAATAAATGTATTTATTGCCAAAAACATTTATCTTAACCTCAAAAATGTTCGCTAAAACATATGTAAACCATTCAAAATAACTTTTACAAAATATTTCATATCGTCTTTACGATTAGATTTCTGAAATTATGTACGAAAAAGTAACAAAAGCAACTAAATTTCATTGTGATAAAAATTTTCTTTCTAAAATATTCTAAAAGCTCACGTTCATTGTTTTGTGTTCCATGCTTTTGTCTTATTGTTTATGATCTCGATGAACTTCGCTCAAATAGAGTTGGAATAAAACTTTTCCAAGTTTCCTCTTTTGCAGGAAGACTGTTTTTGCTCACGACTTCATTTGCTATGTAAAACTGCTTAAGGTTTGGCAAAAAGTTTACTTTTTGAATATGGTGCAGCAAAGTTAAGAAATTTTTTATTATTTACTGGAATATATAGCCTCTACCTGTTACGTAAAGATAACACGAAATTTTCAATGTTTGTATTCTGTAGATTAGATAAATTTAAATAGAACAAAGTGTATGTGAGATGTCATCGAAATCGTTTATTCGTTTAAAAGAGTGACCTACTGATGCGTTCAAGCACGAAATGTACGTTACGCACGTACTTGATAGCTAGCTAGATCGGGAGATGTGGGAGGGGATCTTGTTCCGCGCGTCCAATTGCGTACAACAAAACCACAAAAATAAAAAAAACGTGCGATTCAAATGCCTCATATCTGGTCAACAATAAAAAAAAATAAAACCCTACACACAACTCGTCCTTGCATGTTTTTAAAGTAGCGTTGTTGTTTTGCTACGTCCCTGAATCCACCCTACCGTCGTTTTCGATTGAGGGAAAATTTGTTTACGAAAACCCCTAAAAGGACTAACCTTACATACGCTTATGAAGTTCTACATAACAAAAAAAATAGGTTTCCATTATATTACGAACACATGGTTGCTTATATTGAAAAAAAAATCTTATAATAATATACAAATTTCTTAAGTTATGGATAAAAATGAAATTATAAAAAAAAACTAACTAGCATGACATTAATATCACTACATGTTATCATTATAAATGATCAGTGATTACTAAATTCATTATTACAAAAGAGAAATTGAAGATAAAGGAAAACAAACGCAAGTATAACAGTTAAGAATTTAATGAGACAATCAACTTCAATTGCTCTTTTGCAATTATATGAGAGAATACGTAATAAATATATCAGTGATGGGACAAATGTAATAGTACTTCATTTGGTACTTTTTTTCTTAATTATTTCCTTGCACGTGATCTTAAGCTTTTAAAAATTCCGTCACTGGTATATTTTATGAAACAAATACTTAAACAATAAATGCATGTGTATTAAACAAAATTAATAACGGTTTTTTAACTTATAGTATCGCTTCGATTCCAACGATGCGGAAGGCCTTCAGCTTCATTTTATAGAGTCGTTTTACAATCAATATGGGTTTATAGGTTTTAAATATTAAGGTATTTAAGTAATTTATACTAATTCATTTTTATAAGAAATAAATGATTAGATATATGAATAGGTTATATATAATAAAAAAAATTAGTACTAAATAGAAAATTTTGTCATGGTAGATGAATTATAAATGTGATTATAGTTCAATTGTATTTTATATTTATATAGGATAAGTGCATTTTGTTAGAATTATGAATTATTTAATAGAGTATATGTATTTAGATAGATGAATTCATTGTATTAAAAATTTAAACATTAGAGTTTTAAAGGTCAGAATATTTAATTTGTGATATAGAATTTAGTGAATATTATTAATAATGTTATTGTGAAAGTATGGTTATTTTTAGGTTTCTATGTGATTTTTAGCAAAACGAAACATTTTGGAGGTTAAAATTTTCGTCGTTTATGATTGAATATACGTTGCGGCTGGCCTTTCAAAGATTCTCCAGTAAAGATTCGGTCTTGACCTTGTTTCCAAATATTTTTATTTGAAGAATTTTCCCAAAAATTGCCAAATTTCCCTCGAGTGAATTGACGTAGTGTCTGCTCCAAATTGACAAATGGTGATTCACTCGAGGTACTGGTGGTATATAAAATTAACTATATGAAAAACGCAATATTTTATTAATATGATGTCGAAAAAACAATACCTTTTAATGAATTTACCTTTTCCCAAAGAAACAGACTGATTTAAACAGATTCAGTAAAATTTTTAGATTTCTTTAGAAAATAATTGTTATTTTATATATATCAAAACTTTTTCCACTTAATAATTTACTAATTTTCTTTCCTTTTTTTATAACAAAAACCACTTTCTTCACTATATGTATAACACTTTACTTCCCCTTCGAGTTGTTGAAGGTCTCACAGATCAAGATAAAAAGACCTTATGCAAAAATGTAGCTTTCGATCAAACCTCAGTTCTGTCTTAAATAAAGAACGCGATGTTAATTTGTGTTGTTGTATATAATCTATCACGTGATAATATATATCTCAGATATGTTCTCTTTAACTGTGTAATACTTGTTTTTCTTCGTTAAGTTGAGAGAATTTGGGTGTCCTCTCTTTAATATAAAAAGAAGTGGGAGAATGTAAAAATAGAAAAGAAAAAAATATACATTGGATTCTGTAGAAAATACAGTTGTAAGACCTTGAAAGATTAAGTATAAGGGAATGTATGCCAACTACCATTACTGCTGTTCAATTACTAATTACACTTAAAGGTTTTGGGGTATGATTTGAGTATTGCTTAAAATGATGTATTACATTCGTCTTACGAACTGACGCAAGTACTGGCATCATTGGACGTTTATAGCCAAAGATGGTACTACTTGGAATAGAGAACCGTATGCCTTTAGTAGTTTGGAAAAAGAACATATTATTAATTTACTCGCAGATTGCTATCAGCTATTTCTTGAAATTTTGTAGAGTCTTTCTTATTGCTCTTCTTCTACTCTGAAATGATAATAAAGTTGTACCCATTATGCCCTTTCAAAAAATGAGCTGAAAGTCTTTCAGTTTTTAATAATCCCCATGATTATATCGCTGTAGATTAGTAACTAATTAAACTTTTTGTTCGTTAGAAATTTCATGATCCACGGAAATCGAATCGTTTTATTTTAGTTTTAGATTCAAGTACACGCTACGTGCGTAGCAACTACTTACAGCCGTATTTGGGGAAACCTGTATCCGGGAAACCAGAGAGGAATCAAAGAGAGAGCTTTGTTGTTGACATAATCGATGTTCTTTTGCAAGGGGAAACTTTTTACCTCACATGACTTTGACAAAAAATTTTTCTAACGAAATATAACAATGGTTAATCAGGTCGCAACCAGCCCTCAATTGAGAATGTTACTGATGCGAGTGACTATAGCCTCCCCCTCTAAGGAATGGCGAACTTATAAATCGCTACAAAGCAAGTGTGCTTGATATCAAAATGTTACTATTTGGAAAAAAAAAAAAATCCAAGCTGACATGAATTGTCAAAGGCATACTGCAATGTGCAATTTTTACGTAAATTTCATAAAAGTTATAATAAAATGTAATGATATAAAATAATTTTATTAAAATGAATTAAAATAAATACAAATATTTAATTTTTTTTACAAAACCTATCAATAATTGCGAAAATTCTATGTTACTACAAGTATGTATCAAAAGTGATACATAAGCTAGAATTATGAAGTTTTTAAGGCTCGATCTACGGTTAATTCTTGATGTTCTTAATCTCACGCTTTAAGTTTATTTAGGTATGACTTACTACTTTCCTCACCTGCTTCGAACAGATGGAGTAATGACGATACCCGTTTAGTACGAAAAAACAAGGATCGTCTATACGTAATCCTTGGAAATATTATGACTAATAGATGAGAAATCGCCTCCACCATTTTCGCCATTGAGAAAATCTCTATTGTAGAAAATTCAGTTGAAATGTCTCAATAAACTAGTATCCATTCGCCGTGAATACAGAACTGTTCAGCCATTTTGTTGAAATGTTGGGAGTGATAATTTTATCTATGAGAGACGGGACCCACAGTTTAATATCGTGTCCGAAAAACAGAATTTATAAGAAATTGCATGGCAATTTTATTTACTGCCAGAGTTTTTGGCAGAAGACTGCTGATTGGCTTAAAGAAGCCCCAATTCGCATGATTCGGTGGCCAGTTCACACCACCTCACTATTAAGTCACTCGTGCAGAATATCCAATGTGGCTTGAACTAAATGTCACGTAACACAGTCATGCTGGAACCATATGTCGTTGGTATTTAGATCATTCAATTTCGCTCCAAAGAAGTTGGAAATCATCGGCCCATAATGCCTCCTGTTGACAGTGATGGCCTAGTCAACGTCGTTGATTTGATGTTTTTAATTTTCCACTTTCTGACATATCTGACCTACACTGGCGAGCAAAAATGGATACATAATATTAAAAAAAATATAAACTTTATATTTGTACTTTATTTATTAAAATAAAAAAAACAATCCATATGTTAAACATTTATTTAGACTATCCTCTAATTAAAACAAAAACGTTTCAGTAATATTATTTCCTTTTAAATATAAAATACAGCTTAAATATTATTTAATAGCATTTATCCAATTTTGATCGTTTCGTTTTATTACTGATTTAATGCGTTTCGGTAAGCTTTCTACCAGTTTTTTGATGGTTTCCCTGTTTATACATTGCCACTCTGCCTCAATTCTTAGCCACAATTCGTTAAGGTTATTTGGAGGGTTTTCATACTGTGAAAATTTTGGTTTTACAATTGCCCACAAATTCTCGATCGGATTTAAATCCGGATTTTGTGCTGGCCATTTCAATGTCTGAAATTTTTTATTTACAATTTTTTACTTACTGGAATAAATACAAAAAATATTAAATATTAAATCCGTCCTGCACTGATAACATGATAACATCTGAAGAGAGCCTATTTATTGTTCGCAACAATACATGTTGCAGAAAGTCAAAAACAAAAACATGATGCATAACCACAAAGCATGGAAAAAAATCAACTGCCGGCAACAAAATTAACAGAATCAACAAACATCTTAAGTGGCGTCAGTAGTTAACTTTTCGTTAAGGCATCCAACATTTACCAGCGGGAAAAAGAAGGTTGGTGCTATGCCGTGGGAGTAAAGAAAATTCAAAACAAAAAAATTATCGTGCGAGCAACGCAACTACGCGCAACATGATGAAAGTGTTTTGTTGTTGTTCTAATGTTACCTATAAACTGACCCACATTGTTTAGAAAATCTCTTAAAGAGAATACATTCAAAGGGAAAAAACGGAAATATTTTTGTTTCAAGACATGTAAGAAAGGAGAAATTTTATGTCATATTAAAGAAAGAAAAGAAATACGAATAGCTTGAGGCATTTCATTAAAGACATTTAAAAAGAAAATAACAAGTGAAAGTGCAAAGTGCTAAATCCTTTAATATATGAGTGAGAATCAGTGTTTTTTCTTTATGAATAAATCAAGTTTATGAGAAACATGAGTTATTAGCAATAAAGGAAAAAATAAGAAATAAAATTCGAAAAGTCCAAGTGGAATAAAGAGCCAAGCGAAAAAAGTACCATAAAAAATTTCCAAGCGGTTTTCTTTGCAAACTAAAATTTAAAATTTCCCCCTAAGGTTTGTATAACCATGATTTTAATAAAAAAAACATTTTCATTTTTTATTTGTTTTTCTATTTGTTCTTATTAACGATAAAACTTTTTAGCCTATTTATCCATTTTATTCTTCGCAATCTGAATATTTAGTCTTATCATTTATTTTGTAAAAAAAAAAATATAAATAAACATGGCTTAAATTTATTGTATGTAGACAAAACAACAAAAAACAAACAATAAATATGTCAAGTTATGTGTTGCGGTTTAATGTACCGAAAATGATGACGTCTTAAGATTTACAATGAATATCATCAGAAAAAGCATAACCGAAGAAAAGTGAGACTAAAAAATAGGCAAAGATACATAAGTACTTGTACCATATATATGGGATAAACTAAAGTGTTATTATTTGAAAAATAATGAATAAAAGTATGCTCGATGTTGGCATTATCGAAATATATAAAGGGTGTCTCAATAAAAGTGCAATTTGTAAATTTAAACGAGAAAGTGCACCTAATGAGTCAACCATTTGAAGAGTTGTCGCCGACAACTTGACTTTATCAGTTCTGCATCATTTCATGAAATTTCACGAAGCTTTTCGTAAGAAATTGGCAAAAGACCTCCAACTTCATGCGTATAAAATTTAGTTTACTCAAAAGCTCAAACCAACAGAGCACAGAAAGGGTAATGGAACAATGTTAGGTTAGGTTAGATTAAGAAAGATGGCGGACCCCTCATAAAAAAAGAGATCCAACATAGGCCATTGTTATACCACAACCTGTTCTATCCGGGAATCAGAAAATTCATCTACAACGAGTAACTGGCCGGTGCCAACCGTGTTCAGGCAGCGTAATTAACCCATACTTTTTTGAAGGTGAGGCCCAAATTACAGTGACTATGAACGGCGTAGTCGATAACGGAGTTGTAGTGGAATGAATTGGGCGTCACGAATCTGGACAACATGTGGTTTCAGCAAAACATTGTTACTCGCCACACTACGCATGTCATGTTCGATTTATTGCAGCAATAATTTCCAGAACAAATTATCTCAAGAAATTCTAATGTCAACTGGCCACCAAGATCATGCGATTTAATGCCATACGATTTTTTTGATTTTTTGAAATTTCGGATCAAACCAGATTCAATTCCTGAGCTCAATTCCGATCATAAGTTTTATACAGCCACTCTGTGAAAAGTTATGGAAAATAAAAAAAAAATTATGAGCCCAAAGCTGTGCTCGTTTAACAAATGTTTTATTTCATACTTAATCGTAACATGTCTTCTTTACTATCCAATGAAGAAAATGAAGACTATCTCAAAAATATATATTTTTAGTTTTAAATTAAAAAAGCATTCTTAATGAGACACCCTAAGTTATATACATATGTTCAACAATATCCCGCGAGTCAAGACTTTAGAATATAAACGAAATTTAAATATAAATGTCTCATAGTTTCCATATTATTTTTAAAGTTTATGCATTAAAAGTTATTAACTTTTTTGTTTTAAAACCAACAATTAAAGGATGACCCATGAAGAGCTCTTGCGCTCTTCTATTATTTGTAGAAGTTAGATTTGAATCAGTTTACACTTAACGTAGTTCCTGGTAGGAAGTACTACTGTAGGAAAAGCATTTCACATACGGATAGTACTGTTAAAGAAAGGCTTCATTCACTCTTGAATGTATGGTGTGATCCACAAACTAATCGACAACAAATGGATGCGTTCTTTTCTAGTAGTCTATTTATTTTATTAGAGCAGAATTTGTTATAATAATGGTAAACAGTGAAACACAACAAAACGATATATGAAAAAATATTTCTTCGCCCACTGCCTCTCAGCAGATTTCTTGCAAAAACTCAGAAGGTAAATAAAAATGATATGAAAAGTTACTCAAAAATCTGTTGTTCGGAGATGACTTTAAATTATAGGTCCCGCAACTTTATGTATGTATTTCTACGCATTAATTTGTGTAATTTTTGGCACCGTACGATGTGTGTATTTGGTTTGTGGGTGTTTGCAGCAATATTATGTAAAAAAGTTACAGCCTTGCCTTTTGGCGCTTACTGTGCCTTTTAATGCCATTGGATACTTTAACATTGGAAATTTCATCAGATAATTCATATTCTTTAGTGTTACTAAAGATATAAATAATAAAATAAATAAACAACAAAATAAAAGTACTTCAATAATATTTTCATAAAAAAACAATCGGGGTTATTTAAATTTTACTGTGAAATTCTTTACATCAAAGAAGCAGAACAATATGCCCATCAAGTTTCAGTTTATTGAAACTAAAATCAACATTCTTAACCCATACTGTCAGTCATTTATCAGGAATCTTAGAAAATCACACGCAATACAATTCTTTAATATACGACATTGAAATGATTTTGTGATTTCCATGGTATTCAAATCAAAATGTCAAAAGAGAGCAAGTGAAGTTTAGCAACTGTGTATAAAGTGGTGTTCATTGTACAGAAGATTAGCTGAAAAAGAAGTGTCAACTGGAGATAATAAACAGAATTAAAAGAATTGTACAAAAATATTAAACATTAAAGAAAAATATTGAATTAACATATTATTTGCGAGCATATTTGTTAAAAGGCGATATAAAGTAAAAACTTAAATGATTATAAAACGAAATATTTCACCAGATCTGTGTTTAAAAATTTAATAAAATGCTTTTTAAATTCTAACAATTTTTCATCTGACAGTAATCATGACGCATATGCTTCGTTCTATATTTGCACTACGAATGTAGTATGATGATGTATGATGAATATCATTCCAGACTAAACTCTATATATTGAAACAAATTGGGGTAGAAATTTGTTTTTAAATCTCCTTTAGATCTCTTTTAAAGAAAGAGATCTTTAGGAGATGTGGATTGTAATTACCCGTGATTAATTACAATCGTTGGGATGCGTGCTGTGGAAGAGAAAAAGAAATAGAATTAATTTCAATTTCTGGAATTTGAGATATTGAGAGAGAGAGAGAGTTTCTTACCTTTTTTTCCAGCGCTAAGAGATCTTTATTTTCTTTCCAAATTAGAACTTATTAGGGAAGTTCAATTTTTAGCACAATATATTTTTCGGTAAAACTTATAATTTAAGAAATTCAAATAAGCACTATTATGTATATGAAGGATTCAGGTGAGTATAATTTAGTATAACTAATTCAGTTGAGTATAATTTATTATAACTTTGAGTAAGTATAATAGTAGTAAGTAATTTTAGGTAATTATAGGCTTAGGTAAGTATAGTTTTATTTTGTTGTACAATTTTAATGTAAATTATTTTGTTTTGAATTATGGTTTTTTAAGGTTAGAAAATAGATTTATTTATTAATTATAAATTTCATTTAATTTATTATGTATTTTAGTTTATTTTTATTTTTAGTATTTTTGATTATATTGGAGCACAATATTTTATGTTAATTTTATTCAGATTATTTTCACATAATTTTCCTATTATGAATGTGTTAGAAAAAAACTTGATGGTAAATTAGGTTGTTGTTACGATAAGCGCAAGATTATAAGTAATTGCTTTGTCTAGTTTTATTTTCCACCAGACATCTGCTCTTCCTACAATTGATATTAACAGTAAATTGTGGAGACATTCCCTTTGTTTTTGTGTAACTGGAATTGTGGAGGCATTCCCTTTGTGCAATGGAATTGTAATGGTGGAAACATTCCTTTTGGTTGATGGAAATGTGTTTTGTTGTTGCCTTTGAAATTAATATGTGTTCAAACCTATTTTGAACAATATTTTTATAATATTACCAAATGGTATGCCTGCCAATCGATAAGATTGTTATCTTCCTTTCGTTATCTACAGTCATAAAAAAGTCTACAAACACAGTTGCTAATTTTTTACTGTTAATTATTTTGTAATTTTTTTCTAATAATTTTTATATTGTGTTTTTTATATTCGTTTTTGTTTTCAAACGTTCCTAATTGTAACTGCCGTCAACAGCGCTATAACACCTTTTTCAATTTGATCACCGGGAAAGTAGTCTACATACAGCAGTGCATGCAGACTTTTTTCTTTGACTGTAGATTACTATAGGCTTTATATACAAAATAATTTTCAACGCCCTTATACTAAGGCAACTAGTATATATTATATACGTACGTATATAATCTACTAGATGTGTGTATGTCACCTTATTAGACCTGAGGCCACGGTTGAAACCACATGTTAGACATCTCAAACAGAAACGAAATATAAAACTAATTTCTTTGGCAACGTCCTCTGAGCAGATTTCTGGCACAAACTGTCAGAGTAAATAAAATTGCCATGAAAAGTTTCTCAAAAATCTGTCGTTCGGAGACGACTTTAGGTCCCAACATTTATGTATAAAAATTAGCACACACAATATAAGTAGCGTGAGAAGCTAGGTCGTAATCCTCCTAACTAAAGGATTGTAATGTACAAAAAATCTCCTGTATGTCGAATACAATATTTAATATTTAAACTGTTATAGCTTTAAAGTTTTGCTGTTACAATCAGCAGAAAAAAGTATCCTTTTAAATTTCAATTTATTTTATTTTATGTTTGTTCATTGCTTTCGGAAGACAACAATAATCATTAAAATAAAATTATTTTTGTTTTCCTGTTTCCAAACAGGCTATGTCAGTATATACATTTTTGTTTGAATACAAACATTGATAGAAACATTTAGAGGACTTTCAATTGTCCCCAATGCTGACTGAATACCAGTGTTTTCCAATTTATTTTGAATATTTGAAAAATCAAATAAAATAAAATAACCAGAAATGTTTGGCGTAATTTGGTCGCATTATCATTTAAGAGATTTTAGCCACACACACCAAAAAAAATAATAACAAGGCTGTATGGGAGAGACGAGCATTGTATTCGATTGATGAACAGAACAGCGGAATCTATATCTCATGCCATAACAATAAATATTTCCGCTTTGGAAAGTTTTTATTGCAGCAGTTTGTTAAATGAAGATATCGAATAAATTGTTAATAAACATTGAGTAGGACGTCTAAGATGAATGTCAATAATTAAATTACACTTTCTGTTTGAATATTCTCTATAATTTCTCTATAATGAAGGTCATTTTAAATCATAGTTTACCATTTCATAGCACAGTTGTGCAAAGAGAACTCACACGCATTCTTGTGTTTTTTCATTTAGTTGTCGATCAGACTGCGACAAGAACACATGTGCGGCGGATGCTTTATCATTTTATTTCAGCATAGCAGTCAAAAAATATTTCATGTTAAAACTGTTCTATGTTATTAGCGTATTTCATTTTTTTTATTTTGTCGTATAGTATAATTTTTTTTAAATGCTTTTAAATGTTCGCTTTTTTTCTTTTAATAAAAATGGGTTTTTTATTCTTTTTATTTTTATTTATCTAAAAAACATGGCCTAATTTTTAAGCCAAAGATGGATAGCCTTATGTTCTTTTAATAAAAACTGGATTTTTTATTTTATTTTTATTTATCTAAAATTATTAAGCCAAAATTATATAGCTTTACATATGTATGCTGATGAAATGAAAATAAAAATAGCGTATATGACTTTCACTTTTCTATGGCTGTAAATAAATAAATTCTCTCAACTTATTTTCTCTCTCTTACTCACTAACACATAAAAATTTTTTTGACGAACCCTGTTTTAAATGCAACTAACCAGAACCCAGCGTGCTTTGCTGTACATAACGGTTTGTTTTAATTAAATTAAACAAAATTGTATTAAATTTAGTACCTCATACATCAGCTTATCACGTCACTTTGCGGATATTATATTGTGTTTCACCTTGGGTGTTTTTTATGCATTCCCGAGAAAGTCTGCACAAGAGTTGGATTCGCTGCTTTTGAGGGCGACGAAAGCGAACCGAATTTTTTGGTGTTTTTCATGCATTCCCGAGAAAGTCTGCACAAGAGTTGGATTCGCTGCTTTTGAAGTCGCCGTGGTCTAGTAGGTAGTGTGTTGGCTTATTAGACGAAAAGCCAGGGTTCGAGCCCCAGGCCAGACATCAAAATAAAATACAAAAAGTATTTCTTCGGCGACTTCCTCTCAGCAGATTTCTGGCAAAAACTCTGAGAGTAAATAAAATTGCCATGAAAAGTTTCTCAAAAATTTGTTGTTCGGAATCGACTTTAAACTGTAGGTCCCGCCACTTATATATAAAATTAACATACACAACATGAGTGGTGTGAGAAGCTAGGCCGTAATCCTGACTGAAGGGTTGTATTGGCCCATTATGTATGTATGTTTCACCTTGAGGTTGGCCAGCCTCTTGGCTGCACTCTCACTTTTCAGTCTGTCTCACACGGGCTGAATTATCTTTTTGGCCTTCAGAATTTCTATGATAATCCACGATATACACTTCACAAATATAATAAGAGGTCCTCGTATTGTAGTAGTAACAGTTTGTTGGCTTATTAGATACGAGCCTGCGATTCAAATCCTGGCTCAGACGTATCGAAAAAAGCGAAATATGAAAAAATATTTCTTCGGCGACTTCCTGTCAGTTGTCCTTCTGACCATGAAAAGTTTGTCAAATGTCTGTCGTTTGGATTTGACTTTAAAACTGTCGGCCCCTACACTTATTGATAAATAAGTAAATCCATACCACATGGGTAATGTGAGAAGCTAGGTTGTAATTCTGACCAGAGGTTTGTAATAACCAAAAAAGTAAGTAAATATGTATAATATAATCAGGCAGTGTATAATGATATTTATAGGGCAGCAGCAGTTTGCCCAGTTCAACCTTATTGCTACAATAGCGGCATAAACTTATTATGGATCCAATTCAAGATGATTGGAATCGTCCAAAACGTACTCGTAATAAGGATGGCAGATTATATTCACAGGCTGTCTTACATTGACATTGCTTTCCAGCAACTTCACACCATATGGGCCCATTTTAAACTTTTACAGCCCATTATTGCCTTTTACAGCCAGAGTATAACGAAGTGTTTAAGCCCCTATCTTTTCCCAGTGACCTGTTTATTTAAACGATTAAACGGTCTATCGTATGCAATTTTGGCCTTGTGAAGATTATTCTGCTCCCAAAGAGTTTGCGATAAATGAAAACTATCGTCAATTTGACAGTTAATTCGTAACTTCTCGATTAACTGGATAAATCAAATTCCCCTTTTTAAATCAATACTAATATTTATAAGACTAAGAAAACCGGCACCATAGGTATGTAGATTGAAGATAGATGGTAATAGTCTGAACGGTCCTTTCAGTACCTTATCGGCATACTACTATGCTACCGGGTTCGTTAGATTGATTTCAGTGTGAAATAAAAATCACTGAAAATTCTTAGGAAAATCGTACCATGTACCTACAAATGTATTGTTACGTTTTTACCCTTTGAAAACATTAAAAATATGAGTTCGTAGATTGCAAATAAAAATAAAAAGTTTTTGTTTAGTTTTAATTCAATTCTTTATTGTTGCCACAATTCCATGTGCCACCTTTCACGACTTGATTTAAATAACAACAATTTGCTTTAACTGTTATTCTTCTTTACACTCTTCCGCGTACACTATAACAACTGTTCAGTAGATCTTTATAACAGAGATCTTCAAACAACAATTGTTTTCTGCACACGCAACGCGTCTTCACACACTAGACTGACTGAATTCTTTCTGATCCCGTTGCATGCTTTGTCTTGCCTCTTACATCGCTGGGTAAACAGTCTGATGAATGCTTTTTAAGGAGAATGACTTTGCCTTTCGCCAACTCTCTTTAAATGTAAACATGTTGTTTACGTTATTGTATATTTTGTTTATGTTTGTCCTAGCAGTGTTGTTGCCTATTTGTTTATCCCCCTTTTTTAATAGTGATGTTGTTGCTATATTTTTGTTTATTTGTTGATCATGTAAACAAGTCCATTGTTTTGTTTTTGGAGCTTTTATTTTTCATTTTAATAACACCATTTCCATTTTCGTAACAATATTAATGTAACAATATCTAGTAAATTGGTATTTTTCGACGTGAGAACACGGTTCAAATTCCAGATCAAACAGCTTCAACAAAACGAAATATGAACACATATTTCTTTGGCGACTTCCTCTCCGGACATTTCTGGGAAAAACTATGAGTCGATTTGGTTTATTATATTGTGTCACTGTACTGTATACTGTATCTTTAGCAATTGCCTCCAATGTTTTAACGAAGGCAAAATTGAAAATATTGCTTTACATCATATCACAACTAGTATCATATCAGGACATTAAATTTAATACACTTCCAATAATAAAATAAATTATTTTCCCATAAAAATTACTAATTATTACTAATAATTTGGAATAGAAGCACATGTTTAGAGCATTTTATAATGTTCGTGCAAATAATAACGAATTTTGTTTATTTATTTATACGCATAACAAAATCTAATATTGTTAGTGTTTTTCGCTACGCATATTAAATAGGAGCGCATAATAAAACTATGGAAAATAAGGACAGGACTTAAATAACTATTATCCCCAACTGATACAAATTTTATGGTACATATACATATACAGACTGGATATTCTTAAGCTGGTCTATTAATTATGGTTGATTTTTTTCTCTTTTTTTTGGGCCAAAATATGTTATTTCATCTTCTCTTTTTTCATTTGGGAATATATATATATATATAGAACTTTTCTTGGTACACAATTTTCATATTTTCTGTTTACATACAAAAACAGTTTTTTTTAACTTTTGTTTGTTCACTAAAAAAAGCCGTAAAATAAACGAAAATATTTATGGACCTAGACGAATAAAATAATTCTACGAAAGCTTAAAGGCGAAAAACTATATGAAAGTGAAAAATAAAAAATATTCAAAAACTATTTCGAAGTAAACTAAATACGAAGAAATAATATCAAATAACTTCACAAAGTTTTCTGTTTCTTCAAAGGGATGAAAATATCGCTCACATATCCCATCAGGAATGTAGCACTGATATCGATGATTGCAGTTTATATGACACTCTAGTTGGGGTATTAAATATTTATTTATTTATTTATTAATTACAATACAATTAAAAATTATATTTTAATTTAATATGAGCTGAGTAATTTAACCATATGCTCGGTGTAGTGTCACAGACAAGAGTCTCTGGTGGGAATCGAAGCCACGACCCTCACGCTAATAGTCTAGCACACTACCCACTAAACTACCAGGGCACACGGGGTATTAAATAAAATAGATATTGAACAAATAAAAAGACTAAGAGAAATTAATACCATCTTGTGTGCATCTTTCAACAGTCAACAAAGAAAAAAAGAAAGGAAAAGGAATATACTACCTTGAACGAAATGTATCTTCTCAGCCTCAACTAGTTATTGAGTTGTGATATCTTACATCTGTAAAATATTGTCCTGTTCGTTCTTTACTAAAATTAGTTTTCAGAGAAACTTTTATATGAAATTGGAGTTTGGCACAAAAATTTAAAATTATAACACTGATTCAGGCATAAAACTTTGCGTTACTTCAATTCTATCTTATTGTTACGTTTTTACCTTTCTAAAAACGTTTAAAATATGAATTCGTTGATTGCAAACAAAATAAATATGTATTTAGTTTCAATTAAATTATTTATTGTTTACAACGCAGATCTTTTAAACTGCAGTTTTCAAACCATGTCTGTTCTCTTCACACGTTATGCGTCAAGACTGGATGAATTCTTACTACTCGTTGCCTGGTTTGTCTTGCATTTTTATATGCCCACGTAATCAGCCTGATGAAGGTTCTTGAAGTCGAACGTTCGGGGTTTCGTCATCTAGAGAACTATATCGCGACTTTATGCTGTTTGTGTATTTTTTGTTCACATTGCTTGTTGTTGCATTCTCGCTTACCAGTCTATCCCCTTTTCTTTCATACTGATGTTGTTGGTTTACTGGTAACAAGGTCGTTGTATTTGTTTGTGCAGCTTTTGCTTATTTTAATGTTAAACGATGTACACCGTTTCCATTTTCGTAGCACTATACTACAAAAACCCTCATACATCATCGTCATATTCGCTAATCGTAATCATCATACTCCTACATTTTCATTTTATTCCTACTTACATCATCATCATACTCATATGACGCCGCCATATTCATACATCATCTTCATATATTCGTACATAACCTTCATATATTCGTACATCATCACCATATAAATCAATTGGTGACGCAATTTTCGACTTCCTCTTGGTAAGGGTGTCCGATCGATGAAAACAAATAGTGGCCGGAAGGAAACTAGTCTGGTGAATACGGCGGATGGAGTAACATTTCCACCGTAATGCTTCGATTGTATTCTGAACAGAGTTTGGTTTCTGTGCAAAATTACTTTGCCGTGTCTTGTAGGTCAATGTATGGTGCAAATTGATCTTTTATTGTCGGTAGCGATCTATATTAACGGTTTCATTAGGTTTTGGAAGCTCGAGGTACACCACAAATTTCTGGTCCCAGACACAGTTTTGTCTTCCTGCTGAATCGATGTGGGTTTATAGCCATAGTTGATAGTTGCTGCTGATTAACCCATGACTTATGACGTTTAGGTCTCTAAAAATAAATTAAATTTTCATTGCCAATAACAATTTGATGTGTCGCTGAGTTTTCTACCTACCTAATTTCACAATTGGCTTTTCGATTTTCTATCTGTCTGTCGTTGAATTCATGTGACTCCCATATTTCAGACTTATGGAATATGGGATCGATTAGATTTTAAACTGTCAAAAATTGTTTGTTGTGTAACCCATATCATTTAAAGAGACATTTTCTTCGAATATTGTTTGCAATACGGCGTCTTCAAACTTTTCTGGTGGTTTCTAATATTCTTCATTTTCACGTTAAAATCGTTATCTCTAAACCGTCGACAACGTGTGTGACAGATATCAACGCCAACAAAAAAAAAAAATTAAAAATGAAATATTGTTACGAAAATGGAAACGGTTTATATCGTTTAACATTAAAATGAGCAAAAGCTACACAAACAAATACAACGAACTTGTTACAAGTAAACCAAGAACATCGGTATGAAAGAAAAGGGGATAGACAAGTATGCGAGAACGCAACAACAAGCAATGTGAACAAAATACACAAACAGTAATGAAGTTGCGAAAGAGCTCTCGAGGAGGCGAACACAAGAACATTCATCAGACTGATTACGTGGGCATATGAAAATGCAAGACAAAGCAGGCAACGAGTAGTAAGAATTCAGTCAGTCTTGTGTGAAGACGCGTTGCGTGTGAAGAAAACAGTTGTGGTTTGAAGACATCCACTGTAAAGATCTGCAAAAAATAATAGCGAATAGGCAATTACCATAGGAGAAAATGAAATTTAAATTTACTCACCAAAGTGTTTACAATACAACTATTTATAATTTGTTTCTGTTGTAATTTTTGATTTCAAAATGAAATAGGAAATCCCGCCTGCTAATTACAATAAACTTAAGTTATAAAATTTGTTATACTTCTGCTGCCTTATATTCATCTCATTAACATATTACAGTGTTGCCAGAAATTTCTTTAAGCGTTTTATGAATAAAATTGAACGAGTAGCCTTGAAACTGTAAGGAAAATATAAACAAAATTATATTAAAGACAAAAAACATAAAAATTGCGGTCAAATGTTGAGAATAAAAGCACAATAAAAAAGTGGAAGGTAAGAGTTTATGGTGTGGAATAATTAAATTTCTGTAAATAAAGTCCTGCAGCGAAAATCGCAAGAAATTTAAAAACTATTTTTTTTTTTTTGTATGTTCAAGAAAATTTCCATTTCATTTTACTTTCAATAAACTTTCGACTTATAACGAAAGAAACTTACAGGTAAAGTAGAAAACCATTACAAAATACTATGTAGCCAGTTACATATTTAAGTACCACAAAAAAGTTTATAGCTGTTGCGAAAACAGAAGAAATTGTATTGACTTTAATGGATACTTGAAAAATTCACAACCTTGTTTCGAATCCGAAATACCGCAGAGGAACTTGAAGTATTTGGATTTATTTTTGTGTACCACCGCACGGTATCTTTTCGGAAGAAGTTCCTTTGTAGATCATATAAGTGTACTGTATTTGCGTATGTTAAACCAGATCTGTTTATAAATTTTTTCATTCCCTTTTTTACATGATTGGAGCAGTAGAAGCAAGTAGAAGTAATGCCATGGTTGCCAATCTATTTAACCCTATATCTTTTATCGTTATGTCACTTTATCACTCCATTCATAATTTTTTTACCGACTATGTCATATGCCATAGCACTCCTGCCAGAAAATTTCCACCAGCTTCAAACTTTCACACAAGTTGCCAAAAAAAAAACACTACGGAAATCAATTGTACTACAAAGTTTTTCTACAATATTGCTCCTAGAAACCGTAGCTATTGTATTGACATGGATCACGAAGTTTGAAACCAGTACGTCTTGAAAAGTCACATCATTTTTGCCTAGTCCTAGTGGAATTGGCTTGACTGACACTCGCAACGTCCAGAAAATGTTCCACTTGTTTGGAAGAAAGTGAGTTTTGGAGGAACATAGACCATCTCAACAGAGATTGAAATCACTGTCATTGAGAATAACATACGCTCATTCCATAATTGAAAACAATTGACCATTGTATGCCGCGCACTTTTGCTAATTGGGCTCGTTTGTAACTAACCGATGATAAGCATTTTTATCAAAAAAAATTTTCAATGTTGTGATGCTCACTTCAGTTTAAATAGTTAATTAACATACATTATTGGTCATTACAGTCTTCGAGCTAGGACTACAACCTACCTTCTCACAGAACTCATGTAGTAAAAGGTGAGTCCTGTGAAACTTTTCATGGGAATTTTATTTTACCTTCCACAGAAAAAGTCGTCGAAAGAAATATTTGATCATATTTGAGTTAGTTAGAAATGCCTTGGTCAGGAGTTGAACCACGGTATATTGTGTAATAAGCCACCATACTAGCTACTGGACTACGGCGCCTGTAATTTAAAAATATAATAAGAAAAATTGCCGTCTTTGGAGCGAAGAAAATGCTGAAGTCGTTAATGAATCATCTCTACATCTTACATTAAAATTGATTGCTTGATTAAGTGATGCGATGCTTTTTTTTTTGTTTGCGAAAATTAGTCAATTAAATATCAATGGCTACAAAAAGACAGCTCAATTTGCCATACAGCACACTTAACTATCTATATATTGCAAAATCAATTTGTTGCCAAATTTCTTTCAACAAGTGGTTCTGTTTTCAGGCCTCCTTGTTTCTTATACTACTCCTAACGGATTACACTTTTAACCATTAAAGCCGTACATCGAGAGTTATTGGAAAAAGTAGTTAAAAATCGAATGGACCATGTTTGTCATAACCGTGGCAAGCATATATCAGAAATCATATTTAAAAAATAAATACCTTGATTATGATAAAAAATATTTTCAGCAATATTTCGGTTTAATATTAAATATTATGTCTTCAAGATTGTAGAAAACATACTTCCATTTCTCAATTACAATTTTCTTTGAAATAATACTACAGCATTATGCTATAAACACAATAAACACAACACAGCAAATACAGCAATTTTTCGAAAAAAGAATACATGGTTTTATTTGGAAGTAATTATTTTAAAAGCAGCGCGACAACAAGCAAAGATTCTGGTGCTTTGCTTTTAACTTCATTTCTATTTTTATTCGCGGCAATAAGAGAAATAGTGCTCAAAGTGAGAGGATTTGTGTTGGCAATGCGAGGATTAATGCAGTCAATACAATCACATGCGTGAAATATAAGTTTTAAAAACGTGATGAGTGAATATAATGCGAACAAATGTTTTAATGGCACCATTAATAAAGAATTGATGAACAATTGAGTCTATATCAGGCATCTCCAACTAAGCGAAATATTACAAAATACTTCTTCGGCGACTTCTTCTCAGCAGATTTCTGGCAAAAACTCTGAGAATAAATAAAATTGCCATGAAAAGTTTATCAAAAATCTGTCGTTCGGAGTAGACTTAAAACTGTAGGTTCCACCACTCATGTATAAAAATTAACGCACACAACAGTGGTGTGAGAAACTAGGTCGTAATCCTAACTAAAGGGTTGTAATGACCAATTATGTATGTTATGTTATGTATGAACAATTGATGTTTTATTATAATTGATACGCATACAACTTAACTTAAGCTGCAATTGCCAAATTGTTGTGCTTCCTGCGTTGCGTTTATTGTATTTATAGCATTACAATTATACTCTACGAAATTGAGTGCTGTTGTATTCTTGCCTGTTTGAGTGATGGACGTCTAAATTGCATCCCTACATTAAACAGCCTTGACTTTGATATAGCTTTACTGTCTATCTGTTGTTTTTCATAGAACACCAAAAAAACCATTTAATTGCTAATAAACATTAAAGAACATAAAATCCAATTTAGAAACTCTGGTCTTATTTGTTTATCTAAAGTTTTGCTGCAACAGTAATGTTTTCGTCAAATAAATTTCAAAAATATTTCGACAGATATTTTAAAAACTTGTCCCTCTAATGACTATTACGGCCACACTTTGTTTATTTCAAGAAACAACAATTCAGTCCACCACTTGTAATTTCTATAATTTTTCTTTTTTTCTATTTATTTTCCATTTATTTATATATTTTGATTTTACTATTCAAAAATTTTCTATTTATTGGGGAAAAACTTTCATTTCAAATATTTAAAGAGAAGGAAAATGAATTTCCATTTTAAATACCATTAGTTTTGAATGTTTTAGTTGTTTTATTTGAATTTTATAACTCGCTGTTGTTGTAGATGAGCACTTCATATGAAATTCATTTGAAATATTCAATTTTAATAGCATAGGCAAAGGAATAATCACAGGAGAATTTTTTGTGTTTAATTTTAAAAGGAAATAAAATTAAACCCAGAAAACCCATTTAGACCAGCCATTTTGATTTATTTTTGAACTGTTTTGTTATTCAGTATTGATTAGCTCGCTTTAATGGATATTAATATGTTGCTGTTGGTGGTAGAGAGAATTTAAAATACTTTTTTCGCAGTAAAATTTTAAAATCATAATAAAAGGAAGAAGTATATGAAATATGTTTTGTTGGAGAGAAAATGACTTCAATATTTAACCCTGGACAGTTACTCATCATTTTAGTACATTAAGGTTACTCTTCGTTGAATCGACGAACTCTTTAACCCTAATTGGTTACTGTTCGTTGAATCAACGAAGCTCATTTATCCTTTTTCATATAATTCTTTTATATTTGACCAAATTTCGCTCTTTTTATCAACAATGTTGGTTGATAACGAAAACTTGTTGTGAGTAAACGTACCCTAGCCACCCATTTTTTTAATTCTGGATGGTCATTTTTATATAGTAAGGTTACTCTTCATTGAATCGACGAACAAAAAATATAGGGAGTCTTCTAAATATGGATATTTCTACACATAAATAAGCTGAATTTCCTTTACGAGCTCTTGCTTAAAATACCCCACAACTTTAAGCCGAATAATTTGTTGGTCTCACTCATTTACTCAAACCCGTTTTCCTCTCAAATGTATCCGTTCACTCCTCAGAAAGTCTATGGAACTATCAGCGATTCCCACGTTGCTGATTCAGTTTGCCAAGAAGTGTCATAGTTATCTCGAGTTAACCTCATAAGGGTAATCGATTTCCAAACGGAACAGTTGTAGTTCATAGCAAAACAATAAATCTAAAAAATTTTCAGACCATTTTTGTTTTATTGCATTTTTAAATTTAAACATTTAAATTGCCCACCCATTATATTTGCTCACATGCTTATTTAACATGTCAAATTCAAGTACATATGTGACGTATGAATGATATTTAATTCCATTAGTTTTATACATGACAATATCAACGATTTTTTTATTGCATACTTTTCAGAGTAACTACTCCAGTACATGTAATATGATGCGTATGAGTAATATATTTCAAATCCAATTAAAAATAAATAATACCCCATTAATATGGAATTAAGCTATGATATGACAATTCTGATGGATTTTTAAAAAATGTTAATATCCTAAGGTAAAAGCAGGCTAGGATATTAACCTTCTGTATAAAAAATTTTTATGTTTAGTTAGGCGTAAATTGAAAAAATTTAAAAATAAATTCAAATTAAAATCAAATTACATATAATTAAAATTTTATTGTTTTCCTACACCAAAGAGAGAGAGAGAGAGAGTAATAAATATATAATTTAAATAAATAATCTTAATCTAGAAAAGATTGCAATGAAAACAGATTGCATGCATGGCCATTTAAGGCACACCTTAAATATAATATATAGTTAATCTTACATTGACGGTTAACAAATATTTTTAATCATAAATTAAATAACAAAAAAACAAATAAGCTATAAATTTTTAAGCATTAGACAACAACATGTATTCGCTGAATAGGTTTAATGGGGGTCAACTGATTCTAATTTCCATTGAAAAATCATCATCCCAATTCTGGATGAATGACTGCGTGCCTAATTTGAAATGATTTCAAACACACATTAGATCCAAGAGCGTACAATGCACAGTGTAAGATTTTGCTAATCTGGCTGGACAAAAGTCAATTTTTTGAGTTTCAATTCGAATAAAATTTTTTATCAAATATGAAAGAGCACTTGTTATAAAATAAGTAAATGCAAAAACTTTGCCTAATTTGTCAACAATAACATTATAACGGTACTTTAAACTTGTATATTTTTGAGTGAATTAAAAACAACAAAACACTTTGACACATGAAATTGCTCAATATTAAAAGCTTACAACTTTTTATTCGAATGGAATTTTTTAAATATTTTTTGTTTGTTTTGAATCTCAACTGTTAATATCACGAAAATTTAGAACCTGGAAAATAATTTTCGTTCTATTTCATTTAAACAATTACTTTTTTTGGTAAGTTAAGAAAAAAATAATAAAATTCTATAATCGATAAATTCTTTTCTTCATAAAGGTTCAACACCAAAATTGTTTTCTACGAACGTCTGAAGTATCTACTTTAAGGCACGTATAAAATTATCTGCCGAGATTTGCCGTAACTGAGGCTAATAGAGTTTTAATAAACATACTTTTAATAACATTTGATCCATTTATAAAAAGTTTGCGAAGACCTCCTGTATATAAAAAAACAATATTGACCCCTGAAGTTCTACATGAATTGAAATTTCCAGAAATGCCAGAGGAAAACCATGAATTTTAACATTTTATTCTTACTTTAATTTATATGTATGTACATATGAAATATATTTTTATTTAAAAATTAATAAAAATAAAAAAAATAAAAAAATTAAAAAATAAAAATTAGAAAAAGAAATTGTTAATTCTACTTCTTTATTATATATTTTAAACATTATCATGCATATTCACTGCTTTTTTGAGTTTTTGTTATCTAACGCGAATAATATCAGAAATAAGTTTTTGTTGTTGGATGGGAGGTGGGGGTGGTAGTGGTCCAATGTCGCCCATTTCTTCGACAATGGTACATATTGGCCTAGTAACACCTTGTACCAAAATTCATAAGTCTATCATGATTTTTTTTCAAGATATTTAATTTTGTCTCCCTAGAATGGCTAAACACTATGCAATGCATACCAAAAAAATGACTGTTTGGTCTGGACTATGGACTGGCGACAGGATTTGGATGATCATCTGACAAAAGGTGATGTAAACTGGCTACCGACACCGAGCAATTTGACACCATTGGGCTTTTTATTCGTCCCAGGTGTGTGTGAATAAGCCACAAACAACAGCGGTTCTACACATTTTAGATCTCCCTTTTATTTAATAAGTGTATTATAATTATTTAATTAATTTAATTATTTTTTTTCTTATTTTTTGTTAATTTTATTATATTATCTTTAAATATAACTGTACATTTATAACTTATATTATTGCTTCCAAAAGGTTTCAATAGGATATGTTATTTTTTCAAGTTATCGAATTTGCTAATTATTGAAAAACAGATTGCAAATAAATAATAATAATAATAAAAAACCTACATCGCATAACGTCCAATTGCCAGATGTCCTTTGTATCTATTTTACAAATTAAATTTACAAAATTTTTCAAAAGCGTAGAATTAAGCTTAGAATATATAGATTAAGAATATATAGAATAGATTAAGAATATTTTACTCTGGGATACAACATCCATGCTTTGATAATACTATTTGTCCTTCAACGCAGAATGATGTCTCCTTTCAAACAATATGTTGTCTCCATATTGATTCATTCGTACTTATTAAGTTCTAGATTTTCTGATTGAATTAATAATTGTCTACGAAATCTAATTTAAACAAAATAAAAATGAAACGATTAATTCACATTTACTTTGGATCAAATACATAATCGTAGATTATTTCCATCAAAATCAAAATACATTCGTTTGACAAGTTGTAATGAATTGTATTTAAAGAAACTTATTTTCATGACAAACACAATTTAATGTCATCTCTACCATTTTATACTATGGCTTTAACTTAAATACCTTGAATAACATACATTTTTTATTTTATGGGTTATATTGAATGACAATTCCTTTTCAGCACGTTGTGAGTACATAGGTGCTCATAATTTATTTATGACATTTCCTATCAGCTTTTCCACAAATCATGATGACTTGTAAACTCTCGTAAGGTACGAGAGCAGTTGTTGAAATCATATGAGTTTCAATATTAATGAATGTGTATGGGTATTTTAAACTATTTTGAATGTGTGTGTGTGTATGTCCAACTATTTCAAATCTTCAAAATATTCGGGTGCATTTGACAATGAAAAAGGTTTTTTCTTTCTTTAGATATAAATGAATTTGATTTCTATTTAGGTGTATGGATTCATTCATGTCAAATAAAAAACAATTTTTTAAAACTGTAACATAAGAATACCAAACTAGTATACGTCATTAAGATAATGTGTTGGCCATTGTGAGGATGAAATTTGAAAGTGAGAAAATTTGAATTATTGGGATAGTTTTCATTGTGGTACGGATAAGCATAAGAAATTTACTGCGAAATTTTCGTACTTAATTGGTCATTACACCAATCTATTCAGGATTGCGTTAATTTTATCTATGAGTATTGTTATCTAATGTGTAAAGTTGACTCCATAGGACAGATTTTATATACTCTCAGTATATTTGCCAGAAAATTTGTTGGATATTTCGTTTTGTTTTGAACCACGACTTACATCTTATAAGCCATTACACTGCCGATTAGACTGCGGTGACTTCAAGAGTAATATACATTTTCTTCTTTTTTTTCTGTCCTTAGGCTAAGTTAGGTTATATATGCATGGCTGACTTGGAACATCCTCTAACGTCGCTTTCTAACACCATTACATGTTGCATCCTACATTCGGTTATAATAAAAATATTACACATTTCGTCATACAATTACAATTTCTAGTTGGCAGCTCTCGGACATCCCCTTAGTTTTCTGACGATGAAAATTCTATTCAGTTCATCTTTAACCCTGGACGGTTACTATTCGTCGAATCGACGAAGCTCATTTACTCTCTATCATACAACTGTTTTATGTTTGACCAAATTTCGCTCTTTTCTTCAACAACGTTAGTTGATGAATGAAAGTTTGCAGTGAGCAGACGTAAAATTTTTTTCTTTTAAATTGTTCGTCGATTCAACGAAGAGTAACCTTAATGTAAAAAAATAAATAGTAACCGTCAAGGGTTAACTAAATAGGTTCTACAAATAAATTCTTCTTATATTTCCAAGCATAAAAAATGATAAAGAAAATATTCTACATCGTTACAGCTTCTATGAAGTTGTTGTGATTTAATCCCAGCTTGCAAGCGTTCTAAGGCTATGAGGTACCTCATATGGACTCAGGCTAAGTTTAACACAAATTTTGTTCTGCATGCATTCATATCAGGCCAGTCTTGTTTATTTGTAAAAGGAGCCTTTATCTCACTTTGATTTCATAAATAAATGAAATTTGTTTGTGACTATTTGTTTATTTCTTTGTAGAGGAATATCAATCTCATGTATGAATTCAATTGAATTTAGCGTTCTATCAGCCTTTGTAGAAATGTGTTTCTGAATGTGAATGAATGTCTCTCTATCTCCGCCTGAGGCACCCGGCATTCTTTGACAATTTTAAGTGCTGTAAAAGGAAACTTTAAATTAAAAAAATTATGTGTCTGCAGAATTGGCGAGTGTACACGAATAAATTTCGGCATAAACTACTATTTTCTAAAAGCAAACTTAATCGAAGAATTATTTCAATTGTTATTTAAATTAAACTAAGTATTATTTAAGTTCTACTGTATTAACTACGTGGAAAAGACCTGAGAGTACAAAATTTTTCCAATAATAACTGCGACACATTCTAACAGAATAATTGCAAGTCTTTTTTAGGAGTGTTGGCGTACTGGACTATGGTTCGGAAGCACAACCCTCAACTCTGATATCTAAAAAAAGGAAATATGAGAAAATATTTCCTTCAGTGATCCTCATGAGAGGATGGTCTAATACACGACATTAAGGGCGGCGAAGTCTACTAGGTAGTGTGTTGGCTTATGAGACGAGAACCCGCGCTTCAATCACCAATTCAGACATTTCGAACAAAATGAAATATGAATAAATATTCCTTCGGCGACCTCCTCTCAGCACATTTCCGGAAAAAACTCCAAAAGTAAAATAAAATTACCCTGAATAGTTTATCAAAATACTATAGTCGGAGTCGAATTTAAGCTGTTGATTCCGTTACTTAAGAATAATATTAACACACACAAAATGGGTGGTGTGAGAAGCTAGGTTGATATCCTGACTAAAGGGTTGTAATGATCAATTAAGTAAATATATAAGGGTTCTGACATAATATTTTCGTATATTCATAAAGCCATGACTATATCGAAAGATGGGCAGGTTGTGTAGAATAGCGAACTTCGAACTGACATTCTCAGGGAAATTTCAGACCATTGCAACATAACTGTTATTTAAATTCCGGTACATAACAATATCATTGAAGATTGAATTAATGATGAACATGGCACAGGTGCATTTTTACTTGGTATCCTCTGAGTAGAGTGTTCTGCTGTTTTTTTTACTTGCATTGTGTGACTATACGAAGCCCTATTGCAGTTTTAACAGTCTATTGCTGTAATAAAAGATCTGCAAATAGCTCGTTGTTCCCTAACATAAATTTTGCTGTTTGTAAATTTGAAACGGAACAAAGAGGCGAAGCTTGTTGGCCTCGTATTGACTGTCATCTTTGAGTAAATTCAACAGAATAGGGATAATCGCAAAAGCGATGTATATTTTAAATTCGTGATTGTTTCCTGTAGAAACTATGTAATTTCCAATGCCATACCAAAACCACTATTCGAAAATATAACAGTACTTTTTACTATAGTTGATACCGTAATCTAATGTATTTGCGTTAATGACATTATTTTCAGTTTAACTGTAAAATTGCTACTACAGGCTAATATATTTACACTTGAGTGCGATGGAAAAAATCTCAAAGAAATTAATTTCCAGGTTAGAATTTGAAATTGTTATCACAAACAGTCTTATATTCACAGAGCACTTGTACACAATTTCGAATTTAATATAAATGTATCGTAACATAAAATCCGTAATGTCATAACAAAAAGTAAAATCAAATTTATTGGCGATGTTCTCGAGCACAAAATTACGTACATGTTCATTAAGCGAATTTATTACCAGAAAATAAGAAGTGCTCTATGTCTACATACATACATCATTGGTCAACCCTTCAGACAGCATTACGACCTAGCTTCTCACACCACTTATGTTGTGTCTGTTAATTTTATACATGAGCGATGTGACCTGCAGTAAAGTCTAATGCGAACGACTGATTTTTGAGAAACTTATTCATGGCAATTTTATTCTCTCTCTCTCAGAGTTTTTGCCAAAAATCTACTGGGAGGAAGTTAGCGAGGAAATATTTTTTTCATATTTACGTTTTGATGTTTGACCTGGGATTTGAACAGTGGCTTTACGTCTAATAAGCCAACACACTACCTACTAGACTACGGCAACTTTATGCCGTAACCTCAACTTGTTGGAGAATAAATCTACCAGACAGAAATATTTTTTATAGTTTGTTTCGTTCGATATGTCTGACTTGATGTTCGAACTATGGGCTTACGTCTATTCTTACTAGAATATGGGACCTCTATGCCTATTAAATATTATGCAAAAGCCTTTATTTCAATTCAATGCAAGCTATACTCTTATAAAAAGCAGCGAAAGTAAAGTTAGAGCTTCTAAATGTTAGGAGGCGATATGCAAGTGTTTGTGGCTGTAGTGGTATACGTTTACCCAAAAATTTAGGTAGAATTTTTATTGCTTATATGTTCAACACCGATAAGATAAATTGTATGCACAAGAATATGTATGTATTTTGCTTATAAATTTTTATGAGATTTTCTTTAAATGTATGTTCTCTCATTTGTTTGTATTTATTTTGTTTTTTTATTTTTGTAATTAAACCCATTGTGCATTTAGTTTCAAATAAAGACAATTTTATCAAATATTAGATTGAATGGTTTTCTAAATATAAGTGCATCGTCCTTGCAGGCCTTTGAAGTTGAAAATGCTGTTTTAAGACGGCATTGTTTATTGAATGGAAATAAAAGGGCTAACAAATTATTTATCTTTGGCAATAAACGTTTTTAAACATTTCATTTATTTCAAGCGTTTATCTCTATGTGTGTTTGTAGGTATGTAACAGAGATCAGCAATGAGTATTCAAAACGGTGAGTAGGTTCAAATCATACTCACAACTTCTGATACTTATACGCTTCATACTTATTTTAATATTGTTACGTTTTTACCTTTTTAAAAACATTTAGAATATTAGTTCGTTGATTGCAAACAAAGTAGAAACAAATATGTGTTTTTTTTTTTTGTTAAATTAAAATCTTTATTGTTCGTACCACTTTTATGTACCACTGTTAGAACTCCAACAATAATTGCTTGATCACTATTCTACTTTATACTTCTGTCCGCGCAAACACTAACAACTTTCCGATAGATCTTCACAACAGCGATCTTCAAACCACGACTGTTTACTTCGCAAGCAAAGCGTCTTCACACAAGACTGACTGAATTCTTACAATTTGTTGTCTGCTTTGTTTTGCCTTTTTATATGCCCACGTAATCAGTCTGATAAACGTTCTTGAAGCAGGAGGTTCTTGTTTTCGCTTTCTCGAGAAATCTATCGCAACTGCATTGTTGTTTGTGTGTTTTGTTCACGTTGTTTCTTGTTGCGTTCGCTTATGTTGCGTATCGTTATCTATCGCTTCTCTTTCTTACTCATTGTCTTTGTTTTTGTAGCTTTTGCTTATTGTTTTAATGCGAAATGATATTACACCGATTCCATTTTCGTAACAATATTATACTCTTAATAGTCATATTCAAAGTTTGAAGTACTCATCATACTCATAATTAACAACAGGTATGATGTTGATTTCGAGTCTCCATGACTCAACATTTACAAGTATCTCAAAATAAATATGATTCGTGTACGAACACTACAATACTCACTAGAAGGTTCTGTGTTTGTTTTGCTTGCTGTCTTTGTCTTTGTATTTTTTTTTTTCTTCTTTTTTTGTAAATGCAACAACAACTAAAACTGTAAATTTTGATAAATGATTCGAATCATTCGAATCATTTATGAGTATTATAAGTATTTTTCTAAAGTTATGAATCGGAATGAGTAGACGTATGAATGAAACATATTTCGAATGTTATGAGTTCGATGTCAACGTTGTACTCATACTCATTGTACTCATACTTATAAATCAACGTTGTAGTGAGTACGAATGAATCAGAGTAGTTGAATTTCAATACTGTTGACTCACTCATACTCGAAATTTCATAAGTACTTATGAGTAGCGAAAAGAAGATTCGTTGCTGATCTCTGGTATATATGCACACTGTAATATTTTTGTTGATGTTCAGATCCACTGTTCATCACATAGATAGTACCATACCTATTAAATAAGGATTAGTGATCCTAATGATTACTTTTTTTGAACGCTGAAATAAATAATGATTACAATTACGATTATTTTTGGTTTGAATAATTAATAACACGGTGCGATAGTCAAAAAACACCCAGCTAATGACATAGTGTAGGTTGTGAGTTTTTTTGAGTAGAACTCAAACTTGTTTTATTTGACAAAAACGCTCTTTTTAATATTTTCACACAAAATTATTGTTTAACCAAACATTTTTTAACCTATTTTCAAAATCCAAAGTGAAAATTCTATTCAGTTCATCTTTAACCCTGGACGGTTACTATTCGTCGAATCGACGAAGCTCATTTACTCTCTATCATACAACTGTTTTATGTTTGACCAAATTTCGCTCTTTTCTTCAACAACGTTAGTTGATGAATGAAAGTTTGCAGTGAGCAGACGTAAAATTTTTTTCTTTTAAATTGTTCGTCGATTCAACGAAGAGTAACCTTAATGTAAAAAAATAAATAGTAACCGTCAAGGGTTAACTAAATAGGTTCTACAAATAAATTCTTCTTATATTTCCAAGCATAAAAAATGATAAGGAAAATATTCTACATCGTTACAGCTTCTATGAAGTTGTTGTGATTTAATCCCAGCTTGCAAGCGTTCTAAGGCTATGAGGTACCTCATATGGACTCAGGCTAAGTTTAACACAAATTTTGTTCTGCATGCATTCATATCAGGCCAGTCTTGTTTATTTGTAAAAGGAGCCTTTATCTCACTTTGATTTCATAAATAAATGAAATTTGTTTGTGACTATTTGTTTATTTCTTTGTAGAGGAATATCAATCTCATGTATGAATTCAATTGAATTTAGCGTTCTATCAGCCTTTGTAGAAATGTGTTTCTGAATGTGAATGAATGTCTCTCTATCTCCGCCTGAGGCACCCGGCATTCTTTGACAATTTTAAGTGCTGTAAAAGGAAACTTTAAATTAAAAAAATTATGTGTCTGCAGAATTGACGAGTGTACACGAATAAATTTCGGCATAAACTACTATTTTCTAAAAGCAAACTTAATCGAAGAATTATTTCAATTGTTATTTAAATTAAACTAAGTATTATTTAAGTTCTACTGTATTAACTACGTGGAAAAGACCTAAGAGTACAAAATTTTTCCAATAATGTAGTATTTTGTCTTCAATGTTAATTCATTTATTTATATTTCTAGCTCAATTAAATTGTAATTAAATAAAAAAAAGTATATAATGTAAAAAAAAGTATTCAATCAGTGGTTGGTTCCGTTGCGCGATGTTGAATGGGCTAAGGTTCGTACAAGACTAACTTCGTGAGCCACTTGCAAGATCTGCTCTCCCTTCAATACAGCTCTTTACTGAAGCTGCAAATTCGTTCCCACATCTCGGCCATCCTGCGGGTCATCAAAATCATCATCATAGCGCTCATTAGGCCAAGGCTTCATATACTCAGCACAAGTGGTTGTCCGTTTAGGGCCCTCACAATCAGCATACTTCTGCACATCGTACGTGTCATTAGGCTTCATCTTGACAACTTTGTAGGGACCTAGATATTTGGCCTTCAGTTTCATTCCTCCTCCAAGCTGAGTTCTCTTAACGGCTACAAGGTCGTCAACTTTGTACTTCAAGGCAGGCTTTCTCTTTCGATTAAAAGTTTTACAATTCTCGGACTGGACCCTCAAAATCTGTTGTTTGGCTGCGTCTCTTAGCTCATTACGTTGGTCATCAAAATTAGCTATCAACTCTTTTTCAAGTAAGTCTTTCAAGTGGATGTCATCTTTACTTCGCATCTTCGAGCCGACCAATAGCTGAAATGGTGTTGTGTTGATACTTCGGTGATACGTCGAATTAATCGTCTGCTGAACTCTGTTCACATATTTGTACCATTTACTGGGGTCTTCAATACTCAATTTAGCCAAAACGGAAATTATGGTACTGTTGAGTCTTTCGATCTGTCCGTTAGCTCGTGGTAAACCGGTAGTGATCAATATGTGGTTGATATTCTCGTCCTCACAATAAGTTCTGAAGTCATCACTGGTGAACGCCGATCCACGGTCAGAAACTATTTGGAAGGGGTTCCCAAATATGGCACTCTGCATCTGCAAGCGTGTAATCGCGTCTTTAGCTGAGGTTGTCTTAGTAGGGTATAGCCAGCAAAACTTCGTAAATGAATCTATTACCGCAAAAATGTTTTTATAAACCTTACTAGTTGATTCAAGTGGGCCTAGGTAGTCCACATGATAAGTATGTAGGGGTACGTCTTCTTTCGGTATGGGGTGAAGTTCTCCTTCTTGCTTTCCCCTCTTACGATTGGCTATAACACAAGGAATACAATTCGATATGCACCTGCTGATTTTCTCATCTAATTTAGGTATGAAATACTCGCTGGAAATTAACTCTTTTGTCTTCTTCGTAGAAAAGTGACCTCTCTCGTGGGCCTTTCGGATTACCTCGTTCTGCATACCCTTAGGTACGACCACCAATTCGCAGTCATCAACAATCTTATACAAAACGTCGGACTTCAATAAGTAATCTTTGTATGTTAACTTTTCCTTTAATATTTCTCGGATAGTGTTCAATTCTTCGTCCTGTTCTTGCAATCTCACAATTTTGGTAGGCAAGTCATCTTGCGTTATCATCATTATTGGGTTTCGGCTTAGAGCGTCGACGTGCCGCATCTGCGTTCCAGGGCGATGTTCAACAACATAATCATACTCCTGCAGGAACAATATCCATCTTGCTACTCTTGTGGAAAGATCTTTTTTATCTAAAGTTTTGGTAAAAGCGTTACAGTCCGTAACCAATTTAAACTTAACACCAATAAGATACACACGGAACTTCTTAAGGGCCTCTATGACCGCTAAAACCTCAAGTTCGTAGCTAGTATACTTTCGTTCAGGATCGGTTGTCCTTTTGCTCATATAATAAATGGGGTGTAACAGGTTATCATCAGGGCTTTTTTGCAACAGTACAGCACCATATCCGTCGATTGAGGCGTCTGTATGTACTTCCGTCTCGCAATTCGGGTTGTAGATCCTTAAAACTGGGTTTCTACTCATGATAGTCTTTAAAGCATCAAACGAAATTATCTGCTCATCTCCGAATTGGAACTTAGCATTCTTTTTCTTCAAATCTGTAAGTGGCTTTGCAATCATGGAAAAGTTCGGGATAAATTTTCTGAAGTATCCGGCCAAACCCAGAAAACTTTCCAATTGCTTCATATTTCGTGGTACTGGGTATTTTATCATAGCTGTTGTCTTATCCGGTGATGGTGATATTTTCTGGTCTTCGATTACGTGGCCCAAGAATTGAATTCTCTTCTTCAAAAAATGACACTTCTTCACATTGATGTCAAGACCATAGTCTCTACATAGCTCCAAAACCTTTTGTAAATTTTTCAGCGCGTCGTTCTCGTTCTCTGCTGGTATTATGATGTCGTCGACATAAGGTAAAGCTATACCTTGTCGTGTCAGGTCTCGAAAAATAGCATTCACGTGTCTTTGAAATACGCCTGGAGAATTTGAAAGACCGAAAGGTACTTTCTTAAATTGATACTGTCCATTATGTGTTACGAAGGATGTATATTTCCTACTATCCTCGTGCACGGAAACATGGAAAAACCCATTACGTAGATCTATCGTACTAAAAATCTTCGCCTCCTGCAAACGGTCTAACTGGTCCTCAATTAATGGAAGCGGGTAACGATCCTTTACGATGACCCTATTCATTCGTCTAAAATCTACACAGAGTCTAGATGTTGAATCTCGTTTCTTCGCCAAAACAATCGGACTGCAGAATTCGGATTCTGATGGTTCAATAATGTCCTCACTTAACCATTGCTCGATCTGATCTTCAACAATTGTCCTCTCTTTCAACGGTAGACGTCGTGGATTGCAATAGATCGGAGTTTCGTCTTTAAGGACTATACGCATTTCCACATTCGTTGTTTTGGTCTTAGCCGGTTCATAATTTTCAACCATCTCAGTCACCATTACCTTAGCGTTCTCACTAGCCGTCTGATCAATATCTAATTCAGGTTTTTCTACGAGGTCTATTCTCATAATCATATGAACGTCGTCATTCCTGTTGAATTTTGTAATATTAAGACCCTCGGGTGTAATTCGTACGTCGGCCAATAGACAAAGTGGTTTGCCTAACACTACACTAACATCCATGCAATCATCGGGTACCACATGAAACGTTAGGTTGAAGTCCTCCTCACCAATTTTCACCAAAAAATCAGTATTGCCGATAGGTTTGATCAAATTATCTCCTCTGTTGTGACCAAAACCGCTCAAATAAAAATTGGATTCCGTCAAGGTACAATCTGGTGATGATTTTTCTAATTGTCTGAATATTGATTTTCGCATAGCATTAAATTTACTGCCGGTGTCGAAAACAGCGTTAGTTGTTACGTCACCCATTTTAATGATCTTCATCATGATATCATCGTTGTACTCATTTAGTAATCGAATATTATTGGACTCACCTTTTTTCTGCGGACAATTTTTGGAGATATGGCCAAATTTTTCAAAATTAAAGCATTTGGTACCTTTGGATTTACTATCGCAATTATTAGACTTATGTCCTTTTCCGCCACAGTTAAAACATTTTATTTCGGACTTTTTATCCTTGGGTAAATCCATCTCGTTCCTCTTAGTATAATTCAGCCGCTTGCTGGACTTGTTCATTGTCTCGTAACACCGCAACTTATCCTTGAAATCCTTGGAATTATTGGCACCATATAAAATCATCTTATTCACGTCGCTGTCGTTTATGCCATCGATCACGTACTGCATCAGTGAACTGTAATCAATATTGCCTCTTGCAGCTAATTCTCTCATTTTCAAATAATACTCATGGATATTTTCATCTTTTCTCATCTTGCGTTCGGATAACATTTTGTGGAGCTGGATATTGCTGGTACGGGTTTCGAATTCTTTAGACAATGCGTTCTTTAATTTATCATATGTCGTTATTCCCCTTTCACTCGAGATGAATAGTTTCGCTACACCCTTCAAAGATCTTTTTGCAAATACAAATCGTTCTAATTCATCCCATCCCATCACAGCTGCTGTTTCCTCGAATTCTTCTATCCAGGCATGAATTGGTAAAACACTGGTCCCATCAAAACTACGTATAGAATCTTCAATATCTCTAAAACTCATGGCAAAACCTCGTCGAGTAGTTTGTTGCACGTAGCCGTCGTCATAATCATCGACATTAATATTGCGTCGTAAAGTTTGCCGCCCGTCGTCGTCTTTGTAATTATTCACATTGCTCACACGTCGTTGTTGCATATCGCCGTCGTTGTTATAAGCCAAATCATATTTGCGTCGTAAAACCGTCTTTGAGTGTAAGCTCTCTTGATTTGGTATCGCCTGTCGTTTGACGCCGTCGTTGTGTTGATAAGCATCAACACTAAAGCTACTTGCACCACCTGTACACATTTCCAACATACTATTTGCTGCCGTCGGTTGTTTTTTATTATTCTGCACAATCGTGTTTTCTAAATCATCATGATCGCCGTCGTCATGATCATCATCTTCGTCGTTAACGTCATCAACACTTCTCGAACATAACAACTGACCCACACGCAAATTCGTATAAATGTGTTCAAACAAGTTATCTACGTCGTAGCTTATGTTGAGCAAATTACATATACAAACCAAATCTGCTGCACTCAAATTCTCCTCAACATACTTCTTCTTGGCCTTGTACTTCTCAGCATTGTCTGCAAAGCCGTCAAACTCACGCAAACGTTGTATGTTGCCACGATCACCCTCGTTTTCAAATACAAACTTATACGACTATCTGTTCTCAATTTCCAACGAACACACTCGAAATCACCCAAACGCGCCATTGTCTATTTTATTTCTTCTCTTCCCACGCTTAGTCAGCAAAATATACGTTAGTTTCCTTTTTTTCGTTTTCTTCTCAATGTTCAAACAGTTACTTCCCGTTTTCTCTCAATACAGCACTCTCAAAGAATATATACTCGAACAACAACAATGAATGTGTTTTTATGTAACATGTGTTTTCTCTAAAGTTCTTCTTCTTTTCCACACATGTACTATAACAAGAGCCTTTGTTTCATACACAAGCAAACACAATGAGACGATCAAGAGAGTATTTTTTCCTTTTTTTTCACACACAATCACTTTGTCTTCGTATAGTTTTCGTTCTGTCTTTTTCTTTCCTTGCACTATTATTTATCTTATTTTCGCTATTTTGGTTGAGTCCCCAATTTTGTAGTATTTTGTCTTCAATGTTAATTCATTTATTTATATTTCTAGCTCAATTAAATTGTAATTAAATAAAAAAAAGTATATAATGTAAAAAAAGTATTCAATCAGTGGTTGGTTCCGTTGCGCGATGTTGAATGGGCTAAGGTTCGTACAAGACTAACTTCGTGAGCCACTTGCAACATCTGCTCTCCCTTCAATACAGCTCTTTACAGAAGCTGCAGATTCGTTCCCACAATAATAACTGCGACACATTCTAACAGAATAAATGCAAGTCTTTTTTAGGAGTGTTGGCGTACTGGACTATGGTTCGGAAGCACAACCCTTAACTCTGATATCTAAAAAAAGGAAATATGAGAAAATATTTCCTTCAGTGATCCTCATGAGAGGATGGTCTAATACACGACATTAAGGGCGGCGAAGTCTACTAGGTAGTGTGTTGGCTTATGAGACGAGAACCCGCGCTTCAATCACCAACTCAGACATTTCGAACAAAATGAAATATGAATAAATATTCCTTCGGCGACCTCCTCTCAGCACATTTCCGGAAAAAACTCCAAAAGTAAAATAAAATTACCCTGAATAGTTTATCAAAAAACTATAGTCGGAGTCGAATTTAAGCTGTTGATTCCGTTACTTAAGAATAATATTAACACACTCAAAATGGGTGGTGTGAGAAGCTAGGTTGATATCCTGACTAAAGGGTTGTAATGATCAATTAAGTAAATATATAAGGGTTCTGACATAATATTTTCGTATATTCATAAAGCCATGACTATATCGAAAGATGGGCAGGTTGTGTAGAATAGCGAACTTCGAACTGACATTCTCAGGGAAATTTCAGACCATTGCAACATAACTGTTATTTAAATTCCGGTACATAACAATATCATTGAAGATTGAATTAATGATGAACATGGCACAGGTGCGGTGATTGCCTCATTTTTACTTGGTATCCTCTGAGTAGAGTGTTCTGCTGTTTTTTTTACTTGCATTGTGTGACTATACGAAGCCCTATTGCAGTTTTAACAGTCTATTGCTGTAATAAAAGATCTGCAAATAGCTCGTTGTTCCCTAACATAAATTTTGCTGTTTGTAAATTTGAAACGGAACAAAGAGGCGAAGCTTGTTGGCCTCGTATTGACTGTCATCTTTGAGTAAATTCAACAGAATAAGGATAATCGCAAAAGCGATGTATATTTTAAATTCGTGATTGTTTCCTGTAGAAACTATGTAATTTCCAATGCCATACCAAAACCACTATTCGAAAATATAACAGTACTTTTTACTATAGTTGATACCGTAATCTAATGTATTTGCGTTAATGACATTATTTTCAGTTTAACTGTAAAATTGCTACTACAGGCTAATTTATTTACACTTGAGTGCGATGGAAAAAATCTCAAAGAAATTAATTTCCAGGTTAGAATTTGAAATTGTTATCACAAACAGTCTTATATTCACAGAGCACTTGTACACAATTTCGAATTTAATATAAATGTATCGTAACATAAAATCCGTAATGTCATAACAAAAAGTAAAAGCAAATTTATTGGCGATGTTCTCGAGCACAAAATTACGTACATGTTCATTAAGCGAATTTATTACCAGAAAATAAGAAGTGCTCTATGCCTACATACATACATCATTGGTCAACCCTTCAGACAGCATTACGACCTAGCTTCTCACACCACTTATGTTGTGTCTGTTAATTTTATACATGAGCGATGTGACCTGCAGTAAAGTCTAATGCGAACGACTGATTTTTGAGAAACTTATTCATGGCAATTTTATTCTCTCTCTCTCAGAGTTTTTGCCAAAAATCTACTGGGAGGAAGTTAGCGAGGAAATATTTTTTTCATATTTACGTTTTGATGTTTGACCTGGGATTTGAACAGTGGCTTTACGTCTAATAAGCCAACACACTACCTACTAGACTACGGCAACTTTATGCCGTAACCTCAACTTGTTGGAGAATAAATCTACCAGACAGAAATATTTTTTATAGTTTGTTTCGTTCGATATGTCTGACTTGATGTTCGAACTATGGGCTTACGTCTATTCTTACTAGAATATAGGACCTCTATGCCTATTAAATATTATGCAAAAGCCTTTATTTCAATTCAATGCACGCTATACTCTTATAAAAAGCAGCGAAAGTAAAGTTAGAGCTTCTAAATGTTAGGAGGCGATATGCAAGTGTTTGTGGCTGTAGTGGTATACGTTTACCCAAAAATTTAGGTAGAATTTTTATTGCTTATATGTTCAACACCGATAAGATAAATTGTATGCACAAGAATATGTATGTATTTTGCTTATAAATTTTTATGAGATTTTCTTTAAATGTATGTTCTCTCATTTGTTTGTATTTATTTTGTTTTTTTATTTTTGTAATTAAACCCATTGTGCATTTAGTTTCAAATAAAGACAATTTTATCAAATATTAGATTGAATGGTTTTCTAAATATAAGTGCATCGTCCTTGCAGGCCTTTGAAGTTGAAAATGCTGTTTTAAGACGGCATTGTTTATTGAATGGAAATAAAAGGGCTAACAAATTATTTATCTTTGGCAATAAATGTTTTTAAACATTTCATTTATTTCAAGCGTTTATCTCTATGTGTGTTTGTAGGTATGTAACAGAGATCAGCAATGAGTATTCAAAACGGTGAGTAGGTTCAAATCATACTCACAACTTCTGATACTTATACGCTTCATACTTATTTTAATATTGTTACGTTTTTACCTTTTTAAAAACATTTAGAATATTAGTTCGTTGATTGCAAACAAAGTAGAAACAAATATGTGTTTTTTTTTTTTGTTAAATTAAAATCTTTATTGTTCGTACCACTTTTATGTACCACTGTTAGAACTCCAACAATAATTGCTTGATCACTATTCTACTTTATACTTCTGTCCGCGCAAACACTAACAACTTTCCGATAGATCTTCACAACAGCGATCTTCAAACCACGACTGTTTACTTCGCAAGCAAAGCGTCTTCACACAAGACTGACTGAATTCTTACAATTTGTTGTCTGCTTTGTCTTGCCTTTTTATATGCCCACGTAATCAGTCTGATAAACGTTCTTGAAGCAGGAGGTTCTTGTTTTCGCTTTCTCGAGAAATCTATCGCAACTGCATTGTTGTTTGTGTATTTTGTTCACGTTGTTTCTTGTTGCGTTCGCTTATGTTGCGTATCGTTATCTATCGCTTCTCTTTCTTACTCATTGTCTTTGTTTTTGTAGCTTTTGCTTATTGTTTTAATGCGAAATGATATTACACCGATTCCATTTTCGTAACAATATTATACTCTTAATAGTCATATTCAAAGTTTGAAGTACTCATCATACTCATAATTAACAACAGGTATGATGTTGATTTCGAGTCTCCATGACTCAACATTTACAAGTATCTCAAAATAAATATGATTCGTGTACGAACACTACAATACTCACTAGAAGGTTCTGTGTTTGTTTTGCTTGCTGTCTTTGTCTTTGTATTTTTTTTTTCTTCTTTTTTTGTAAATGCAACAACAACTAAAACTGTAAATTTTGATAAATGATTCGAATCATTTATGTAATATTTTTGTTGATGTTCAGATCCACTGTTCATCACATAGATAGTACCATACCTATTAAATAATGATTAGTGATCCTAATGATTACTTTTTTTGAACGCTGAAATAAATAATGATTACAATTACGATTATTTTTGGTTTGAATAATTAATAACACGGTGCGATAGTCAAAAAACACCCAGCTAATGACATAGTGTAGGTTGTGAGTTTTTTGAGTAGAACTCAAACTTGTTTTATTTGACAAAAACGCTCTTTTTAATATTTTCACACAAAATTATTGTTTAACCAAACATTTTTTAACCTATTTTCAAAATCCAAAGTTTTTTGAAAAGAGGAAGATGAGCCTTTTAAACGGTATACATAAACATATGGTTCAAACTTACATGTTATGAGTTTTGATCGGGTAAACTTGGAAAATAAAACTTTTTTTTATTATTTCAAGTTTAGCCATTTTTAAAAGCAAAATGTAATTGAAGAATATAAAACTAGTAAGGACATTCTGAAAGTGCATCATCTTGCGAAGAGATTGACACTTCGTTTGATAAAATCGAAGAATAATTACCGTAGTTATAATTTAAATAGTATAACAGTAGTGTTATATTTTTTTATGTATGTCATCTTATCAAATGAACTTTCAGCTCTAAAATTTTCAAAATTTTTGCTGGATTTTGATTGTTTACCGCAAAATGTGTCAATTTCACGTTTGGGAGACTGCCAGAAGTCGGCTAATATTTGCGATTTTTGCAAATATTATTATTTCGTTTTGCACAAACAATGCCCAACTTCTGGTGGTCGCTCAAACCTGAAATTGACACATTTTCAAATTGATAATCAAGATCCATCAAAAATTCTGAAAATTTTCTAACTGAATGTTCATTTGGAAAAATATATACTCCTGTTTGAAAAATATACCTCGACCGTTAGGCTCTTTTAATAATAACTACGGTAATTTTTGTTCGATTTTATCAAACGAAGTGTCAATCTCTTCACGAGAAAATATGCTTTAAGAATATCACCATTTATTTATACTTATTAATTAAAGTTTGCTACTATGAATGGACAAACTTAAAAAATTTAAAAAAAATAATCAAACCTCATAGAATATTAAGTCGAATAATATATACATGTTTTTATAAATAATATATACTGTTTTTAAGAAAGATGTTTTAAGAAAGATAAATTTGTGTTTAATGATATGATATGTACAATCCCTTTATATAATTTTCTTTTTATATTTATTTTATATTTTTACTTTCTTTAGGTAGGAGTAATTTTTTTATTTTATTTTATTTGTTCTCTTTGAATGCAAATTCAAACATTAATTACATCGAAACTAACTTTTGCGTTTCCCTTTGAAGTACTACTTACGAGAAACTAACGGAAACATTGGCTCAACTATACTTTTTAAAATATTTGAGTTTATATCAGGTCTTTCAAAAAGTATTTTGTTTCGTGTAATCATCATGGAATACTATAGGCATTGACGTGTGTTCGCTGAACACGCTCTGGAGAAGTTGGCAACTAAGCCTAGTTTTCATCGAGAAAACATCTTCAGCGATGACGTCCATTTCTGGATAAATAGATAAACAAAATCATGGTTCATATTTAACTGATGTTGGCCATACAATCACTGTCGACAGCGAGCACTTTATGTTGTTCTATGATCACCAGCTTCTTTTAGCCTGAGTTCGACGATCTGTTTGCTTACAATATGTGTTTCAGCAGGTCAGCGCTACGTGCCTCTATACGAGTGATTTAAGAGCGTGTTCATTTCACGTGGAGATGATGTTAAGTAGTCATTGACTTTGTGCTATTTGAACTCGCTAGACATTTTCTTGTAAGGTTTCGTTCAGTCGCAGGTGTATGCGAATAAGACACAAATCTAGGCAGTTCTCAAATCCAACATAAAAAATGTCTTCAGAAAAATTCCGTCTGATTTTATACTTTGGACATGCTCTTGCCCAGAGAAGCCGTGTCGGACATTTGTCATATTCTTTCGATGATATTTCACACACATACACATACATAATTGATCATTACATCCCTTCAGTCAGAATTACGACCTAGATCCTCACAACACTTATATTGTGTGTGTTAATTTTATACACGAGTGGCGGAACGTACAGTTGAAAGTCAACTCCGAACGACAGATTCTTTGAGAAACTTTTCTTCAGGATTTTTGTCAGTAAACTGCTCAGAGATATTCAAAGATATCTGACCTGGGGTTTGAACTGTGGACTCGCGTCTAATAAGCTGTCGTAATAGCTACTGTACTACGGCAAGTTCCGTGTATAGATCGTACACATACATACATTACAACCCTTCAGTCAGGATTACGGCCTAGATTCTCACAAAACTTATGTTGTGTGTGTTAATTTTATACATGAGTGGATGGATCTACTGTTTAAAGTTGACTCCGAACGACAGATTTTTGAGAAACTTTTTCATGACAGGTTTATTTACTCTCAGAGTTTTTGCTACAAATCTACTGAGAGGAAGTCGCCGAAGAAATATTTTTTTTCATATTTCATTTTGATGTCTGACCTGGGGTTTGAACCATGGCCTTACATCTAATACGCCAATACACTACCTACTACACTACGGCGACTTCAACTTCGACCGTGTATAGATCGTATTTGTACATAACCTGTACTGATCTAGGCTATAGTGAATAATCTAATACGGTGTTCAGATATGCGTCAATCGCAATACACGCCATTATTGAGCTAAATATTTGATATAAAGTTGCAGTTAATAATTGCGCAATAAATACGCAAATTATTATAATATTGAGTAAAACTTAAAAAGCAGCACTTTCATAAGTATGTTCAGTGAGCATATTACAATTAACCGAACACTTTTTGTTGATATTTGACAACTCAAATGTCAACAACGATAAATAAAAAAAAAAACAAAACAAAATAAAAGCAATGTTTTTGAAACAACCAGCTGTTTTGTTTACCAGTTGTTTTGCTTACCAGCTGTCAAATGAATATTGAATAAGTAGCTGAAGTGCGTATATTAAAATGTCTGAACACTTAAAATATTGTAATCAATTGACCGAATATTGACTTCAATATTTGAATATAGTATAAACACAAAATATTAAAAAAATTAACCATCCGAAAAAGTCACTGCATTTAAAACACGTACTGTGATGTTTATATTGAAACCATTATCAGCAAATAAAATACGCATTTGCAATATATTGGTATTTTAAGTATGTACTCACACTTAAAATATATTTACGTGTGTAAAAAAACAAACAAGCAAAAACTAAATAAACAAACGAATAAAAATGCCTACAAAAAATAATAAATAAACGTATGATGGCAAATGCATATATTTTCAGTTTAATTTTTACAACAAACAAATACAGAAATTAAAAAAGAAACAGAAACAGAATTAAATTTATTGTGTAACAATAAATAACACATGTATGCAATGCAATACAGGGTTAAAAATAGAATTCCAAACACAAGCACGAACGCAATCAAAACCAAATCTAGGAACGAGAGAACAATTTATAAAAAGCAGATTATAACACCAACCAAGCAATGATAAAAAATAATTTTCCCAATACTATCGTATTGTACCATCTACAGATCTACATATATGTACATGTGTACATACATAAATGTATGTTGCAAAGGGAGCAAAGAAATTATTTTCATATGCGATGTAATAATTCAATTAAAATATTCTACTCATGTAGTATAAAAACACAACAATATATGTATGTATGTATGCAAAATTTATTAAAAAGGGGAATTGGGGTAAGAATGAGAAGTGGGCAGTTAAGCGCTTAAGTATGAGATTCTGCATTGAAAAAATCTATTGCTTTGATACACTTATGTTCGCCGGAAATATTGAAGATAGGGTTTGTATTTTCTACAGTATTTTTAGGGAAAGTAAGATAAGAAATACAAAAGATCTGATTATTTGAACCAACTGACAAAATTATTCCCTCGCATAATGCTCATATTTAATATTTTAAATTCATGACAACGAGTATGTGACGTACGAGTGATATTTAATTCCATTACTATGCAAACGACAAAATCAAACATTTTTTATTTTATTGCATACTTTCCAGAATAATTCTTTAAGTACATGTCATATTGTGCGTATAAGTAATATATTTGAAATTCAATTAAATATAAAGAATACGGTTAATTTGGAATTAAACATTTACAAGCTAATATATATGACAATTCTACTGGGTTAATGTTTTGCAAAATGATCAACATTTGAATGACCAATTATTTATCTTTCATATAAAAAATATACAAAGTTAAATACATGATTTCGGTAATGAATTGTGTTTGCTGTAAAAGCGTTTAATGGGGAAAACCAGCTCTAAGGAATAGTAAACCTCGTTTGTCCGCTAATACAGTTGAGTAAACTTGTCAATGTCTAACATTTTGCCAATCTTAGGAATTTGTTTTATGAAAGATCGAAAGAAAATAGGTACGTGATTTTCCTTCACAAGAAAGCATCTTTTATATCTGCTCGATATGAAAATTGAAAGCGAAAGGCTACTTTATGTTAAGTTTGTGTCACATATTGCAATAATGATTTTGGTTTAATATTTTCAGCAATTTCCCGCAAACGTTTGCCACCATTAAGCATTTTAACAATATACGTCGTCAATACGAATTTTTTTGTAATTTTTGTTATTTGAGCTCGTTATGATGTTAATTTTTATATTCCATGAAACAGAATAACTATTAATAACATAGAATTCTTAGATTTAACGGAAACAAATCAAATTCAAAAAAATGTTATGGTAAAGAGGGGTACATTCGTCTCTATCCAATCTGTACAAAGTTATTTTCAGTTACCATTTTGGATTGTTTTTTGAGTTTTTTATATAAAAAACAAATTAAAGTTTGTTAACAAAATTTTTGTATCAATTTTATTTGGTACGAATCTGGCAAGTAGTTTCCAAGTATTGTGTAAACTACTGTCTGTGCCTACTTCATGTACGGAGATTTATGTATATGAGCCAGTGTTTGTTTGAAAAAGTGATCAATGAAAATGCAGAAGAAATACTTTAGAAAACCAGCAAACAGATGTTTTTGATTATACACTCTGTTCTACACTTGACAATGTGTGTTGACATATGTATATGAAAACTGCCTTGGCATGGAAAAGTTCATAACTGCCGTAAATTAAATGATGTTTAATGATGATGACAAGAAGATGGCCTAAAGATATAATCATAAAATAGAAACGACTCTAATAACTGAAGTAGAATAACAATAGCAAATTAATATCAATTATTTAAATATTTTAATGCAGTACTTCAAATAGTCTTTGTAAGGTGAAGAGGTTTTGACATAATATAAGCTCAGGCCACATACTCCTAATTATAACTCAGCAGTCTACTGTGATCATCTCTGCCTGCAATGAGAAAGCAATCTCTTCAAAAATTACTATTCAACGTAGTAGTTGTGTAGCTTCTACTGATCACAGCTGTATGAATATAAGTTTTTAATTACAAAAACAATTTTTACTAATTTTTAGTCTCTCTAATATTATGTTCAGATGTGCACTTTTATTGAGTCAATATTCGGTTAATTAAGTACAATCAAAGAAAATAAAGTATAAATAATGTGCGTTTTAACATATTTTGGAATATTTTTCAAAAATATTTCATGACGCGGGGGGAAAGATAGAAGGGAATGATACAGAAACCAAGAGCGTAACAATGCGTTGTTCTCATCGTGCCTTTTTAGTTGTTTGACCACTTTTTATTTATTTTTCTGGTGTTAAAAACAGACGTCGGCACCAATGTCCCTCAGGGGAAGAACATCTTCGGCTTTTTACACACATAGGACACGAACATCAAGAATGTTCGTTAAAAAGAGCGTAAAAATCTTGTCAGTTTTTAAAGAAGAAGGTTCATCTCGCTTTTTTCTTAGTGCAGAACAATTTTTCGATATTTTCCGATCACATATAAATATCATTGGGTTAATAAGTAGACTTGACATTATTACTAACAATTTTCCTCTAAGTTAACACATGCCTATGGTTATGGATTAGTGAGTGAGAGAGAGAAAATAAGTTGAGAGAATTTATTTATTTACAGCCATATAAAAGTGTTAGTAATATACGCTGTTTTTATTTTCATTTCATCAACATACATATGTAAAGTTGTCTATCTTTGGCTTAATAATTTTGGATAAATAAAAATAAAATAAAACATCGATTTTATTATTAAAAGAACATAGAGCTATCCATCTTTGGCTTAAAAATTAGGCCATGTTTTTTAGATAAATAAAAATAAAAAGTATAAAAACCATTTTTTATTAAAAGAAAAAAAACGAGCATTCCAAAGCATTTAAAAAAAATGTAATATGGGAAATATTAAAAAATAAAACACGCCCAGCTAATGTCATAGAACATTTTTAACACAAAATATTCTTCGAGTGTTATTCTGAAATAAAATGATAAAGCATCCGCAGCACATGTATTCTTGTCGCAGTCTGATCGACTACTAAATCAAAAACACAAGAAAACATACACATGTCCATACGTACGATGAGAGCAACACATTGCTACGCTCTTTGTTTGTGTTCATTTTCCTTCTGTCTTCCTCCCTCTCATCAAGAAATGATTTTTAAAAATATTTTGGTGAGAGCGGGTCGTAATGTTGCGACCCGCCATAAGAAATTTTACTTCTACATGATGCGTATTCTTTATATCCATATTCTTTGGTAAAATATTGTAAGCGTTTAGGCATAATATACACGCAGTTAGCTGCTTATTCAATATTCATTTGGAAAAAGAGCTGGTTGTTTCAACAACATTATTCATACATTTATGACATTTATGGCACAGGAGCTTCACCTCATTACACATTAATTTTAAATTTAAACAGATTATGAGCATATTTTCATCCACTATTTGACATGCCACTAAGGCTTTAAACACCAAACGTTTGGTGTACTAGGTAGTGCGTAAAATGTGCTGATGCGACAGATTTCATTGTACCATCGAACATTGTTTAATGCAACACGAACACATGATGTGAAATAAGAGAAAACGTAACTACAACGTAACTATAAAGTACTACTCTCAAGTCATAATATGTATAAATACAACAGTTATGGAATTGCATGTGATTTATAATTACATGTGCGTACATATATGCAATCTGTATACAGTGGTGGCCATATAATAAAAAAAATATTTTTTAAATTAATAAAATAATTTTTCAGTTCTTGAAGGCAAATATTAAACATTTTCCAATGCAGTTGATAAGTACCATTCCGAATTCTATGCAAAAAAAAAAATTAAGAAAAATATTTTATTTGGTTGACCATATAATTGAAGCATTTGACAGCCTCATTTGTATTTCAATATTCTCACCACCAATATTTCGGAACCTATTTTTTAATAACATTTGCACATTGGTTTAACAATCTCTTAAATAAGTGCCTACAGAGATATCGAGGAATAACCCTCCAATACATTTCGATGTTTTGCTACAATTCATCAGAATTTTTACGATTTTTCCCTTTCATTTTCCTTTTAACTTCAGTCCACAAGTTCTCAATTGGATTGAGATCAGGGTACTGAGCTGGTTATTTTAAAACAGTTATGTTTTGAAGTGAGTTTAGGGTTATTTTCGTGCATGAACGTGCCATATTACCGGTAAAATTTTCACCTCAAATAGTAGCATTGTAATTTGTCTAAAGTTTTATATACATTTTTATTCATTTTTGAACTGACCACTAAAATACTTGAATACAGTGCCAAGAAGAGTTATCCCACATCATAATATTGATGCCATCATACTAAATTGTTTTGATGGTACTTCAGGAATTAAGATGTTGGTTAACTAGAGTTGAAAAATACAGTACTTTTGTACTTTTTTCAGTACTTTTTCATTTAAAAAATACCCTCGCGACGATTTCAGTATTTTTTTATTATTACATATTTTATGTCTTGCGCTTTTCAACTATTAATGCATTAGCAACATTTTAAGTTAGCCAAACGTCTACGGAACGTACGTTAGTTTTTAGAATACGAAAAGCAATGAAAACGCTTGCCGAACCGTAATGTAATTTTGGTAAGCTTTTGCATTGCTCTTCATAAGCTAAAAACGAACATATGTATGCTATGTTATGTGTCCTGTATGTGTATTAAATATAAATAAATAGTCTCCTAGGTAGTGTGCTGGCTTACTTGACGTGATCCCACGATTCAAACACCATGTCAGACGTCTTCATCAAAACGAAATGTGAAAAAATATTTCTATGGTGACTTCCTTCAGGCAAAAACTCTGGGTGTAAATAAAATTGCCACGAAAAAGTTTCGGAAAAATAAGTGGCGTGAGAAGTTAAGTTATAATCCTGATTGAACGGTTATAATGACCAATTATATATGTATGTACATATGTATCTTTTCCAAAAGTACCATTTGATTAAAAAAAGTAATTTATCAGTTATAGTTCAGCACCATTTTAAAATTTCAGTTTTGTAACACTGAACCATACTAACCTTTTTCCTTTGCTTTTTCCCCCATCTATCAAATTTGGATTCGTCGCCCACTAAAATTGTTTGCTAAAAACTCATATGTTTCTTTATGTTTTGTACGGTAAAACCTAATCTGGATTACCAAAACTATTCGCTATTCGTTGCATCCATGCAAGGAAGCTTCATAAAGCCGTCATTTAATAGTTCTAGACAATATGATGATGCTAATTCAACTTTTAGCCACTTTGGGATTTCAAATGGTTTAGCATTAGACGCTCTTATTACTATTGAATGTTCCTGGCTGTGTTACGTAGTTTGGAGCTCTGGGTACAATACATTACCAAATAACTGGGGCTCCAAGTTTCGGGAACAACTTGACGCTTTTTCCATACTTTATGATTCATTTGGTACATATTTCTTCTAATATCGTTTGAAACACACTTAAAAATAAATTTTACAAAAGGAAACGATATCATTATTAAAGAAGCAAAACAAAAATTTTGTAATTACACTTTCACTAAATACTGATTAAATTCTTAAGAAAATTAAGTAGAATAGAAAGGTAAAGAAGGATTCAAATCTAAAGGAGATCAAACTTATCTTTCCAGTGAAAAAATACTGTTCATATATCAAGAAAAAAGGGTCGTTGTATGAGTATAAATAAATTGTAATCATTTTAATTTCCAACAGATTAACCTTTATGTCAAGAGATGCATACCCGGGTATGTTTTTTAATAACTGTAATAACTGTATTAGCCTGAAATTAGTAGTGTTTCTACCTTATTCTTAGACTTGAGTAAAAATGGCGGACGAAAAACGGGTCAAATATGTGGCCATTTTCTGATTCATATCCCTTACGTCAACAGTTGCATACCTGGGTATGTAAAATGGAATATATGAAAATATTTTGATATTTGATGTTTATTGAATTTAATTTACAAGTTCTTAATAATAAGAATAAAATTCAATCAAATATATGAAGACATAAAAAATAATAAATACTAATTTTTCTTAAATGCATTTATTACATTGCGGCATATAACCTGAATGAGCGGCACACATGGGCTTGTTGCATAACGTGCAGGATTTTCTGGTTGGCCGACGTTTTGTAGATATGCAGCAATTACCTTTTGCTTTTATTCTACCAGAGCTGTCACGTTCTTCCACACTTTCATCTGCAGAACCACGGTAAAAGATTCCAGATACATGGCTTCAATAGCATTGCGTGTGGAAAATATTTTTGTAACGTGTTTATTTTTGTCTCTGATTTCTATTTCCGGCTTAACCAGTTGTTCGCTGAGGCTGTGTAGGAGCATTCTTCGGCGGCTTGTAGAAGCTTTTAACATTGGGTTATTTTAAACATAAATTATGTATGCTGCGTGGGCAGCGACGTCTGAAATATTGTAGAGGAACGCCAAGTGCCATCTATTTGTCCGTCGCTGAATATTCTGCTAAAAGCTTGTCCATATTATCAACGCCACCTTTATATTTGTTGTATCATGAGTGGTTTTTCTTTAGGCCTTGCATTTCGCATGAATAATGCATTGTGGAAAGAAGAATAACCGACTTATTTTTCTTGGGATGTAAGAGCACAAGATTCACTATACCTAACATTAATAAGCTGCTGTCCATCATAAAACTTTTTGCTAAGTTATAAGTTGTGAAGAAATTATTACAAACAACATTCCGTTTACTTCCACAAAATGATTGACGCACAAGTCCTTCACTACCCTCTCGTCTACGTTTTTTTTCCCGTTCGCAGGATGCCGCCAATCCAGTATAAATTTGTCCCTTCATTGGATATGATGACACGGAGTCACATACCCATCATACTTTAGTTCTGTACTTGGCGGGTTTCGATGGTATGTATTGGGTAAACCCAGTACCATCATGGAAGGGATACAACTGCTTATCATCTGTCACGTTTGGGCCTGCTACGTAATTGATGCGTAGTTTATCATTCAGCATTAAAAATAAGTTCTTTATGGCTGCAGCTTTATCAGTTTTGTACGCTGTTGACATGTGTTTCCGATGTCGAAAAGTATAAAGCGGCTTATACCTCAAAAACGCCGCACGCTCATGGGAGCTCGATATAAGGGATGTGAGGTCGTTTTCCATAAGTCTTTAGTATGTACGTAGCCAGAGTACGTTACGCCACCCAACAAGTAAGTAAAACCAAGTCAAATTCAAAAATAAGCTTAGCAACAAAAGAAATTCCATATAAAATGTATGAACATACCCGGGTATGCTTCTGTACACGTAAGTATAATTTTTTAAAGGTTAAAAAATTAATTTCTCATTACAAATCTTAGTGCATATCATGGATTAAATTCGAATACATTGCCAATTTGTATGTGAATCGTATGTGTACTTCACATACACATAAGTTCAAATTATTCAGCAAGAATTTGTTTTTGTATGCATAACTACGTGATGGTTTCTGCAACTGTACTTAAATGCAACTGCTACTTAACTATTGAAGTAATCATGTATTACGGGAAGGAAATGTTTAAGAAAAAACAAAAAAGTATTTATACGCAAAAAAAAGCGTATACCAACAACAATTTAACACTTTGAATCAGCTTAAGGCGGCTTTACTGGAACTGTGAAACTCCATAGAACCTGAGGTATGCTGCAATTTGGTAAAATCAATTCCAGAACGTTTATAGGCCGTTCTTAAGAACAAAGGATATGCCACAAAGTATTAATTGTTCTCTTTCGTCATTTTTAGCAATGGTGCTCTTCTTGGTCCGATTATGCGTTGAGCGCAAAAAATTGAGTTAATTTTCTTTTTCTTTATAAAATTACCGTTATTATGAAAAATGTTGTTATTTTTTTTTATTAATCTGGAAGTATATAATGTAGAGTGTAAATAAAAGCAAAAAAACATATACTTAATATTTTCTTTTTAAGTTTTAGGCACATACATATCAGACTAGTGCTTGTCCGATTATGCGATGGAGCCACTGTATATTCATTCATTTTAGCATTCTTTTTAACATGTTGTCACGTAATGTATGTGATTAATGATCTTTGACGTAATAACTGAAACATATTCGCACTCTTTCTCACTAAAATCACAAAAGTTAATCAGATTTTACATACTTATATAAATGTTCATCACAACCCTTTAGTCAGGTTTACGACTTAGCTTCTCACACCAATTACGTTGTGTGTGTGTTATTCTATACGTGAGTGGCGGGACTCCGAATGACCGATTTTGTGAAACTTTTCATGGCAATTTTATTTACTCTCAGAGTTTTTGCTAGAAATCTGCTGAGAGCAAGTCATCGAAGGAATATTTTTCCATATTTCGTTTTCCTACTAGACTTCGACGACTTCTAAATAAATTTAACAGAAGTAACAGTAATATTATCTCGATCACAGTGGCCATGCTTACAGGTCACTATATTATGAGTAGACACGCGGAAAGAATGCGGCTCCCATGTTGCGAGGTACAAGTTGGCTTTCCAAACCTTGTCAGCTTGATGGAGCTATCGTCCATTAATGTCAAGGATATAGCCTCGTTTATCAAGCTTCAAGATGGTTCTACAGCGTGGGGTAGTCGTGCTTCGAAATGTGCAGCCCTTGCGCTGACCAACTTCTCCCTCTTTGGTTCGTAGGAACTTGGTCAGTACAGATACTGCGTTCACCTGTGTCGTCACAATCGGCCGCTATGCATGCTCAATTGAACTTTTGGTATGAAATCTACCACACTAACCTAACCTAATTTAGATTGCAGCCCCATTATCTCAGGACCTGCACAGCAGACCAATGAATTTGCTGGAACAATAAACAAGACAGAATACCAATCAACCGGAACTTATCGCAACAACCTTTGTCACCCGAAAAGGAACGCATATTTTTACATGGGAAGCCAAATGCACCTAAGAGAGGTAGTGAAAAAAACAATATATTAGTACTCCTCTTACAGCCAAAGAATTTTATATATGATAGGTAGAGAGCCCAAAAATGTTCTATAAGATCACCTTAGCTATGCATATCATGTGTTATATTAACAAACAACAACAATAAACAAGTACTTGACTTTTACGCGCATATATCTTAAGTATGTGTTTTACGGTGTTAATAACATTTAAAAAAATTAACAAGTTAATGGTCTTTACGTGACTAAACAAAATTAAATCTTGTGACACGCCAGTGGTTTCTTTTCTTTTTTGTTTTGTTTTAATGTGTTCTAAGTGTTAACAAAGTAGTATAAATAAAACATAATTAAGCTCTTTGAGAAAAACTCACAAAATCAAAACAAAGCATTTAGAATATTCAAAAAATGTACAAATGTTATAGTGAATACTTAAAATAAAGTATGGTAATAAAAAATTGAAGTGAAGTGAAATTGAAGTCGCCGTAGTCTAGTAGGAGGTGTGCTGGCTTATTAAACGTAAAGCCAGGGTTTGAGCCCCAGGCCAGACATCAAAACAAAATACAAAAGGTATTTCTTCGGCGACTGCCTCTCAGCAGATTTCTAGCAAAAACTCTTAGAGTAAATAAAATTGCCATGAAAAGTTTCTCTAAAAGCTGTCGTTCGGAGTCGACTTTAAACTGTAGGTCCCGCCGCTCATGTATAAAAAAATTAACACACACAACATGAGTGGTGTGAGAAACTAGGTCGTAATCCTGACTGAAGGGTTGTAATGACTAATTATGTATTTATGAAATGAAATTGTAACGCAATTGAACAAAATTAATCGAGTATGATTCGATAAATCTGTTGCAATTTATTAAAACATAAGTCCTGATGCCATCTATTCTGCGTGCTACTTATTCTATTTTTTTAGGTGCAATGTTATTTTAATTAACTTTAAAAAAGTAAACGCAATCATTCTGCTCATTTGTACGGAAAATTCCATATCATTTGCCTTTAGTCTTGCTAGAGTTTCTTCAGCAATGTGGTTAAATTGGAAATCCTTTTTTTTGGCACATTCCTTGCGGAATAAGTCGCCGTTTATCCTATCATTTTAATGTACGTTTTCCAACAGAAACTTCCGCATTTTGTCTGTTGATAGCGGCCATCATGTTGAAGCTACATCCATCAAATTATTTGTCGTTTATTCAATGTTCGCTTAATGAGCTCTAGAGCAGTTGACAACTGACATTAATTTTCCCTAAAAAACTACCTTCTAAATTGAGACCCGTTTCAAAGTGAAATGAATAAGGTACGTGAACAAACGAATTTGTTGAATGGACGATATCAATCCACATGAGAAACAAAAACATTCAATACATCCCGAAAACTTTACTATTTGGTGTCGTTTTTTTAATTTGCGGCGTTCTCAGTTCATGCTTCTTTGAGTACAATGTAGGCCGGGTCATCACTGTCAAGCACAAAGATTTAGGTCGGTAATCATCGACTCCATTTGGCGTAAATTGGATGGATTTACAGAGTTAGGCAAATCTGATCCGCTATTCCTGGAATCGACTTTCAGAACTTTATAGCCGTCATTCCGGTACATTGACACACGATCAAAGTCTCGTAATTCCCCACGACGTCTTCTGCAGAAGCTGTAATCACGAGAAAGAAGATAAGCTACAGCCAGAACTTTTCCATACATGAGAATCTAAGACGAACGATTTTTTAGCATTTATGTACAGCACTTTTCTGGCCATAAGAGAGATAATATGCCAGAAGTTAAAAATTGTCTTTATTACAACAACACCTTACTGAAACCAATTGGAATATGCATTTAAAGACGGCGACCAACTTAACCTAATCTACCCTTAAAGTGATATAAAATGCTTATGATTCAGTAAAGTACAACACTACAAGGACAAACCTAAACAAAATGCACAAACAACAACAAAGTAAACAATATGTTTACATTTATAGAGATTTCGCGAAGACGAAGTCATGCTCCTTCAAGAGCATACGTCAGACTGTTTACCCTGCGATATAAAAGACAAGACAAAACAGGCGACGGGGTCAGAAATAATTCAGTCAGTCTTGTGTGAAGACGCGTTGCGTCTGAAGAGATTAATCGTGGTTTGAAGATCTCCATTATGAAGATCTATTGAACAATTGTTATTGTATAGCCAAAAGAGTGAAAAAATAACGAATAAAGCAATTGTTGTTGTTTATATCAAGTTGTGAACAGTGGCACACGTACAATAAAAGAGTTATTTAAAACTAAACACAAATTTATTTTCATTTTTATTTGCAATCTACGAACTTAAATTTTTAAACGTTTTTAAAAAGGTAAAAACGTGGCAATATGTATGTAAGTATACAATTTAAATCCGATGTTTAGGTAGGTATATTTTATTGGTTTTTTCTGCAAATAGAACACAAAATCGTAAATTGTTTTAAATTTAAAAGTACTTTACGATAAATTTTTAGAATGTAATCTTCATGATTCCGTATAATAAAAATGTGTATGGAAATCGTCACACAATGCCTACTTTTTGTCTGAGATGATTAGCAGCTTTCTTTGGTCATGAATTTTAAAGTAAATATACCAAAAAAAACATCGCCTGCCCGCCTGGATTTATACAAAATTAGAACTTTTTACTATTTAATCTATTGTCACAGTAGGTAGTAGGTAGTGTTGAAACCCCAGGTCAGAATCTCTATCACACGCAAAATGAAAAACTATTTCTGCCGGCGACTTCCCCTCAGCAGAATTCTGGCAAAAACTTCGAGAGTAAATAAAATTGCTATGAAAAGTTCCTCAAAAATCTGTCGTTGTGTCATTGGGAGTCAACTTTAAACTGTAGGCCACTCCACTCATGATAAAATTAACACACACAATATAAGTGGTTTGAGAAGCTTTCGTACACAACAATCGGTCCAGTAGCAGTGTGTCATCATCATTTAGTGATCTTAGGCGACCTCCAAGATATTTGGATTATATTGCATTTCTTTTTTATAGTTCAAAGTACTGTCTGACGACAAAAGTCAACTTTTCCAGCAATTTCTCTTGCAGAATAATCTTTCTCAGCTAGAACGGCTGTGTTGTTTTTAATATCAATTGAAGTCTTCTACATTTTATGTTTTTTTTCACAAATTACAAGAACACTTTCACAAACAATTATAAAATATTTTCTTAGCCACTAGAGCTTGAATACCAAAACAAATTTTGTAAAACGAATCGAAAAAAAATGTTATGTGACGGTACTTTGAAAAACAGAAAAGCGGAACGTACAAAACTGGATAAATAAAAAAAACGTTTATTTATATTTAAAATTTTTTTTAAATATTTGCGAATAGTGTTTTGCTTCGTTGTTTTACAGTTAGTTAGTCGTTAACATCGTAGTCTAGTAGGTAGTGTGTTGGCTTATTAGACGTAAAGCCTGAGTTCGAGCCCCAAGCCATACATACAAACAAAATACAGAAAGTATTTGTTCGGCGTCTTCCTCTCAGCAGATTTCTGGCAAAAACTCTGAGAGTAAAATAAAATTGACATGAACAGTTTCTCAAAAATCTGTCGTTCGGAGTCGACTTTAAACTGTAGGTCCCGCCACTCATGTATAAAATTAACGCACGCAACATAAGTGGTGTGATAAACTAGGTCGTAATCCTGACTGAAGGGTTGTAATGACCAATTATGTGTTATGTATGTAGTCGATAACGGGAGAAGTTATTTGATTCACAATTTCTTACTTATTGAATTTAAAATATTGTGTAAATATTATGTATCCACTTTTGCCCGCCACTGTATTTATCTTCTGGTCTATTTATGCTTCATATCTATTTTCAGTCTGGTAACTTCTAGAAACTGGCTGTATATTTCCTATTATTTATATTTTTAGTTTTGTTCGTAAATATGTTTCATGCCGATCTTGAGCTCCATTATATCTAATTTATAAGCCAACTTTTGGATTAAATTGTCACATAAATATCGATCATTACCTTTAAAACTGTTGATATCAACATTTTCGTAATATTTTGCTATATGAGAAAAAATTTTCCCATATGTTTGCGTAAATAAAACTATACTGAGATTATGTTATCATATAGAATATCTAATATGCAGTCTTTATGGACTGTAACATTCTTATATCTTTATACTTATGTGGTAATTATTCAAAAGAAAAACGTTTTTTTTCTTCTATTTTACACTCTAAACATGCTCACATATTTCATGCTTATATAGCAGTCATTTGTTATGTACTGTAGTAAATCTTGTTTTTGCAAATATTTCCCTAAATACTGTGGAAATTGAGTGTTCTCATGCATCACTTATTCGTATACCATGCAACTAATGTGGTTTTCCCCTAGAACTATGCAACAAAGTGTATATTAGTATATATGTGTCTTATAAACCCGTACAAATTCTCTTCTTCTTCTGTTAGGAATAGAGAGAGACAGAAGAGTTTTGGTATACGAGTTTTATTAAGTACTCCTGCTGAGGTTAAAGTTTTTAGTTACCAATCCATCGTTATGCATGCTCTTACACATACATATGTTCGTTGTTTTTTTCTCTGATATTTACATTTTTAATGGCGGCATAAATAAGTACTCGTGAACATGTGGTACTTTTGGTACTTTTTTGGCAAATGTTTAAGTTTTCTTTAATATATGACTGTATTGTATATGTGAGTGAGTGTCTTTTTTATTCTTTTTATCTGTATTTTTTTTTTGTTCTTCGTACAGAACTACCAACTGTTTAGTAAAAAATATTTTTTTTATTATTTTTTTTATATTTATTAAATTTATTTCTCTTTTGTCAGTTTAGATATATAAATATTTTGCATCTTACAGTTCACAATATAGTTCATGAATTTATAATACCTTGCAATACAACTTCGGTTATAACTGAGATAGTTTGGATTCTTTTTCTCAGAGCAATACATGGGGTCTTTCAAGTTGTTAACGACCATCTTGTTGAACCTAATATCGGCCAAATTAGTAAATATTTTTCAGTCTATTTTGCCAAATCATCACGGTCTGAAACAAGAAGTTCAAACAATTGTTTTATCAAAATTGTTTTTTTTTTTGTTGTTGTTGTTTTATCGCCAATTTTGCAATCGTCATAATCATTCCATGGAGAGGACTATTCGAAAAGTGATGTATAAATTCGTTTCCACTGATTTAGTAAACAATCGACCAATATACATACGTCATCGAACAGCAGGATTTAATGAAAACATCGCCGTTGGCCGTTTTAGTGTGCAGGAGAACTCACAAGTACTCGGGTTTTTGCAAACCACATCTCGCCGAATTTCACGTCATGACTTGGTCCTGATGGTAAATGAGCCTTGCTGAATAGGCTCTAAAGCAGTTGGCAACTGACCCTAATTTTAATCGAAAAATAATTTTCTGCGTTGTGGCCCATTTCTTATTGTTGTCACTATACTGCCTAGATAGCATATATAAACATTTTTTATGCGTTTGAAACAGCTATTGTTGTCAATATGTGTGGATTCTCTAGGTGGCACGCATCTGAAATGCCCTTTTGTGTGTTTTGTGATTTATTTGTATAAACCTGTGACTGTGATCACAGAGGAAAATGTTTATCGGAGTAAAACTCACGATTTCTGTGGCCACTTAACATTCACGTGCAATGACAATTGCTGTGTTGCAAGTGGCGTATGGAATGATGACACCGCTAGCTTAAAAACGACACTAAATAGTGACTTTTTCGGGAGGCATTGGATTCTCTCGTTTGCCCTCATTTAGACTTCAGTAGGACTAATGCCAGCAGTAACATCTTGCTTGATACGCCCTATGATATGAATGTCGCCAGCGTACAAGCACGCAACTGGACACTTTTTTAGAAAATTGTTATGTACTCCCGCCTTTCACAGAAAACTTTCCATGACAAAGTTGAAGAAGTTGTCTGAAACCTCGCACGACATCAAAAGGTTCGGTGACATCCATTCCTTCTTTAACGGAGCTGGAGGAGTTGCTCAATATCATTTTGCTTAGCCTTATCAGATTTGCAGGTATGCCGAGCTCAGACATTGCGTCAAAAACACGTTTCCTTTAGGAATATCGAAGACTGCTTAATATATGACAAAAAAGTGCATGTCGAAATATTTTTCAAGGCTCTTCTCCAGGGTTTCACGTAAAATGAAGATCTGGTCAATGGTGGCCATATCTGACGCCTTTTTGATAAATCCGCACATATAAAGTACGTTACATATGATAGGGGTAGGCTTATACCTCTATAGTTGGCGCATATCGTAGGGCCTACCTTTTTCAGGACAGAACAGAGGACATTGAGGTACAATAGTTGGGCATACTTTCCTTTAGATATTGCTAATAAGTTGGTACATGCACCCTACCTGCTATCTTCAACAATTCAGCGGGCAGGTTATTAGGACTTGCAGCTTTATTGTTCTTAAGTCGCATAATCGCGTAACGGATGACCGCAACGTTTTTTTATGCGGATCTCAGCTTATAGAATAAGAAATTACTATAAGCAATAAGCAGTGAGTTCTAGAAGTTGTCAAACAGAATGTAAATAATGCAAAAGGCAACGTTGCCAGTAATTTGTGGTAAGAAATGCGGCCTAAGAACACTTTTATGTAATACAGAGTTCCACCACATAATAAATTGTGGAAAATAAAAAATCCACTAACTACACACATTTAAATGAACCCTTAACACCTATAGTATAGTGTGTGAAATTATATGCGGTAGTATGGTGGCAAAACAACCTTGAAATTGGATATAAAAACAAACCAGAAATAAGTGTAAACAAAAAACTATTTAATTATCCTTATTCACATTTTGCAATACATAAATAACAATAGTCAGTGAAAGGAGAAGCTAGAACATGGTAAAAAAAAATTCTGAAAATTTGAAGCCAAAAAACAATTTTTTCAACTAAAAAGAAACAAAAAAAAAAAAAAAACAACTGCCACTAGAAGTTTAAAAAAGAAATCTGAATCTTTTTTCTTCAGTTTATTAAAAAGTTAAATAAGTAGCTTTTCTACTTTCTTACCATTTTATTTATTCCTTTAGGACGTGCGTTAACACTTTAAATCTTGACAAAGCAACAAAATTCTCAAATTTTCTACTCAATTAAATTCGATTTTCATTTAAAGATTAGAATAAAACTTTAAGTATTCTGTCATACTCAACTAAGCATTGAAATGCATACTGAGACATTTGGTTTAGCGTTTAAGCTTTTACAGAAAATTTAAAAGAAAAAACGAAAAAATAAAAAAAAATAAAAATGGCAAAATTGCTGATCACATTTATTAAAGGAAATGTTCAACAATTTTGTCTAGACTTGCATTAGCCAGACAAAAATAAGGTCAATATCATATGTGTTCAGTTTTTCTTTTTCCTTTTATTCATTTGAATACCTGAAATTGTTTAAGTAAAGATTATTATCATTTTATATGATGATAAATTATTTATTGTGTATAAAGATTGAATATTAAACAAAAAAGTTTAGTACATAAGCCGGAGAAGAGTATTTATTTTCAGTTATTCTATGCAAACTTTACAATTTGATTTCGAATTTGTTTAAATAACTACGATGATCTAAGCCATATGAAATAATTATTGCATTGAAAAGAAACTTTATTTTAATTGTAATATTTTCCTTACAATTTGTCTTTCCTTGTTATTAATAAATATATTAAAACTATGAAAAGTTAATAATATACATGTATATAGTATACATGTTTAGTTTTACTTAAAATCATTTATTATTCGCACAATCCTGTGTGCCAGTGTTCACAACTTGATGTAACAACAACAATTGCTTTGTTTGCTATTTGTTTGTTTACACCCTTTGCATAAACAATAAAAATTACTAGACAATTGTCGACTGATCTTTGTAAAGGAGATTTTCATAGAACGATTACTCTCTTCAAACACACCGCGTCTTCACACAAGACTGGCTGAACTTTTACTGACCCCGTTGCCGGCTTTGTCTTGCCTTTTATATGTCAACGTATACAGTCTGATGAACGCTCTTGAAGTCGAATTTTCGTGGCCTTACCATCTTGAGATCTCTATAAATGCAAACGTTGTTGTTCCATTATTGTTGCTTGTGCATTTTGTTTACATTTCTTTTGTAGTGTTGGTTTTGCAGTTTAGTTTACTTGTTTACCATTTGTTATGCTTGGTATATTTTTGTTTACTTGTTCTTGTTTTTGCAACTTTTGTTTATAATTTTAATGTTAAACGATTTGAAAGCAGAACACCAATATCTAGATCTTTCCATTTTCGTAACAATATTTTTCATTAAATTTCATCATTATCATCATAAAATGCGATTACTTTACAATCTCTTTGGATTAAGAATTATTCAAATTAGTAAATTCGAGGAAGCTGAAGCAGCATCAGTCAGTAGGGATAACGTCTGAACTAGCAAGCACTTCAAATTTAAATAAAATTAAGCGTGTGTGAGACATAATCGAAAATTTGCATTTGTTTGTAAGATCCATTGATGTTATGATACATGGAATATAATATCATTCAAAAGTCCGGTTTGGCTTCTTTGGGTGGAGAGCATGATTAATGCCTTATTTTTCATGACTGTGGCACATAAATAAAGCAGAATTTTTTCGTTGTCATGGGCTATATTGGATTTAAGGACCGCTCTGGTTTGTTTCTTATTGGCATACTCCTGCGTCTTATGATAACCTCTCAGGAACAAGTCTAACAAGGTCAATTGCACGATCTTGATGGCCAGTTGACATCACTTTCTTGTGAGCATGGTCAGGCGTTTAAAACGCTTTCGCAGAATATCCCATGAGAATTAGCTGTGTGGCATCCTGCTATCCAGCTATCCTGTTGAAGCCACATGACTTTGATGTCCAGATCATTCAATTCAGGTCAAAAGAAGTTGGTAAACATCGACCAATAATGCTTGCCATTGACAGTGATCCTCTGGCCAACGTCGTTCACAAAGAAATATGGGCTAATGATGCCGCTAGCTTCGAATCAAGTCCAAACAGTATCATCTTCGAAATATATTTTACGCTGTTGAATCTAATGTGAAATGATTTTGTTCCCAATACGATAATTTTTTTTGTTCACGTACCTAATCCAAAAATAGTTTTTTTGGTTGAAGATGATTTTTCGTTGAATATTAAGGGCCTTAGCCTATTAATCTAGAGCCGCAGTCTGAGTCATTTTGCAAAACAAAAATAAAAATAAAAATAAAATGACGACTGTGCGTACCGTAATTTGACAAACGCCTCTTCAACAACTTAGCCGTTATCATTTATCAAATTTCGGAAGTCTTTGATGGAGGACCCAATAGTAAGCACTTAAAATCTTGAATCGATTAAGCAAGCCAGGTTAGAAGCAAACCTTAGAAAATCAACTTATTACTTAAAATGTATTACGTTCAGAATTTGATGACAAAATAAGTTTAGCCAAGGGTTGAGAAATGTTATATGACGGAATAGTTGATATCGGTGATACACAGTAGTTTATAGGACCCAAATAACGTGTACGAATTTAGACCTGATTTTCTGTTTGACAAAAAAATATAAAAAAATTCCATAATAACGTCTAAAATTATTTTGTTATCAATCTTTTAGAAATGTACACATTCATCATAGAAAGGTTTTTGTTTATGTTTTTTTTTTAACAGTCGTTTTGGAAATCTTAAAAAAGAAAATTCTTGTTTCTCTTAAAGGTCAGGAAGAGAATTCATTGATACCGCAAATACCCCACTCAAATGTTTACGGCACATTTTACTTCATTTATTCATGCATACAATTGTATCCTACATTTGTATACACAATCATTCTTTACACATTCAACCGTATGAATGAATGAATGTTTGTAGAATGTTTTGTCATGAACATTATGTGGGCATATGTAAAAACATACTAAAACAAAGGTATATTTTATGTACGCAAACATAAAAATATGTAGACATATATATGTGAAGAAGAGGAGAGGATGATATTTTTATTATACATCCCAGCCAGCATTTTTGGAAAATTATTAATCAAATTGGAGTCTTTTTTGATTCTTCTGCGCCATTAAAAAGCTAGAATATGCATCTTCTTAAAAAGTCATATATGTGTCATTTTCTATATTAGTTTAGAGTTATTTCCGACCCTTTTTCTAGTAGTTTTATGATCATTTTCGAATCGCTTTCTGATCATTTATTAATCTTACTCACCTTTCTTTATGATTCTTTTTCGAGTCGTCGTCAGTCATCGTTTAACCCTGCACGGTTACTGTTCGTCGATTCAAGAAAGAGTAACCTTACTGTACAAAAATGACCATCCAGGATTAAAAACTACTTTTCCAGGGTACGTTTACTCACTTCAAGCTTTCGTTATCAACTAACGTTTTTGAAGAAAAAAGAGCGAAATTTGGTCAAACATAAGAGTTATATAATAAAGATTAAATGAGCTTCGTCGATTCGACGAACAATAACCAATTAGATTTAAAGTATTCGTCGATTCAACGAATGCACAAAAATGAAGAGTAACCGTCCAGGGTTAATCGCATACAAGTCTTTATGAGTAATTTATCAGTATGTTTAGGAGTCCTTTTATTGTCATTTATCAGTCATGTTTGTATTAATTTGGACTCCTTTTTATGTCATTTCAAATTATAATTCAAGTCATTTATTAGTCGTATTTCTAATTGTATTTTACTATCTTCAAGTGTTTTTTAGTCGGTTTTCTGAGTCCTACGTTTACACTGCCGCGATTTCAAAAATCAAGTTCGTATGAACATTAAAAAGAAAGAAAAAGAAAGATTAAAGAAAGAATATTAAAATTATATTCGTGATGTACTAGTATGCACATTAGACATCAAAGTTATTTTTAAAAAATATTTTTTTTTCGTTAAAAAATAAAGAAAAATTTTCTATTAAAAAAAATGGAATTTATTTCATAGCCATCTTTTACATAAATGAAAATTAATAAAGAGAGGGTGTAAAAAAAGCAGTGTCTAATCATCTATCTGAGCAAAATATGATCATAAAATACGTAATTACAATCACTTTTTAAACGCCTGCATGATCTGTTTTTGATTAAGCGTTTTTCAATCTTCAGTATAAATAGAATATAATAATAAATAACGGAAATAATAGCCACATTTTAAAAGTTTGGATGATTAATTTCCGATTGATAGACAATTGTTTATTTAAATGAGTATTTTACTCATTGACGCAAATCATTTTTTAATCCTTTTTAATCGTGTAACTCAGTAATAAGTTTTTCATCATCAAAAGTACTCTAAAAAGACTCAGCAAGGTGATTTTCCTAAAAACAATTTACCGAATGCTAGCTGGGTTGCATACAGTAATGTTTCTATGCATGTAAACACAGGATGTGTGTGTACATTTAACACGTACATATGTACATATATTTGGGTATTTGTTTGTGTAGAATTGTTTTACAACAAAACGTGTTATTGCAAGCATACTCATCTAACCGTAAACTAACACGTACATTCGTTTCATCGAAACACTCTGTTATAAAAGATTTTCATTCATTTCATTCGTTGTTTTTTTTGCTTTTGTTTTCTGCTGCTATTTTTTTAGAATTTTAAAAGTAGCATAACAGTGTATGGGGAAATTTGTATCTGTTTTAAAACGCTTTCTCTTGTTTTATCCAGCCTTTCTTTGCGTGATACTTTAACCCGTTTGCAAATCTACATTGAGATAAAAATATTCCTTATTACACTTAAAGAAAAAAGGATTTTTATTCTTTATTCAGTTCTATTCTTTTCTTCTTATTATATTGCCTTGTTTTTATTGCCAAAATTAACTTTATAAAGATGTACATGTACAGTTGTAATGAAAGTTTTTGTTTCTAAGAAAGTTTTTTTATTTGAAAAAAAAGACATCTTAAATGCTCTCGAATGAATTGTAGAAAAAAACTACTCGCACTCGTACAAAATCTAACTCAAAAAAGTGTGTTTGCCTGCTCGAGAAAAAGGAAACGTAAAAGATTTGTTATTCTGAACGTGGATAAATAGAAAATTTTTTTCAGTTATTACAAGTAACACAGGAATTTAATCTGGAATCTTTAATTTTCGGTATCATAAATACCTTTTTTTTATTAAATTTTCTAATACTTTTGTTATCGTGTACAAAAAACAATAAATTGTACAAATTTAATACATACATAATTCAATAAATTATAAACAAATTGAAATTCAATACGAAATACATTAAATTTTTCACACTTAAATGTCAAATTGAAAAATATTTCAAATGGAATTTTTTCGCACAGTGTCGTTAAAATAGAATTAGCTTATACTATGTTCAGATATGCATTTTTATTGCGTCAATATTCGGTTTATTGAATACAATATTTTAAGTGTTCAGACATAATAATATACGCAGTTTAGCTGTTTATTCAATATTCATTTGGCAGCTGGTAAACAAAACAACTGGTTGTTTCAACAACATTGTTTTTATTTGCTTTTTTCGCTTTTTCGTTCTTGACATTTGAGTTGTCAAATATCAACAGAAAGTGTTCGGTTAATTGCAATATGCGCAATAAACATACTTATGACAGTGCTGCATTTTAAGTTTTACTCAATATTATAACAATTTGCGTATTTATTGCTCGATAATTAATTGAAACTTTGTATTAAATATTGATGTGCATCTCTGAACACCATTTTAAGTTAGGTTTGAGGATTTGTACTTGTCGTTAGGCCAAAACAATATCCAGTAGACAGAGTGATCCATTGTAAAAATATAATAAAGTGACAAAGAGAGAGAGAGAGAGAGAGAGAGAGGATAGTAAAGGAGATAGAACAATGGTTAAAAGGAGAAAAAAAAGTTAGAAAAGAGAAGATATAGGAAAAGGACGAAAAAAGATGAAGCACGAACACACACGATATCGTAATTATAACTTTGATTGAAGTCTCCGTAGCCTAGTAGATAGTGTGTTGGCTTATTACACGTGAAGCCACTATTCAAATACCAGGACATCTCCAGCAAAAAGAAATATGAAAAAATATTTCTTCGTATGTATAGCATTGACGCTCTAGCAATTCTCCACCAGCTCAAGCTACTTATAATTGCCTGGAAAGCCCTAATGTCGGTTCTTGACAGAGAAGCCCAGGGCCTCCAACTTCAAGCTACTGGAGCTGGAGAGTTGCAGAAAGGTGTTCGTTGCTTCTCCTCATTGCAATATACAATGCAATAATCTGCTCAAGATTTTTGTCAGCGATCTAACCACTGACCAATAACTAACCTCGGGCTGGCCTTATACAAACCTATCAACAAGACTGTTTCCAGACTATCTACAGCAGGCAAAAGGCTCCTAGAGACATAACAGCCCAATACTTCTACTCTTCCTCCCTGACCTACTAGTGATGAGGCAGTAGAAGTGGCGGAATGGAGAATCAAAAGCAACTATCAAATCATGCTCAGAAAGTAAACCTAGCCCAGCGAGAGCATCCACCGCCCCAATACCAGGTATATCGCTATGTTCTGGAACCCACTATATCTTATCTGATCCAAAGGACTTTAAAGACTCTTTGCATTCGCGAACATGCAGTGATTTCCACCAGACCGACACAATGACCATTAGGGCAACCTGACTGTTAACAAAGATCATATAAGAGTCCGAATCCGAAGTGGACACATTAGCTATGGCGAGACTGCAAAAATTTCTGTCTAAAAGACGCTACAGTCATCATTTAACCTAAAGTGTAGCCCATGGCTGAGATCTTTACAGAAAACTCCAGCAACTGTGCCTCTATCTATCTTTTCCGCATCTGTCAAGATAAGTACACCTTTCCGCCCACGTAGTATGTATTCAGGCTCTCCATAGCCCCTTATCCGGTATGAGAATCGATAAACCAGGCAGGAACATTGCCTCATGCACAATATAGTCGATTTTTTCTAAAGGTCCGTTTCTCCGCTCTGGGAATACGGACTTTCAGAATTCCGGAGTTGTCTATCAAACGCTGTGTCCTCACAGGAAGTGAAGTGATACTGAACAAATAGGTGTCCCATCGATGAATACAAATGGTAATCAGAATGAGCCAAGTTTGATGAATATGGCGGGTAAGGTAGCAAATACCATCACAATGCGTTGACTATATCCTGAACCGGTTTAGCTTTGGAGGCAGGTGTGTAGTCATGTTGCATAATTTTCATTTTCCGAGTCATTTAGGCCATTCTGATCGTTTTTCGATCAATGCATGATTCAAATTGATCACTTGTTGTCGTTAGTGAAGGTCAAAACTTTGGAAAACAGAACAGAATAGAACCAGTGGATTCTATAATATATAAAAGATATAATATATAAATATATAAAATATATAAAAGAGGGCCTAATTTCGAAGTTTGAAAGTCTGTCTTACATTGGAGCACAAGGCGCCTATGCGCTTAAATCGAATAATAGTGTTACGAAAATGTAAACGGTGTAATATCATTTCACATTAAAACAATAAGTAAAAGCTACAAAAACAAAGACCATGAGTAAGAAAGGGAAGGGGATAGATAATGAAACGCAACATAAACGGACAACAAACAACATGAATTCTCGAGAAGGTGAAAACAAGAACCTGCTGCTTCAAGAACGTTCATCAGACTGATTTTGTGAACATATTAAAAGGCAAGACAAAGCAGACAACGAGTAGTAAGAATTCAGTCAGTTTTGTGTGAAGACACGATGCGTTCGAAGTAAACAGTCGTGGTTTGAAGATCTCCGCTATACAGATATATACGCAAAGGGTGTGAGCAGAGAAGAATAACGTACTAAACAAATTATTGTATTGTAACGTCAGGTTGTAAATAGTGGCACACAAAATTGTGTGAACAATAAATAATTTAATTGAAACTAAACACAAATTTATTTTTATTTTGTTTGCAATCAATGAACTCATATTCTAAACGTTTTTAAAATGGTAAAAACGTTACAATAGTATAGGACAGTCTGAAGAAACTGAATCATCTAGATGGGACCCCAGCTGGGTTGCAGTTCGTATGGAAATTCTCAGCAATGAGTTAGCCGACAAGCTTTAGAGGAAGAGAGTTTACTTACTATTAATGACGCCAGAAAAGTTCTATATTTAGAGTGGGGGTTATAGATTCTAGGACGATGAGAATGAATTATTGAAACAAATTCTTTTATCCTGGGAGTCATTAATATGTCCCAGAAGAAAACATTTAATACCGAGCAGCGTCCTAAAGTTTTTCAATACAAGAGCTTACGAGAAGATATTAAAGGAATACAAAATTAGGAAGATGTATAATAGATCGCATGGTTGCAGTACCTAGAAAGCTATTCACGACAAAGGGAAGAATAATATGTTTGACTTAAAACAAAATCTTCATCCTGATTGTATACCTCAACTATTGTGGTTGATGCCTTCCAAAGGCAATGAAGTTTCTGACAAAACTCTCTGAGTGTTAAATGAAATTTCTAATTTAAAATTTCGCTCAGTGTATTGTGAGCTTAGTACAATTCACAATATTATAATAAAACAGTTACAAAGTAAAAACCAGAGGAATACAAAAAAAAAAAATAACCACAAAAGAATTCCAAGAAAGAATAATCAAGTCGAAAGCACAAGTTAAAAATATTGCCTAATGACCAATATTTATTACTACTGATGGGTCATTAAAAAGATATTTAACTCCATATATTAACTCCATATATTATAAATAGGTTAAGCCACATGAAAGTAACAACAACAAAAAAACATACGCATGGAAGATACTAGTGAATGGAACTTTTGACTTTAGCCAACTGTACTCAGCAGTGGTATATAGTACATTAAAGCTTAAAATAATGGGTCTGCATTGTGGCATTGTTTTTAGATTTACAGGAAATAAAAAAAGACATTAAATGATATTTTTAATCAAATTTCTTAACTACCAAATTCAATGACCGCAATAGAATTTATTTATGCGTTGGCTAACTTAACAAAGAAATAAACTTGAGCTATGAATTAGAAATTTAAATTTAATTTATTTTTTTTTTAATAAAAATCTTACAACCATGCTTTGAGTTAAAAAAAATAATATAATATTTTTTAGAGGTTATTAAAGGTTATACATATTTCGGTTTCAATAGTAAAGACAACTAAAATAAACTGATGGTGCTCGGATCTATACAGGTTTCACTTCCTTACACCAGAATTGATTTTACATCTGCTTTGGAGTTTGGTTTGTATGGATTGTGGTCTTCCGAATACTACTCTCACATTACTGAACTTGTTATTTACTTTTAATGCTGAGGTTTAAATCTTGTTAATTCTCCTGGCTATGGTTTTCTGTATATTTATGACAAGATTAAAATTATCGATACCCTTAAGTCCGAAATATAATGTCATTTAATTAATCACATTTTGATTAGTTGCTACAATTCATTCTTTTGAGCAAGTTTTTCATATGACCTAACGTTAAAGAATTATCCTAGAATACACGGTTACTGACGTAATCTCTAAAAAAATTTAACGGCCATTTGATAGTCATTTGATTATAATACATATAGGCAGGCATACATAATTGGTCGGTCGAGATTACGACTTAGTTTGTGATGCCACTTATGCTGTGTGTATTAATTTTATACTTGAGTGATAGGACTTACAGTTTAAAGTCGTCTCTTAACAACAGATTTTTGAGAAAGTTTTCATGTCAATTTTATTTACCCTCAGAGTTTTTCCAAAACTTGCTGAGAGGAAGTCGTTCGTTTTGATGTCTGTCGGGGCTTTATTTCTAATAACCAACAACACTCTACCTACTATACTACTGCGACTGCACATTCTTAATTGCAATAACGCGGTGCGACAGTCAAAATACAAGGAGCTAATGACATAGTGTAGGTTGTAAGTTTTGTTGAGTTGAACTCGAAAATATTTTTTCTTTGTTTCTTGAACCCCCCGAACTTGTTTTATTTGACAAAAACGGTATTTTTGATCCTTTCACACAGAATTATTGATTACCCAAACATTTTTTAACCCATTTTCAAAATCGATAGTTTTTTGAAAAGGGGACAGATGAGCCTTTCAAATAGTATACATAAACATTTTGTCAAACATACATTTATAGCCGTTCTTAATTGCAAAATTTAATTAAAAAATACGAATAAGTGATGACATTCTGAAAGTGCATTATCTTGCGAAGAGATTGACACTTCGTTTTATCAAATGTGAAAAAATTACCGTAATTATTATTTAAATAGTATAACAGTCGTGTTATATTTTTATATGCATACGTATGTCATCTTCTCAAATGAACTTTCAGTTCAAAAAATTTCAAAAGTTTTGATGGATCTTGATTGTTTAGCGCAAAATGTGTCAGTTTCAAGTTTGCACGACTACCAGAAGTCGGCTAATAGTTGTGCTTTTTTGCAAGTATTATCATTCTTTGCGCAACCATTGGCCAACTTCGTCGCTCAAACGTAAAATTGACACATTTTGCCACAAACAATCAAAATCAATTAAAAATTCTGAAAATTTTTAAACTAAAAGTTCATTGAAAAAATATATGAAAAATATAACTACGATAATTTTTGTTCCATTTTTTCAAACGAAGTGTCAATCTCTTCACAAGAGAATGTACTTTAAAAATGTTATCACTTATTCGTATTTTTTAATTAAATTTTACTGCTCTGAATGGACAAACTTGAAAAAATATGAAAAAAATTCGATTTTTGCCAAGTTTACTTATCAAACCTCATAGGATATTAAGTCGAATATTTCTTTCTAAGAAAATGTTTGTATCAGAAATGTTTGTGTAACCAATAAATTTGTGCGTAAACTCCGAAAAAACGATTTCAGTCAAATAAAACAAATTTTGAGGGTTCAAGAAATATATAAAAAAAAATTTTTGAGTTCTACTCAACAAAACTAATAATTTACACTATGTCGTTGGCTGGGTGTATTTCATTTTTTTTTATTTTTTTATTTGTATATTTGAACCAACTGACAAAACTATTCACTCGCATAATGCTCATGTTTAATGCATATTTAAAATTCATAACAACGAGTATGTGACGTATGAGTGATATTTAATTCCATTACTTTGTAAACGACAATATCAAACATTTTTTATTTCATTGCATACTTTCCAGAGTAATTCTTTCAGTACATCTCATATGGTGCGTATAAGTAATAGATTTTAAATTCAATTAAATAGAAAGTATACGGTTAATTTGGAACTAAACATTTACAAGCTAATATGACATTTCTATTGGGTTAATGTTTTGCAGAATAACTTACTTATTTGAATTACCAATTATTTATCTTTCATATGAAAAATATACACAGTTAAACACATGATTTCAGTGAGGAATTGTGTTTGCATGTAAAAGCGTTTAATGGCGTATTTCTAAATATATGTTGCAGCTAACTTTTGCCAGCCAAATAAAGTAGAGCACAACAGAAATGAGTTTAATTTCATTTAATACTGAAAATTCCTTTAAAAAGGTGACATATGTAAAAAATGTAATACGACTGTTATACTATTTAAATAATAACTACCGTAATTTTTGTCCGATTTGATCAAACGAAGTGTAAATCTCTTCACAAGATAATGTACTTTCAGAATGTCATCACTTTTTTCATATTTTTTAATTAAAGTTTGTCAAATAAAACAAGTTTGGAGGATTCAAGAATTATAAAAAAAAATTGTTTGAGTTCTACCCAACAAAACTCACAACTTACACTATGTCATTAAGTCGGTGTATTTCATTTTTTTTACTTTGTCGCATAGTGTAATAAATTAAAAAGATCAAATGACTGCTGATATTCTTAGTCTTGGTTAAAACTTGAAATTTCGTTAGATAAAATTGGATAAACTTATGCGTGGTTTGTATTTAAAGAGAATAATAGTTATGTTATAACATTTTTTTTATTAATGTTATATCTTGGCGACTTGATATTGACATGCATCGAAAGAATTTCAGTGTTTTCAGGACATCCATTCTGGACAAGCAGATCTGGGAAAATGGTTCGGCAATTCTCGTAAAGCACTCCATGCAAAATTACACCGTTGTTTCGAAATTGGACGCAACCGTTGTAGGTAGACATATCATATGGGCGCTATGATACAGTGACATTTCGGATTAATTGAAAACTTCTATTAATTATCGACTTTGAAAATTACTCTAAAAAACTGCAAACTTATAATTCACAATGCTATCGTCGATACTGTCAACAACAGATGGGCGGCTTAAGGTATTAAATTATAAGCTCGCACGCATTGATCTCGTAAGCTGCAGAGATAAGAAAGAAGAGTAGACTGTTCGTCATCTGCTGGGTACATGTCTGGCACTACATCGTAGGAGAAAAATACATATTGATGATCTGGAAGACCTATTTCGCAATAACATTGACAGTAAGGGTTACTTCATTAAAAGTTACGTATAGTTCCGCGACTAGGAGATAATGGAAAACTGTGGCCGAAATGTATCCATTCAACCTCTTTAGATAGACGACCCCTACCTACCTATTTATTAACTGATCTTTAATTTTAAAATTTTACAAAATCTTTGTTCGATGTTCGATGTTTATCAGAAGAATCGTCAGTTTCACATTTGAGCTATCTGCAATAGTAAAAAAATATTTCTTTCGCTACCTTCCTCCTAGACTTCTGGCAAAAACTATGAGAGTAAAATAAAATCGCCATGAAAACTTTATCAAAAATCTTGAGTGTGATTAACATACACAGCAAGAATTGTGTGAGAAGATAGGTCTTAATCCTGACCAAAAGATTGTGATGACCAACTAAATAATCAACTAAGTGGACAAGAATTTAATGTATATGGGACCTCCTAAGCGAGGCAAGAAATACAAATGCTTTTGAGAAGACTAACAATAATCCACATTCATTGATTGCAAACAAAATAAAAATAAATTCGTGTTTAAATTCAATTAAACTCTTTATTGTTCGCACTACTTTTGTGTGCCACTATTTACATCTTGACGAATACAATAATAATTGCTTGTTCGCTATTATTCTTTGCTTACAACGGAGATCTTTTCAACGGTGATTTTCAAACCACGACCGTTTTCTTCACACGAAACGCGTCTTCATAAAAGACTGACTGAATTCTTACTACTCGTTGCCTGCATTTTCTATGACCACGTAATCGGTCTGCTGAATGATATTGAAATCGAATGTTCGTGTGTTTGCCCTTTCGAGAATTTTATCACGACTTCATTGTTGTTTGTGTATTTTGTTCACATTGCTTGTTGTTGCGTTCTCGCTTACTTGTCTATCCTCTTTTCTTTCATACCGCTGTTGTTGGTTTACTTGTCACAAGTTTGTTGAATTTGTTTGTGTAGCTTTTTTTCTTAACCAAATTTTTTAAAATTATATGTTTCTTTGGAAGAACAATGACGGCACAAGGCTCTACCAAAACCGTTTCGAACTATACGCATGGCAAAACTGTACAATAACAGAAATGTACAATAAGAACATATTTTGTAAGTTTTAAAATATCAGTGCTAATGTTAAGTTTTAATATGTTAACATAAAATTTAAAATAACATCAATAAATATGAAACATGAATTTTGTAACAAAAACTAAAAAGTTGACACGAAAAATATTCGCATAATAATAGAACTTCATTTTACTATTGAAACTACCCTACTATACCATTAAAAACATTATTTTTTCTCTTTGCAGATACGTATGAACACAAAAGCAAGTTTCTTTCCCTTTGCGACCGTATTAATTTTATAATGGGTGTCATGCTGGTCGGAACTAATTTTCGTTTCGTCCCCTACTTCGTCACTATCAGAATCACTACTGGAACAAAAAACTACTCAGAACAAATGTTATCACTTTCTTTATCAAAGTCAGTTCTTGAAACAGTCAAAATAAAATTCGTAATCGCTACTTTCAAGTTCACGGAACACTTCTTTCAGTAAATTTCAGTAAATTTTAAGCACAACTTTTAAAATGTCATTCGATTTCAATGTATTTCGAAAGCTTATCGATTGAGAGCCAACATGCTTACGACTAGATGGGTAATAAAGCGTTGGTGGCTGAGAGCAGACATACCACTGGAATGGTAATAAAGCTTTGGTGGCTGAGAGCAGACATAAAGGGTTAAAAGTTAAGTTATAAGCACCAATAAAACAATTTTGTTTAATTAAAACTGCAATGAAATCGGATCATGTAATTTTCAACAATTGAAATATCCATTAAAATGCCAATACAGATATTCAAACACTTATACATACGTTTAAAGCTTTATTAAATGGTATTATTATGCAGCCACATGATAAGCATTGATCTTTTAAGTGCTTTTGTATTCAAATTACTTCATCTTTCAAACTGAATATTTTATTTTATTTCACACATTTTTTGTTGAATATTATCCAAGTTAACACGAGCAAGTGTACTTGAGGTAAACTCATGCCCACAATTTAGTGCTGACGTTGCACACGCGCCAACGAACGGAAATTAGACCTAGCTCACATTTCGTCTGGACAATTTCCCACATTGCGAAATTGTCCGTATGCAGAATCAGCACTATTAATTAATTATTATTTCTTTATATACTAAAACATTGTAAATTAGTTGGTTAGTCTTTTGGGGAATACTAGAGTGATAAGTGGTTGTGAACTAAAATAATAAATTGTGCATTGAATTAATAGAAGTGTTTTATTTGTGAAAGTGGACAGTGGTCGTCCACTATAAAATATATTTTTTTGGTAATTCTGAAGGGAGAAAGTTAAGTGGCGCCCGAGCAGGGACCGAGTAAAAATACAAGAGACTGTGAAGAAAAATACAAGAGACTGTGAAGAATAAAAAACTTGTGAAAAATACAAAAGACTGTGTAGAATAAAAAAAACTTGTGAAAAAACAAGAGACTGTGAAGAATAAAAAACTTGTGAAAAATACAAGGGACTGTGAAAAATAAAAACTTGTGAAGAACAAACAACTTGTGAAAAATACAAGGGACTGTGAAAAATAAAAACTTGTGAAGAACAAACAACTTGTGAAAAATTCAAGGGACTGTGGAAAATAAAAAACTTGTGAAGAATAAAAAAACCTGTGAAAAATACAAGGGAGCTTAAAAAATAAAAAACTACCAAGAATCCAAGGACTGTGAAAACTTGCGAAAGAATCCATCAACTTAATTCCTCAACATCTCGAATGCTTCTGAAACAAATAAGGTAAATATGGAAAGTTTACAAAGTAAAATAACAGAACTGACTGGGGGGCTAAATGCGGTCCTAAGCCAGCTTAGAACCCTCGATCAGAGGACACTAAATCTGGAACGGAGGACAGATGTTTCGGTCAGGAACGAAGATTCCTCGACCTATCACGCTCCTTTGCGCGCTCCAACAAGGGAGTCTGAATTAAACGAAATCGGGAAATTACCTGATTGCGTAAAGGACTTGCAACCAACGCAGTATGTATCTTGGATACATAGCGTAGAGAGCATCCTGAAGGACTATGAAATTGTGCGACAAAAACCAGTTTATAGGGCTATACGCCGCAAATGCAGAGGAAGGGCCGATGCTGCCCTTACCTCATATAACATTTTCGATGACGATTGGGTAACTATAAAAAATTGCCTGTCTCTGCATTAAGCAGACAAAAGGGATGTCTGTACCTTAGATCACCAGTTAACCCAACTGGCTCAAAAGGGGATGAGCATAGATGAATTCTACGCTACAGTAAATCATCAGCTCTCCCTTATCATAAATAAGTTGAAAACTGAGAGTTACTCGGAAGAAATAACCACAGTACTTATCGAGACATACAGAAACAAAACTCTGGAAGTCTTCGTGAGGGGTCTAAATGGCGAACTATCAAAAATGATAATGCTTATGTAGCCAAAGACACTTCCTGAAGCATATTCGCAATGTCTGGAGTTGCGAAATATAAATTACAGGAGCCAGGTCACCCTGCATTCGAGTGACAATCGACAGGGTTCAGGTTCCAATAGGTCTCAATAAATTCCCCGGTCCCCCAAATAAGACTCAAAACCAGACTTTCTCCCAAAGGTTTGTTCTGAGAAATCGATATCAACCTCAACTGAACCCCTTCATAAACCGCCAGCTTGAGCCACAGCGTGCTGTACAACAGTCTGCCCCAAATTCACCCGAACCAATAGATCTGGATCGGAGCACACAGTTTAGGAAATCTGGAAACCGTCCTTGGAATAATAACTATAAAAGACGGGCCTTTTCGGAACAGGTTCGCTCCGGGTCAGCTCAACGCCCGTTTAAACAGCAAAGATTATATAACATGACACAAGAAGAAGGACTGAACAATGAGGAAGACTCGGCTGAGGATGAAATAAATTTTCAGACGCGGGCCTTTCGGGCTTACCATACGTAAGCCGTAAGCTAAAGGATGGCTCAGAAGTTAAATTTTTAATTGATACCGGGGCTACAAAAAACTTCATTGAGCCAGCCTTATGCCCCTGTCCCAAGAAATTAGATAAACCATTCCTCCTTCGTACTGCATCAGGGAAGATGAAAATTAATGAAAAGGGAAAAGGGAAATTCTTTGCCCCATTTGGTAACGATACCACATTAACCTTCTATGTGTTACCAGGGCTTATGTCTTTTAATGGGATAATCGGCGACGATACTCTACGTGAGCTTCAGGCTGTGATAGACCATAAAAATAATACATTAACGATTGCCCCGGGAATCAGTATACCTCTTGCAATACATACATATTGTGGACTTAACAAACTTTCCCCGGACACAGAAGACACTTTAAACGGACTTATAGCTGAATACAATGACATATTTGGGCCAATTAATAACGAGTTGGCAGCAACCTCTATTAAAGCTGAGATACGATGTACCACTGACGAGCCGATATATTCAAAAAATTACCCATATCCGGCTTGTATGCGCCCTGAAGTGGACAGACAAATAGAAGAACTTCTAGAAAAAAATATAATTCGGCCATCAAAAAGTCCCTATAACTCTCCCATTTGGGTTGTCCCGAAGAAACCAAAACCCAATGGAGAGAGGCAATATCGTATGGTGGTAGATTTCAAAAGACTGAATACCGTCACCATACCTGACACATACCCAATTCCTGACATAAATTCAACTCTGGCGAGCCTTGGCAAAGCGAAATTTTTTACAACCCTTGACCTCACTTCAGGGTTCCACCAATTCCAATGAACCCAAGGAATATTCCAAAGACAGCCTTTTCTACGATGAATGGCAAATACGAGTTTTTGAGACTACCATTCGGCCTGCGAAATGCTCCTGCCATATTTCAACGCATGGTCGATGACGTCCTGCGAGGTTGTATAGGGAAGATTTGCTACGTCTACATAGACGACATAATAGTTTACGGAAGTACTACTAAGGAACACCTAGAAAACCTTAGGAAAGTATTTCAGTGCCTAAGAGAAGCTCGCCTTAGGGTCAATCTAGAAAAAACTGCATTCATGAAAACCGAGGTCGAATTCCTTGGTTATGTAGTCACAAAGGATGGTATTCTACCCGATAGGGGAAAGGTAAAAGCAATCCTTGACATTGCACCACCCAAAACCCTTAGGGAACTGAAAAGCTTCCTAGGATTAACATCTTATTATAGGAGATTCATTAGAGACTTTGCCAAGGTAGCCAAGCCCTTAACCAATCTTACTCGTGGTGAGATGGCACAAGTTAAGGCTAATCAATCAAAAAAGGTTAAAATTACTCTCGGTGAAGAGGAATTGCAAGCATTTAATGATCTCAAGGAATTGCTTACCTCATCGGATGTATTAGCCTTCCCGGACTTTGACAAGCCGTTTAATCTAACAACGGACGCTTCCAACAGCGCACTAGGTGCCGTACTTTCTCAAGGGGAAATGGGAAAAGACAAACCGATAACTTTCATTTCTCGGTCCTTGAATAAGACAGAAGAGGCATATGCGACAAACGAGAAAGAAATGCTCGCTATAGTTTGGGCATTAGACAATCTACGCTCCTATCTATATGGAGCCAAGAAAATACGCATTTTTACCGACCACCAACCCCTGACGTTTGCTCTGAGCAATAGAAACTACAATGCGAAATTAAAAAGGTGGAAGGCTAGAATTGAAGAATACAATTTTGAGCTGATATACAAACCAGGGAAATCTAACGTAGTAGCCGACGCCTTAACCCGCCTAAAGACAGACTCAGCCGATTCAGTAAAAGCTGAACGGACTTCAAGAGCTGCATCTACAGATTTGTGGGCCTATATTGCGGATGAATCCTCCACCGACACTGCGAGTGAAGGTAGGGCAAGAAGTGAGGGCTCAGATACTGTAATAGCTAGTGAGGGTACAACAGGAAATGAGGACTCAGCTACTGTAACAGCTAGCGAGGGAACTGCACACAGCGCTGAACAGGATGGCACAGACTTGATTCCACATGTCGAAGCTCCCATTAATGTTTTTCGCAATAAAATAATAATACGAAAATTCCAATCCGATATGACTGCACACATGAATCCTCATCCTGGTTATAGCCGCCATGTCATATCTTTAGAAGAAATTAACAAGGAAAACCTTACACGAATGTTAAAGGAAAAACTTAGACCTAATGTCCTAAATGGAATTAAAATTCCTGAACAATATTTGTGGTTATTACAAGAGGTTTATTTAGAACATTTTTTACATTTTAAGTTAAGAATCACTCAAAGACTCGTAGAAGACGTGACTTGCCCAGACAGGGTGTGCCGTTTGATAGAAGAAGAGCACAAAAGGCACATAGAAGTAAGGAAGAAAACAAACTACAACTCCTAGAGAAGTACTATTTCTCTAAAATGAACAGTCTAATAGGAAGATATACGAAAAATTGTGAAGTGTGCAAGGCTAACAAATATGATCGGCATCCACCAGTACCAAAACTTCAAGCGACCTCAGTTCCTTCTTATCCCTGTGAAATACTGCATATGGATATTTTTGTACTCCAAAATTTTATTAGCGTTTTGGATAAATTTTCGAAATTTGGAAAACTCTTCCCTCTTAGGAATCGTTCAGCTTTACAAATGAGAGAAAAACTAATTGAGGTCCTTAGTTATTTCTCGACACCACGTATTTTAGTGACTGATAATGAAAGGGGATTTATTAGTCCAATGTAGTGAGGTGAACGGACAGGTGGAGCGGTTCCACTCAACGTTACTAGAAATTTACCGATGTTTGAAGGCTTAACATGAAGGCTTAGGTGTTAGGGAACTTATAATGATCGCCACTGATAGGTACAATAACACTGTCCATTCTATCACGAACAAGAAACCAGTGGATATTTTCTTCAATAGAGCCGAAAGGATTAATTACCAAAGGTTGCAAAACTTTAGGCGAAAATTAAATAAAGAGATAAAGAAATCAATTTCAGAAATGCAAGAAGCAACCTTGAGGAGACACAACGCTAAGCGTCGTGTCATACCGAACGATTATGGGGTAGGCGATGTCGTTTATGTTAGGAATAGGCAAATCAGGGCCAAACATAGACCACTTTACGAAAGAGCGGTAGTTAATAAAAACAATCGGGTCACAGTGCAGACAAGCACTGGGAAAAAGATTCATAAGACCCATATTAAATCCTAGAGGCTTCCCTTAATGCTATTTCTTTTTTTGGGACAACGATTTGTGATAGTGATGTCCTCACTATCATGGGTCGTGATAGATCCTCGTACCATGAGTAGGTTTCCTGCAATTAAACCACCAACTCTTGAAACTAAAAGGGATAACTCGGGGTCTATGGTCCACACAAAAAAATGAACAAATGGGCTCAAAACTGTAGTGGAAACCGCTTATTGCGGTAGGGTTTAATTCCCTGTGGGTCCCATGTAAGTGAAGAAATCATATTGTAGGAGAGCCTAGTATAAAAAAAAAGAAAAAAGACAAATACTAAAATTCCATGGGAAAGGCCTTAAAATGAAATAAAAAAAAACAATATAAAGATACAAGGCACGAGAAAATATAAAGTGAAATAAAAATTAAAATTAAAAGTTCGAATGGAATAAAAAGTTTAAAAACCGCAAATGATATGCAAAAAACTAAAACAAAATAAAAGACCTTAAAATATAAAAACCGGTAAAAATATGAATTTCAAAGATTATAAAAGCTTAAGCGAAAAAATATTACAAATAGTTAATTTAATTCAAACAGAATTATTATAATGCAATAAAGTAAATTTATTTTGGAGCAAGGATGATCCATGCCAATGGCAGGATACAAAGGAATTCCATGGCTTAAGAGACTATCATTTGTATCCTTTGCATATGGCAGACATCATACCAGGTTCAAAACAAAAAAGAAGGGGGATGTGGCCTTCTGCCTTGAAAATAAAATAGTTGAAATAAATTCAATAGAATTATAAGAATTACTTTAGAATAAGAATCATGTTAACAGTAAAACACTATATATGTAAAAAACTTAAGGTAGGAATTTGATTGTACTAAATTCTTAATTTTACTAACTTCGCAATTACTAATAATACTAACACTCTAACAAACTAATCGTAGAACTAGAAAAGCAACATTTATCATTCCAGTTTTATGTGGTTCACTGCTGTGAACTGCTTACAAATCTTCGAATATCACTCGCCGTTGGTTACGTTCAAGCATGGCAAAGGTTGGCTGGTCGACGGAAGATTTAATCTGGTACATGTCATCAACTTAGAAGAATATGAACACCTATTGGACCAGGTGGTAGCAATGCTGGGGAAAGTTGTCGTGGACGAAAGAGCAAAGATGGTAATTGACTTCCATGTTAATACAATTTCTTCCCAATTAGATACGCTTATGGGCAAATATAGAAAACAGAAGCGCTCTATCAACTAGATCAGTTCAGCCTGGAAATGGTTGGCTGGCAACCCAGATGCAGCGGATTGGGATAAAGTTTTAAAGCCTGAACAGAGCATAATTGAAAATAACAACCATCAATATGTGATCAACGATCGACTTTTTAAAGCATCACAGGAGGCCATATCCAAAGTTAACGCAATGGTGGCGCGATTTCACAATGAGGTCAAGGAGACGAATGTCGAAAAATTTATCAATCAAGTCATACGCCAAATAGTTATAATCAAGGAAGAAATAAATGAAGTCACAAGAGCCGCCCAGATGGCCAAGGGTTGTATAGTCAACACCAACGTACTCGATAGAGAGGAAATTCACCGCATAATAGACGAAATTGCAACGCTCCCATATTCCAACGAGTTGGAAGCTATCGAGTATGCTAATCCGAAGGTGTGCACAAATGGTTCCATGATACTGTATGTCCTGTCACTGCCAAAAGTAAGGAAGGCTGAATATAACTACCTTATTGTCAAACCATCCGTTCGAGAAGGGAAAGTGATAGACATACGTTTTAATACGCTATTAGTAAACGAGATGGAAACTTATGGTATGCGAATCAGCAATAACACAGTGTGCGAGGAAAAAAGCCTGAAAAAACTTCCTGAAGACGATTGCATTCCAACCCTCATCAAAGGAGGGGAAGCGAAGTGCTCATACCGATCCTGTGAAGAGGAAGTCGTTGAGCTCGTTATGGAGGATACCATCTTCATTACCAACTTTAAAGGTAATCTTCAGAGAGGTAACGTTACTAAATTCCTATCAGGAACCTACGCGGTGCGTCTTAATAACGAAGAAGTGACAATAAAAAATTTGACCTATATCAGCCGAAGCGAAACATCAATCCAAATCCTACCTCAGATCGTCACAACTGTCCTAGAGGGAAGACGGCAGCTTGATATGGGTTATCTCCACAATATCAGTCTGCAAAATATTAAGAACCTTGAAAGACTAGATAAAAGATACCATTATTCCATAGTAGCGGATTGCACTTTTTTTTGCTCCTATTGTTCTTAGGTGACCTATGCTGGAAAGCACTGTACTCCCGGGTTCATTTTCCTCCTCTGCGGAGCATGAGTACCTCAACACCGAAACTTCAATCTGCGGGACGCAGATTTTTGGCAAGGGAGGAGTTAACACGAGCAAGTGTACTTGAGGTAAATTCATGCCCACAATTTAGTGCTGACGTTGCACACGCGCCAACGAACGGAAATTAGACCTAGCTCACATTTCGTCTGGACAATTTCCCACATTGCGAAATTGTCCGTATGCAGAATCAGCACTTTTAATTAATTATTATTTCTTTATATACTAAAACATTGTAAATTAGTTGGTTAGTCTTTTGGGGAATACTAGAGTGATAAGTGGTTGTGAACTAAAATAATAAATTATGAATTGAATTAATAGAAGTGTTTTATTTGTGAAAGTGGACAGTCCACTATAAAATATATTTTTTTGGCAATCCTGAAGGGAGAAAGTTAAGTTCCATCATATCAAACAGAAAAAAAACAAAACAGAAGAATTCCAATACACACTGCAGGAGATAAATACTTAAACAAAAAACCAAAGGCTGAACATTTTCCACATTTTAATTGTATTTAAACAAAAGAAGAAAAATTTTAATTTTTTGACATATTTTTTAAAAAATTTTTTAAAAATTTTTTTTTTTTGCAATGATAAGTTATGAGCGATTTTTGTGAAAATAAAACAGACATTTTTGTTGGAAAAGTAAAACAATTGCGGCCCCATATTTTTTCCATCATTTAGGCAATTTGTAGATTCCCCACCAAAACAACTTTTCGTCTTTTGACAGAAACCAATTAGTCACCCAATTTTCGACATCCTCATAAGGATTGAAGTGCTGCTCAATCAATGCGTGTCCTACCGGTGAAAACAAATAGTAGTTAGATGGAGCCAAGCCTGGTGAATACGCCGAGTGTAGTAGCAGATTCCAGGTTATTCTTTGAATGTATCTTGAACCGGTCTTGTTTTGCGTGCAAGTGCATTGTCATGTTGCAAAATTATGTAGCCGTGTCATGTGGCCCATTCGGGTCATTTTTCGATCAATGCATAATTCAAACTGATGATTCGTTGTCGGCAGCGATCTCTATTAACGATTGCATCAAGTTTTAGGGTCTCGTTGTACTCTACACCTTTCTGGTTGCAGCAGACACACTGTATTGTCTTAATGTCTAATCCAGTCAACCGTCGAACTGTTTTCTGACAGTTGCTTCAGGTAGAAGAGGTATTCAACCTATGATATTGAAATCGATGGCAGAGATCCTATACACACGCTCTACGGAAACAGGGGACGCCCATCATTAGTGTTGATCCTACTTGTTGATGAACTTCTCACAAAACTATCAGAGGCGGGCATCTACTGAAGAAACTTTTCGCGAAATCATTCGAAGAGGTTTTGAGATTGTAAGGTGTTGGGAAATTTCAGTGGCCTTAAAGATAAACTAAACTAAAGCTTCTCAAATGGTAGAACATCCTACTTCTGGGTGAAATAATATCATGAAAATGGAGGTAAAATATCTAGGATTGACACTGAATAGTAAATTATCATAGAGGACTCCTATAGACAGCATCTCGGGAAATACCAGACATTTCATAACGGAATGCAGAATATTTTCAGAGAAATTAAGGGATGCAGCTTAGGAATTATGCACTGTTTGTATACTATGACCAGGACAATAAAAAGATACAGAGACCAGTATACATATGTTGGCATTACAGGAACGATGAGAACATATTGGTTATCTATTGGAATTAAATCCACAGCACTCGGTAGTAAGGACTAAATCTTTGGAAACTATAATTAGATTGATGACAAGCAACTCTAACTTGCAATTAATTGGGGGATTTCGTGACATAAGGAATCGCATGGCTGATAGTTTCCTCTTTAACTGTCTCCTGGACAGCATCAGTAATCTTCATGATTTTGGGAAGTGACTCGCAACTAGCCATATTAAAAAATAATAGAGCAATCTGTAAGCCGTATATTGTTTAAACAAAGTAACTATTTTATGCTATATAGATAAGAAAAGATTTTGAGTCAATGGGAGGAATTGTTGGTCCCAGAATGAAATATTTCGAGCCCTTGTTGAATCTCGCAGGTATTAACAGGACGGCGGGTGAGAAATACGTTTTATCAGTAGGTTACTTCGTTTTGCAAAGACAATCAATATAGTCTATTGAAGTTTTAAAATTAAAGATTTTTGTAGAAATCAAAATTTATTTGAGGGTCTTTGCTATTGTTAGCTGCAAAATTCGGACAAACACTACGTGTTATATTCACATCAACACCAGCTAATAAAATAAATTCGAGTTTGAAACTATTGAACCTATGGAGATACGTTAAAATATTAATGATTAGATTGGGAAGCCAATCGAACTTCGCTTGTGTTGGCAATTGGTCACCACAAATTTGTAGTTACCGAAAAATTTTCAGTTGATAAGTGTCCATCTGTAATACCAATCTGTGTCATTTTTGATTAAAATTTTGTTGTTCTGTATGTGCGAAATTATACATCAGCTGTACAAATAGTAAAATTCAGTATACATACATATATAAATACATACATACATACATACATACATACATACATACATAATTGGCCATTACAACCATTCAGTCAGGATTACGGCCTAGATTCTTACACCACTCATGTTGTGTGCCTGAATTTTATACGTGGTGACCTACAGTTTAACGTCGATTCCGAACGACAGGTTTTTGAGAAACTTTTTCATGGCAGGTTTATGTACTCTCAGAGTTTTTGTCAGTAAACTGCTGAGAGGAAGACGCCGAAGAAATATTTTTTTTTGAACCCGGGCTTTACGTCTAATAAGCATACATACTACCTACTAGTCTACGGCGTATGGTGTTTTTTTAATCTCCGCAACACTGTGTATTAAAAATCTCCAAAACTTTTAAACTAAAAGTCCATTTATAAAGATAACATTTCAATTAGCTGCAGCAAAACCCTTTACTTAGATGTTTAAGTTTTTCATATTTTTGGCTACCATGCTAATGGCAAATTTATATGAATTCCTACAATATTGCAGTGATAAATACATACGTTTAAAAATTAACCGAAATGTAAACAAAAAAATTAAATTTAAGTAAAAAATTATTTTAAACTACAAACCATTTAATAACTACAATATATTACTTCAAGTAAGCATTCTAGTCATTTATTAAACAGTTTAATCTTCTTAATATCTTAATTTGTTTACTCTAATTTGAAAATGATTTGAATTTTAATAACTAAAATATTAAAATATAGTTTTTCCCCTTGGATGGCAATGAAAACAAAATTATTATAATTTAAGCTCCATATTATCCTTTGCCTCTTTTGTTGAATTGCCAATTTGCATGGATGAATGAACAATAAATTAGCACGAATAGGCAAATATACATGTGTAGGTATGTTGCTTTTTTCAATAGACAAATGACACCCAAATATACAAAAACATATCTTGTTCATATCTGTCCATTAACATTTATCTCAACATCACACCCAAATGAAAATTAGAAAAATTTCAAACCTGCAAACTCGTAGGTATTCCAGAACATCTAGTCCTGTTGATTTGTGTAAAATAAAATTTTTTTCAATATGGGGGATGTCGTAATAAATTTATAAACATTTTCAATGTTTACAGTGTCTTACACAGCAACATGTTGAAAAGATTTCAAGTGGAATTAATTAAAGATTGTTTCAACATGACGGAAATTGAAACGAAATTGCTAGGTGAAGAAGGGATTTTCTATAGCAAACTATTCTACTACTCTATTCCAGGGTTACGAAAATACTACTTTTTAAAAAGAAAATTGAACAAAGTAAACATTTAAAAAACTAAAATAATATAAAATTTTATTATATACGTACATACAAAAAACGAAGAAAAACTAATTCAATTAAAATGAAATAAAAAATTCGATTAATTTATAACACGTTAATTGAAACTGAACTGTAAAATTAGAAAAATAAAGTGAAAATGAAACTAGTGAAAGGTGAAAGTGAATTAGTTAGAAAGAAAATCAAAAATCGCGCCATCTTTGGGAAAAAAAAAGGAAATTTCAAAAAATTAAAAAAAATATATATAAAATCTCGAACCCAAAACAACGCAATTTCGAAAAGCACAGTGAAAATAGTACTAATTCAGCAGCGAGGCAACTTCGAAAAAACGCAAAGCGAAACGACGCAAAACGAGGTATGGGTGTATAACATTCAACAACACGTGAAGAAAATAAAATTTTTTATCTAAATTAGTGTTCAATTCAGGCAACATTGCGCGCCTATCGCCCACTTTACGATCGGATACATTCCAGTCAAATGGTTCAGAACACGATTAACCAACAACATGTCGTCAACGAGGCTTGAGGTTGAAAACATCGTTCAGACAGACAGACAGTCAGTCGCTTCACAAGAGAATGTACTTTAAGTATGTCACCACTTATTTTATATTTTTTAATTAAAGTTTGCTACTATAAATGGACAAACTTAAAAAAATATGATAAAAAATCTCATTTGCCCAGTTTATCTTATCAAACCCCATAGAATATTAAGTCAAATAATATATGTATGTATATCCTTTTAAAGACCCATCCCTCTACTTTCTAATACGGTTTAAATTTTGGAATCGATTCAGAAATGTTTGTAGGGTTCAAGAAATATAAAAAAATATATTTTTGAGTTATACTCAACAAAACTCACAACTTGCACTATGTCATTAGCTGGGTGTATTTCTTTTTTTTATTTTGTCGCATAGTGTTATGTTTTTATTCTATTGTATTTCAGAGAAAAGTAGAAAATTCTCTTTCTTAGAATTAAGAAAATATTTGTTTAATATAAAAGATTAAATACAATACAAACAAAAATTAAATTATATTTTATCTATAATACTAAGAAAATAATTTTAAACAAATAAAGTCAAAATTTCCAATGAAAGAACCGGAAGATAAAAAAGAACAATTAAAAAATAAATAAGAAGTGAAAAGGTTCTTTTAAATGGGAATATTTCACATTCGCTAAATATTTGTAGAGGTGTTCATATGTATGCTGATGATGTGCAGATTTATACCAGTACTCGTAAGGAGAATATTGATTCTTGTATACACTCTGTTAACCGTGATCTGGATAGGATTGACAGTTGGGCTTCGGCGAATGGACTACGCATTAATCCCTCAAGTCATTATTGAACTCACATTTCATAATGGGATATTCTGCTTTAATTAGATTATAATTGAGTGTTGAAAGCAATTGATAACTGTTGCAAAAGATGTTGCAAATTAGTCGAACAAATTATTTGTCTTGTATGTTATAAAGTGTGTTCCTACTCTATTTAAGTTTATCAAAATAATTTTTAAACATGTTGACAGTTAAACTATTGATACGTTGACAGCTCAATGACATCTACATGATAATGATTGTGATGAAGATTATGCAGACGAAATGTGCCATCTTGCTCATTCTTCTTTGGAGCAATAAGATAATGCACGAAATTTATTTTATCAACCCCAATGATTAATGAAAGCTATAAAGTTTTCTTCCAGGGCTGAAATTGCTGTCCCTGTACATATTTTCACGAAGAAATCATCATTCGCCAATGGTCTAAGCTAAATTAGAAATTTATTGTTCGCCAAACTTCAGTGCCGTGCGTCATGTGGCTCTGCCTTGTTGACTGTTGTACTTTGTGATAGAAAAAATCAACAATCATGGCATGATACCTCCACGGCTATAAGGTGCAATTTTCATTGCTCTTGAAGAGCTACGTCACAGAGATCTTGCTATTTAGAAACCATATTTCAGAATGCATTACCAGCTATAGCACTGCCTCTCGTTGTTTTTCTTAACATCAGTTCCGAAAAAGAATACCATTTCCGGGAAGTTTTGTTGCGCCATTTTTTTTTTTTTGCAAAGAAAACTGCGCGTTTAACTCATCTTTAGCTTGTGGAATTATACGCTAAGCAAACTCTATCAAAATTACAATGTATCGAGCAGTTTGAGCATTTCAAACATGGTGAGTTTCACATCAAACACAAAAAGACTCCGAAACAGTCAAAAAAGTTTGAAGACCATAAATTGGAACAAAAAATTGGCGTTCTTCAAAAACAAAGAAGTTGGGTGCAACGTAAACTGAAACCGTGAGACGTTGTAAGACGATTTTGCATGCCTAGAATGCTGTTTGATAGCTTCAACCAGAAATAATTTTGGCATTAAGTTCCCACTGGCGGTGAAAATTGGATACATTGCGACAACCCCAACCGAAACAAAACATATGTGAAGCTCTGGCAACGAGCAAAACCTACGGCCAAGCAGAATATCCTTTGAACAAGGCAATACTCTGCATTAGGTGGCAACAGAAGATTGTGATCCATTATGAGCTACCTAAACCAATTCAGACATAAAGATTACTTAGCATTTCTGCAGACAGACAACAATTAATTCGCCAGCATCATTTGAAAAACAGCCGTAATTTTCGAACGGACCACGCATATTTTTGAATCTTATGATGAACAATCCATTCTTAGTCCCACCAGACACACAATATTTCTTGTTAATTTCGGCTTCAACACGTTCTGCATGCCTTTATCTTGCTTTGCCTGTGGTCGCTTCCACATATTATTGCCCTACATGAACAACTTTTTATTGTCCGTTCAGAAATGATTCTGTTTTCTTCCGTTTTGATAATGGATCTCAAATAAAAATTCGCGTAATTAATGTGGTACATAAACCTAGAGCTTCCTTGTAAATGCAGGTTTCTTCAAATGGTGATGAATATCTATTGCTTATGTGATTGTCATTCGCAATTTTTTTTTATAATTTTATAAGCTTTTCTGTGATTGGTTTGCCAGAGCGATGATTAGCTTTAACACCAAATTATCAGAACAGTCACATACGTTGCAGGATCTCCTCAAATTCACAAATTCTTTCAGCAACCTACGAAGCATTCTTACGTTTTCTGTAGTGGAAAAGCAGATCTTCTGAAATGTCATGAGTTTTGCACAAAGCCTTCTAGCTTTGTGAAGTTTACATACATATATAGTGTTACCTGCTACAGCCTTCTACTAATAACATTATAAGTTAGTCCATTATACCAATGGGAGTAATTCTTACTACTACACTTGTCTCATTCAAAGATTAGGTGCGATGGTCACGAAACACTCTTGTGCATGCTACTTATGAATGTATTTTGAAATCTCCTTAACATGGTAGTAAAGGATAAAGTAACACTGCCAGTAAGTTAGGCTAGGTTGGAGTGGTAGCTTTGATATCAAAGCCCACTTGAGCTTTGTTGAGCTTGAGCGGCCGGTTGTTGACCACATTCCACCGAAAAAGTTGGGCTGCACAATCTCTGACAGTAACAATCACTTACTCTACTCCAGTCAGTAGTATGTCTATGTATGTTCTGGAGCACTTCTTCCATACAAATTTGGGAGCATGCCTACGCTATATTTGGCATCACTCGGGATAATCAATTAAAAATTTCCTTTTTGTTTCTGCATGTAAATTTTACAAAATTTACGATGGTTGTCAATCACTTTTGCCCAGATTATTATGGACTCAGCGGACTTTTTAACTTCTTGGTCTGCTTCCGACGTTTTTCAAGTGTGCTGCTTGTATAATAAACATCGGGGAATGTCACAATTCAATCCCCCCATGAAAGTTTCAAACCTATTAATCTACTCCGGTCTTTCGATCGCCGCTATCAGATTCACAGCAGAGTATCCTATTCGAGAAATATTTTCTAATTATACGAATAAGGTCCTCAAACACATTTTGAGATCCTTACTCTCTTCGCAGTGTTATGGCACAATATTTCGTGGCCTGTATATACATACCAGCAATAAATAGGTTTTCTTTTTCCAACAACAGCATAAATATGTAGGAAGATTCATAAATTAAACTAAACACAAAAGTGTAAGAAGATACACTTACCATAACAGCCATAAAAACCACTTTACAGGTAATTAACTTAGGTTGTCGAATACATTAGAATCCTCATTTATGTTGGGTTCATTTACTGACAATGACAAGAAAATGGCTTGCGAACATGGATGAGTAAGTGGAAGCATAAGACCCACAAAATTTAATTACAGTCAAACATATGTTACCCAAAAAAAAAAAAAAAAATATAATTTTAAAACAGCAGACATCATTCTCAAGTCATTTAAATTATGGCGCATAAGTATGGCATGTACAGTGGACAGCAAAAGTCTTAGTACGGCAATATATTTTAGCAATTTTATGAATTTTAGCCAAAATCTTGTATAAAAATTTATAGTTTATATATTATTTTTAGTAATTTATTTCTGTTTATTATGAAACAAACAATTTTTTAAGGATGACTTTTTTCAGATGACTCCATAGGTACCCCCAAGGAGAACCCTGAGTAAATTTAAAATTCAAAGTCCTAATATATGAAAATTTTATTCCTTGCATTTAGTAGAATATCCCTTAAGGACAAGCACTCCACTTAACCCATTTGGAATTGAATGTACAGGTTTTGTTTAGTGTTTTCTGGTGGCAATATGAGCAAGTTTTTCGGTTGACTTTTGTTTGAGGTTTAGCGATTAAGTAAACGTTCCTTCAAATGATTTCCTAAATACTCTCTTGAAGTCATATCGGGACTCTGTGCAAGAGTATTAAGCTTGTGGGGACTTTTTTGTCAAAATATATTGCCGTACTAAGACTTTTGTTGTCCACTGTGTATGGTGCGAAAGCAACTCTACTGTTTCTTTGTCTGAGTTTAAAACATTCTTTTTTAAAAGTGGATTTTATTGCTTTATTTTCAAGCCATTTTGTTTATATTTGTTTTGGGAAACAATTGTAATAAAATTGTCTACAGACTTTTGTAGAAAGGACATAAATTTTAAAAATTACACTGTGCGACAAAATAAAAGTGAAATACACCCGGCTAACGATATTGTGTAAGTTGTAAGTTTTGTTGAGTAGAACTCAAAAACATTTTTTTACATATCTTGGACCCTCCAAACTTCTTTTATTAGATAAACTCTGTTTTTTGGAATTTACGCACAAACTTATTGATTACACAAACATTTCTGAACCCATGTCCAAAATATAAACCTAATTAGAAAGGAGAGGGACGGGCCTTTAAAACGATATAATAAATAACTTTTTTTTTGAAAGTGCTTTAAAAAAAACTACTGAATATTTTCTCAAATTTCTTTTTTTATTTTAAAAGTACAATCCTTCCGGTTAATAATGGAAAATAATTTCTTTCAAATGGTTGCCTCGGGTGGCCATGCAGTAGCCGACACGATCGGTCCAATTTTTAAGCACATTATCGATTATGTGCAGCTGTATTTCACCAATGGCTTCACGAATATTGTCCTTTAAAGCGTCAATTGTCTCTAGCTTGTCGGCGTAATACTTATCTTTGAAGCACCCTACAAATAATGGTCCAACGGTGCCAAATCGCGGCTCCCAGGTGGCCAAACGACATCAGCTCTGCGGCTGATAATGCGATCTTCAAAAATAGGGCGCAAAACTTCGAGTGTAGCTTCGGCTGTGTGGCCCGATAACGATCGCCGTTGACTGTAACGGCCTCTACTTGCTCATTTTCGAAGAAAAATGTCCCAATTATGCCTCTGGATCAAAATCCGCACCAAACAGTGACTCGTTTTGGGTGCGTCGGCTTCCCAATGTATGCGTGTGGGTTTTCTGTGCCCCAAATCTCACAATTTTGCTTGTTTACATACCCGCCAAGATCAAAATGAGCTTCATCTGAAAAGATGAATTTTTTTTGCCAAAATCGGCATCTTCTGTAAGTCGATCGCAGGCCCACTTAGCGAAGGGAAAACGCATTGGATGGTCAATTGGCTTCAACTCCAGAACAAATTGGACTTTGTATGGCGTCTTTATGCAAAATTCGTCTCAATGATATCTCCGAAATGTTCAATTGTTGAGAACGACGGTGAATTGATGTTGATGACGCTTCACGCACACTTTCTGCCACAGCAGCAATATTCTCGGGTGTACGCACTGTTTTTGGCTTTTCACGCTTTGGTTTATCGTAAACAGTGAAGATCCATCAAAAATTTTGAAAATTTTTGAACTGAAAGTTCATTTGATAAGACGACATATATAAAAAATATAACACGACTGCTATACTCTTTAAATAATAACTACGGTAATTTTTGTTCGATTTTATCAAACGAAATGTCAATCTCTTCACAACAGAATGCACTTTAAGAATTTCCCCACTTACTATATATTTTTTAATAAAAGTTTGCAACTATGAATGTACAAACTTGAAAAATTATAAAAATATTCGCATCAAGTTCGCGTCAAGTTTACCTCATCAAACCTCATAGAATATTAAGTCGAATAATATATATATGTATACCGTTTTAAAGGTCCATCCTTCTAAGACAGTTTAAATTTGTGTAAGTGGTTCAGAAATGTTTGTGTAATCAATAACTTTGTGTGAAAAGATCAAAAAAACCGTTTTTGTCAAATAAATCAGGTTTGAAGGGTTCGAGAAATATAAAAAAAATATTTTTGAGTTCTACTCAACAAAACTCACAAACTACACTATGTCATTAGCTGAGTGTATTTCATTTTTTTATTTTGTCGCATAGTGTAATTATTGTTACCAAAAAGCACACACATTGTGTTAAAACGTATGGCATACAAATTTAAAACGTGGTCAAAGCTTAAGTTGGCACAAGTTTGTAACGTTTTTTTTAGATTTCTTTTTTACATAATATACGGATGGTGTACCGATATGAAATTAGCGTGTTTTTTTGTGATAATAAAATATAAAATAAACAATATTTTCAATGAAAAAGAATTGGCCATTGCTTGCTACACATTTGTTTCCATTTTTCATGCAATTTGTGTATTCCACGCCAATAAAAGTATTCGTCTTTTGAAGCACACCAGACGAAGGAAACCCAATTTTCGACTTCCCCGTAGCAATCAAAGTGCCACACAGCCAATGCGTATCGATGAAAACAAGTAATAATCAGAAGAAGCCAAGTATGGTGAATACGGCAGCGGGCAATCTACTGCTTTCTTTGATTGAACAATTTACCACAACGACGGGTCAGATAATAGCTGTCAGCCTAATACTTAAATTGTACCCGAACCGTATTTACAAAACTATTGCAAAACTATCTTTCCGTGTCTGGTGGCCAATTCTGATCGTTATTTGATCAATGCATTGTTCAAATTGATCATTTGTTGTTCATAGCGATCTGTTTTTACAGTTTCACCAGACTTTAGATGCTCGTGGTCCAAACCACAACATTCTGCTCCCACCAAACACACTGTGATGTTGTTGCCAAATTGATTTGGTTTTGCAGCCGAAGTTGATGGTTGTCCCATAATTTTATCCGTTTAGGGTTTTTAAAATAGAACAGTTTTTCATCGCCAATAACAATTCGATAAAACACTGATTTTCCATCGTATCTGGTGGGGTTTTTCGTTCTGTTTGTTATTCAATTCATTTGCCACCCATTTTCCAGACTTGTGGATCTGTCAAATTGCTTTTAAACGGTTACAACATATCCGCGCCTTTGTTTCTGACTCAAAGTGTCATCTGCTCTCTATTGTTTGCAATTTGGCATCTTCAAACTTTTTGGTGTTCTGGCACTTTCTTCATTTCTCACATCAAAATCGTTATCTCTGAAGTGTCGAAAGCATTTTCTGCATATTGCTTCTAATAGAGCATGACCACCATAAGCCTAGTCAAGCATTCGCTGCGACTCTCTAGTACTTTTCTTCAAATGAAAACAAAAAAATAATGCTTTTGACAAATCATTTCTTTTTCTGGTACAAAATTCGCCATCATTACATACATACCAACGCTTCAGTCAGGATTATGGACCTAGTTTCTGACACCACTTAAGTTGTGCTTGTTAATTTTATACATGCGTGGCGCGACCTTCAGTTTAAAGTCGACTCCGAACGATTTTTGTGGAGCTTTTCATGGCAATTTTATTTACTCTCCGAGTTATTGCCAGAAATCTGCTCAGAGGACTTTGCCAAAGAAATATGTTTTCATATTTTCGATTTTCTTACGTCTAATTTGCCAAAACACTACATACTAGACTACGGCGACTTCGATTTGCCATGTTTAATACGATATTGTTTGTTTACTGATTTGATATGTTTTATAGATATAATTGCCAAGAGAAAAACAAAAAACTAAATAAACTCTCTCTCTGGAGACATTTGTGTCATGACATTTACTTCATGCCGGTATATATGGCAAACTAATTTAATGCATATAGTGGTAATGGTAAAGCCTAAATAGATGTTCTATTAGTGTAAGTCTAAAGTCTAGGCCCTTAGGTGAATTCCAATTATTTACAAATTTGAGAAATTCTACAGTCATTGTTCTACTCAACGGAAATAAGTTCAAGCTTTGGCGTAAATGTATAACATTTAGAAGTTGATTGTAATTTGATCGATAGACATATCCCCTTTTGAACCTATTACTTAAGTGCATACATAATTGGTTACTAAATGCTTCACACAGAATTACGACCTAGCTTCTTTCCCCAATTATTTTCTGTGTGTTAATTTTATTCATAAGTGGCGGGACGTATAGCTTAGGGTCGCCATCGAATGACATATTTTTGAGAAACTTTTCATGGCAATTTTATTCACTATCAAAATTTTTCTCAGAAATCAGCTGCTGAAATATTTTTTTATATTTCGTTTTGTTGGAGATATCTGGCTTGGGGTTTGAACCGTGGCTGTGGCGACTAATAAGCCAACATACCACGTACTAGATTAATTTCATTCCGTGCTCTAAAATAAAAGCTGTCCTATATATTCCATCATCGTTTAAATGTCCGTCATGGCTTTTCTGGGTGGAGCATAACCGAAATAAGGAATTCTTGAATTCTGTGGCCCATAAATCAGGCTGTATTTGATAGATGACATTGGCTACGTTGGCTTTGAGGAGCGCTGACCGCACTTACGATATGTTGATTATTTTTGTATTGTACTCCCCCTGTCACTATTTATAACAATATCATGATGCTGATAATAAGCCTTTTAATCTTGCTGACAGGTTTATCGAATGTTCAGGCTTTTTTCTTCCATTTTATTTATAAACTGAACCGAATATATTGTAACAAGGTTAATGAAAATTGTACAATAGAACCAACTTCTAACGAGCCGTGGCTAATACAGTATGAACATGTTTGTAAGTGCATGTATACACAGAAACATATTTACAACTCTATTGCACAAGCGAGAAAACAATGAAAAATAAAAATAAAAACGCTTCATGGTTTTAGCCAAAAGTCATCGTCGGGAAACTGGCTTAATGAACATTGTTACTTAGTGCAATGCCGAAAGAAGTATATACAGCAGCATACATACGTTAACAAAAGAAAGAAAATTCGCACAAACAACAACAATAAAGGTCTTCCTTCCCTCATATTCGGAATGACCAAAAATACAATTTCAAAATTCAGAGAAAAACGAACAAATTTACAACAGGACTACAACAGAATTTTTTAATGAAAAAAGTTATAAGCATTATAAGCGTTCAAGCAAATAATAAACGAATGAATATACAAAAATAAAATTTTGTACACGTGATATGTGCCGAAAATATGCCAAACATTCATCAACGATTTCTGTATTACTCATCGGATTAAGAATTTATAAAACGGTAAGTTTGGAAAGCTGCATAAAATGCATAAAATTACAGAAGTTCTTCCACTATCTACATCTCCAGTGGCCTATTCTTATCATATTTCAGGCTCAAGATGTCTATCGGCTTAGTCTTAGTTTAGATTTCAAGAGCTTTGGCTTGAGCATCGGCGTCTTGTTTTGATTTGTTTCAAATGTCCACAAATAGTACGTAGGTGTCGAGGGAAATCTTAGAGACAAATCATGGGGAAGCAACCCAAAAATTCTGCACTGCATGCATAAAATGATGGTAAGACCATCATGAGGAAACTGAAACGACTAGGTATTGTATGTATTGTATTTTGTTCACATTGCTTGTTGTTGCGTTCTCGCTTACTTGTCTTTCCCCGTTTCTTTCATACTGATGTTGTTGGTTTACTTGTAATAAGTTCGTTATATGTGTTAGTTTAACTTTTGCTCATTTTAATGTTAAACGATGGTACATCGTTTCCATTTTCGTAACAGTACGGTTAACCTTTGCTGGGTGCTAGGTCATAAGAGAATTATCGCCAATAAACCAGCAGACGAGCCTGCAAAAAGGGGTGTTTCCTTGCCGTAAATTAGGTCAAAACCTTAGATTCTGTGGATGGGGGAGCGGATGTTTGGAAAAGTATGCTGAACGAAAGGGAAGATAAACAGAGACAAAGACTCTTCTCAAACCAAGTGGGCTTCAGGAGATAGAAAGTTTTGCTTTGAGTAAAGAGTAGGCAGTTATCTGATCAGGAAGCTGATTTTAATAATCGGTCTTTTGACAGGACACTGTACACTCAAAGTACACTTATTCAGGATAAGAGTTTTCTCAAGCACAACATGTAGAGTCTGTGGCAATGAGAATGAATCATTGGAACATATTTTTAAACCTTGGAAGGCATTATTGCATTCCTGAAAGAAACACTTGGTTGCATACCAGGTGCAGGGCAGAGAATTGTCACTGTTGACGCACAGCGGCATCCTGGTCATCAAAGCTATAGGCTTATCGGGTTAGGGATTTCCTATACCTTAAAAATTATGAGCTATATCCTCTTTCAACAGGATGGTGTTAAATACTACACAGTTCTTGTTACATCAAATATTCTGCACGCGCGATTTGAGGGCATGGTCTTCTTATTTGTAGGCGATGTTAACTGACCACCGAGAGTTTGCAATTTGAGCCCGTCACGCTTTCTTTTTTACAGAGTTTTATAAGTCGAAGGTGTAGGAGCATAAGCCACATATTACAGCGGTCCTCACAGCAAACGTAATCCATGCCATCAGTCAAATTCAGCCAGAGTGCTTAGAGAATTTAATATTTCGGAGATGCTCCACCCAGAAAAACCTTAACCAATATTTGAACGATGATGGCATATAAGAAAGATTTTATTTTCGACCCGCGAATAAAGAAATTGTTCTGTTAGGTAAATGAAAAGGGCTTATTTAGTTCCTATTGTTGACACATTACGTTTTGGCGATATTGTACGTGTCAGAATGAGATAATAAGTATCAGATGATCTGAGTCGGATTCAGCAGTATCCCTGTAGCAGAACACAAAGAGAATGATAAAGAGAAAACAAATGTTTAGCACCACAATTACACAATGAAGGGGCAAATCTAGGGGCAATCTACTTATTTTGTTCTTTTATGGTTGTAACATAGCAAAAACTATATACGCAATGTATTCGAAACTGACTTTACATGTCTTAAGATAAAGAAAAGTTGGCTCTTCCAAACGACGACATCTCAATAAGTCTGCAGTAGTTCAAGACTAAAAAGTGAAGTTCAACTATTTAATAAAAATATTTTTGTTCGTAATTCAACTGTTCGGTTCAATAGTCATATAATGAAGTGATATTAAAAAGACTACCCTTATACGGGGTTCAGGTATGCACCTTTATAGCGTAAATCGCAATAAACGCCATTATTGAGCTCAATATTTCATATAAAATTTCAATTAATAATTGTGCATTAGAAACGCAAATTTTTATAATATCGAGTAAAACTTAAAATGCAGCACTATCATAAGTATGTTCAGTGCGCATGTTACAATTATCCGAACACTTTCTGTTGATATTTGACAACTCAAACAAAAAAAAAAAAAAAACAAAACAAAACAAACAAAAATTAACAACAAAACAAAAAACAAAATAAAAACTATGTTGTTGAAATAATCACACAGTGGACCAAATGCACAATCTAGCGCGCAAGAGAGCTTAACTCGAATTTGAAAGCACTTAGAAATCTGAAATTTGGAATTTGACTAGAAAATGATGTGAGCTGTGAAATGTGGTTGACATTTAAAGGGGCGTGGCACTAATTAAAATGAAATAGGGATAAAACAAACAATTATGAACAAAAAATCGGGTTTTGATCATGAACCATTCATTCCGATATTGATGAAATTTGGTACACACATTCTTTGTATAAATACAAAATTTAAAGTTCTCCAAAATTTCTAAATTCATTACGGTTAAGATTTTATCGAGGTTATAAGTTCATATTTTTTAACTTATTATTTTACCTCTTTGACAAAGTACATTTATTTAAATAAAAAGATTAACATTTCATTTAGTTTAAAAAAGGATTTATTTAGAAAAAATACATATAAAAACATAATAAAAATAAAATAATTTTCATTTCTTCGTCCAAAGAGTTAACTAAATCGAGCTGATGGGCTATACATATTTATTCACTGCTTTCATCACTTGAATAGTCAGCTACGTCAGCACAAATAGACTCCGATTTTCGATATATAAACGGTTATTTGATATTGATGATATAATGGGATCCGATGATACTATCAAAGATTGAAACAAATCTGGCATAGTTTTTTCCCGGGAAATCTTTCGGGTATGCAATTCACGTACATTTCTAATGTCTTTATTTCTGGACTCTATGGCCTCTTCTGATATAGTACCAGGGATAAAGTTCTACATACATTTTGGCTGTTTCTGATAAGTAGCGGCGAAAAGCTTCAATATTTATCGTATATCCACTGGATATTGTACTTAAAATGATTTGCAGTCTCTTTATTAAAACTTCGCTTACTCCAGTTACACTTAACGCTAAGGACGATTGACTAAAGAATCGTCTGGCCGTGTTTCTGCCATTCGTTGATCACATTCAAGGTTTTGGGGCATCAACCAATAAATGCATTTCAATTTTAATTTTTTCTTTTACAACCTTTTTTTGGGTTTCAACTATTTCCCTTTCTTCCGGATTGTAAGGTCTCCACTTATTAATTCCAATTTTGTATGAATTGTGTAAAATGCACTCCAAACTCCTATCCAGGCATGCAAAACAGAAATTCCGAACTTATATAGATTTTCATTGCAGTTTACATATTTAGATTCGAGTTTTTGCCTAGTTCTATTCACACTTTTCCATTTCTCGGAAAGATCATGGCCAAATATATATACAACTTGCTTCACATTATCATAATCAACACTTTTGTGTTGTTTGCTTAACCCGATTTTTTCCATTACATATTCAATAATGGTATCACATTTATTTTTATTGTCATGATTGTTTACCCAAATATTAAATAATTCGCGTTTTAATATGGACATTTCGACTAATAACAAAGAAAGGGGCAAAAAGTGGCAGCCAATTTTTCTATTATTTTAAAGCTTATGATCTATTCCTACTAATATATATAAAATATGGACAGAAGTAAGCGGGAGTAGTAATTAAAAACTTTAATAAAATTCAAAATTTTTTCAAAATAACTTCAAAAGAGGCGTACGTTTGATCGCAATTTTCTGGCGAACCATGACACAAACATACTATATATATACACCGTTATTTAAGCATACCTTAGGTTTAAAAAATAATTAATTTTTTTATTAATTACCTTTTCACAATTATAAGAAAAAAGACTTGAAACTATCACACATCTCGTCGGAATTTGGAGAAGTTTTTATTTCAAATTATTGCTTATGTTTGAAAGCATACAGCGTTGTTAATTTGGTAGTAAACAAAAAATAAAAATTACCATTAAGTTCACTGGGAACATGACAAGTGTAAAAGCGACAACAATTTTATTTTTAAAACATTTGGTCCACTGTGAATCAGCTGTTTTGTTTACCAGTTGTCAAGTGAATATTGAATAAGTATAATATTGACTAACTAAAAGTGCATATCTGAACATAGTATTAACCGTAATAAAAATATATATTCTCTACTATCATCGCTTGCTGAGGACTTCATTATTTTCATTGAAAAAAATCTTTTACTAAAAGCTACAAATATGAACAGAAATGCTTTCAGCTTAAGTTTGGCCGCATGCCAAAATAATTTTAAGAGACAATAAGATTTTTGCCTTAAGCAATAAACTTAGGGTAATTAATGTCTACCATTGCTAGTTGTTTAATACGGGACACTACAAATGAAAAATAAACCGCAACCATTCGGTGTTCAAATCGACTAAAATAAGTCAAATCAAATAATATTAAACGAAATACTTAAACTTTCAGAGAGCTCACCTTTAGAGAAATGTTTTATAACAAAGCATACAGAACTAACTAGTGTTTGAAGATGAACAGTGAATGGTTCATTAAGTATTATAACCATTTCTTAAGTTAAGCAAAAATTTGTATTGCCAACAAATTAGGCACATTTTTTCATAGTTCGCTGGGCACTCTTAAATTCAAGTACATTGAAAAGTAAAAATAGTGAGTGATTCCTTAGCATAGATTTAAGGAAAACACTTATTATTTAACCATGTCGGTTTGTAAGCAAAAATGCTAAAGCCATAACTTTGCCAGTGTGTTCAAGCTTCGGATTTTTTTTTTTAATATCTTTAGAGTGTCAACTATCTAGATCAAAAGAAATTTTGCTGTAGATCTATTAATGTTTTCGTTGGGAAAAACCTTTTTGTGTGGATCCAGTGCGTAAATCGACCGTTGTGCTAATTTTACAACCACAGTCCAAGGCTTAGCTAGTTTTTTTCTCTCTAAAACAAACAATGCGAAATTTCATTCTGTCTAATTTTTCCATTAACAATCCCTTTATAGGATTTCGGCCTGACCTAACACATCCTTTCGAGCGCCTCTGCTTCTTGTGCGCCTTTGGCGATTGGTTACACAAACTCTTCTACGCCGACTTCCAGTAACCCTCGCTTCAATAACCATCTCGCCGGGACATCCTCTGTTATACGAACAACATGGCCGAGCTAGCGCAGCCGCTGGGTGTTAATACGCCGCATAGTCCATGTCGTTGAGCAACACATACAGCTCATTATTGGATCGGATGCGGAAATCACCGCCAACTCGCCCTAGGCTGAAGATCTCACATAAGACTATCTTCTCAAATACTGCAACATAAAGAAGCACAAATAGATTGTGCGACTTGTAGAGTATAAGGTTTGTCGTAAAAGAGAGGTCTCTGATACTCAATTACTAGTTGAGATCATAGTAACGCCAGCAGATCTCCAGACTGACATCATTTTTTGCTGGTAATGCTGGAGCCAATATTAAGAATTTCACGGACAACATCGAAAGTATATTTATAGACAGTAATCTGATATCCGATATGCCGCATATCTATACTATCGACAACATATACCTCGTTTTGTCCTCGTTTACTGCCAGACCCATTTTAAAAAATCCCGTTTAAGCATCATGGGTTCAAAACAAATGTCAGAAATTGAGAGATCAAAAACTTTCGTCTCTTAATGCCAAGAGAGGAGCAGCGACACACGAGGTGAAAGACACACTCTTTCTCCTCCTTCCAAAGAGGTTGGATGGATACAGAGGACTATATAGGATATATCGTTATACCACAGTTTTCCATTACCTCCTAGTCAGGGAACTACATGTAACTTTTGCTGAAGCGACTCAAACTGGCAAGGTCAATGTGTGACAGTTGTTTAGTAGATATAAATATGCCTTTTTCAGTTACGACATAGTGCTGGTCATATACCCACTAAGTGAAGAACAGTCCCATTCTTCCTTATCTCTTCAGTCTTGGAGTTCTTCACATAGGAATTTAGTGCTTTTGTAATAACGCGCATTTGGTAATAACGCGCATGGGGATATTTTTGCTGCAGTCTGTATTGTTTAGTACAACTGAGAGCCATCACTGTAAATTTACAACGAGTTCTTTAGGAGGTAACCGAACCATTTTCCCACACCTCCTTGTTGGAAATGGATGTCCTGGTCATAACGTGGTGTCATGTAGAGACTGCTCTCGAAAATCTCAATTTCTTTTAAGATCCTTGCGTGAACAATATTCGTTTTATAGTCCCTTCGTGCAGAGACGTCCAGTAATTTTAGCCGACAGCACCTTACAAAAAAGATCAAGAAAGAGGTATAAAATTATCTCCAGTGCCGAAATAGACTGTGTTGCCACTTACAATATAGCTTCACATACATATATACGAGAGAGAAAAAAAATGGGGATAGATGTGAGCTACCACATTCAACTCCTTCGTGACTGTCATAGAGTTTATTCATTGTAAACTTTGTCATGTTGTGGCAGCCAGAAGTGACAATAAGAAATTCAAAATAATGGAATTAAATAACTATTTCTGTTTTGTTTTTGTCTTTTAAAACTACAGTTTTGACAACTCAAATGTCAACAACGACAAACAAAAAACAAAACAAAATAAAACAATGTTGTTGAAACAACCAGCTGTTTTGTTTACCAGCTGTCAATTGAATATTGAATAAGCAGATGAACTGCTTATATTATGTCTGAACACTGAAAATATATTATTCAATTAAGCGAATATCGACTCAATAAAAGTGCAATCTATCCCCTTTCCTACATCCTCTCCTTTTTATCCTATTCCCTCTATTATCCTTCCCTCTTTAAGGACGTTGTACAATTGGTCAATTCGACTTCCGAGTACTGTAATTGTCTTAATTGACAAGTACACGTCCTCTAACCTAACCTAACAATCTATCCCAGTGATTGCATCATTTTAATCTATGGTGCAATTATTAAGGACATGCTGAGCATAAAAATTCAGTGTATTGTTGGCTTCAACCGACACATTTTTCAGTTCCTTCAGTTCCTTCTTAAGATCGTATGCTCTTACTATTTACACCATTTGTAGCCGACCGAGACTGGAATACAACTCTCATGTACGGTTCGGTGCCTCAACGTCTATTTTGATGTTTCTCGATCGTGTGCAGGATCCAACTCCATTGAATCATTGGAGCATCGTTATATGTGGTTTGTGTTTCACTTTTCTATCACTTCGACACAAGAATTTTGAATTTCAAAATACAATTTTTAGTCGGACTATTCGTATGTAGAACTCATTTCCTGCAGAGACCTTTCCTGTCACTTATGGTATAAAAATATACAAGCGTAGTGTCCATAAACACTTTTCTCTCTTTCCTTCTTCCCATAATATATTTTCATAGTTCCAAACACAATGCCATCGATCCACTGAGTGTTGGTCGTACGAAACAAAATAACGGCATTTGCCTTTGTTCTTCCGATGGTAATACTAGAAGCTATACTCGAATTTTTAAAAATGTCTGCAACGACAACTACGAGGTTATTTAGGAGTTGTAATTTTTTTTCTTTTAAGGGATTAAAAAGGAATAAAATACAGAAAAATAATCACATGTAATCGAAAGTAACTCAAAAATATAATACTTTACTCCTTGTTATTATTAACATAAATTTCCAATAGTAACAATTGCAAAGTTAATACAAAGCTTTTAATGTGCTAGGAATATGATACATACATACATACATAATTGGTCATTACAACCCTTCAGGCAGGATTACGACCTAGTTTCTCACACCACTGATGTTGTGTGTGTTAATTTTATACATGAGTGGCGGGACCTACAGTTTAAAGTCGACTCCGAACGACAGATTTTTGAGAAACTTTTCATGGCAATTTTATTTACTCTCAGAGTTTTTGCCAGAAATCTGCTGAGAGGAAGTCACCGAAGAAATACTTTTTGTATTTTATTTTGATGTCTGGCCTGGGGCTCGAACCCTGGCTTTTCGTCTAATAAGCCAACACACTACCTACTAGACCACGGCGACTTCGATGCAAATATGATGCAAATTGTTAATTTCCAAAAATCGTCAAAATAGGACAGAAATCGCCAAGTCGTCAATATGATATTTTTGGAACTCAAAATCGGCAAAATGATGATAAATCGTCAAATCTGGCAGCTATGGCCTAAACGCCTCCTATATCTGCAGTCCTTTAACCGTAGATCGAGCCTTAAAAAAACTTCATAATTCTAGCTTATGTATCACTTTTGATACATACTTGTAGTACTTGGAATTGTCACGATTATTGATAGATTTTGTTAAAAAATTTTAATATTTGAATTCATTTTAATAAAACTATTTGTTTACTATTATCACATTTTATTATTACTTTTATGAAATTTGCTCCAAAATTTTTGACATGATGTACATTGGCATGGTTTTTTACATAAACATCAAGGACTTCATGTCAGCTTGGTTTTATTTTTTCTAAATGGTAATACTTTGACGTCTAGCACCCTGCTTTGTGGCGATTTAAAGTTTCCAATTGCTTAGATAGGACAGCTTATTGTCACTCGCATCAGTAACATTCTCAGTTGAGGGCTGGCTGAAACCTGACGGTACAATTCAATCGTTAGAAATATTTGCTGTCAACGTCACGTGAGGTAAAAAAGTTTCCCGTTGCAATAGAACATCGTTTATGTCAATAACAATGCTCTCTCCTTGATTCCTCTCTGGTCTCCCGGATACGGTTTTCCCCAAATACTGCCGTAACTATTTGCTACGCACGTAGCAAGTATTTGAATCTAAAACTGCCATTTCGACTTCGGTGGACCACGAAATTTATAACGACCATCAAATTCAATTAGTTACTAATCTAAAGCGACAAAATTAAATATGAGTTGAAACAAAACAAAAGGAGAAAAAACATAAATCAATACCAAGCATTACTCCGTAAATCTCTTTATGAAGCTTTATTTATACAAATATTTATATAAACTTTAAGTTTCCATCATTAAGTATCAAATTTCAATTAAAATCGCCGGAAGTATTTTTCATTTTTCACAATAAAACTAAAAAGTTTTTGAAATCTGTTGCTAAAAACTTAATTTGCGATAAAAATGTACCAAAAAGGAACATAAAAACATAAGCATCATTATTTAAATACATTTTCTTTAAATTTCTTACCTTTTAGGCGGACAAAAAATTAAATTTTTAAGTATCTTAAAAAAGGATATATGGGCTGCTTTGAAAATATGATAGCTAATCCCAAACTATTTATAGAGTATTATTTCTAACATAAAACTACAAGTTGTGTGATAACAGTTTTATGACAATGGTTAAAATATATATTAAATATATAAATATATTTTTTTTAGAAAAAAAAACCTCTTCATTCGAATTTCTAAAAAAGTTTATAAGCATGATTATTAAAGGTTGCAAGACTTTCGGCTTATTTTTCGAAAAGGCGTAATAGGTGTAAATATATCATTATCAAAGCGAATGATTCTTTTATCTCATACGTACGTAGTTGACCGAAATATTATTATCTGTAATAAAACATGGGACGAAACACTTTTTTTCTGCTGTTTGTCTGTCACGTGAGCTAAATATGAGAACAACATTAAGAAAGACTCTACAACATTTCAAGAAACAGCTGCTAGCAATCTGTGCGTAAATTGATAATATTTTCTCTTCCCAAACTACTAAAGGCATACGATTTCCTTTTCCAAGTAGTACCATCTTTGGCGATAAACATCCTATTGTCATATTTGTTGCTGCCAATACTTTCTTCATTTCATAAGACGAGCTTCTATTTTCTACTTCTTCAAAGTCTTTAGCTGCAGGAATATTCCATATATAATTAATATATAATCGGTCATTACAACTTTTCATTATAAATTGGAAACGTATGACCTGAGGTTTGAACTTTGGTCTGACGTCTAATAAAGTAACACGCTACATACTAGACTACGACTACTTCAATCAATATCAAGAACATAACAAGAATAGAAAATTCAACCTTTTCACTTTCGTTCCACACTTAACTTTCAATTCTTTCTCAAAAACCATAAACATTGTATTATTTACGATAAAAATTCACAAAATCTTTGAAGTCTTAAAAAAATTACATACACGACACCAAAAAATCTTTAGGAAAGTCGTATGTATCAAAAATGATACATAAGATAGAGTTATAAATTTTTTGAAATTTGTAACCCCTGTTTGAAATTTTCTTTTTTTTATTTGGTTTAAAATAATGGCGATAAAAATACTAACGAATTATAAAAATATCAGGCATCTAACTTTTTCTAAACTAAAGTTATATAGCCTCAAAAATTGAAATGTATCATTTTTGATACAAAGCTCGATCTACGGTTAAGCCATTCGTAGAAAAACGTCTGTAATCCAATTCAATACCTGAGAATTCGAAGATATATTTTTGAATGCTTACATAGTATGTAAATTATAATGTTGTTTAGTCAGACTATTGTATGCATTAAAAATCATTGGAGCATTCTAAGCTACATTATTTAATTGGCTCATGAAAAACCAGCGTTATGTTGGACGTATGGGTGATATTAAGGTATTAAATAAAATGTTTAACAATTATACGCCATGATTTCTTAAAGCTTAGAGAGACGAAAGTGTTAATTTGCATTAAAGGCTCACTAATGTGAATTGAAATTAATAGAAAACAGTATCTACATTCATTTTATGCTAGTAACAAGCTGTTGGTTATCAAATGTTAACAAGCTTTAGCTAAAACTGTTCTATAATTTAAAAATTTTTCGTGTACCATATAAGTGTAGGGCTTTCTTTAAACGCTTCCTATCTTTAAATTGAAATAAAACAAAATCTGTATTAAAACTCATGTATGAAATAAACAAACAGAAGATAAGTGATGTGAGAAGCTAGGTTGTAATTCTGACTGAGGGTTAAAATAACCAACTATGTATGTACATATTCTGGCATTGGGAACTGTTGGGGTTTATGTTTTATTCACATACAACTACGACTTAAGGAAGTCAAATCACACAAAATCGGTAGTCAGTTTACATCACATTCATGAGAGATGATCATGCCCTTAAATTACGCGTACAGAATGTTCAATATGACAAAAGCATAAGCATAACATCATTCATTTAAATCCACAGAAAGTTGACAATAATTGACTTACAATGCTCGCCGTTAACAGGGATGGACCAACTTCGTTCTCAAATAAATATGGACCAATGTTTCCGTCAGTCCAAAATCAATACCAGCCAATGCCTATTTCGGTATATTTGAACGCTGTTGAATTGCATGTGGATTGATATCGTATCAAATTGTACAGTTTTGTTTGTTTACTTACCCACTCATCAAGAAATGGGCCTCACCGAATGATTTTACAATGAAAATTAGGGTCCGTTACCATCTCCTCAATGTACTCTATTTAGCGAACACACATTGTTGTCTATGGTCGACCATGGTGATTTGGCAAAACATACTGAATAGATGACAGACTGAACAATGTTAAATCAAATGCACATTGAGATGGAAATAATGCATAAATGATTATGCATTAACACTGCTAATGCAAATTAAGCCTGTTGTGTGTCAATGTTATCTATGTATATATATATAAAAATGAATGTGTGTTTGTTTGTATGTTTGTATGTTTGAAGTTTATAGACGACTAAACGGCTGAACCGATTTTCTTGAAATTTTCACAATAACTACTACTAAGCTACTTTTTTGTTTTAAAATTTCAAGTAGGCGAGGTAGCACATACCCAATAAGTATTTAATGTCCCATATCTCATAACCTGCAACAGCTAGAGTCCTCAATTTTTTTATGGACGACTTTGACGTATATAAAAACAAAATTGGCTAATTGGCAGTAGTGGGCTTGTCACCTCCCATAGTCCATATATATAAAAATTAATGTTTGTACATACAAACCTTATAGAATCGTAAACCATGCATTTGAAAATGTTATGATCTTTAGCAAAGATGTTGCGCATGAGCCGGGGAAGGTTTCTAAGTTGGTATGACTAATTTCCGTCAGGTGGCGCCACTGAAAATTATCAAAATTAATTAAATCGTAAACTGTGCATTCTTTAACAAAGTTGTTGCGCATGAGTCGACGAAGATTGGTGCGATTAATTTCCGATGTATGGCGTCACTGAAAATTATTAAAAATTAATGCCAAGCAATTGTTGGGCCTACACATCAAACACGGAAGAAAAGAGCATTACGAGCCTCAGAATCAGATGAGCATTGAGACTGGAAAATCTTCGAGTATATGCCGCTGAGACCCGTCCGCTTGAACTACTTGAACAACGAGAAGTGAGATTAGAATCAAACCGTTCATCTGAATCATCAGGACAACGGGAAACAAAATCAATAAAATGATTCAAATTAATTGGACATTTGTGTAATGTCTTTCCTTCAAATTTATCTTAGTTGGTGACGCAGCAACACGCGCAGGGTACAGCTAGTACTACAATAAAAATTATTTAAATAACGTGGGTAACGGAAAAGGTCCGAAGATAAAAAGGCGTAAAAACATAAACGTAACGTGGTAAGCTCACCACAAAACTACCTGATGACTAGAGTGTATGGTGGTAGATATAAAACTCTTGGTTGGTCTCCTTTTCTTCAAACTTCCTACCTATGAGAATATCAACTTGATTTAAAATAATGTTTAATAATTTTGATAAAAACAGAACAGTTAGTTTTAACAATCAGAATTAAATTTTTTATGCGCTACATCAAACCTATTAGGTATATCTTTGAGCATGAAGGTGCTTTTTAATCATACAAAATAATGGAGAAACATAGTAATACAGTTTTATGTTTTCTGTGATAATTGGTCATTACAACCCTTCAGTGAGGACTAGAACCTAGTTTCTGACACCACTTATGTTGTGTGTGTTAATTTTATACATGAGTGGCGTGGCGACAGATTTTTGAGAAAACTTTACATGGCAATTTTGTTTACCCTCAGAGTTTTTGCCAGAAATCTGCAGAAAATATGTCGTTGAAAAAATAAAGTCCTGGGGTGTGAAAAGCGGTCCAATTTTTTGTAAAAATAAATTCCGAAATGTTCTCTCTTTCTTCTTTTTCATAACAAATTTTCCTAGTTCAGAGAACCTGTTTTCATTGTATCCTTTTCAATTGAGTTCCATTTAATCCTCAACATAACTACTCCTGAGTGAATATTAATTTATTTTCCCCCTATAGTTTTTAGTTCTTTTTAAATGTGAAAAAACAGAGTGTTTGCTTCATATATTTAGTACATACATATATGTCTACAGGTGTATTCACACTTATTTACATAGAATTTTTTTCTTTCTCTTCTTAATGCTTTATTTCCTCTTTTTCTTTCTTGTTTTTTTTTTGCAGATGCAAATACCGATACTGATAAATGGCTGTAAGTAGGATACATAAAAAACATATACAACGGGCAACAAATAAAAGAAAAGAAAAATAATAACAATTTTAATGATAATAATGATGATGATGATGATGATTATGATGATAATGATGATGATAAACACCATAAGTTTGCAGTTCTTAAAAGCGAATGTAATGCGAATCAAGTAATGGAATTTTTAACGGTAAGTTATTTTTTAACAATAACAACAACGACAAATAGTGAAATAAAACAAACAAAAGAGAGAGAGATAAAATCATATCTTAACAAAAGTAAGCAAACTGGGGATAACAGCACATGCAAATACAGGTTTGCAAATAAAAATGAAAAGTACATAGGCTATCACATTACCAGTCATTGTTTTTCATAAAAACTAAAAGCTGTAAGCCATAAAAATGGCATTTGCATTCATTATTTCGATGGCTTTACTTATCTCCATCGCGCATTATAAGAAATAACAATTCTGTCAACGTGTGTCCGGGTATTATTTAAGTGTACATACCAGAAATCAGCAATGAATCGTTTTTTCGCTACTCATAAGTACTTATGAAATTTTGAGTATGAGTGAAATCAGCTACTCTGACTCATTCGTACTCACTGCAACATTGATTTATAAGTACACTTTGCAATGAGTATGAGTACAACGTAGATATCCAACTCATAACATTCGAAATATGTTTGATTCATATGCCTACTCATTCAGATTCATAAATTTAGAAAAATACTTATACTTACTTACTTAATTGGCCATAACAACCCGTATTATCGGATTTCGGCCTGCCGCAACACATCCTTCCAGGCGCCTCTGCTTCGTGCGCGCCTACGCCAGTTGGTCACACCAATCGATGACAGGGCTTCCTCGATTTGGTCCTTCCAACGGATGCATGGTCGTCCTCTTCGCCGACTTCCGCAGATTCCCGCATCAAATACCCGTCTTGCCGGCGCATCCTCCTCCATTCGAACGACATGGCCGAGCCAGCGCAGCCGCTGGATATTAATACGGTGTACAACGTCCATGTCGTTGAGGAGCTCATACAGCTCACTGTTGTATCGGATACGGAAATCATCGCCAACTCGCACTGGACCAAAGATCTTGCGCAGTACTTTTCTCTCGAACACTCTCAAGGCCGCTGCATCTGTACTTAATAGGGTCCATGCCTCTGCGCCATAAAGAAGCACGGGTAGGATGAGTGTCTTGTAGAGTGTTAGTTTTGTCGTACGAGAGAGGTCTCTGCTACTCAATTGCCTATTGAGACCATAGTAGCAACTTTTGGCAAGAGTGATCCTGCGCTTGATCTCCAGACTGACATCATTTCTGGTGGTAACGGCCCTCATTTACTGCCAAACCCATCTTGGTAGACTCGCGTTCAATAGCACTAAAGGCAGCAGTAACATCTCGCTTCGTATGCCCTATGATGTCAATGTCGTCAGCGTACGCAAGCAACCGGACACTTTTTTGAAAAATAGTGCATCTGCGATGCACTCCTGCCTTTCGGAGAACACTCTCCATGACGAAGTTGAAGAGGTCGCATGATAAGGGGTCGCCTTGTCTGAAACCTCGCACGGTATCAAAAGGCTCGGAGAGGTCCATTCCTACCTTGACGGAGCTACAGGAATTGCTCAACGTCATTCTGCAAAGCCTTATCAGCTTCGCAAGTATACCGAGCTCAGACATTGCGGCAAAAACACGATCCCTTATGGGGCTATCAAAGGCAGCCTTATAGTCTACAAAAAGATGGTGTGTGTCGACTTGTTTCTCGTGGGTCTTTTCCAGGATTTGGCGTAGTGTGAAGATCTGGTCGATGGTGGACTTGCCAGGTCTGAAGCCGCACTGATAAGGTCCAATTAGTGTTTTGACGAGTGGCCTCAGTCGTTCACACAATACGCCTGTAAGAATCTTATATGCGATAGGGAGAAGGCTTATACCCCTATAGTTGGCGCATATAGTAGGGTCTCCCTTTTTCAGAAAAATACTTATAATACTCATAAATGATTCCAGTGATTCGAACAATTTATCAAAATTTACAGTCTTAGTTGTTGCATTTACAAAAAAAGACGAAAGCAAAGACAGCAAGCAAAGCAAACATACAACCTTCTAGTGAGTACTGTAGTGTTCGTACGCGAATCATACTTATTTTGTGATTCTTGTAAATATTGAGTCATGGAGAGCCGAAATCCACAACATCATACGTATTGTTAAATATGAGTACAATGAGTACATCAAACTTTGAATATGACTAGTATGAGTATAATATTAAAATAAGTATGAAGAAATTGTGAATATGATTCGATTCTACTCATCTTTTCGAATACTCATTGCTGATATCTGGTATATACCAGTTATTAATAAGAAATGTTTTTGATTTTAAAGTTTTCTCTCCAACAAAACAAAATATGAAAGGTATTTTTTCGGAACAACCTCTCAGCAGTTTTCTGCGAATAATTCTGAGAGTAAATAAAATAGCCATGAAAAATTTCTCAAAAATTATTCATTCGAAGTCGACTTTGAATTGGAGGTCCCGCCATTCTTGTATAACTTTAACACACAAAATAAGTGGTGTGCGAAACTAATCTTTTAGTTTTTCGAATAACTTTTCCACTGACAGCAAGGAAATAGTTTAGATGGGTGGACCATCTATTGATTTAAATTTGATACATCAGTTATTTCAAATCTGGCAATACTTATATTATTCTATTCTGTCACAAAATTCAGTATATTATCTCTACCGAACGTAATGCATCGATTTACGCTTGAGTAACGTTGGGACTTATTGGAAATTTATTTCCAAAACAAAGACAATTGATCGGAAATTGCACGAAAGTGTCATACAAAATTTGGTCGCAGAGAAGGACCAACAGTGTACACAAGTTTATTGCTGAAGTTCCTGAAACTGGTTTCATGTGAGTGTTGTTGTACAGTGCATACACCAGAAAATATTGAAGCTGTGAAAGAGAGTTTGAGCGAGAATCTGTCAACATCAACTCGTCATCGGTCTTAAGCATTGAACATTTTCGCACCAGTTTACGTCAAATTTAGCGAAAAAATCACGGTGTGCCGCTTTACAAAGTTCAATTATTTCAAGAGTTGAAGCTGCATGACCATCCACTTTGTTTTTGATTCTCTAGAAGGGCCAACAAGAAATTGTATCTTTTCGTCAAAAATTAGATTGCATTTTAATATCGGTGGTTATGTTAATAAGCAAAATTGCCGTATTTGCGGCTCAGAAAAACCATGCGTGCTCTTACGGAAGCCAATGCATCCATTAGCAGTGACTGTTTGATGCGGCTTGTGGAACAGGGGCATCATTGGCCCATATTTCTTTAAAAATGATGACGGTGCAACCATTACGGACAATGGTCACATATATCGCACGATGATAACGGATTCAGGCCGTTTATTATCCGAAATGGTGATGTCAATTGGCTGCCTAGATGCTGCAATTTGACACAGTTGGACTATTTTCTGTAGGGCGCCGTTAATGAAAATTGATATGCCGACAAACCAGACGTACCTGAGCATTTGAAGGCCAACATTCGTGATGTCATTGCCGAGATACGACCACACACACTCGAAAAATGCTTGAAAATTGGCCCGATCGAATAAGGCACTGTGAGACTAGCGGCGGCAGCGCTATATATGAAATAATATTTCATTCCTAACAGGAAGAATTGTACTTCACAAAAAAAAGGAAATTTGGTAAAATTTCCAACCATTTTTGTTTTATTGCATTTTTAAATTTAAACTTTTAAATGGCCCCCACACCCATTATATTTAATCACATTATGCTCATATTTAATATGTAAAATTCATAATACCAAGAACATATGCGACGTATGAGTGATATTTAATTCCATTAGATTCATACATGACAATATTAAAGATTTTTTTATTGCATACTTTTCAGAGTAACTATTCTAGTACATGTAATATGATGCGTATGAGTAATATATTTGATATTCAATTAAATATAAAGTATACCCCATTAATTTCGAAATAAACATTTCCAAGCTATTATATGGCAATTCTAAGGGATTTTTAAAAATTTTAAATTTTTCGAGATATCCCAACCTAAAAGTAAATACAAAAACCACAATTATAGGCTACACATTAGTGGGTTCTACATCATGGCATGTATCGTCCACATATTTAAAAAAAAAATAAATTTGACAAAATTTTTTTTATCATTTAATTAAATTATTTTACAACATACTGTTACCTGATACACTGCGCTATCAGCTTTACTTACAAAGGTCACACTTTCAGTTTAACAGCTCTGTCTAAAACTGACATGATATTGATGTGAATGATGTTTGGTTTTAACAGTATGGTGCAACTTGCCACAATGTTTGACCAATATACTGCGATTTGATGCTGTTGGACAAATTTCTGTAAGGCGCAGTTAAAGAAAAGTGTTGTGATGACAAACCACAGACAATTGAGCATTTGAAGGCCAACATATGTGATGAAATTGCCGAAAGTTGGTCCGATCGAATGAGGCACTGTGAGGCTAGCGTCGGCTGCCATATATATGATATAATATTTCATTTCTAATCGGAACAATTATACTTCACAACAAAAAAAGTAAATTTGGCAAAATTTGAAACCGCATTAGTTTTATTGCATTTTTTAATTTAAACTTCTAAATTGCCCACCCTTTAGATATTCATTAGCACAATCAGAGTTAATAGTAAATATTTCAGATTTCAGTTTCAAAAGACATAATCTTGTAATAAAAATTTAACTTTACACGTGTTTAATAAGGCAGAGAGGGGGATTAACAAAACCAAAATAATGGTTAATAATTATTTTTTAATTAAGGTGCCCTGGTAATCTAGCGTGTAGTGCTCTAGGCTATTAGTGTGAGGGTCGTGGGTTTCTCTGCCACCAGAGACTCTGGTCTGTTACATTACATCGATCATAAGGTATCTGTTACTTAGCCAGTAATAATTAATATATGTAATTTTCAATTGTATTCTACTTAGCAAATAAACAAAACAATTAAATAAGTTTTTTAATTACAATTGAAGTTATAATGTATGTTAATTTTGTAGTATGCACTCCGTACTAGTTTACTATTGTTTTCTTTAACACCCTATCTGAGCAATCCCGGTTTTACACGTATATAAGTACCAATACAACTGAACTCTCACACACCATCCATGAGGCTGCCATTGAGATGCCATAAATAACAAGACCACTTGAAGGCAGGGTAAGATAAAATGGCTGCACATCAGTAACGTCTATAATAAAAAGAAATACAAAAACATAAATTACCAGTCGTAGGCAAAAAAAAAACCAAGGGCATTATAAAAAAATTACTAAAAAGTGAGGAAAACTTAAAGCTGTCTTTAATGATTGCCATATTTCACAAATAAATGTATAGGGGGGTGAATTTTTAAGAAAATCATCAATACCATATGCGAAAAATATTGACGGTGATGCATTTATTTCTTATTTTTTACATCTTTCTTCTCGTTCTATCTGTTTCTGATTAAACGCCAACCATGTAACTGAAATTGCTGACCATTATTGATGTTTGGAAAAATACTCCCATGTTTGCTGTTAACGTTTTTTTTTTTATTGTGTTGAACTAAAACACCATCATCATATTGCAAAAACCAAAAGCAGAACTAATTTTGTGGATTTGTAAATATTTTCTGTCTGTTTTTATTTTATTTTTTGCTCCTTTATTTATTTATTTCGTTTTCCTTATTTAATCCTGCTGAACATTTTGTAGGGCATTTTTAAATCCGTGGAATTCAAGAGAAACTTTTAAAACTTTTAAGAGAAAGTGGATGGTAAGCACAGTGGTGTACAATTTTGTGTAAATAAACGAATTTTAAATTTTTAAAACGCCAACATTCTCTTAAGCAGAGGTTTGACTGAATACATGAATGTCTTAGGTTCACATTTAATTAAAAAATTCAATTCCTACGCTAAACACTTCTAGCGCTAGTACTGTTATTGATTTATGTTATGTTAATAATCACAATTAAATGCTTTTATTTAACCAACTTTTATACATAAATCAATAAACAAACACACATACATACATACATACATACATAATTGGTCATTACAACCCTTAAGTCAGGATTACGGCCTAGCTTCTCACATCACTCACGCTGTGTGTGTTAATTTTATACGTGAGTAACGGAACCTACAGTTTAAAGTCGACTCCGAATGACAGATTTTTGAGACTTAGTATAAGTCGTAATCCTGACTGAAGAGTTGTAATGATCAATAAGGTATCCATTAGTATACTGCAAATATTTTTTTTTATTTATCGTGAGTTCCTTTTATCGATATACCCGTGAGTCAAAACGAAATAAGAAAAAAAAATATTTCTTTAAGTGACATACTCTCAGCAGTACTCTGGCTAAAAGTCTGAAAGTAAATAAAATTGCCATGATTAGGCTTTCTCGGTGGTTCAAAGTCGACGTCACGCTGTAGTCCCCTCCACTTGTAGCTTAAATTAATACACATATCATGAGTGTTGTGAGAAACTAGTTTGCAATGCCGACTAATACGGGTTTCAGATATGCACCTTTATTGCGTAAATCGCAATAAACCCCATTATTGAGCTCAATATTTCAATTAAAGTTTCAATTAATAATTGGGCAATAAATACGCAAATTGTTATAATATTGAGTAAAACTTAACGTGCAGCACTATCATAAGTGTGTTTAGTGAGCATATTACAATTAAACGAATACTTTCTGTTGATATTTGACAACACAAATGTCAACAACGACAAACAAACCAAAAAACAAGACAGAAAAAACAACAAAACAAAATAAAAACAATGTTGTTGAAATAACCAGCTGTTTTGTTTACCAGCTGTCAGATGAATATTGAGTAAGCAGCTGAACTGCGTATATTATTATGCCTGAACACTTAAAATATTCTACTCAATTAACCGAATATTGACTCAATGAAGTGAATATCTGAACATAGTATATGTATATTAAAAGAGTTCAATATTATTTACTCTCAGAGATTTTTCCAAAAGGCTGTAAAGGAAGTTGCCGAAGAAATATTTTTTTTCATATTTCATTTTGCTTAAACCACGAGTCCAACACATTAACTACTAGACTACGGTGACTTGAACTGCTTTATACTAAGACCAAAGACTTATTCAGTATGACATCAGAATGAGGAGATAATTTGCATGAATAGCACATACATTGGGACTCATAAGTGAGATCTCAAAAATGACACTACAATATAACTCCCATACTATAAATTGCTAAACGAAATGTATTCTGTGAGCAAAAAAAATTGCCATGAAAAGTTTTTCAAAAATCTCAATTTATTACACAAACTATTATTTACACAAACTGGAAATGCAATGAGAAGTCGCCCTAGTCTAGTAGGTATGGTGTTGACTTCTTAGATGTATAGCCATGGTTCAAACCCTAGATCAGCAGTTTTCTGGCAAAAACTCTGAGAGTCGACTTTAAACTGTAGGTCCCGCTAATCATGCAATAAATTAACACAAACAACATGAGTGGTATGAGACTGAAGGGTTGTATTGGCCAATAATGTTATGGCCATGCAATGATGTATTTTTCGAATAGCATAGCAAAGAGCCGGGTATGTTACACTGACGTTACAATACAATAGGAAAGTATACTATAGAATTCAACTAAACCGAATGAATAATAATAAAACATTGAAATTTTGAGATACTTTAATAAGTTTATTAGTCTTTTTTCTACAGTTAAAACTACTGTAGCGCACCATCATTGAACACGTAAGAGGAAAATGTAAAAAGAATTAATGAACTTTACATTACAAACCATAGTAATAATAGAAACAAAAAAGGTTGTAAATACAACGGCAAAGCAAAAAAGAATAGAAACAAAAAATAATTTTAAAAGGACTACAAGATATTCTGTAGAATTACGCAGAGGTATTTTGGCATTTGTTTTACCAAGATATTATTTGTTTTGCTTTGCTTGTGTAATCTTATTTGGCCTGTTTTGTAGTATAATAAAATGTGTATATTTTTTATTTTACACTTTAAAATCCTTTTTTTATTATCATAAATTCAAAAAAAAAATGGTGGAATTAACAGAATATAAATGAAGGCAAACAATCAAGCATTGTTTTAATTCTTGTTTATTTTAATATCGTAATTCTAATGGGTTATAACAAATCATTTTTGGTCAAATAATACCCTTCATTACCTATAATAGCCTATTTATTTACAATGTGTTAAATTAATCTAAGATTACCGCAAATTGCGGTTGGTTGAAATTGTGTTTAGGTTGGTTAAGGTGGCGGACCCCTTTAAGGGAGAGGTGCCACTTAATTCAGCATTTCTGCTCATTGTGATACCACAATCAATTCTAGCCTGAGGTCAAATGCTCCTTATAGAAAATCAACCCGAGCCCAATATAAAAATTGCTATTGCAGCAATGAAGTCGCCGTTGTGTTGGCTTATTAGACGTTAGGACATTGAAGCACATATTCGTGAGATACCGGCCGAAATGATGGAAAGAGTATGCCAAAATTGGACTAAGCGGATGGACCATTTGACGCGCAGTCGCGGTCAACATTTGCAGGAAATAATCTTCAAACATTAAATTATATGGACCGTACTATCGGTTCAAATAGACATTTCATGCATTTTTCTGAATTTTATGTCTTTTTTTTTTTTGAAAAATTTTCCTATAGCTCTTAAAAAATCACCCATTATTTATAGAATTTCGTTAAAAACGGTTTTATCTTAGTTTTTGAATCATTTTCTGTTTTCTGAAACGTAAGTCCAGCCCTAGAGCAGCCTCCACGTTGGAACCACATCCAAAACAGGCAAAAAATAACACTGACAACGCAAACCGTTTTGCAATTCTTGCAGAAAAAGAGAAGGAAGACAATACAGCTGCAAAAAAGAATTCCAAACCCCCACCACTGTACCTACGAGAGCCCACTACCAATGCCTTGGTAACTAAGTTGACACAGCTTGTTGGCAAAGACAATTTCTACGTTGTTTCTCTACGAAAGGGTAATATTCAGGAAACCAAAATCCAAGCCAAAGATGAAAAGATTTTTAGAGCAATTGTGAACAAGTTCGATACTGAAAAGAAAAACTACTATACTTATCAACTCAAAAGTGCAAAAGGTTTAAACGTAATCATTAAAGGCATTGACAGTACTGTACCTATTAGCGATATTAAGAATGCCCTTCAATCTGAAGGGTATGAAGTCAAATCAATCCATAATATTTTAAATAAAAATAAAATTCCACAACCGCTTTTTAGAGTCGAAATAGAATTTAACTCGAACAATATAAGGAAAAAAGGTGACAATCATCCTATATATGGATTATGGTATCTTCTAAACCGTCGAATATATGTAGAGGAACCCATTAAACGTAAAGGCCCCCCTCAGTGTCAAAATTGCCAAGAATTTGGGCACACAAAATCTTTCTGCAAATTACCGGCAGTATGCGTCAGGTGCGGAGACGTACACAGAAGCAGTGAATGTCCCCACCCGAAAACTGAAGTTAGCTGTAAAAAGTGCAGTAATTGCGGTGAGAACCACACGGCTAATTATCGAGGATGCAAAGTATACTTGGAACTCAAAAATAAAGCGGTGGTCAAAAGACCTATATATAATCAGTACCGTGAATCAAACTTCCCAAGTTTACCTCAGCCCACCATTCCACAACAGGCAAACTCCAAAAATGTTGCCCAAACCACAAGTAAATTTCCAGATGCTTTTTCATATGCTGACGCTCTAAAAGAAGGCATTCCAACTGCACATTCGAATTCCCAAAATTCAATTGAAACTCTAATCCAAACAATGAGTAATTTTATGGCTAACATGCATAACATGTTGCAACAGCTGCTGCAAAACCAAAATATGCTTATGCAGATTTTAGTAAATAAGACATGAACACCCTCAAAATGTGCTTTTGGAACGCGAACGGCTTAAGCCATCATAAAAACGAAGTACAAAACTTCTTATATACTTACCAAATTGATGTCATGCTAATATCGGAAACACACTTCTCGGACAAAAACTGCTTTAGAATTAATGACTACTACACATATGACGCAAAACACCCTAGTGGTAGGGCATGCGGAGGGGCAGCTATTCTTGTTCACAAGGACATTAGGCACTTTCCATTGCCAGAATTCACCCAAGATTACATTCAAGCAACATCAATCAATTTACCCTACATTGGTGTTACAATATCAGCACTTTATTGTCCTCCAAGACACAACATTTGCAAAGATCAATTCCTCGATTACTTCAACACGCTGGGTCCGAAATTTATTGCAGCAGGTGATTATAATGCAAAACACACATTCTGGGGATCACGTCTCATTACTCCGAGAGGAAGACAGTTATTGGACGCAGTATCTTCGAACAGAATGGATGCCTTGTCTGCTGGTCATCCTACTTATTGGCCAACTGATCTAAACAAAATTCCGGATGTAATAGATTTTGCCGTAGTAAGAAATATTAGACGTGAAAATCTTCGCATGCACCCGTCATTGGATCTGTCTTCTGATCACTCACCAACCATCCTAACATTTGTGCCTGATACAAACCTACTGGAGCAAAATTATCTTCAGACGAGGACAAATTGGCGGAAATACAAAATGTTCGTAAGCTCGCACCTGCCATCAAATATCTCTTTGAAGTGTGAACAGGAAATTGAATCCGGCGTCCGCCAGTTTGCTAACATCTTAACTGAAGCTGCTAGGGTATCTACATCCTCTACCCCTTTGGTAAGAAAACGAAAATTTCCCTGCTCTAATAACATAGAAGCACTGTTACGCCAAAAAAGGAATTTAAGACGCCAATGGCAAGAATATCGTTCTCCAGGTCTAAAGTCTCAACTTAATCAGTGCCAAAGACTTCTGCGTGACGCTTTGCAGAAGCACAAAGAGTCGAACCTGCAAAAATACTTGCAAAATTTGGACGCAACGAAAGACTCAGAGTACAGTTTATGGAAGGCAGTAAGGAAAATGAGGAGACCTACTTTGCATGAATCCCCTTTACGACTACAGCACGGTGATTGGGCAAAAAGCGCAGAACAGAAAGTGGACGCTTTTGCCAACTACTTAGAGAATGCTTTTACACCAAACAATTCTGTTTCTAGTATTGCCCCAGTTACAATCGACGATGTGGTTAGTAGGCCGATCAAGTTCCGGCTGTCTGCAGTGATTGCCGCCATCCAGAGCCTAAAGCCGAACAAATCACCTGGTTGTGACAAAATAACTGCGACAATGATTAAAAATTTGCCTACATCGGCCGTGCGTTTTATATTGTTCATCTATCTATGTTGCGAATAGGCTACTTTCCTGCATCTTGGAAATTATCTGATTTAGTGATGATACCTAAACCAGGCAAGGACATAACGCAAGTATCATCATATCGTCCAATAAGTTTACTCCCAATACTTTCTAAGATGTTCGAAAAAATGCTGCTTAATAGTTTAATACCGCATATTGATGCCAACGCCATAGTTCCCGACCATCAGTTTGGTTTTAGGCGAAAACATAGCACGATTCAGCAAGTGCACAGAATTACCAATTTAATTAGACGTGCTTTTGAGAACAAGCAGTATTGCTCTGCGCTATTTATTGATATATCTCAAGCCTTCGATAAGGTCTGGCACGAAGGACTTCTTTTTAAGATCACGCAATTTTTACCAAAGAATGTGCATAAATTGCTAAAAGGTTACTTATGGGATAGATATTGCCAAATAAAATCAAAAGATGTCACCTCTTCCCGCAGAAAGATATCTGCTGGCGTACCACAAGGAAGTATTCTAGGGCCGTTCCTTTACTTATTGTTCACTGCAGATATGCCTACAAGTTTAGTGACTCACACGTCTACTTTTGCGGATGATACGGCGTTTTTAAGTATTCTTAGAGATTCTACAGTTGCGTCACAAAGACTTCAATCTCATGTTAGTGATTTGGAAAGTTGGATGCTGAAATGGAAGATAAAAGTCAATGTTTCTAAATGCATGCACATCACGTTTACACTGAGAAGGGGAAATTGTCCGCCCATCAAGATTAATGATGTGACAGTACCAGAACATAGTAGTGTAAAATATCTGGGCATCCATCTCGACCGTCGCCTTACCTGGGCTCACCATATAGCTGCTAAAATTACCCAGATCAAACTCAGAACAGCACAGCTTTACTGGCTTATTGGACCTAAGTCAACCCTTGATTTAGAACTAAAACTGCTTTTGTATAAGTCAGTATTGAAACCTATTTGGCTTTATGGTATCCAACTGTGGGGAACAGCCTCACCATCCAATGTAGAGAAGCTTCAAAGGCGGCAATCTAGGCTTCTTAGAATAATAACAGGTGCTCCTTGGTATATAAGAAACAGTAACATCCACAAAGATCTGAAGGTGCCCTTAGTTCGAGAGGAAATAAAAATAGCAAGTGTCAATTACATCTCTAGGATTACAGAACATCCCAACCGTCTTGTAAGAGACTTACTTGTATTCGAGGGTCACAGACGTCTCAAAAGGGTTCAAACAAATGATCTGATCAGATAAATTTACTTTTGATATGCACTTTTAGTTGTACGTTGCAGTGGCAATAACAACTTTTATTATTGTATTTTAGGTTAAGATTTGAATACTTATTGTAAATTCTGAAAGGAAAGATTCAATAAATAATATACGAAGAAAAAAAAAAAAAAAAAATTTTTCTGTTTTGTCTGTAATGAATGAATTAAAATTATATATTTGTTAAATAAACATGGTTTTAAAGAAATATTTTTATGTAAAGATTGCAACCTTTATTTTAATATTTAGAATTTTATTTTAATTTTATGCAAACATTTTTTGATAACGAATTTATTTTGATGTGGTAAGAGTACAAGTTTTTTTACACCCTGTATTATTCATTCAATAAGGTTGCTTCATTACCATAATAGTATGTTTTTTATAGTATTTATGTATGTATAGTTCAGATTTCCATTTACATGTATGGGTTCTACAACCAAAGAGCAAATAAGTTGAATATGAATATGTTGTATGCGAATATTCACATTTTATATTCATTAAGGTCAACGTATTTTCTTATATATCTTATGCTTCTCTTTTAAGTCTCTTGGATTATTTTAATGCCCTACACCATCATAACGAAAATGCGTTTGTATTGTTACAGTTGCGGCTTTACTACGTGACTACATTTGATTTATCTTATGCTACTTTTGGGTAAGCGGTCATTCGTATTTCTTGGCGAAGTTTTTTAAATAATTATTCTTAAAAGCCATTAAATTTTAGCACAAAAAATTGAATTATGCCTCCGATAATAATTTTTCAAATACTACTATTTTATTTAAAGCACATTTAAGATGTTCTTGAAACAGTGTTAGTTATTCGGCTCTTTCGGAATACGATCCAAACATTAAACATAAGTAATGACAAGTAAATACGATGAGAGCATAAGTATAAATGCTTATTACAGTTATATAAATATGTGAACATTTGTGTTCATACATGGCTTTAAACAATGCATATACATATCTACATATGTATATAAATTCCAATATATAAGTTTTTATTTGCATTGGTTTTAATTTCAGTTAAACAAGCAGAAATAATTATAAGCGTTGGTTAACGTTAACGTTAATAATTATTTAAAAATCGAATATAAAAATATTAAAACCATTGTAAGTGCATAAAGTAGTTCTCGTTTTTCATTGTCCCTTTAATAACAATTCAACGTATTTAAATTTCTGAAAAAAAAATGATTTATTCAGCATTAATTAAGAATGAAGTCGCCGTAATCTAGTAGGCAGTGTGTTGACTTATTAGACGTAAGGCCACGGTTCAAACCCCAGGTCAGACATCAAAACGAAAATATGAAAAAAATAATTCTTCGGTGACTAATTCTCACCAGATTTCTGGCAAAAACTCTGAGAGTAAATAAAATTGCCATTAAAAGTTTCTCAAAAATCTGTAGTTCGGCGTCGACTTTAAACTGTAGGTCCCACAACTCATGTTTAAAATTAACACACACAACATAAGCTGTGTGAGAAACTAGGTCCATAATCCTAACTGAAGGATTGTAATGACCAATTATGTATGTATGTATAGCAGCAATCTTTATTTAGAAAGCTCGATCAGAGATGTCAAAAAGTGAGAGATCAGAAACCGCCGTCTCTTTATGGCAAAAGTAGGGCATTGACTTATGCGTTTAAAGGACAGAAGTGACTCAGTCCCCTTTTTATCCATACGTGTCCAGAACAGTCTATCAATATAGCACTTCTATGAGATTGGGCTTCTTTATAATATGTGTGGTAATATTTAAAATATGTGTGAACATGTCGAAGATTGTTAGCTTCATATCAGCAATGCAATTTCCAACTACATCCCTATGTCCCGAAGCACATATAGGAGCTACTTTTTAATGACACTGACACTACGTCCATCAGGAAGTTATTTGCAGCCTGGCTGTCTCAGTCAATCAAGATCTTTTCAGTGCATATCCCGTCACTCTGTTTGGAAAAGACTGCAGTGGTCAAGTTTAATATCAGAACTCTTAACAACTTTACCACATCTCAGCCTGTCACTCATCTTTCAGCCATCAGTGCAAATTTTAAGGGTCCCATTGGGGTCCTCAGACCCTAGTCGGAATTCTAACATCGAATTGTCTATTCCGAAAGTTGTAAGGAATCATATAATCGACCCTGATCTGTGTATATCTTCCAAGAATAGCAGCATGGCTGTAACACTAATTGGACCAGGATTTGACTGCTTTAGTCTTACTGCCACCAACTTAGCATTCTGCCTTAATTGCACATATACAGGGGAGTGTAGCACTGGTGATCAGAACAGCTGATTGCCTGTGTACTCTGTCGGTAGTGGCGTTGTGTTTGCACACCAGACATATACACCACACAACATACAGCCAATATGTAATGGTCGGTCTGAGAATACAGATCTTGCCTATGATCCTTTTACAGGTGTAAAGTACTACTGTCACTTTCTTAGCCCTATCGATAATGTTCTCCTTCTAAGAATTAAGAATGACATCCAGATTAGAGATGGGTTTACACCTGGGTATTTACTCAACGCTGGGTATTTACCCATTTATACCCACTTTCATACCCGGGTATTTATCTAATTTCGGGTAAATACTTATTTGAATAACGAATACTCGTTTTTACGTAGCGTAACAGAAATGTGGACATTTTGGAATTTATTTTGAAAATGTGTATTTTGTTTATACATTTCAACACCAACAATTCTTAATAAGAACCGCTAAAGCCCCCTTCACACGGTAATACTTTACGTACGTAAGGTCCAATGAAAAAGTAAAATGAAATTCCATCCGTATGACACAAAAGAGAATAAAAGTCGTATAATTTATATTTTTTGCGTTTACATGATCGATATAAGACAATAACAAAGTAAACTGAAAACAGCTGTTACACTTTTTTTATGTGTTTACATAAAAATACTTCCCTGATCTAATGCGACTTGCTTGTTTTTTGAATCATTTCAAAAAATGAAAAGAGCCATACGACTGTCAAATTTCTCTCAATGTGTGATGGTTTCATTACATAGTGCGTTTAGAGGATCACATCCGTACTCTTCTACACAAAATTTTGACAGATCATATTACTTGTGGAACCGTGTAAAGTAGGCTTAATCAGCGTGCTTATGGCAATTCAATGTAATGAGTGGGAGCGACGGCAACAAAAAGGCTGAAGCAACTAGAAAGTTAACCGTTCCGAAACCCATTCTTGAGCCTCAGATGCATAAATGCAGAGTGTAATAAAAACTATGTAAATCATCCCTTCAGGTCTTAGCAGTTCATGAACTCATTAATCTACAAGCGGATATAAAATCACGGCTACTTAACGAAATCTTTTGGGAGCAATTAAATTTAAGCTCAAATATATTTGGTTGTATTGCAGAATGGATTTGTAAGCTCGAATCAAATGAATATAATATACACAGGGTATATTTCGCTTTTAAGGAAATTAAAAGTTAGCTTGAATTAGAGTTTGCTACAATTTTCGTGCTGAATGATGCCGAAAAAACTGATCTATCAACCATATTCAATACATAATTTAAAAACCATAAAATAAAAACCATAAAATAAAAACCTTAAAACCGATACATTTAGCTGCGAACTTGCTAGATCCTAAGACACAAGAAAGTGGTCTTGATCCGTCTGAGGAGGTAAATACATTGGAATTCATTCACACATTCACAAGCGTTAAACATAAATCTAATGCCAGATTTTGCCAAATCAAGACCAAAAATGGTTTCTGAGCAAAACCTGGAACTGTTTGGATGAGATTTCTTCAGTAACTTGGTGAAAAAGAATTTGTGGAAGTACGCAATTAAGCAAATTAGCTGTTCGAATTTTAACAGCTCCCTGTATTTCAGTTGCTACTGTACGTTCCTTTAACACCCACAGCTTCATTCACTCAAAAAAAAGGAACCGTTTAACAACGCAAAGAGCAGGAAAAATAACATACACATAGTGCAACAGGAACTTGCTTTTTAAAAATAGTTTTCCGCCTTCAGCAGAAAGCACGCACTCCACTCAATTTGAAAATAACATGAATTCTTCACTAGAATGTACTCAAGACGATATCCCGCCAACTTCAACAGGAATCACGCACTCTACTCGATATGAGTTTTTATCGAATACGAACAGCGACAGCGATTATGACTAAATTTATGAATTATTTCATTTGTTATTAAAAAGTTAATTCTTAATAAAAAATTAAATTCTTATAATTTATTTAAATTATTCATTAATTTGATTTATAGCCACATTTTGGGTAAATACACAGCTGCTTGGGTAAATACCTGGGTATTTACCCTTAAATACCCAATTTACCATTTGGGTATTTACCCTTGTCCCATCACTACTCCAGATATTTAATCCTCTTGCATAAGGAAAGTTGAACCCCGTCAAAGATCGGTAAGTGTAAAATCGTAATTTTATATCGCCTGGCAAAAAGCATCAATTCTGTTTTGCGAGTATTGACACTTAAACCACACGACGAACAACATTCAGTTGTAAGCTTCAATGCCTGGTTCCATCTGAAATCCGCAAGCTCCGGATTATAACCTGATACCGCAATAGCCAGATCATCCACATAATTAAAGATTTTATAAACATGGTTATCCACTACGATATTCCACCATAAAGGCGGAGAGAATATCACATTGTGCTGTGCCTCTATTCACTTCCCTTGCCATATAACATCCTACCTAGAGAGGCATGATGAAAACTTGCTTTAAAAAATAAATCAAATGAACTACAATATAATTAAAGGACATGGCCTATTCACTGTGATTCTTTATCTGTGCTTTAGTTAAGGCTGTTGTAATGAAACGTTTTAATGGCGGTTTTGAAATAAAAATAATGTTTCAAGTAAATAATAAGTAATCTTTATACACTAGAGACTTGAAACAAACAAACAAAGTAATTCTAGCCAACGGCCTTATCATAAAGAATCATTATTTTCTACCATAACCACCAACGCGCTTAAAACAATTGTGGAGAAGGAAGAAACAGAAACCAGACAATAAAAAAGGATGATTTTGTGTCACATAGTGAATGTTATAAGATGAATACGAAATACGAAAATATTATAACGAGGGCAGAATTTTAAGTATTATGTGTTGCATTCAGGAATTTTATAGATTAATCCTGAAAAGTTTATGAAGGGTAGGTTCTTTACTTATGTCTAGTAGGCTAGTAGGTAATATGTTGGCTTATTAGGTGAGATATACTAGCCATCGAAAAAAGCTTCCGGTTCTGCATATCAAAACGTTTTGACTGTCCTGAGAGATCTTATCCTGTGAGTCGAATTTTTAATCGTCTTTGTCTTTGAAAAAGGGTTTACAGAAATCTGATGGAGACTAAAACTGCCAATCAAATTCTATGTCTCTGCCTTGCTGACTTAAGATACTTGAAAGAGTTGTCTTCAAACTTGTCTTAACTTATGTTACGATTTTTATCCTAGAAGTTTGTTATTCCTTTTCTTTTCCTCTATTTTTTCATTTCCTTTGTTTATATATTGCTATCCTGCTGTTTATCTATTTTTTTTTTACAATCTGACCTAATCATACCAATTTCATTACAACTCTTTAGTCAGGTTTACAACCTCCTCAAACCATTTATGTTGTGTGTTATTTTATCAATAAGTGGCGGGACCTACTGTTTAATGTCAACGAAAAACAAAGATTTGATTAAGTTCTAATGGCAATTTTATTTTAGGCTCAGAGTTTTTGTCAGAGACTGCTGAAAGTAATTCGGGCTAGGAAATATTTTTTATATTTGGCTTTATTCGACATGTCTGAGCCACTGGAGATGTCGAGACGTCTGAGCCACACTACTTATTAGACTACGGCGAATAGTTTTTACGAACAAAATTAATACTGTTACGAAAATGAGAAAGGTGTTGTCGTTTAACATTAAAATAATAAACAAAAGCTACATAAACAAAAACAATGGACTTGTTTACATGATCAACGAACAAACAAAAATATAGCAACAATATCATAAAAAGGGATAAACAAGTAAACAAACAGGCAACAACAACACTGGAAGGACAAACGTAAACAAAATACGTAAACAACAATAACGTAAACATGTATACATTTATAGAGATTTCGCGAAGGCAAAGTTATTCTCCTTCAGACTGTTTACCCTGCGATATAAAAGGCAAGACAAAGCTGGCAACGGGATCAGTAAAAATTCAGTCAGTCTTGTGTGAAGACGCGTTGATTGCATGTGAAGAGAATAATCCTACTTTGAAGATCTCCGTTGAAAAGATCTAACGAACAATTGTTAGTGTGTACGCGGAAGAGTGTAAAGAAGAATAACAAATAAAGTAAATTGTTGTTGTTTAAATAAAGTTGCGAACAGTGGCACACAAAAGTAGTGCAAACAATAAAAAATTTCTCTATAACTAAAAACAAATTTATTTTTATTTTATTTGCAATCTACGAACTCATATCTTAAACGTTTTTAAAAGAGTAAAAACGTAACAATATATAGGGTGGGAAATTTAAAAATGCAATAAAACAAAATCGGTTTGAAATTTATTTTTGTGCTGCGAAGTATAATTGTTCCGATTAGAAATGGAACATCATTTCATTCATATAACTGCCGCGGCTGGCCTCGCTGTACCTTATTTGATCGAACCAATTATCGTGCACTTTTTAGAGTGCCTGGGGTCGTATTTCGGCAATGGCATTACGAATGTTGGCATTCGAATGCTCAGTTGTCTCTGGTTTGTCGACATAGCACTTTCCACAGAAAATATTCGAACGGTGTATAATTGGAGCTTCTTGGCGGTCACTTGACATCACAATTTCGGCTAATTAAACGGCTATCAAATGTTTTACTCAATAAATTGATTGTGGCACGCGATGTTTGGCAAGTTGCTGTTGAAACCAAATATCGTTCATATCAATATCATGAAGAGCGGGTACAAAAAAATTGGTTATCATAGTGCGATAGGTGTCTTCATTGACCGTAATGGTTGCACCGCCTTCATTTTTAAAGAAATATGGGCCAATGATGCCTCCTCTCCACAAGCCGCATAAAACAGTCACTCCTAATGGGTGCATTGGCTTCTGTAAGAGCACGTATGAGTTTTCTGAGCCGCAAATACGGCAGTTTTACTTATTAACGTAACCACCAAGATTAAAATGGAAGCAATTTTTTGTCGAAAAGATGATTTTTTTTTGGCAAAATAGACATTATCGTGCAGTTTCTCGTTGGCCCTTCTAACGAAGCGAAAACACAGCGGATGGTCATGCGGCTTCAACTCCTGAAAGAATTGCACTTTGTAATGCGTCACACCGAGATTTTTTTTTGCAAAATTCGACGTAAGCTGGTGCTTGAAATGTTCAATGCTTAAGAACGACGACGAGTTGATGTTGATGGATTCTCGCGCACACTCTCTTTCAGAGCTTCGACAATACGGGTGTACGCACCGTACAACAACACTTACATCTTAGCGCATCAACAATGAAACCAGTTTCACAAACTTTAGCAATAAACTTGTGTATACCAGGCACTGTTTGTCCTTCTCTGCTACCAAATTTTGTATCACATTTTCGTGCAATTTCCGACCAATTGTCTTTTTTTTGGAAATAAATTTCCAATAAGTCCCAACGTTGCTCAAGCGTAAATCGATTCGTTACGTTCAGTGGAGACAATATACTGAATTTTGTGATAGAATAGAATGGCATAAGTATTGCCAGATTCGAAATAACCGAGGATTCAAATTTGAACCGATAGATGGTCTACCCGATGGATCGAGATTTTTAACCATATTCTCTATGCGTTTAATCGTTGCAAAACTTTGTAAAACATTATGAAAAAATTTGACATAACATTAAAGAAAAATTATTCAAATTTCGTTTCCTGAACTAATTCAAAAGGGGTGTTTTCGTCTTTAAATTAATTTTGTAAGAACTATAGTCTATACCAGCTCTTAAGAACGGACAAAGGTGACATATAGACATAGGCATTTAAGGGTGTTACCGTAGCTAAAAGCATTAGTTTAGGGTATAATCCAAGCTGTACAAGCAAACAAATTATCTTGAAATGCGAACAATGAGTTCTTTTCAAACTCTGTGAACAAACAGATGTACTCCTGATTTTTAGCTGCTATTGTGTTTTGATATTGTAGGTTTTTATGTAAATTTACCATTTACTATGTAAAAGCATTTTTAAATTGTATCTAATGTATCTTCATATTAATTTAAAAAGGAAAAACAGAAGGCGGCAACACAGACTAAAGTTGTAATAACAGATGTAGACAAGGGTTGTGAAGTTGATTAGCCCAAGTGTGTTAGTTTAAAAAAGAAAAACGATTTTCCAGCAAAAAGCAGAATAAATAGTTTTTAAACGCTATTCCTGTAATTTAGATTTATTTCTGAATATTTGTATTTAAACTCCCATTTTCTCGTCAATCCCTGGGTTTAATTCTTCTGCCTAACAATAATTCCTCATGTTAACTGCTATGGTTACGTTTATCTTTATGTTTTTAGATTTATTTTTTCAATATTTTATTACTTTGTTTTGTTGAAACAGACAGAAAGCAAAACATAAAAATTTTACAGAAAGAAAGGGAGAAAAAATTACTTGTTAAAGTAGAACATGACATAACAAAAAACTGTTTCATTTTCATTATGTCTTGTTGAAAGGGCCATGCCAGTCTTCATTTAATTTATGAATGTGCAGTGTCGTCTTTCATTGTTATTTTGAAAAGCCTTTTTTCATAGCGTAAAAACAAGCAAACCGTATAGACAATTGCCAACGGTAGATGAATAGATAACTAAGTCTAGGGGAACTATATGTGCATTAAATGATGGTGTCTCGAATCTCAAATGGCAACAATACCTTCAATATAATCAGAATATATAAGAAGAGAATAAACATTTTTAAATAAAATTCAAACTCAACTTGAATGTTACCGTAGTCTAGTAGATATGTGTTGGCTTGTTAGACGTAAGGCCACGGTTCAAACCACAGGTCAGACATCGAAACGAAAATATGAAAAAAAATATGTCTTCGGCGACTTCCGCTCAGCAGATTTCTGGCAAAAACTCTGAGAGTAATTACAATTTTTTGTCAAAATCGATTGTTCGGAGTCAACTTTAAATTGTAGATCTCGCCACTCATATATACAATTCACATACACAACCTAAGTGAGAAGCTATATCGTAATCTTGAACGAAGAGTTTTAATGACAAGACAATAAAAAATTATCAAAACCGTAGATTTTGCGAAGCATTTTAGCCCAGTAGAAAGCCAGAGTGGGTATGTCAAGTAGTGGTATGTAAGAGTTATAACCCACATTCCTTACGGTGAAAAGGATAATACAGTCAGAGACATAACTTACACCAACTTATTTTGCCGATTTAATGTGGATATGCAAACAAATGTGAGAGCCGCCGTATTCTAATAGGTAGTGTGTTGGCTTATTAGACGTAAAGCCAGGTTTCAAACCCCAGGCCAGACATCAAAACAAAACAAAATACAAAAAGTATTTCTTCTGCGACTTCCTCTCAGCAAATTTTTTGGCAAAAACTCTGAGAGTAAATAAAATTGCCATGAAAAGTTTCTCAAAAATCTGTCGTTCGGAGTCGACTTTAAACTGTAGGTTCCGCCACTCATGTTGAAAATTAACACACACACAACATAAGTGGTGTGAGAAACTAGGTCGCTCTCGAAGGAGAATGACTGCCTTCGTGAAATACCTATAAATGTAAACAAGTTGTTTTCATTATTGTTGTTTGTGTATTTTGTTTACATTTGTCCTTGCAGTGTTGTTGTTGCTTGTTTGTTTACTTTGTTTATCCCCTTTTTTATACAATTGTGTTGCTATATTTTTATTTATTCGTTGATCTTGTAAACAAGTCCATTGTTTTTGTTGCTATATTTTTATATATTCGTTGATCATGTAAACAAGTCCATTGTCCATTTCCGTTTTCATAACAATATATACAGTCTACAATAGAAGACGAAAACAGACAGCGAACAGCATCATTGGTTCGTATTTCCCTAGATCGTTATTTCTTAGGCCGCTATACGTTATAGTCGCATGAAATCAATTAGTCTTGCTTTTGTTATAATGTAATGTGCAATAAAGAACCTTAGGGTGACGTGTTTTATTCATTGTTATAAAACATCGTAAAATGTAGATAAAAATCATGTTGTATGGATGGTATTTATCGAAAAAAATTAATTTTCCCCTTTCGTATGAACTCTTATATTTAAAAAGAACGATTTTTCATTTCTCAATTAAATTGTTAACGAATTTTTCTAGTTTATAATATTATCGTACGATCTTGATGTATAGAACATGAAATAAATAAATAAATATAAAGACAGTACAGTCATCAGCTTACAGCATCCTTATAGCAAATGTCTACGCACTTCCATGTTAATGTGTTTTGTAAAGCTTGTTGTACAGTTATTTGCTTATAAAACCTTTAGAAAAATTCTAATTTGCACAGCCAAGTTTCATTGGTATTAAAATGTTAGCACAGCACAGCATAGCACAAGACATAGCAATATGGAGTAAAAGACAGCCAAGCAAAACAAAACAATTCTTCTCATCTTTGGCTACTTATATACATACATACACATACCATACTGACAAAGCTATTGAGCGTAAAGAAGGCCGATGACGTTCGCAATACCCCTCTTGGGACTAAATGACAAATTGCCTATCAATGTGCTGTCTTTCCTGTTCTCCTTGTCATACATATATGCATACGTTTAAATACATACAATTGTGCTTACCATACATATATTGCCTGTTCTTTATACATTTTCCCTGCTGCCTTTTAAAGTGTGTACGTGAGTCAAGCACATTTACATGTGCTTGAATGCCAGTATAGAAGTATTTATTTAAGAAATCTTATGTGTATGTGTATTTTACTCAGTCGTTTGCCACTCATCTTAAATCAAAACTTTTCTCTTTTACAAGCTTATTTATTGTTGTAAGAAAAGTTCTTGTTTTAAATTCTTTTATTCCCCCCTCAGTTGTTGTACATGAACTGTGGCAACATTTTTTTCTCTCTTATTCTTAAAACTCAAAGATTTTCTCCCCAATTTGATTATATCATGTTCGTTGTTGTAATCAATACAGTCGCTGTCAAAAGAAATTGTGCCATTTTTCCAAAGCCCAAAAGGAGTTTTAAGATTTAAAACAAATAAAAAACAAATGCCAATTAAATTTTAACACTCTCACACGCAAATGGCTCTTAAAAATTTTTTTTAATGTTTAGCCATGCTAAGCCATATCTGATCAATCATTTCATCAATCATTTAACTTGTTCTCCTTCTTAATCTCTTCTTACAAATCATTTCCATATCCTGGAATGTTGCATCTGTTTTTTCCAATTCGTTTTTGTTTTGCCAAGTCGTCATGGTCGCTTCGAGAATTAACTGCAAGGCATATCCTAACAATTCTGTTAGTTGGCTGTCATAATGTATTTCCTATCAATTCGCATTTCATTCTAACGATTTGTCTTATTATTGGTTGTTCGTTCGTACGATCTGTCGTATGTATCTCTATTTAACATACTACCCGGAGGAATTTGTAAATGAAACGTTTGTATAGGGTGATCCATTTAAAAGTTTAAATTTAAAAGTGCAATAAAACAAAAACGGTTTGAAATTTTGCCAAATTTATTTTTTGTCGTGAAGTACAATTCCTCCGGTTAGAAACGGAATATTATTTCATTCATACGACTGCCGCGGCTGGCCTCACAATAATTCATTCGATTGAATCACTTTTTGTGCACTTTTTCGAGTGTATGGAGTAGTATCTCGGCAATGGCATCGTGAATATTAGCCTTCAAATTCAGTTGTCTCTGGTTTGTCGGCATAACACAGACGATAGTCCAACGGTATCAAATCGCAGAGTCTTGGCGGCCAATTAACATCACCATTTCGGTTTATTAAACGGCCATCAAATGTGTGACACAATAAGCCGATTGTGGCATGAGATGTGTGACAAGTTGCACCATCCTATTGAAACCAAACCTCGTTTACATCAATACCATGAAAGCGGGTACAAAAAATCGGTTATCCTGGTGCGATAGGTGTCTCCACGGACCGTGATGGTTGCACTAGCTTCTCTAAGACCATGTGTGGGTTTTCTGAGACCCAAATACGGCAATTTTTCTTATTAACGTACCCACCCAGATGAAAATGGGCTTCATCCGAAAAGACAATTTTTTTTTGGCAAGATCGACATCACAACACTTTTCTTTAACGGCGCCCCACATACGATAGTCCAACGGTATCAAATCGCAAAGTCTTGGCGACAAATTGACATCACAATTTCGGCTAATTAAACGGCCATTAGAACGTTTGATGCAATAAATCAATTGTGGCATGAGATGTGTGTTAAGTTGCACTATCCTGTTGAAACCAAACCTCCTTCACATCAATACCATGCAGAGCGCATACAAAAAGATCGGTTATCATGGTGCGATAGGTCTCTCCACTGACCGTAATGGTTGCGTCGTCCTCAGTTTCAACGAAATACAGAGATCTTTTCGCAAAATTCGACATAAACTGGTGTGTGAAATTTTCAACTGTTAAGAACGATGACAAGTCAGCCACTTCTCGATATTTTCGGGTGTACACACTGCACGAGCACGTCCACATTTTGGCGCATCAACAATGAAACTAGTTTCACGAACTTTACCAATAAACTTGAGTATACCGGGAAGTCTCCGTAGTCTAGTAGGCAGTGTGTTGGTTTATAAGACGCGAAGCCACGGTTCAAATCGCCGGTTGGACATCAAAACGAAATATGAAAAAATATTTCTTCGGCGACATCCTCTCAGCAGATTTCTGGCAAAAATTCTGAGAGCAAATAAAAATGCCATGAAAAGTTTCTAAAAAATCTGTCGTTCGTAGTCGACTTTAAACTGTAGTATCCTCCACTCATGTATAAAATTAACACACACAACATGAGTGGTGTTGAGAAGCTATGCCGTAATCCTAACTGAATGGTTGTAATGGCCAATTAGGTATGTATGTATGTATACCTGGCACTGTTGGTCCTTCTCTGCGGAAGGAAACTTTTGTAAATAAAAACAAAATGTTATACGACTATTAAAATATCATATTTATCATAAGAATAATAAATACGCTTTGAAATCTTTATTTCTCCAACCCTTCATTTAATACAACATTTCCTTTTTTGAGTACCAGGGGGCAGAAATATTACTAATTTTCTCTTTAACACTTTAAACACTTTGCCTTTGAACCCTGTTTTTGAAATGTAAAATATTTGACGGATATTTATTATGTCAGTGTGCGTGTCAATGATTGTGATGAATGTGCGCTTTTCAAGGCTTATCAACAAACTGTATGTGTGCACATGTGCTTACATTAAGTACATGTTTCCTTCCATTTGACATATTGCAGTAAACGAGTACGAAAATACATTCAAACAAAAAACAATAGACGATAGTAATGAGGGAAAAAGCAGAGAAAACGCTTTTCTTAGAATTACGAACATAAGACACCCAACGTACAATTTTTTAATTTATGCCCACAGCTCAAAATAAACGTCAGAGTACAGTGTCTACCAAAAAGATGATCATTTTATTAGTTTGGGTCTCAAACGAAATAATATTTTAAAGCAATTCTATACTCAGTTAAATTAAATTACAGACAATCATGACAAAATTTATAACAAATTTTATGGAAATCGAGCTTCGTCAATTATTGCTCTGAATTCTTTCTAATCAATGATTTGACAGTTGGCTGGTTAAGGTCCGTATGTATTTATTGACGTTCTTAGTATACAGCAGAGCTGCTCTAATTGCTATCATAATATGTTTTAACGTTTTTCTGGCAAAAAATCTGAAAGTAAGTAAAATTACCATAAAATATTTTCTCAAGAATCTTTCATTCGGAGTCTTTCGGAGCAATTTATGTATAAAATTTATTAATCAGGACTGAAAGCTTGTAGTGACTACTTAAGTACGTAAATAGGAAAAGCTAAGGCAATAAGTGAATGCCAAGGTATTTAACATGCGATTGTTGGGTCAGTACTCGGTCATTTATTCAGACGATCGGGTATGTTTCTCTTCACATAAATACATTTCTGTTAATTCATCTTAATTATCGAAAGGTGCAAATACTTCTCTAAATGGAAAATATATACAAATAGTTCATATTCTCGTGCGTTCTCCGGAAAGCATTATCTAAAGCTAAGGCAGTAGCATGAGTATGAATGGTCAAAGACCTGTTCGATGTATATTTTAAATATAAAACTGATCCCAGTATGCTATCCTGTGCAACTCTGGGCGTTTATAGGCTGGAAATTACTCATGAAGTCGCTCTTACACATTTTCTGGTGATAGGAAAATTTTGTTTCAATTTGTGAACCTCTGTTAAATATGCTTGGAGCATTTTCTCGAATGCACTTTTAATGCCCTGTACCAAATTGTGAGTTTATTCGATACTTCTGTGCTTACTTCTGAAGCTAAATAGAAGGTCCAGTATACATCTACTTGCACTTAGTGTTGGCATAAGTTCATATATCAGCAGTTTCTTTAACCGTTTTGATATTGTCGCAAATAAACTGAGTGCCACTTTCCATACATGAATTGAAGTATTGAAGACGTAAAATAGCATTGAAGTCAAAGAGAATAGAAGACAACTCTATAAACATTTTGTTAGTTATTGTGTCAGTTCCAAGAGTTTTCTTTGAGTAGAGCTATGCCATAGTCTTCCGAATCTCACAAAACTCAAATCTTAGCGGGACTAAAAGTATAACAGCAACTTCTGGCAATTCAGTCGTATTATTGCATATATTTGGTGTGAAGACAGATCGCAAGTGCGTCAGAATATTTAGATACACATATTTATCCGTAGTCTCATGAATAAATTCTGAGTGAGGAGGCGGCTTGGCATTAGTTTGAAGATGCCTGACAGCATATTGGATGAGAAAACTTATGTTTATTTATGGACCTTCGGATGATGTGTTCATGCATCTCCAAACTAATACCGAGCCACCTCCTCACTCAGAATTTATTTAATGCCATCGGATTTATTAATAACTATGCTAACTTTTATGGTCTTCATAGTGTATACAGAATATGTATACATATATGTTTAAGTCAAGCTACTTTTCGAAGAAAGTTTTTATTATTCATGACGCAAAATCTTGAGAGACAAAACGAAATGGAATGTGGAGCAGACAGTCCTTTCAGTGGCGCTATCGATCTTTATAGACGAATGGAAGTTAAAGAAAATGAAATAAGATTGCTGTACGTCCAGAATCCTCTGACCTATTTAAATATATACATATATGTACATTGTCTATAATGTTTTGGCCTGTTCTGCTAAGTCAAGAAAAAACTCTTCTTCAGTTTTATATGAAATCAATCAGATTCTTTACGGATGAAATTTCTAAACACTTTATAATTGGATGTATGTTTGAACATGTAGGCTATCCAAATTACCACTATTATATGAGCTGATTTTAGGCGGGAAAAAAGGAAAATCATGTTATCTTTTTTTAATAACAGACTCTGAACCCCTGGACTTCTATTTAAAATATAAAAATACATTTTTAAATTAGTTTGGTTTTTCCTGCTTGGAGTCGGCAGTGATACAGTATGTGCGCCTAAAATTAACGGTATACCGTAGCAAGCATATTTAAATGAAATGAGATCCCAAAGTACAAGTAGTTGTCCATAATAACTAATAATAATACAAATAACGCATCTTCGCTCTCAGGGGTACCTAGTCACGTTTTTAGGGACATTGGCTCTATTTATTCGGTTTCAGTACTAGTTGCGTATTTATTGTGTAGAATATAAAATATTATAAACAGTATCGCAAAACTGTCAAAAAATTTAAATTTTCAAAACTTTCACCACTTATGTGGTTCATTAATTCGTTAATTTCATACATGAGTGGTGGGATTGTCGATTCCGAACGATACATTTTTGAGAAACTTTTCCTGGCAATTGTATTTACTCTCAGAGTTTTTGCCAGAAACCTGCTGCGGGGAAGTCGCGAAGAAATTTTTTTTCAAATTTTGTTTTGATGTCAAACCGGGGACTTGAACCGCGGCCTTACATACAATAAGCCAACACTCTACCTACTTGACTACGGCGACTTTGACATTTTTTAATATTCTGACGAATTTTAGAGCCGGCTTCCTCAGGAGTGTTAAACTAACCTAACCATCAGAAAGAAAAAGAAATAAGTAGCGTTTTGGAAAATTATAAGCAAGGACATGGTTCAAAACCCAGGTCAGACATCTCGAACGAAAATAAATGTCAAAAAATATTCTTCGAAGACTTCATAATGTTCATAATGTTTTATTGAAAGTCAAAGTATACAAAGTTTTTATAAAATCAAATTAATGAGTTACTATCTAATATATAAAATAAGATATTTCAACATTTAAAACACAAATAAAAAATAAAAATACAATAGGTGATAGAAATCGATTCCAATTTTCATTTCTATCCTTCCACACATTTTTCTCTATGAGATTGTTTAGCTGCTTGATGATGGCTTGTAGTATTATTTTGAAGCTATTAATGGTTGTTCTTTGTAGTATTATTTTGAAGCTATTAATGGTTGTTCTTTGTAACTGTCTTTTCATTTTGTTTCTCATACGAATACAAAGTTTTGTATTTGGAGATATTTTTAATAAAAGAGGTGTTGTACTTTTCGTTGGTATTGAAGACTTAGCCATGTTTATAATATGATTAAACGTTTTCAGGGAATTTTCAATTTGTTGCGGTGTTGCAATATTGTTAATGTTTATATTAATTTGTGATAGAGACTGTTCTATATTATTTTTAAACAGAGTCCAATCAGCGTTTTTAAAATCAAGTACTGTCTTTTCTTCTAGTTTTGGTCTTGCTTCTAGCGAAAAAGTAACGGGACAATGATCTGATGGTAGGATACTGTTATGAGATATAAGTGGTGTTATAAATAAGTCGGAGTTGGTCAGCATTAAATCAATGGTACTTGGTTGCCCTATAGCACCTTGAGGGTAACGAGTTGGTTCAGATGGGTAGTGAATGAAAAAATTAGATCTCAATTGTCAAAAGAGATCAGCAATGAATCTCAAAAGTTTCGGGATAGTTTCTTTTATTATCAAACTTTAGTGAAATATTTAGTGGTAAGTGCTCATATTAAAGCAACAATCGCTGATTTGCGGTATACTAATCCTGGAAACTGGATTCTGTATAACCTCTTTAATTATGACATAATAATCGAATAAAACAGTGTGTAATACTGTGTTCAGATATGCACTTTTATTGAGTCAATATTCGTTTAATTGAGTACAATATTTTAAGTGCTTATTCAATATTAATTTGACAGCTGGTAATCAAAACATCTGGTTGTTCCAACAACATTGTTATTTTTTTGTTTTTTTTTTATTTTGTTCTTTTTTTGGTTTTCTGTTCGTTTAATTGTAATATGCGCACTAAACACACTTATGACAGTGCTGCATTTTAAGTATTACTTAATATTATAACAATTTGCGTATTTATTGCGCAATAATTAAAGCTTTATACGAAATATTGAGCTCAACAATGCCGTTTATTGCGATTAAGGTGCATATCTGAACACCGTAAAAAGCGTAAGCCTCTTTAATATATTTCATTGCCACAATCTTTAAGAGAGATGCTAAATACCAAAACAAATCAATTTCCCGAAAACAAATAAAATTCAACCAGCCTGTTGACTATATAGGCTACTCCTACGAAAATGTCTTGTGAATACAATGACGTCATATATCAGAAATCCTATACGTACAGAAAAATTTCCTTGGTTATGGATACTATACATAAAGAAATTTACGATTTTATGGAATGTTTTAGCCTTTAGAGACCTGTATTTAGTTATAGCATGGCCAATAGCCTTTGAACATATAAATAATACATAAAATGACTTTCCCTTTCTTGGTAGTCATAATGGAATCTCCAACAATTCCTAGAGGTAATAAAACCAAAATAACTTTCTTGCAACACAACACGATAAGAACTTAGGTGTCTTTAGTTTATTACACATACACACATACATGTATGTATTTGTATGCTTTAACACAAAGGCCTAAGCAGACATCATTCCATCACCCTTTAATGTTTACATTTTTCGGTTAGTCAGTCCTCTTTTAGTATTTCTATTTACAAAACCACGAAGTGAAATGAAGAGATTGACTCTTCGTTTGATAAAAGCGAACAAAAATTGCCGTAATTCTTATGTAAAGAGTATAACAGTCAGGTTATATTTTTTATATATGTCATCTTATCAAATGAACTTTCAGTTAAAAATTTTTCAAAAGTTTTGATGGATTTCAATAGTTTATAGCAAAATGTGTGAATTCAAACTCTTCACAATATAATGCACTTTCAGAATGTCATTACATATTTTATATTTTTTAGTTAAAGTTTGTTATTATGAACTGACAAACTTGAAAAAATATGAAAAAAAAAAGGATTTGTCAAGTTTATCTCATTAAACCCCATAGTATATTAAGGCAAATAATATATATATGTACATCTCTCCTTTCTAATAAGGTTTAAATTTTGGACATCGATTGAGAAATTTTTGTGTAATCAATAAATTTGTGCCTAAAGTCCAAAAAAACAGTTTTTGTCAAAAAAAAAACAAGTTTAGATGGTTCAAGAAATATAAAAAAAAAATATTTTTGAGTTCTACTCAACAAAATTTACAACTTACTATATGTGTTCTTTCTTTCGATTAATTTATCCCAAACATCCCCTTTGTCACCCTTCCACTTTAAAATTTAAGAAAAGTTAGGCAGATTAGCAATCAAATGGAAATTTTTAATTGGCTTTCTGAAATTTTGTACCTATGATGTCGCTTTCATACTTTTTAATTGCTTTTTAAACAGTTTTAACATTAAATATATCTCAAAATAAAGTCTCTTTAAAGCTTGTATTGTACAGAGAATCACAAATTTGCTTATTAATAAACTGCATATACCACATGTAAACATAATAAATTTGTCTTCTTATAAATTACTTTGGAGTATATTTGGGCAATACCCACAAGCCCTTGTATCGTTATATTTATTGTATTGTTGGATGAATATACTATAGTGTATGCTTGTTGTAGATAATTTTCATATAAAAATCCGATACATTTATACACATTTTTTTCATATGTTTTTGGAAGTTGTATTGGTTTCGTGCTATCAGTTTATGTAAATGTAAATATGTAATCAAGAAGAAGAATAAAAATAAAAAATATTTTCTATGTAACTTGAGTCCACAATTAACATATCAAAATTATAATTTTTCGCATAGTGCAACTATTTAATTTGCTTTTTTCTGTAATATTTCTCATTTTGTTGCAAAAAAATCTTGCTATTGCAACAGTCTTTACTTTAGAGAGCTCGTTCCATTAGAAAGTGTGAATTCACACACATGCTGCTCTTTACGACAAAAGCAGGCCACTGACCTGCTTAATCGTCCTAAGGCCCACAGCTCATGCAGAAGTTATTTACCGGAATGGTGAGTCCTCTTGTATTCCTACCAAAAAGACCTATAGGAATCCCTATTGTGCGATCAAATGCCATGCAATCTAAGGATATGAAGGATCCGTTCCTGTTCTCATCCATATGTGACCTGCACAGCGTAGCAATATTGCATATAGCCTCTTGCAGTCAACGCGATTGAGCTTCCCTATAATAAGTGTGCAAAATATCCAAGTTAACTAAAGCAATCAGAATACCTATGACCTGTAACAAGTCGGAGATTGTAAGATTCGTGCAGGCACTCCCGTAACCTGTATAAGGCTTACCTTAGAATATTCCAAAATTTCTCTGAGAAATCCTCGGCATTCCTGGACAAGGACGGACGTTGAAGCTGCATACGTTTGTTTGAGACTTAAATGTGCTCTAGTATTGTGAGGAAATTAACAGATTTTCAGAAGAAAAACCGACATTCAGTATGCTTGGCGCCTCTTTCAAAATTGCCATGACTTCTGCTTAGGTAAACAATTTTTGTTTATTGTCTGCAGTTTAATATAAACTAAGATAACTAAGCCCTGCAATACATCGATTGTAATACAGTAATATTGAAAGCATGTTAGGCTCTAGCATTAGGTTTCTAAAGACTTAGCTTTCCGCGCAAAACTTAGAATCTAATGTTCGATATTCATTGAATGCTTAATTCCACTATAATACTGTATCTACTGTAGCCATCAATTTCAGTCACAGTTGACATATAAGCCTTGGCTACTCTAGATTTCTTCTCAATACAGTTTAAAGCACTATCATACATCGTGTTCGATGTTAGGTTAGGAGTGGTAGCTCTGATATCACAAAGCTCACTTGAGCATGCATAGCGGCCCGTTGTGACGCCACAAGTGAAACGCAGTCCCTGTACTGATCAAGCTCTACCAAAACCAGGGAAGAGGAAGAAGTTGGTCAGCGCAAGGGCTGCCCGTCGAAAGCACGACTACCCCACGCTGGAAAATCAGCGAGAAAGTTTGATAAACGAGGCTGTATCCTTGATGTCAATAGATGATAGCTCCGTCAAGCTGACAAGAAATGGAGAGTCAAATAACCTACATCTGCACCTAGCAAGAGACGGGCACTGACAGAAAAAGTGGATAACAGTCTCCTCTTGCTCAGCGGATCTCCATCCATGTCAGATGTCGTTAAATGAGAGCCGCATCTTTTCCGCGTGTCTACCCATAACGCAATGACCTGTAAACATGGCCACTGTGGTTGAGATGATGTCACGACCAAGTCCAAGTAACTGGTTGATACGCCTTCTCTCCAGCGGCGACATTCCCTAACGATCCTGGAGTTATTCACAAAACCTGATAGTGATCTTATGGCAGCCTGACTGTCAGAAAAGACCGAGACGCGGGTGAAAGGAGCACCGTTGACGAGGATCCATTGGAGAGCTCGGTAAATGGCCATCACCTCCGCCTGAAACACACTACAGTACTCCGGGAGTCGGAGAGAAATGTTTAGGTCCAGTTTCCCAGATTATATTCCGCTTCCAACCCCATTATCGAGTTTAGAGCCGTCGGTGTATATATTCAGGTGTTCCGGGTGGACGATCGTATTAGGATCCCAGTCGACCCTACTCGGAATCAGAAAGTGAAACCCCTGTCAAAACAATATTCCGCAGGGAGATAGTCGATGATCACAGGGGATGCGGGATCGTTTTCGATGTACTTGAAGTGTATTTTCTGAGTAAATTTTTAATCATCATCAGCCCTTTTCACGTAACGCAGACATCCTAAAAATTCCTCTAATTTATCCGGAAAAATTTAGTTCGAAGCTCTTTTCAATAATATTTAGAAGCATAAAATAATTTCAAACTTTAAAGTAAAATGTCCCATAACCCTTTAATCTCCTAGCTTTAGGTTTGTAAACAAAAGAAAAAGTTTAAGTAGTTATGTCAGCATATGTGGATTCGCATAAATTGTTCAGGTGTGTTTTGAACATGCAACGACACCTCTATCTCACAATGTCACAACATCACATGCAGCAACACCATCAGCGCCAGTTCTAAATTCATATTTTCGTAATCTATGAACAAATTTGGACAAGTTTGAATGCAAAATATTTGGCCAAACAGTGCAGCCAAAACAATTTTACATCATGCCTTAGTGCTTAAAAGCTGCATAAATTTAAAAAAAAGATAAACAAACTAACGGTAGGAACCATAACTTGATTAAAAGTTGGCACAAAACTAATATGAATGAATTGTTTTCCCATCACAGAGAAAAAATTTAATCAAAACTACTTGTGGCTTAAGTAAAGCCAGCTGTTTAAAGAAGAAAAAGATGAAGGTATTCTTTTGACAACTATATTTAGGGTGGGCCATTAAAAAGTCTAGGGACCATTATTTCTAATTTGCCGTTAATAAAGGGAGGATTTTAACGGCAGATAAATTGTTTTTCATTATTATAAGTGGACAATATGTAAAAGTGAGCATTAAGGTAAAGGGAGGATCATCCTACTGGTAACTTTTAAAGTTAAGTTCATGTCTGAACTTGTCATATTATACATTATTTTCAATATGGCAACTTCAAATATAAACAAAATAATTAAATACAATAAAAAAGAAGCCCGTCGTTTTACTGAGTTTAAAAAAAACTTGTTGAATTGAGCAGTATTATCGACATTGCTTCTCCACTGCCATATTTTTGAAAAAGTTAACTCTATTTTATCATTGGGTTGTATAACGAAACTAAGTTAAAGGTGACTTTAAAGTCACTTTAGCTAAAGTTACCTTTAACTAAAGGAAAGTTGTAAGAATGGCACTAAAATTTAAAATGCAATACAACAACACGTTTTTTGGTTATGAAGTACAAAAGTGCCTCACAGTACCTCATACGATCGGACCATTTTTGAGTGGTTCGTATGTATATTAGCAATGGTATCACGAACGTTGGCCTTCAAATGAATAATTTTCTCTGGTTTGTAGGCATAACAATTTCCTTCAACGGAGCTTCACAGAACATAGTTCAACGGTGTCAAATCGCAGCTCATTTGCGGGCAAATGACATCATCATTCCGGCTAATTAAACGGCCATCAAATGTTTGACGCAATATATCTGGATGTGTGGCATGAGATGTGTGGCAAGTTGCAACATCCATGGAGAGCGGGTAAAAAAGCGGTTATCATGTTGCGATAGGTGCCCCGTCCTCACACTCCAGGAAATATTGGCCTAAGATGCCTCCGCTCCAAAAGCCGCAATGGCTTCTGTAAGACCGCGTCTGGGTTCTAAGAGCCCCAAATACGGCAATTTTGCTTATTAACGTACCCACAAAGATGAAAATGAGCTTCAGTATTGCTAGATTCGAAATAACCGATGTTTCAAATTTAAACCGATAGATGGCCATTCCAATATTTATAAAGTTTTTTCAAACGCTACCTATCTTTAAATTTAAAGAAAACAACTTGTGTATGAGATATATATGCCATTATTTATGGAAAATGTCCGCCATGGCTTCTCTAGGTTTAGCCCATCCAAAATGGCCAACTTTCCATGACTTTGAGTCATAAATCAGGCTGAATTTGACGAATGGTATAGGTTATGTTGTGTTTAAAGACCGTTGCGGTTTGTGTTTGGTTCGCATACCCCTGTGACTTAAGAAAACCCCACAAGAAAAAGACTAACGGAGTCAAATTGCGCGATCTCGATGGCCACTTCCATTCACACGACCACGCCCTCAAAGCGATCGTGCATAATATCCAATTTGAAATTAGCTGTGTGAACCCACATGATGTCCAAATCATCAAATTCAGATCAAAATTAATTTGTAATAATTAAAATACAATGCCCGCCGTTGACAGCGACGACCTGGTCAAAGACGAAATCCACGCTAAAGAATGATTTTTTCGGAATTCTTGGACGTTCTTGGATCTTATGGATCTCATTCACTCAAAAATGTGCCACATCGCTGAAGATGATTATTGGATGAAAATTAGGGTCAATTAATAATAGCGACAGAGCTCTTTCAACGAACACATGTCGTTGTTTATGGAGATTTAATAAATCGCAACTAATTTGACAGATAAAGTCATAGTAGTTTACACATCTCGAACAAAACAAAACATGAAAAAAATTTTCTTCGGCGACAATATAAGTGGTGTGAGAAGCTAGGTCGTATTCCTAACTGAACTGTTGTATGCATGTAATTTGACAAATGGTTGTCCTCAACTATCAAAGTTCGGAAGTTTTTGTTGGTAGACCATATTCGGAATAATGCTTTGAGTTTAAAAGCGCTCTTTTACAATATTATTCAAACATCCTTATGTGATAACAACTCTTTCTGTTTAAAGCTATATTTAATTACTATATTATATCTTCTTTAGTAAGTGTAAACAATATTCTAGTCCTACGCCATAAAGACATAAGACCATAAATATTGTGGTATAGAACAACGAACACATATAATTAAAAAAAAAACCAATAAAATATGCTGATGAAAATTTAATCCACAAAATCTAGCTTTTCTACATAAAATAATGCGGATTTCAATGGAAAACATAAAATGGAATGACCTTCAAAGTGGCAACAAGTGATTGACCTGGCAACAGTAAGGGACATATTTCTACTACACCTCATACTACTACTACTACAGTCATTTGTATGTCTATAGCATGTTGCTAAAAATCATTACTTTTAACAATATTTTGTTTTCCATTTTCTTGTTACAATACTACTTATACTTTTACAACAACGTCAAGCTTGCCATCATTCCCATCGTTACTGTCATTTTCATCATGATGTTTGCTTGGCTAAAAAAACAACCAAAAATCACACGCTGTTTCCTATAATTTCGTTTATTTTTGTTTTTAACACTTTGTGTCGAAACGTGTTCGGAATTGCTGACAGTTTCAATATTCGTGTATTGAAAACCTATAACGTGTATTTAAGACTTATAGATTAAACCAAAAATTAAGCCTTCAGGTACACCATGCGATTATTTCCATCGTTTTCAAATTTAGAAATATAAAAAAAAAAAAAATTAAAAACAGAAAACATGTCTCTCAGCCAATTACAATTAAACACTAGTAGGTCCCACTCAATTTTTTTCCAACAGAAATGGGCACGATGGAAACCTTGTTCACTACTTCTACGCTTTGCGAATGCATTCTAATTAGTCTTCGATAAAAACAGAAGTAATTTCTCTTAAAACCTATTAACAACGTTTAAAAATATACAATCTGGCTGTACAGAAGTAAATAAAATTGCACAAAACTGCGCATAGTTACTACAGTATCGGTTCACAGAGTCTGCAGCTCGTTTCAAGTAAGAAATGTAAGCCATTGTCATGACATCTCAGGACAAGTATAGTCACACAAATTTTCAGCAGCATATATTTATATATATTTTTTTTCTTTCGAAATTCATTCAGCTCTTGTTGATTGAATAAAGCCGCAATTGATCTCTTGGCCTGACACAGAATTCAGCGACTTTAAGCAAGTTTTGCCACAATACAGAGAATCTACGCCTTGTCAATCTACTAGCAATTTCAGTACCAGTGATGATTGTATCGGAACCCAGCAATAAACAACTATTTTCGCCATACTTACTTACATACATACATACATAATTGGTCGTTACAATTCTTCAGTCAGGATTACGACCTAGTTTCTCACACCAGTTATATTGTGTGCTTTAATTTTTATACATGAGTGGCGGGACCTACAGTTTAAAGTCGACTCCGAACGACAAATTTTTTGGAAAACTTTTCATTCTATTCTGTCACAAAATTCAGTGTATTGTCTCCACTGAACGTATTGAATCGATTTACGTTTGAGAAACAAAGACAATTGCTCTGAAATTATACGATAATGTCGTACAGGACTAGATCACCGGTATGCGCAAGTTTATTGCTAAAATTTGTGAAGCTGTGGCTGAGAGTGTGCGTGACATCAACTCGTCATCGTTGTTAGGAATTGAACACTACAAACACCAATTTACTTAAAATTTTGCGAAAAGATCTGGGTGTGACGCCTTACAAAGTTCAATTGTTTCAAGGGTTGAAGCGCATGATTATCCGCTTCGTTTTCACTTCGCTAGATGGACCAAAGAGAGACTGCACGATTTCTGTTGCATTGCATTTTTAAATTTAAACTTCCCGCCCTATATTTTCCACATCTTTAGATAGATAGGGCAGAATCGCGATTGGTCTGTAATCACTGTTTTGCTTGAGCATTGGAATAATTTTGGACGGCTTCCACTGGTCAGGATAAACAGATCTAGTAAGTATTGAGTTGAAAAGTGTACGTGACAAACGGCAAGAGTTTTGGCGTTGCTAACTTGACAGAACTTTACATAGGCTAACGCCACAAAAACTGAAAGATTTCATTATGGGAGGAAAACAGAGATCAGCATGTAAATAGTGTGTAGCTTTTTTAATAGTGAAGGTTTACAGTTGGCTGTTTTGCAGGGTACATATCTTACTTTTACTTTTAACATCTTCTTCCTGGTAATAATATGCAGAGAGATCTGCTCGACAATTTTACAACAATTTGTTTCCACATTGGATTTTGAAAGTCTATTGTCTGCTTACTTAATAGAGTTTAAATTTCAAAACTGCATTTAGCACAATTCATTTTCAGATCCACAAACTTTTGGATTACATATAATATTTTCTTTAAAAATATTATTATTAAACAAAATGAAGTAGTAACGTTTTTAATATAAATTTTTATGTTAACACTCTGAAGATTTAAAATAAAAACTCTTTTTAACATGCATTAATGAGATCTCCCTAGAAATTTTCATCATTTAGTTTCAATGGTGCCGACCTTTGTATGGGCCAGACAATATACTATGTTTCAAGCCAAATAGAATGTGATTATCTGTTTCAAATGGGTTATCGTATATTATAAAGTGTGTGTATTACTGTCCATTTTTCTCTTTTCATAGATATCGTCGGCTTAATATGTGTTAACCAACGCAGCAAATTCATGTTCTGTATGATTGCCAAAAATGCAATAAAAATTGAAATTTGAAATAGATTCAAAAATATAGGATGGAAAAATTAAATCCATTTATGTTGCACTCAACTTTGTTTGACTGACCCACATACATATGTATGTTGCAACAGACATTTAGAAATGCGCCATTAAACGCTTTTAAATCAAACAGTATTCCTTACTAAAATCTCGCTGTTTAACTGTGTATATTTTTCATATGAATGAGAAATAATTGGTCATTCAAATAAGTAAGTTATTCTGCAAAACATTAACTCAGTAAAATTGTCACACTTGGATGTAAATGTTTAATTCCAAATTAACCGTATACTTTCTATTTAATTGACTTTCAAATATATTACTTATACGCACCATATGATATATACTGAAAGAATTACTCTGGAAAGTATGCAATAAAATAAAATATGTTTTAGTTTGTCGTATGCAAAGTAATGGAATTAGACATCACTCATACGTCACATATTTTTTGTTATGAATTTTAAATATGTATGTATTCAATATAAGTATTATGGGAGTAAATAGTTTTGTCAGTTGGTTCAAATAATACTATGCGACAAAATAACAAAAATTAAATACACCCAGCTAATGACATAGTGTAGGTTATTAGTTTTGTCGAGTAGAATTCAAAAATATTTTTTTTTATATTTCTTGAGCCCTCCAAACTTGTTTTATATGACAAAAACTGTTATTTTGGATTTTACGCACAAATTTATTGATTACACAAACATTTCTGAACCAATCTCACTAATGTAAACTTTCTTAGAAAGAGGAGGGATGGGCCTTTAAAACGGTATAAATATTCACATGTATTATTCGACTTAATATTCTATGACTATTGATGAGGTAAACTTGGCAAATTCGAATTTTTTTCCATATTTTCAGGTTGTCCGTTCATAGTAGCAAACATTAATTAAAACAATATAAAATATGTGAAGAAATTCTGAAAGTACATTATCTTGTGAAGAGATCGACACTTCGTTTGATCAAATATTTAAATAGTATAGGAGTCGTGTCATATTATTTTACATATGCCACCTTATTAAATAAATTTTCAATATTGAATGAAAAAAATATGAACGGAAAATTAAACTCATTTATGTTGTGCTCTACTTTATTTGACTGGGAAAAATTTGCTGCAACAGATATTAAGAAATATGTCATTAAAAGCTTTTAGAGCAAACACAATTTCTCACTGAAATCATGTGTTTAACAAACGAAAGATAAATAATTGGTCATTAAGTAAGTTATTCTGCAAAATATTAACCCTAACGGAACAAGTTTTTGCGAGTTGGTTTAAATAATCTGGTGTTTTATATTGTTATGAAAATTGGAAATGGTGTTACATCTGTTAACATTAAAGTGATTAACAAGTAAATAAAATATACCAACAACAACATTAAAAAAAGGGTATAAATAAGTAAACAAAAATTGCAACAACAAACAATGTGAACAAAATACACAAAAAATAATTAAGTAGCGATAGAGTTCTCGAGAAGCCGAACACCCGAACGTTCGACTTCAAGAACCTTCAACAGACTGATTACTAGGGCATATAAAAGGGCAAAACAAAGCAGGCAAGGAGTAGTAAGGATTCAGTCAGTCTTGTGTGAAGACGCGTTGCGTGTGAAAAAAAGTCGTGGTGTGAAGATATCCGTTGAAAAGATCTGTATTGTAAGCAGCGTTGTCAGTAATTTATTTAAACAACTTTTTATTTCTGGGAAAAAACCAGAAAACACCGGAGAGCGGTGCTCTCTATTGGTGGTTATTTGCTACTTTTGCCCGGGACTAATAAAAAATGTAAATATTTCGTGTTATTGTTGAATTTATTAAAATTTTGAATTTTTCGAAAAAACAACCTTATGACAACTTTTTCGCATCTCAAAAAACTCGGAATAAAAGTGCAAACTTGGCAAATGACAACGCTGGTTGTAAGCAAAGAATAATAGCGAACAAGCAATTATTGTTGTATTCGTCAAGTTGCAAACGGTGGCACACAAAAGTAGTGCGAACAATAAAGAGTTTAATTGAAACTAAACACTAATTTATTTTTATTTTGTTTTCAAACAACGAACTCATATTTTAAACGTTTTAAAAAAAAAATGTAACAATATGATGTTATTTGTGCACTGATTTCATGTATAGTGAATATGTTTCTTGGATGTCATCGATAACACAAAATAAAAATTAAGTCTCGTTCATTATAAACGTTTCTTATGGAGACATTTATATCTTGACGCTCTCTTCCTACCACTACACTTGGTAATTGTCATTGCAAATTAAATTGTTTTAAAATATCATAAATCACCTTTAGCAATTAATGTTTATTCTTGTCAAATATTATTACAATAAAAAAAGTAAATTATTGACTTAAAAAATTAGAAAAATATCTAACATTTGACATGCTTTTAAAAGATACGAAATAATTGAAACCCTTAATTCATACTCCTTGTTTTATGTAGAGTCCCTTAGTGTCAATACGAAAAGTTTAACTTTTAAATATTTAAATTAAAATTGTTACAAACTCTTAATTTTTTATATTTATTTATTTACCTTTTTTAATTCCTTCAATTCCAACAAATAATAATTCCTACCATGCATACTGAAAAGGCAAGAACACTTATAGCACAACATTTGTACACACTTATGGCAGGAAATTATAATTATATTGCAGTTTAAGTATGGCATATACAATATGCATACATATATCGAGGCCATGCTATTTCGTGCAAGTTCTTTGGATTTCAATTAAGTTTTGCAATAATGTGTCTTCATAAGACGAGTCAAAATGCACTATTTTTACACGTTCGAATGTACTTTGGGATGGTGGAAACAGAAGTGAAGAGCTCGATCTCAAGAAACCGTTGCTCCACTTTTGCTGTTCACTGTATGTATAGTACATAATGAAGAAGATTTAAGATGGTGAACTCTCATCTTCGTGTAAATAAAATTAAAAGGTATGTTGATAAGGGCTTCAAAATTATTTGGAATCTAACTAGCCAGTGCAATTCTCGATGTATTTTAAAGAAATTTTAGTTGAATGTAAATAAATGAACCTATTTTCTACAATCACCCAAAAAATTACGTGGGTAGGGATTATGGTTCGGTATGATGTTATTCAATTGATTGAAATGCGATGCAAAAGACTGTCCGAATGCTATTCACTGAGGACTAGCTAAAAAAAATCCTTTAGTAAACAATCTGAATGCTCTGAAAATGTAACAATCAATAATATCGAGCAGGGTACAAAAATTTTTCCTGTAATTTAATTGATTTAAAACTTCCTAGGTTAGGTTAGAGGAAGTGTACCTGTCAATTAAGTCAAGTACAGTACCCGGAGGTAGAATTGACCCATTGTAGAACGTCCTAGTTTCGCACACCACTTATGTTGTGTGTGTTAATTTTATACATGAGTGGTGGGACCTACAGTTTAAAGTCGACTCCGAACGACAGATTTTTGAGAAACTTTTCATGGCAATATTATTTACTCACAGAGTTTTTGCCAGAAATCTGCTGAGACGAAGTCGCCGAAGAAATACTTTTTGTATTTTGTCTAATAAGCCAACACACTATCTACTAAACCACGGCTTCTGGTGTTCTTTCAAAAAAATTTAACAATTAAGCCATTGACGCAGAGATAGCTTCATCGTTTGTTAGTTTATTTTTGGCATATGTCACACATCTTTTTTTATAATTGTGGCGCAGATTTGTTAGATCCGTTTTATCTTAACCGAACTTTTTTGAATAGCCTTTAACGAATTTAATTGAATTCAGTTTTAAACATTATATTGCAAGTAAGAAACTGCTTCCTATTCTCACTTAAAGTCGTACTAACTATCTTACAGTGTGTATTGAACAGACTAAGTGGCATCTAACATAAGAAGAAACATTCCAAGTGTATTTTTCATGTGTACACTATTTTAACATACTATTTTCATTTTCATACAGTTGAACGTAATACGATATAGAAAAACGTCTGTTGTTTTTAACCAAGAGACTACGTTTATGTAAATTTCCTTCCTGGCCTTTTGTATCTTTCTTTTATTATTTAATTTCGTCTTTGTTCTCCTACAATAAACCAGACAGTTGTCACCAGTACTTGATGTTAATAAATGGCTGTTCTCGGCTGTTTGTTTTACCTTTATTTTTAGCTTTTGTTTTCGGCACTTGAACGTCTCTTTCTAAAGTCTACTTTTGTTCTCTTTATATTGCTTCAGATTGTCTAACAAATTTTTTTTATTTTTTCTTTCTTATCAAACGTTTCTCATTTTGTTTCTTTGGTTTATTTTAATTAGAACAAACCAATTTATTTTTGATGTTTTGTTGTGTCTCATTCTTAGTATATGAAACATTTTTTTGTATCCATTCATCAAAACTTAAAGAATTAGAAAATGTTTAGGTGCAGCGCTTTATTAATTTTGGTAGACCATATTCGGAATAATGCTTTGAGTTTAAAAGCGCTCTTTTACAATATTATTCAAACATCCTTATGTGATAACAACTCTTTCTGTTTAAAGCTATATTTAATTACTATATTATATCTTCTTTAGTAAGTGTAAACAATATTCTAGTCCTACGCCATAAAGACATAAGACCATAAATATTGTGGTATAGAACAACGAACACATATAATTAAAAAAAAAACCAATAAAATATGCTGATGCAAGAATGTGATTATCTGTTTCAAATGGGTTATCGTATATTATAAAGTGTGTGTATTACTGTCCATTTTTCTCTTTTCATAGATATCGTCGGCTTAATATGTGTTAACCAACGCAGCAAATTCATGTTCTGTATGATTGCCAAAAATGCAATAAAAATTGAAATTTGAAATAGATTCAAAAATATAGGATGGAAAAATTAAATCCATTTATGTTGCACTCAACTTTGTTTGACTGACCCACATACATATGTATGTTGCAACAGACATTTAGAAATGCGCCATTAAACGCTTTTAAATCAAACAGTATTCCTTACTAAAATCTCGCTGTTTAACTGTGTATATTTTTCATATGAATGAGAAATAATTGGTCATTCAAATAAGTAAGTTATTCTGCAAAACATTAACTCAGTAAAATTGTCACACTTGGATGTAAATGTTTAATTCCAAATTAACCGTATACTTTCTATTTAATTGACTTTCAAATATATTACTTATACGCACCATATGATATATACTGAAAGAATTACTCTGGAAAGTATGCAATAAAATAAAATATGTTTTATTTTGTCGTATGCAAAGTAATGGAATTAGACATCACTCATACGTCACATATTTTTTGTTATGAATTTTAAATATGTATGTATTCAATATAAGTATTATGGGAGTAAATAGTTTTGTCAGTTGGTTCAAATAATACTATGCGACAAAATAACAAAAATTAAATACACCCAGCTAATGACATAGTGTAGGTTATTAGTTTTGTCGAGTAGAATTCAAAAATATTTTTTTTTATATTTCTTGAGCCCTCCAAACTTGTTTTATATGACAAAAACTGTTATTTTGGATTTTACGCACAAATTTATTGATTACACAAACATTTCTGAACCAATCTCACTAATGTAAACTTTCTTAGAAAGAGGAGGGATGGGCCTTTAAAACGGTATAAATATTCACATGTATTATTCGACTTAATATTCTATGACTATTGATGAGGTAAACTTGGCAAATTCGAATTTTTTTCCATATTTTCAGGTTGTCCGTTCATAGTAGCAAACATTAATTAAAACAATATAAAATATGTGAAGAAATTCTGAAAGTACATTATCTTGTGAAGAGATCGACACTTCGTTTGATCAAATATTTAAATAGTATAGGAGTCGTGTCATATTATTTTACATATGCCACCTTATTAAATAAATTTTCAATATTGAATGAAAAAAATATGAACGGAAAATTAAACTCATTTATGTTGTGCTCTACTTTATTTGACTGGGAAAAATTTGCTGCAACAGATATTAAGAAATATGTCATTAAAAGCTTTTAGAGCAAACACAATTTCTCACTGAAATCATGTGTTTAACAAACGAAAGATAAATAATTGGTCATTAAGTAAGTTATTCTGCAAAATATTAACCCTAACGGAACAAGTTTTTGCGAGTTGGTTTAAATAATCTGGTGTTTTATATTGTTATGAAAATTGGAAATGGTGTTACATCTGTTAACATTAAAGTGATTAACAAGTAAATAAAATATACCAACAACAACATTAAAAAAAGGGTATAAATAAGTAAACAAAAATTGCAACAACAAACAATGTGAACAAAATACACAAAAAATAATTAAGTAGCGATAGAGTTCTCGAGAAGCCGAACACCCGAACGTTCGACTTCAAGAACCTTCAACAGACTGATTACTAGGGCATATAAAAGGGCAAAACAAAGCAGGCAAGGAGTAGTAAGGATTCAGTCAGTCTTGTGTGAAGACGCGTTGCGTGTGAAAAAAAGTCGTGGTGTGAAGATATCCGTTGAAAAGATCTGTATTGTAAGCAGCGTTGTCAGTAATTTATTTAAACAACTTTTTATTTCTGGGAAAAAACCAGAAAACACCGGAGAGCGGTGCTCTCTATTGGTGGTTATTTGCTACTTTTGCCCGGGACTAATAAAAAATGTAAATATTTCGTGTTATTGTTGAATTTATTAAAATTTTGAATTTTTCGAAAAAACAACCTTATGACAACTTTTTCGCATCTCAAAAAACTCGGAATAAAAGTGCAAACTTGGCAAATGACAACGCTGGTTGTAAGCAAAGAATAATAGCGAACAAGCAATTATTGTTGTATTCGTCAAGTTGCAAACGGTGGCACACAAAAGTAGTGCGAACAATAAAGAGTTTAATTGAAACTAAACACTAATTTATTTTTATTTTGTTTTCAAACAACGAACTCATATTTTAAACGTTTTAAAAAAAAAATGTAACAATATGATGTTATTTGTGCACTGATTTCATGTATAGTGAATATGTTTCTTGGATGTCATCGATAACACAAAATAAAAATTAAGTCTCGTTCATTATAAACGTTTCTTATGGAGACATTTATATCTTGACGCTCTCTTCCTACCACTACACTTGGTAATTGTCATTGCAAATTAAATTGTTTTAAAATATCATAAATCACCTTTAGCAATTAATGTTTATTCTTGTCAAATATTATTACAATAAAAAAAGTAAATTATTGACTTAAAAAATTAGAAAAATATCTAACATTTGACATGCTTTTAAAAGATACGAAATAATTGAAACCCTTAATTCATACTCCTTGTTTTATGTAGAGTCCCTTAGTGTCAATACGAAAAGTTTAACTTTTAAATATTTAAATTAAAATTGTTACAAACTCTTAATTTTTTATATTTATTTATTTACCTTTTTTAATTCCTTCAATTCCAACAAATAATAATTCCTACCATGCATACTGAAAAGGCAAGAACACTTATAGCACAACATTTGTACACACTTATGGCAGGAAATTATAATTATATTGCAGTTTAAGTATGGCATATACAATATGCATACATATATCGAGGCCATGATGCTATTTCGTGCAAGTTCTTTGGATTTCAATTAAGTTTTGCAATAATGTGTCTTCATAAGACGAGTCAAAATGCACTATTTTTACACGTTCGAATGTACTTTGGGATGGTGGAAACAGAAGTGAAGAGCTCGATCTCAAGAAACCGTTGCTCCACTTTTGCTGTTCACTGTATGTATAGTACATAATGAAGAAGATTTAAGATGGTGAACTCTCATCTTCGTGTAAATAAAATTAAAAGGTATGTTGATAAGGGCTTCAAAATTATTTGGAATCTAACTAGCCAGTGCAATTCTCGATGTATTTTAAAGAAATTTTAGTTGAATGTAAATAAATGAACCTATTTTCTACAATCACCCAAAAAATTACGTGGGTAGGGATTATGGTTCGGTATGATGTTATTCAATTGATTGAAATGCGATGCAAAAGACTGTCCGAATGCTATTCACTGAGGACTAGCTAAAAAAAATCCTTTAGTAAACAATCTGAATGCTCTGAAAATGTAACAATCAATAATATCGAGCAGGGTACAAAAATTTTTCCTGTAATTTAATTGATTTAAAACTTCCTAGGTTAGGTTAGAGGAAGTGTACCTGTCAATTAAGTCAAGTACAGTACCCGGAGGTAGAATTGACCCATTGTAGAACGTCCTAGTTTCGCACACCACTTATGTTGTGTGTGTTAATTTTATACATGAGTGGTGGGACCTACAGTTTAAAGTCGACTCCGAACGACAGATTTTTGAGAAACTTTTCATGGCAATATTATTTACTCACAGAGTTTTTGCCAGAAATCTGCTGAGACGAAGTCGCCGAAGAAATACTTTTTGTATTTTGTCTAATAAGCCAACACACTATCTACTAAACCACGGCTTCTGGTGTTCTTTCAAAAAAATTTAACAATTAAGCCATTGACGCAGAGATAGCTTCATCGTTTGTTAGTTTATTTTTGGCATATGTCACACATCTTTTTTTATAATTGTGGCGCAGATTTGTTAGATCCGTTTTATCTTAACCGAACTTTTTTGAATAGCCTTTAACGAATTTAATTGAATTCAGTTTTAAACATTATATTGCAAGTAAGAAACTGCTTCCTATTCTCACTTAAAGTCGTACTAACTATCTTACAGTGTGTATTGAACAGACTAAGTGGCATCTAACATAAGAAGAAACATTCCAAGTGTATTTTTCATGTGTACACTATTTTAACATACTATTTTCATTTTCATACAGTTGAACGTAATACGATATAGAAAAACGTCTGTTGTTTTTAACCAAGAGACTACGTTTATGTAAATTTCCTTCCTGGCCTTTTGTATCTTTCTTTTATTATTTAATTTCGTCTTTGTTCTCCTACAATAAACCAGACAGTTGTCACCAGTACTTGATGTTAATAAATGGCTGTTCTCGGCTGTTTGTTTTACCTTTATTTTTAGCTTTTGTTTTCGGCACTTGAACGTCTCTTTCTAAAGTCTACTTTTGTTCTCTTTATATTGCTTCAGATTGTCTAACAAAATTTTTTTATTTTTTCTTTCTTATCAAACGTTTCTCATTTTGTTTCTTTGGTTTATTTTAATTAGAACAAACCAATTTATTTTTGATGTTTTGTTGTGTCTCATTCTTAGTATATGAAACATTTTTTTGTATCCATTCATCAAAACTTAAAGAATTAGAAAATGTTTAGGTGCAGCGCTTTATTAATTTTAATATTTAAATGTGTGTTGCCTAAACTTTTATGTATTCTGTTGCTATTCCGCCAGCAATATCTTACCTCTAAGGATGCGTAGACATACACATCTCCGTCGGTTATTCATAACCTAAGTGATAGTCCTTCTTATAGTAGTACCATGCAGCAACGAAAGGCAATGTTTTGCTTTAAAAAACAAGCATGCGAAACATAACTTTAATGCAGTTGGGCATTTGCGATAATACTCTTATCAAACAAGCATTCATACAAAACTTTTCATATTAGTCTTACCAAATTACCACGTTTCTCTTTGTTAACGAACCCATTGACCCAAAAAAAATGATTCATTTCTGATAGTAAATTTTTAATGAAAAACACATTCCTCACATGTCACCACTTTTGATAATAAGATTTAATAATTTGAAAACTTTTGAAGTCGTCGTAGTATAGTAAGTAGTGTGTTGACTTATTAGAAGTATGGCCACGGTTCAAACCCCAGGTCATAATTCTCCAACAAAGGCGAAATACTAAAAACTATTTTTTCGGCGACTTACTGTCAGTAGATTTTTGGCAAAAACTTTGAGAATTAATAAAATTTCCATAAAAAGTTTCTCAAAAATCTGTCGTACGGAGTCGACTTTAAACTGTAGGTCCCGCCACTCATGTATAAAATTAATACACACAACATAAGTGGTGTGAGAAACTAGGTCGTAATCCTGACTAGAGGAGTGTATATTAAAATTATATTTCTTTAATATTTGTTCACGCTGGCCACCCTACGTTTAAGTTTAGATATAAGTTTAGTTTAAGTGTATAAACCATCCCTGGTTTAATAGTAATTAATTGTGAATTGTTGTAATAATTATAAACGAAAACAGATTACTACCCGATCAACCCCCAACCCGAAAGGTACGTTTATGTACATTAAAATAAACAATTATATTTTGGAAACTAATATCTTTGTTTTTATTTACCCGATATCTCGATAAATATTTTATTTTATTCTCTCCCTGCTCACCCCCACATTTTGGTCCAATCGAGCCGGATCATCCCCTAAATAAAATAAAATATTTGCGAGACTATATTTGCAGATTGTCTCGAAGATCGCCATACTGGTTACTTTTTCCTTGGATAAATTACACCCTTTTCTCCCCTTAAATTTTTTATATAGTAATTTGGTATTAATAAATTACAGTTTTCAAGGTATGTAATTGAATTTTGGATATAAAAAGTGAAGTGTATTATTTAAAAGAAGTAAGTGTAAGAATATAAAAAATATAAATTGAAAATTAGAAGTGCGTTGTTGTTGTCGGAAAGCAATAAATACAAACAAGTGCATTGGTGTTGCTTTATTTTGTATAAGTAAGAAGTGCACAAGTGTTGTTTTTTATTATTTTATTTTGTTTACTGGTTTTGTAAGTAAACAGTTTATTGTTTCCTATGTGAAATTGTCAATTTTTACTAAGCCGCTGTTAATAATTTTCGATTGTTGACATTATTTTAAGCGTTTTTTTTCGGCAATTTTTTTTTATATTCTTACGCTTAAATTAAAATTATTTAAACTTTTTCGAAAAGTTGCTTAATTTTTAAGTATATTTATACTGACTATATATACAGTTTATTATATCTTAAATCTTATATAATATATTTCTCCGTGCACTTTAAATTTTTCGATTCCTTTTTTTGAATTTTGTTTCGGAAATTTTCGCAAATTCTTTTGTGCAATTTTTAAAATTTATCGCGAATATTTTTTTAAGTTTGTAATTGAAGGTGATATTTTCACACAGTTCTGTTTGAACTTTCGTTTTCTTTTCGATACCCCATATTTTTTTTTTGAGTTTTTCTCAAACTTTTCTTTCATTGAAATTAATTTAAATTTTCAAACTCTGAGTTATTTTTTCTCGATAAATTAACTACAAAAACCCGAATTGTAGCAAAATGGCCGCTTTCCGAAATTTAAATAGAAATTATAACCGCTTAAGCGATTTGGAAAGCTTTATTCAAGCTATTCCGCGAGAGGAACATTCGGTTCACTCTCTAGGTGTTCATCGGCAGGAGCTGACTCGTTTGTGGGAAGTCTTTCGTGACAGTTACGAAGACTTGTTGGAAAATGCCGAAGAAACCAAAGTCTCGACAAAAGACGCGAAAGCCAAATATATGTCGGGATATACCTTGTATTTTCAATCCGCTTCATTTATTGACGGATTAATTGATAGCCTTAATAGTAAGGCCACGAAACCCATTACTAGCACTGTGCCTATTAACCTTCCCCCTTGCGATACCCCAACCTTTTCTGGCGATTATGCTTCTTGGCCAACATTTCGAGATATGTTTTCGGCCATTTACGGTACTAACCCCCATATTACTAATATACAGAAGATGTATTATCTTCTACAAAAAACGGAAGGTGAAGCGAGGGATATTATTCGAACGTGCCCCATGACGAATGATGGTTTCGACATGGCTTGGCAGAATCTCGTCGATCTTTATGAGAATAAAAGAGTATTAGTAAATTCTCAATTGAAAACTCTTTTCAACCTCCCTTCCATATCCAAAGAATCTGGCCCGTCGATTAAAAGTTTGCAACGGACAATTAATGATTGCATTTCAAGTTTGTCGTTGTTGGAAATAGAAACTAAAAATTGGGATATCATCTTTGTTTACATTTGCTCCACTAAACTTCCCCAACACACCCTAGGTCTTTGGGAGCAGTCTCAAGGGCCTTGCTCAGACCTACCTAAGTGGAGCAAGATGGATGAGTTCCTGACGGCCAGATATCGAACTTTGGAATCAGTATCTGACATTATCGGCAGTCACAATTTTACCCAGGCTGCTAACCAAAGCAGCTCTAGTAGCCCCCGAAAATACAGAACTTATGAGACTGTTGCCCCGAATCTAACCCAAGGAAAGTGTCCGATTTGTAATCAGAATCACCCTATTCGTTTGTGTTCTGATTTTCTAAGAATGTCTGTTGGTGAACGCTTATTATCTGTTAAAGATCATAAGTGTTGCTCGAATTGTTTGGCCGTTTCCCATGAGTCAAACAGATGCCATAGCTCCAACGTTTGCTACATTTGCAAACAAAAACATCATTCGCTACTTCATCGTATCGAATCTTCCCCCCGGGAGGAACCGAGGACTGGAACTAACCCCGCTAACTCTTCTACCCCACATAGTTCCCCAGAAATCCCTCGTCCTTCTGCACAAAAGCGAAATGATGAGGATAATTGTCCATCGACATCCACTACTACCCGTACTTTTCAGAACTTCGCTACCCGATTACAGTCCACCCCGTCTTCAACAGTTTTGTTAGGAACTGCCCGTGTGAATATAGAATTAGATCATAAAATTTTCTCTGCGAGAGCTCTGATAGACCCAGCGTCTCAAGCTACTTTCATCTCTCAAAAGTTGCAACGGAAGGTAGATCTTCCGACATATTCGGCACCTGCTGCCGCTGTTGTGGGCCTTAATGGCGCAGTGGTAGCAAACTCTAGAAAAGTCTGCATTATTTCTCTGCGATCTCCTATTGATCCATCCTTTAAATTGACCACGGAAGCGTATGTTGTGGAAAAACTTACTGGTCAATTACCCACATGCTCGTATGATGATTTTGATACTCGTACACCTGATCTCCCGGTATCAGATTTTAAATATACCCACATGGATTTGCTATTGGGTGGAGATTTATACCCCCAGATAATGCTTTCTGGATTTCGAAAGGACCACAAAAACACTCTGATCGCCCAACGAACCATTTTCGGTTGGATTGTGACTGGCAAAACACGTCAGTCAAATTCGTTATCCTATAAATCCGAATTCCCTACGGACTTGAGTCCTGGTCTATCTTGTAAAGGTTCATTTGCTCAAAATATGAGATTTGATTGCTACGGAGCCCCGAGATTAAAACCTAATACGAGGAAGTAATTGGGGAATCCCTTTCCCTAGACCACTCGCCGAACATGACTGTATTTTATTCTCCTCCAATTACCATTTACTCTATCATACCGTTTTTTAAGTCAGATAATTGATGTTTTGTTTTGTTTGCTTCCCGAACATCCACTAGATTAAGATTTTTGAAATTGTCAGACGCCAGCACCGCTAAAACTCTGGGTTTACGTTGGAATGCGAGCATTGAAACATTTTGCTTCAAGCCAGCTCCAACGCCCTGTTTCTCTATAGTCAAAAAGTTCTGTCTTGTTTCAAATAGCCAAAGCTATTTGACCCCGTTGGGTGAGTGGCACCTAAAATCGTAGTTGCTAAGATTATTTTATGCGACAAATTTGTAAAGGCAGAACAGATTGTGACGAATGTTTGAAACCCATGACGTTTAACAGATGGCTTGAGTTTGTCGATGATTACTCGCACATCGACAGGATTAACATCCCCCGTTGGGTTAATTTTAACCCTCAGCGTGAAGTATTTCATGCAATTTGTGATGCTTCAGAGAAAGCATATGTTGCCATCTTGTATAGTAGAGTCCTAACCCCGTTTGGTGAATTTGTCACCCACTTGCTCGCTGCCAAAGTAAAAGTTGTGCCTGTAGAAGTGTAAACTTTACCCCGTTTAGAGCTCTGCGATGCAACTCTATTGGCAAAAAAATGGTAGTTTCACTTCGTAAGAAGCTGAATCTTACCAGATCGGAAGCCTTTGTGGGACAGTTTCGACTATCGTTCTGTCCTGGCTTCAAAAACCCCCGTGCCATTGGCCAACTTTTGCGGCATATCGAGTATCGTTTATCGTGGACCAGGTAGGCACTGACAATTGGAATCACGTGGAATCTCTACATGAAGTTGATGACAGTTTTTACTCGTCAAAAAACTCACCGAAGAAATTTTGTTGTTGTCGATCGCGTTGTCATTCGTTATGATTATTATCCCCATAACGATCGAAAATTTAGTCAAATCGAACGGTTTTATTTGACCCTGATTCAAAGTGCGAGTGGCCGAAATTCGAACTGCCAATGGCGTTCTAATATCGGCAATTGAGAAGCTCGTGCTGCTCCCTAACTAAGAGCAAAATTAATTCGTTCTCTCGTATCTGTTGTGTGTTTGTCGCTTTATTTACAGAGAATCTAATAACCCGTAGGCTAATTTTCGAACGCCTAAGAGATAAACACCTAGGGACAAGCTGACAACAAGAAGGAACCCACTCACACCCAACGCAATAGAAGAGCGCAACCCACAACCAGGCTCTCATGTTCAGTACCAGCTAAAAACTATATTTCTGATGTTATACCAGAATTACTTTACTTTTATACGTAAATTATATTGTAATATTAACCTATACATATATCCTGAAATGTTAATTTGATATTTGGCCAGGTGACTTCTTGGTCCTCTTGTTGCAATGTTGCAAGGGGGGCGGGATGTTCACGCTGGCCACCCTACGTTTAAGTTTAGATATAAGTTTAGTTTAAGTGTATAAACCATCCCTGGTTTAATAGTAATTAATTGTGAATTGTTGTAATAATTATAAACGAAAACAGATTACTACCCGATCAACCCCCAACCCGAAAGGTACGTTTATGTACATTGAAATAAACAATTATATTTTGGAAACTAATATCTTTGTTTTTATTTACCCGATATCTCGATAAATATTTTATTTTATTCTCTCCCTGCTCACCCCCACAATATTAATTAACAGCAAGTCATCTTAATAACATTTAACACACAATATCACCTTTAAAGTAAATAACAAACCCAGTTCATTATAAAAACAGTTGTAAAGAAAGCACAAAAAAATAATAAATACCTACATCTGAAAACTTGCCTCCTTTTTTTGGGTTTGACACCATTTAACCACCTTTAGTTTTCAATTACAGGCACACACTCAATCAGACATACTTTATTATTGCTCATTTAAGAAATTTAACGGTGCTTTCTTATGATTACATCATGTGCTCAATTTTCTTCAATTTATTTAAACATTCATCACTCATTTAGTCATTCACTCTTTATGCTATTTGCTCATTTATTTATTATTCTTAACAAACGACTTTCAGTTGAAAATACTGACTAGAATTTTGTTTTCTTTTTTTCATGTGTTTTCCCTTCAACTTTCGTTTCAAAGTAAATCAAAAACTGGGACAACAATAACAATTTCTACAACAATAATAACAAACACGAAAAAAAGGTATCATGGATGCGTCGAAAAGGCGACAAACTGTCACTTATTACATTTGGTCGTCACACATATGTATGTGTAGCGGTGATTCAAGATACTCGTTTGGGTTTGATGAACCAAACGATTGGAAACTTTTAATCCAATACGCTAACAAACGTGACGAGGGTCCTTATGAGTGCCTAGTTTCATCGCATCCGCCTTTAGGTTAGGTTACGTTAGGTTAGAGGACGTGTACTTGTCAATTAAGACAAGTACAGTACCCGGAGGTCGAATTGACCCATTGTACAACGTCCTAGTTTCTCACACCACTTATGTTGTGTGTGTTAATTTTATACATGAGTGGTGGGACCTACAGTTTAAAGTCTACTCCGAACGACAGATTTTTATTTATTGAGAAACTTTTAATGGCAATTTTTATTTACTCTCAGAGTTTTTGCCAGAAATCTACTGAGAGGAAGTCGCCGAAAAAATACTTTTTGTATTTTGCCTTTGATGCCTGGCCTGGGACTCGAACCCAGGCTTTTGCGTCTAATAAGCCAACACACTACCTACTAGACCACGGCGACTTCTATCCGCCTTTAGTGTTGTGAGTCTACTTAACTGTAATTGTTAAGTTTCTCTATTGATAAACACAAAAGCATTCACATACCCACATACCTACTTGCTAACTCATATATCATCTTCTCACTTGATTCACTGCATTCTTCCTCTTGTAATGTTTGTTATTCTTGCAACTGAGGCACACACCCAATTGTTAGTACCGACAAACGGACGTTTATGTTCGTCGTATGGACATACATATAAGCACACGAAATACTCGTATATCTTTTCACATTAAAATCAAAGTGAAAATATACGCAAATTTTCCCATGGGTTCGAAATATTGCATTCTGAGATCAAGATCCAGATTTGTATACAACAAAATTTTATTTTAAAAGAATGTACAGCCTCCAGATTACTCTATTATTTTTATTACTCGTTGCGGAGCACTTCCAAAAATCACAGATTTCACTGATTCCGTCCAGCGACATTTAATGAGGGTGCAGTCAGCCAACCGGTGCCCTTATGAATTTTTTGTTATACTTGTCTCCTATAAACCTAACCCTAGCATCCAAAGCTTTGGTGTTCACTACCATGTATAGCATATTTAAACCCAAAAAAGTTTCCAGCTGTAGGACAGATTCTCACTGCCCCTTTTCTGCCAACACATGCTAGTCTCCGTAGCTCGTCCAACTTCATTTCTGGCTGTTTTTAGACTTGTTCTATGTACCCAGACAATTGACCCATAATACGTTATTGGTTTGACCTGGATTACAACCCCAGGTTTACCCTGCAAGCCTTCTGCATGCCATTGTGACATGTCTGGCGTTTCCTCAGACGCTCTCGATATGAGTCTTCTATGTCAGTTCATTCCCAGATATTTTAATTTCATTTTCTGTGATATTATCTCATCCTCGAGTCGAATATTCTTCCATTTAGAAAATCATTTTCTTCTCAGGTCCACTGTCATGCACCAATAATCAAGACATCTTTTTGAATTATTTCGCAGAGAGTCTTTTCTAATTTGCCTTCAGCCATATTAGTCATAAGTTCTTTCACAACCAGGCTCCACATTAATGGTGAAAGGACACCACCCAATAGGCATCCCTTAGCTGTGTCGAGCCTTATTATCTTGTTTCCTGCCAACTTCCGAATGTTCTCACTAGATCCGCGTGCTATATAACTTTGTTGCTGTTGTTGTTTTTGTTGCTTTATAGTATAAAATAATTCTTAATTAAAGTGCTTAGGATCAAATATGTTGGAGAGGGAGACGATAAAGGGGATATATGCGTCTCAACAAAAATACTTTTTGAAATTTGAAAAAACAGCAGCAGCATTTAGCAAACCGTGGGTAGTCCGACATACCTCGTTGTCGAATTTCAAAGCAAAGCAGTGGACAGCGGGAGAACGAGGGAACTACTTTGGTATCACAAGAAAACGGTTCACATTCTAACAGGAATTATAACGGGACACCACGCTATTTACAGTTTCGCTGACAAGCACGGTCTGCTCCACCGAGATTCCTGCAAAAGTTGCCAATGGTATGGAGGAGACAGAATCGGTGCCACACCTTTTATGCGAGTGCCTTGCACTTCGGGACGGACGTTATCGCTTTTTGGGTGACAGAAACTTCAGTCCCACCTTGAACGAGCTGCAGAAGTTGCTCAACGTGATTTTGCCTAGATTTACCATGCTCAGACATTGTGGCAAAAACACTATAGGGCTATCGAAGACTGCCTTATAGTCGACAAAAAGATCGTTTCGTTAGATACACTTTAACAAGATACTTCTCGCATCTGGATTGAGTGCTATCAGTGCATTGCTCGTAAATTTATGCGTATGCAGTTTTGTGGTAAAAACTTTTATGAATATACTTGAAGATATTCTGAAATGCTTACAGTATGTCTCCATTTCAGCAGTAATCGCCGCTCTCTTCAATACGTACAACAATGAAGGCTACTCCGATATTTGGCTCATATATATATATAGATGATCCTAAAGGAAGATAAATAAAAGGCGTATGGTTTCAGCGATCAGTATTCTGTTGATTGATATATGCATGCCTATTAATTTTTTGGTATTATCCAGTTACGTTGAACAATATCAATTACTCTTCCCAGAAATATTTAGAATTCGTAGATCACCTTCTCATATTCTGTATTAGAACATTGAATTACGAATGTATTTGTAAAGAAAGGATTCCTTTAATCTCCCAGATACAAGAACTTAATTTTTGACTCGCTGAAAGGATTATATTGATGAGAAAAATATAGTCGCTTGACCTAGCCCATACTTAAAGTTGATTGAATCGGTTTGCAATTTAATAACGGACAAAGGGCTGTTTATTATTAGAATGTGTAACAGGAAACTGTTGCTGGACACATATTGAGGGTGAGAATATTGTTACGCTTTTACCTTTTTAAAAAGGTTTAGAATATGCGTTCGTTGATTGCAAACAAAATAAAAATAAATTGGTGTTTAGTTTCAATTGTGCCATGGTTTACAACTTGACGTATACAACAATAATTGCCTGTTCGCTATTCTTCTTTGCTTACAACGCAGATCTCTTCAACGGCGATCGTCAAACCACGACTGTTCTCTTCACACGCAACGTGTCTTCACACAAGACTGACTGAATTCTTACTACTCGTTGCCTGTTTTGTCTTGCCTTTTTATATGCCCACGTAATCAGTCTGATGAATGTTCTCGAAATCGAATGTTCATGTGTTCGCATTCTCGAGAGCTCTATCGCGACTCCATTGTTGTTTGTGTATTTTGTTCACGTTGCTTGTTGTTGCGTTCTCTTGTTACTTGTCTATCCCCTTTTCTTTCATACCGATGTTGTTGGTTTACTTGTAACAAGTTCATTGTATTTGTTTGTGTAGCTTTTGCTCATTTTAATATTAAACGATATTACGCCGTTTCCATTTTCGTTACGCTAGTATCATTACTATTGTGGTAAAAAGGTGCCTAAGTATTGCAACCATACGACCTGTCGTAATGCCCTCATTCTTTCTTGGGCATACCTATAAAGGCTCTCCATGCCTATTGCCCTAACAAACCTCAAGGTGCTGCTCGATGTCATCAATGCCTATTCCCTGTCCAGTTTCCAGGCGTTTCCTTCCAGGATGTATAAACGCTTTACAGGATCCATGAATGGGTTCCAATGGATCATTCTCAATTCCCATTCTGAATAAGTGTACTCTGAGTCAACAGTGCCCTCTCAAAAAACCTAATAATCTCAAGTTATTTTCTAATAACTTAACAGGAGAGTTTTGGCTGCATCAACGGTTAGAAAGCTTCCTTCCTTCCATTAAAGGGTAACCTAATTTTTCCTACCTAATCGATTCATCTTCTACAGACAACCCGATATTATCTTCGATTTAACTTCACAAAGCTGACTGTTAGACAGTATTACTCCGTTCTGTTGAGTTGAACACAACTTCTATAGCACAAAGAAACTCCGCTAGTTTCCCCATATGCTCGCAGCAAAAACTGCTGCTCCTGTCTCAGATACGATCTTGATCCCTCGGTATACAACAAAATCGACCTCTTTTTAAAGGAGTATGCAGCTTCGAACTCGCCGTAGTCTAGTAGTAGGCTTAATAGACGTGAGGCCTTGGTTCAAACCACAGATCCGATATCAAAACAAAGAAGATTTCTGGCAAAAGCTCTGAGAGTAAATAAAATTGCCATGAAAAGTTTCTCAGAAATCTGTCGTTCGGAGTCGACTTTAAACTGTCCATCCTCCCACTCATGTATAAAATTAACACAATATCAGTGGTGTGAGAAGCTAGGTCGCAATCCGACATCAAAACAAAGAAGATTTCTGGCAAAAGCTCTGAGAGTAAATAAAATTGCCATGAAAAGTTTCTCAGAAATCTGTCGTTCGGAGTCGACTTTAAACTGTCCATCCTCCCACTCATGTATAAAATTAACACAATATCAGTGGTGTGAGAAGCTAGGTCGCAATCCAGACAAAAATGTTTTAATGAACATTTACACTCAGTAAAGTATACATACGGATAACAAATTTCAGAAATTTTTTTAACTAATCCGTTTTCGTTGAAAATCTTTGTAATTGTCTGACAACTTTCCTCGATTTTAAGACGGTCTTTTGCTTTGGTTCAGAAATTTGTGAATTTTGTAAATCGGATGCATACCTTTGTGGGCCTGTGCAGGGCCACAATTCAGTTCAATTTCAGAAATTTTTAACCACTGCAAAAGACCGTCTTAACATCAAGGAAAGTATAAAAATTTTCAACGAAAACGGATTAGTTAAAAAATTTCTGAAATTTGTTAACCGTATATATACTTTAGTAACTGTGTGTATGTATGTATGTCTGCAGCTTCCAGATTACTCCATTTATTTTTATTAAGTTATAAGGCTTCTGTCCAGGCTATAGATAAGGAGGGTGCTGTTTGGATAGTCCACATATTAAGAGGAAGCACAAATTTCATATTAATCCATTCAGTTTTATTGGTAAGATTTCCTCTCAAAATGACAAAAAATCTACTGGTTCTATCCATTCCAGTGTTTTAGTCACGAAATTTTCTAATGATCTTTACTAACATGTGCCAACAGACCTTCCAGGATCGTTGTAGAGCGTGCTATTTCCTTTTAATATTTAAATATTAAAGCAAAAATTATTTTTTAAAGATTTTTCATTGAGAATTGCATCTATTGAATTTAATCCTCTCCGTTTCGAAAAACCATCAACAACAATAACTTTTTGTTTAATTTATTTTTCTTTTCATGACTCTTTAAGCGAATGCCAATAACCCTTTTTTCCCATCAGTTTTAGTTCTGTTTCATCATCCTCTGCTCGGAGAGACGTGATGTACCAGCCTTTGATGAAAGAGCAAATTTGCAAAAAAAAAACCAAAACGGAGAGGAAGCGGAAATGAAAAAAGAGTTTAAAATACATTCAATTTTTTTTTTAGAAATATTCCTTTGAAAATGAACGAATGAACGAATGAATCCTAACTAATAACAATCGCATAAAAAGAAATTCAAATTCCGTCTAGGCCTATTCGTTCAAAGTGGCAAAATGTCTAGAGTTCTTCAGTTCTTTGTAAGAGTCTCGTGTATGCTTTTAACTTTTAGAGGGCATAACATGGTTGCCTTTTCATTTAAGCAGCCATGTTGGTGTTGATAACGTTGATTTTGATGGTGATTGCTTTGGCCTGCATTCTGAAATTTGGTCATCAAAAATTAGACAAACTTCATATAAGCAAAACGATTTTTTTCTTTCTTTTTCTTTCTCTTTCTTCTTCTTTACTGTATGTACGTAGAACATGAACATGTTTTTCATCTACAACATTTATGTGTTGAAATAAATTAGAGCGAATAGAAAAAAAATATACAAATTTAAGACTTTTCGTACAACATTCCCTTAACTGCTCATAGTTCACATGCTTAACAATTTCAATTTATCTGTTGGTTTGATAGAGAATTTCTATCTTTCGGAAAAATGGCATTCATTGCAAATTGTTTTCAGTACGTACTTTTGTAGTGATATGTACATATATGGTACATACCATAGAAAAGTAGTACAAGCAACGTAATGATATGTATTACACTTGAAGAAATTTGAAAGAACAATTGCAAAAATGTTTACAACGCATTTACTACACAACTTGTTGTGCTCAATCAGCAGAACCAGTTGCTAAATATTAGCAGCCGCCATGTGTTGCTTTAGATATGTACAAGGTTACACCACCTTATAGGAATATGAACTTAATACACGTGTCAGTAAACACCGACACCAGAGATCAGCAATGAATCGTTTTTTCGCTACTCATAAGCACTTATAAAATTTTGAGTATGAGTGAGTCATCAATATTGAAATTCAACTACTCTGATTCATTCGTACTCAATACAACGTTGATTTATAAGTGTTGGAGAACAACAAATTAATAATTATTTAATTAAACGTATTTTTATAATGTAGCACATTTATATTATCATTTCTAATAATATTCTTAATGTACCACTGTACTTGCTATAATTTATCTATTATCTATCTTCTTTCTTTGCTATTTTCTATTTTACACGTACATACTCACATACATGTACAAACTTTGTCACGCGATTTTCTACCTGCTACTAAGCTAACCGGTTTTTATACATATCCTTGTTATTGTAAAGAACCCTTTTTTATTATTTGTTACAATTTTGTAAGAAAACAGAATTATTTTGGTTTGCCTAAATTTTGTAACAAATTATTATAATTCTGATCGTGAAAGCTAGAACATCACTGCCTTGCTGCTAATTGTATAGCTAGATCAGTAATTTATAGTCATACTGCCTTGCTGCTAATTTATATTTATTGGAAGTTAAATCATTTAAAGTTAAATTTATAATAATAAGTTTTTAAATAATAAATAAAATTAAAATAATAAATAAAATTAAAATAATAAATAAAATTAAAATAATAAATAAAATTAAAATAATAAATAAAATTAATAAAGTAAAATAAAACCTCAATCTTAAACATTGGTGCCGAAACCCGGGAAATATTGTGAAATATTGCCTATTGAATTATTGCCTTTTGGGAAGTATTGTGTAAGCTTGCCCATACTTGACTCTTGCCTATTTTGGAATCTTGCCCATACTGGACTCTTGCCTATTTTGGAATCTTGTCCATACTGGACTCTTGCCTATTTTGGAATCTTGCCTATGGTGGTAATATTGCCTATTCTGGAAGATTGCCTATAATTAAGTTTTGCCTACTGTGGAATCTTGCTATTGCCTACACTGAGGTCTTGGACAACATACATCGCCTACTCTGGCTTGGAACTGCTAATTGGAAGAACTCTGCTGGATACTTGGACTCTATACTTGGGTTTGAATTGCGTTAAGTTAACCTGCGTTACTACTGCCTTACTTTGTGATCCAAACCGTATGTATTAATGAAATTTATCTAAAAAGTGTGTTTTTTAAAAGTATTAATTGAAAAGAAATTAAAATGGAAAATTTAACGAAATTAATCGACGAACAACGGTTGTTGTTAAGAAATTTGCAACGTACTACAGAAGCATACCAGTCTAAAACTAATGTTACTCGTGGTTATGCTCAATGTGTCTTGGAAGAAATGGAGTCTTCTTACACTCAGTTTAAAGATATTCATAAACAGATTTTGGATATTATTCGCGAAAATTCGTTTAATATGAGTGACGTACCTTACTTCTCTGAAGACGTATATTATAATTTTCAAAATGAATTTTTATTGTTAAAGGGTCAGTTAGTTGATATAGTAAATGAACCTGTTAATCCTCATGTATCAACTATCCATTCAAGTACGTTTGCAAACTCAACACATAATAGAAACGAAACTATATCAGTTGAAGCTCGTTTGCCTAAAATAGATCTACCGGTATTTTCTGGAGACTATGTCTCTTGGATTTCTTACAAAGATATGTTTGTGTCGTTAGTTCATAATAATCAGGCGTTAAGTAATGTTCAAAAGTATTATTTTTTGAAAAGTTCGTGTTCAGGTATTCCTTTAGATATTGTGAATGAATACCCTGCTTCAGACGCTAGTTATAGCTTGGCTTGGAATGCCTTAAACAATCGTTATCACAACAAAAGAAAAATTGTCGACATGGTAATGAAAAAGTTGTTTTCAATACCTTCTTGTAATGGCTCAGCTGAAAGCATTCAGATTCTCTTGGATACGACGCGTAATAGTCTTGCTTTGTTGCGCACATTAGGAGTCAATTCTAATGGTTGGGATGCTATTCTAATCTATATGTCCGTTAATAAACTGGATCAGCAAACTCGTAAGGAATGGGAACAATCTTTAAAAGCTTCTACTGAAGTTCCACCCATTACTACGCTTTTTGAATTTTTGGAAACATCCTTCAGAACTTTAGAAACAATTAATGATTCTCATTCTTCGTATCAGAGCACTAAATCTAGAAGTTTATATCAAGCAACAAACAAAAAGGTTTCTAAACGTAATGTTCATGTGACTGTAACTAATAACAATACAAATTGCCCATGTTGTGATAAGCGACACCCGTTATTTAAATGCTTTAAATTCGCAGCTATGTCCTCTGACAATAAGCGCAACTTTTTAAGCGAAAAGAGGATTTGTAGAAATTGTTTAAATATCGGACACTTTAGCATCAACTGCCATTTAAAATCAAATTGTCAAATTTGCCAGCAGCAGCACCACACCACTGTGCATAAAGAATATGGAAAAGTAAATAGAGCTGATAATAATTCATCTGACAAGGTCATTGAAAACTTAGTTTGCAACTGCAATATTGTAAAAGATCAGCCTCAAGTACTTTTAGCTACAGTGCGTGTAATAGTTAAAACACCCAGCGGTCTTTTTAATTTAAGAGCAATTCTTGATCAATGCGCTCAAGCTTCATTTATTACTCAAAATGCTGCTGAAACTCTAAAACTACAAGGTATTAAGACTCATGCTCAAATAAACGGTGTTTGTGGAAAGGACTACACTGCCACAAAACTAGTTCAAATTAGTTTGTTTTCAAATTTCGAGCCTAATTTTGAGATGGTCCGTCAGACGTTTGTTTTACCTAAAATTACAGCTTATCAGCCTCAACCAATAGATTCGAAAATGTTGTCAAGTTTAAAGGAACTTAATCTGGCTGATCCAAATTTTACTGAACGCGGTTCAATCGACTTACTCTTGGGAGGAGATGTCTACAGTAATATAATTTTACCTCAACAAAGAAAATTTAATAACTGCTTATTCTTACAACTTACTCATTTTGGTTGGGTAGTTTCTGGGCCTACATCACAGGCCTCTTTTCCGAAAAATAATATAAATGTTAACGTGTGTGCTTTGGATAAGCAACTTCGTGCATTTTGGGAGCAAGAGGAAATAATAGAAAAGCGACTTCTTACAGAAGAAGAGGAACTTTGTGAGAAGTATTTCCAAAAGACCACTACTCGTGACCATACTGGTCGTTACACAGTTCATTTACCCTTTAAAGCTGCTTTAAAAGGATGTCCTTTGCCAATCTTTAATCATACTGATTATAACGCGCTTTCTCGGTTGAAGAATGTTGAAGCAAAATGTAAAAGCAATCCGATGTTTGGTAAGCTCTATGAAGACTTCATAAAGGAATACGAAGAACTTGGTCACATGGTCAAACAAGGTAGATACCCTCAGAATTTAGTTGAAAATAGTTATTTCTTGCCGCACCACGGTGTACTACGAGATAGTAGCACAACGACAAAGTTGAGAGTCGTTTTTGACGGTAGTTCTAGAAGAACATTTCAACCCTCTTTAAATGAGGAACTGTCTGCAGGACCCGCTCTGCAAAATGATCTTCCTACTATTATAACACGATGGAGACGTTATCGTATTGGATTCACAGCGGACATAGAGAAAATGTTTCGCCAAATCAACGTAGCTAGTGAGCACCAAATATATCAACGGATATTGTGGCGAGATTCTGATTCTAATGATATCAACATATACAATCTTACAACCGTAACCTACGGCACTAAACCAGCTCCATTTCTATCAATAAGAGTACTTCAACAATTCGCGCTGGATGAGAAAAAACAGTTTCCATTACCCTGTAAGGTGCTCAATACTGACACTTACGTAGACGACGTAATTTCTGGAGCTGATGATTTGACTCAAGCTATAAAGCTTCATTCGGAGTTGTGCAAGTTATTAAGTAAAGGTAAATTCAATCTACGTAAATGGTCCTCTAACTCTATGGATCTCATGGAATCCATTCTGCCTGAACTTCGAGCAGATTCTAAAGTTTTTGAAATTGAAAATGATAATTTCATAAAAGCTCTTGGTCTTGAATGGAATATAAAAGATGATTTCTTTTCTTTTAAAATGAAATTTGAAAATAGTGACGAGAAGGTCACTAAACGAAGTCTTTTATCAAATGCAGCGAAGCTATATGACCCTCTTGGTTGGCTTTCGCCTACGACAATTCTAGCGAAAATAGGATTTCAAAACTTATGGTTGTTAGGAATTGATTGGAATGATTTTGTTCCAGAAGATTTAAATTCAAGGTGGATCGAATATAGACACAGTTTAAAGGAACTGGAAAAAATAAAAACTCCTAGATGGATTGGACTTTCAGCAACTTAGAAAGTGGAAATTCACTGATTTTGTGATTCTTCTAAGTTTGCGTTTGCTGCTGCTGTTTCTGATAAAGTCATTTTGAACAATTCTAGTGTGAAGGTAAACTTACTACAAGCGAAAACTAAAGTAGGACCACTAAAACGATTAACTATACCTCGAATGGAACTCTTTGGAGCAACATTATTAGTCAAGCTTGTTAACAAAATAACCTCTTCACTTGATAGCGAAATTACTAACATCTTTTATTGGGCTGATAGCACAACAGTACTTTCATGGATTAGAGGCCAGTCATCCAGATGGCCAGTCTATGTTGGAAACAGAATAGCAGAAAAACAGAATACAATGGCGCTACATTTCAACACGAGATAACCCAGCCGATTGTGCATCTCGTGGAATTTCAGCAACGGAACTCGTTAACCATGAGCTATGGTGGAATGGCCCTAAATGGTTGTGTGAGGTACCAGAAAAATGGCCAAACAACCAATTTTAAAATTTGATGATTTTGATTTACCAGAAAACCGTGCATGCGTAAATGTACATTAAACTATTACGGAACTAGGATTCCCCGAAATTTTAACACGATTTTCCTCCCTTAGCAAGCTAATACGCGTAACTGCGTATATATTTCGGTTTACTAAAAATTCATTATACAAAACAGAATCACAAATGACAGGTGGTAGTAAGATGACAGGTTTTCTTACCAGTAACGAGCTTAATTACGCCCGTATGAAACTTATCAGAGTTTCACAACAGGTTGATTTTCCGAACGAAATACTTCAGCTCAGAGAACACGGTCATATTAGTACTAATAGGGCAGTTGCTAAACTGTTCCCTTTTCTCGATTCTTCAGAAATTATTCGAGTTGGCGGTAGAATTCAAAACTCAGATTTAAATTACTTTTCTAAGCATCCAATTTTACTCTCGAAAAGAAATCATACAACTAATCTTATATTTTTAGATGCACATAAAAGAACGTTACATGGCGGCTTAATTGAAATGCATTCATTTGTTTCTCGAGAATATTTCATTTTGTCAGCTAGAAATATAGCACTGCATGGATTATTTTAAATACAGCGCAAAGGCAGCACAACAAGTTATGGGTAGCTTACCAAGTGTTCGCCTTAAGCCAGCACGACCTTTCAAGCATAGCGGCGTGGACTATGCAGGACCAATTACTATAAAAAATCAACTGCACGAAATTCGGTCACCACAAAAGGTTATATTTGTTTATTTATTTGTATGGTAACGAAGGCTATACATCTGGAAGCTGTAACCCGTTTATCTACAGACTCATTTCTAGCTGCATTTCGACGCTTTATATCCAGACGTGGAAATTGTACCGACCTGTATTCTGATTGCGGTACGAATTTTGTGGGTGCTCAGAAAGAATTGGAAGTTCTTTACAAAAACCAATCTTCTTTACCTAAAGAGCTCGCTGAACTTCTGGCCTCTGATGGAGTTACGTGGCACTTCATACCACCAGCATCACCTAATTTTGGAGGACTGTGGGAGGCAGGAGTTAAGTCTACGAAGCACCATTTGCGCAGGGTTATGCATAATCATATTCTTACATTTGAAGAGCTTACAACGCTTCTTACTCAAATCGAGAGTTGCCTGAACTCTAGACCATTGTGCCCTCTGAACAACGATCCTTCTGGTGTTAAGGCTCTTACACCGGCACATTTTTTAATTGGCGAACCATCTGTTTGTGTACCAGAAGAAGATATACTTCAAATCAATATGGATCGCTTATCCAGATAGAAAGTCGTCGAGAAATTAAAGCAACATTTTTCGCGCCGTTGGTGTCGCGAATCGCTTTGTCGGTTACAGGCTAGACCTAAATGGCTAAAGGTCTCGAGAAATGCTAAAGTATTTAACTTGGTGATTATGTTTGATGAACGTTGTCCACGCGGACAATGGCTTTTGGCTCGAGTTCAAACAGTACACCCTGGTAGTGATGGATTCGTGAGAGTAGTGACGCTGTTATCGAATGGAAGACTTTTTAAACGTCCTATTTCTAAAATAGCCTTTCTACCTAATTAATAATACTCCCTTAAGTTAAACACTATCGTGTTAAGGACGGGGAGAATGTTGGAGAACAACAAATTAATAATTATTTAGACAAACGTATTTTATAATGTAGCACATTTATATTATCATTTCTAATAATATTCTTAATGTACCACTGTACTTGCTATAATTTATCTATTATCTATCTTCTTTCTTTGCTATTTTCTATTTTACACATACATACACACATCCATGTACAAGCTTTGTCACGCGATTTTTTACCTGCTACTAAGCTAACCGGTTTTTATACATATCCTTGTTAGTGTAAATAACCCTTTTTTATTATTTGTTACAATTTTGTAAGAAAACAGAATTATAATGGTTTGCCTAAATTTTGTAACAAATTAGTATAGTTCTGATCGTGGCAGCTATAACATCACTGCCTTGCTGCTAATTGCATCAATAGCTAGATCAGTAACTTATAGTCAAACTGCCTTGCTGCTATTTTATATTCATTAATAGTTAAATGAATTAAAGATAAATTTGTATAATAATAAGTTTTTTAAATAATAAATAAAATTAAAATAATAAATAAAATTAAAATAATAAATAAAATTAATAAAGTAAAATAAAACCTCAATCTTAAACATGTAGTTTTAAGTAAACATAAGCTGTTTGAAAATAATGACTTTAAATTGTTTAAGGTTAACATTTATACAGCTTAAGTGAAGTTAAGCGATACCGTTATAGGATGGATGGAAAATCTGAATATGTAAACAAAACTATGTGTACATACATAAGTTGTTTTGATCAATGCATTATTGATTCAAAAAAGTAAAAGTAAAAGTACATAACATTGATAAAAAAAACAGAATTCTTTTAAACGGACTATACACATTTAAGCGCCTTTGCTTCTGTAATGCGCCAAACGCCTTAACTCAATTCTCTCTTATGTCTACTTAAGCCACAGATATTATTATTATGGGGAATTTCGTGTCAAGTGACCCAATTTTTAAAATCGATGTCTTCCGAAAAAAATTAAAAAAAAATTAAAAAAAAATTAAAAATTAAAAATTTTTTTTTTAAATTAAAAAAATTATTTTTGGAAATATTGAAGAAATAGCTATCTAATATCATTTGGAAAATTAATTAGATATTAATTAATATGACCAAAATGTCTAACTTTGGCCCCCTCTAACTTCGGCAGTTCTTGACTGATAGAGCTGAAAATTTGTGTTTGGCCTACTATCCAATAGTACTAACCATTCAAATCGGAAGACATCGATTTTAAAAATTGGGTCACTTGACACGAAATTTCCCCTTATATATATTATTGAAGTGGCCGTAGTCTAGTAGGCAGTGTGTTGGCTTATTAGACTTAAAGCCAGGGTTCGAGCCACAGGCCAGACATCAAAACAAAAATACAAAAAGTATTTCTTAGGCGACTTCCTCTCAGCAGATTTCTGGCAAAAGCTCTGAGAGTAAATAAAAATTGCCATGAAAAGTTTTTCAAAAATCTGTCGTTCGGAGTCGACTTTAAACTGTAGGTCCCGCCGCTTATGTATAAATATTAACGCACACAACATAAGTGGTGTGAGAAACTAGGTCCATAATCCTGACTGAATGGTTGTAATGACCAATTATGTACCTAAGTAAACTGGCGTATATTGATATTATTAGACTGTTATCAACATCTTAATGAAGCCAATGTGTCTTTAACATTTATAGTATGGTTATTGTAATATCATAATGTATTCAAATAACAAAAGAAACCTTAGAAATTATAAAAAAAAATAAACTAAAACTATTTAATAAGCCTTTTCACATCTTACAAAGCATAAAGAAATGAGTGGTAAAAAGATTCTCAAAAATTCTTACAGATTTACTGTACAGTTTTTGATAAAGCATTGGAGGCCAAAATTATTTCATTAAAACAAAAAGAGAAAATAACTGCCACAAAAACTTTAAAAAAGTTTCTCAATATTGCAGTGTATTAAAAAGTTAAATAAGACGCTTTTCTACTTCCCTTCCATTTCATTTATCATTTTAGCACTGGTAACTTTAAAACTGGCCAAAAAGATATTAAAAAAAATTTTTTTTCTTGCTTTATTAAGTTTGAATTTCATTTAAAGATTATGAAAATCTTAAAGTATAGTTTCATACTTAACTAAGTATTCACATGCATTCTGAAATACTTGGTTGAGTGTATAAGCTTATAAAGAAGTATTGAAAACCGATAAAAAAAAAACAAAAATAAAATAATAATTTAAGATTAAAAACTACCATAAAATTTTGTCTAGACTTGCATGAGTCATATAGAAACAGGGTTAATACTGTCTATTTAGTTTTCATAATTCTTACTATTTAAGGATTTCAAAATTTGTACAAATAAAGATTTTTGACATTTTATACTATAAATATGTATACACAGAGACACAAATTAAAACTGAAAATTAATGTAGAAGCTGAAAAATTTTTTAAGCTTTTATATGCAATGTTTAATATTACATTCTGATTTTGTTTAAATAATTGTAAAGACATGAGTCAAATGAAGTGACTGTGATATGTAAATGTAACTATTTATCGACCTTCAATAGGTACTACAGAAAGATATAATAAGTATTAATGTTTTCGAAGTCGTCGTAATCTAGTAGATGGTGAATTGGCTTCTTAGACGTAAGGCCACGTTTCAAATCCCAGGTCAGACATCTCAAAAAAAAAACAGCAAATATGAAAAAATATTTCTTCAGCGCCTTCCTCTCAGCATATTTCTGGCTACAACTCTGAGAGTAAAATAAAATTACTATGAAAGGCTTCTCAAAAATTTGTCGTTCGGAATTGACTTTAAACTGCAGGTGCCACCACTCATATATAAAATTAACGCACACAACATAAGTGGTGTGGGACGCTAGTTCGTAATCCTGACTGAACCAATTATGTTACTCAAATTGCTTTGAAAAGTTTTTCAAAAATCTGTCGTTCCGCGTCGACCAACACATATATACATACATACATAACTGGCCATTATAACCCTTTATTCAGGATTACGAACTAGCTTCTCACACCACTTATGTTGTGTGCGTTAATTATATACATGAGTGGTTTCGATGAAAGTGTACTCTGCTTCACTATGTGTTCTTGGAATAAATTTAGAAGGAGTTTGAGTGAAAGTTTTTGAATTAAATTTGAAGTTTGTATGTTTGCCTACAATAAAAGAAATAAGTCATTTCCGAACGTATGTATGTAGTAGTAGAACAAGGTATTATAAATTCAGGCATTATAATTCATATTGTGAACTGTTAGACACAAAATGCAATATGTTTGCAATTTTATTAAATTCCGCCGGTAAAAATGAGCAAAAAAAACAAAAAAAAAACAATTAAAAAATACAAAATAAAAATTAAAAACTTGAAAATACTTTTTGCGTTGAAGTTTCTTTAACTGAATCAGAAAGAGAAAAAAAACGCATTTAATAATTATAAAAAATAATTCAAATATATTTTTTACTAAAAATTTGGAAACTCTAAACTGTCAACACGAAAAATAAAGGGAAAACAGAAAAAAACAGAAAAAAAATAAAACAATAAAAATAAAAATACATACACATTAAAGAAACATTAAAAATTTGCCAAAAATACCAACAACAACACGTATGTGAGAGCACTTGTGTATACACTGTTATTAAATATTGGGTTGTTCGGAAAGTAATTTCATTTTTTCCCGACAGAGGATTTAATTGTATTTTTTGCACCCAACTTCACACTTAAGCCGTATAATTTTTATATGCTTTGAGAGCTTATATAGCAAGACTTGTGTATGAGTCTGCTAAACAATAATATCATTAACTCGAGTGGCCATAAAATATTCATACGACTATGGAATGTGTAGTATAGTGGAGTGACTGCTGAACCCAACCAAACTGAGATGAACTTTTGTGGCTGGGACTATGTCTAGCCCTAAAATTAATGGATTGTGTGCGACAATTAATCTAGGGATCTCTCGCGGTTGCCTTTTATAAATTCTAGTAGAACAGAATTTTTGCAGTATTATGGTATTGTTTTATTTTTGCTTCACATCGCCTTTAGTTTTTGTATTTGTGCAAAATTTTCAAAGAAATTCAAGTGTTATTCTATGAAAAAAAAAACAAAATCCACAAGGATTGAACAAATGTTTTACTCATTCTTCGAATGCTAGGAAAAACTATGTATGGTGTGAAAGCCACAATTAAAGTAGAAAACGTTAAAAATATTATAAGTAATGTCAGCAATAAAAGAAACATAATTTAGTAAATATTACAAATATTTACGCATTGGGATATATTAAATAATTTTTTTTATAAAATATCGTATATGAACCATACAAGGGAATAATCCTGATAACAATGCCAGACCATCACTGGTACTGCTAAGCAGTAATAATGAATTAAAGTGAAAAAAGGAGAATAAAAATAAAGAAAAGCCTTTTGCGCTACAATAAAAAACAATAACGAATTACTGAAACAGTGGGCTTATAATGCGAAAAGGAACAGTATCATTATCAGTAAATAATGCAAAATCTTGCTATTGCAATTCAAATTACTACAGTATGGTAGACTTTCGAGTGATTTTTTTAGTTCAGAATGATGTTAAAGTCACCGCTGTATAGTCGATAGTTTGTTGGCTTATTATAAGTGAGACGGTTCAAACTCCAAGTCAGACATACATACATACATAATTGGCCATTACAACCCTTCAGTCAGGATTACGGCCTAGCTTCTCACACCACTCATGTTGTGTGCGTTAATTTTATACGTGAGTGGCGGGACCTACAGTTTAACGTCGACTCCGAACGACAGAATTTTGAGAAATTTTTTCATGGCAGTTTATTTTACTCTCAGAGTTTTTGCCAGAAATCTGCTGAGAGGAAGTCGCCGAAGAAATATTTTTTTTTTTTCATATTTCATTTTTGATGTCTGACCTGGGATACGAACCCGGGCTTTACGAATAGTAAGCCAACACACTACCTACTACACCACGGCGACTTCAAGTCAGACATCTCCAACAAAACGAAAATATAATAAACTATTCCTTCGGCGGCTTCCTTTATAAAGGACATCTTCAAACCACGATTATTCTCTTCAAACACCGCGACTTCATTCAAGACTGCCTGAATTTTTTTCTGACGCCGTTGCCTGCTTTGCCTTGCTTTTTATATGGCAGGGTAAACAGTCTGATGACTGCTCTTGAAGGCATATTACTTCGTTTTCTCGAAAACTATATAAATGTAAACATGTTGTTTACGTTTATTCTTGTCGGTTGTTTTTGTTTTTCTGTTTACATTTATTCTTGCAGTTTTTTTTGTAATGATTTTTTTGTAAAATTTTTTTTGTATAAAAACAATTTTTGTTTACTTGTTTATAATTTTTTTTATACTGGTGTTTTGTTGGTATATTTTTGTTTACTTGTTCATCATGTAAACAAGTTCAATGTTTTTGTAGCTTTTGTTTACAATGTAAACGATGTGAAAGCAAAACACCATTTCCATTTTGTAGCAGTATATATATAAATAGGTGTGCGTAAATTAATTTTTTAATAAAATTTTTACAACTACTATAATTTCATCTCTTAAACACACGATTACGTCAAAAGTAAAATTTCAGTTGCATTTAATTACGATTGTAGGAACCATCCCGTAATGAAATATGACTGGCATACTTTCAATTTAAATTTTAATTTATAAGTGAGTAAAATCTTCATATTAATCTAATATGAATTGTATATTTGCAGTTAAGGTATGTAATAACATTTGTAACGATGTGCTACATTTTAGTTTAAATTCAAAGAAATTAAAATTTCTGCAATTCTGCTAAGAATGCAACGACACAATAACAAATTTCATGTAAATTTTTTAATGAAAAAATCTGGTAAAAGACACTCAATCAAAGTTTCAGAACGTTAATGTTCGTACAAGTTTGTATGTATGTATGTATGTATGTATTTTAAGTTGTAAGTTGTATTTCATAATTTCGTATTCCTTCGTAACGTTGTAGTTTCTTGATCTTTTATTTTACGACAAGTGTTGCGACATATTTCCGTGCGATGTTATATAAGCACAATGTGCAGTGGTGCAGTAAAATCTGTCGCATCATCTTATTTTACATTCAGCGATTTAAGCCTTTGCGACATGTTACATGTCATATAGTATGTGGAAGCGATTATATCTGTTCAAATTAAATTCATTTGTAATGAGGCGAATTTCATGTGCCTTAAATAATATAACGACATTATAAAATAGTTGTGCATAAAATATTTCATTTATAATAGGGAATAGGGTTTCAGAAATTCTAGAAATTTTGCATACATTTTTTTATAGTCAACACAATACATAAAAGATACCTTTTAAAACTTATACTCATACAACTGAGATCAGTGCAAAATAAGTGCATTAACTTCAAGGTATTTGGTAATGGACTTGTACTAAAGCACTAAAGTATATCGCCTTTCTCAAGTGTATTATTAATCATAAGTAAGTAAGAAAGTGCTGTACAATGAACAAACACTGTAACAAAGGAAGTATTGCCATCCAACAAGCAATAGTAGTGCAAGCAATAGTCTTGTAGACTATTTCGCAATATGAAGTAGTTTGATAATTGCGATTAATTTAGTAATGATGTTTAGTACTGTAATTCTCCTTCAGCTGTTATAGTAATTTTTAAAAAATAAAGGCTCTTCTTCCGAGATATCGTAGCGATTCCAGCATCAGTTTCTCATCAGCCTTATTATTATCCCAGTTTACCATTTCAAAGATTCATTTTTATCTGTCACATACATATATACATACATAATTGTTCATTAAAACACGTGAGTCAGGATTACGACCTAGTTTCTCACACCACTTATATTGTGTGTGTTAATTTTATACATGAGTGGCGGGACCTACAGTTTAAAGTCGACACCTAACGACAGATTTATGAGAAACTTTATCACGGCAATTTTATTTACACTCAGAGTTTATGCCAGAAATCTGCTGAGACGAAGTCGCAAAAAATACTTTTTGTATTTTGTTGTAATGTCTGGCCTGTGGTATGAACCCTGGCTTTACGTCTATTAAGCCAACACACTAAGTACTAGACTACGGCGACTTTTGCAACTGTTCTCCTTAATCATTATTTGCATTTGCAAGTATTAATAAATTCGAGACTATAATTCGCTGCCCATTTGAATAAGCCAATTTTAGTTGAAGGTAAATATAAAGAGATTCATTTTTATGAGTCTTCAGACAATGCCAAGTAAATGAATTTTCAAAATGGCGTATAATCAACTCAGAATTGATCTACAGGAGGCCTTTCCTGTATCGGACTGGTGCAAAAGCGTTTATTACTAAGAGATATAAATAAATTATTTAATTATATTCTGTCTATAATTATATTGTTACGAAAATGGAAATGGTGTTCTGCTTTTACATCGTTAAATATTAAAATTATAAAGAAAAGCTACAAAAACAAAAACACTTGTTTACATGATAAACAAGTAAACAAAAATATAACAACAAAACACCAGTATACAAAAAGTGATAAACAAGTAACCAGAAATGCAACAGCAAACAATTCAAGAACAAATGTAAACAAAAATACACAAACAACAATAATGAAACTACGGTGTTTACATTTATAGAGATCTCGAGTTTACATTTCCATACAAAAAAACAAGACAAAGCAGGCAATGGAGTTAGTAAAAATTCAGTCAGTATTGTATAAAGAGAGGGTGTGCTTGAAGAGAATAATCGTGGTTGGTAGATCTCCGTTACAAAGATCTGTCGAACAATTTATGCAAAAAAGTGTAAAGAGGAATTACAAACAAATCAATTGTTGTTGTTTACATCAAGTTGTGAACAGAGGCACACAGAATTGTGCGAACAATAAAGAATTTTAATTAAAATTAAACACAAATTTATTTTTACTTTATTTACAATCTACAAGCCTATATTTTAAACTTTTTTAAAAGATCAAAACGAAACAATATAATTATTGTATTTAAAATTCTTCATAGAAAGTTTTGACGCTTGAAATCTTTGAAATTTTAGTAATCATTTTCGCTGTTCTATTACCAAACAAGAATATTAAGTATGACTTGTATGCCAGACTGTGTGTACAAGGGAGATAAGTTGGATAAGTTCAATAAAATTTTAATTACGTTGAACATTTTAATGTCTGGAATAATAAGTGAAGAAAACAACCATTCGGACTAATAATTTATTAATAATAAAACAATTAAATAATTTTTTGAATAATAATTATGAATATAACTTCAAAGAAAATTATTCTTATATATTTGTAAAAATTTATTAAAGCATTCATATTTTTAGTTCAGTTTGGCAATTTACGGATTTTTCAATGAAAACGGGAAAAACTTTTAAAAGTGTTTCTTTTATTTTATTTTGTTTTAAATGTTTTATTTTAAAGTAAATCTCAAATGAAGAAGTCGCCGTAGTCTAGTAGGTAGTGTGTTGGCTTATTAGACGTAAAGACAGGGTCGAGCCACAGGCCAGACGTCAAGACAAAATAAGGAAAGTATTTCTTCGGCGACTTCCTCTAAGCATATTTCTGGCAAAATCTCTAAGAGTACATAAAATTGCCATGAAAAAGTTTCTCAAAAATCTGTCGTTCGAAGTCGACTTTAAACTGTAAGTCTCACCACTCATGTATAAAATTAAAATACACAACATAAGTGGTGTGAGAATCTAGGACGTTGTACAATTGGCCAACTCGACCTCCGGGTAATGTACTTGTCTTAATTGACAAGTACACATCATCCTAACCTAACCTAAATCTCTAACGAATTCCATCAAGCGGAAAATTCTTCAAAAACTTACGAGAGATTTTCACAAAATCGTCTCTTAGGGCATTATATTACTTGGGAGGAAGCTATTGTGCTAAATTAAAAAAAGGGAAATGAACGAGAAATACAACAAACCCTTTACAAAAGGAATAATGAGCAAAATAACAATTTCTATAACTAGAACAAAGGCAAAAAAATTTTGAATTTATTTTGCAGATGAAGAAAGTCGTGGAATTATTTTTTATAGTTAATTTTTATTTCACCGTTTTTATGCTCAGGCTGATTCAAAATATCCTAGAGGCAAAAGAGTAAATTACCTGTTTTTCCTCTTCTCAATTCATTACCCTTTATTTTACTATTAAATTTCTACTGCTTATAAATGCATTTGTAAAGGATGATTTGGTTAATAATTTTTATTCATTGTGACAAACTAAATTGAAATGCTATTGCCAACAAATTTGTGGTTTAATAAAAGATACCTTTGGAATAAAGATGAGTAGTCAGGGACTAAGAAATTTCATACTGCATTCTCCAAATAAAGGACATTTTCTGCCTATTTCAGATTTCTTTATAAACTTTATTTCGATTTTCCGGGCCTTCAATTTAAGCTTATACTATGTTCAGATATGCACTTTTATTGAGTAAATATTCGGTTAATTGAGTACAATACTTTAAGTGTTCAGGCATAATAATACACACAGTTCAGCTGCTTATTCAATACTCATTCGGCAGCTGGTAAATTAAACAGCAGGTTGTTTCAACAGCATTGTTTTTACTTTTTCTTTTGTTTTTCTTGGTTTATCGTTTTTGAAATTTTAAGAATTGTTCGGTTAATTGTATAATGCTCACTAAACACACTTATGGCAGTGCTGCATTTTAAATTTTACTCAATATTATAACAATTTGCGTATTTATTGCGCAATTATTAATTGAAACTTTATATGAAATATTGAGGTTAATAATGGCAGTTATTGCATGCCAATTATGTTTACGAATAATGCTGGTTTCATATCATCAAAATTTTAGGCAAGCATAAGACTATCAAACCAATAAGTATTTACAATATTCTCATATTTAAACCTCTAACTGGCCAGTTGTCACTTTTATTATTTTTTCTTTTGTAGTGCAATACTTTTATTCAATTATCCACAGCTAAATGCATATGTATTATATACTATATGAGAAGAATATTAGAAATAAATAATTACATGACATGTCACAACAACTTTTTTCCTCTCTGTCTGATGGATGCTCTTGAAGGCGAATGTTTGTGGGTTTGCCTTCTCGAGATATTTATAAATCTAAACAATGTTGTGTTTTGTGTATTTTGTTTGTTGTTCTTTTTGTTTATTCAAAGAGGAATAACAAAGCAATTGTTGTTGTTTACATTGCTGTTGTTTACATCATGTAAACAGTGGTACACAGAATTGTGCGAACAATAAAGAATATAATTAAAACTAAACGTAAATTTAATTTTAATTTATTTGCAATCTACGAACTCATATTTTAAACGCTAACATGTAAAAACGCAGCAATGTTGAAACCATTGAAGTGCAGCCATTTTATAGTTTTCTCTTTCATTGTCCATTTGACCACAATTCAACGTATTCGCATAGCAATACACTTGCAATCTTTCCTGACAGAAACAGCGTTAATTAAAAACTTATTTTTTGAGCAGTAATTAATAATCACGTACTTTTCACACTGTTACATAAAAAATCGATGTGCAAACGATTGTAACATACAGTGTCGTTCGAAACTAACTCAACAAATCCTTCTTTAAATCTCAATCTTTACAGTAGAAATCAACATACTTACATTTAAAATTGTTCACTCTAATACGGTAAAAATTACAGGATTTTCTTTAAAAAGGTTTACTTTTACTAGGCATATAAACAAATTCTACTCTACGAGTACATACATACATAATTGGTCATTACAACCCTTTAATCAGGATTTCGACCTAGCTTCTTACACCACTTATGTTGTGTGAGTTAAGTTTATACATGAGTGGTGGGACCTACAGTTTAAAGTCGATTCCGAAAGACAGATTTTTGAGAAAGTCAATTTTATTTACTCTCAGAGTTTTTGCCAGAAATCTGCTGAGAGGGAGCCGCCGTATAAATATTTTTTCATATTTCGTTTTGATGTCTGACCTGGGGTTTGAACCCGGGCTTTACGTCTAATAAGCCAACACACTACCTACTAGACCACGGCGACTACTATACATACACTAAGCATAAAAATCGGCGTACGTCAATTTAGTTTGTAACTTTAAAGTAAAAAAGACTACCATAAAAAATATATATATATATATTTTTTGTAAATTCAAATAATTTTTATTAATTGAAGAATTTACAATGTAGATGTACTAGTCTCTAAAACGTTAATTAAAATAAGTTCCTGGTAATAGCAGTAAAATTAGAATTAAAAATTCGGTTAAAAATTGCATGAAAAAGTTTGCGTATTATTTTAATAGCAAATTTCAAATCTATATTCATTGAAACAATAATTGTCTTTGCATTTCAAATCCTCTGCAAATTATGTTTTAGTTATTCCGTTCTGCTCCATCCAAGAGCGACCAATGTCTTCCGAAAAGGTTACTGTTTGATATGCATTTTTATCTGGCAGCATAGTCTTGTAATTTTTTTTTTTTAATAATGTCATGCTATTAATGTACTACGCCCTAGGAAGAAAGAAATATTTTACATCTGGTGCTGGCACACATCCACAGAGCATTTTACTACCACCACCATGCTTAACCGTCTCTAGAGATCAAGCTCTTCATTTCTATTTCCTCCATACTAAAGTACATCCGTATTTTGACTCGCCTTAAGAAAACCCATAATCCCAAAACTCATATGATATGCTTGCGTATGGAGGGAGAAAAACAAAGAACTCAATCTAACGAACTAGAGTGAAATAGATAAGCATGGCCTCAGTAGTACAATATTGTTGGCATGTGTGTCTGCACCAGATGTGGGCAGTTTGGAATTTATGGAGGAAATAATAAATGAGGGAGAGTATTTAAACATTGTAAAGAACAAATTCCCCAAAACTTCGAAATCTCATGAGTGAAGGAATGAGCTTTAAGTAAAAAATTTTCAAAATTTTTGGCGGATCTTATGTGTTTATTGAAAAATGTGTCCTTTTTGCCTTTGGAGGAACCACCGGAAGTTGGCTACTGTTTGCGCAAAGCGAAATAACAATATTTGCGAAAAACGGAAATATTAAACTACTTTTTGGTAGTCGTTCAAACGTGCAAAGAGCAAATTCTCAAGAGAAAAACAACTACCTTAAAAAATTATGAATATTTTTGAAATGAAAGTTCATTTGATAAGATGACATACATATATAAAAAATATAACACGACTGTTATACTTTTTAAATAATAACTACGGTAATTTTTGTCCGATTTTATCAAACGAAGTGTCAATCTCTTCACAATATAATGTACTTTCAGAATGTCGCCACTGGTTTTATATTTTTTAACTAAAATTTGCAATTGAGAATGGCTAAACTTGAAAAAATAAGAAAAAAATAATATATTCCAAGTTTACCCAATCAAAACTCATAACATATAAGTTTGAACAAAATCTTTATATATACCGTTTTAAAGGGTAATCTCTCCCCTTTCGAAAAAAACTTTGAATTCTTAAAATAGATTCAAACATATTTGGGTAATCACTAATTTTGGGTGAAAAGATCAAAAATACCGTTTTTGTCAAATAAAACAAGTTTGGAGGGTTCGAGAAATATTAAAAAAAATATTTTTGAATTCTACTCAACAAAACTCACAAACTACACTATGTCATTAGCTGGGTGTATTTTGACTGCCGCACCGTGTTATTAGCTGCTCTTCTCGGATTTTTTCTGTGTGGAAAACACTGGGTGGATTTCGCGATATGCCATAGAGTCCATTAATGTCAAATAAATTAAGTTTCTCCAATTGCAGTGAATGTATACAATTTGAAATGCGAAAATTTATGATTTGACGTTAAAATCACAAATTGTTGCTAAATTCCAAATTATTTCCAAGCAAACTTTTGTTCCAGTAGTGTTGTATGATGGCAAAAGCGAAAAGCTACATTGAATGAACACTTATTTCGTTTTCATGTTTAAAACTGTTACGCAGCGGGATTTTAATATTTGTTTTAAAAGTTTTTTTTTGTTTCGTTATCCATAAACAGAGTCAAGAGAAAAAATGTTTTAAAATATTTTTGAACTCCACTTCTGCTCTTTTTTTTACTTTTGGCAATACATTGTAGAGAATTTATAAAATTGGAACAAAAGAAAGAAGTGCACAAATACACTTAGAATATTTGAAATTTCAATTAAAAAAAAAAAAAAAAGAAAAAAAAACATTAAAAATTAAAAAAAATTAAAGATTAAAAATTGGTTCCATTTGGCATTTGTTGTACTGTATCTAAATTATGAATAAAATCAACTTTTGAGGAGTAGTTTTAAAAATTATGTTTAAAATAGCAAAATAATGAACATTTTTTTTGCATCATTTTAGATTTCAAATAGTGCGAGTGAAACGCATCTGGCGTTGACATGATAGGCATGTAATGATAACCACAACCTTTCCTCCAAAGTCGCAGAAACGAGATATAGAGAACGTTTGTAGAGGAAAGGATTATTAACTGCATGAAGTCAGTCCAACCGCGTGAAACATCACTTACTCGGCCAATTTCCAAATACAATTTCTTATTTAATTGGCCATTACAGCCCTTTAGTGACTATTACGACATAGCTTCTCACATCACTCATGTTGTATGTATTATATGTCAATGAGTGGGGAGCGATAAATTTGTTTAGTTTTTTAAAGCAATTTTTATTTACTCTCAGAGTTTTCGCCAGAAAACTGCTTAGTGGAAGTCGCCGTAGAAATATTTTTTCATATTTCGTCCTGATGTCTGACCTGGGGTCTGAACGGTGGCCTTACGTCTAATAAGCCAGCACACTACCTACTAGAACACGGCGGCTACTTTGTTCTATGTTCTGATTTGTGTGTTCTAAATCAAATCAAAATCAAATTCACATTACATTTAAAATTGATTAGAAGTATTCATATTACACGAGGATATTTTTACTAATACCGCTATTGTTACAGCACTACTACGGTGGATGTTTAAAAAGGCTCCAAACATTAGTACACAAGAAAACAAGAAATGTAAAATACTAGAGTAACTGCTAGGACGTTGCAAATAGAATGATTTCGTACGAGGAAACCAACTGAAATAATGCTCCAAAACGACCATGAACAGATCAATCAATCGTTTATGGCGCAAACAGAGCCTTTATTACCTGTCATAAGGTGGATTTTGATTCCTACTTTCAGCAAAAAGGGAAATAGAAGTCAATTAAAAGATAAAAAATTAATCAACATGAAAGTAATAAAGCCCATATTGGCATTTATTTCAATTTCTTAAGAGTTCTCCCTTAATGACCAGTTTTTCGCTTAGAAGCTCTATAATGATGAATAACCACGTAAGCCTAAAATATTATTGAATAAAACATATTTGGTATAATAAGGGCCATTATTACAACTTGCAGATAACTAAAGGAAGTATTTTAACGGCCAGATAAATTGTTTATCATTATTATAAGTGGACAGTAAGGTAGAAGTGAGCGTTAAGCTAAATTGAGGATCATCCTATCTTTAACTTTTAAAGTTAAGTTTGTGTTTGAACTTGCCATATCATATATTATTTTCAATATGGCAACTTCAAATAAAACAAAATGAGTAAATACATACACTCAATGCCACTGCGTTAAAAAAAAAAAACTTTTTTAATTTGAGCAGTGTTATCGACATTGCTCCGGCACTGCCATATTTTTGAAAGAGTTAACTTTATTTTATCTGTTGTAGTTGTAATAACGAAAAGAAGTTAAAGGTAAATATAAAATTAGATTTTTTTTTTTTCATATTTCATTTTTGATGTCTGACCTGGGATACGAACCCGGGCTTTACGAATAGTAAGCCAACACACTACCTAATACACCACGGCGACTTCAAGAGAAGCTAGGCCTAGGCCGTAATCCTGACTGAAGGGTTGTAATGGCCAATTATGTATGTATGTGTATAAAATTAGATTTAGCTAAAGTTACCTTTAACTAAACCCAACTTTAATGGCAAGTTGTAATAAAGGCCCTAAATGTGTTTGAATTGGTAAATTTTATAACCGAACATCCAATATTCATTTGGAATTAAATGTTAAATTTTGAAATTTGACATATTTGACTCCGTTATGGAGAAATTGAGAAGACCCTACTTTCACTCAATTAAATTAATTTCAGACCAATTAACACAACACTAACGGAAGTCACATTTGGAATTTTAATTTACTTTATGTGACAGATAACTCGCCAAAGATGTTGCTAACATTGAAGAAAAATAATCGAATTCAGAGTATACTTAATCAACGCCAATTACAAATAAAGTATACGTCCCTAGGCCAGTTGCAACTACAGATAGCCCTATCTGCAGCAGTAATTAAATCTCGAAGTGAGTACAGTAGGAAAAGAAACTTCTATTTAAAGTTACAAGGCCACAGAAGAAAAAATAGTACGAAGTGAAATCGAATAATTTGGATGCTTAATTGACATAAGAATTTCTTAAGATAATTCGCTTGTTGCCGTATTCTAGTAAACGAAGGCTCATGAGATGAAATATTAAAATAATGCTTCTTTTGGTGATTTTCTCGAAATTTTTCTTAAATTGAGAAACTTCTCACAACTGTCTTTCGGAGGTCTTACCACTCAAGATATTTTTTAATCCTGAATAAAGGGTTTTAATGTCCAATTAAGTTATTTCTTCTAAAAATCGTTGTTGCAATAAATCGCTTGTACCTCGGGTGGTGTGGCATCGTCTTTCTGAAATTACATGTCGTCCAAATTCATGCCTTCAGTTGAGGCATCAAGACCTTCGTTATCCTATTCCTTTGCAATTTTAGCCTTATCTTCAAAATCTGCAACAGGCTGTTATGGTTCTTTGTGTTTTCGTTTCTCATTGATTCGTGATTTCGTATAATCTGATATTGCACATATGCTAGCATCAATAAATCCTTCAAACGAACAAAAAATTTCGATATTAACTCACATACGCTTTGATTTATTTAAATCTGAAGGTAAGAAGCGCTTAATGACATATCCTATATAAGCACACCTCTTGTGTTTCTTGTTTTTTTTTCGCTTTTAATGCGTTATTTTCAATCTGTGACCCGTATTTTAAAGGGTAAAAACTTAATAATATATTCGTTAAATTAAAGAGGTGTTAAAATCGGTCACTGTAGCATAGTGAGTAGAGTGTTGGCTTATTCCACTTGAGACGCGGTTCAAACTTTAGATCAGACATCTCCAACAAAAGAAAATATGAAAAATATTTCTTTGGCGACTTTAATTACCATGAAAAGTTTCTCAAAAATCTGTCGTTTGACTTTAAACTGTAGGTCCCGCCATTCATATATAAAATTAACACACAAAGCACAAGTGGTGTGAGAAGATAATTATGTATGTACGTATGCCAAAATGTATGCATGTTTGATTTGATTATGCACATCATAATTCTGTCATGCGAATCTTCGTTTGCATGTGAATTGATACGGCAAAAAAAAAAACCTTAAATTGGAAACATGTATTGTTTAAGATTCGTGTCAAATACAAGATGAATTTGCACCAGCGATGCCAGTAATTTTCTTTAAAAAGCTTTTTATTCCTGAGAAAAAATTTTAAATTGAGTTTATGCAATTGTGAATTTTTTGAAAAACTTGTTTTGTTAGAAAGCAACTTTAATGAAAACTTTTTCACATCCAAAATAAAGGAAAACTTGGTAAATGGCAAAGTTGGTTTGCATTATCATTAATCGTGCATCACGAAGTTATTTTAAAATTTAAAAGCGGCGGGATTCATTCAAAAGCAAAGAAATTGGGTTTCACCAGAACTGAAGCGGAGGAGCGTTTGAATACAGTTTTGCAAGTCGGGAATGCTGTTTGATCGCTTTAAAAAGAAATCATTTTTTTTATCGAGCTGTCAATAGCATCAAAAAAGGATATATTACGACAATCCCAAGCATAAGAAATCAATATTTTTTCAAAGCGCGGGCAACAATCTAGGGTCAAGCTGTACATATATTTATTGCGCCAAGGTAATGCTTTGGGCTCTGTGAATTAATTATAGGGTGCTAAAATCGTATTAGACTATTACACTCGACCTGTACGTAAACAGTTAATTCGTTTGAACTGAAAATCGCGGTAAATATGCAATCTGGTATGAGACAGTCATTTTTCATGGCTACGCTCGGCTACATACTCAATTAAATATCAATTTTTACTTTTAAATATGTATTTATTTTTATTTATTTATTTATTTCATGTCTATGGAAAATCCTTACAGACTATTACATTATATATTTCGGTACAAAATTATTATTATTATGATTTCAGTACAAAAAATAAGTTAAAGAAAAGAAAACAATATTGAAATTATTAATTAAATGAGTTTAATTGTAAAATTATAGCTTTTTTAATGGATTCAAAATTTCTGTTAAAATCTATATGAAGGTAAAGATTATTAAAATCATTACAGATCGAAGTTTGCATAGTTAACTGTGTAATATTTATGAAATTATAGTATCTTGTTGGGCGAACTTGTACTCTTATGTTAAGTTTTTCCAGAAGAAATTGAGAGTTGATAACACCATTAATCAGGTTCAGGGGAAAGACAGCATTTAGCATTTAACGACGGCTTTTTAAGTATGGTACTTTAATGAGTGCCAGGCGTTTTTCGTAAGATGGTAACCTTTTATTAGGATCCCATCCATTCCCTAAACCACGAAGACAAAATAATAAGAACTGTTTTTGAACTGATTCGATTTTGTCAGAGTGTACAGCGTACTGAGGGTCCCGTATTACAGATCCATATTCAAGAATTGGGCCCAGCAGTGTGGTTTGTTAACATAAGGGTCAGAAAACTCTTTAGTCCATCGTTTGATAAATTCCATATATATATATGTAGCTTTGCTAACAGTTGATGTAATATGATTTCTGAAGTCCAATTTGCAATCGAAAATTATTCCTAAATCATTAAAGGAATTAACTAGTTCCAGAACAGCACCATTCATTGTATAAAATCCATTGGTTCGAGATGATCCAGTGAAGTACATATATTTTCATTTTTTAACATTCAACTCCATTAAATTAGTACTACACCAAGAGGTTAAGTAGTTAATATCGTCTTGTAAAAATACTTGGTCTTCAATGTTATTAAATGATAAGAATATTTTAACATCGTTTGCATACATTAATGTGTTTGAATTTTTGATAGCAGATGGGAGATCATTTATAAAAAGAGTAAATAGGAGCGTCCCAAGATGACTACCCTGTGGTACGCCTGACAGTACATAAATAAAGTTAAATTGCGTATTCCTGAATTTAATGCACTTTCTTCTTACTGAATACGATTTGATACAATTTAGTTATGATGAACTAAAACCAAGTTGATTAAGCTTATGAAAGAGTAAGTTATGATTTACTTTATCAAATGCCTTACTGAAATCCATATAAATGACGTCAATTTGTTTGCCTCTAATAAATCCATCATTTACGAAAATTGTAAATTCAAAAAGATTTGTGATTGTTGATCGAGACTTACAGAATCCATGCTGGAATGCAGATAAAATAGACGATGCTTGAAATGACAGTGTATCACATAAGAGTTTTTTAAATAATTTCGGCATAATGTTGAGTTTAGCAATTTCAGTTATGTTTCTTTTTAAACAAAACATATCTTAATTGTCCAAAGCTAATCATTTACTCAATTCAATACAATAATATTAAGTTGTTATAATAAAACGATTGTTCAGTGCAAATTACAATCCTTCAGTCAGGATTACGACATAGTTTCTCACACCACTGTCGTATGTGTTAATATTACACATGAGTTGCGAGACCTACTTTTAGATTTTTTTACCCGAAATCTGTTGAGAGGATGTTCCAGAAGAAATATTTTTTTTTTTCATTTGGAGATGTCTGACCTGGGATTCGAACAGTGGCGTCACATCTACTACTCCCTTATATATTTATTTAAATTTTTTTTTTTCTCTCCGATTTTTTATGAAATTTTTTAATTCTTTGAAAAAAGACAGGAGTTGTTAATATTTTTCTATGCTTATGGAAACATGACATCGGAAATTTTAAACGGATGTACATGGTTTTTTATTTGTTAAGAGTTCCAATGATTTGGCATGTTTTTTTAATCATTGTGCAAACGGAGAAAAATATTAAAGTTTTCGAATGGTAACGATTTGTAAAGTTTTTGTATTTTGAGAGTTTTATTTTTATTTTAATTTTTTAGTTTCATTATTGAGAAGTTGCAAACTAAAACAAGAATATTCGACTTCAGTTTAGAACGAATAATATTTGGTGTCAAAGACGTACCACATTGATGCATTAAAATTGCTCTTTCTTCTTTTGGTTATACAAAAGGGGCTTTTATTGAACAGGTACATAGAAATGCTTCTGTTCTTACAATACATACAAATTTTAAATGCATGATTGGACTTACAACGCCTTAGTCACGCCTTAGTCACTATTCTCACACAGTCCACGAGCGGTGTTATCTCTGGTTTACCAGCATATCTGAACTATTGATTTAGGAAAGTTTTTATGGTAAATAGCTTACTTTCAGGCCTGATGATATCATCCTTAGTGGGATGTATAACTGTGTCGACCATTGCCTGTGATTTGATTTGATATACGTTTTAAGATACTGTTACGAAAATGGAAACGGTGTAACATCATTTAACACTAAAATGAGTAAAAGATACACAAACAAATACAACGAACTTGCTACAAGTAAACCAACAACATCAGTATGAATGTATCCCCTTTTCAAGTAAGTGAGAACGCAACAACAAGCAATGTGGACAAAATACACAAACAACAATGAAGTCGCTATAGGGTTCTCGAGAAGGCGCAACCCCAAACGTTAGACTTCAAGAACATTCATCAGGCTGTTTGCGTTGGATATCAAAAGGCAAGACAAAGCAGGCAACGAGCAGTAAGAATTCAGTCAGTCTTGTGTGAAGACTCGTTGCATTTGAAGAAAGCTGCCGTGGTTTGAAGATCACCATTGTAAAGATCTATCCAACAGTTGCTAGTGCTTATGCGAACAGAAGTATAAAGAATAAAAGCGAACTAAAAAAATTGTTGTTGTATCATCAAGTTGTGAAAAGTGGCACACGGAATTTTGCGAACAATAAAGAATTTAATTGAAACTAAACTCAATTTATTTTTATTTTGTTTGCAATCAACGATCTATTATTTTAAACGTTCTTAAAAATGTTAAAACGTAACAATATTTTAAGGATCAAGAAAGACTTAAAGCTACCGCTAATTTGATTGAAAAATCATGTGCTAAGAAGGTAATAGTTACTGTTTTTCAATTTCTTGCTTATTATTGTGGCACATTTGTCACCTCTTTAAAGGTTAGCAAAGAAATTTGATGAAGTCGCCGTAGTCTAGTAGGTAGTGTGTTGGCTTATTAGACATAAGGCCTAGGTTCAAAGCCCAGGCCAGACATCAAAAGGAAAATATAAAAAAGTATTTCTTCGGCTTCTTTCTCTCACCAGATTTCTGGCAAAAACTCTGAAAAAAAATAAAATTGCCGTGAAAAGTTTCTCAAAAATCTGTCGTTCGAAGTCGACTTTAAATTGTAGTTTCCGCTACTTATGTATAAAATTAACACGCACATCATGAGCGGTGTGAGAAGCTAGGCCGTAATCCTGACTGAAGAGTTATAATGGCCAATTATGTATGTATGTAAAGCAATTTGACCAAGTACTCATTCTTGCTAGAGACATTTCAACAGCTGCAAATCAATATTCGAAGGTTTATTGGCCGCACATGCAGCGAAAAGTTTGCTAAAACTACTGTTCCAGATTGCTTCTTGCAATCTGGCATCCGAAATCATATTCAAACATTGCTGTCATAAAATTTTCTGTCTAACAAAATCCATTTCATTGACATTCAAAATTTATTTCTTTATTTTATTATGGTTAAATGTGTGTAACTGTAAAAAAATCCTAAACATAAAACAAATCATGATGAAGGGTATAGTTTAGTACACTATTAATAAAAATTCAAAACGATTACTTTTTCCTTCCATCAAAGTTTTAAAAATTTTACTCAACTTCTTATCCAGCAACGTCATTTCATAATGTTCTTTGAATCATTCTTAGAATCATTTATGATGTCATAAAGAGTTGTTTTTGCATTCTTTTTCAAGTAACACACTCTACAAGAATTTCTATAATGATGGTGTTAGCTTGAGAATATTTTGAATTTAATATTGTGTTACAATGTAATGTATGAGTAAATTTAATATAATAGCAATCATAATCATACTTATTTGCATACTACTTTGTTCAGATTACGACATTTTCACTGAGAATAAATTGAATATAAAAGTATGAAGTATACATGCAGTGGTAAACAAATGTGAATACATTATATGTATGTATATAATTTATGAAATAAATAATTTATTAAAATTCATATGTAAAATATTAACAGATACTATTCCCTGATTAAAAAAAAATATATCTAACAAGTATATAAATATGTGCGAGGCCGAAAACCATAAAAGGCGATGGATATCAGTTAAAAACCCTGTTTATCGGTGGTGCAAAAACATCCACCAACTTATTAGCAATGCTGTTCTCCAACATGAAAGTAATTTTAAATGAATTCCACAATAATTCTAATAGTTACCTGGGAATAAGCAAGGCTCTGAAAAAATTGTAACAATAAATAGGAGCTGAGTTCATATTCAGTAATACAATTCGGGACCACTATTCGTACGAATAGATGGGCGTGGTGAACCATTTTTCTACTAATAACTCCGGTACTTCAGTAAACACCCAGAAGTAGATGCCGGGTATGAATGCATTCTTGATTGGCCAGGTGTGTCAGCACGTGGTTCCACTAGACGCACATTCCTATCAACTATTTAATTTTGAGCTTTTAATTATTAAGGAAATATGCGGAGCCAATACGATATGAAAGTCAATGACAATGTACTTACTTACTTAATTGGTCATTATAACCCTTCAGTCTGGATTACGACCTAGTTTCTCAAACCACTTATGTTGTGTTTGTTAATTTTATACATGAGATCTGCTGAGAGGAGATCGAACCTGGCTTTACGGCTACTTAATGTGTCTGAAAGAATTTTTGATCATTTATTTGGTGCAATTTATTTCGGCAATTCCTATCGACATAACAGCTATACACGTTTCAGTATTAAGAACTCCCGCCAAGCTTCTCGTTGGAAATTTGGAATTTAAAGTTAAATCTGCACCAGAATATGATGACGGTACCAATTAAGTAAAAGCACTTGTAATTTTTCTGCATAGTTCCAGGGTGCTACCACTGCGTACTTACTTTTGGAAACAATACGATTAAGAATGTCAATGATAAAAAAAACGTATCGTCTAAATCTATCGTGAAGTAAAACGAGCTGAATAACACCAACATCTATGCTTATCGTTGTGGCTCGAGAACTCGCAACCGTTTTTCCTTCTAGTCTTTGGACGATGTCTACTAGTTTTAAACAAAACCGTATTCTCTAGAAAATATTACCCACTCTTGAAAAATATTAGATCTTACCTTAGTGCAAATGTATTTCTATGTTTTCATTTTAATTTAATAAACGAAATTTTTAAATTTTTAATGAATATATTTTTGTGATATATAAGTGCACTTACTTGTCAACAATTTTCTAATTTTACTTACTTTCTCGTCAAATCTCCAAGTAACAGATTGATGCTCCTATATTTTTCATGTCATTACTTAAATTACAAAAAGGTCTATGATAGCCGCTTTCTAAGATTATATTTCTTTTACGATTTCATTATGTAATTGTCTAATTTGGCCAGCTGTAAATGTCTTTTTTTACTATATTTTATTTACTGCCAAGCATTTTTAACAATTTTTCACTTAAATTGGCCGATATGATATATTTTGACAATTTCTTTAATTTGGTTTCAGTCGGTTGCCGCCTCAAGCGACAACCTTGAAATTATACTCATCCTGTTGAATGCTGAAAATAATACTCTTAATGAACTTTGTCGTTTTATTTTTTTTATGAAAAGTATGCCTGTCAGCGACTTGTGAATGAACTTGACCTAGATAATTATTTTTCTTCGGTTGTGATAATCTTTTGCTCAGTATATTGCGTCTTACCACGGGTTGTGTTGATTAAAGACAGAAATGTGGATATAAAAATATATGTTTTTTACTTACAGATGGCAATGTTTATTGTGAACAATGACGTAACACAAAAACTTATTTATTGAAGTTAATGCTGCAATATATATAAGTGTTATAAAAGAACAAAATATAAAAATTAATTAAAAAGTCAGCAAAGAAGTGTGCAGTAATTCTATGTATTTGAACCAATAAGAAGAAAAAATTGGGTAAAATTTTTTGATAAATTTTCAATAGATTAATAATTTATTGTGGTTATTGAATTTTATAAATTAAAAACCAATTATCTTCTCTCTCCGATTGATTTTTGTAATAAATAAACTTCTGCTGTTACCAAAGTTGAAGAATTTGAGCACTTATAATAATAATAATTTCAACTACCATAATTTAATATTCAAGCATATGCTAATAATAAAGCAACATCTCCAATTCGATTAGATAAAGCTGTTAATTTTCCAGCATTATATGATTTTACATTTTGAAAATAAATTACTAAATAATAAGAAACAAGTCCTAATCCATCTCATCCTAATAAAATTCTAATTAAATTTGGACTAAGAATTAATAATATTATTGAACTAACAAATATCGATTAATTTTATAATCACTACTCATATATTCCTTTCTATAAAAAATCACTAAAGAAGAAATTATTAATACAAATGATATAAAAATTAAACTCATTCAATTAAACAATAAAGTCATTACAATACTTATTGAATTTAAAGAAACTACTTCTCATTCAATAAAAATTCTATAATCAAAAAAACAAAAGATATAACAAAAATATATAATAAATCTAATTGTACAAATTGATAAATATTTCAGGGTTTAAAGAGAATAACTCTCATCACTGACACCACAGATCAATATTTTATTTTAAACTATTTAAACATAATTATAATATACATATATCTCCTCTCAAAATTAATAAATTTAAAGGAAATCAATGTAAAAATAAAAATAAAAATTCTCGAACAGAACCCCCACTAAATGAATATGCCCTTGAAAAATCTGTCCATGTTGTCTATAAGCAAAATGATAAAAATGATAATATTAACATTGTAACTTCAAGATCAACTAACAATTCTGTTAATTAAAGAAATTTCTCCTAATAAATGTAATGTAGGAGGAGCTGCTATATTAGCAGAACTTAATAAAAATCATCATAAAGCTATGGAAGGCATAAAATTTAATAAACCCTTATTAATTAATAGTCTACGACTACCTAACCGCTCATAAGAATTATAATCAAAACAAAATAATCCAGAAGAACATAACCCATGAGCAATCATTAATGTATAAGAAACAGAAATTCCAGAATAAGTTATTGTTATTAATCCTGCTAAAACAATTCCTATATGAGTTACTGATGAATAAGCAAATAAAGCCTTTAAATCTGTTTGACGTAAACAAATTAAACTAACTAATACTCCTCCGACTAATATAATTCTAACTCAAATATAATTAAATTTTAAGCCCATTAATTGCAAAAAGGGTAAAACTCGCAATAACCCATGACACCCTAATTTTAATATAATTCCCACCAAAATTATAGATCCAGAAACAGGAGCTTCTACATGAAAAAAATATACTTGTTGTAGCGTAGGCGATTTATTGTACTGACATCAACATACATCGAATATCACTATAATATCTCCATCAACCCTGTTATAAACTTAATGATGCTGTTCGGCGTTAATAATGACAAATCGATACGCATTACTTACAAGATTGCGATGTCTTCTGTTTTTAGCAAATATTATTATTTCTCCAAGCGCAGATTTTCGCCAACTTCTGGTGGTCACTCAAACGTGAAATTGACACATTTGCTGATGAACAATCAAAATCCTTTAAAATTTCTGAAAATTTTTTCAAAAATTTTATATGAAAAATATAACTCGACTGTTAGACTCTTTCAATAATAACTGCGGTAATTTTAGTCCGATTTAATTAAACGAAGTATCAATCTCCTCACAAGATAAGACGCTTTCAGTATGTCAGCAATTATATCATTTTTTTAATTAAAGTTTACTACTGTGGACGGACATACTTGAAAAATTATGAATAAAATTTGCTTAATAACAATCAAAATAGTAATAGTAATAAAAATTATAGTATTAAATAATAAGATAACAATAATAAAAATTATTGTGTCAAAACAAATAATTAATTAAATAGCAATATGTTTAATTATATTGATATGAAGGATAATATTTGAAATGAGCCCTTTTAAACTATAAAGCATTGTTTAGTAGTTTTGTAAGTAATGAATTCCAAAGACAACTAGCAGAGATAAAAAATTGCTATTTGGATATTAAAGTTGGATGCCTTAACTGGATGATATCACTTAGTCTCTGAGACCGAAAAAAGTAATTATTTCATAGAGATACCTTGGTTCACGGGTGTATATGATTTTGTGAAAATTTGAAAGTATTCTAGTATTTAGAAGGTTATTAAATGTTACACCATAAAATTTAATTGCAAAGTTAGATACACGGTCGTACTTCGATAGTCCATAGATCTTACTTAATGCGGCATTGTAAGTCACATTTATTTTTCCTGAGCAGGTAGAACATATGTACAGTAGCGACAAAAAAATGAAACTCTATTTCATATGATTTCAATCGAAACTCGAAACTTATAACGGTATACCAATCCACATTTGTTTTTTTTTAATCGTTGACTTTTAAATTTTATTAAAAAGTATGTGTAAGCATTGGGTGCTTCTCTTTCTACTTAATTTTTTAGACTTATAAAAAAAATTGTGAATTTTAAAATAGAAACAGCTGTCAGCAAGTAGCAAATTTGCCATTATAAGGGCTTTGGAAGAAAGCAAATCAATGAATGAAGTTTCTCAACAATTTAATATTAAAAAATTAACGGTTTGCCGGATTTCATCGCGATATCGTCAAACAAATAACGTGGAATGAAAGCCAGCAAGTGCTCGATCTCGTGAATCTACTGCCCGTCAAGACCGTCAAATGGTAAAAATAATAAAAGTTGACCCTAGAAAAATAGCAGTAGGTGTTACTAATTATGCAAACGAGCAATTAAGGGTTCCTATTGGCGTCCACACAGCCAGAAACCGACCGATTAAGAGAGGCAAATTTATTAGCTAGAAGAAAAAACGGCTTGACTTTGCTAGATGGTATCTGCATTGCAGTGGGCCAAGTTTTGTGGAGCGACGAATCAAAGTTTAACTTATTTGGCTGCGATGGGTTAAATTACATTCGTTGGCCCCAAAACAAAGATATTAACCCAAATATCTGTTACCAGCTGTTTTAAAACTGACATAAACAATTGTATGTTGAAACTGAACCAGGACCTTGACAGTATATTTAAATGGGCCACTGCAAATGATCTTTGCTTGAACGCTAATAAATCGTGAGCTATCATAATTGGAAAAATTGGCGTTTTGCCGAACTTACTGCCACCATTATTTGTTGAGGACTCGCCCATAGAATTAGTACAATATGCCAAGAACTTGGGTATTACTTTTAATAGTCAACTCTCCTGGACTGACCATGTTAATATGATTTGTGGGACGACGTATGCTATTCTTAGGAATGTTTGTAGGACTCAGTCCTTTACGCCTGCACATAATATACGTATGCTCTTGGCGAAGAGATACCTGATTCCAACCCTCTTATATGGATGTGAGCTTTTTGCGGATTTGGACTCTGTCAGCAGGAATAAACTTAACGTGACTTATAATAAGATAGATATAGTAGTGTATCGTATTTTGCCTACAAAATCTACAACATGACGCTGGAAAGCCTCTTGAAATATCGTATGCTAATTTTTCTACACAAGATTGTTTATTCAGGGGAACCGAATTATCTATATAGCACACTAAAATTTTTCAGAACTAACAGGGGCTATGGGATAAACGCCGTAAAGTCTCAGAAACAGGTGTCTGAAATGCAATTCGTTCATGGAACCAACTTCCGCCAGAAATTCAATTGAAAAGCAATGTAATGCAATTTAAAACTGCAATCTCAACACACTTTTCTTTTCATTTAATTCAATCCAATTTAAGGCAAACTTAAAATTAAATAATATAATTTTTGCTTTCTTTGTGAAATTTACATACATATGTATAAATATAACTGTTATCTTAATCATAACATTATATAAACAGTACTATTAAATTAGATTAAATGCTTGTTGTACTGAAGTTAATCAATAGATAAATAAATAAATAAACAAATAAATATATATTAAAAAAAAATAAATAAACATAAATAAGACAAGACATCGTGTTGAGTTGCATTTTTTCGCTACTGCATGTATAACTTAATGTTCAAATTATTAACTATGTATGTTATGATGACAGCATGAGTAATTAACTGTCTTTATGATGTTCGCCATTTTGAGCCGCATTAATTTATTTGTGCCCAATTCAAAAATAATTAAATAACAGCATCAGTCAACCAGACAGTCAGAGAGTATAGCATAATATTTTTTTAAACAATATATATACAGTGGACAGCAAAGGTCTAGGTACCCCAATATGTTTCAGAAACTGCAAACTTGGACTTTTTTGTGCAAATAAGATGGCTCTATTACAGATCTTCATTCATACATAAAAAAATCAAAATGGCGGATCCAATAAGTCCAGCCTGTCATTTATAAAATTAACACAGACTGGCCATTACAACCTCTCCGTCAGGATTACGGCCTAGCTTCTCACACCACTCATGTTGTGTGTGTTAATTTTATACATGAGTGGCGGGACCTACAGTTTAAAGTTGACTCCGAACGACAGATTTTTGAGAAACTTTTCATGGCAGTTTTATTTACTCTAAGAGTTTTTGCCAGAAATCTGCTGAGAGGAAATCGCCAAAGAAATATATTTTCATATTTCGTTCAGTTGGAGATACCTGACCTGGGGTTTGAACAGAGGCCTCATGTATAATAAGCCAACACACTACCTACTAGACCACGTGCGAATAATTAAGAATTTTAATGAAAACTAAACACAAATTTATTTTTATTTTATTTGCAATCAACGAGCTCATATTTTAAACGTTTTTAAAAGGTAAAAAACTCAACAATATATGTATATCGATTTTTTCCAGAATAAACTTTTGGAATACACAAAAGAAAAATACCGAGCTTCATTAAAATTAGCAACGCTCATTAACCACCGCCCAAAATCAAACAAAAACTGTAAGATTCGTCAGCATATTCCACATTATACTCATTACAAACCCAATATAGCCGAACGATAGTTTATATCATTACGTTGCATCCAATTATGGAAATTTACTTTTAAACTATATAACGATCGTAGCTTAGGTTATCATTTATTGTAACTTCAAAATGCTGTTCCCGAAAGAAAGGATATTAACGAACAGGTATTACAACATAAAACCTACGGATATAATTGAATGCAAATGACATTTTAGAAATTAAAACAATTTTCATGATTTAAAACACATTTTTGCCTTAAGAAGGAATGGTTAAATAACACGTTATAACGTGTTGTTGTTTTGTAAAGAGCTCAATTTTTTATTATTCATTAAATATATGTGTCAGCTGTAAAATATTAGTATTGCTCCAAACACAAATACACAATATTTAAAAAAAATTTATTTTTAAGAGTTCTTAAAAGAATTTCTAATTCAAGTGTCAACCTTTATATCGAATACAGAACGATATTCTCCACACCATAGACGTCGAAGTACTTCTTATTTGTTCTTCTTGTGTGTTAATTTTATACATTACTGGCGGGACCTACAGTTTAAATTCAACTCCGAACGTCAGAGTACGTGTCAGTTAGTACAAGTATAAACTCAAAGCTTTACAAATTTTGTGTATCATACGTACACACTGTTTTAATTGTTTTCAAGTTACGACGCATGCAGTTGAGAGATACTTGCTTTAGGTTTTGCTTTAGATTTTGCTTTCTTGTTTTTGGACTGCTCGCCGTCTGTAACCTTTCTTATGTTGCTAAATATCAGTGATGAGTTGGCTAAATATGAATTTCGTTCAAGAATTTTGCGTTTTTCTATTCCTTTTAAACTTTGTATGGAAAAGAAGGTTATCAGCCACACTTCCTATGGCAAACCATGATGCGGCGAAACAATGTTTTTTGTTTATTTTTTAATTAAATTTATTTTTTAAACTTACCAACCAACTGTTACAGTTAAACTTCTGGGTAAAAATATGCCATGTCAGGACGAAACAGTTGATAAAATAATATTTTCGATTGAGAAAAAAAATGCACTTCTTTTGCTGGTTTTCTCCTTTTTCTGCCCATAAGAAAATATTTGACTTTGAAACTGAAATCTTAATGATACTTAACTGCTAATGACAGGCAGGTCGTCTGTTTTCCTGTTTTTTTAATGAATCTACTTATGACTGCTTTTTTACTAATTTTTGTGCCCTTAAGTATTGAATTAATTTCTGTTGTGTTGTCCTCGTAATTTCAAGTTGAAATAAGTAGTACTTTGCCGTTCATAGTGTGGGGAATTTCGTTCCGTATTGACATTTTAATTACAAATTCTTTTAAGATAAACGAACTCTTAAGAAGAAACTTTTTAAATTTTGTGTATTTTTGGTTTATGCTGTCACATATGTTTAATCAATAATAAAAATGGAGCGCTTTACAAAACAACAACACGTTATAACTATGAAAACTTATCCTTATAAAGTCGCCGTAGTCTAGTAGGTAGTGTGTTTGCGGTTCAAACCTCAGGTCAGACATCTCTAACACATCGAAATATGAAAATAGTTCTGCTATGACTGTCCTCATCAGATTTCTTGCAAAAACTTTGAGAGTAAATAAAATTTTCATGAAAATTTTCTCAAACATTTGTCGTTTGGAGTCGATTTTAAACTGTAAGTACCCTCATATATAAATATACCACTCATGTATAAAATTAAATACACAACATACGTAGTATGAGAAGTTAGGTAGTAATCCTGACTGAAGCGATGTAGTCACCAATTAAGTAGTTGCCATAGTCTAGTGGGTAGAGTGTTTGCTTTGTGTCAGCTTTGACAACTCGAACAAAACAAAAAATTAAAAATAAATTCTTTTGCCGATTTCCTCTCAGCAGATTTCCGGCAAAAACTCTGAGAGTAAATACAATTACCATGAAAAGTTTCTCAAAAATCTATCACTCGGACTCGACTTTAAACTGTAGGTCCCGTCACACATGTGCAGAATTAAAACAAACAACATAAATGGTGTGATAACCTAGGTCGTAATCCTGACTGAAGAATAATAGTGACCAATTATGTACCCTTATGAAGTTGCCATAGACTAGTAAGTAGTGCGTTTCCTTGTGAGTTCAAGCTAGTGCTTTAACAACTCGAACAAAATGAAATATAAATAAAAAATTCTTTTGACGACTTTCTCCCAACAGAGTTCTTGCAAAAAATCTGGGAGTCATATAAATTTCTCAAATCTGCCGTTCGGAGCAGGGGTTAAACTGTAGTCTTCGGCCTGATGGATAAAATTAACACACACACAGCATGTGAGAAGCTAGGTTATTATCCTGACTGAAGCGCTGTAATGACCGATTGAGTAAGTTCTCCATAAATTTGTGAACTTCGAGAAAGGCTACAAAATGTGTCAAAAGTGGTCCAAAAAATTTAAGAAACTTGTTCGATTATGAACGGTTAGACTCCTATGTATCAACCTGTGTGGTCGATCTCTTGAAAACATTGCTACTGTAAATTAAATTGTTGCAGAGAACTTGAAGACGTTAATATAACATTAATCTTAACAATCAACTCGTTCAATGGGTAATGGAGCAAAAAGATGTAAGTTCCAAAATTTCGAAGAAAATCATCTGAATGGTTTAGTGAATACCAAAATCGTGGAGTTCAAGGCTCATAGAACGTTTAGAGAATACGTGACACACAAATGAGCCTACCGTGAGCAATTGTTTGTTACTGACGGCATGATTGGATTTTTATAGGCCGAAATTTCATTGGCTGTAAATGGCATTGGTTATAAGCATATGATAACGAAGTTATTATGGTCTCTACTGGACGACATGTGATTTCAGCAAGACAGCTTTCCAGAATAAATTTTCTCCTGAAATTCTGATCTCAACTAGATATAGCGCAATGTTTTTTGCTTTTATTTTTATAAAATCTGAGATTTTGTGCGAATAAGCCAATCAAACCAAAAGTAATTTCTGAGCTTTATTCGGAGATCCAACACATCATCAGTGAAATGCCAAAATCCAAAAGATCATGTAAAACTTAATAGAAAAAATTAAGTGCCTGTCACCAGAGTGGTGGGATATTTTATTCTGTACTTAATCGAAACCTGTTTTCTTCACAAACCATTAAAAAATTGAAATTATCTCTAAAAATTCGTGTAGTTGTCGTGTTGGTTGGCACTGGCAAAATTTTGTTTTTAATTCCTCCCGACATAATTCATGTTACAAACAGAAACCTCTCCTTTAATCAACTGAAAACACTTCAAAAACCTTGTTTTCTTCATCAATTTATTATATTTTTAGAAGTAAAAGAAAAATATTCTAATCGTTCACATAAATTACTAGCAAGTTGAGTACCCAATTAACAAAATTTGCCTTTAAAATACATTCAATTGATATTTATGGCACAAAGTTACAATCAATTTAATAAGATGTTATCGTGATATCAACAGTTTGTCAGAAGTATATTAACGGAGTAACATCACATATAAAATAATGGTCTATTTAGTGAAATATTATCATTAATCTACACTGTCATTAAAGTCAATTGCTAACGATTTTTTATATAAAAACTGCCAGTTAAATAGAAATCTGATAGCTTTACGACATTGTTGTTACCTGTTTACTAATCACAACAAAACGAAGCCTTTAATGATTTGCGTAAATTTATTCGTATGAAAATTTTTTATATTTTTACTCTAAGTTCCCTTGCCTTAAAAATAAATTAAATACAGATGACAAACAGATTTGCACAGCGTTGAAGGCATAACTTGTACACAATTCTGGGGATGAAAAAATTAATTAAAATTAAAATATATGATAAAAAATGTTCTTAAAAATTAAATGGATCCTTGTACTCTTGTTAAATGATGTCAAATAACGTTCTTTTTTCATCTCGCGGTTTAGAGATTTACTTTGCATAATCTGAGGAGAGCGCTTTACAAAACAACAACACGTTATAACTATGAAAACTTATCCTTATAAAGTCGCCGTAGTCTAGTAGGTAGTGTGTTGGCTTATTAGACGTAATGCCAGGGTTCGAGCCCCAGGCCAGACATCAGAACAAAATGCAAAAAGTATTTCTTCGGCGACTTTCTCTCATCAGATTTCTGGCAAAAACTCTGAGAGTAAATAAAATTGCCATGAAAAGTTTCTCAAAAATCTGTCATTCGGAGTCGACTTTGAACTGTAGGTCCCACCACTGTATAAAATTAATACACACAACATAAGTGGTGTGAGAAACTAGGTCGTAATCCTGACTGATGGGTTGTAATGACCAATTATGTTAGGTATATAATATAGATTAGATATTGGAAAGTTTAGTAATCCACAAAAGGAAGCAGATATTAAAAATTCACAGAAGCCTATTACAGGCGGTGAAACTATTTGAAATACATTGAATTATTGGTAAATACTCAAGGCTTAGCCTTGACTGTAAACTATAACTGTATAATTCTGTTATGACAACAATATGGTGTTATGGAACTGTCTCACCTTTTCACATACAAATAATTCAAATTCCCTAATTTGGTTTGTGAAAAACCTTAACATTTCTTATTATAAAATAACAATATATTAATAAAATAAATATAAAAAACATCAAGTACTTTTACGAATATTAACTTAATATTAATAAAATTGATTACGCATATTGGGGCACCTTAACTTTTGCTCTCCACTGTGTATATGGCAGTATTTTTTCTTTTACTACAAATATTTTGAAAACCTTTAGAAGAGGGAAAACTGGTCAGAATTATGTACAAAGGGATGGCATGTGAACTGTGTAACGGTGTGCTCTAGAATAACAATTATGATGAGATGATTAATTAAATAAAGCATTTTGGTCTTGAGACAAACCTACCGATTTGTCTGGCATCAAAGCAGTAGGTCATAACCTATTAGAAGCTCATTGTATTTGTTATAGCAACGGCTGGTTTATTTCAGATATTTTCTTATTGGATTCAATTCTCCAACGTATACGGATTGCTTGGTATTTAATTAACATGTTATTTTTAACTCAACACTTTTGTACATTGAATATTTAGTATTCCTTAGTAAAATAAGGAAAGAAACAGATTTTTGAGCATATTGCCTTATATTAAATATTTTTCTGCTATTTCTCTACTCTTCAACTAATTTGACTTCAACTAATAGATTCGAGTAATCCTTGTGTTAAAATATAAAGTATCACACACACACACAATCAACTTTGACTATTTATAAACTTTCCATTTTCTTTAGGTTTAATACAGAAATGATAAAGTATTAAAATACTATTTATTTATTTATTTATTTATTAATTACAATACAATTACAAATTATATCCTAATTATATACGAGCGAAGTAACTAAACTATGTGCTCGGTGTAGTGTCACAGACCAGAGTCTCTGTTGGGAATCGAACCCACGACCCTCACGCTAATAGTCTAGCACACTACCCACTAGAATACCAGGGCACCCGTATTAAAATGCTATATTTTATTTATTTATTAATTATAATACAATACAAATTATATTTAATTATTTAGGAGCCAACAAACTTCGACCTTATGCGCGGTGTAGTGCAAAAACCAAGTCTCTGGTGGGAATTGAACTCACAAGCTGCACTCAAATATTCTAGGCACTAGACTACCAGGACACCCAATACTATAAAACTTTATACATAGTTTCTATTAATTTATATTGAGTTCATTTCGCAATCCGCTGTATTTAAATATAGAAAAAAATGTTATACTGCAATAGGGGGAAGGTCAGAAGTGGGATGGATGTAAAATGAGTTGATCACGAGTTGAAGATTCGCACATTTTTTTATATTTCTAAATCCTACTTGCATAATAGTGAATAAGTATTTTAGTTTTTCATTTCATAATAACTGCGGTATTTTTGTCCGATTTCATCAAACGAAGTATCATCACTTATTCTATATTTTTAAATTGAAGTTTGCTACTATGAACGGACAAACTTGAAAAAATATGAAAAACAATCGCATTTGTGAAGTTTACCTCATCAAACCCCATACCACATTAAGCACATATAATACAATATATAAGGCACATCCCTTTCCTTTCAAATAAGGTTTAAATTTTGGACATCGGTTCAGAAATGTTTGTGTCATCAATAAACTTGTGCGTATAGTCCAAAAAATCAGTTTTTGTCAAATAAAAGAGGTTTGAAGGGTTCAAGAAATTAAAAAAAAAATATTTTTGAGTTCTAGTCTACAAAACTCACAACTTACACTATGTCATTAACTGGGTGTATTTAATTTTGTTTATTTTGTCGCATAGTGTTATTTATTGAATGCTAACAATACCATGAAACACAATGAATACTGACGGAGCATAATGTTATGAAAACGCATGAAGGAAAATTGGTTTGGTTAAAAATGTAAATAATGTACATATAATGCTCTTTACCTACGCAATAACATCAATAGGTATTGGCATTAAGTCTCAAATATTTACGACTCATACGTCACCACAAATTAAACGCATGAGTAATTTTGGCTGGAATGGAAAATACAACGGAAAGAGTGCAATAAAAACAATATTTTACTCACTAGATTAGTCGTTAAAAATATTTTCCTTAATTTTATATGTGTGCGAAGTCTAAAATATGAGATCATAAACGCTGTCTTAATTTTTTAGGCCGCGTCTTCGGGTGCCTAGCTGGAATCGATTTAGTTCCATTTTTGTTACTTTTAATTGGATTTAATTAGAAAATTATAATTTATTGTATAAAATAAAATTTTAATTATTTAATAAATATTTCTCTACTTAAATTATTTTCAATTGTATTTACCAAATACAAGTTTTCTTTTCAAACTTGTACACGGTTTCTGTAAGTAAAATTCGTTTGTCAAATTTTTTTGCTGAATTAAGCACAGAGAATGAGTCAGAAGCCGATGATGTTGAAGTAAGTTATGCAATGCACGACTAAAACATCTCCGATAATGAGAATGTAGTCGAAAATATGAATAAAAGTCCGATTCAACATCGGGGAACAATTCCTTTTATTATTGACAGAAAGTTGTCCTAAAATTGGGGACTTTGCATCCAACTAGCCACCAGAAAGTAACGTCGCATCGGTAAAAATTAAGACTGCAAACCACATATTTCAGAATGCACACACATTAGGTATTAAAAAAGAAAAAAATTCCCATACAAACTTCAACCAGTCTGTTGCTCAGACCTTAACTACAATTTGCTACGGATGCGGAAAACACCTCACAACAACTCCTGAAGAAGCTGTAATGATGAGTAGGAAATACTTATGGATCTGAAGCTAAGTATTTTGGGCATCCAGTCTATATTTATAGAACACGAGAATCGCAAGGATTAAAGGATCGCTACACGTAGACGTATTGAGAAGAAAAGTCTTTTCATACTAAAACAATACACGCTGTTGCACATTACAGACTTTTAGTCAAAATTATGATCCAGATTCCCATACCACCTATGTTGTGTTTTATCCGTGAGTGATGGAACAGTTTAAATTTCGATTCTGAATCACAGATTTGTGAAACTTTTCACGCAATTGCCTTCAAGGTTTTTTTTTTGAATATTTCCTCTTGTTGATAAGTGAAAGCTGAGGTTTGAACTCAAGAGCTCACTTCTAAACACTAAACCTACTAGGCAAATATGAATTTCGTATTATTTTATTTAACTAAGTAAACTTACATATGTATGCATAGTATAGGCCATCTATCGGTTTAAATTATGGGTTATCGAATCTGGCAATACTTATGTCACTCTATTGTCACAAAATCCAGTATATTACCTCCACTGAACGTAATGAATCGATTAACGCTTGAGCAACATTGGGATTTATTCGATCAAAGAGAAAATTAAGAATGATGTCGATTTTGCAAAAAAAAAAAAAAACATCTTTTCGGATGAAGCTCATTTTCATCTTGATGGATATGTTAATAAGCAAAGTTGCCATAATAGGGGCTCAGAAAACCTTGCACCCGAAGGCGCAACCATTACGGTTAATGGAGACACCTATCGCACAATGATTTTTTAGTATCCACTCTTCATGGTATTGATGTGAACGATGTTTGGTTTCAACAGGATGATGCAACTTGCCACACATCTCATACATACATACATAATTGGTCATTACAACCCTTCAGTCAGGATTACGACCTAGTTTCTCACACCACTTATGTTGTGTGTGTTAATTTTATACATGAGTGGCGGGACCTACAGTTTAAAGTCGACTCCGAACGACAGATTTTTGAGAAACTTTTCATGGCAATTTTATTTACTCTCAGGGTTTTTGCCAGAAATCTGCTGAGAGGAAGTCGCCGAAGAAATACTTTTTGTATTTTATTTTGATATCTGGCCTGGGGCTCGAACCCTGGCTTTTCGTCTAATAAGCCAACACACTACCTACTAGACCACGGCGACAACATCTCATGCCACAATCTATTTATTGTGTCAAACGTTTGATGGCCGTTTAATTAGCCGAAATTGTGATGTTAATTGGCCGCCAAGAAGATGCGATTAAACACTGTTGTTGTTAAATAAAAGTGTGGCCGTTGTCTAGCAGGTAGCGTGTTGGCTTATTAGACGTGAGGCCTCGGTTCAAACTCCAGGTCAGGCATCTCCAACTAAACGAAATATGACAAAATATTTCTTCGGTGACTTCCTCTCAGCAGATTTCTGGCAATTACTCTGAGAGTAAATGAAATTGCCTTGAAAAGATTTTCAAAAAGATCTGTCATTGGGAGTCGACTTTAAACACATACAACATAAGTGGTGTGAGAAACTAGGTCGTAATCCTGACTAAAGGTTTATAATGAGCAATTATGTATGTTATGCCGACAAGCCGGAGACAGTTGCGCATTTGAAAACCAGCATTCGTGATGCCATTGGAGAGATACGACCCTATACACTAGAAAAAGTGTACGAAAATTGGTCCTATCGAAAGGGATACTGTGAGGCCGGCCGTCGCAGCGATATGAAAGAAATAATATACCATTTCTAGCCTTCACAACTAAAAGGTTTACACAATTTTGTAACCCTCTTGGTTTTATCTTGAAGTCTTATATCTTATGTATAAAATTAACGCACACAGTGGTGTGAGAAACTAGGTCCATAATCCTGACTGAACTGTTGTAATAACCAATTATGTATGTATGTTTTGTGTTATCTTATAACGTTTAAAAACACTGCGAACGAGTACCTGTTAATTTGTTTAATCACAATTCCGATGATTTTGCTTATTTTGAAACACTGCTATTATTGGAGTGCTTTGTCTATAACGATAGCGGAACTCTTACACCTCATTGTAAAATTTGTCTTTCAAATGGGATGAATGGCGGGACCTACAGTTTAAAGTCGACTCCGAACGGCAGATTTTTGAGAAATATATCATTGCAATTTTATTTGCTCTAAGAGGTTTTTCCAGAAATCTACTGAGAGGAAGTCGCCGAAGAAATATTTTTCATATTTGGTTCTACGTCTAATAAGCCAACACACTATCTACTAGAGTACGCCGACCTTCGATATTACTTACTTTTCGGTATTACAACTTACAGATAGAAACAAATTTAACTTTTTTCAAAAATATGGCAGCAGCGGAGCAATGTAGATAACACTGCTCAAATTAAACATTTTTTTTTAAAGCAGTGTCAACGACGGGCTTCTTTTTTGTTGTATTTGCCCATTTTGTTTATATTTGAAGTTGCCATATTGAAAATAATATATAATATGGCACACTTAACTTTAAAAGTTACTGGTAGGATGATCCTTCATTTATATTAACGCTCACATGTAGCATATTGTCCACTCATAATAATGAAAAACAATTTATTTGCCCGTTAAAATCCTCCCTTTAGTTAACGGCAGTCTCTAATAAAAGCTGTAATCTGCAATCTCAATCAAAATTCTAATAAAAAATAAAGAAAAACTAATTTATTTCATCGGGGGAAATTTTTTCCATTTTGCTACTTAGAGAAACTAAAAGCTAGTCTAATAAATTGTATGACCTCAAGGAATGCGATTTTATTTACTGCTCTTTATATTTGCATATGAAATCTTTTCCTGCAATATTTATTTCCTTCTCATTGTTTGCCTGTAATATGCCTAACCAGCTTTTAGTAGTTTATCCGTGATGGAGCTTTGTATCAAAAATGATGCATTTAAATTTTTCAGATCATATAACTTTAATCCAGAAAAAGTTAGATGCCAGATATTTTTTTAATTCGTTAGAATTGTTATCGCTATTATTTTAAACCAAAGAACAAAAATAGAAAATTTTAAACAGGACATAAAAAATTCAAAAACTTAATAATTCTGGCTTAAGTATAATTTTTGATACATACGACTTTCCTAGGGATTCTTTGGTGTTGTGTATGTAATTTTTTTTTAAACTTTCAAAGATTTTGTGAAGTTTTATCGTAATTGAAATTGAAAGTTAAGTGTTGGATGAAAGTGTAGAGGTTGAGTTATCTGTTCTTGATATTGATTGAAGTAGTCGTAGTCTAGTATGTAGCGTGTTAGCTTACTAGACGTTAGACCAAGGTTCAAAGCTCATGTCAGACATGTCCGAATTACAACGAAAGGTTGTATTGATCGATTATGTGTGTACGTATGTACGTATGTACGTATGTATGTATGTATGTATGTATGTATGTATGTATGTATGTATGTGTATGTATGTACGTATAGCATATGCTACTGAAGACTCTGAAGAAGAAAAAAACAGAAGCTCCTCTTATTAATTGACGAACGTATTGGCAGCAACAGATATTTATCTCCAAAGATGGTACTACTTGGAACAGAAAACCATATTCCTTTAGTAGTTTGGGAAGAGAAAATACTATCAATTTACTAGCAAATTGCTAGCAGCTGTTTCCTGAAATGTTGTAGTCTTTCTTACTGCTCTTCTCATATTTATCTCACGTGACAGACAAACATTAGAAAAATGTGTTTCGTCATTTTTTTTATTTCATAGATATTACAGATGATAGTATTTCGGCTAGCTATGTACGTATGAGATAACAGAATCATTCGCTTTGATAATGTGCTACTCGGGAATGATGATAAATTTACACTTATCTTGTGGTCCACCGAAATTGAATTGGCAGTTTTAGATTCAAGTACATGCTACATGCCTAGCAACTACTTACAGTCGTATTTGGGAAAACCTGTATCCGGGAAACCAGAGAAGAATCAAAGAGAGAGCATTGCTATTGACATTATCGATGTTCTATTGTAGCAGGAAAATTTGTTTACCGCACATTATGTTGACAACAAATTTTTCTAACGAAATATAACAATGCTTTGTACCATGAGTTTTCAGATAGCCCTCAACTGAGAACGTTAATGATGCGAGTGATAATAAGCTGATCCACCTAAATAATTGAAAACTTATAAATCGCCACAAAGAAAGGGTACTAGATGCCAAATTGTTACCATTTAGTAAAAAATAAAACCAAGATGACATGAAGTGTATGAATTTTACTTAAAAAACAATGCTGCAATGTACATCATATCAAAAATGTTGACGAAAATTTTATAAAATTTATTATGAAATGAAATAATATAAAATAGTTTTATTAAAATGTCTTAAAATAAAGAAAAATATTTAATTTTTTTTACAAAATCTATCAATAATCGTGATAATTCTATGTACTACAAGTATGTATGTATGAAAGGTGATACATAAGCTAGAATTATGAATTTTTTTAAGGCTCGCTTTGCTTTAGCTATGTTAGTTTTCCTATATACGCCATTAGCCTCCTAAGCATTTCGATTGTCCTTCCTATCTATATGATGCTTAAATTTCAATAAAACACACGTAAAACAATTATTTCAATAAAACTTTTATTGCATTATAATGCTTAGACCCATTGTTGGACCATTATGTATGAAATACAATCTGATTAAAATGAAATAATATGGTTTGGTTGCAACAGGTCTTTTTCTATATTTTATTAGCAACCCACATCTTCGAAGGCCATTTTGGTTGACTGTAAACTTAAAAGAATTGCCAGTACTAATGCATCCTTCATTATATGCTACTGATATCTGATTGAATTTGATAAAAAATAATCACAGTTGCATAAAAAAACAGCAATAATCTCAGTGTATATACGTTTTAATAGAAAAGTTACAATAAACAACAGCTAATGACACAATTTTCGTTCTTCAAGCAGTTCAAATTAAGATGATTAATGGAAACCATAGTCAAACAAATCTTTATTTCCAACGACACAAAAACATTTTTAACCATCTTCACTGGTCCAGTGAATTAGTTTAATTTAATTAATTTTAAATTATTTTCAGGTTATACTACCTACCGGCTGCTGTTCAAAACGAAAAGAAAAATCTGCCATGAAAAAAAAATAAAAAAACCTGCACCTGCAAGACAATGTAAAATATTCGTATTTGAGATGTAATTTATTTATATCCACTCAAATTCATAAGTTAGTGTTAATTGTTTAAATTAAGTTTTTAGATGTGGGTTTGAAATACTTAATATGCTCAACACATTCAACTTTTTGCTTTTGTTATCCTAATTTAATTTCAATAGAGATGATCTTTAAAGTTTTCTCTCTTGTCTACTTGTGTGGTATTACTATGGCATAGAAAATATGTTGGTTTGTTGTATGTTAAGACATAAGAATGGAATTGTTGTTAATTATTTTTACAATGTTCAACATAATATCTCCATAAACAAATCACAGATTACAAAAGCTTCCTAGTTAAGGTTCAAGGGTGTTTTTCTTCTGTAAATTTGAAAAGTAAATCCTTATGGTTATGGTAACATGGGTTCAGACTGTAATTATTTTAAGACATCAGTTTAAAATCTGTTTTACTCAATTTTGTAGTAAAGCAATTACATTTTGTGTATCATTTGAAAAATTTGGGAATATTTTTGCTTTTTTTATATTTGTACATAGTAACAGTAACGTAATATTGTTACGTTTTTATCTTTTTAAAAATGTTTAAATTATGCGTTCGTTGATTGCAAATAAAATAAAAATAAATTTGTGTTTAGTTTCACTTAAATTCTTTATTGTTCGCACTACTTTTGTGTGCCACAATTTACAACTTGACGAATACAACAATAATTGCTTGTTCGCTATTCTTCTTTCCACAATTGCGTAGACAATAATAACGCAGATCTTTACAGCGGAGATCTTCAAACAACGACTGTTTTCCTCACACGCAACGCGTCTTTACACAAGACTGACTGAATTCCTACTGCTCGTTGGCTACTTTGTTTTGCCATTTTATATGCCCACGTAATCAGTATGATGAAGCACCGTATAAACAGAATACAAACCTTTGATGTTTGACAAACATTCATAGCAGCAAATTACTAGCCAATTTAGAGGGAGAAAAAAAATGTTATAATGTTTTGCGAATCAAATGTGTTAGAAGCATCAGATATACAGAGTGAAAACTGGCGGATAAAGTAGAAAAATTAAATGTAAATAAACATTTATTTTGTGTTAAAAAAGGGAAAATTAGGAATATTTTTTAATTTCTTCAATGAAAAGTTTAAAGATTCTTAAATAGTTAAATATTAATCGAAATGTGTGTAATTTTCGGTCACAATGAATATAGTTTCTTGTGCAAGAGGTAATTAAGAAGCTAAATATTACAAGATCAAAATAATACCTAATGCTCATAAAAAATTTGTCTTGCTGAAAGTTGCCAATATTTTTTAATTTCTTGAAAGGAAAAGTTAGAATTTCTTAATTTTATTAGTTTTTTTTATTATTTATTAATAGTTTCACACAAAAAATAAATTTTTTATTAACTCTCGCCAATATAAAAAACCCACCCCGAAAACTAAAAAAAAAAACATAAATAAACAATAAAGACAGACAATCAGAGACGGACAGAAATACTTTTTGGTAATATTTGCCGTCCCTTTCATAATTCGCTGGTAAAAGTGAAACGTAAACGTCGTTTCTATACTGCTTATACGGTGTGATTTTGTTTCATACTGATGTGGTTGGTTTACTTGTAACAAGTTCGTTATATTTGTTTGTGTAGCTTTTGCTCATTTCAATGTTAAACGATGTACCGTTTCCATTTTCGTAACAATATTTTACTTATATTACAACGAATAATTCAGTAATTGTTAATGGATAATTGGTTTGTTTAGAGTTGCTGGCGCATAACATAAAAAATTAAAATAGTTAGCAGCATTACTAAAATTTTAATTTGAAATTAATATCAACTAACATTTGATTAAAAAATTTATTTTCGAACAACTGGTATTAAAATATCCTTCAATTCAAAAAATGGAAATCGGAGTTATATGCCCTGGTAAAAAAAGGATAAGTAAATAAACTATAAGGGATAATTTTGAGAAGAAGCCATCAACCTACAGTGTGTAGAACACACTTAGACAATTGTTTTAAATTTATCTACATACATAACATGGTGCGACCGTCAAGATACACCCAGCTAATGACATACATAGTGTAGGTTGTGAGTTTTGTTGAGTAGAACTCAAAAATATTTTTTTTATATTTTTCGAACCCTATTATTTGTGTTCTTTGCAAATATTATTATTTCTCTTTGCGCAAACATTTTGCAACTTCTGGTGGCCGCTCAAACGTGAAATTGACACATTTTCCGAAAAAAAATCAAAATGCATCAAAATTACTGAAAATTTTTGAACTAAGAGTTCATTAGAAAAAATATATATATGAAAAATATAACTCGTCTGTTAGACTCTTTAAATAGTAACTACGGTAAATTTTATCCGATTTGATCAAACGAAATATAAATCTCTTCAGAAGATAATGCACTTTCAGAATGTCATCACTTATTTTATATTTTTTAATTATAGTTTGCTACTATGAACGAACAAACTTGAAAAGTTATGAAAAAATTGCATTTGTTAAGTTCACCTAATCAAACCTCATAGTATATTAAGTCAAATAACATATATATTTGTATATTTGAAGACCCATCCCTCTTTTTTTTTTAAAAAGGTTTAAATTTTAGACATCGGTTCAGAAATGTTTGTGTAATCAATAAATATGTGCGTAAAGTCCAAAAAATAAAACAGTTTATGTCAAATAAAAGAAGTTTGGAGCGTTCAGGAAGAAATCGCTCGTTGTTTGAAGATCGCCGTTGTAAAGATCTACCGAACAGTTGTTAGAGCTTGTGAGAACAAAAGTGTATGGAAGAATAGCGAACTAAACAAATTGTTGTTGTATCATGAAGTTGTGAAGAGTGGCACACAGAAATAGTGCGAACAATAAAGAATTTAATTAAAACTAAACACAAATTTATTTTTATTTTGTTTGCAATCAACGAACTCATATTCTAAACGTTTTTAAAAACGTAACAATATCAAAAAACTTGAAGAATTTTTGTTATTTGTATTTATTTATTAAAATGAAAATTTGGAAAAAGTTCATCGTTTTTGTGTTTGTCCAATTGTTTGCTTATCTTTTGGCCATTTAAATATTAATATGTGATGTGGCAGTGGTGTGATAGATTTTTAATTCAAATTCATTAAAAATGCGTGACATAACTAACACACAGCGAATAAAAAGTGAAGTTATTTTAATATGCCATTAACACAATGCAATTGTTGTGTATTTTCGTTAAAAGTAAAATTAATAAATTGGCAAGTTAAATATTTGCCAGAAATGAAATGTTTCAATATAAATGCTCCAGTCGCCTGAAAGGTTAATAAAATGATACGGTACAATAAATGTGAATTTTATAGTGTCACTTAAATTTTAAACACGTAGGTTTAAAGTAAACAGTAGTAAACTGAGTGCCTTCTGCATAAATCTTTGCGCTCCTTTTGTACGTACCTGCAAGGATTACTACTAAGAAACAATAAAAGAATCATTCGTTGTAATATAAGTAAAATATTGTTACGAAAATGGAAACGGTGCACATCATTTAACATTAAAATGAGCAAAAGCTACACAAATAAATGCAACAAACTTGTTACAAGTAAACCAACAACATCAATATGAACGAAAAGGGGATGGACGTTTACTCGAAATTATCTGACTTCTTAATATATATTTTGTTGGATAATCCAAACGCAGGCTTACAAAGAACAAAAGGCTTTTTATGTGGAAAACATGATTTAAAATCGATCATTGTACGATTTCTTGATTTAAAAAATTGAATTTATTAAATCATTTAACTTATGTTTGACAATCATTTATAATAGTCTATCGCCTGATTTGCCCTGTCCATAAGACTGCCAGACAACTGCAGCGTCTTTCAGGCGGAGGTGGTGGCATTAATGGCTACGGCGAGAATTGTTGGGGACGGAAGGGTCTCCAAACGGAATGTCACCGTAGTTTTTGACAGCCAGGCGTCTATTAGGGCTCTAAGTTCCAACGTGATGAACTCCAAGACGGGGTACGGAGGTCACAGATATATATCGACGAGATAGCGGAACGATATGATAGCCATATCGTATGGGTGCCGGTATCACAGTGGTATTCCGGGTAGGTGCAGAGCTGATTAATATGCCAGGAGGGGCATGACCACCGAACTCTCCGATGAATTCCTGAATCTGAGATAATGCGATCGTCGATTCTGTCAACAACAGGTGGGCGGCCTCGGACACGGGTAGAACGGCTCGTAAAATCTGGCCAAGGCTAGATGAGGGGCGCACAATGAGTCTACTTAAACTCCAAAAAGACGCGCTCAGTGTGGTTATCGGGGTCATTATGGGGCATTGCATTATGCTTACGCATGCTAGGTGCATTGGTTTTAGACACCTTGCTAACGATTTCTGCAAAAGCTGCAGAGTTATGGAAGAGAAGGAGACTGTTCCTCACCTCTTTGCCAAAGGAGAAAGAAGTACTTGGGTGCTTACTACATGGATGAACTGGAGAAACTCTCAGGAATTGACATTGGCGGCTGAAATCGCTTCATCAGGAGCTCCGAGTGGTTTCGAGACTTGGGGATAGCGCATAACTGTGGTAACACAATTTGCCCAATGCGGTCTAAGTGTGTTCATCCAATTTTCTTGGATGGGCAGCCACCTCTATCTACCTACCTACCATCGCATGACTTGAAACGAGAATTGAAGAAAGTAAACTTCGTGCAAAAAAAGGTCGCCGTAGTCTAGTAGGTGGTGTGTTGGCTTATTAGACGTAAAGCCAGGGTTCGAGCCAAAGGCCAGTCATCAAAACAAACTTCAAAAACTATTTCTTCGGTGAATTCTTTTCAGCGGATTTCTGGCAAAAACTCTGAGAGTAAATAAAAATTGCCATGAAAAGTTTCTCAAAAATATGTCATTCGGAGTCAACTTTAAACTGTAGGTCCCATCACTCATGTATAAAATGAAAACACACAACATATGTAGTGTTAGACACTAGGTCCATAATCCTGGTTTATAATGACCAATTATGTATGTATGTATGTAAATTTCGTACAAAATTTTCTCTTCGGAATAAGTTTTTATTCTTTAGTTTTGCTCCAATATTGCTTGAAAAAGATTACATCCCAACGACTTCAAATAAATTCATTTGACGATCTCAAGAAAGCTGATGGAAAGACTCATTACAATTGCCTCACCCTCGCATATGTGGGTAACACTAAAAACAATATGAGTTGCAATGGCATAACATTGAATCATTGTTGGTTATACCCTCCTCAAAACAGGACACAATCATAAAAATCATAAAATGAAGGACAAAAAATCCAAATCTAATAAATGACACTTTGTGAAACATAAGAAATATCAGAAACTCTTTTTCTTTTTTTATCAGCTTTGAAAATTGATTGTTTTCTTACAACATTTTTTTATTTACCACGTTATTTTAAAATATTCTTTTTCTAAAGAATATTTCAAAACTACTTGTCATCTTTAAGAAAAATAAGCATATGTATGGCTCGTGGCATAGAAACTTCCACATATTATTTCTGAAATTTTTTTCGCAACATTTGGCAATCCATTGTCTAGATAGAAACGTTTCAAATTTAATTTACATACTTCTCAAAATTGTCAATATAAAGTCGCTGTAGTCTAGTAGACAGTGTATTGGCTTATTACACTTAAGTCCTCGGTCCAAATCGCAGGTCAGACATCTCGAACAAATTAAAATATGAAAGAGAAATATTTTGTTTGGCGACTTCCTCTCAGCAGATTTCTCAAATAAACTCTAAATAAAATTGCCAAGCAGAGTTTGTCAAAAATCTGTCGTTCGGAGTCGAATTTCAACTGTAGGTCACGCCACTCATGTATAAAATTAACATACACAGCAAACATGAGTGGCAGGTCATACAGTTTTAAGTCTTTTTAAGTTTTTTAAGTTCGAGAGTTTTTGCAGGAAAATTGCTTAGAGTAAGTCGCTAAAGAAATATTTGTTCGTATGTCGTTTTGTTGGAGTTATCTGACGTGTGTTTTGAAACGTGGCATAACATCTCATAAGTCAGCACACTACCTACTAGACTACGGCGGCCATGTTTGATTACACTCGGAATGAATTAGGCAGCCTATTTAGAACTTCAAGAAGATATTCTCATTACCGAGGTAACAGAACTGTTAAGGTTTTGCTTAATGGTAGGAAATGAGATTTTTTCCAAAAATGGTGAGCAATTTATATAGAACGATTTCAAATGATGTAAAAGAGAAAATCAAGGAATTCTGGTTGTGTTTTGTAATTTAAACCGGTTATTAATAATAAGAGTTCATATACTACATATATAAGCAATCAGAAGTTATTTTTTCTTCCTTTCTCTTTTATTTAAATATAATTGCGTCTAAACGAATGTCCTCTAATCTTATAAATTTTTTTGGTGAATAATATAATTATTTAATACCAAAAATAAATTGTATATCATCAGGGTGCCCTGGTAGTGTAGTGGGTAGTGTGCTAGACTATTAGTGTGAGTGTCGTGAGTTCGATTCCCACCAGAGACTCTGGTCTGTGACACTACACCGAGCATATGGTCAAAGTTACTCAGCTCGTATATAATTAAAATATAATTTGTAATTGTATTGTAATTAATAAATAAATAAATAAATAAATAAATAAATAAATAAATTAATTGTATATCAATGTAAAATATTGTTACGAAAAGGAAAAATCTAGATACTGGTGTTTTGCTTTTACATAGCTTAACATTAAAATTATAAACAGAAGCTACAAAAACAAAACAATGCTGTAAACAAACCTGTTTACAAATTATCGTACTGCTTAACATAACTACAAACACCAGCATAAAAAATGGTAAACTAGTAAACAAAAATGCACCAACAACACTACAATAATAATTGTAAACAACGATGTTTACATTAATAGAGATTTCGAGAAGGCGAAGTCATGAACGTTTGCCTTCAAGAATATTCATCAGACTGTTTACTTTGTCATATAAAAGGCAAGGCAAAGCAGGCGACTGAGTTAACGAAGTTGAGTCAATATTGCGTGACGACGCCGTGTATTTGAAGAGACTAGACGTGGTTTGAAGATCTCCGTTACAATGATCTGTCGAATAATTGTCTAGTAATTGTTATTGTTTATGTATATACGGAGGAATAACAAACAAAGCAATTGTTGTTGCTTACATAAAGTTGTGAACAGTGGCACACAGAATTGTGCGAATAATAATAAAGAATTTTAGTTAATATTTTAAACATTTTGAAAAGTTGAAAACGTAACAATATATTTAAGTCCTGTTTAATTTCTTAAGCTAATTAATAAGTATGTATTAAAAATTGTAAATTTAAATTAACACAAATCTAAATTAAAAAAAACTATTGTGGGCAAACGAACAGCCATGACTGTAGGAAATATATAAATTTTTTATTATTACTTTTTGTTTTTTATGACATGTTTCATTGCAATGATGTATGGACATGAAAAAGTGTTTAAAGCTATGTTAACTAACACTGGCCTCATTAATTAGAGCGGGAGATATTTTATGAAAAATAAATCTGCAAATTGCTTGATGTCACAGTGGAAATGCAATATATACAGTGAGCATCAAAATTGAGTAAACACCACTGAAATAATTAATTTTCTTAGGATAGCGAGAAAAGTAAACGAGAATTTCCAAAAATAAAAACGTTTATTTATTACTTATAAAATGTTGAAACAACAACAACAATTCATGATAAAGGAACTTTTTTATACTTAATAACAAAACTGTTTTATACTTAAGAACAAAAGTATTGACTCACTTATGGCGGTCAGTGTGCATAGAAAATTCATAGAGGACAATAGAAATTATAGCAGGAAATATCTTTTTTCTTATCAACAAATTTAGATCTTTATTAAATTGCTCAACGTTTCCGGTAAATTAAAATTTATTTGCAGAACAGTCAACAAAAAAGTAAATTCATATGGAATTTTTATTGTATTGCAATCGAAAACAAAATAGAACACTTGTGCAAAAAATAATTAATACGGCGAAAAACAACTACAAAGCAAAAGGTTTATCTACGGTCATGTTGCTTGTATCAAGCAGTGTCATAAAAATAAGACATTTAATGCGTCCATCTAATGAAAATTGCAGAGACTAGATAGAATTACGATTCTAACATCAGATTTTAATACCTTCCAAATGATACAATAAGAAAACGACTTGAAGAAGGTCGTCATAGTGGTTGAGGTTTAGAAAATAAAGCTCTTCTCTGTAAGGGGAATGTACGAAAAAGAATTGAATTTCGTCAAGCAAGAGCAAGATAACTGAAGCAACAGCTGATTAAATGAAAGTAATTGACTTGGTTCAGATGGAGCGCGTATAACCGAACTCAACTTCTTTCATCACGAAAAATCTTTAAGCTGTCGAAAAAAACAGAAATTGCATTAAGTTTTGTTGAGTGAATTTTTTGTGAAGGTAACTGCAAATGCGACAATCATCAATTGATTGATTGTACAATTTAACAAAAATAATGTCTATCGAAAGTTTTGCACGTTTTAAAAATTATGACATCAAAAATAAAGACCGGTACAACCAAAAAAATTTGTAGACTATAAAATACAAACAATACTTGAGCAGGATTTGTGTCAGACAAGAAGCGGAATTCATTCTTAAGCTAGTAAATTGGGTGCCACGTGAGCTTCGATGTCTGAACGCTTTAAAAATATATCACTATAGCATCGAATTATCACTGCCGTTAAAAATGAATTAATTCATTACGACAACCTCAAGCGCAAGAAGGCAGATATGAAGCGTAGACAATGAGCAAAATCTACATCCAAAGAAATTTCCATTGCGCCTTGGTAATGTTTTATATTTAATGGGATCAAAAGTGTGTGTTTTATAATAAGCTGTTAAAACCGTGCCAAACTGTAACTGGAGACCTGTACCACACATACTACTTGCCGAGTAGGCCCATATGGCCTATGGTGTTACCCAGTACGAGATGATCCCCCCACCCTCAGCTCCGGATGAAACGGGCCACTTCCCTTTGTGGCGCGATCGCCACCATACCCAGATTCCCAGACGTTGTGTCACCCAAAAACCGGTGATGTCTGTTCTGAAGTGCAGGGCACTCGCATAAAAGGTGTTGTCCGATTCCGTTTCCTCCAAATCAAGGCAGCTTCTGCAGTAATCCTGGTTGGGCAGATTGTCCTGCCTGCCAATAGCGGAGTGTCCTGTTAGAATACGAACTGTGCTCTTGTCGAACGGAAGTAGGTCCCTGGTTCTGCATTATCCAAAGAAGTTTTAAAATTCAGTAATCAGGTATATTTGACCATATACGGTTTTCTGAATTCAATTCTCCTTTATAAAATTTTTTTCAATTTTTGTTCTTGTAGAAACACATGTATCCCCTCTATCGTATTTTCTTCATTAAGTGAACCTTGCTAATACTCGGCTACATTTTGCGGCCCTAGCTGAGGATAATTTGAAAAACAGTGATTGGAAAATTTTACCTCGCCCGTCGTATAGTCCTTGCCGATTCTCAGTACTATTTGCTGCAATCGATGCAGACCACTCTCACGCTTTATATCAGAGAAGGGTATCAAAAATTAGTTCGATTTACTTACTAGGCTTTAAAAATTGCGATAAATTGCAAAATAAATTGCGAAAAAGATGAGAAAAATTCATAGTTTCCAATGGAAACTATTTTGTATGACATGTTCCTTTAAAAAAACTATCTTAATGAAGCATTTATTTCCACTGCCTATAAATTTCAATTATCATTTCCCCTTTTCTCATTTAATAAACCTTTTTAATACAATAAAATTATTTGTGTTTTTATTTAAAAAGAAAAGAATGCTAAATAAAATTGGAAATGGGAAGCAAATCCTTAATGTATGTCATAATGTAATGTAAAGAAAAGGATTTCGCAAAATAAATAAATTTGTACTTTTTTTATTTCTTTTTTTGCTGTTTTATCCTTTGAAATTTATCCTTTGAAAAATACACAACTTTTTTATGATATTCCTTTTTTTTATGGTTTTCATACCCTACACCATCATAGGTCATGAAGGCATATAAAGTTTATTTAAGAACTGTTAAGACACCAACATTAATGGTATTTTAAATTTCTTTGGCGACATCGGGAAACATCCAATTGACAGCTAATCTTTTACAATAAAACTACTTCTGCAATGAGAATTTTCATTGTATTACATTCATGTGTAAATCTTTTTGAACGTCTCTGCAGTTTTGACCTTCTAATGAGTCAGTCTAGGAAAGTATGTCCAACAATGATTCCCATTATCTGTGTGAAGCCAAATTCAGTCTCACTCCACCTATGTTGTGTATGTTAATTTTGTACATTAGAAGTCGTTTCCGAACGACAGATTTTTGAGAAACGTTTTCGCGGCAATTTTATTTTCCCTCAGAGTTTTTGCCAGAAATCCTTTGAGGGGATGTCGCCGAAATTTTTTTTTCATATTTCGCTTTGTTCGAGATGTTTGAGCTGGGGTTTGAACTACAGTTTAGCATATAATAAACCAACACCCTTTCTACTAGAGTAATGCTTTCATATATTCATAATAAAGTGATAAAGGCATCAAAAATTAAAACTTCTTCTTTATTTTTAATATATTTAATGGAAACAATGTATAAAACATTACCCAATGGTATATATGTATGTTATATCCAATTTGTTCCTTAGTAAAAAAATATTTATTTTAGTTCTGACAGCTGAGTCCAATAAAATTTTTAAGCTCTTTAACGTGCCTTTCGTATAATGTATGAACAGAAATGATAAAATGTAAAGACAAGAGTATATAATTTATTTATTATTATTTTTGCATATTATTTAATATAATTTATTTTAATTAAAATTTTGCTTCAATGTAATTTTTAATTGAATTTTTTCAAAATACAGTATGCCCCACTAAGCCTAATTCAATTTTTAATAAAATTCATTCGATTTAATTCAATAAATATGCGAGAATAACGCCAATTAAATTAAAAATTAATGACTGCCTCATTAGATATAATTATTTGAGCAGTAGTTTAGCCTGATAACATTTTTTAAGGGTTTTGAAAAATACCAAAGCTGTTACAAAGAGGATGCATTAACATGTTTATAAATTAACCTTTATACTGTTTTATGTGCACATTTAGTTCAATGCGTATTTCCCTAAACAATTAAATTAAATGAAAATGAACAATGTTTGGCTTCTAAAGACCTTTTGTACTTAATTTAGCATATAAATATGTACGTACTTGAATATGTTGCAGTTGTAATAAATTGGAGAATGGACAGGAAAAATACGCAATAAATTCACATGTAAATTATTTTAAAACTTAAAAATAATCTTTTTTTGTTTTTTTGTAAAATATACGTACGTTTGTAAAATACAAATACAAACACTTGTGTGCATAATTTACAAGAGATGTACACCTATTTTGAATTCCTGTAAAGCCACAACGACTTTAATAAGAAGAGGATCATCATTACTGTTAGGGCCTTACCAAATTATTCAGCGACTAGCAACTTATTTCGTGTGATCAATTCTCTGTAGCAAATTCAACTCTGATTTTTTTAATGACTAATTTACTTGTAATAAAAAATAATTAAACATAATATATAATAATATATAATAAAGCCATATTATTAAATTTTTACAAACTTGTAAATTAATCTTAAAGCTTATTTAGCGAGAACTTAAACCTTTCATGCCCGAATTTTTTGGGCCAGAGCTAAATTTTTTTTAAGGACTTGTGTTTGTTAGTCATGGCCTAAATATGAAGTGATATTGAATTCACAGTCCTACGTATTCTGGTTTTACACGTTTTTAACCAAGCTTGTTTGCAAAAAAATTTTTTTAAAAAATTAAAAATTACGGAATTTATGAACAAAAATGTACAATGCCTATAGGCAACATCGGGCATGAAAGGGTTAAAGATTAAAAATTACATGGTTTTACGTTATATTAGCGTATATACCGCAGCGCAAAATTCGCTTGAATCGCCACTATCGAAGCATAAACAAAACAAACAAAAAAAACTGTTCATTAATTCTTTCTCAGTGGTATATATATTTCATACATTGCGTTCTTAAAACCTCTATTTTATGCTTGTTATAGTATTGACAGCATTAATTTTTGCATTGGCAGCACAAATCATCTCACTGTAAGCACTAATTCTCTCATTTTTGTGAATAAAAATAAAAATTAAAATTAGCCGATAAGCAAAGCATCACTTTATTGTGATAGCATAAGCATCATAAAACTTTAACGAATTGAATTTTGTTGAGTTATAAAAGTATTTTACATTCAATAATATGACATTGCTGACTATTTCAACTACACTTGCATTTCCCTTCGCATTGGAACTGGTGTCGACTTGTCCTCTTTTGACAGTAAAAATATAACACATCACTATTTCATTCAGACGTTGGGTTCAGATATTGTATTCGTATGTTCTACTAATTTTAATATCAATATAATTTCTTTTGTGAGTAACAGATTACAAAACTGTATGCATTAAAGGATTGATTGTATAATATTAACTTTTAATACGATTTTGTGAAGCGCAATCAAAATTGTGTTGTGAATACAAATGCAAATGTCTTAAAATTATCTGGGCTTGTATAGTCCTTAATAATACATGAGCATACATAACATAACATTAGTTTTGTTGTACTATCAGCTTTAATGGAATTGATTACTTCGAGAGCTTAACCAACAAGTATCAAGAAACGTCGTAGAGCAATAATTGGAAAATATTCAATATCAAGTAGTGGTTCAATAAATATTAAATACAGTGGATAGCATAAGTCTAGGTACCCCAATATGTGTAAGCAATTTCATGAATTTTAAGCAACAATATGTAAAAATAATAGTTATTTCTTTTTATTTTATTATGTTTCATTACAAAGCAGAAAAATGTTTAATATTTTTTACAAACCATAAGAAAAAGTCAACTGAAAATCTTGCTCATGATGGCATGGAGACAAAGGCCAACAGAAAACTCTAATCAAAACTGGTACATTTAATGGCTAAAAGAGACTGCTTGATCTCAAGGGCTATTCCACTAAATATCAATTATTTTCATACATCATTGCTTTTAATTCATGAAATTGCTTACACATATCGGGGTACTAAGGCTTTTGCTGTCCACTGTATACAACGACATGACAAATATTCTTAATACCAATAAATGTCTAACTGCTCAATCAACCCAAAGAAATAAATGACTGATTGACTGAATTGCAAATTGAATGAGTGGGCAATACTAAGTAGAGCCTGATTTCATATTATTTAACGTCGCAATGAAATTCTTGTTAGCTGAATCAAATGTAATTATGATTCATATTTAAGCATGTATTAAATGCTGAATATTATAAAAAATATGATAACAAACAGTAAAAAAATTCCAGTAGCAATGAAATATAGAAAAACGCTAGTGTGTCACAACAAGCACATACATATTTGCATACGATTTTAGGCAGTCTTATTCGTTGTCATAAGTAAGGATGCTTTACATTGGAATTCTCACATATATTTTGGCAAATAATATTTAACATATAAACGCACTTACAAACACAATGTGATCTCGAGAGTATATTGCAGCAAATCATACGAAGGTGACCCATGTGTACAGCAGGTAAGTGTGGCTCTAATAAAATGTGTTGAACTAAATCCTGGTGTTATCAGCATACGGTAAATTGCTACATAAATGCGGTTTATATAGATATGAGTGTATGAGAGGCAGACCTTGTTTACGAATAACATGTACTTATTTGCTACGGTGTCGTACTGTTACTGTAATAATTATGATCATAAAATAAAAATATTTTTATACTTCAAACCGAAACAAAATACTATACCAATAACATTGTAAAAAAAATGTAAAAAAACCTTTGATATCATATAAAATTACATGGATGGGAGTATAACTTCAGAAATTGTCGATAATGGAAAAATTTTTGTCCACATCAATACTTGTCGTACAAAAATTTCAAGAAAAAAGGTAGGGGAGCTCGAAAAATGAGAAATTAAAATTATAGTCCTATTTTTAACTATATTTTCGAAAATATCTAACCATTTTCAATGGTGACTTAAATATTGGCCACAATACTTCTTGAGTTGTTGGTTTGCAGACATAAACAACATAGTTCACAATAAATATTCGAGAAACGTTAACTCGCACGACCGATGAGGCCAGAGAACAGGCCGACTTTCAGTAATAAAGATGTCAACCGATTCATTTAGCAATAAATCGAAATAAATCGAATTAGCAGTTTTCGATTCAAATACATGCTACGTGCGTAGCGACTACTTATAGCCGTATTTGGGGAAACCTGTATCCGGGAAACCAGAGAGGAATCAAATAGAGAGCATTGTTATTGACATAATCGATGTTATATTGCAACGAGAAACTTTTTTACCTCACACGACGTTGACAACAAATTTTTCTAACGAAATACAACAATAGTTTATATAATCAGGTTTCAGTCATTACTCAATTGAGAACGTTACTGATGCGAGTGACAATAAGTTGTCCCATCTAAAATTTTGTAATCTTATAAAACGCCACAAAGCAAAGGTGCTAGATGTCAAATTGTTACCATTTAGAAAAAAATAAAACCAAGCTGATATGAAGTGTTTGATTTTTATGTAAGAAACCATGCTGCAATGGACATCATTTTAAAAATTTTGACGTAAGTTTTATAAAATTGATAATAAGATGTTACAATATTAAAATAGTTTTATTAAAATGATTTAAAATAAATAAAAATATTTAAATTTTTTAACAAAATCTATCAATAGAAAATCAATGTACTACAAGTATGTATCAAAAGTGATACATAAGCTAGAGTTATGATGTTTTTTAAGGCTCGATCTACGGTTAAAATAAACATGGAGACAGCAAGAGTGTATTTAGTTCCTTAATTTCCACAATTCACTTTCAACTTTGTTGGTGTTTCAAGTTTATTTTGGAATTATAGGTTAAGTTTCTTTAAACATAGAGTAGATGTTGTATCTGTACAGGACGACATATCTTACAGACATATCTTAGAGAGTTTTCAGCAAAATTCAACCGCATTCTAAAGAACACCTATAATAAGAAAAATTTTATATTTTCCAAGTTTACCCGATCAAAACTTCTAACATGTAGGTTTGAACCATATGTTTAGATATACCGTTTTAAAGACTCATTTCCCCCCCTTTTCAGAAAACTTTGGATTTTGAAAATAGGTTAAAAAATATTTGGGTAATCAATTATTTTGTGTGAAAAGATCAAAAATACCGTTTTTGTCAAATAAAATATGTTTAGAGAGTTCGAGAAATATAAAAAATATTTTTGAAAACTAAATTAAGTCGCCGTAGTCTAGTAGGCAGTGTGTTTGCTTATTAGACGTAAAGCCAGGGTTCGAGCCTCAGGCCAGACATCAAAACAAAATACAAAAAGTATTTCTTTAAGAAACTAGGTCGTAATCCTGACTGAAGGGTTCTGATGACCAATTATGTATGTATTTTTGAATTCTACTCAACAAAACTCACAACCTACACTATGTCATTAGCTCCGTTATTTTGACTATCGCATAGTGTAATTATTCAAACCAAAAATAATCGAAATTGTAATTTAAAAAGAAGTAATCTAATTACTAATCATTATGATTATTAATCATTACTTAACAGGTACAGTGATAATATACGTCCGTGCGAAATATGTACTTGTATTCCGTAGATGTTTCAAGATCAGCAGAAAGTGGCGAGTACTTACCATTTCGGTAGATTTTGTATTCTCCATTAACATAACTGCTCACATATACGTATACTGCCTAAAATCGTATGCAAATATGTATGTGCTTGTTGTGACACACTAGCGTTTTTCTATATTTCATTGCTACTGGAATTTTTTAACTGTTTGTTATCATATTTTTTATAATATTCAGCATATGTATGTATGCATGACTTTGGGGTGATAGAATTTTAGGTGATTATGTCATTTTCACAAGTTCCCAAAGGGCTTTGAAATTTTGAAAGAAACACATTTTTTCATGGTTTGCCTGACTCATTGACTCACATTACGCAAAGCACATTTATGAATCATCTTTAAATAAGATTCTGTATAATTCGTTCGATAAACTTATTGAAGGTACAAGAGAAGAGTAAATATAAAAGTGAAGTAAATTCGATATTGTTAAGTTAAATAAATCCAAGATATTGTTTACTATCCTCAAGTGGCTATCACCAGACATATTGTCGAAACAAGTGGCTACGAATGTAGCAACGAGTCTGAGCACCATAAGAGCATGAAAGCACAGAAATTATGCGGATGCTAATATTTTGGATATGGTTGGTCTGACTACACGACGACTGATCCTGGTTTTGCGATGCAGATACCAATGAGATCGTTTTGCGATAAAGGTTTACACCTCCCAGGAAACGCCATTCAAGTTTTAACTTATGGATCCACATAGCACAACAAAGTAGGATATGGAAGCGTCCCTTACATTAGGTTGCAGAGTATATCGTATGGTGACATACAGGGAATGTGCACACCACATTTACGATTATTTAACAATGTTACCCTCATTTGGGTTCCAGGACGCGGAGAAATCAAAGGTAACAACATCAAGTAATTGTTTACTTTATTAATTTTTTCAAAGAACCTAAACGACTGTCTATAGTTTCCTCATATGTTCACATAAATGTGATTAAAGCTATGATGTCAATGGGTTGTAGCTTTTACTATGTATTTATGTAATTTCTTAAATCGTTATTATATTGTTAAGAAAATGGAAATGGTGTTATCGTTTAACATTAAAATAATAAACACAAGAAATGGTTACATGATCAACAAATAAACAAAAATATAGCAACAACATCAGTATAAAAAAGGGATAAAAAGTAAACAAACAGGCAACAACAACACTGCAAGGACAAACGTAAACAAAATACACAAACAACAATAACGCAAACAACATGTTTACATTTTTTTATTTCACAGTGTTTAAATTGTTGCATTTTTAGATCTGTGTTTTATAATCACGCAGCACTTAAGGAAAGATGACGAAAAAAGCTTTAATCTTGAAAAAGCGAAAAATGAAAGTATTTTAAACTCAAAGAGTTAAGCAATACTACAAGCACAATAAATGCAACGTAGCACACCTGGCAATTTTTGGTATTGTAGCTTGTTATTTACGCATTCATACTTCTAACACTAGTAATCACAAATCTCATTCAAAATTTTTTTCTTAAAGTAAAGGGTGTTTTTATAGAGGTATAGAACTTTAAGTTGGCATTACTTTTCAAGATAGCTACCGATTTAACAGCTGTCAAGTGATTTATTCTCAGTTTGGTTTGGCAATTCATCATGAATAGACTCACGCCTGAACAACGTTTGCAAATAGTGCAATTTTATTTCGAAAATAATGGTTCTGTGCGGAAAACGTATCGCGCACTACGTCCATTTTATCGTCGACAAATTCGTCCATCAGAGCAGTTAATTCGATTAACCATGGAACGTTTTCGCACCGCGTTTACTCTTATTGATAACTCGCATCCCCAGAGACGCTGTACGGTGCTTACAGAAGAAGCTATTGCTGCTGTAGAGCGTAGCATTGAGGAAGACCCGAATGAGTCCATCCGCCAGAACGTTACAGTCAATGGTGATCGGTATAGAGCCATGATTACTAACTTTTTCATTCCTGAATTGAAAAACCATGATGTCCAGGAGATGTGGTTTCAACAAGACGGCGCAACATGTCACACAGCTCGTGCCACAATAGATTTATTGAAAGACACGTTTGGTGACCTCCTAATTTCACGTTTTGGACCTGTGAATTGGCCTCCAAGATCTTGTGATTTAACACCGCTAGACTACTTTCTGTGGGGCTATATAACGTCATTGGTCTATGCGGTAAAGCCACAAACGCTTGACCATTTGGAAGACAACATTCGCCGTATTATTGCCGATATACGGCCACAAATGTTGGAAAAAGTCATCGAAAATTGGACGTCCAGATTGGACTACATCCGTGTCAGCCGTGACAGTCATATGCCAGAAATCATATTTAAAATGTAATGCCACAAGATTATCTTTCGGATAAATAAAATTCATGTCAATCGAATAATCCATCGTTGTTTTATTGCAACTTAAAGTTCTATACCTCTATAAAAAACACCCTTTACTTTAGAAGTAAGTTACTTAATATGGATGTTATTTTTTACGACCCTCCAAATGATGTGGTTGTTCCGTAAACGTATACTTTATTTTAAATGCAATGCAATTAAGTGAAGACACTTTTTCTTTGTGAACACCGAGTGTTATGCTGTATTGTGTATTTCGTATTCCAAAAAAAATAAGAAGAAGACCAGTATTCATATTTTGATTTTCAAGCAACAAAATGAAAAATATTACGGAAAAAAGTGAGTTAATTAATTATCTGCGCGAACAATTATAATTTTGAAATGTTAATTGTGGACTCAAGTTATCTAGAAAATGTTTTGTATTTTTATTTTTCTTCTTGATTATTGGCATTTACATAAACTGATAACACCAACCAATACAGCTTTCCAAAACATATGAATAAAATGTGTATAAGTGTATCGGATTTTTATATGAAAATTATCAACAACAAGCATACTCTATTGTAAATAAAATTCAGAGAGTATTTTAGAAATCTTTACTTGTGTTCCTTTTTCAATCTACCCACTGTAGTTTGCAGTTGTACCGCTTTTATACACAAATAACAATGAAGTAGCGACAGAGTTCCCGAGAACGCGAAGAGACGAACATTATACTTCAAGAACCTTAATTAGACTGTTTACGTGAGCATATTAAAAGTCAAGACAAAGCAGGCAACGAGTAGTAAGAACTCAGTCTTGTGTGAAGACGCGTTGTCAGTGAAGAAAACAGTCGTAGTTTGAAGATCGCCATTGCAAAGATATCCATTGTAAGCAAAGAATAATAGTGAACTAACAAATTGTTGTTGTATCGTGAAGTTGTAAATGGTGGCACGTAAAAGTAGTGCGGACAATAAAGAGTTTAATTGAAACTAAACACAAATTTATTTTTATTTGGTTTGCAATCAACGAACGCATATTTTAAACGTTTTTAAAAAGGTAAAAACATAACAATATTGTTCTAACAAAGCTTTATATATACGTGAACTCCCATTTTCCTAACAATGATTTTTAAAAAGTTTTTAATAACAAACATGTTGCCCTAATTCGTAATGAAGCCCCTTTACCTTCTTTCAATATCTGAGAGTAAATAAAATTGCCTTGAAAAGTTTCTCAAAAATCTGTCAGTTAAAGTCAATTTTAAACTGTAGATCCCGCCACTCATGTATAACATAAACTGACTTAACACAAATGGTGTGATACGGTGTTCAGATATGCACCTTTTCTGCGTAAATCGCGATAAACGACATTATTGAGCTCAATATTTCATATGAAGTTTAAATTAATTATTGCGCAATAAATACGCAAATTATTATAATATTGAGTAAAACTTAAAATGCAGCACTGTCATAAGTGTGTTCAGTGAGCATATTACAATTATCGGAACACTTTCTGTTGATATTTGACAACTCAAATGTCAACAACGACAAACAGAAAAAAAAAACAAACCAAAAAAAACAACAAAAAAAAAACAAATTAAAAACAATGATGTTGAAACAACCTGCTGTTTTGTTCACCAGCTGTCAAATGAATATTGAATAAGCAGCTGAACTGCGTATACTACACTGTGCACCGTACATTGTCTGTACACGTAAAATATTGTACTCAATAAATCGAATATTGACTCAATAAAAGTGCATATCTGAACATGGTATGAGAAACTAGGACGTAATACTAGTAAACGGTTGTAAAAACCAATTGTGTACGTATGTATAATTTTCGACTTATTGCTGCTTATTGTTAATGCTTTGAACCACAGAAATATGCATTATCAAGATTGTTGTTAACGTATGCGTTAGTATGAGTATATACATAGTCGTTAGTGGTTTGTTAGTATTTGTTTGTTATTATTTAGGTAGTGTAGAGTGGTTTGTTTGTATTTTATAGAGAAAAGAGCAGTGGCTAACAGTAGAAGATAAATAAAATGCATACATTTTTTGATATTTTTTTACAACAAACAAATAGGAAATTGGAACAGGAAACAAATTTGAATTTATTACAACAATAAATAACGCTTTAACAGCGACAGTTACAAGCAAAAATACAGTTACAAACTTTATCAGTGACACAACCATGGTAAATATTGTAACTGTACATAGAGAGAGATAGAGAAAGAAACATTTTTTGTAAAACCGAAACAAATATCGAAACAAAATACATACGTAGCTATTTTTATTAAATTATGTACGTATGTTTTGTGTATTCTTTACAATTACGTACAGAAACAAAAATAATAAATAAAAGAAATATATTTTTTACATATCATCATTGTGCCATATTTATTTATTTTTACAAATACTGACAATTTTCAGATAGAAAAGTTTTACGAACAGAACTATTAAATGAATATTTGAGTACTTTTAATTTATTTTTATTGAAGGAAAAATATTTCATTTTCTATCACTTGAAATACAAGGAATGTAATGTATATGAAATAAAAGAAGCACAACATAATATATTTTATTTAAATCAAAACGCTAAGTGATACAGTAAACTGGCGGTAATAATGAGGAATAATTTCGGGAAGTCGCCGTTGGTCTAGTAGGTAATGTGTTGGCGTATTAGATGTGAGGCTTCAGTTCAAATCCCAGGTCAGGCATCTCCAACTGAACGAAATATGAAAAAATATTTCTTCGGCGACTTCTTCTCAGCAGATTTCTGGTAAAAACACTGAGAATAAATAAAAGTGCCATGAAAAGTTTCGCAAAAATCTGTCGTTCGGAGTCGACTTTAAACTGTAGGTCCCGCCACTCATTTATAGAAATTAACGCACACGACATAAATGGTATGAGAAACTAGGTCGTAATCTTACTAAAGGTTGGTAATGACCAATTCTGTATGTACGTATGTATGTTACTTGTGTTCCTGTTTTAAACTTACCCACTGTAGTTTGTAGTAGTAATGCATTTTCCATTTTGTGCAACAAAACAGATCATCGTACTTTATGTACACGTACAACCACAATGTGTTTTTATCTATAAATATCGACAATTGAAACCTGTGGTCCCAAGCAATAAGAGCCTAAGTCGATTAAGGTCAATTTGAGATAATTATTATATCATATTCTACTAACAAAACTTTATATATACGTGAACTCCTATTTCCCTAACAATGATTCTTAAGTAGTTTTTAATAACAAACTTGCTGACCTAAGTCGTAACTAAAGTCCTTTACTTTCTTTCAATCTCTGATCGCAAAAAAATGTCCATGAATTTTTTTTCCAAAATCTGTCGGTTAGAGTCAATTTTAAACTGTAGATCCATGTTATTTGTGTATTTTGTTTAAGTTTGTCCTTGCAGTGTTGTTGGTGCTTATATAGTATATGTATTTGTTCACTTGTTTATCACTTTTTTTTATACTGATGTTGTTGCTTTGTTTTTCTAGCTTTTGTTTGTATTAAAACTGCGTTTTACTACAATATAAATAATTTGGAAGAAAAACATTCTATTTATTTATTTATTTTTTACGATTTCAATGAAGTTTGTCAATTTTGAAGACTTTTTTATTATTTGACGATTTGATGCCTTACCCATATGGCAGCTATGACTGCAACCCTTAAAGTATACACTAACATACAAAACCGAATACGTATACTTAATAATTAACACTTTCGAACTTTACTGAATTAAATATTTATCATACGCCATGTGATGAATACATTTCTTCAATTAATGTTTTTAAAAAGTTTTTTTTTCACATAATTTGAAATTAAATAGCAAATATTTTTAAATATGAAACAATCGCTAAACATTAGTTGTGTTGGAAATGTCTAACGCCTGGGTTTTGAACCGAGGACTCACGTTTAACAAGCCAACGTACAACTTACAAGACCACTGCGACTTCCTGTATGGTTTGAATGATTTTCGAAACTTCCCTCTATAGATTTTATTAAACAGGAAAAAGAGAATATGTTGCAGAGTTAGGAGTGTTATCATTATTAAATCCAATTATGATTATTCGTGTAAAAGTTTGAGTAGAACATAAGCTTTTATAACTGTTGCAACTAGTTTTATCTCATTTCAAGAATTTTCATTAGTAATACATCCACCGCATACCATAAGATCCCATATGTTTCGTGGTCTTAGGATGTCTCTATGGGTTCTATTCAAGCGTAATTCTTGATATATTTTCCGAGAGCCTTCAGAGAACATAATAATCCAAATCCACTTTTTCCTCCGAATTTCGATTTCCATGTTTTCCATGTTTTGCAGTTGGTAACTTGCAGTCTACAGAAGCTAAACAGAATGTTTCAAATTTGTCTCAGGCATTTATTCACCAATTTTAGCAAACATCTCACTTTTTAATAATTTTTGAAGTGTACGTGTACACTGTAGGTTGTTTATACTTTTTTGAAATGAAGGAAAGAATGCAAATGTCAAACATTTTATATCGAAAATCACAAATTCATACATTGCATATGAATTAAATGTACACACACTTACACATATGAGAATTTGTAGTATATAGCTTATAATAGGCGTATATGAATAGACATTATATTTCATGCAAATCAACATTTATTTGTATTTGTTGCTTGTTTTATGAAAATTAGATCCTAAGAGCCGTATATTTTTTATTGAAATTATTTATTTAAAGGCTTCTAAAATATTTTTTAAATCAAATTTATTCAAATAATATTGCATTTTTTAATAGAAAACCTATAACAAACGTTTTGCTGCTTATCTAGTTTATAATGGAATTCGGAACTAAATAGCAAAAACTATATCAGATTTAATTTTAGTTTCTTTTTTTGGCAATCATATTTGCCTTTTAAAAACAGATAACGGCAGTTTTCAATGGTAGTTTTAAATGGCATAAACAAATTGTGAATTTTATGAATAAATATTAGAAAAATAAATTAAAAATATTTTTTTAATCATATACGATTTCAATGTTTCTTTATACATTTGGATTTATGTTTATTAAAAATACAAACATTTATATCATTGCAAATGGAAAAAAATCATTTTTTTCTATACCGTTACTACATATAAGATAAGCTGATTATAAACTTCATAGCGCCTACGTAGAATTCTATTATATTTTATTCTTTATCGAAATTTAGAGAATATTCATTAAATGATTGCTTTTAAAAATCAAATTTCAAAACTGTGTAATTCCGTTGGAAGTAAATATTTTTTTTATTGCAAACAAAATAAAAATAAATTTAGTTTAGTTTTAGAGACATTCTTTATTGTTCGCACTATTTTATGTGCCACTGTTCACACCTTGATGTTACAACAACAATTTACTTATTTCGTTATTCTCCTTTTCACTTCTGCTTGCGTAAGCACTAATAACTGTTCGGTAGAACTTTAGAAAAATATTTGAGAAAGTTATTCCAAAAAAGTAGAAAATGTAAAATTTCCACACACATGCATATACACATATAATCATTACAGGCGTTTATTCTGGATTACAACCTAGCTTCTCAGATCACCCATGTTGAGTGTGTTAATTTAATTCAAGAGAGGAGGGACCTACAGTTTAAAGTCGACTCCGAACGACAGATTTTTTGGGGAACTTTTCATGACATTTTTATTTACTCTCAGAACGTGTGTCAGAAATCTTACTATTATTGTCGTAAAGAGATGTCTCAGTTCAGCGACCATACGATCTACTCTACTATTCTCAATGTATGTATATAGGGTACCCCTATAAAATCTCTTCTATCTGGAATTTCTTACAGATTTCAAGAATTTGTTCTGATAATACTCATCCAAATAGAATTATTATTAATGTTGGTATCGTGACGATCTCCATTCTGAACAAGTTTACTTTGATTGTTGAACGCCCTGACAGTATACTTTTTAATAACAGTTAAGAGAGCACTAAACATATGTACAATTAGAGATTTAATCAGAAAGTAAATAAAGTGAGAAAAATATTAGAGATTGCTGATAAGTAACTGCAATTATTCTCAGCTTATATAGTATATAACAAAATCAAATTGCATTGCGATCTGAATTTTTTTATTTTAAAATTCTTATGAAATTAAAATTTAAAGAGAAATTTACCCAATTAATAAATATAATATTACATCTCATTTTCTTTTCAAAATGGTTATAAAAGTGTAACAAGATCCGTTTTAATTGGATAATAATTTGTAGAGACTCCGGTATAGTTTAAAACTGGTAGATATCGTCTAAGCATACCGTCAACAAGATTTTATCGTATCAACCCCGGTATATCATACCACGCAGACTAAAATAATTGCTAAACAAATTGCGGGACACTCTCCTCTGATTGTTTTTTCTAATACATACGGTGTCAGCCAAATCAATACGTCGATACCATTGTATCATTATACTGCTAGAACATATTTTATTAGACGTGAGGCCTCGGTTCAAATCCCAGGTATTTCCAACTAAACGAAATATGATAAAATATTTATTCGACGACTTCCTCTCAGCAAATTTCTGTCAAAAACTCCGAGAGTAAGTAAAATTACCATGAAACGTTTCTCAAAAATCTGTCGTTCCGATTCAATTTTAAACTGTATGTTTCGCCATTCATGCATAAAAATTACTACTACTTTTTAACTGAGAAACTGAACCGTTTTCTATATCTTATTATTTTAGCCAATAACCTTAAATATACGTTTAACTAATTTACAATCCTTAACAAAACTTATAAAACAATATTTGTTCAAATTTCCAGTAGGTGGACCGATCCGACATTATATGTTCTACAGTGACACCAGAATTAGCAATGCCATTCTTTTGGATGTCATTAATAGTAGTCCCCTTCTCTGTATCATTGTTGAAACTGAAAATAATATGGGAAATGCCTTCAATTTTCAGTATCGTCACTCACTTTTTCTGCAATGGTCTTGAAACGAAAGCAGCAGGCTTTGCTTTTTATTTTTTTTACTTTTTAATCTCCTGTGATTCATTAGAAACCATTCCGAAATAGAGAATTTGTAAACCATTTTTATTTAAGTTACAAAAATTGTTTAAACAAGAGTGTAAAGAGTAAAATATACATATTGTTACGAAAATGAAAAATTTTAATACTGGTGTCTTGCTTTTACATCGCTTAACATTAAAATTATAAAAAAAGCACCAAAAGCTAAAGAATGCAGTAAACAAACCTGTTTACAAATTATCGTACTGCTTAATATAACAACAAACACCAGCATAAAAAATTGTTTACCAAACAAATATCCACAAACAAGACTATAAGAATAAATGTAAACAAAATACACAAACAACAATAATGAATGTAAACAACGATGTTTACATTTATAGAGATTTCGAGAAGGCGAAGTCACGAACATTCGCCTTCAATAACATTCATCAGACTGTTTACCCTGCCATATAAAAGGCAAGGCAGAGCAGGCGAATGAGTTAGTGAAGTTCATTCAGAAGATGCATTGCGTTTGAAGAGAGTAATTGTGCTTTGAAGATCTCCGTTACAAAGATCTGTCGAATAATTATTCTAGTAATTGTTATTGTTTATGCAAAGGGTATAAACAGGGAATAACAATGAAAAGCAATTGTTGCTGTTTACATCAAGTTGCAAACAGTGGCACATAGAATTTTGCGAATAATAGAGAATTTTAATTAAAACAAAACACACATTTATTTTTATTTTTTTTGCAATATACGAGCTAATATTTTAAGCGTTTTTAAAAAGTAAAAAAAATAAGAATGTTTTTAATTTTTATTTCATTACGTTTTAATCCCCTTCCTGCCAATAAAATACAATAAAAATGATTGTGAAATTAAATAAAATTGAGAGTAAGAATTGAAAATTAAATAAATTTAAATAAAATTGCAGAATATTTGATATGGCGCCAACGCAATACTGTTTAATAGGTCACGTCAAATATTTGGTCTAAAGAGTGTGTGCCTGGTAATGGATAATAAAAACAATAGAATGAAATTTGAATTTAAATGTTAAATTCAAGTAGTATTCTAAAGTTTTAATAAATATTTTTCTTAATCGCCTACATTATGTATATATAGTATGGCATATCGAATAGGATATATCATACCACGCAGACTGAATTAATTTCCAAATCATATAACAAATTGTCACTTTCTTTTGATTTTTTTTTTTTTACATGCCACAAGTCTCAATCGATTTCGGATCTGAAGACAGTGCCAGCCAGTATAATGCATCGATATTGTTGTTTTATACAATTTCTTAATGCACTTTGCAATATATTCGGGATCGTTAACCTGCGAGAACATAGCGGCATGTTCTTATTTGACATAATGTAGCAAAAAATGTCGAAGGTTTACAAAGTAATCCATTACCTTCTAAAGGCCTTGTACACGCGACCTAACACCATATGTCGAACGCCACAATACCACTGCCGATAATAGCTACCGTCTGTTCAGTAAGTCACGAAATCCTACGATGAATTTTATGTTCAATTTGTCTCCCATTATCCTTAGTTTCCAAATACTTTTCTCTTGACTATCATGTGACTTAAAGTTCAAAAAGTAAGTGATAGACAAGCAACATCAAAAAGAAACATGTGAAATGGATGTAACTCATAACGAAATTATAAAATGTTCCCTTCAAAAATTTCTGGGTGCTATGGATACATCTGTGCCCAGAAATTTCTAAATAATACTCAAGGCATTGTTTGTATTTCAAATCAAGTGTAAAATTATTCAATGTACACTTTCAAAATTTTTAATTGCTTACCGTAATACGAACTATAGCTTAAAACGCAAGCCAAAAGATGATAAATACTTAAGTTTGAATAGGAAATAAAACCTCTTTTTTGTAACTTTTAGGGCCCTAATAAGGGCCTTTAATGTTACAAAGAATTATAGCCTGTTTGTAGGGGAAAACGCAATTCGAAGATGGTGCATTAGGTGACAGTTTTAATTGCTTTCCCAATTCATGAAGATTTTTCAGCACTTCTGATATTAGGTTACTGCAGGGTACTGCACACGAAGGTAATGTTCATACTGAGGTCTGCGTAGTATTTATTTGGTGTTGTTTTTTTATAATCTCCCGATGTATTTTGATATCCGAGTCTCAATCAAATTTCTAATGGACGTTATCCGATGTCTTCTTTCATGAATGATAAGGATTTCTCAGGAAAATATCGGAACAGTCAAAAAAAGTAGGTGATTTCAATAACAGCCTTTTATTTGATAATCCGCTAATTGGACCAATGCTATCGCTTCATCTGAATCCTGTGAATGTTTCGACACCTACACGCTTCCATTCAACGTCCAGTAGCCTAATTGCCCTGGTATTTGTGAATCATAATGAAAGGGTGCTGTTATATGACCACATTTCTGCTTCCGGTTTCTCTAACCATGATCTTCTCTTTCTGAGTTATAATATGGCTGTAACTTCTGCTGTTGACAGATATATCACTTATCGTGACATTAAGAATATTGATTATGTAATGTTGGATACTGAATTGGATAATATATATTGGGACCAAGTCTATACACTGAGTAATGCTAATGACCAATTGGCGTTTATTCAGGAGAATGTTCGTCAGCTTTATGACAGATACGTTCCTGTCAAAACCGAGCTTATCAAACCCAAGCAGAATCCATGGTTTACTACTGAGATAAAAGCACTAATTGAGAAGAGGGATAGTGCCTACAGGCGGTGGAAGAAGTTCAGAACTGATGACTTGAAAGCTCTTCATAAATAATAAAAAAAATAAGAATTGCGAAAACGTTGTATTATGGTAGAAGGCTAATCTCTCCCATTTCTAAAAAACTTTGGATTTTTAAAATAGGTTCAAATATATTTGGGTAATCAATAATTTAGTGTGAAAAGATCCAAAAAACAGTTTTTCTCAAATAAAACAAGTTTGGAGGGTTTCAGAAAAATAAAAAAATTTATTTTTGAATTCTACTCAACTAACTGAACAATTTAGGGCCATTATTACAACTTGCCGTTAACTAAAGGGAGGATTTTAACGGGCAGATAAATTGTTTTTCGTTATTATGAGTACCGACGGCGAAGTCGCCGTGGTCTAGTAGGTAGTGTGTTGGCTTATTAGACGAAAAGCCAGGGTTCGAGCCCCAGGCCAGACATCAAAATAAAAATACAAAAAAATATTTTTTCGGCGTCTTCCTCTCAGCAGATTTCTGGCAAAAACTCTGAAAGTAAATAAAATTGCCATGAAAAGTTTCTCAAAATCTGTCGTTCGGAGTCGACTTTAAACTGTAGGTCCCGCCACTAATGTATAAAATTAACACACACAACATAAGTGGTGTGAGAAACTAGGTCGTAATCCTGACTGGAGGGTTGTAATGACCAATTATGTATGTATGTGTAATAAGATAGCAGTGATCGTTGAGCTAAAGGGAGGAGCATCCTACCTTTAACATTTAAAGGTCACTTTATGTTTGAACTTGCCATATTTTATATTATTTTTATTATGGCAACTTCAAATTTAAACAAAATGAGCACATACAACAAAAAAACGAAGCTCGCGGTTGCCACTACGTTAAAAAAAGAACTTGTATAATTGAGCAGTTTTAACCACATTGCTTCGACACTGCCATATTTTTGAAAAATTTTATCTGTAAGTTGAAATAACGAAACTAAGTTAAAGGTAACTTTACAGTTCCCTTTAGCTAAAGGTATCTTTAACTAAACCCAAGTTTAACGGCAAGTTGTAATAATGGCCCTTAGACTAGGTTACTCTGGTGTATTTAATTTTTTGTATTTTGTCGCATAGTGATACTATATCAGTTCTGAGTAGTCGCCCTAGCCTAGTAAGCAGTGTGTTGGCTTTTTAGACGTGAGATCACGGTTCAAACCCCAGGTCACACATCTCCAACAAAACGAAATACGAAAAAATATTTCATCGACGACTGCCTCTCAGCAGATTTCTAGCAAAAACTCTGAGAGTGAAATAAAATTGCAATGAAGAGTTTCTCAAAAATCTGTCGTTCGGAGTCGACTTTAAACTGTAGAACCCAACACACATGTATAAAACTAACATACACAACATAAGTGGTGTCAGAGGCTAGATCGTAATCTTGACTTAACGTATGTACGTAACTCTGCAAATAATTGTCTTAAATTTTATTATATTATTGCCTTCTTTTTAGGACACCTTTTACTCAAATTCAAAACATGATTGTGCAATGCACACAGTTCCCCTAGAATCTGTCATTTAAACGTTTTTCCTGCTGTTTGTATGTCATTGTTTTCTCATGTTTTTACGATTATAAAAAGGCTTTAAAAATTATAATGAAAGGTGCTTCAGACTCCTAAATTAAATGAATACTGGCATCGCCTTTTCAGCAAGAGATAGTGTAAATAAAAATGAAACAGTACTGTACAATTTTTCTATTTTGGTTTCCGCTTTTTACAAAACAAAATAATAATATGATGACAAAAAGAAATGTAAAAACGCAAAGATAAACGCAGTTAACATAGGGAATTAGTGTAAAACTGAAACAATAAGCCAAGGATACTGAGAAAGCAGAAGAAGTTATATACAAAGGAATACAAGAATTCTCATGAAAAACACACCTAAATTAGACGAATAGTTGAAAAGCTCTTTATTATGCATCTACTGAAGTACTGAAAGAAAAACGCAATTAGGCTAATGAACTTTCGAACCCTGTTCCTGTAATTTAAACTTAACGCTTTCTGTTTTCCTTTAAGATTGAATGCGCAGAAAAACCTACTTTTTACTTTACTTAATTGACCATTACCAACCCGATTAACGAATTTCGGCCTACCGTAAAGCATTCTTCCAGGCGCCTCTGCTTCTTTTCGAGCGTCATTCCTAGCGGGTGCTAGCATGCCATCCAGGAGGGGCCATGAGGAGGCTGCGTGTCAACTTTTAAGTGGTCATTTTTATAAAATTTACATAAAAATTTAAATTACCAAAAGCAACAAAGGAAAGAAAAAAGCAATTAAAGCACTTTTTATTTACAGAGATTGAAAAGAATTAATTGTTCATTTTTCAAGATAATTTCTTATTTTATAGAGCTTTGAGTTTTAATAGAGTTTCAACTTATGTCACTTATGTTATGATTTAGAAACTGAAAGGACCATAGTTCTCGCAAAAATTAGTTGAAAAAGAAAGAGCGGAAAAGATATTAGGTATTGGGCGCAAAATACATAGGTTACGTTGAGAGGGCAGGCTTGAAATACGCATAGATCAGCAAGCACCATTGTGGATAATTTTGGTATCAAATTAGGAAGAAATGGAAGAAAAACTATAACTGAAGTAGTTAACTTTGGGAATGGTAAAGCTTTCTGCAAATCGAATGAAAAGCCAAAATAATGAGATGGAGTACTTGATGCTCGCTTTTGATCTTGTTTTAACGCATTTCTAGCCGATTCTGCTAGCTTCAAATGAATATCATGTTCTTCCATAAGTTTTTTCTGTTCTTCATGGTTTTCTGATGCTTTGACTTTAATGTTTAATAGATCACATTTTTGACATGTGTCTTTGCGTGGTTGGTGGAAATGTAGATTAAAATCCTTTTTGAATATTTTTCTATAAGTCCATTCATTAATGCTTTTAAATTATTTTCTTCATAAAAATTAAACATTTTTTTATAGTCAGTTCAGAATGAAGATATTTTCTGTCGAGATTATAAACCCTAGTATAATGGGATTCAAATTTCGGGAAACTGTTAATATGGTTTTGAGCAATCATATTTGCTTCATCACATATTTTCCTCGACCATCCAGGCAAACGCCCACGTAAATCGTTACCAACGTTTTTAGATTTTAATACACGTTTCAATCGTTCTTCGCTTATTTGAAGAGTGTCTAAAAAGAATTTTTTACAAACAGCAACATTGCCTGTTTTATAATTTAACCAATACATTTCTCTGACGTCTTCTTTTTACAACACTGTGTCTGGTCGCTTCGTATAGCAAAATATATTGCCTATTAAAGTCTCCTAAGTTCCAAAACATTTCGAAAATACGTTTTCTTTTAGTTTCATTTAAATTTTTCAAGCAGTCGGCATTGACAATCTTCATTTTGAAAAACATTGGCAGGAATAATTTTTCCCGATTGTGTATCGTATCTTTTCCCTGAATTCCGTTTAATTTTACGAATTTTCTGAATATAGGTACCACTTCTGTGTTCTCTGAATCCTTCTTTCAACGTGCTGTTTTGTCAATTCTCATTCTCAATTACTTCTTCTTCCTCTGTTGAAGAATGAACTTCTAAAATTCTCCTTCTTTTTTTAAATCTGTTGTATGAGTTTAATTAATCTTCACTTTCAGAATCAAGAAATCTTGTTATTTTATCCGTTCCCATGGGTTTAATAATTTCTTTAAATTAAATATTATTTTTTAAATTCCAATTTAATATCAAAACGTAATTTAAATTACCTTCGTCACTGCTTTCAACATTTTGGGCCGCACTTTTTGACATCGTCAATAAAACGTGGACTTAAGGCACTTTCAAAATTAGGATTTTCAGTATTTATATTATTTTGAAAATGTACGTGATATAAAATTTTCAAATGTACTAAGTTTTTTTCAATACCGATTTATTTTTTTGACAGTTCAGCATAAATTATAAATGTCACAAGTGCAAACTTGATAAAAGATAAAAATGGACTTAAGCCACTTTCAAAATTAACTGCTCAACTAGTCTTTGTCTCTGCATAAGAAGGCAGAAACCGTGGGTTAGCCCAGAGAGTCAAGACGATTATAGATGGCGATAATCGTCATTTAGACAATTAGGAATCAAGAATTCGAATTACATGGCCATGTTTTGGTTCGCCCGAGCCAAAAATATCTTGTCTTACTTGATCAATATGGCTCAAACATATCAATCACATGGGCTCTATGAAGCTAGAATTATGATGAGTGCTGTGGGACTGAACCTGATTTGTAATTCTAATTCTGAAAGTTCTGCCTTTGTTTTAATGTTTTCGTATTTATTTCATCGTAATTCGTATTTATTTCATTTACTGAATGAAACAAAGGCAATTATTCAATTCAAAAACCTCAATCAATATAACGTCTTAATCACAATAGGTTGGTAGATCATCAATTAAATTTTAGTGCGTTTGTTTTGATTTTAAATCAAGTTTTTATTTGAATACTTATTTAAAGTTTCAGGACTTTCGGATGCTTATATTGTAATCTCTTTTTACTTAACTTAATGTTCCTTAGAAACATTGGAAGCTGAATTGCTTAATAGTACAGGGTGCTTCTTTTGCAGTTACACAAGTCATAAAAAAGCAAATAAATATATTTTTATATCAATAAATCGTGTTAGGTTGGATAGAAAAGCATATGATTATTGTTTAAATATGGTTTCGACCATGAGGTCGCTACAGCGAAGACGTACAAATTTTCTTCAGCTTTTCGCAGCATATGCAGCCGTATTTCTCTATTCGTTTCGATTGTTGATTTCCACGTATTCAATTGCCTCTGGTTTATCGACATAACAAGGGGGTTTATATAAACTAATCTAAATCACACCATCTCGGTGGCCAACTTAACATAGAAGATATTTAGTATTTTTTTTCTTCTCTTGTTTACTGGCATTTAAATAAGATGATAGCATGAAACCAATACAACTTCCAAAGAAATGAAAGAAATGTGTATCGTGTATCGGATTTGTATATGAAAATTATCAACAACAAGCATACACTGTTGTATATACGTCCAACAATACACTCAATACAATGATATAAGGGCGTTTGTGAGTTGCCCAAATATTTATTCCTGTTATTTTGTTATTATGAACGATTTGGACAAATCAATTTTGAAAGCCTTCGGTACTCAACACAAAAATCTTCTGAACAAAATTGATCTCTTTTTAAACAAACTACGCTTATAGATGTCTAGAACCTGAAAAACAGTTTGTAATAAGCCATTGCAGATGCATTCCGTAATTCTCTATCACCAGTTTTTTTTTCAATTTTATTTTTTCATTCTTTTCTACGAGACGACTAGAACAAAAAGGTGATTGGCATCTTTTCGGCACCTATCACTTACAAAATATTTAATTTTTGTACATTTTTTTATTATATATTTAAACATTTATAATACTTGCAACATTTTTGATTAAACATTTTTTGTTGTACTTTTGGAAGTTTGTTCGTTTTTTAATTTTCTTGTTGTTATATACCGCAAGTGATACGGGCAGTGGAAAATTTAAAAAAAATTGTGTTATTGCTGTTGTGTTTCTTTTTTTCATGTTACTACTGAGGGTATTTTGGCTAAAATTCTGCTATCCGCGCTTCTCTGCCATGACGATGCAAAATTGGTCATTCCACTTCGAATTTCTGTATGTACATGTACTTCTAAATCTGTACTCCTCTGGACATTGCCTTAAATAACAGTGTCCATTAAGCCAGTTTCTCCACCGATGAATTTTGGCTAAAAACTTTATGAGTTCAATATTTTGGGATGTTTTCTGTTTTGGGCGATTGTTTTGTTTTGTGAATGTAGCACATGTAAACGTTATTATAACATGTATGTTAACCACATACCGCTAGAAGTTGGTGTCAAATACTCATTAAAATTCTTGCTACATACAATATAGCTCATAAAAAAGAATGACTAAATTGTGAACATCATTCTGAATACATCCAACAAAACTTGTCATACGCATTTAAATGTTTGTTAGCAACTTCATGGTATTGTAATCAAAACATACATACATAATTGGTCAATACAACCCTTCAGTCAGAAATGTACATATTACTCTACTATCAACTGTGTTGTACAATTTAGTTAAAAAAATAAACTAAGTAAACATCTTCTGGTTGTAGTAAAATGAAAATTCTCGATTAGAAAGAAATCATAAAGAAAAGCTTATGTAAACATATAATTCAATTAAGTCTTCTACTCAACCGTTCTCTCTTATTCATCTTTAATATTTGAATTTTATTCTGCTGATTTGTACATTCTGTTTATTAATGCTAAACGTGTTATCCCCTCTTTCATTTAGCGTTAAGTAATCATCGTCCTTGTCACGTATTTCAATTGTTGGAGCAACAATTCAGATTTTGTTTATCTGACCACAGGAACGTGTTTAAATGCATTTCGCAAGAGGTAATTGTAAATAGTGTTCAGTTCGTAAGCAAAAAGAAAAATTTAGATTAACTACGGACGGCAGAAGATGTGCTTTATTTTAAACGAAAAGATGTCCACTAAGGATGACTATTATTTATAGAATTTAAGTATGGAAATAGTTTTGAGGTGGAGTTTTCTTCATATCGAAGTTATTTAATCAAATTTAATTGGTTTGCTTCAGCATTTTAATAAATATTTATTATGATTAAATTTCGGTAATGTGTGGATCCTGGTAATTTATTCAATTAAATTTTTCATCAATTAATTTTATGAATTTTATGATTCAGTTTTTGTTTTCTTTTTTTTTTGTGCTAAACCCCACAGCATTAGATATTAGGTTATTCTAAGGATACATTTTTAATGTTTTTCTTATTTATTTGACGTGAATTCTAATCAACAGGTAGGAAAAATATAATTTCTCAGGCTAGAAAATTATATCGGTTTTGAGAAAAAATTAACTTATGTACGATTAGATTTCTACCAACTCCGCTGCAGTAACAATGTGGGCTTCCGAGACTTTAATGCCAAAGAACTTTTTCAAAGAACGATAGGCAATAACGGTATACATAAATATATCAAAATAATCTTTAAGAAATCTGACGGAAACTAGTCAAAATTTCAAAACATGTATGTGATCATATGTTGTAGTGCAATGTAGTTTCCCACATGAAGGTGCAGTATAACAAAGTTAATTTCAAGTAGAAATAATTTTTACATACATATGTATGTATATACACTGGTCATTACAACTTTTCAGTCAGGATTACGACGTAGACACCACTTTTGTAGTGTGTGTTAATTTTATCCATATAGTTTAAATTTGACACGGAACGACAGATTTTTGAGAAACTTTTTATGGTAATTTTATTTATTCTCAGAGTTTTTACCAGAAATCTTCTGAGGGAAAGTCGCCAAAGAAATATTTTTTCATATTTTGTTTTGTTAGAGATGTCGGACCTGGAGTTTGGCGTCACGTCTTAAAAGCCAGCACTTACATTTATTTACTAGACAACGGCGACTTTTCATATACGAACTCTCTTAGAAAAGTGCATAAGATACTAGTGATCTGTCCTGTATAAAATTAAAATATTAAAAAGGATAAATATTCATCAAAAATTTTATTTCCAAGAAATAAACAGTTAAGTTTTGTTATCAAATGATTCTTGCTTACGACTTCGCTAGAGGCTCTGGTGAATTCAAGTCCATTGCATGTGGTTTTAAAAACCAGAAGCATTATGCGGTAATCTATCTAACAAAAGTTTAGACCATAGAAAGAAAGCACCAGGAGGCTTAGCAAGTTCTAGGCAGAGAGTTATAATTATTCGAACAGCAATAGTTGCCCTAAATAGGGCAATACATTAGATCACCTAGTCGCATTAGTTTATAACATCTTACAGTAATAAATATTCATAAAAGAAGAGACCTTCGAGCGTTCAATAATTGTAATGGTACTGCGTTTTTCGATGTATTAAATAAGAAGAGTCCTTAATAATTCAAAAGTTGCATTGTGATTACGACAAGGGCAATTCCAAATGCAATACATTTGTGATCGAACCTTTATATAAGCTAAGGGCCATTATAACAACTTCCCGTTAAAGTTGGGTTTAATTAAAGGTAACTTTAGCTAAAGTGAACTTTGAAGTCACCTTCAATTTATTTTCGTTATTAAAACTTAATGATAAAATAAAGTTAACGTTTTCAAAAATATAACAGTGCCGGGACAATGTCGATAACAATGCTCAATTAAAAAAGTTCTTTTTAAAGCAGTGGCAACGATGGGGTTTGTTTTTTTTTGTTGTATATGCTCACTTTGTTTATATTTAAAGTTGCATTTTGAAAATAATATATAATATTACAAGTTCAAACATAAACTTAACTTTAAAAGTTACCGATAAGATGATTCTCCATTTAGCTTATCTCCCTTATTGTCCACTTATAATAATGAAAAACAATTTATCATACATACATAATTGGTCATTACAGACAGGATTACGATCTAGCTTCTCACACCACTTATGTTGTGTGTGTTAATTTTATACATGAATGGCAGGACCTACAGTTTAAAGTCAACTCCGAACGACAGATTTTTGAGAAACTTTTCATGGCAATTTTATTTACTCTCAGAGTTTTTGCCAGTAATCTGCTGAGAGGCAGTCACCGAAAAAAAAACTTTTTGTATATTGTTTTGGTGTCTGGGCTGGGATTTGAACCCTGGTTTTTGGTTTGGTTTTTGGTGAGAATTCAGACCATAATCCTGCCTAAAGGGCTGTAATAGTCAGTTAACTAAATAAATAAGAATAGGTTCGTATTTTAAACTCGAGGTAATAATAACCGTTAAAATATATTAAGAATTCAGACCATAATCCTGCCTAAGGGGCTGTAATAGTCAGTTAACTAAATAAATAAGAATAGGTTCGTATTTTAAACTCGAGGTAATAATAACCGTTAAAATATATTAAATTTGTGTTTTTCCACACTTCGTAATGGTTTTGGCAGCTATTTCATAGCTAGTTTACAATTATTAACACCTATAAAAGTGACTCTTTGGTCTAGTTAGTAACCACTGAACGTGTTGAGCAGATATCTATTGGGAAACGAAATTTAATTTAATGGCCGTCAAAAAAAGGAGTTTTGCAAAAAAATTCTTAACATTTTTGGTTTTATTTTATAGGACAACTCTGCTACCTACCATTATTTTGGTATACTTCTTCTCAATTCTTTAAATTTCTTTATGCACTTTCAGTAAACTCTACTGTAGACTTTTACGAGCAGCTGAAGATGGTGTTTCTATACGAAAGGTGTATTGGATGTTAAATTTTACTTGTTGCATTAATTGCTAATAATACTAATAACGTTGCTAATAATAATAACTGGTACAAACACTTACATAGAGTTGAAGGAACTTAAAAATGTTGTTTTTCTTGCTGATGTTTGTACAGTTTATAACATTACGACGCACATTGGGGTTTTTGATGCCTAAAATGGGAACTAATTGGAAAATGAAATTGTTAAGTACCAAATATTTTATAACATGAGCTAAAAGTACACAAAATTCTGCATCACTATGTCTCTAGCAAGTACCGTTACATTACTACGTATTTTTGAAGTTTGAGTTTTTTGATGTTTTTTAATCTTTCGTGAAAAAACAATATTTTCAGTATTTTCACAATTAATTTACGACAACAGGTGATTGAGATTATATTTGCTCCGTTGTTTTTTAAGTTTATATAGTTTTGTTATTTTTAAAAATTTTTATTGTGAATGTATAAATTTGCAAATTTATAAAAACAAATGTTTGTTCTCTCACGTTACACAGTGTGCGGTATGTCCCCCAATTACATTCGAATTTTCTACCAATAAATACAATTATCAAAGCTGGTCATATAGTCCATTTTGCTATGAATAAAGCAACGGTAAAAAGCAAGAAAAATAAACATATTTTAACGGCTGACCTTGTGGAAGGTATGTTTATTGTAAATTTTGAAAAAATTAAAAATTTTGAAGTTATAAATGGCATAATTGATGAAAATACTATCAAAAAGTGGCATCAAAGATTTGGTCACATCAATGTGAGTGATTTAAATAAATTGGCTAACAGAAAAATGGTAAAAGGACTTGCTAAAAAAGGTTACGTCAATAGATTGTTTTACTTGTGCAGAAAACAAGATAAGTGCAACACCATATAAAACGTACAAACGAGTGATGTCCTGGAACTGATTCATACAAATTTGTGCGGACCGCTAGGTGTCAAGTCTGTGGGAGGATCTTCATATTTCATCACGTTTATCGACGACTATTCGCGATATATTTTTACATATTTTCTTAAACAAAAAAGTGATGCATATAAACTTTGCTGGTCTCGTGGAGAAGCAAACAGGCCGTCAAATAAAAATAATTCGAAGTGACAACGGTAAAGAATTTGTTAACTCAAAGTTTCAGCAATATTGTTCAGAAGAAGGAATTATTCATCAAACTAATGTCGCTTATTCACCACAACAAAATGGAGTATCAGAACGCGAAAATATAACTCTAGTTGAGATGGGAAGGTGTTTGTTTAATTCTTCGCGTTTACCACAAAGTTTATGGGGAGAAGCCATAAATACAGCCACTTATTTAAGGAATCGTGTTCCTACGAAGGTCTTAGGGGATGTTACCCCGTATGAAAAATGGTGTGGAAAAAAGCCGTCAGTATCACATTTAAAAACTTTAGGTTGTGACGCCGTGGTACTTAAAAAGGGGCCGAAATCCAAAGGTGGAAAGTTTTTGCCAAAAGTTATAAAAATGAAATTCGTTGGTTATCAATTGTACACAAAAGCATATCGTTTATACAATACGAATACAAGACAAATTTATATTGCTCGGGATGTTTTATTCTTCGAAAGGTCATTCGAAAAAAGGATATATCTGATGACAAACATCAAGAGAATAGTGAGATTAATGAGAGGAGAGAAAATCAAACCGAACAAGAAGATAAGGAAGAGGACATGGAGATTAGTGATCCAGAAAGAGAAGAAATTTTAAGTGCGGTAAAAAAAAGACTGATAACAACCGAAGCTAAAGGAAGACCACGAAAAATTTATTGTACAGAAAATGGAACGCAAATGGTTAACGAGATTTTAAATTGTAAGGATTCTGATAAATGGCTAGAGGCTATGAAAGCTGAATACGAATCGTTAATTAGAAATAAAACTTGGGATTTAGTAGATGAGACCGAAGGAAAAAACATTATCGGATGCAAGTGGGTATTTGCATTAAAACATAATGCAGATGGTTCAATTGAAAAATATAAAGCGCGTCTAGTAGCTCAAGGGTGCTCTCAAAAATATAGTTTTGATTTTTATGAAACTTTTGCACCGGTAGTAAGACACTCAACTATAAGGTTAATATTAGCGCTGGCAGCAAGGCATAAATTATTAATTAATCATGTTGATGTAGTGCAGCATACTTAAATGGAAATTTAGAAGAGGAGATATATGTCTCAGCCTAAAATGTTTGAAAACATGGAATATCCCAACAAAGTTTGTAAATTAAAAAAATCTCTCTACGGTTTAAAGCAAGCAGGACGTGAATGGAACAAGCGCGTAAACGAAATCTTAATGAAATGAATTTTCAGAGATGTAAATAATATACCTGCGTATACTTAAGAAGAAGCGGAAATAATGTATGTATAATTGCTTTATATGTCGATGACATGTTATTGGCATGTTCAAGTGAATTAGAAATGAAAAATGTTATATCAAGTTTAAATAATTCGGTAGATGTAATTGATATAGGACCGATATCATTTTACCTTGGAATGGAAATTAGTCGTGATGGTCCACGGGGCAGTATATCCATTAATCAGAAGAAGTGCACTGGAGAGATATTAGAAAAATGGAATATGATGGATTGCAAGCCAGCGGCTGCACCTTGGGCAAGTGGAACAATACTCAAAAAATGTGCAGAAAATTGTGAAAATTTAGACACAAAAAACTATCAAAGTCTTATTGGAGCGTTAATGTATTTGGCAGTTATTTCTAGACCAGATTTAATACATGTTGTCTCTAAGTTATCTCAATTAAATACTCATCCACATAAAGAACATTTTCAAGCTGAAAATCATGTGCTGAGATACCTAAAGAAGAATCCTGTTGGTAAAATTTCATACTCTTCAGAAGTAGAAGATATTTTATGTTTTACAGATTCAGACTGGGGCAGCCATACTTTTGACAGAAAATACTATTCTGGTCATGTAGTTTTAATGGCGGGAGGTCCAGTAGCTTGTGAGTCTCGTAAACAACCTGTTGTAGCACTGAGTGCTATGGAGGCTGAATATATAGCTTTATGTCAGGGAGCAAAAGAAGTAGTTTTTATTCGTGGTTGGATTTTTACAATATGTTAGTAAACCTACTTCTATATTGTGTGACAATCAAACCGCAGCATTTATGGTGAAGAATCCTACAGTACAGAAGAAGAGTAAGCATATTGATATTCGACACCATTATGTACGAAATAAATAAAAAGAAAAAGAAATCGATTTACTATATGTTACATCCGATAACAATGCAGCTGATATTTTAACAAAGACGTTGACTAAGCAGAAACATGTAGACGGGTGTAATTGTTGTAATTGTATACATTTGGTTTGTATGGGAGATTGTTAGAAAAATACTTGTTCAATCGAAATATAAACTAAGTAGTTTTTCTGTAAAAGAAAATTTTTGACTTTAAAATCGTTTTTCCAAAATGTATTTTTTCATTCCAATTTTAACTTTCATTCAATAAAGAATAAATTTTAATAATTTGATAAATTAAATAATAATTACGAATATCAATAATCTTTATTTAATCTTTGAGCTTTTACACGCACGCTCATAGGAATTTATCCAACAAAATATGTATGCAAATTTTTATTCTAGTAAGAAATAGGTTCCACTTCAAGACCTTGAATAATGTAACTACGTACCAAAATTGCATTAAACTTTGTATTGAAACTTAATTTGTATTATTTATTTAAATATTATTTTAGTTTATAACAGCGTTTAGCAACTATGCAGAAGCGTCTAAATTTTAATAAAAAAAGTTTATTTTTACAATATCGGTTTTGGGTCATTGGTTTTTAATTAGTTGCGTTAAACAAGATTGCACTGTATGAGAATAAGGCATAGAGTGCTTTCAATAGTAAATAAAGTAGCATTTATACATCTAGTAAGTATGATAACTTATATTATAAAAAAGTAGTTGCATTCGCCAGCCAAAAGGCATAAGGGCGTAACAACACTTTTTAAAATTTCACAGGAGAGGAGGTATAAACCAAATAAAATGAAAATTTGTTTGATACTCAAAATGATTTATTCTAATTTGTATTAACATTTCTTTGTTCCATTCTAATTTTATCTGGTTGATAGATAATATCTGAGAGTAGGATTATAAAATTGTGTCAGAGCATATATTTTGAAGCAGTACATCAGAATCAACCAAAAACTCAATTTTGAATTTTTTGGTTATTAGGCCCTTATGCATTTCAGGTTACTTTTTTTATTATGAATTTATCTTCTTTAAGCGATAAATAATAATAATAAACCAAAAAAAGTTAAAATAAGCAACCAGGAAAGCTCCCACGATTTAATTCTGATTTTAGGCATCACAAACTCCAATGTGCCTAATTGGCAACTCTGTTGAGATTGGTTGTGTTTTTTGTAGTGCTCTTTATAAAAGTTTTATATTTGTGATTTTTAATTGTTTAAATTAAGTTTTAAATTTTTTATATAAGTGTGTTGGAAGCTGTTTTTGTTGTCTTCTTGTTTTTTTTGAATTTTTATCTTAAAATTGTAAGTTTTTAATTTGTTAATTTGTAATATTAGTTGTATCATTTCTAGCAAAACAAAAACAAAAAACTGCTTGTTTTAATTATTTTTTGTTTTTGTAAGCTGGTTACGGTTTATTTGTTTATTTTTTTTTTTTTTCTTTCTATCAGTGTTCCTCTTTTGTTTTTTTCTTTTTATTTTGTTTGCTGCTTTGTGTATTATTTTTTTTTTGCTTGTAATTCTTACTTATTTATTATTTATTTTTATTTTTAAACTTTTATATATATTTTTATTCTTTTATTTCTTTTTATATAGATAATTTATACTGTTTGTTTTATTTATTTATTTAATTTATATTATTTTTATTATTATATTTAATTTATAAAAATGAATAATTGTATGGCAGCAAAGTGCATTGTAAAGAAAGAGGGTGAACGCCAGATTTCTTGCTGGCTATGTGATAATTTGTTTCACATTAAGTGTGTTGGTTTGCTTCCTCGTACCACGGACCAATTAGTGGATAGTTCCTTGGGTCTACGTTGGTGTTGTCCTAAGTGTAAGGTGGTGGACATCCAATTTTATAAATTTTTTATGGGGACTCGTCGTGAGTTCACTGAAATGCTCACTGAATTTGCATCTCTTTTTGCTAGATTTCGTCGGTTTGAGGAATTATTTTCAAAATATGGCCTTTTAAACGAATTGCTTGAATCGGAAAGGGTTCCAGGCCCTCTTTCTTCTGAGGCTTCTGGGCATGTGGCGCAAGTTTCTGTACCAAGGGAAACTGCGACAATCAACACATTGTCCACTGTTACTCCTATTGTGGACATTTGTCCATCTATTGCCGATAACCCAACTGGCAGCTCTATACTGAAGTCTGCAAATTTAGTTGAACTGAGTCCAAAGTCTACTCTATCTCCTTTACCTCTAGGTGATGTCACTTCTCATGCATCTTCTAAACCGTCTTCTGTTCCGTATTCATCTGTAGTGTCCGCTAGTTTAGATACTTCTGCTCCAAGGGAATTGGTTGTAGTTAAACCTAAAAGGACTATTTTTGTGTCTCGTCTTTCATGTGATACTTCGGTCGATGATATAAGATGTTTCGTTAAATCGAAGATTAGGGAACCTTTTGATTTTGGTTGCTATAAGATGAGGCCATCTTTGAATAGCAGTATTTCTTCGTTTAAATTGTATGTTCCCGATGAAAAATTTGGTGAAATTGTTAATCCTGCGTTTTGGCCGCAGGGTGTATTGGTGCGGGAATTCGTATTCAGGCTGGGCCAACGAAGGAAGGGTGCTAATTTGCCTGGTCCTATTTCTCAAAAAAACTAACTTCGAAATCGTCTTTTAATTTCAAAATTGCTTATCAAAATGTTCGCGGACTTAGGTCTAAACTTTCTTCGCTTTATAATAGTAGCTTTGATTTTGAATTTGATGGAATTGCTTTTACTGAAACTTGGCTGAATTGTAATATATTTGATTCTGAGATTATGTCTGGTAATTTTAGTATATATAGACGTGATAGGAGGTCTAAAAATGGTGGTGGTGTTCTTATTTCCATTTGCTCTAAATACACATCTGAATTGATTGACTTGTGCTCTTCTGAGGATATTGAGTTTATTTGCGTTAAGGTGAGATTGTTTTTCTTCGTGTTTTCAAACATATTTAGATTGAATCAAGTATACGTATACGTTTACTATTTATTTAAAAGCAAAAGTTATTTGTTTTTATTTACGGATTTTTAGCGTATTAGAGCATAAGAAATTTTGGTGATTTTAAAAACTTTTTTACCAATTTGTTTTAAATTTTATTTGTACTGACTGCCTACTGCTCTTTTTTCTGCATTGTTGTAACTGCACTTAATTGCATATCTCATCAATATATATTTTAAATAGAAAAGAAAATATATTCATGCTCAATTTGCTAATAAGAACACTCTATTTTACTGTCGTTTTTTTTGGAAAATCATAGTATTTTTTCTTTATTCTCTCTTACTTTCCTTTTTTACTGTTACACTGAAAATAAGTCACTTTTCCTCACTGCCTTACTGACACAGAATCGCTTGAAGTTACATAGAAACGTTGTAGATTTCCTATATTAAATTCTGACTTTATTTTATAGTCGAACAGTTTTAAAAGTATATTTAATATTGAAAAAATTATTTGTTTTCTATTGTTTTAAATTTTTAAAATGCTTTTAGATTGTATTTCAATATTTAAATTTGCCATTTATTTTTAGTTCAATTTAAATGTTTTTATGAATTTCGTTCTTGTATTTCTCTAATATAAGATTATAACAGAGCAGCTGTTGGAGGAGCACAAAAAAACGAATGACTTCACACAACCGCCTTTTTTAACATTAAAAGTTGTACTACTGATGCTGCAAATTTAACGGTTGTCAATGAAATAAAGTACCTTCAAGAAAACATTATCTGCACACACTCTTATATCGTGTATTGTTCTTTTGTGAATATATTTGTTGTAAATCTACTACTTCACACACGGCTATGTTGTATTTCAAGCATTTGTAAAGCTGCACTTTGTGTTTACAAAGCTTCTTACTCGCTCCGCAAAATACATATACTCACTTCCTTTTGTATACAAAAGCAACAACAGATTTTGATTTTGTAAAACGAAAAAGACATTTAAAGAGCAAAATTCTTTTTTCAATTTCAAACAGATTTGCATTGTTCGAAATGATAACATTGCAGGAGAGAATTGCCAAAACAACATAACACTGCAGAGTATGAAACTAACAGACAGAAACAGTAATCTCAGCTACTACAGGAATTACTAGCTAGTCTACTTATTTTCTGTGGCAGGTTATTTAAATAGTATTGTGGGCTTATTTATAACCTAATTAAGTTTTTATTTTCTTAATGTTCATTACAATAGAGCATTCAAGTTTTTTTATTATCCTTTCATTCGTTTTCCTTGATTAAAAAATCCCTGAAATTTAATTTTAATTACACGTTTTCTGTTACTCGGTTTAATTGCATATTTTAACTACGAGTACTGTTGATGTACTAAATCTTAGGCGTATACTTTATTGGTTATCGAAATATTTATTAAGTATACGCAACCCTATTAAGTACATAAATTTAAAATAAAAGTGTTGTTCAATTTAATAGGAACCAATATACGGAATAATGCAATTCAATATCGAAGATCATTACTTAACGCTTTAATGACAGGGGCAAATACATCAGAAACCGAAAAAATTTGAGTACTTAAACCCGGTTTTTATGTTATATTATTTTTACATTCCTAGAGATGTGTACTTAATTCTACTGTCTGTAGCCGATTGTATTCGAACAGTCATTCCTTATATATGGTCACTTGTAGTTGACAGTTTTTGGCACGTGAGATTATAATATTTTATAAAAGTATTTTGGTGTCTAAAACGCATTTCTCGCTATACATATTGTTACGTTTTTACCTTTTTAAAAACGTTCATATTTTAAACTTTCGTTGATTGCAAACAAAAATAAAAACAAATATGTGTTTAGTTTCAATTAAGCTCTTTATTGTTCGCACTACTTTTGTGTGCCACCATATACGACTTGACGATACAACAACAATTTGTTTATTCGCCATTCTCTTTTCTTACAACGCACATATTTTCAACGGCGGGCTTCGAAACACGACTGTTTACTTCGCACGAAACGCGTCTTGACACAAGACCGACTGAATTCTTACTACTCGTTGGCTGCTTTGTCTTGACTTTTTAAATGGCCACCTAGTCAGTCTGATGAAGGTTCTTGCAGTCGAACGTTCGGGGTTTCGCCTTCCTGACAACTGTATCGTGATTTCATTGTTGTTTGCGTACTTAGCTTATGTTGTTTGTTGTTGCTTTCTTTCTTATTTTTCTGTCTCCTTGTCTTTCATATTTGTTGTTGGTATATGCAAGCAATATCGTTGTATTTTTTAGTGTAGGTTTTGTTAATCATGTTAATGTTAAACCATGTTTCCATTTTCGTAAAAATATTATAAATTATTTATTGTATTTTATTAGATATGAAAAGTTATTATTGCAGAAAACTTAAAAAATTATTGTTAAGGCTTAGGGACTCTGGCGTCCTTATGGTCCATAAAGGAACTTTCTACTTGCATACACAGGTTACGATTCCATACAATTAACATCATTTACATACTTTTGGAAAAAATTTTTCCTGCTTCAGATGTAATTCTTTTAAATATTTAAAATTAATTAATACGATAATCTCATAAAAATGATTGAGAATTCTCTATGGATCATCATATTTTGGCAGAGTATAGAGATTATTGGTCTTCAGAAATAGATATGCGGTTACCCCGTATATCAAACGTTATGCCAAAGCCTCTGTTTGAAGAATGACGTCTTACAAAAGCTTAATTGGTTGAAGAGTTGAACCCGCATGACCATCTGCTTAGTTTGTCAACGAGAAGCTACACGATGATGTCGATTTTGCAAAAAAAAAATCAACTTTTCGGATGAAGCTCATTTTCATCTTAGTGGGTACGTTAATAAACTAAAATTGCCGTATTTGGAGCTGAGAAAACCCACACGTGGTCTTATAGAAACCAATGCACCAATTACGAATAACTGTTTGGTGCGGCTTAAGGAGCAGAGGCATCATTGGCCCATATTTCTTAGAAAATGAGGACGTCGCAACCATTACGGTCATTGAAAACACCTAACGCAACATGATAACTGATTTATTTTTTATCCGCTCTTCAAGATATCGATGTGAACCATGTTTGGCCACACATCTTATGCCACAATCGATTTATTTCGTTTAATTAGCTGAAATAGTGATGCCGAGATACACATACATGCACTCGAAAAAGCCCACGAAAATGTGTCTAGTCGAATAGGGTAAGGTGAGTGAAGCCAGCCGCGGCAGGCATATGGATGAAATAATATTCCATTTCTAACCGCAACAATTGTTCTTCACAGCATAAAATAAATTTTGCAAAATTTCTAACTGGTTGGGTTTCATTGCATTTTTAAATTTAGTCTTTTAAAATGGTTTCTTATTGTTTCCTTCTACATGGGGCAAAGGCTGCACTCTGTCCCATCCAAAAGACATAACCCACTGAGGCAATGCAATCTCTGGTAATTGATTCCTTATAGAGAATCCAAAATCAACCAATGTTCTCCCTTCTTCTTCTACTAATTCGACCTAGTACAGGTCTCGTGTGAGTTAGCCTCCATGTTTAGTTTATGCGACAATAGCACTCTTGACTATGTCTGCTGCGAATCCAACTCCTTTAGCAATTTCTTCGCAGTGGTTCCGAAATGACATGGGGGCCCAGCAAATTCCAACTTTGCTTACCACACCGAGCTATAGGAAATTATTAAAGCCGGCATTCTATCGAATACGTAGCCATTTCTGTCAAAGAGATAAATAGAATTCCATCAGCTTGAATGACAGGCGGCTATTTCTCTCTGTTGCGGGATTTCAATATAAGAATTCCCCGCTTGTAAGCACTGTCCTGCAAGCATTTTTGAAAGTGCTTATATCCAGGGAATACTGTGTATGCAAAACAAAGATCCATTTATTGAAGGCCACTCTCAAAGTAGCATTAGGAATCAGCGGTGTTAGAATCGAAAACGCAAAAAAGTATAAACAAGGGGTTAAACAAGTAAACAAGAAACAATAACAATTGCTTTATTGCTTTTTCTTCTTTTCGCTCTTTCGCATACACAATAAGAATTGTTCAATAGTCCTTTATAAGATAGATCTTCAAACCACAATTATTCTCTTCACACGCAACGTGTCCTCACACAAGACTGACTGAATTCTTTCCGACCCTGTTGCCTGCTTTGACTTACCTTTTATATGGCGGCGTAAACAGTCTGATGAATGCTCTCGAAGGAGAATGACTTTGCCTTCGCGAAATCTCTATAAATGTAAATACGTTGTTTACGTTATTGTTGTTTGTGTATTTTATTTACGTTTGTCCTTGTAGTTTTGTTGTTGCTTCTTTTTTACTTGTTTAACTCCTTTTTATACTGACGTTGTTGCTATATTTTTGTTTATTCGTTGATCGTGTAAACAAGTCCTTTGTTTTTTCAATTTTTGTTTATTATTTAAATGTTAAACGATAACACCATTTCCATTTTCGTAACAATATCATTACAAAAAAAAAAAGAATGGATAAGGGCCATTATTACAACTTGCCGTTAACTAAAGGGACGATTTTAATGGGTAGATAAATTGTTTTTCATTATTATAATTGGACAATATGGTAGAAGTGAGTGCTAAGCTAAATGGATGATCATCCTAACGGTAATTTTTAATGTTTATGTTTGAAATTGCCATATTACATATTATTTTCAATATGGCAACTTCAAATATAAACAAAGTCAGGAAACACAACAACAACAAAAAGAGGCACTTCGTTGCCACTGCGTTTAAATAAATTTGTTTAATTTTATCAGTGTTATCGACATTGCTCCACCACTGCTTTATTTTTGAAAAAGTTAAGTTTATTTTATGTTTAGGCTTCAATAAGAAAAAAATTTAAAGCTGACTTTAGCTAAAGTTACCTTTAACTAAACTCAACTTTAACGGAAAGTTGTGAGAATGGCCCTAAACCTACTTATTGTTATCGAATGTATAAATAAGAAAGAAAATGTGAAAAGAATCAAATACTCAAAAAACCTACGTACATATGTATTGCATTAAAAAATAAAAGTAATCATGGCAAATCGAACAGTTCAAGGTTGTCAAACAAGGAAAATTAAAATGAAAAAGTGTATAATTACAATCTTCTTTTATTTCTATTGTTGTTGTAAATGAAAAAATAATATTTTTCCACTTTCATAAACATGTAACACTATATTTGTATTAATGCGTTTTAGATTTGGATTTTTATTTCATGTCTTTATTTATTTATTTTTTTTTTTTGTATTATATTTCGGGTTGTGTCTCATTTTTAAAGAGGGTAATAATGTAATATTTGGTGATTTTGAATTTATAAACACACTGCAAAAATTGTACCCTAAGGCGTAGCTCTACAAATCTTTGCATTTTTTACGATAATAAGGTCAAATATAATTCAAAATTTTGAAGAAAGTCAAGTTCATTTTTGCTATGCGTAATACTATAATCACAATAAAAGCAACGCAGCAAACACAAAACTTTCTCAAAAATAGAATACATGGGTGTGTATGAAAATGATTATTTTAATGGCAACACGACAACAAGCAAATTGTTGTTGCAAACTCGCTGTTAGCTGCGTTGTTTTTACTATATTTATAGCATATTCTGCTGATATATTTTAAAACATTTTCAAAGTTTAGAATATTTAAATGGAATTATTACTGTTTTCATTTCAAAATGAGTGTGTTTTTGTGATACCAAGATCAACTTGAACATCCAATCCACCCACACTACAGTGCTGCATTAACAATTTATTTATTTTCTGTTTTAATTTTTGAAATGAAACAGATAATCCCACAATAATTACACGGTCCGACAGTCAATATACACCCACCTAATGACATAGTGCTTTAAGCAGAACTCAAAAATATTTTATATTTTTGATATTATTTATTTATAATATAAATAATATATTTTTTATATTAATTTATACTTCTCGAACCCTCCAAACTTGTTTTATTTGACAAAAATTCTTTTATTGATATTTTCGCACAAAATTATTGTTTACCCAAATATGTGCGCACCTATTTTAAAAATCCAAAGTTTTTAGAAGGAGGAGAGATTAGTCTTTAAAACGGTATATATAAACGTTTTGTTCAAACTTATATGTTATGAGTTTTGATTTGGTAAACTTAAAAAATATTATTTTTTCTTATTTTTTCAAGTTACTCAGGTGTATTTTCACTGTCGCACCGTGTTGTTGAGAAACTCTTTAAGGCAATTATATTTATGATTTTAAATGAGTTTTATAAGGATGCAAATGAGTATCACTTGGGGTAAACAAGTCTATAAAAACTACAACTTTAGGCCTTGAACACAATAAAGTAGTTGTAGTAGACGTTGAACCTCAAAACGTAATGGGTAGCATAGCAAGAATAAATGCGAACGGAAGCTCTCTTATATGGTTGCCAACTAACCTCTTCAAATACTATTAGAATACTAGCCGAATTTTATTTAAAAATAAAAGATTAACTGGAATGACCTTACAAAGTCCAAGACCCAAAATTCAAGCCGTCCATTTAGAAGTTTCAACGTAAATGGCATTTATTTATTCATTTATTTATTAATTACAATACAATTATAATTAATTTATATTATATTTAATTATATAAGAGATGAGTAACTTGACCATATGCTCGGTGTAATGTAATGAACAATTCAAACTACATTACCAGGGCACCCAATGGTAATAATAATAATAGTAATGGCAATAATTTTTATTTAATTAATTTTATTTTTTGAAGTCGCCGTAGTGTAGTAGCTAGTGTGTTGGCCTATTAGACGTAAAGCCAGGGTTCGAGCCCCAGGCCAGACATCAACACAAGATACAAAAAGTATTTCTTCGGCGACTTCCTCTCATCAGATTTCTGGCAAATACTCTGAGAGTAAATAAAATTGCCACGAAAAAGTTTCTCAAAAATCTGTAGTTCGATTTTAAACTGTAGGTCCCACCAGCCATGTATAAAAGTAACACACACAACATGAGTGGTGTGAGAGACTAGGTTGTAAACCTGACTGAAGGTTTGTAATGAACAATTATGTATGTATGTATATAGGTATAAAGGGAAAGATGCGCCTTTAAAATGATATATGTACATAAACATATGGTTCAAACTTACATGTTATGAGTTTTGATCGGTATAATTTTTTCAAGTTTAGCTATTCTTAATTGCACAATTTAACTATAGAGCATAGAATAGGTGATGACATTCTGAAAGTGCACTATCTTGTGAAGAGATTGACAATTTTTCTGATCAAATCGGACAAAAATTAACGTAGTTATTATTTAAATAGTATAACAGTCGTGTTATATTTTTATATATGTCATCTTATCAAATGAACTTTCGGTTCAAAAAATTTAGAAAGTTTTGACGGATTTCAATTGTTGTTTGCACGACTATCGTCGTTATCAACTAAAGTTGCTGAAAAAAGAGCGAAATTTATCCAAAAATAAAAGAATTATATGATAAAGAGTAAATGAGCTTCGGCGATTCGACGAACAGTAACCATTCAGGGTTAAATTGTTCGTCGATTGAGCGAAGAGTAACCTTAATGTACAAAAATGAAGAGTAACCGTCCAGGGTTAAACAATGTTTGACTTGTTTAGCCATCAAGTTCTATTCGCTTGACATTCACTCTGCTCTTGTTGTTACACCTGCTGCTGCTGGTGATGGTGTTGTTGCATATATACAGCCAGCCCTGTGTCAGTTTTAAGAAAGATTTTTCTTCTCCTTCATCTTTTTTCATCTAAAAGACAGCTGCATAGATACCAGACAGAGAACAGCAAAGAGTATTCAAAAAGATGAGTGGATTCGAAACATACTCATAATATCTGATATTTTATGCATTCATACTTATTTTAATATTATACTCATACAACTCACATTCAAAGTTTTAAGTGATCATCGTACCCATATTTAACAATACGCATGATGTTGTTGATTTCGATACTCCTTTACTCTAGTTATACACGAATCACAAAATAAGTATGATTCGCGTACGAACACCACAATACTCACTAGGAGGTTGTATGTTTGCTTTGCTTGCTGTCTTTGTCTTTTTCTTCTTTTGTAAATGCAACAACAACTAAGGCTGTAAATTTTGATGAACGATTCGAATCACTCGAATCATTTATAAGTATTATAAATATTTTTCTAAATGTATGAATCTGAATGAGTAGACATATGAATCAAACATATTTCGTATGTTATGAGTTTGATGTCAACGTTCTACTCATACTCATTGCTACCTGTACTTATAAATCAATGTTGTACTGAGTACGAATGAATCAGAGTAGCTGAATTTCAATACTGTTGACTAACTCATATTCAAAATTTCATGAGTACTTATGAGTGGCAAAAAAACGATTCATAGCTGATCTGTGATAGCAGATGTATGTATGGTTTAGATGGTTGGTTGGTTGATGGCTTATGACGTAATAAAGTTATTATGCGTTGTTCATTTAAAGAAAGAAATAACAATAAATAAAATAAACAATACTGTTTATTTCCAAACTACAATCTTCAAATCCACAGTCGTGACAAACGATGATTTAAACATCCAGAAAGAATATGCAAAAACGGGAAAAAAATTATTTTCACTTTCATTTTTGAAATCAATCTCAAATTGTTATCCAAAATAAATAAAATATGTTTTCCAAATCCGGCATTTTCTAAATCAATAAATTCAATTGTGATGAAACTAACAAATTTCATTTGTTAGTTATTCAAAGTCATCACTTAACCTAACCTATTTTAAGTCATCATATATCCTTACAGGGACGTCTGTCATGTTTCTTAAATTAAATTAGAAATTAAAAAAGAAAGCCACACATGAAAAACTTTGTAATTCAAAACTTTTAAGTAAAAATCTGCAGGCAAAAGTTTTAGCTTTACTTGTTAGTTTCCGTACTTTTTTCCTTTCGAATTTTTGTTTTTAACAGGATTTCAAAACTAAAAGTTAAGCGTCGTCATATGAGATGATATTCCATTTGGTTTGTTTGTTAGGGGGAGGCATTGTTTACTTTTTCAAACACTATAAATTTTACAATTAAATTTTACCATTGAAAGTGTTAGGTTTACCAAGATAACGAGAAGATATGTTACTTAACAAATGCACACCCACAAATTAGTAAGTTGTCACATAAGTTTAAACGCCATTTCAATGTCGAAGTACAAGCTTCCCTGAGTTCTGCTTGGAGTTTAATTTATTGTGTACGTACAAGTTGTGGGATACAGTGGGGCATTTTGTTAGACAGTGACAACAACACATGTACGACATTATCTGCAAAGAGTTGCAATGGCAGCGAAAACGACAATTAAAATTGCTTCGTATTCACTAACTAAGAATTATATCGTATTCATGAATTCAGCGAACAGAACTGACCAATATACATATATGTAGGTTAGGTTAGGTTAGAGGACGTGTACTTGTTAATTAAGACAAGTACAGTACGCGGAGGTCGAATTGACGCATTGTACAACGTCCTAGTTTCTCACACCATTTATGTTGTGTGTGTTAATTTTATACATGAGTGGTGGTATATATGTATGTATGTATATAATCCGTTTGGGTTTTCAAAATTGAAAAAAAAACGCAGAAAATTTGTGTGAAATATTAATTTGGAGCAATAAAATAATGACTGTGTTGCCTGTTGCATCCAACAGTTGTACTTCGGGGTATTTTTACAATATTTTGTACGGCAATTTAACCATGGCTGCTGAAATATTGTTCTTCAATAACAAGTTTGTTCCTGGAAAAAAGAAACTTCACTCATACCCACACAAATAATCGAATTGGGTCATATTGTATGAAATTGGTAGTTCACCAATCTAGCCTGTCAAAGATTTCATGGCATCCCCTGCCGTGTGTTATGTATCATGGTCTTCTTGCTTCCACATGTCAACCAAGTCCAATTTTTTAATTTTTGGAAGTAAAAGTCACATGCTGGTAGCTTGCGCCACAGACTGTAACGTTACGACTTTCATCTTCTTTGAAAAAATAGGTTTCAATGACGTAGTAACGCGTAGTCTAGTAGCCCCAGGTCAGACATCAAAATAAAATATAAAAAATATTTCTTCGGCGAGTTCCTGTCAGCAGATTTCTGGAAAAAACTCTGAGAGTAAATAAAAATTGCCATGCACAAGTTTCCCAAAAAATCTGTTGTTCGGAGTCGACTTTAAACTTTAAGTCCCGCCACTCATGTATAAAATTAACGCACACAACATAAGTGGCGTGAGAAGCTAAGTCATATTCCTGACTGAAAGGTTGTAATGACCAATTATGTTATGTTATGTACGTTTCAATGACGCCATCGGGCCCACTAACCGCAATAAATAGTGCGTCTTTCAGGATTCTTTAGAATTCATTACTCTCTACCCAATTATACTGACTTTAATCTTACGATTTTTATCGTTCTGCTTGAAGTACGGTCCAATGAAGCTGTCGGCCAACTACCCACACTAAACAGTGCATCTTTCAAGGTGTTTTAGAATCCATCACACGACGATCGATCACACCTAACGCCTATGACTATAACCCTCTGACTTTCATCGTTCTTGCTGAAGTATGGCCCATTGATGCTGTCCGCTCATTAAACGCGTTAAACAGTGTTTCTTTCAGCGTGGGTTGTAAGCTCTTAAATTGTTTTTGACTGCTATTCACATCAATTTTGACGATTCTGCATTGAGACAAAAATTAGACTTTGTTTTTATGGAACCGATTTTTGATAGAAGAACATTTATTATACAGCACGATATTTGCCTTCTCTCCAGCTAAGGCCGGTTCTAAACATTTTTAACTCTTGACTCTTGTGAGTTGCCTTGAGAATTTCCTTTCGAGTTCTTATTGTACGGGGTTGAGCATTGTCGTGTCTGATGACATAGTTGTACATAGGAAATGTTCTGAGGGCAAAATGTTTTCTATATTCCTCAATAATACAATGATTGGAAATACCTGAAGCGAGTTAATCTCTTGCAATAAAGGTTCCAGTATTCACAAGCATACATACTCTTAAATTTAGAGGACTGAATACAAATACTATGGCTTGCTGTCTAATTAGTTTGTCATATTCTAACAAAACAGAAGAAAAGATTTGGATGTCCTAGAATCGCTTACAGTTTTCATGCGTTTTAACGCTTACATTCATATGTAAATAAGATTCTTGGTATTTTACTGCATTATGTACTATGGCAGGGATTGTGCTTTTCCTGTAGCATCTAATAAGTATAACTATACCGTTAAATAGGGCTGAATCAAATGGAATACAAATGTCGGTCAATTAAACCTTGAAAACTTAATTCACCATTTTGACAGTTTAGTTACATACGCAGTTTTTCCCTTTGTGTTAAGTGTCTCTTTGAATGTCTTCATTTGTATTTCCATAGCGTAACTCGTCTGCAATCATCTAATTTTTGTTTTTGACAAGATTTGTTTTTCTCTCTACAGACTGTGAAAAAACATAAAATCTAATCTGCAACTGTATGTATGTACATGTGTGGTAAGGGTCGTGCCGTAGAAGTATTAGATAAGCTGCGGGTTTTGCTTTGATGGTATTTGTAAAACTATCGATACGTCTAACTGTGCTTGTATATACATATGAAGGATTATTCACATTTGTACTCACCTAATGCCACCGCGACTGGTGTCATAGTTTAGTAAACGCGTATTGTGTCGCCAAGTTTTATACGATGTTGGTTGAGGTATTTTCGATATGACATATTGTAGTTCAATATTACTGCCAGCTTTTTAATACTTCTCTGGTGTAGTTGAACCACGTTCGTCGAGTATCTCCACATGAGGAACTATAAATACAAGTAAAACATATACACGTACATGTAATAAAAAAGAATTGCCATTCTATGTATGTCAGTGAAGTCTGCGGTTATGTTAAATTTGCAAGTGATGAGCTGTGGATCTGTGTTGATGTGTGGATGTAAGTGGAAATGAATATAAACAAACTATTTAAACGTAACGTCAAATAATTGTTAACGATGTAAAAAAAAGGAATTTCATATACGAGTAAGTGTGTGTTAAATGAAGAGAAACATATACGTCTTGTGTACTCCTTTATGATGATGGTAAACTTAGGGAATTTTGAGCTTGCCATGGGACACTTTGAAATCATGTTGTAATGTAAGGGGATACCACAAATATCTGCTGAATTCATTATTAAAAACCTTAGCCATTGAATTGAATTGAAAAAATAGTTTATAATACAAAGCAAAGAAAGTCTACATTGGTAGTGGAGGTACTATCCACACTTGTGTTGACTTTGTGTTGACTCAAAAAGGAAAAAGAAAAGCAAAGTCATTATAAAGGAAGTTAACTTCAAAGCATATGCCCTCAAGAAGTGACAAGTGAACAATTCAAATGTTATGAATATTGACTTAAAGGGAGGGTTGAATTAAATCAAAAACTGACATTACCGACAATTCTGTAACATATTGAAATCTTGTTGGTCAATACCAGTCGGTAAATGAATATTGTTATTAAGGGCAACGAACTCAATATTAATGTATAGGTTTGAGAAGCACTTCGCAAAAATATAGCTGAGAGGATGCAGGTACTCAACAATATGTTCGGAGAGGGCTTACAACAAGCATTTTATTCGTAAAGAAATTATCCGATATGCACCACTTGTTAAGGAATACCCAAAGGTCTTGAGAGTCCAAAAGTATAATCGGTTGTTAATCCAAATTATATGGAAGTCAACAAGAATTAATTTTTTTTTTGAAACGAAACCCAGAAGCGATAGGCCAGTTTCCCACTGTCTACCTTTTCAAAAAATTATTGAGGTTTCGCTTAATATGGTGTTGATGCTATTTTACTGGGTAAAAATCCGTCAGGTCTTATAAAAGACTCACTCTTCCTTTATAAACAAAAACAACAAAAAAATTCAGCGAAAAGGCATGGTTTTAGTATTGTTGCGAAGACTGAAGAAGTACTAAGTACTTGTTCTCGAAAAACCAAAGTAAACATTAACAAACGAACAATAAAATTAGGACAGCAAAGAATTATAATAATAAAACAACAACAAAAGAGTTATAAATATAAAAAATAAATAAAACAAAAATAGACGACCGTTTACCAGTGAATAGTAATGAAAAGCGCAACATGTATACGCTCTAAAAACTGATATTTGTAGTAAAATTGTTGTATAATAAAATTGATAGCTCATAAAATAATATAAAAGGATTTTATTTAAGTAAAGAAATAATAGCAGAAATAAATTATTTATTTTATTTAAAAATTAAAATCCTCGAGTTCTCCGAAAACAACAGGCAACAAAAACGAAATGTGAAAAAATATTTCTCCGGCGACTTTCTCTTAGCAGTCTTCTGAGAAGAACTGTGAGGGTAAATAAAATTGTAATGAAAACTTTAGCAAAAACCTGTAATTCGGAGTAGACTATAAACAATCATGTATAAAATTTTCAAGCGCAATATAAGTGGTATGAGAAGAAGTTAAGTCGCAATCCTGACTGAAGGATTGTAATGCCGAATTAAGAATGCATGTACATATGTATGCTACATTAGAATTGGCCATTCACATTAATTGTTTTTGATATGATAAGTCCTTAACCATTGAAATCTTACTTTCTTTTTATAAAATATTGCATCTTACAGTTTACTAAAATTTAAATCTCTTATGGTATAATGTTTATTAAAAACGTCTAGAAAACCACGTGTATACTCATTCTCAATAAAACTGACATTTGTTTAAATTGTAAATTGAAAAATATTTAATTTTATACTCTACATCCTTTACACATACATAAGTATGTAGGTAGTACCCATCATCATTAGACAAGAACTTCATTTACAGTTCAAATAATAAAAAATAAAATGAAAGGACATGAAAAAAAATATACATGATTTCCGGTTTAGAAATTATAATCCCAGATAGATGTTGAAATGTGAGTACTTTGAGATTTTTTGACATTTAAAGACTTGGTCACATTTTTATTATTGTTGTTATTGTTATTTAGCTGGAAGTTTTAAATATAAATCCAAATTTTTACCTCAGTATTGTGTGTATTCTTTCATTCTGTAACTAAACATTGTTGAAAGAAATATATTGTATATGCACATACGCATGTACACATACATGTAAGTATTTTAGGAGGCGTTGAATGTATGCGTATTTCTTTATTTTTGTAATAAAATATTTTGGTATGATACGAAATGAATGAACAAACTATATGCTTGAACGACTTGTCGTCTGGGTCTATAAAATGTATACAATATTTCCATCTATGTGAGTATGTGTTCATGTGTTTTTTTTTTAATATTATTGTATTGGTTGTCTCTAAAAAGTCTAATAACGTACGAACATGATCCAGTATGTAATATAAGTGGGTCTTTATAAATACGGTTGCCTGAAGGCGAGAAATTTCAAATTGTACCAGAAATGAATATCTGCTCTTAACTGTTTAACTTCTCATCATTCTGCGACATTTTTTTTCTATTTTACAAATATATTCTAATCAAAATAATGCTATACACTGAGAAAAATTTTAAAGAAAAGAACTGCATTGCCACACAGGCTTCAAAAATGTGTTCTAGTGATTCATTCTCATCGCGACAGAATCAACATGTTGGACTCCAAACAAAACTTATTTTGAATAGGTTTATTCTGAACCTACAGTCCTCTGTCAAAATCGTTTACCAGTCTCAGGTTATTGCTAAACAATTTGATGCATGTCTTATGATCTACTTTTGTTGTGATTTCCCAGCAAAATTTTAGATCTCTTCAAATCCATTGAATTTGTGAAAGAGTCTTTGTCTCTCTTTATCTTCCTTTTTGTTGAGCATATTTCCAGACATCTGGCGTGTAAGCTTTTGTGAAGGTATAAGGCATGAGCTATGCGTAAACTCCCTCAGTTTCTGTTTTGCCAACAGAAATATACGAGGTGCACTTTTGTCCAAATGGAACACATCACCTTTTCCGTTGATCAATTAATCAAATATTTTTGCATCTGTATCGTCAATATTTGAAAGTAGAGATCGAAAAATATAATATAACATAACATATAATATAACGAAACATATAAGATAATTTAATACTTGAGTGGCGGGACCTAAAGTTTAAAGTCGACTCCGAACGACAGATTTTTGAGAATCTTTTCATGGCAGTTTTATTTACTCTCAGAGTTTTGCCAGAAATCTGCTGAGAGGAAGTCGCCGAAGAAATATTTTTTCAAATTTCGTTTTGATATCTGACCTGGGGTTTGAACCGCGGCCTTACGTCTAATAAGCCAACACACTACCTACTGGACTACGGCGACGGTAAGCCATGATATTCTGATAGAAAAAGATGCTCCGATGATACAGGTATTTGATGCAAGGATTAATGCGTAGAGAACGACCTTGTCCTTGTATAGGAAGGACCAAATCGTAAAAGAACTGCCATAGAAAAATGAATTTGTTTGAAACATTAAAAAAATAGACTTTTTCAAATAAAATGAGTTTGAAGGGTATGTGAAAATAAAAATATTTTTGTGTTCTATTCAACAAAATTTTCAGCCGACAGCATGTTGTCATGTTGTCATGTCACTGGGTCGTATACAGTGGACAGGAAAAGTCTTAGTATTCCAATATACTTTGAATATTTTAATGAATTTTAATCAACAGTTTGTGTAACAAATTCAGGTTTTTATATTTATTTTATTAATTTATTTCTGTTTTATTATAAAACAAAAATTTTTTTAATGTTTTTCATAAACAAGAGAAAAATAAGAAAAAGTTTCAGATGCCTCCATAGGTACCCTCAAGGAGGGCCCTGAGTAAATTTAGAATTCAAAGGCTTAATATATGAAAATGTTATCCCTTGTATTTAGTGCAATATCCCTTAAGGTCAAGCACTCCATTTAACGCATTTGTTATTGAATATACAAGTTTTGTTTAGTGTTTTCTGGTGGCACCATGAGCAAGATTTTCGGTTGACTTTTGTTTGAGGTTTAGCAATTACGTAACCGTCCTTTCACATGATCTCCTAAATACTCTCTTGAAGTTATATCGGGGCATTATGCAACAGTATTAAACCAGTTGGGACTTTAGTTTTTGTCAAAATATATTGGAGACATTTGGTTTCCACTGTATAATGTTTTAATCAGATAAACTGCACATTCAGTCATCGCCGAATTTATGAACATATGGGAGGTCTGTTCTACCGGCTGTAATTTAACTATCTTGGTTGTAATTGCGATGAATCTTGTAAAAAGACAACAAATAATAACGTTTTGTTAAGAAATCATGAGCGTTGTTTACTTCAAGACTTCATATTTTGTCCACAATCACTCGCTGTCATTGTCCTTAAATGGGAAAATTAATCACAATTTTTTCTTTTTCAGAAAAAAACCCGAAAATTCCACATAATTTAATAGAGAAACAAGAACAACAACAACAAACAGATCAGTTGAAGATTCAGATAATTTGTAGGAAAAATGGAATTTTTACAATACATTTCGCTTTAGTGCCTGTTACTAGGCACATACATACATACATAACCTACTAGCATTCAGTTTAAATAGTCATTCATTCAACCATTACACGCACGTCACGCAATGATTGAAGCGTAACCAGACAGACACTACTGCAACGAAGTAAAAAAAAAGTCGACATTTTAAGAGGTTAGTCAGTCCATCATGGTACACGTACCACATAATGTTCAAGTAAAATCACAACAAAAGAAGATAGATTTTATATCTGGACTTTCATGATGACGATGATGAAAATAATGATTAAAACATGAGTAAGAAGCCTGTAGGATATGTTATGAATGTGTGATGTGTAGCTAGCTGTGTAAGTTTAAGACTGCTATAGTTCAACATGATTTATTGTACACGATATTACATGTAAAACATATACAAACGCACATGCATAACACACTATGTGCATACTTGAGTTAAACGTATGGGTTGTTCTACGATGAAGCGAATTTTTATTTTCTATTTCCAATGAATAAGCAATTAATAAGCAGTTTATTTTGGGTTAAGTTAGCGGGTAGCTTTCCGTTCATAGGATGCTTCATTCGGTGGCTGTATGGCTCATTGTGTTACCCGGTGTGAAATAAGCCCCCTTATCGTGATCCGTTTGTGGTGGGTTTGTTCCACAACGTGCTCCGGATGAAACCGGCCAGTTTGCCTAGTGCAGGGAAAACCGTTTTCTCCATATCATGGCAGCTTCTGCAATAATAATAGCTTGTCAGCGAAACTGCAAATAGCTCAGTGTCCCATTAGAATTCCTGCGAACCGTTTTCATGTCGAACTCAAGTAGTTTCCCTGTCCACTGCTAGACACAGCTGTTTTGAAATTCAGCAACCAGGTATATTGGACCTTCAGATTGTTGAATTCAATGCTGCTTTTTACAATTTGGAAAAGTATTCATGTAGAGGCGAATATATTTTCTCTATCGAATCCTCCTCAGATACCTCCGATCCTATTGAGTTTAATTTAGAATACGTTTATACGCATATAGAGGAGGCAGATCTGTTCAATCAGCTCTAGTAGATTTAGTGAGACCATTCGGAAGACCTCACGAAACGAAAGCATAAGGATCAACACAGCTAGGGGATGACCACAGGGTGGTGCCCGTTCACCATTAATGTGGATCCTGGTTGTAGATGAACTCCTGACTACTAAAAGACTAAGTCGTTGGTGCAAGACAATGAGCCACAGAAGAAGAAAATATCATAAATGGAAGAGTATTCGACTCCAGGATGAGATAATATCACAAAAAATGAGGGTAAAATATTTAACGATAGCACTCAATAGTAAATTGACATGGAAGGCTCATATAGAAACGGCAGACATGTCATAATTGCATGCAGACGGGTTGCAGGGAATACTTGGGGATGCAATCCAGGAATTATGCATCGGATATGATGGTCAGGTCAATAGTGGTCTATGGGACACTTGTCTGTGTAGATAGAATAAATCCGTAAGCAGTTCAAACGAATTTGGGCGAGATACAGAAACCAGCATGTGTTGGCGCAACAAGGATAGTGAGAACCTGTCTTATAGCGGTGCTGGAAACTTTTTTGGATTTAAGTATGCTAGACACGGTAGTGAACACCAAAGATTTGGATGCTAGGGATAGATTTATGGGAGACAAGAACTACACGAAATTCATTAGAGTATTCCGTGATCTAAGTATTCGGTTGGCTGACAGCAGCCTCCTTAACTACCATCTAGACAGAATCAGTAAATTTTATGATTTTGGGATGTGCTTTGGAATGAGACATATGGAATGACTAATCTGAGTCGAGCACGGATCTGGAAGTTGTGATTTCAGAATAAAATATTCCGAACCCATGGGAAAATTCGCGGGTATCTTCAACGTGACAAAATATACGAGTATTTCGTGTGCTTGCATGTCTACACATACGTCGACAATAAACGTCCGTTTGTCGGTATTACCAATTTTGTGTATGAATGTCTGTATGTGTGCCTCAATTGTAAGAATAACAAACACTTTCGAGAGGAAGAAGGAATTGAATCAAATGAGAAGATGGTATATGAGTTAGCAAGTAGGTATGTGGGTATGTGAATATATGCATGTAAAGATATGTTTTTGTGTTTATCAATAGAGAAACTTACCAATTACAGTTAAGTAAACTAACAACACTAAAGGCGAATGTGATGGAACTTGGCACTCATAAGGATCGTCGTCACGTTCGTTAGCGTATTGGATTAAAAGTTTCCAATCGTTTGGTTATTCAAACTCTAACGAGTATCTTAAATCACCGCTATATGTGTGACGACCAAATGTAATAAGTGCCAGTTCGTCGCCTTTTCAACGCATTCATGACACCTTTTTTTTAGTGTTTGTTATTATTGTCGCAGTTGTTGATTTACGTTGATACGAACGTTGAGGGGAAAACATATGAAAATAAAGAAAACAAAATTCAAGACAGTATTTTCAACTGAAAGTCGTTTCTTAAGGATAATAAATAAATGAGTAAATGGAATAAGGTGTGAATGTCTAAATGAGTGATGACTGTTTGAATAAATTGAAGAAAATTTAGCACATGATGTAATCATAAGAAAATATCATTAAATTTTCATAAATGAACAATATAAAGTATATGTGATTGAGTCTGTGCCTGTAATCGAAAAACAAAGGCGGTTAAATGGTGTCAGAAAAAAAAACATAAGAGTCACGTTTTCAGATGTAAGTATTTGTTATTTTCTCCGCAAAGCTTTTATCCTTTTACTTTTCGCCTTTAAAAAAATCTAATTTTAAAATTAACTTAGAATTAAACATTCAATAATCCTATCCTAAATCGTAAAGAGGCCATTGTATAGAGGAGGTAAAAGGGTCGACACAACTAGAGGACATCCATAGGATGGTGTCCTATCATCACTAATGTCGAGCATGGTTAGGGATCAACTCCTAACAAAATTATTTGAGACATACATTGACAGCCAAGGATTTGCAGGCTAAAGGCAAATTTCAAGAGACGCTATGCGGTAGTCTAGTAGGTAGTGTGTTGGTTTATTAGACATGAGGCCTCGTATCCAACACCAGTACAGTCATCTCCAGAAAAACGAATAAAATCTTTCAGCAAAAGACATAAGGACATAAGGGAATACCAAAATCATACCAAATTACGAAAATAGAAATGGTGTTTTGTTTTCACATCGCTTAAAAAAATATACCAACAAAACACCGGTATACAAAAAATTAAAATAAGTAAACAAAAATACAACAACAACACTGCAAGAACATCAATCCAAAGTAAGTAAGGGAGTCAGTAAAAATTCAGTCAGTCTTGTGCGAAGGCGCGGTGTTTGAAAAAAGTAATCGTGGTTTCAATATCTCCGTTATAAAGATTTGTCGAAAAAATTGACTAGTAATTGTTATTGTTTACATAAAAGAGTGCAAAGAGAAATAACAAACAATGCAATTGTTGTTGTTTACATCATGTTGTGAACAGTGGTACACAGAATTGTGCGAACAATAAAGAAATTAATTAAAAGGCACATAAATTTATTTTTATTTTTATTTGCAATCTATGAGTTCATATTTCAAACGTTTTTAAAAGGCAGAAACGTAACAATATATGTATAGAGTAACAAACGAATAAAGCTTCCAAATCATACATACATAATTACATAATTGGTTATTACAACCTTTCACTTAGAATTACGACCTAACTTCTCACACCAGATATGTTGTGGGTGTTAATCTCATACAGGAGAGGCGCGACCGGATGACAGATTTAACTTTTCGTGACGATTTTATTTACTCTCAGAGTTTTTGCCAGAAATCTGCTGAGAGGCAGTCGGTAGAAGAAATATTTTTTCTATTTCGTATTTTTGAAGTTGTCTGATCTGGAATTTGAACCATGTCCACACGTCTAATAAGCCACCACATTATCTACTTGTGATAATGAAGTTTTCTTTTGGTTCGATAGGTTCATCGACAAATAGAAACGTGGTAATTTGAAAAGAGATTAAACATGAATAGTTTTGTAGGCATACTTGCTAGACTAGGGTATTATCAGAAATGCCCAAGTACTCCGAGGTTATTTTTTGTGTTCCTGTTTTTAAAGCAACTCATTGGCTTTCGTTGTTGCATGTAAGAAGGACTTTGGTTATTAAGGACGGAAAGGTGTGTACCTATGCTTTAAACATATTGATGATGGAGTAGCAACAATATACATAAATGTGTAGTTAACACACACTTTAATATAAAATTTAATAAAGCGCTACGGCTAAATCTCTTCTAATTCTTTAAGTTTTAATGAATGGATGCAAAAAAATGCTTCTTTTTAAATCATGTACTAATAGTAAGTCACAACAAAACTTCAAAAAGAAATTGAGTTGGTATAATTAAAATAAACCAGAGAAACAAAATTAGAAATGTTAGAAGAAACAACGTTAAGAAAAGAAAGAAACGTGAAAAAGACAAATTCACTATACAATCTAAAGTTATATAAAGAGGGAAAGGAGACGTTCAAGTGATGAAAACAAAAGCTAACAATAAAGGTAAAACAAATATCCAAGAATGCCATTTATTAACATCAAGTACTGTTGACAACTGTCTAGTTTATTGTAGAAGAACAAAGACAAAATTTTATAAATTACAAGAGAAATATAAAAAAGGCATCTCTTGGCTAAAAAGAACAGACGTTTTTCTATATAGTAGTGCGTAATACTGTATGTAGTAGGTTAAAACAGTGTACCTATACAAAATACACCTCTTCTTCGTTTAGATTCCACTTGGTTACTCTGTACACATTATAAAAAATTCGTAAAACTGAGAGTAAAGCCCCGGTTAGCCAAACGTTCACGGAACCCACCCACTATTATTCTATTCTCTAACTCAATGGCTTAATTGCTAAATTTGGTTGAAAGAACACCAGAAGCAGTATAAAAAATTGGCAAAGCATCATAAAGGTTGCGATTTGTGACACGGTGGTATCTTTAAGCCGGAGCTAAAAATGATGAAAATTGCAACGTTCAGTCAATAAAAAAGCGCTACATTAGTAACCTTCTAGCGAAATGGAAAAATACCGCCATGATATGAGACAATAAAAAGTTGGCTAACGGACGTGCGAGCGTCGAGGACACTGCTTCAGAAACAGTGCATGAATACCATCCATCACAGAAAATTTTGAGATCCTAAGAACTCTTTTAACTACGCGAGCAGGAAATAATGGACTAGGCATAGTTACAGATATCCTTTCGAGTTCGGGCAGTGGTTGATTGCTTTCCAGCAGGTTGGAAATAAAAGGTTAGCTTTATCAGACGGGTTTTTGAATGGATGGTCTATAAATTGACAACAGCTTACACTACAAAATGATGGGCATTTGATGGGACGGATGTCGTTTTAGCTGTGCTTTTTACTAAAAAAATGTGACTTTAATATTAATATGGGAATACCTAAGCGGGAGTGATTTTATGTAAAAGGACAAATTCCAAGCTAAATTTTTAAAGTAGAAAAAAGAATGCTTGTTTAAATTTTTTGATAGAGTTGTACGGCATGTTTAAATAAAAATCAAATGAATATTTAAAATTATTGAGTAATTTGTAAACTAAGAGAATAAATAATTAGAGCATCTTTAAGGAAACTACCATTTCTCCGTGACGTTTGTTCTGACTTTGTTCGGCGTCAAAAGCACTTAAAAGTTTTAATTTGATGTACAATATTGTATGTATGTAAGAATGTTTATCCAGTTTTATTAATTTAAATAGTTTAAAAAATTTAAACTTTTTAATAAAATCATAACCAAGAAGCGCGTTAAATTTTAATGCATTGTCTGGTACTACAAGGAAATTGTGATTTGTTTTAACAGAATCGGTACACACTGCCCCGTTTATGCAACCAAGCGGCTCCGTGGAAAAATTTCCAAGACCAAACAATAAAGGTGTACTTTGTTTTAACTTAATATGCCCGAACTTTTGTCTATATATACTTTCTTTCATTAGGGTTACATCTGACCCTGTATCAATTAAACAGTCTATTTCTTTATTTTCAAAATGTATTGTCTTTAAACGTTTTTTATCTATTACTATACTAACATTTTCATTTACGTTTTCTTTTTTATTTTTATGAAAACAATTTTTAGAAATATGACCCATCTTGTTACAGATAAAACACTTTGTTTGTTCTTTACAGTCTTTTCTTTTATGATCAGCTGATCCACAATTAAAGCAATGATCTTTTTTAACATAAAGCTTGTTTTCATTTCTTTTGTAAACCGTGACACTATATGTAGGTTCATTTGATTTCATGGTACGTTCATACAATGAATATTGTTCACGAAGATCACTATACGATTTTGAATTATATAAAGCAGTTCAGGCTTTATTTGTAGCCCATCAACAATATACCGTATTACCGAAATGTCTTCTACGTCACCGGCTGCCGCTATTTTTCGCATATGTAAAATATATTCATGAAACGTTTCACTTTCAAACTTCTTCCGATTTGAAAATTGTTTATGAATTTTCGCGCTACTGTACGTTTTACGAAATTCTTGTGTTAAAATTCTTTTTAAAGTGGCGTAATCACAAACACTCACGGCTTCTAAAAACAATTTAGCAGCTCCAGTCATTTTGTTCCTAGCATGAACATATTTTTGTTTATCATTTAGTTCATATGCCTCAGCATTTTTGTCGAAATTTTCAAACCACTTTTCGACACTCATCGTTACACCATCAAAATCAGGAACAACTTTACTAAAATATTCAGTAGAAACATTTGTTTTGTTTTCCTCATCTTCTTCCTTTTGCATTTTTAACATAAAAAGTCTTATTAGTTCATTTAATTCGCCTTTTTCACAACTCATATTTTATTCTTTTTTTGACATTTTTACTAATTCAACGTTATTTTTTGCTTCAACTTTATTATTTCTATCGTCTATTTCTTTTTGCATTATATATTTTGCATACGCTCTTGTGTTATGTGTTCGTGACGTCACTAATTTTTGTTTCTTTGCATTTGCTCTCATTTAACAACTGATCAAAAATGTTTAAAATTTTGTTTTTCGTCCATAAAATAAACGCACTTAACTTTAAATAAAATTTGTTGTTACAGTTAACGGGTTTTTTTTCGAAGGTTGAGCCCCCAATTGTAAGAATGTTTATCCAGTTTTATTAGTTTAAATAGTTTATTTTAACAATGCATTTGTTTGAATAATTTTTGTAAATAACGCTGAAAGTATTAATAAATTTTAAAAGGTTTAATAAATTTTAAAAAGAGAAATAGAAAATAGATATTAAGATTCGATTAACACACAATTAGCGACTACAGCTTAGCGACTGATCGACTGGAAACTCAACTGACAACTGCTGCTGCATTACTGACTGACTCTCACTGGATATTACATACAACTGCTATTTTGGCAACTCGACATCTTTACACCTGATACTCGGTTTACATGTATGCATGTACCAGTTAATCTGTTTTTGCAGGTTTGCCACACTTTGTCACGCATCACTTGATAGGTTGAACTTGATATGAAAAGTTTTGTTTACATGGTTTTTGGTCGTTGTATAAATAAATATACAGACTTATGCTAATGCATATACAAATACAAGTAGAAATACCAAACATTCATACACATTAATTTTGGAATAGTTTTCAATTCTCATATGAGGAATGTATGCATATCATGTACATACATATTATTTGTAGATATTTGCATCAAATATGAATGAACACAATAAAATAGTCTATTTTATTAGTGTCTATTTTATTGTGTTCATATATACATATACATATAGACATAAAATCTAATTAAAAATTATTATTTTCTCTTCTTGTTTATTAAACCATGCGCGGTCTGACTGAAAAAATAATTTAAGTTCACAAAAATACTTCAATGTTTCCATAAGTTCTATACATTCTGTGGATTCCCAGCAAAGTCTGTCATTGGAATTTAATCGGAAGTGACTGGTAAACCTATAACATTTTGAAAAAAAATATAACACGACTGTCATACTATTTAAATCTAACTACGGTAATTTTTGTCCCATTTGGTCTCTTCACAAGATAATGCACTTTCAGAATGTCATCACTTATTTCATATTTTTTGATTAAATATTAATACTATAAACGGACAAACTTGAAAAAATATGAAGAAAATTCGCATTTGTCAAGTTTACCTTATCAAACCTCATAGCATATTAAGTCAAATAATATATATGTATATGTATGTATATCGTTTTAAAGCCCCATCTCTCTCTTTTCTAATTTTAGACATCGGTTCAGTAATATTTGTGCAATCAATAAATTTGTGCGTAAAATCCAAAATAACAGTTTTTGTTAAATAAAACGAGTTCGGAGGGTTCGAGGAATATAAAAAAAATATTTTTGAGTTCTACTCGACAAAACTAATAACCTACACTATGCCATTAGCTGGGTGTATTTTATTTCTTTTTATTTTCTCGCATAGTGTTATTTGAACCAACTGACAAAACTATTCAATATAATGCTCATATTCAATCCATATTTAAAATTCATAACAACAAGTGTGTGACGTATGAGTGATATTTAATTCCATTACTTTGCAAACAACAAAATCAAAATGTTTTTATTTTATTGCATACTTATCAGAGTAATTCTTTAAGTACATGTCATATGGTACGTATAAGTAATATGTTTTAAATTCAATTAAATAGAAAGTATACGGCTAATTTGGAATTAAACATTCAGAAGCTAATGTGACAATCCTAGTTGGTTAATGTTTTGCAGAATAACCTATTTATTTGAATGACCAATTATTTATCTTGAAATTGCCGTAGTCTAGTAGGTAGTGTGTCGGCTTATTAGACGTAAGGCCACGGTTCATACCCCAGATCAAACATCAAAACGAAATATGAAAAAATATTTCTTCGGCGACTTCCTCTTAACAGATTTCTGGCAAAAACTCTGAGAGTAAATAAAATTGCCACGAAATGTATCTCAAAAATCTGTCCTTCGGAGTCGACTTTAAACTGTAGGTCCCGCCACTCATGTATAAAATTAACGCACACAATGTAAGGCGTGCGAGAAACTAGGCCGTAATCCTGACTGAAGGGTTGTAATGGCCAATTATGAATGAAAATTCATATGAAATCTTTCATATGAAAAATATACACAGTTAAACACATGATTTCAGTGAGGAATTGCGTTTGCTGTAAAAGCGTTTAATGGCGTATTTCTAAATATCAGTTGCAGCAAATTTGGCCCAGTCAAATAAAGTAGAGCACAGCATAAATGAGTTTAGTTTTCCGTTCAATTTCAATTTTTATTGTATTTCTGGCAATCATACAGAACTTGAATGTATTGCGTTATTTAGCACGAAGCGTACGATATTTATGAAGCGAGAACAAAGGCCTATAATACACACTAGAGATGAGCGATATTTTCAAAACTGTCATTTAATCACGGTGATTGATAATTCACTGGTAACTACAGTGATTGAAATTGCCAAATAACAGTTACTATCTCAAATTTATTTCATTTTATTTTGAGCGAGGCAGAATTACTATTAGATGATGCTGATTATTTACTTTTGTCTTTTATACATGAACTTTCTGTGAAACTTAATTGTCAATCTTCATATAAAAAAATTACATTAAAAATAATAACATTGATGAAACCACTTTGATTTTGTTTAGTAGGCATTTCGTAGTATGTATCTAGTTGTCTCTTTCTTACGACTTAACAAAATACGTTATTGTCATTATTGTTTTCTTTTGGAATACTGTGATCACAATCACTGTTTTCAAGAACAGTGATTAACAAATCACTTTCACTGAGAACAACGTTTTTCAAAAATCACTGGATCGCTCATCTCTAATACACACTCTTTAAAATATTCAATAATCCATTTGGAAAAAGCTTGGAAGGTTCAAGGAATATAAAAAAAATATTTTTGGGTTCTATTCAATAAAACTCACAACTTACGCTATGTCATTAGCTGGGTGTAAAACTTTCTAAATATTGTGGCCAACATTCTTATTCGATCGGATGATTAACATAACTTGCACTCTACAATGGTAGTGTAAACCTATTTTTGATAAATTAGAAAAAAAAAACAAATAAAACATAGCTGAAGTGTAAGCTAAGGAAGAGAAAAAACCGATATTGATAACAGAATTAAATAAATTAAATGAAATTGGATAAGTTTGTACAACAATTCGCAAGTTGCGTAAAAATTGATTTTAGAGGGTTAAACTACAAAAATTTAAAATTTTTTTTGTTGGATAAATTTCATTATCGCTTCAGCCATATAACACGATGTATACTCGCTGGTGGATTAGTAGTCGTTTGGGAGTGTATAACTGCATTTGGTATGTACAAATTGGTTTAATAGATTAGTGTAATAGATCGGTTTACCTATTTAAGCGCTTCAAACAATTATTTGCATAAGAGTGCGGCAAAAGTTGGGTTTTTTTCGTTCCAGCACAGCAACAATCTCAAATTCAACGATCTCACAAAGTAAAAAATTAAGATTACACCTCAGTCGTCCAATGTTAACCCTATTTGTGGACCATCACGACATTAGGGGCAAAGTGGTTTCATTGGCGTGGAGTGAGACAAAATATTATCAAGCGTTAACATGACAGTTCCCATCGGTGCAAAAGCATCTCTTAACGGCCATTAAAAACAAGTACTTTCCAACTAAGCTTTATAAATATTAAAATACACTGTTTACTTAGCAATAATAATAATAAATTAAATAATATTTTCCTCTTTTTTTTTGTTTCGAAATAAAACTCTTCTTAAGACAAGGATCAGTATTAGTCTGATCATTATGCGAAGAATGTCTATTTTTATTGGCACGATGTTATGCTCTATCTTTGCACACAAACGGTATTGACTGACTGTACTGCAAACAAAAGTGAAAATCAACAGAACTAGTTTTCTGTCGTGTGTGTATATAGGGGACATTTTATCCTACACTTTATTGTTTGTTTAAATGGTAAAAACTCATGCCATTTTATCTTTATAAAGTCAGACAACACAATTGTTGAGTGAATATGATGGTAGGTGCTTCTTTTTGTTGTTAAATTAGTTACCAAAAGCGACATAGTTATTGTCATCACCTGTTACCGAAGGCAAATAAGAGAAACAAACGTATTTATCGGGTGATTTTTAAGCGTTTTGGTTTTAAAATTGATCAAAAGAGAAACGTAGAAAATTTCCAAAAGTGAATGAAATATTTATGTGTGAATCTACGCCCTTTACGTATTAAAGATTATTTCATGAAAATGATGTCCGCAGTTACAGTGATTGTAGTCCATCAGTGATATATTTTTGGATATATTTTTCCCTCATTTCAAACAGTATATCATCAACGGCATTTGAAGCCGCATGTCAAGCAAATTCAATACCTCTAATTTGGTCAAAAGAAAACAGGTAATTAACGAACAATTTAGGCAAAAAAGCTGGTAGACACGAAACTGAATCTTGAATGTCTGTGAGTGTGTTGACAGATCTTGAACTGCCTTTGGCTGGACTTCAAATTCTGTAAACTTGAAAAAACAGCATTTTTCACGCAGTTGAGTTTTGAAAGTCGCCGTAGTCGGCAGTGTGTTGGCTTATTAGAAGTAAGACCACAATTCAAACCCCAGGTTAGATATACATACATACATAATTGGTCATTACAACACTTATGTCAGGATTACGACCTAGTTTCTCACACCACTTATGTTGCGTGTGTTCATTTTATACATCAGTGGTGGGACTTACAATTTAAAGTCGACTCCGAACGACAGATTTTTGAGAAACTTTTCATGGCAAATTTATTTACTCTCAGAGAAATCTTCTGAGAGGAAGTCGCCGAAGAAATACTTTTTGTATTTTGTTTTGATGTCTGGCCTGGGGTTTGAACCCTGGCTTTACGTCTAATAAGTCAACACACTACCTGCTAGACTACGGCGACTTCCATCCCAGATCAGACATTTCCGGCAAAAAATGTGTGAGTAAATAAATTTTTATGAAAAGTTTCTCAAAAATCTGTCGTTCGGAGTCGACTCTAAATTTATTGATAAAATTAAGACACACAACATAAGTGGTGTTAGCAACTAAGTAAGTCGTAATCCTGACTGAAAAGTTGTAATTACCAATTATGTATGTATGTGTGCATTTTGATAATAATTTTTTTTTCATTTGTTAGTCTACTCATGGTGAAATGACGAGCATTTTTTCTACGGCCTGAAACATCTGTTATCAACAACATCACCCTTTATAACCAGCAAAGAGCAACAAAATTTTCCCATTTTGTAGACATATATAGGAGGAAAAGAGAACGGATAGCGAGCAATTCATAAACCAAAAAACAAGAAAAAAATAAATATTTACAAACATATACTTTATGCCACACGTACTACTCAAATAGTGGCATCCACAATATATGTAAGTGTGGTTCTTGTTTTATTAAATGAACGTATGTATATGTAGAATAAATATAATAAATGGAAATAATGACTATGTTGACTCATGAAAATTAATTAAATATCAGTAAGAAAACTATACATACATTTTTACATTGTATATGTACATGTAAATACATATGTATGTGTATTGTATATGCCATACCTAAACTACAATTTAATTATAATTTCCTGCCATAAGTGCGTACAAATGTTGTGGTACAAATGTGCTTGCCTTTTTAGTGTATGTGGTAGGAATTATTATTTGTTCGAATTGACGGAATTAAAAGAGGTAAATAAATAAAACTATAAAAAATTAAGAGTTTGTAACAATTTTAATTTAAATTTTTAAAAGTTCAACTTTTCATATTGACACTAAGGGACTCTACGTAAAACGAGCAGGACTAAGGATTTGAATTATTATTATGTAGATTTTTAAAATCATCTCTTTTTGATGTAATAATGATGGACAAGAATAAACGTTAACTACTAAAGGTGAGATAATATTTTACACATTCATACATACATAAATACATAATTGGTCATGACAACTCTTCAGTCAGAATTACGACGTAACTTCTCACACCACTTCTGTTGTGTGCGTTAATTTTTATTCAAGAGTTGCATGAAATTGCTGATACACTGACAGGGCATAAATTCGCTCTATTGTGGCAATATTTGCTTAGAGCCTTGGATTCTGTGTCAGGACAAACAAAAATTGTGGTATTATTCAAAGGGATCTGTATTAATTTTTGTGGGCGAATATAAATGACCTGAGTTGTCATGTCAATAGTTACACTTCTTACTTGAGATGGGCTGCCGGCACTGTTTAAGCGATAATATAGTAACTGGGCATATTTGGATTTTTTAATCATAGCCAATAGGATTTAAGGAAAGTTAGTTTTATTTTTGAAGTCGCCGTAGTCTCGTAGGTAGTGTGTTGGTTTATTAGACGTAAAGCCAGGGTTCGAGCCCCACGCCAGACATCAAAACAAAATACAAAAAGTATTTCCCTGAGCGTAAATAAATTGCCATGAAAATTTTCTCAAAAATCTGTCGTTCGGAGTCGATTTTAAACTGTAAGGTCCCGCCACTCATGGATAAAATTAACACACAAACCATAAGAGGTGTCAGAAACTAGGTCCATAATCCTAACTGAAGGGTTGTAATGACCAATTATGTATGTCTGTAGTTTTGTTTTTGTCAGAGATCCACTGGAATGCATTCGGAAAGCGGAGAATTGATGGGGATGTTAGCTGTGGGCGATTGTGGTATGAATTGTAAGTTATTTTGCAGTTAAAAAATATTCTTCACATCTGCTTCTTAATTGACGCATTGTGGCCTGTTTGTCGTCAATACTGGTGTTTAGTTGTAAATGGCTAAGACATATTTTTTTTGTTCTTAATTTTTTTAAAATTTCAAACTTTGAAAACGATGGAAATGTACGTATGGTGTACCTGAAAGATTATTTCTTGCTTCAATTTCTAAATCTTAAATACACGTTATACATAGGTATTCAGTACACGAATATTGAAACCATCAGCAATTCTAAACACGTTTCAATACAAAGTGGAAAAAACAAAAATAAACGAAATTATAGGAAACAGCGTGTGATTTTTGGTTATTTGTTTAGCTTAATGTAGGGTGTAGTAGAAATAAATCCCTTACTTTTGCCAGGTCAATCACTTGTTGCCACTTTGAAGGTCACTTAATCAGAAGCAGAAAAGCTTGATTTGTAGATAAAATTTTTCTGTTTTTTTTTATTTTAGTTGTTCGTTGTTCTATGCCAGAACACTTTTGGTCTTATAGTATGTGTACGACTTTGTCTACATTTGCAAAAAAGGCATAAGTTAGTAATAAAAATAAACAGCAAGAGTCAAATTTGAGCTGAATTTGATAATCTGGACACCATGTGAGTTCACACAGTTAATGCCTCATTGGATATTATGCACGAGTGATTTGAGGGATTTGGGGTTTTGTAACTACAGATATCTTCATAAGATAACCCAAGCCATCGGTCAAATTCAACCTCATTTATGCGTCTGACTCATAGAAAATTCGACATCTCGGATATGTTTCACCTTGGCGGTTATTTGAAGGATATTACATTCCACAAATAATGGCATCAACAGGTCTTTAAAACGAATAAAAAATATCGATGATATCACATACATGTTGGTTTATTTAAATTTAAAGATAGTAGGCTATTAAAAAAGATACTTTATACACATAGATATTGTTAAGTTTTTACCTTTTTAAAAACGTTTAGAATATGAGTTCGTTGATTGCAAACATAATAAAAATAAATTGTTGTTTAGTTTCAATTAAATTCTTTATTATTCGCACTATTTTTGTATGCACCTGTTTTCAACTTGATGTATCCAATAATAATTGCTTGTTCGCTACTCTTCTTTGCTCACAGCGCAGATCTTTTCAACGGAGATCTTCAAACAAAGACTGTTCTCCTCACACGCAATGCGTCTTCACACAGGACTGATTGAATTCTTACTACTCGTTGTCTGCTTCGTCTTGCCTTTTTATATGCGCACGTAATCAGTTAGTTCTTGAAGTCGAACGTTCGGGGTTTCGCTTTCTCGAGAACTCTATCGCGACTTCATTGTTGTTTGTGTATTTTGTTCACATTGCTTGTTGTTGCGTTCTCGCATACTTGTCTATCCTCTTTTTTTTCAGACTGATGTTGTTCGTTTACTTGTAACAAATGCGTTGTATTTGTTTGTGTAGCTTTTGCTCATTTTATTTATTTATTTATATTATTTATTTATTAATTACAATACAATTACAAATTATTTTCTAATTATATACGAGCGGAGTACCTTGACCATATGCTCGGGGTAGAGTCACATACCAGAGTCTCTGGTGGGAATAGAACGCACGACCCTCACGCTAATAGTCTAACACACTACCCACTAGACTACCAGGGCACCTCTTTTGCTCATTTTAATGTTAAACGACGTACATCGTTTATATTTTCGTAACAATATGATAAGAATTCTCTAAACTTATTCTTCTTTAACCAGCTGCTTTACTGGCGCTTTGCTTAAGCCACAAGTCGTTTTGATTAAAAAATTTCGGTTCATTAAAATTAGTTTTGTGGCAACTTTTAATCAATGCTGTTCTTGCATGTGATGATGTGACATTGTAATGTAGAAGTGTGATTGCACGTTCAGAACACATCTGAACAATTTATACAAATCCAACATATGCTGACATAACTACTTAAACTTTTTCGTTGGTTTGCAAAGCTTTAGGTATGAGGTTAAAGTGTTGTGGGACGAAATTTAACTTTAAAATATTCATCATTAAAGAAATACGAAATTATTTTGTATTTTAAAATTCTATTGAAAATAGCTTCGAACTTTTTATTGCATATTTCTACACTAAACTAGTTCTACCAAACTTCTATTACTCATTTCCCCTATAGTTAATACAAAAAATTTCTAAAGCGGAGAAATTGTTTTACGCAATCCATGGACATTTTTGTGATGATTTGTAGAGGAATTTTTAATTTGCCTGCTTCACTTGAAAGGGAGCTGATGACATATTAAAAATTAACTCAGAGTATTCACTGCGAGTAGATCTAACAAAAAAAAAAAATGCCTGAAATTATTTCGAGAAAAACTCGAGGTAGTCAAGAACTTTGTGTCAATTGTGAATGAAATTAATGAGCACACTGTACTCACAATGTACACAGTATTATAGTTGAATTTAGTATTCAATGGATATCGAACACTAGATTCTGAGTTTAGTTGGGAAAACTGAGTCTTAAGAGACCTTAGGCTAGAGTCTAATATTCCTTCTGTATTACTGCGTTAACAGTGGTCTACAATCGACGGATTGCAGCACTTCCTCACTGCAGGCTTTCGTTATCAACTAACGTTTTTGATAAAAAGAGCGAAATTTGATCAAACATAAAAGAGTCATATGATAAAGAGTAAATGAGCTTCGCGGATTCGACGAACAGGAAACATTCAGGGTTAAATTGTTCGTCGATTCAACGAAGAGTAACCTTAATGTACAAAAATGAAGAGTAATCGTCTAGGGTTAAAATTATCTGCATTTAGTTTACAGCCAGATGACATGGTTTGGAATAATGATGTACACCCGATTGTAAGTCCGCTATGAAATCCTGTGCTGCTGTGAAATGTGAAAAGAATTAATGAAAAATCTTCTTGCTGTGTTGCTATCATTTGATGTCTCATAATTTTTGCTCTTCATATGCTAAAAACGAAAGTTCGTTCTGTTACACCCCCTGGACGTTTGTATAACCGAGCCTTGATACGAGTCTAACAACTGTTATATACCTTGGCAGAAGGACTGTGAAGGATTATTGAATAATGGTCTTGCAGCAAAAGGTTTTTCAGTAGAGTTACTAAAGAAAAGCCTGACGTTAAAGAGTGATTAAATGATGACTGCTTAGGCATTTGTATTTAAATATAGCTAAAGGATACAAACAAGTATGTGTGTATGTGTATAATTCTAAATACCCATAAGATTTTATTGTGTTGTATGCTAGAAAGTTATTTTGTTTTTTATTACCTCTAGGAATTGTTGGTGATTCCATTGCTGCTACCAAGAAAAGAAAAGTGTTTTTATTTATTATTTATAGCTTCAAAGGTTATTGGTCATGTTATAACTAAACAAAGGTCCCTAAAGCTAGAACATTTCACAAAAGCAAAAATTTCCTTATGTATAGTATCCATAAATAGGAAAATATCTCTGAACGTATAGTATGTATGGTATGTGACGTGAAAGTTTACATGTATGCGTAAGTTTCAGTGCATGAGCATGAGATTCTTGTAGGAGTAGCCATATAGTTGGACATGCTGGTTGGATTTTAAGTGTTTTCTCTATGACTGATTTGTATTGGTAATCATTATATCCCTTAATGTTGCGGTCTTTACATAAATATATACATACATATATAATTGGTTATTACAGTCAGTATTACGACCCAGCTTCTGACACCACTTTTGTTGTGTGTGTTAATTTTATACACGAGTATATGGACCTACAGTTAAAGTCTACTCCGAACTACAAATTTTTGAGCAACTTTTCATGACAATTTTTATTTACTCTCAGAGTTTTTGCCAGAAACCTGCTGAGAGGAAGTCGCCGAAGTAATATTTATTCGTATTTCGTTTTGATCGAGATTTCTGACCTGGGGGTTGAACAGTGGACTCACGTATAGTAAGCCAACACACTAAGTACTAGGCTACGGTGACTTCATCTGATCTCATTGGACTTATTTATTTGTTAGTGTGTTGGATATGTGCATCCAGGAAATCACATTTAATGGCTTCATATCTTCTTCAGAGGAGTATTTTTAGACCATCTTAGAAGTGGTGTCCATAATCCATTTAAATAAATACTCTTAGGGCCATTATTACAACTTCCCGTTAACTAAAGGGAGCATTTTAACGAATAGATAAATTGTTTTTTATTATTATAAGTACTCAATAAGATAGAAGTGATCTTTAAGCTAAAGGGAGGATCATCCTACCTTTAACATTTAAAGGTCATTTTATATTTGAATTTGCCATATTATATATTATTTTCAATATGACAACTTCAAATTTAAACAAAATGAGCATATACAACAAAAAAAAAACGAAGCCCGACATTGCCACTGCGTTAAAAAACTCGTTTAATTGAGCAGTTTTACCGACATTGCTCCGGCACCGCCATTTTTTTTAAAACAGTTAACTTTATTTTATCTGTAAGTTGTAATAACAAAAATAAGTTAAAGGTAACTTTACAGTTCCCTTGAGCTAAAGGTACCTTTAACTAAACCTAAGTTTAACGGCAATTTGTAATAATGGCCCTTAGGGAAGTTAATGTCCACTTTATTTCCAATAATTAATTGTACATTCCTTCTCAATATTGCTACGAAAATGGAAATTGTGTTTTGCTTTCACATAGTTTAAATTGTAAACAAAAGCAACAAAAACAGAAACAATGGACTTGTTTACATGATAAACATGTAAACAAGAATATACCAACAAAAACCAGTATAAAAACGGGATAAACAAATAAACAGAAATGCAACAACAACACTGCAAGAACAAACGTAAACAAAATACACCAACAACAATAATGAAAACAACATATTTACATTTATAGAGATTTCGAGAAGACGAAGTCATTCACTCCAAGAGCATTCATCACACTGTTTACTCTGCGATTTAAAAGGCAAGACAAAGCAGGCAACGGGTTCAGTAAAAATTCAGTCAATCTTGCGTGAAGAAGAAAGTAATTGTGGTTGGAAGATCTCCGTTATAAAGGTCTATCGAACAAATTGACTAGTAGATGTTATTGCTTACGCAAAACTCTGCAAAGGGGAATAATAAACAAAGCAATTGTTGTTGTTTACATCAAGTTGTGGATAAATTTAGCATAAATTTATTTTTATTTGCAATCTACGAGCTCATATTTCAAACGTTTTTAAAAGGTAAAAACATAACATACAATACTACGTTCATACAGAGAAACACTGCAAACATCGTGTAGTTTTAAGAAGAATCTAAGATTCAAAAGATTTTACGAAAAAAAAAATGATATTCAAATTCATGGCGTAATAAGAATCCTGATGTCTTTAGGTGTATTCAGCATAAGAATAATATCCAATAGTCAATAAAGCAATCTAGATCAAATATATGTAAGATTTTCGTATGCTCATAGCTTCTATATTTTAATGATCTTATGGAACTCACAGTTATTGCTGTGTTTCGTCAAAATCTGTGCTCTTAATGTTTGCATTATTATTGCGAAATATTTGATTTAAAATATGCAAATTCGCTAACAAAGTTATAAAATATGCTGGAACTTAACTACCATAACATATTTAGAATTTTTTTATAAGGTTTTTTTTTTTTTTGTGTAAACATTTTCATTTACTTTGGTTTTAAAAAGGCCAATAACTGTTTGAATAAATTTATTTTATGTGTCTACCTTTAGTTGTGAAATAATATTCAGTGAAAGTGCCCAGTTTTTTTTCAATTATATGAAGGTTTATTTTTTTAAATAATAAGTTCCTTTGACTTACTGTTTTCCCTTGCAAATCATTGACATGACAGTGCAGATAAACGTTTGCACCCAGTCGGGTGCTTACATTAACGGTGGTAAAGGCATCGGCAAAGAAAGGAAACGGCACATTTGTTGTGGTTTCGGTAACTTCTAGTTCCTCATCCAATGGGGTGTCGGAGAAGGGCCTTGCTCGCGGTCGTTTTACTAAAACAAAAAAATGTTTAAAAGATTCTTTTTTTTATTCGAAAAATATTCGTAATATTTGCGAATGTCTGCAATATGAATATTTTAATAAAATTTAATGCTACTTAAACAGAATTTAAATGTTTATTTAAATAATTTTGCACTTTACGCCACACACACAAACAAATAAACACAGATTATTTAGTCTTAAGCAATTTGCTTACTGGTGTTGAGGTGGATATAAAATTGCTGAGTATACAACGGCGAAGATCCAAATCTTCATAACATCCTGAAGAGGAAAAACATCCCCACACCATGAGGCTGCCTCCACCATGTTTTCCAATATGGATAAGGTTTTTCGATTTAAGCCTTTGTGTTGGTTCGCAGCACATTCTTTTCCGAGTTTCGCAATTTTTTAGTTCATATTTTGACTCGTAATATAATTTTGTTCCAAAATGATTCAGACATATTTACGTAAATATTTATTTATATAAATATTTAAGGTGGAGGCAGCCTCATGGTGTGGGGATGTTTTTCCTCTTCAGGAGTAGGTAGACTCGTTAAAATTGATTCCAAAATGACTGGAGAGTACTATTTAAATATATTGGAAGAAAATCTCTACAGCAGTGAGGAGGAAATGGGCTTGGGGGAGTTTATCTTTCGACAAGACAACGACCCCATGCGCACGAGTAAGGTCGCTAAAATATATTTTGAAGAAAATGATGTTGAAAAATTTGAATGGCCTTCTCAAAGCCCAGATTTAAACCTGATAGAGCATCTTTGGGCTATCTCAGATGACAAAAACCCGATGGAGTACAGAACAAATATTGAAACATTTTGGGAAAAACTTGCGCTAAGTATATCGAAGAAGTCATAAATAACAAAGGAGTAGCAACTTCGTACTAAATTTTGAAGTTATTAAATTATTTATAATATTTTCTAGTGAAGTGTTACTTTATTTTGTCACTTGAAATTCCTTATGTGCCATATAATTTCTATTATAAATAGAAAATATAAAGAAAGAATCAAATGTTAAGATACTTTTTAGATAAAATATTAACCGAATTAAAAATTAAACTATAATTTATAAACATTTGAAAGCGATAAACATATGCTTTAGTTAAAAAACAAAAAATATTTCAAACCGCACTTCATTTTGTCCGACAGTGTATAACTTAAGATTCAAAGGATACTCGTGATGGGTTATGCGGTGGTTCAGTAATAATGATTGTAGTCATAAAGAGGTAGAAATACATCCTTACCTTCTATTTTACTTCACTTTAACTTTACAGGGTCTCCCTATAATGTATCTTCCAAGCCTACTGCTCTAACAAATTTCAGAATGCTGCCCAATATCAACAATGACAATTCCCTGACTGGCTCCTGATGTGCACCCAAGTGTTTCTTCTGGGATGCATTAATGTCCCACAGCTTCCGAGATTAGGTTCCAAAGATTCATAAGTGTACTTTCAGTCTGTATTATCTACATATTCTTGAAAGTCAATGCTTGCCTCAGATGATTTCCCTGGAAGTTCAACCACAACCAGGCTCCCAATTAGTGATGAAAGAACACCAGCATGTGGGTGGTGGGTGTTGTGTCCAGCCTTATTTACTCGTATCGTGCGTATGTTTCCGTAGACTGAAAGCATAGGACTTGCGGCATTTATTAGTATATAATAGGCTCTATACCTCTCCTATCTAATGATCTATTCATGATATCGTTACAAGCCTTATTAAATGCGTCTTCTATACCAAGAAATGCACATATGGGTACGCTTAGATCTGTTTCCGAGAGATGCCTGTTCACAAGATCACATCCCTTAGACTCTCGGAACAGCTACAATTGCCCAAACACGGGCTCAAACACTCAATCCGCTACGTCCTGGTGTTTAGGGTTAGTTCGAGTATAATGATCAAGGGTATTGGGCTATTAGAACATAATCTTGCAGTATATCGACTCAACTTGCTAAAAAAATAGTCGGTATTATGACAGACGGTGCAATTAAAAAAGTTACAGATTATTAACAATAAACTAACAGTTATGCTTTGCTCATGGTGTTCAACTGGTAATGGTAGTGCTGTATTAAAAGCACGAGAATCAGATAAGCAATCCCACGAATGTGTAGAATCGGAAGTGGAAATCATCCAGAGATTTTTCTGGAAACAAAGAACTGTATTATGGTCATAGACATGGTGGATACCAATATAATATAACAAAGGTCAATTGCGGTTCATTGATCAAGGAGGTTCAAAAATTAATAGTAATGCTCAAACGATTACTAACAAAAAGGGATGTCTTGGATAAGTACGTTGCGGCTGAATTTGGAGAGTCTTTAACTAAATAAAATACTGGAATACTAAATGGAGCCGCTTTTTTGTTAATTAGGAACGTGTATATTTATTGGGAAATTGTATACAAAAGGCATTAATATATATAAAAACACCTAAAGATGAATATTTTGCTCTATTCAAAGATGAGATTAAAGTGGCATCCGCAATTATTAGTGCTGAGTTGGAGTAAAAGAAACAGTTAACGCGCTTTGCCGACGGAATGCTAATGTGTTCACAACCGCTGTTGACATAAACTTTATCTTACAAAAAACTAAAAGATGATAACAACATTATACGTAAACGGAACTATTCAGTCCGAATTTTAAACAGAGTTCGTAAAGGTGTCTTCTAATATAAAATACTGCAAATTAATCGTTGTGCTACTCGAAAGATAAGACTGGTCCAGCTTCATCACTTACAATAGTTCATGAGTCTGAATCTTTTTTTGGTATCTTAAAGAACCTTTCAATATTTCAAACAAGCCCAAATAAGCTATAAAAACGTACTATTACTCGATGTGATACGTTGTCTGGGCAAATTTAGAAAGGAATACTCTTGTTTGATAATGTGGAGCATATGTTGACTTTTTAGGGACTATTAAGCTAGCCAGGGTAGCGGCTGAACGTCCTCTCTCTGCAGCCGAATTTTTCGCAAAGAAAATAAGAAGTCGCAAGGGTGATGTAAGGCCGGGATTGTAAATATAGATTGGGATTTGCAACCATATTCCCTCAGCGCTCAATCGTTGAAATACCTTGTGGACTATAAATTATAAAACAAATCTTGGAGAAATTAAGACAAAACTTTTTGGATGAAGGCGAATAATAAACACTTTTAATCACGGTAGTGAATATGAATTTAAATTTTAAACAATTTTTATTTCAAAATCATCAACTTATTCGGTAACAATTGTAAATAATTTTGAAATGTGCAAATGATTGTGTAACCATTTTAATATAAAATCTTAAAAGAATAAAAAAATTAAATCAAGCCTCGTCTGTTTTCATTTGTGCAGCAATTGTTGTTAATTAAGAAATAAAAAAACAATTCCCACAAAAGATGCCAAAAAAAGAAACACAATGTTAAGCAACTGCTGTTTCCAACTGTCACTCATATTAAGCAACATTAAACGTCTAATATTTTATTCATATGTATGTATACTTTTAAATAAAATAAAATCGCAAAAAAAGCGAGAATAAAAAATGAAATAAAATAATAAATAATAAATAATAAATAAAAAATGAGTAATAAACCCTTGAAAAAGAAAAAAAAACAGGACAATATATTATTTATGATATACCCGTCTGCTCGTCTCTCTGTCTGTCTGCCTGACTTCTTTACACAGTTTCATAAGGTATGATGTTAATAAAAATTATTATTGAATATAAGCATTTTGTAAATAAAATTTTATGTTATTTTTATTGTAATACAAAAAGAAATTGTTGTTGTATCATATTTTCTCTTTTATTATTAAAATGATAACATACATATGCAGGCGAAATTGTATTTCGCTGTTGTGTTATGTCATATTTAAAAGGAGAATATCAGTTGAATAAATCCATAAAGGGAATTTCAGTTCATTAGTTCAATCATCCGTTATAAAGCTTCAATACATATTGACGTACTGATTGATTGAAAGCATGCACAAATATTTAAACAAAGCAATATTTATCGAAATTCTTCAAATGAAATGTCGATATCCTATGTAATTTACGGTATTATTATAAAAGAAATATTTTAATACAATATCTGAACATATTTTGGTTAAAAATTTTGCCAAGTTTATTCCCTTTTTATAGACATTTTGTTTTTCGATAATAAAAACGCATTATTTACATATATATTCGCCAAAGTAGGCGTATATTGACAGTCGATACCATAAATATTATATATTTGAATACTCCTTCAGCGACATTCAATTGTATTTGATAAATTGTTTGATCGTGTAAATAAACATTTTAAAAATTGTAATACATTGGGAACATATGTATGTTTTGAACAGTAAGGGACAGAACTGCAATGTGCGGAAGTAGATGTTATTTAGTATTAAATTTTATTTAATGATTTTATTTCGAAGAAATATTTTTTTATATTTCGTTTTGTTCGAGATGTCTAACCTGGAGTTTAATGTGGTTTTGAACTACTGCGTCGCTTCTAATTGTCCAAAACGCTACTTACTGGACTAAGACGACACTTAGTTTCAAACGTAGCACACTTCTGAGTAACATACATACATACATAATTGGTTACAACCCTTCAATCGGGATTACGTCCTAGCTCCTCACATTATGTTGTGTGTGTTAATTTTTTTTTGAGTCTATTAAGATGGGTATGTCAGTAAATGAGGGCAAAACAAAGTATATGTTTTCGACAAGTAGAGACGTGCGGCGTATTTATTCTCAGATTACGGCCGATAACTATACTCTTGAAACAGTCAAGGAATTTATTTATCTTGGCTCTGCCGTTACCACCAAAAATGATGTCAGTCTGGAGATCAAACGCAAGATCACTCTTGCCAACAGGTGCCACTATGGTCGCAATAGGCAACTGAGTAGCAGAGACTACTCTCGTACGACAAAACTAACACTCTACAAGACACTCATCCTACCCGTGCTTCTTTATGGTGCAGAGGCATGGATCCTATTAAGAACTGATGCAGCGGCCTTGAGAGTGTTCGAGAGAAAAGTCCTACGTAAGATCTTCGGTACAGTGCGAGTTGGCGATGATTTCCGTATCCGATCCAGCAGTGAGCTCTATGAGCTCCTCAACGGCATTGACGTTGTACAGCGTATTAATATCCAGCGGCTGCGCTGGCTCGGCCATGTCGTTCGAGTGGAGGAAGATGCTCCGGCGAGACGGGTATTTGATGCGGGAATCTGCGGAAGTAAGAAGGGAACTACAGCCGGCTCCAACGAGCTCTGTTGTACACTAAGAATATTGTTACGAAAATGGAGACGGTGTAACATCGTTTAGCATTGGAATGGTGAACAGGGGCTGCAAAAACGGAAACCATGAGTATGAAAGAAAGGGGAATAGACTAGTAAGGAGGAACGCAACAACAAGCAATGTGAACAAAATACACAAACAACAATGAAGTCGCGATAAAGTTTTCGAGAAGGCGAAACGAACGTTCGACTTTAAGCCTCTTCATCAGACTGATTACATAACTACATAACATACATAATTGGTCATTAGAACCCTTCAGTCAGGATTACAACCTAGTTTCTCACACAAATTATGTTGTGTGTGTTAATTTTATACATGAGTGGCGGGACCTACAGTTTAAAATCGACTCCTAACGACAGATTGATGGATATAAAAAGGCAAGACAAAGCGCGCTACAAGTAGTAAAAATTCAGTCAGTTTTGTGTAAAGACGCGTTGCGTGTGAAGAGAACAGTCGTGAGTTGATAACCTCTGTTGTAAAGATCTGCGTTGTAAGCCAAGAAGAATAGCGAACAAGCAATTATTGTTTTATACGTCGAGATGTATACAGTGGCACACAAAAATTGTCCGAACAATAAAAAATGTAATTGAAATGAAATACCAATTTATTTTTATTTTGTTTGCAATCAACGAAGTCATATTTTAAACGTTTTTAAAAAGGTAAAAACGTAACAATAATAATTCAACATGCCATCTGCCAAATCAGAGATTGGACAGTGGTCAGAAGAATACTTGAAGAAGTTCGATTCCATCCACATTCACTTGATCGTAACATTTTAAACGATCGTTGTCATATTCGCCTAAAGAGGAGAGACAGTGCAAACGTCATACAAATATAACATTGGCTACAAAGATAAGAAACTATGATAGCAGTATTTATTCCGTATATTGTCTGTAATTTAATATCTATTGAGTTTACAATACTGCGAAATTGTTTTAAAATAGAATTTGATTTGAAATCCAAATTAATCAAAAAACACATCTTTTTGTTAGACACTGTACTTTGACGTTTATCTTGAGATGTGTGGATAAATGACAAAGTCGTACGATGTGTGCCTGAAATTTGTAATTCCACGAAAACGTTTTTTCTTCTTTTCCCCTCATTACTATTGTCTATTGTTCTTTGTTAGAATGTATTTTTGGTGTCGTTTACTGCAATATGTCAAATGGAAGGAAGCATGTGCTTAACGTAATCACATGTGCACACATACAGTTTGTATATCAGCCTTGAAAAGCGCACATTCATCACAATCATTGACACGCACACTGACATAATAAATATTCGTCAAATATTTTACATTTCAAAAAAGGGTTCAAAGCCAAAGTGTTCAAAGTGTTAAAGAGAAAATTAGTAATATTTGCGCCCCCTAGTAGTTAAAAGGAATCGTTGTATTAAATAGAGGGTCGAAGAAATAAATATTTCAAACATGTTATGTTTCTTAAAATAAATATGGTATTTTAATAGTTGTATAATATTTTGTTTTTATTTACAAAAGTTTCCTTTACAAATCTCTTCGAATAGGATTTAGAATACATCTATCGGTTTAAATTTGAACAATCGGTCTGGCAATACTTAGGTTAGGTTAGGTTAGAGGACGTGTACCTGTCAATTAAGACAACCACAGTACACTTATATATGATGGGTATTAGGAAAACAAAAGGATAGGAAGTAGGAAAGGCGATAATGGGAGCGGATGACATACACAGACGAAGCAAAAAAAGGGGAGAGCGCGACTACACTGATAAAGTCCTAGCACTTCTCAACCCGCTCAAGCTACTAATGAATCTGTGGAGAGCCTTGATGTCGACTCTCGACACAGAATTCAAACCCTCAAAGAAGCCCCTGCCAAGGGTCCTCAACCTCAACATACCAAGGGCTGGGCAGATACTGAGGTGGTGCTCGACAGTCTCCAACTCCTCCTCATCGCAACATATTCTGCAATAGTCCGGCTCGGATCTGTTCCACATCCCCGTCAGCGACCTATTCTCGCAGTGCCCCGTGATAAATCCGATAACTAACATTAAAATAGCCTTATCCAAGCCCAGCAACCAGCAATAGAGACCAACAAGTATGAAAGAAAAAGGCAAGTAAATAAGAAAGCAACAACAAACAACATAAGCAAAGTACACAAACAACAATGTAGTAGCAATAGAGTTCTCGAGAAGGCGAGAACACGAACCTTCTCACACTGTCTATAGTAGGCCATAGACGTTTAGAAAAATAAAAACCCGATGCGATCCCCCAACGCCTCTGCTCTTCCCCTTGATACACCCATTGATGAGGCCGTACTGTTGGGCCAACTATTAAATCGCCCCAAGAAAACGAACCTAACATTGTGTGTACTCGTACAGTGCGTACACCTGAAGATATCGAATCCATCAATATCAACGTCATCGTTCTCAAGAATTAAACATTTCATGCACCAGTTTCCGGCGAATTTTGCGAGAAAGTCTCTGTATTTATTGGAAAATGAGGACGACGCAACCATTACGGTCAATGGAGATACATCGCAATATGATACCCGCTCTTCATGACATTGATGTGAACGATGTTTGGTTTCAAAGGGATGGGTCAACTTGGCATACCTTTCATATCGCAATAGATTTATTGCATTAACCGTTTGATGGCCGTTTAATTAACCGATAAGTTGATGTCCATTGGTCGCAATGAAGCTGCGATTAAAACCTTTGGACTATTTTCTGTTTGGCGCCATTAAGGAAAAGTGTTATGTCGACAAACCAGAGAAAATTCAGTATTTGAAACACAACATTCCCGATGTTATTGCCAAGATACGACCACATGCACTCGAAAAAGTGCACGAAAATTAGAGCGATCAAATGAGGTACCGTATGTGTGAAATAATATTCCATTTGTAAACGGAAAAATTCTACTTCACAACAAAAAATATATTTGGCAAAAGTTCAAACTCTTTATGCTTTATTGCATTTTTAAATTTAAACTTTCCATATGATAGATCATACGAATGAAGACAAATCGTAAGAAGGAAATGCGAATGGACTAGTCGCCGTAGTCTAGTAGGTATTGTGTTAGCTTCTTAGATATAAGGCCACGGTTTAAACCCCAGGTCAAACATCAAAACTAAATATGAAAAAATATTTCTCAGGCAACTTCATCCCAGCAGATTTTTGGCAAAAACTCTGACAGTAAATCAAAAATTGCCATGATAAATTTCTCAAAAAATTTGTCGTTCGGAATCGACTTTAAACTGTAGGTCGCGCCCCTCATATATAAAATAAACACACACAACATGACTGGTGTGAGAAGCTAAGCAGTAATCCTGACTGAAGGGTTGTAGTGGCCAATTATGTATGTATGTATGTATGTACATATGTATGTAGGGAATACATTACCAGCCAACAAACGGTTTGCACGATATGCTTTGGAGTAAATTCTCCTGCTATCATGACGTCTTGGCTGGATGAAAATTATGGTATAGGGTACAGAAGTATACTCAACGCTCTAGTATGGCTAAACATTTTATTTTGAAAATTTCTTTAAGAGCACTGCTGCATCTGAATAATCGCGAATGAGTGTGTTAAAGTTTAAGTGGCATTTTACTAACTTATCGTATAAATAAACTGTGTTTGTTTTTTATTTGTTTTAAATCTGAAAACTCCTTTTGGGCTTTGGAAAAACGGCAAAATTTCTTTTGGCAACGACTGTGTTTATTACAACAACGAACATGATATAATCAAATGGGGAGGGAAGAAAAAAATGTTTTTATTTTGAGACTAGGGAAGAAAAAAATGTTTGCCACAGTTCATGTATTTTTTTAAATGCTGAAACAACAAATGAGGAGGGAATAAAACAATTCCAAAATAAGAACTTTTCTTACAACAATAAATAAACTTGTAAAAAAGAAAAGTTTTGATTTAAGATGAGTGGCAAATGACTGAAAAAAAAAACAAACACACACATAAGATTTCTTAAATAAATACTTCTACATTGGCATTCAGGCACATGTAAATGTGCTTGGCTCACATACACAGTTTAAAATGCAGGAAAACATGTATAGGGACCAGGCAATATGTATGGTAAGCGCAACTGTAAGCATTTATACGTATGACATATATAAGTATGAAAAGGAAAGTGAAAACAGGGAAGGCAATACAGTGATAGGCAATTTGTCATTTAGTCCCAAGAGGGGTATTGCGAACGTCATCGGCCTTCGTTACTCCATAGCTTTGTCAGTATGGCTTATGTATATAAGTAGCCAAAGACGAAAATAAGTGTTTTGCTTTGCTTGGCGACTTCCTCTCAGCAGATTTCTGGCAAAAACTCTGAGAGTAAATAAAATTGCCATGAAAAAGTTTCTCAAAAAATCTGTCGTTCGGAGTCGACTTTAAACTGTAGGTCCCACCACTCATGTATAAAATTAACACACACAACATAAGTGGTGTGAAAAGCTAGAACGTTGTACAATGGGTCAATTCGACCTCCGGGTACTGTACTTGTCTTAATTGACAAGTACACTTCCTCTAACCTAACCTAACCTTGTGTTTGTCTGATTGTTTGTCTGACATTATACGTGATTACTCAGAATAGAAAAAAGAAATTGAGAATTATTACTAAAAAGCAATTCAGGGACAAAAATATGAAGGTGACGAAAAAAATTGTCGCACACTACCTCTTCTTTCCATTCCGCTGTAAACTTTCTTTCCTGTATTCCAACTCAATGCACTGTATGAATGGGGGTCATCTTCTGAGTGTTGGATACAAAAAAACTTTTGACAGGCGTAGTGTTTTCCTACAGTTAGGATGAAATTAAAAACTGGCAGTCCTCATTTGCATTAAGTTCTGCCATAAAACTTTTCGGTGTAGTAAACAGTGTGCATATCTTTTACTGTCGAAATAAGTTTTTATTTAATTGAATTGCAGTAACCAAATCTTCATTAAAGTAAGGTAATGAAGTTATTTAAAACAAATTTTAGAAGTTTTAGTGAATGGTTACTTATTCAAATTACAAAGTAAATATCTTCAAACAGTATAAACTTATGCCAATACTTCTCAACTCTCGAAACATTTCTTCTTGTTCGGTTTCAGGGTTCAATTATTCTCTACCCTTCAGTTTTGGAGATGAAATAAGCTCGCAGTAGCTGAGAAAGTGGTTGAAATGACGAAAACATCAGTTACAAGATACCATGTGTGAGCAGGTAAATAGTCGTCACCTCATCATTCCATTTTCGGTATTGCTTCTCGGCAAAACTTTCTTTCAACGTCATGAAAACCTTTACATTTTATTGAAATTGGCGTGCTTTGGCGTAATCACACTTTTGAGCGCGGTTGGGTTTGGTTGCGATATCGTAGTGATATTTCATTGATATTACATCAAGAAAGACCCGTTTTGAGCAAACTATTGATAGCATTCGTGATATGTACTCAAACAATGCTGATTCCATGTTGATTTTTATTCGTTTGAAAGATGCTCTTATGTGTGGGATATGTCATCGTTTAAAAGTTGGCAATGCAATCTCTGGTTGAAGCGTAGATGGAATTACTTACTTGGTTAATTGGCCATAACAACCCGATTAACGAATTTCGGCGTACCGCAACACATTCTTCCAGGCGCCTCTGCTTCTTGCGCGCCTACGCCAGTTGGTTACACCAATCGATGGCAGGGCTTCCTCGATTTGGTCCTTCCAACGGATATGAGATCGTTCTCTTCGCCGACTTTCGCAGATCCCTGCATCAAATACCCGTCTCGCCGGAGCATCCTCCTCCATTCGAACGACATGGCCGAGCGAGCGCAGCCGCTGGATATTAATACGCTGCACGTCTTTATGGTTTTCCGTGTTTTGGTTTTCACTTGGATAAAGTTTTTACATGGTGGGTTCTAAGCCCTACGCACAACCCGTATTTAACGTCCAAGGGATTGGACTTCGCTGCACGCTTTAGTTAACATCTAGCGGGTGCTAGAATGCCATCCAGGAGGGGCCATGAGAAGGCTGCGAGTCAACTTGAATACAGCAAGACAAGTATCGTCCTGGTGGTCGCCACGTTGACCACAATCAGAAATTTTACTTTGTTTGTATGCATTCCATTAGGAATTATATTGATTAATTTGGATTTGAAGACTGCTGTAGTTTATTCGCATGCACTTGCGACTAAAGGAAACCTTAGAAGAAAAAGTCTAACGGAGTGAGAGTCAGTAGTTGGAGTACTAGCATGGAACAGTCTCAACGGGAAAAAACTACAGGATACGGTAGAAGATCCTTATTAAGGCATTGAAAGTTAGTATCAGGATATCAGGGTACGATATCCTTAGTGATATAGAACGGTCTCGCCGGAAGAAATTTATTAATCCCAATAACCTTTTTAATCGGAAAAAAGTTAAAATTCAGGCCGAACTAAGGCAAGGTAACGAATCGAATGAAAACTGTGAGGAAACTGGTGGAAAAATGAAGTAACCTTACGAAAGGAAGGGGGCCAGTAACACCGAGGATTGGTGAATGGTACAGTAGGGGGTAGTTAATTACTTAATGCTGTCTGGACATGGCTGTTTCCGTAAAAAGAAAGGGAAAACCTGGAATCCAAGTTGTTTGTATGGCGATGGAGATTTTAAGAATTATTACTAAAAAGCAATTCTCGACAAAAGTGACGAAGAACTCGTCATTGAAAAAAAAAAACGAGTTGTCGCACACTGCCTCCTATTTCCTTTCTCTTGTAAACTAACTTTCCAACACAATGCACTATATGTGAAGGGGCATCCCCTGAGTGTTGGTAAGACGGTAAAACGAAGAACATACGTTTTTTTGAGCGATGGAAAAATGCGTGTGTTAATTGATGGTACCAATATTTTGTTTGCTAACATATTCGAAATTTTAATATGAGAGAGCTTTAGAATTGTTTTCATAATACCAACAAGTCACAGAACAAAATAACAAATATTACACCAGACGGTGGTCATTATAACTGTGCTAAATAAGGTTTTAAATTTTATCTAAAAATCTTTATTCTCTTCTTATTTATTCTCGTTATATTTTATTGTTATTGTTGCCATTTGAAATTCAAGAGGCCATCATACAATGCCCTTAAAGTTTACCCTTTCCATTTCCCTACTGTTAGTAGCCGTCTATACAGTTTGCTTGTTCTTACGTTTAAAAATTCTTTTCAAAATCACAATGAAAGACGGCGCTACACATTTTAAATGAAGACTGGCATGGCCCTTTCAACAGGACATAATAAAAATGAAACAGTTTTTGTTATGTTATGTTCTACTTTAACAAGTAATTTTTTCCTCCTTTTCAGTAAAATGTTTCTTATTTTATGTTTTCCTTTCTGTCTGTTTTACAAAAAAAGAAGTAATAAAATATTAAAAAAAAATTAAACCTAAAAACATAAAGATAAACGTAACCATAACAGTTAACACGAGGTATTATTGTTAGGCAGAGAAATTAAACCCAGGGATTGACGAGAAAAGGGGAGTTGAAATACAACCATTCAGAAATAAATCTAAATTAGAGGAATAGTGTTTAAAAGCTCTTTTTTGGCGTTTTGCTGGAAAATTGTTTTTCTTCTTTAAACTAACACACTTGGTTGAATGAACTTTAGAACCCTTGTCTACATCTGTTATTACAACTTGAGTCTGTGCTGCCGTCTTTTGTTTTTCCTATTTAAATTAATATGAAGCTACATTAGATACAATTTAAAAATGCTTTCACATAGTAAATGGTATATATTTATAAAATTTAGATAAAAACCTACAATACCAAAACACAATAGCAACAAAAAATCAGGAGTACATCTGTTTGTTTGCAGAGGTTGAAAAGAACTCATTGTTCGCATTTCAAGATAATTTCTTTTCTTGTAGAGCTTTGTCTATACCCTGAACTAATGCTTTTAGTTACGGTAACACCCTTAAATGCTTATGTATATATGTTACCTATGCCTTTTCTTAAGAACTGGTACAGACTATACTTCTTACCCCTTTTGAATTAGTTCAGGAAACCAAATTTTTTCATACTGTTTTACAAAGTATTTCAACGTTTAAACGCATAGGGAATAGGGTTGGCAATTCCGTTCTATCGGTTGGGCCATCTATAGGTTTAAATTTGAATCATCGTTTATTTCGAATCTGGCAGTACTTATGTCATTCTATTCTGTCACAAAATTCAGTATATTACCTCCACCGAACGTAACGAATCACTTTACGCTTAAGCAAGGTTGGGATTTATTGGAAATTTATTTCCAAAACAAAAATAATTGGTCGGAAATTACACGAAAATGTCGTACAAAATTTGGTCGAAGAGAAGGACCAACAGAGCCTGGTGTACACAAGTTTTTGCCCAAGTTCCTGAAACTGGCTTCATGTGAGTGTTGTTGTACAGTGCGTACACCCGAAAATATCGAAGCTGTGGCTGAGGGTGTGCGCGAGAATCCATCAACATCAACTCGCCATCGTTCTTAAGCATTGAACATTCCAAGCACCAGTTTACGTAAAATTTTGCGAAAAATCTCGGTGTGACGCTTTACAAAGCTCAGTTGTTTCAAGAGTTGAAGCAACATGACCATCCGCTTTGTTTTCGCTTCGCTAGAAGAGCCAACGAGAAACTGCACGATGATGTTTATTTTGCCAAAAAAAATCATCTTTTCGTAAAAATTTGATTCCATTTTAATCTTGGTGGTTACGTTAATAAGCAAAATAGTCGTATTTGCGGCTCAGAGAACCAATACCTGCTCTTACAGAGTCACCCATTGGGAGTGACTGTTTGATGCGGCTTGTGGAACAGAGGCATCATTGGCCCATATTTATTTAAGGTCAATGGAGACACCTATCGCACTATGATAACCAATTTTTTGTACCCGCTCTACATGGTATTGATGTGAAAGGTGTTTGGTTTCAACAGGATGGTGCAACTTGCCACACATCTCATGCCACAATCGATTTATTGTGTTGAACGTTGGTGGCCGTTTAGCCAAAATGGTGGTGTCAATTGGCCGCCAAGAAGCTGCGATTACACAATGTTGGAATATTTTCTGCGGAAAGTGCTATGTCGACAAACCAGAGACAATTGAGCATTTGAAGGCCAACATTCGTGATGCCATTGCCGCAATACGTTTCCATACACTCGAAAAAGTCGACGAAAATTGGTTCGATCGAATAAGGTACTGTGAGGATAGCCGCGGTAGTCATATGAAAAAAATAATGTTCCATTTTTAATCGGAACATTTGTACTTTACAACGAAAAAATAAATTTGGCTATATTTCAATTCTATTTTGAAAGGTCGCCATAGTCTAGTAGTTAGTGATCCAGACGTCTCGATATCTCCAGTGGCTCAGACATGTCGAATAAAATAAAAAAAAATTTAAAAATTTTTCTTTGCGCGAATTACTCGCAGTATTCCCTGACAAAAATTCTTTACTCTCAGATTGCCATGAGAAGTTAATCAAATCGTTTGTTCGGCACTTGATGATCTGGAGCCAGAACAGCAGCGACAAGGTTATCAAGTCTTTGATTATGTGGATGATCTGCCCAATTGTGGTATTAGGTTTTTATCCGCACACTCTGGCTTTGAAATGTAACCAGGCACTAACGCTTACAACTGAATGGGGTTCATCGTGTGGTTTAAGTGTCAATTCTCGCAAAACGGAATTGATGCTTTTAGCCAGTGGATATAAACTTACTATTTTTAACTTAACAATCTTTAGGAAGTTCAACTTAAATATCTGGGGACATCCTTGATGTCAATGCATCTCCTGCGATGACCATCTTCTTCGATGGGATTGGCGGAACTCGATCAGCAATGTGTGCTGAAGTGTGTTCCGAAGTTCTCGTGAAGTTATACTATTATTGATAGGGCCGAGAAAGCAACAATAGCACTCTTCACCTGCAAAAGAATCTTAGGCAAGATCTGGGGTCTCAGACAAACCATCACATACCGGCTCCATTCGGTCGTGATGGAGTCATTCTTGTTCTTTGGTGTACATGTCTTGTCGACCAATACCACTGGCAACTGATAGATGGAGTACGCAGGCAGTCAGCTGTTCTGATCACCGGTGCACTTTGTTCCATTCCAACTAAGACAGTATTTGCTATACTCAATTGACTTTCCAGTAATCTTCTGTTAAGGCAGAAGGTTGAGTTGATGACGTCAAGACACATGCTGCTATTCTAAGAAGACATAGCACTAGCCATAGGGTCGATTATATAATTCCTAACAACTTTCTGAATAGAACATTTAATTTGAAATTCCAACAACCAACTTCTGGACTGAAGATCACAATGGAACCGTTGAGATTTACACTGTAGTCTCCAAGTTGAGTAACAGGGTGGGTTGTGCTGCAAAGTTCTGATATTAAACTTTATTGTATGCGGCCCGACTATTGCAGTCTTTTCAAACAGAAAACGGCTAAATGGTTGTAGAGTTGAGGCAGGATTTTCGCTGAAAATCTCTTGATTTACCCAGGCTGCGATTAAGACCCTGACGAATGTAGTTTCAACATTCAAAGTTAACTCGTATTTGGACTTCGAGACTTAGGGATATCGTTAGAATTTTCTGACGATCCGGCCATATGCAGCTCGCTATTTCTAACATGTATTTCGATTCCTTAGTAACCTTAGATATTATATACTCTTATTATCAATCTTGTTGGCAGTAAAAGGGTATGTGCAATATTGTTGGACTGTGCTGGACACGTATAGAAAAGAAAAGGTCTGAGTTTATTCTGTTCTTAAATCTCACATCCATCTATCGCTCAATAACTATTCGTACAGGCCACTGTCGTCTTGGTAGGCATGCCAGAAGGCATTTCGGCAAATGACTTCTGCAGGAACTGTGGGTCTGAGGAGGATGAAGAGACTGTCTTTCACTTCTTAAGTCAGTGACCAGCTTTTGTCATAAAAGGACCGGGGTGTTTGATATCTCACTTTCTGACATACAAGTGAGTAATAGTAGTAGTAGTCTATGATTACCACAATACAACCATCAAAGAATTGCCTTTAGGAGAGTAAGGTTACAAACCCCTTTACGATAGAGGTGCCACTTTGTATATACATATACTTATATGTATACATATGTACGAGTTTATATATAAAGATTGTTGCAATAGCAAGATTTTTTTGGTTTTATTTGGAAAATATTTAATCCCCACAATGGACCTAAATGCTGAATTAAATGGCACGTCTGCCGTAAAAGGATTTGCAACCTTACTTAACCTAAAGACAAATCTTTGATTGTTGCATTGTGGTAATCATAGATTAATTCAATACATTTTAAATACATAGGCTATTATGGGTAATCAAATGTATTATTTGACCAAAATGTTTTATATAACCCATCCATTAGAATTACGGTATTGAAATAAACAAGAATTAAAACAATGGCTCATTAATTTTTTGTTAATTTCACCTTTCTTGGAATTTATGATAATGAAAAAAGTATTTTAAAATGTAAGTAAAACAAAAAGAAAACACTTTATTACACTATAAGACAGGCCAAGTAAGATTACACAATTAAAACAAAACAAAACAAAGAAAAAAAAAAAAAAAACAAAAATAATAAAATCTTGGTAAAACCTCTGCGTAATTCTACGGAGAATCTTGTAGTCCTTTTAATATTATTTTTTGTTCCGTATTTTCTTTTTGGCTTTGCTGTTGTATTTAAAAACTTTTTTGTTTCTAGTATTGTTTTGGTATGTAATGTAAAACTCATTAATTCTTTTTATATTTTCCTCTGCTGTATCAATGATGGGAGGCCACAGAAATTTTAACTAAAAAAAATGTAAGGCTAATAAACTAATAAGAGTTTCTCAAAATTTTGAGTTCTTATTTATTATTCATTCGTTTTATTTGTTTTCTATAGTGTACTTTCTTTGTTTTCTAATGGTATGTCCATAAACATAAAGATTAGGGGCAGTGCAACATACTCGTCTACAACATGCTATCCTATTCGAAAAATAAATCATTGCATGGGCATTAGTAGTTGCCATAGCCTAGTAGGTAGTGTGAATATTAACAAGTGGCTAAGTATGGCCTTATGATAGCCCAAATGTCGCGAAGAATGAAAGAACGAAAACAAAAATTCTGGATTTTTCAATCAATATTCAGAGTAGATTACGTTTCTGAAACTTCACATTTAGTTCCCAATGTTTGTACTATTCATGCAAGTTAACTTCTCAGCGCGTAATACTGGATTAAGTTTTGGTTTTCAGTATAAAGCAGTTCAATATCGCTGTTCAAGTCACCGTAGTCTAGCAGATAAAGCGTTGGCAAAACGAAATATGGAAAAAATTATTTTCTCGGGAACCTCCTCCCTGCAGGCTTCTGGCAAAAACTCTGAGAGTAAATAATATTGCATTTATTTAAATGGTCCTTACAAACCCTTAGTTAGAATTACAACCTATTTTCTCACAGCACCCATGTTGTGTTGTGTATTAATTTAATACACGAGTGGCAGGACCCACAGCTTAATCTCGACTTCGAATGACAGATTTAAGAGACTTTTCATGGCGATTTTAATTACTTTTTGAGGTTTTGAAGGAATACTGCTGAGAGGAAGTTGCTGAAAGAAATATTTTTTCCATATTTCGTTTTGTTCAAGGTGTCTGTCCTGAGGTTTGAGCCACGGGCTAGCATCTATTAAGCCAACCCTTTAATATGTATTTTGGTTGGTACATATTTTTCAAATAAATATTGTAGCATACATTACCATGTAAAAATGTGACTTGCTGATCCACTGCTGGCATTAAAAAGGTTTGTTTCCGTGCTATGGATGTTAATTCCATTTTCAGTGAGAAAATGGAGATCTTTATCCTTAAATGCTTGTTCCTGAGTTGTTGTTTGCAAGTCATGTGAATACAAGCATTTAATTGGGTTTACTAACGAAGCATAAATTACAATTACAAACCAGGGCTGGAATTGTAAGGCAATTAGGAATTGAACTCTTTATAAAATATAAATCAATGCCATTCCCATCTCCTGCCAAACCTGCCTTAAAAATTTAAAATTCTTTTATTTACAGAAAACTGTATACCACTGTACTAACCACCCACTTCCTCTTAAAAGTTTTAAAAGTGATTTAAAAATGCACTACATTTACAGGGATTAAGAAAGGAAATGCAATAAATAAATAAAGAAACAAAAAATAAAATAAAAAACAGACAGAAAATATTTTCAAATCCACAAAATTAGTTCTGCTTTTGGTTTTTGCAATATGATGGTCGTATTTTAGTACAACACAATCAAAAAAACGTTAACAGCGAACATGGTAGTATTTTTCCAAATATCAATAATCGACAGCAATTTGACTTACATGGTTGGCGTGTAATCAAAAACATAGGGAGAGAGAGAGAGAGAGAGAGAGAGGGGAAAAAAATGAAAAATAAAAAAATTTCATCATCGCCAATATTTTTTCCCATATGGTATTGATAATTTTCTTCGAATTACACAGCCCCATTCATTTATTTGTGAAATATTGCAATCATTAAAGACAGCTTTAAGTTTTCCTCACTTTTACGTCAGTTTTATATTTTTTGTTTTTTTATAATTTTCTCGGTTTTTTTCTTTTTATTAAAGACGTTACTAATGTGCAACCATTTTATCTTACTCTGCCTTCAAGTGCCTTTGTTATTTACGGCATTTCAATCGCAGTTTCAAGGATGGTATGTGGGAGTTCAGTTGTATTCGCACTTCTAGACGTTAAAAAGCGTGATTGCTCAGATTGGGCGTTTGAAAAAACAACAGTAAACTATTAAGGAGTTAATACTAAAAAATTCTATCATACCTTTTACTATAATTAAAATAATTAATTGTCATTATGTATTTTGGTTTTGTTTACACAATTCATCATTATAACCCTTTAGCCAGTATTACGACCTAGCTGGTCACATCACTTATGTTGTGCGTTTTAATTTTATACACGAGTGACGGGACCTACCGTTTAAAGTTGACTCCGAGCGACAGATTTTTCAGACATTTGTTCATGGCAATTTTATTTACTCTCAGAATTTATCCCAGAAATCTGCATATTTCGTTTTGTTAGAGATGTCTGATATGGTGTTTGAACCGTGGCCTCAGGTCTAGTAAGCCCACTTTTACGACCCCACTATTGTTTGAAAACATAGAACTCATGTTTCTGGTTTCATTTGGTGTGTTGAAGGGGCTAAACAATCTGTTATCAGATCTATATTCGCATTCACTTACGTTTTTCTTAAGGTATTTATAACAATGCCTGTAAAATAGACAATTGGTTCTCCATGTGACTTTTTTTTATTTTTACCAAATAGCATAGCTCTTGTAGTACTATCATGCTCCTGATTGGAGGTTACTATAAGTCTGGTATCTGAGACAACGTATACTTAATATACTGTGTACTGTTACCCGAACATTTTCAGAAATGTTATAGTTGATTAACATCAATATTCTTACATAAATATGTATGTACCGTACGTATAATGTATTTACGAATTGAATGTGTTTATTCTCTTTATCTTGTCCTTTTTTCCTGTTCCATTATAAGGTTTCATTTGCTAATTTATTATTCTTCAACAGTTTTAATATTCCGTTGGTAGTTTGTGAATGTGTCAACACCTTTGTAGTATTATGAATAAGCATTCTCTTCAATCTACGGGGATTATAAAACAAAAGGTCTGTAGGTTTCCAAAGATCGTACATACCCTCATGTACATGTTACATATTATACAAATTCATATATTATAAGTGAAGGTATTTCCTTAAAATAAATGTAATAAAGCTTCTTTCATTTTTAGAAGTCTTTTTAAATCAAATTACCAGGTTAATAAAGGAGTTCAGAAAAGCTTTCAAAGACAAATAGTATTGTTCTGTTACACTTTATGGATTTTTCTCAGGTATGAGATAAAGTTTAGCACACAGTTTTAGTGCACAAATTACAACGAATTTTTCTAGCAGACATGTTACGTTTTTACCTTTTTAAAAACGTCTTTCATATGAGTTCGTCGATTGCAAACAAAATAAAAACAAATATATGTTTAGTTTCAATTAAACTCTTTATTGTTCGTACAATTCCACTATGTGCCACTGTTTACAAGTTGTTGTATCTAACAATAAATTGCGTATTCGTTATTCTTCTTTCCACTATTAGGTAGACAATAACAACGCAGATCTTTACAGCGACGATCTTCAAACCACAACTGTTCTTTTCACACGCACCACGTCTTCTCACAAGGCTGACTGAATTCTTACTACTCATTGCCTGCTTTTTATATGCCTATGTAATCAATCTGATGAATGTTCTTGAAGTCGAAGGCTCGGGGTTTTGCCATCTCAAGAACTCTTACGCGACTTCATTGTTGTTTGTGTGTTTGGTTCACATTGCTTGTTGTTGCGTTTTCGCTTGCTTGTTTATCACCTTTTCTTTCATACTGATGTTGTAAGTTTACTTTTAACAAGTTCGTTGTATTTGTTTGTGTAGTTTTTGCTCATTTTAATGTTAAACGATGTACACCGTTTCCATTTTTGTAACAATATGTACATGAGCCATTAGCTTATTCTTAAATATGGAAATTTTCCAAAGACCTATCAAGTAAGCAATGCAAATATTTTCCAGATTAGCATTCTGTATTCGGTTAAATATTTGTATGTTATTTATAATGTTTGCTCTCTTTTTTAAAAAATGAATGGAAATCTGTCACATTGTCTCTCTGATTTATGCACGTAAGTTCTTATGATGTAAACTGGCCTTTAGTTACGTTTAATGGTTCATTGGTTTCAGATTTGAAAACTTGTTCTAAATTTATCGAGTTTGTCAATATATATGGACCGAAATATGACAGTTGATAACATGTTGAAGCTGTCAACTGTCAAATTAATTGCCATTTATTCAATCATCCTGCTAAATTACATTATACGATCACTCACAACGACGTGTGTTCATTGAACAGGCAGGTTAATACAGTTATTACTTCCTACGATACGACGATGTAAAAACACAAAACATACATGGGTATGTATCGCTTGACATAAAGGTTAATAAACGAGTTTTCCTTCAGTTTTACAAAAACTAAAAGAATGATGTGTCTGGTCCATACATGTAATCGAATAATAATTCACAATCGATGTAGAAAATGTACAATAAAATGACAGGAGAGAGATTTTCCATATTTTACATTTGCTGCCATGTTGAATACAGATTGAATGTAGTCAAACTATGATGACATCCGAGTACAAGTGCTTAGTTTAATCTTTATAGACTACGGAGATCGCAACCCTAACAAAACCGTAAACAGAATTTGATAACGAACTGCCTACTGCCTTCTGGATTAACTTCGAATTTAAATATTGACGTTGAATGTTTTATTCGTGAGATACACATTATTATACAATTAAAAATAAAATAATATCTGATTACTTTATTTAAAAAGAATATTGGTACGTTTTACCCTTATAAAAATTTGGGTTCGTAGATTGCAAATAAAATAAAAATAAATTTATGTTTAGTTTTAAGTAAATCCTTTATTGTTCGCACAATTCTGGGTGCCACTGTTCACATCTTGATGTAAACAACAACATTTGCTTTGTTTGTTATTCTTCTTTACACTCTTCTGCGTAAACACTAAACCTTGTGCGTTGGATCTTTACAACGTAGATTTTCAAACCACGATTATTCTCTTCACACGCAACGCGTTTTCACACAAGAATGACTAAATTTTTACTGATTATGTTGCCCGCTTTGTCTTGCCTTTTATATCACAGGAAAAACAGCACAAAATACACAGAATGGAAACTGGAGTTTGAACTGTCATTGAACTGTCATTCCATTGAGAAAGGGACAGCAAATATTACTAAAAAGTATTTCTGTCCCTCTCTGATTGTAACTCTGTTTTGTTTATTTATGTTTTTTTAGTTTTCGGGGTGGGTTTTATATATTGGCGAGAGTTAATAAAAAATGTAATTTTTGCCTAAAACTCTTAATAAATAATAAAAACAACTAATAACAATAACAATTCTTAACTTTTTCTATCAAGAAATTAAAAAATATTGGCAACTTTCACCAAGAAAAATTTTTTATGAGCAGTACGTCTTATTTTGATCTTGTAATATTTAGCTTCTTAATTACCTCTTGCACAAGAAACTATATTCATTGTGACCGAAAGTCACACACATTTCGATTAATATTTAAATATTTTAGAATCTTTAAACTTTTCATTGAAGAAATTAAAAAATATTCCAAATTATCCCTTTTTTAACACAAAATAAATGTTTATTTACATTTAGTTTTTCTACTTTAACCGCCAGTTTTCACTCTGTATATCTGTTGCTACTAACACATTTGATTCGCAAAACATTATAATATTTTTTTCTGCCTCTACGAGGAAGGTTAATGTGGTGCTGTGAGCGTTTTTTAAACGTCAAAGGTTTCAATTCTGTGTGTTTTGTGGTATACAGTCTGATGAATGCTATTGAAGGAAAAAGACTTTTCCTTCGCGAAATCTGTATTGTTTGTCTATTTTGTTTACGTTTGTCGTTGCAGTGTTGTTGTTGCCTGTTTATTTACTTGTTTATCCCTTTTTCTATACTCTGTTGTTGCTATATTTTTATTTATTTGTTGATCATATAAACAAGTTCATAGTTTTTGTTTTTGTAGCTTTTGTTTATCATTTTAATGTTAATTGATGTAACACCATTTCCATTTTCGTAACAATATATAAAAAGTGTGCGAAAGCAGCGGCTTTAGAAGGTTAGACTATGACCTTGTTTAAAAGTGGGGGTTTTCATAATTTTTAAAGAGCTAGGAACAATTTTTTTTACTTTTTTGGAGAACGAGAGTATGGAGAGTTGATTAATATCAATAATTATGCAATAAATAAAAAACAAATAATAATAAATTTTGCGTTCCATTGTGTGTGTACATTTGATGTGAGGCATCGCCATCATATGATATATGAGTTCAAGTATAATAACATACAGAATTTGTGTGGTTGACGATTCTGAATATGTAATTATTAAAATATTAACGCTCCATTAAATATCCATTATTGTGACTTCCTTTTTCGTTATTTGTTTAACATTCGTTATACGTTATGATAACAAAATTATGCACAGTATTTTGTTTAAGTAGTTACAAAGGAAATTTTATGAAAGTTTTAGTAATTATTCTTTAATATCATGGAAACAAAATTTAATTGTAGATTTATGGATAAAAAAACCAACGTATGCTAAATTTGTTTATTTTGCGGAATTCACAGTACATAACGCTAACAGTGATAAGTTTAGAAGTGGTAACTAACACATTGAACGCTTATGGAGTTCTTCAATGATGTTTTTTCGATTTAATAGGTTCATATTGTACATAAGAAGCGTTTTATTGTGCTTTTACTTGACTTCAGCAGACTCAACTTCCATTTGAAGCAAAGGCTATTAATACTTAAGGCGTTAATACCATACCTGTTAACTTAATACTTAAAATTCATAAAAACAAATTGTGGCGTATGAGTAATATCTAATTCCATTTCTTGCAAACAACAAAATAAAATAAAAATTATTTTGTTGCATACTTTCCAGAGTAATTCTTTCAGTACATGTCATATTGTGCGTATAAGTAATATATTTTAAATTCAGTTAAATAGAAAGTATTCGATTAATTTGGAATTAACCGTAGATCGAGCTTTGCATCATGTTCAGCGATGAATAGTGAGTACGTGACTAAACAAAATTCCAGAATTCCAGATACCAACTCACATGAGTTCCAACATGAATTCCGAAAATGATACTGTTAGGTGTGGATTTTGAGAATGTTGGTGGCCAGTCCAACGCCGTCAACAGGGCGAATCTACGTACTCACTGTTCATTCCATATAATGTATTCGCACATTGAGGTAATGCGAAATGGCCATCGAAATCGTTCGATTTGATGCTGTCAGACATTATAGGGTCAGACATCTCGTGGGATTTTCTTAAGTCGCAGATGTGTGAGATTAAGCCACAACCCACTGCAGTTATGACAATGGGTTAAATTCAGTCTGATTTGTGAGCCAGAATCAAGTGGAATAGAACATTCGAATGCATTTCATTTAAAGAAGCAACAGAGGACATTTAAAAGATGTTATATTCTTCACATAATGGCATCACAAGGTCATTCAATCAAATAAAAAATTACTATTTCATACAAACTTTGTTTATTGTTTAAATTGAAAGATAGGAAGCGCTTAAAAAATTCCATTTATATTAAATAAATAAATTAAGAAAAAACTTGATATCACTGTTTGTAGAATAATCACTAAAAACCAATATTTTTGAGATTTTTAATGTAGTAGGTGGCTTATTAGACTTAATGCCAATAAGCTACCTACAAGAACCAATTCGAAAAAAACGAAATATGAAATAAATACTTATTCGGCGACTCAGCTTAAAATTGTCATGAAAAAGTTTCTCAATAATCTGTCCTTCGGAGTCGTCTTTAAAGTGCAGATCAAACCACTCACGTATAAAATTTATACAGAGAGCATAAGTGGTGTGAGAATCTAGGTAGGAATCCTCACTTGAAGGTTGTAATGACCAATAAAGTAAGTAAGTAATGGTTTTCAAGGAGAATGTAATACATTGATATGAAATTGACCACCGGTATCATATTCATAGCTGCCAGATTTGACTATTTATCGTCATTTTGACGACTTTGTGCTCAAAAAATATCATATTAACTATTTGACGATTTATGCCCTTATTTTGATGATTTTTGGAAATGAAAAATTTACATCATATTCTTTACTTTAGTACATTAAAATCCTCTTTAAGCTTTGAATCTATTTTGCAATTGTAAGTTTTGCAAATTTAGGTTAGTTATAACGAGGAGAGAAGTATTATATTTATAAATTATTTACGAACACCTGTAATGATACTACATAAAATGCTTAATAACCTAAGTAAATAAAAGCGCCAATTAGTAAAAGAAACTTAAAAATAAATGATCAAATTTTTAAAGAATAATGGTAATTTCTGCAAATATGTACAAATACTCTAAAATTACCCAGCAAATAATAGCAATACCAAGTATTTCGAACATAATTTACCATTCGCCTTTGAAGACAATTTTTAAAGCTTCGAATATAACTTTTAATATTAACCTAGGAAGACCAAAGGAAAGTGCCATTATTATTTTCCTACTACCAATACTCTGCGGATTGCCCTTACTTATGCGGTGCATTGTGTTGGAACTAGGAAAATATGTTATGGGAAGGAGGAAAGAGGGAGTAGCGTTTGTAGATACTAGATTTGAAACCTTTTATACCATAATGACAGGAAAAACCTTTGAAGGAACGGAGTTCAACATACAAATAGTCCGACAAAAAAAATTTCTGTAATGCACTGGCCAATCGATTTCAAACGCAGATGTTCGCCGAGAAAGACGAGCAAGTCCCCTTATTTCGGTCGAGAAATATCCGTTGTAGAACAGTGAATCACAAGTCACATTGCATCGATGCTCTAATTAATCAATGGAATTGGATATCCTACCGTCACTAACAGGAACCTTCGCCCTCTCCTGTAACCGGTCAAGAAATCTCAAAATAGACGTTGAGGCACCGGCCCATACATTTTCATTCGGATATAAGTTATGGAAATAGGAAGAAGCTCAGATGAAGTGAAATATTTTTTGCACCGTCTTAAGAAGCCAATGCACTAAAATATGTGTCTGTTTTAGCGAACATCATTCTGAATTTTCATGCCCATACCGTCCAGGTCTTCTGACGCCCTAATATTTACACCACCCATAGATATAGTTGCTGCAATACTATTGGCGCGCTTATGTGTCAATAAACAACACTGGGATAGACTGTTTAAACCTTAAACAAATTTTTCCTGAAAATGATACAAAACTTCTCGATTTTTGGAAAAAATATCAGAAATGAAAATAAGAGATGGTAGCTTTTACTTTCCAGACTTGACTAAGTTTATCAAGAACTATTAGTGTTATCACATTCTTCAGCTAATGTAGAGAGAGTATTAAGTCAAGTTAATTTAAATTAAAATAAATTCCTTAAAACTTATAAATAAATAAAAATAAATAAAATATATTCCTTAGGAGCAATATTGTGTAAATAGGTTATTTAAAACTTAGCAATAGTAACTGCTTCGACTTTAATATTGTACCTGATTTAATTAAAATGTTTAATTCTAACACATATTTTTACAAATACTATATCATACAATACTAAATTATATAATTACTTGTTAAATTTTTTGTTAAAAATATTTTTAACCTTTCAATTTATTTACTTATTTTTGCTGACGATTTTTTTTACGATTTTAATGAATGTCTTTGACGATTTTTTTTCTAATGTTTGACGATTTGATGCTTTATTTATCTGGTAGCTATGCTCATGGGGCAGAGTACAATTTTGCACATCAGCGGATGATCGTACAAAATAATACATACAGCAAAAATTTGTAAAGTATTTCTTTAAAAATGAAACAAAGAATATTCCTTCCTTTTTGTTGTTTTTTTGGTATCGTCATCAACATTTATGTTGTTTTTTCTTTAATTTGTGTTTGAAAATTTATTGTCTGTCTTTATGGCTTTTTTTCGTTTTCCTTTTTTGATACACTTTTTCTTATCCTTTTCATTTTTTTTTTTAAATTAACGTTCATTGTTGATATGTATTTGTGTATATATATACCGCCTTATTTTTGTATAGGCTTACTAATGAGAGTATACATTTTCTTATAATGATATACTTGTGCTGTGTGTGTGACCATTATGCATAAATAATAATCAACATCATTATCATCGTCGTCGGCATTTACGACAAATTGGCTTTAAGGACATTAACGGTTTTATGTGACGATAGTTTCTAAAATTTAATTATTGTATGCCGTTTCCATTGTGCTTTGCTGTGCAGGCCATAAAATTATTTAATATATGCGACTAACTGAGTTTGTGTAAATTTCTGTTTTTTTTGTTTTTTTAGATGTAAAAACATCTGGATTTTTGCATAAAATGTGTTAATTTCTTGAACATAATATATGGGTTAAAATACAAAAATAAAAAAAGAACGAAAAAATCAATTTGAATAAAAAGTTTGCAAATTATCTTACGTTAGCAAGAACAAGAGCAGAAGCGTGTGCGATTTTATTAAAAAATTATCATTTCATTTATTTAAATTTTAATTCTCGTGAAAAAGATAAAGAAAAATATTTTTTTATATTTCTTGAATCCTCCAAACTTGTGTTATTTGACAAAAACTGTTTTCTTTTGACTTTACACACAAATTTATTGATTACAAAAACATTTCTAAACCGATGTCCAAAATTTAAACCTTATTAGAAAGGAGAGGGACGAGACAACGATATACATATTGTTACGTTTTTACCTTTTTAAAAACGTTTAAATATGAGTTCGTTAATTGCAACAAAGTAAAGACAAATATGTGTTTATTTTCTATTAAACTATCTTTATTCTTTACACTACTTTTGTGTGCCACCGTATACAACTTAAAGATACAACAATAACAATCTGTTTATTCACTTTACTAGTTCACACAAGTATTCACTGGATCTTTACAACCACGACTTATTTTGTTCGCACGCAACTTCACACAAGGCTGACTGAATTAACACTGCCTGCTGCCTGCTTTGTCCAGCCCTTTCATAGTCCGCACGCACGTAATCAGTACGATTACCTTGCCTTCTCGAGAATTCTATTGCTAGTACATTGTTGTTTGTGCACTTTTCTTATGTTGTCTATTACATATTTGTCGTAGCTGGTTTACTTTATGTTGTTGTTGGTACCAGCCGCAACCAGGTTCGTCATACATATGTGTGTGTGCAGCTTTAGATAATCAACACGTTCATTGTATTCCTTGTGTTAGTGTGTATTTGTATCGTGTAGCTTTTGTTTATCATTTTTGTTGTTAAACGATATTGGGTCGTTTCGATTTGCGTAACAATATATATATTATTTGACTTAATATGCTATGAGCCAAACTTGACAAATGCGAAATTCATTCATATCTTTTCATGTTCGTCCTTTCATAGTAGCAAACTTTAATTAAAAAATCTAAAATAAGTGAAGTGAAAGTACATTATCTTTTGAACAGCTTGACACTTCATTTGATCAAATCTGAAAGAGCTTTATCTTGTGAACAGCTTGAATTATTATTATTAAGAATTAAAGTAACCCAGTCCGCGTTGCTGGATAAGAATATACTTTACTATTTCTGGATTGAAAATTAAATATTCTGGAAAATTATAATTAGTCATTGCATTGGTCACTATTTAAAATGTGTGTGTTTTTGAACATATGGTTCAAACCTGTTATGAGTTATGAGTTTTAATCGGGTAAACTTGGAAATTTTAATTTTTTCCCCTTTTTTTCAAGTTTAGCTATTCTTAATTGCAATATTTAATTAAAAAATATAAAATAAGTGATGACATTCTGAAAGTGCATTATCTATATATTATATGTATATATTTCGTAAATTCACTATTTGGGGATCTGTATAATGAAGTACATTCTTTTAGGCATCTTCTTTCGAATGTATATTTTTTAATCTATTCGTACATTAAGTTTTCTGGCCATTTCCTGTGAGTGGAAAATAAAAGTCACGTAAATTGGTCAGAAGTCTTTTTATAATAGTAAACTGAAAAACAGATTTCTTGTTGAAAACATATTAAAGATGACAGGCTTGAAGAATTTGTAGCCTTGAAAAAAACAAAAATTTACAAACAACTAAAGTGCCTGCAAAAACAACTCATGAATTTTACGGTATAATAAGCTCATTTAACTGAAGAATTAAAAAAAAATTTGTAACTTGCTTTTGAATTTAAGAATTAACATATTTATTTATAATTTATTCCAAACCCTGTGTGTCCTTCTACTGCCAATAACAGTTTCTGTTTTGAAAACAAATTCTTGAAATGCCCCATAAATTTTATTGTTATTTAAATATCACATTTTTAATTTATTTTTTTCTTTTTGTAGAAATAAAGCAGGAAATTAAATTCAAAACTTAATACGGAAGATAAAAATGTTTGCACTAAATTTTGTGATTTGAGTTTTCCAACCGTGTTAAATTCAATTAAAATTTTCTTATTTGCTTACCGTGTAATTTATTGTAAACCGGTGCACCATTGATTCTGTTTTATGTTTATATATTCATAGGTAGTCCGGATTAAATTCGCAATAAAATTCAATTTTTTGTGTTTTTTCTAAATAACACTTCTTTTGTATTAATAGTGTTACTATTTTTTTTTTAGTTTTCAGTTTCCTTAAAAACTTTGTCGACAAAGTGTTATACCAAGAATTTGAAAGGGACAGCAAATATTACCGAAAAGTATTTCTGTTCCTCTCTGATTGTAACTCTGTTTTGTTTATTTATGTTTTTTTAGTTTTCGGGGTGGGTTTTATATATTGGCGAGAGTTAATAAAAAATGTAATTTTTGCCTAAAACTATTAATAAATAATAAAAACAACTAATAACAATAACAATTCTTAACTTTTTCTATCAAGAAATTAAAAAATATTGGCAACTTTCACCAAGAAAATTTTTTTATGAGCAGTACGTCTTATTTTGATCTTGTAATATTTAGCTTCTTAATTACCTCTTGCCAGGGTTGCCATTTTAGCACTTTCAGTGCTAGATTCAGCATTATGTTTCGTGAAAATTCATTTATTTTTTTGTAAATTATGCTAAATGCTTTTTAGCATAATTTGCTTGATATTTTTTTTTTTTTAAATCAAGGAAATACATTTAAAGTATTGTCCATCTCTGTATTGTCATTACTCATTTTACCATTTTCTAATGCCGAAGTTGAAAGGCTTTTCAGTTTAGTGGCTTTAATTAAAAATAAAATTCGAAATCGAATTAAACCTGAGTTGTTATCTTCGATAATACAAATTCGAGAAGGAATAAAATTCGAAAATGCGTGCTGTTACACTTACAAAATACCACACGAAATTGCTAACAAAATTAGATCATCTGATTTTTGAGTTTTTGAGAAACAAAGTACAAACTCTTTCTTTTAAGTTAGTCTTATTTCTGATTTTATTTAAATCTTGTCTCAGCTTATATACTATTTTGATTTTGTGTTTTTTTATTCTATTTCTTCTATTCTATGTTATTTAATTGCCCTACTTAAAATTATTCGTTTACAAAAATAGTTTATATTCTACTTATTACGAAATCGATATCATATATTTATTTACCATGCATTCTAGTGACCCATATCAATTGACACCAGTCACTTGAAATGCAAGTCATATTTTTATTCATATTTGTTTTGTTTATATTTCCATTGTATTTTTGTTTTGGTTTGTTGTCTTTAATTTTATGTATGTATACTTGTGTATGCATGTTTATGCACTATAATTAATCATTTTTTATAATCAGTATTTTAGAAAAATGTATTTAGAATAATTTTTTACAAAATTTTCTTATATTATATTTATTGAAAGAAAAATCTTATTTAACAAATTAAATATTTAAATTTTTAAAATAAAAACTATAAAATGTAATATGTACAATATGTAGACAGTAATATTCATATATGTATGAATATTACAAAAATATTAAAAAATAAATCTTTCAAACTACACTGAGCACCAAAAGTGAGTAAACACCACAGAAATAATTCATTTTCTTAGGATAGCGAGATATACTGATGTAAAAAAGTTTTATTTTCGGAATAAAACAAAAACATATACATATATGCAATAAATTTTTTGTTACATTTAAAAAATTTTGCATTTTTTTTTTATTCCTTAGAACATTTTAGCATTATGTTTTTCATGTTTTAGCATATTTTGAAATTTATGTTCTGGCAACACTACCTCTTGCACAAGAAACTATATTCATTGTGACCGAAAATCACACACATTTCGATTAATATTTAAATATTTTAGAATCTTTAAACTTTTCATTGAAGAAATTAAAAAATATTCCAAATTATCCATTTTTTAACACAAAATAAATGTTTATTTACATTTAGTTTTTCTACTTTAACCGCCAGTTTTCACTCCGTATATCTGTTGCTTCTAACACATTTGATTCGCAAAACATTATAAAATTTTTTTTTTCTTCCTAAAAATTATGTTATGAAGGTTTTTCATCTGTCAGCCTCTGTATGGCTGTGTTCAAGGGTAATGACATTGACTTCTCTATAAATGTATACATGTTGTTTACTTTTTGGTTTTTCTTGTTTTTGTATTTTGTTTACGTTTGTGCTTGCAGTGTTGTTGTCTGTTTGTTTACTTGTTTATCGCTTTTTTATACTAATGTTGTTGTTATATTTTTGATTATTCGTTGATCATGTAAACAAGTCCATTGTTTTTGTTTTTGTAGCTTTTATTTCTTTTTTTTATGTTAAACGATAACACCATTTCCATTTTCGTAACACTATATTGTGAGTGACAATAAATAAATATTCTAAAGTGTTCCTCCAAATTCATTATTACCTACGCTTGTCGGTACTGGAGATAATTTTACGCTTCTTTCCTGTTGATCTTTATTTTAAGGCCTTTGCGGCTTAGGTTAGCAGGCGTCTCTGGGCTAATAGACAGTAATTTTCATATTGGTTACGCAAGGATTCTGCAAGAAATTTGAACTTTCTAGGGCAGTGACTACATGACGCTGCATTACGACTTTTCAGTTAGATTTAGGACATCCATCCCAGACAAATAGGTCTGGGAATATATTGTGGCGCATCTCGTAAAGAACTCCTTGCAAATGTACACGAATGTCTCCAAATTGAATGAAATCATCGGAGGTGTATTTCTTTCGTAAAGAATCGGAATAGCCTATGAGGCTGTCAAATCACTGTGACGTCTTTCAGGCGAAGGCGTCGTCAATGTATGCTGTAGCTTAACTTAATTAGGGACGTAAATATCCCCATGTACGATATTGACATACTTTCTGATTACCAGGCAGCCGTCCAAGACAGTGTACATATCACATGCGTACCAGGACACAGTGACATTCCAGGTAACTGCAGAGCAGATGTACTGGTCAGGAGTGGCACAACAATCGAACTCTCTGATGAATTCTCGACTTTGGGAAACACTCTGAAAACCTGCAAGCGTATAATTGACAATGCGATCGTCGATTCCATTAAGAATCAATGGTCGGTTTCGGACACGGCAGAATGACCACAGAAATTATGGGAACGCATGAGATGCGCATTTGCCTTGGACACCGTGCTGTCGATTTCTACAAAAGTTTCAGAAATAAGGAGGAAGGGGAGACTGTTCTTCACCTACTGGCTGAATGACCGGCACAATGCCGTAGGACTTTTGGTGACTACTATATACAGGATCTGAAAGAACTGTCACGTAGAATTTTATTTTCCAACGATGTGTGTAAACATTTTATAACTACCGGCCAATTGTTTTTTTGGAGAAGAGAATTTAGGTGAAGTAAGACCAGTTAGTTGTCGGATATAAGGCAGCCCCTAATAGCCATAGAAGGAATCGTGCTTTTACCCCAATGTCTAAGCTCAGTATTCCTGAGAATCTAATAAGGTAAAAAGACATTGAGCAACTTCAACAGCTTCATGCGGAATATCGGATAACAGATTACGCCCGATAACTATACATTCGTTGTTGTCTGTGTTGGCTCCGCCGTTACCAGCAAAAATTATGTCAGTCTGGAGATCAAGAGGTGATACTATAGACAATTGAGTAGCAGATACCTCTCTGGGATGATGAATGTTATTCTCTGCAAGTAGTTTATCTTCTCCGTGGTTGTTTATGGCGCAGGAGCATGGACACTATTACTGCTGAACCGAGAGAAAGTCCTACGTAAGACCTTCGCTCTAGAGCGAGTTGGCAATGATTTCCGCATCCGATTCAATAATGAACTGTATGAACTCCTCAACGACACGGACTACGCAGCGAACTAACATCTAGAGGCTGCGCTAGGTCGGCGCTATTTGATGCGGGGATTACCATGGGGGACGACCTTGTCTGCGTTGAAAGGACCAAAACGACGATGCCCTGCCATCGATTCTTTGTAACGGTTTGGCAAAGACGATCAGGAAGCAAAGACGCCTAGTAGGATGTATTAAGGCAGATCGAAATCCGATAAACTAGTTCTTAGTTGTCATTTAAGTAGATAAGTAAGTAATTTTTGTCAAAAGAAAAAACTTACTAAGGCTTGGGCTGTAGTTGTGAAATCAGCTCCAAGGACGATTAACGCGGTGGATGCACCGAAAGAAGAAAAAGTCGCCGCTATCTAGTAGGTAGTGTGCTGACTTATTAAAGTAAGGCCACGGTTTAAACCTCATGACCAATTATGCATGTATGTATGCATCCAAAGATGCTTTTCCCAACGAAAGCTTCAAAAAGCCAACAAAATAAATTTATTTGAAGTTGATCTAGTTGGTTAAAACTGTAAAAATATTAAAGAAACGTGTTGGATATATGAAGTCGCCGTTGTCTAGTACGTAGTTTTTTGGCTTATAACACGTAAGACCACGGTTAAAACCCCACGTCAGACATCAAAACGAAATATGAAAAAATATTTCTTCGGCGACTTCCTCTTTACGTTTAATATTAGCTGCTTTGAGTTATTTTAAGCGATTTAAACACCGAATGGTTGCGGTTTATTTTTCATTTTTAGTGTCGCGTATTAAACAACCAGCAATGGCAGACGTTAATTAGCTTAAGTGTCTTGCTTAAGGTAAAAATCTTATTGTCTCTTAAAATTAATTTGGCATGCGGCCAAACTAAAGTTCACATTTTTAAGTTTTAATTAATTTTTTTTTTTTCAATAATAATAACGAACTCTTCAGCAAGCAATGGAAGTAGAGAATATTTCTTTCAGTTACGGTTAAAGGTAGTCCACTTGGTTTCTCTTAAAATTAATTGCTTTAAGAAATATTTACAAAACCATTGAACCAAATAATGAAATTACATCCACACTATTTGTGAATACTTATTAGTCGCTTGAAAGTTAACTGGTATTGAAATACCTTTCTAGACTTTTTGTAAAGTCGTAGATTGGAAGACCTAACTTTTTTATACCTCTAAGCCATAAGTCGCCGTAGTCTAGTAGGTAGTGTGTTGGCTTATTAGACGTGAGACCTTGGTTCAAATCCCAGTTCAGACATCAAAGCGAAATATGCAAAAATATTTCTTCGGCAACTTCCTCTCAGCAGATTTCTGGCAAAAATCTCAAAAATCTGTTGTTCGGAGATGACTTTAAACTGTAGGTCCCACGAGTCATGTACAAAATTAACACACTCAACATGGGTGGTGTTGAGAAGCTAGGCCTGAATGGTGTAATGGCCAATTATGTATGTATGTAAGCCATATAAATTGTGCCTAGTTTCCACTCAGGTTTGACTACATTGCCTAGATCCCTTTCTGCTACGTTACAACCATTGAAGAACGAAATATTTCGATGTGTCCCATATTAAGAGCCGTCAATTCGTTTTGTATTCTCTTTGCATCTGCTAGAATCTACCTCAGCTCATCTGATACTGAATGCAGAGTCTTATACAGGCTGAATTCTTATCTAATTATGATAATCGCAATATCGCCAAAGCCATTAAAGCCCAACTGACTACCCATAAGAACTGAATCAGTCCATTGTATTTATATTCTGTAATACAATATGTCAGTTTAAAACCTGTTGCACTGTAGAATGATTTTACAGTTGTCAATACCAACACAACATTTCATGTGCATAAACAAAAGAATATCCAATTGCATATGAGCAGCGACCACTTGACTCAATGCTGCTAACCGTCGCTGCTACGTATAACGACACAATAGTAATGCGCACACGCGACGATCATTTGACAATTTGTTGGGTGACCGCCGGCAGTATTGGTATGAATATAATATGCAAAATGTGTGTTGTTGTTGTACTGCATTGCTAGTGATCGTGTGTAGTTTTCTTCACACTTTACCGTCGGAGTTATTATGGACAGCGGGCGCGTGTCATATGACATCCACTTGTCCCACGATTAACACACACACAAACCCTTTAAATATACTTAAGTATTTAATGTACACACAAACATGTGTAATAGCATTAAGCTGATTTAAAAATTGTATTAGAAGTAAGTGGTTGATTTGGAATTGTCAAATCAGCCAAAATTTTAGTATAAAATAAGGGACATTTTCCCTCAAGAATTTAATTAATAAAATCTAGCCAAACTGTGCGCTTCAAAGTGCACTTGGTAATAAATAAAAGATTTTGTTCTATTCCTTTTTACATGGCGATCCTGGCAGTCCTGGAGTGCTAATTTATCAAGCACCCAAAAGCAGGTCAATCCTGCCTGGGCCTTGGTGTGCTAAATTTAAAGCACCCAAGGACCCGAAAAAAAATATAACAACAACTGGTGTGCTCAAAAGCACCCAAAATAAATTTGCATACCCTGACGGACAGCCAAAGATCCGTTGAAGGAAGGACCGCCTGGCCAAGAGGCACCAAGGACCTAACACCAGGGACCAAAGGACATCAAGAGGCCTCCAGGATGTGGATAAAGATCGACGAAATCCAATTATTAATCAGCTAAGGAATCCAGAGAAGACACAATAATAAAAAATAAAAAAAAAATAAAAATATTTAACGAAGTGCGTCTAATACGCACTCGCAGAGCCTGTAAGCGAGATTCGCTCGAAGCAAAAATTTTTTAAACATTGATACAGAATTTTTTTTTTATATACTTCCTAATGATTATAATTATATTTCCAAGTGAACAATTCAAATCATATATTTGGAGTTTGAATATAAAATTTGTCAAAAGTACTTAAATAAATATATATATTTAGCATTATACCAAAAAATGTACTTTTTCATTTTAAAGCTATGAATGCCGAATTATTTTTAATGATTCGGGGGTAGAGTCAGCCACCGCAATTGCTAATTAGATTGTCCCTCACTTGACCTAAAACGGAAATATAGGGTTGCCTTTCAAACTTGGGCTTTTTAACTTTTCGTGAATTTAACGCATTATTTATATCAATATTTTTTTATTGGATAGTTAGTTTGGCTATTAATCTTCTATTTTCTGGTATTGTTGTAATAATACACTGAGAGAAAAAAAATTACAACAAAACTTGAAATTAAGAAAATACTACTGCTAACATTTAACGCGGCATAAATTGGGCTGAATATTATGTCTTGCCATTCAACACAGTTGTTAACGACTTCGCACTTTTCGTTTACAAAAAAATGTGGAAAATGTTAAAAAAAAATGCGAAAAAATTAAAAAATGCCCTTTTTTCACCTTCATTCACATATAACTTTTGAAGTAGGAAGGTAATCTTTAAGCAATTTCGCAGAATTTTACAGATTATAGTCGTCAACAACTATGCTGACTTTCAAGCCAAAATATTTAGCTCAATTTGTGCTGTTTAAAAAACACTAAAACCTATTTTCGGCAAATTTTATTAATTAATTTTAAAAATAGAGTGCATATTGTAAAAAAACTGAAATTTATGCTACTGAAATGAATTATACGTCAGTAATTAAGACTATAGACACTGTTTTTACATTCGGAAACAAAACTCCTCTCCATGGGTTAAGTAAATAAACTTATATTTCATTTACTATCGTGATAAGATGGTACAAAGTGCATTGATCCCTTAAAACGAAGGGACAGAAATAGAAGGAATGAAAAAAAGAGTTTTGAAATTTAGTGTACTGTCGTGAACGCCCTTAATTAAAAAAAATATGGATTTTCAAAAGATTCGGCTCAAGGACACGGTGGACGTGTCCCGTATGTCCTTTAAACTAAAATCTTCATATTTTCCACAAAAATGTATGTAAAGTTATGAAAAGTTGCAGTTAAGATACATATAATACTACCAATATGTGTGTACATTTTTAATAAAATCAAAGCGAGGACTATGGGTCCTGTCATATATCATTTTTCATAAACTTCTTGCAAAACCTTTTAAAATTGTCCTTTCTATTGGCCAACGCACTGTACGGCTGTGGACATTCTAGCCGGCACCCTATGCTATGCTATGACTTTCAATTAATCAATAAAATATATAATATTCCAAAGTTGTCATTAACTGAAAGTCCACTAAAACGGTCTTGGTTTTTTATTTATTTCTTTTTTTCGTTTGCATTTTATTTTAAAAATCGTTGAATAATGTATCAAATTTGTAAAGCTTCTTTAAACTGTTTATATAAAGATACTAACGGTCGTCTAAAATGGAAAAACGATTTGGACAACAGTGATGTGTTTGACTATTTAGGGTTAAAAATATTATTATTATTAATATTTGCTATTTGAGTTTGTACTAAAATATCCTAAAGCGTACACTGAAGCGAAAATGATTCATGATTATATTACAGACAACAATTTTCTATATCAACTTGAAGTCTGTGTACTTATCCACGCAGCTTGCAACCACTGAAACATATTAGCACTTGTAAGCCAATTGTTGCTCGTGATCATATTACTTTCAAGGATGTGCTGCATCAAATATTCGAATGTCTAGAGTTTGAAGATATAAATAAAGCATCGTCCTTAAATTTAGTTCCCCACAAATTTCAGTTTGCTTTTAACAAAGACAAGCTTAATTTGCTTACTTCAAATTTGAAAAATAGATTTTAACATTTTCCAAACAGTTTTAGCAGCTGCAAAAGATTCAATGTTAAAAAGATATATCAATAGACATATAGATAATGTATACTCATTTCACAGTAATGTCAATGTGGAAAGAGTTTTTGCGATGGCGAAGAGGAACGAGGATATGGCACCTCATAAGGAAATATACACCATATGTCAGCAAGTAAAGGCCCGGCAAAACAAATGTATTCATTTCCTTTTAAATATTCAGCAGTTCCACCCAACGAAGCAAAATGTGGAAAATGGTGTTAAAATAATGAAGAAGGTTTTTCAGGAAAATACAAAATGGAATTCTGAGGAATGAATAAAGAGATTGAAAGAGAAAAAGCAAACAAGAAACAAAAAAAAGACGTACGGAGAGTAAATTTCTATTTCAAAATTTGATTGATATGGACGAGCCTATGGACTTATTTAATTTATTACATGAACTATCTTATGTCGATGTACAGATTAATCGGATTAAAATTCTTAAAAGCAAATAAACATTTTAAACGGCTTAAAGTAGTTGGCAAACAATAAATTTGGGTTTAGAGTCCCAACTCAAAGAAAAACTAAAGAATTTACACTCCTATGTAGACCTCTAAAAATGTAAATAATAAAAATAACTTGATGTTTCGAAAAGTATAAACAAAAAGTAGTCTGTTCAATGAAATTAAAATAAATGCAATCTTATTCGCGAAACTAAAAATGTAAGCAATTAAAAAACTTTAATGATGAATTTAAGTTACATATGTATGTATGTATATATTTTTTTATTTTATAGCTCTTTTCTTTCTCAATTGGTCATTTTTCAACTGATTTTCAAAATTTGTTTTTTGATCGAAAGGTATTCAAATTATCTGTCTAATTGCTGAATATATGTATTACAAATTATTGCCGCTAGATGGCGAAAAATTCGTTTTTATTGAAAAATGTATCGAAACACACTGTATTTGTAAATATTATGAGTTCATACATTCAGCAAATATACTCGTCAAAGGGTTTTGTACAAAGTTGCCAAACATCATTTGGTCGAATTTTGAAAATTTATGGGTAAAAATTTTGATTTTCTTCAATAACATAAAAATAACGGTGATTTTGTAAATAACGGAATTATGAAAAAGTCCCAGAACAAAAGTTGCTACTGAAGCCTTAAAGAATCATTCTCAACAATAAAAAAAAGTTCTTTTTCGCAAAAAGCCGATTTTGGCATATTGCTATACATATATATTTAGATTTTTTTATCCATAAAATTACTTTACATTAAATTATTGATACAGAGAATATAATGTGTAAATCAGCCACAAAGTTAGAATATCCCAAAGCCAACGTCATAAATGACATAGAAATAGTCGAAGGAAAAACCAGTGGCTCAACAATAGAAATATATTTATTGATAATTACTGTAATTATAATAATTAACTTTTTGCTTCGCATTTGAATGGAAGAATAAAGAAAAAATACGCAAATAGAGCTAATGAATTAGATAAGATTTAAAACAAAAATAAATATATATATATATATATATATATATAAATATATATATATATTATATATGTATATATGTATTTTTTTAGAATTTTAAATTACATTTTTTATTTCATATACTTATAATAAGAAAAATTTTAAATATAATTTTGAATTGGAAGATTCCTCTAGTAATGAATAGGGTAAAAACTAGGCCCAAGAATCCAATTGAGGATATTTTAGAGAAAAAACCAAAAATTACCAATGAAAAATATTGGGTATGGTTGACCAAACATTGGAAGTTAATAGAAATGAGTAGGACCCCAACTATGGAAGAAGTTATTACTCGTAGTTCAATAGAAGAAGAAACAATCAGGATGTTAAGGCATTTTAAAGTTTAATAATTTTTTTTTGAGATGGAATGGCAGCATATTTTGAATAAGGCAAGACTTATAAAAGAGAATTTCGACCGAACATACAAATGTTTAAATATTGACAGACCAGTAAAGGAGGAAACTATTAACCAATATTTTCAGAATCTTTTCGTATATTTGGAAAAAATAAGAGTTTTGTTTAACGTAGACTATAACAGATTAAAAATAGAATTTTTAGAATATCACTAAAGGCATACGTATTGAGTTACCAAGTTCACTACACGAGAGTGAACCCTATAATATAACAGAACCTACCGAAATGACCCAAACTATTGTGGCATTCCTTAATACAGCCTCGAAGCTAATAACAGACTTCGACGGCAAATCGGAAAATTTACAGTCATTTAATGACTCATTATATTTGGTGGAAACTATAAAAGGTGGCCATGAAAGTGTCGCCGTATCCTTTATAAAGACAAAATTGAAAGGTCATACTAGGAACTTGATAAGCAATGAAAACACAATTCTGGAGATTATAAACAAACTAAAGCATACCGTTTAGGGTGAGTCAGTGGAAGTATTGACTGCAAAGGTCATGAATATATAGCAGGGTGGTAAACTGAAAACGCTTTTTGCAGCGAGATCGAGTTTTTAACAAAGTCTTTGGAAAATGCTTACATATCGGATGGTCTATCATCCGAAATAGCAGGCAGATATTCCCTACAGGTCGCTGTAAAGGCCTTGACCAAAAACTGTTCGATTGATAAGGTAAAACTTATCATGGAAGCAGGACAGTTTAACAGCATAAACGACGCAATTAGTAAATTTGTTAATGGTTGCATAGAGACAACTGAGCAGCAAAATGCTTTACTATAGTTGGGTAGAAAATATAATCGAGGTGGTTACAGAGGAAATAACAATCAATATCGAAGAAAAAGTAATAATTTTCCCAATCAAAACTTTAATAAAAACTTCAGACCCCCACAAAAAAAAAGGAAATAACAGAAATAGACAAGGTTTCAACAGTGGACGTAGAAATGGAAACTACGTAAGAGCCACTGACTCATACGAAAATGGTTCGGAAAACTCCCTAAGATAAGCTGAACACATAATAAAATATACAACCTTAATCTCAACTTAAGCTTTTTGTATGATTTTGTGTATGAAATGATCGTGACTTTGGTGTAACGGCCTTGCAAAAAAAAACAAATGTTTTATACATCCCAAATTATTACTATAGCGTGATAGCCGCCTGCCGAAAAAAATTCTTCACAGTACACAACATGGAGAAAAAGATTTTATTTCAACACAACCATTGGAAAAATCTGTTTCAATAAGAAAAGTAAATACAGAGCAAAACAAAGTGAAGTGGCTGAAAATTCAATGCATACGATTTTACCATGATGTTCCTTATAAAATGTTTTATAAACTAACTTTAGATGAAGAATATGAATTTCTAACTTTGGATTTGTCACCAAAAAGAGGAAGACCTAGGCGTTATTCACAAATAGAGATGGATTCGTTATACGCTAGACCTGGTCCTGTTTCTTCAGCAAAATACAAAGACATGATGGACTTGATTAATTATATACCCCAATATACCACAGTTATTTTAAAAATTTAAAACAAAACACAATTTCCGAGAACTTAATCACTCTTATTGATGACGAAAATTAAATTTAACTGGAGTATTTTTATATAAATTACTTATACTTACATATATACATAAGTTTCAAAATGAAGTAATGTTTTTGTATTTTAAGATATTTTAAATAAAAAATACTTGAATCAAACCTTTATATTAAATATGTTGATGGTAAGAATTATTATTACTATACACATGTGTGATATATTTAGGAATTTTAGTAAATCACTGCCCTTTCAAAATACATACGTCGGATTTAATTGATAAGTGTTAATCATTTTTCTAAACTATTTATTTTGAAAGTGGCTTAAGTCACTTTACCTTAATGAAAAATTGTGCTTTTTTAATTTTTATACGTAATTATTTATACTAAGAAAAATATCAGTATCATGCGATAACAATACAAAAAAATCGAAAGTTAACGTCCATATTTTTAAATGCGTTAAAACACAAACCCTTAAATATCTCGACTTAAAAATAAAGTGACTTATGCCACTTTCAAAATAAACGGCTCAATTGTGTGTTGGATTTCAATGAAGAGCATGACTATCTTGTTCTAAGACCCTCTAATCTGCAACATACAATAGACATACCAATAACAAATAATTATAAAGTGATAACACTACCACCAAGGTCAGAAAAATATGTCGAAATACACTTTTTTGTCAACTCGTATTGTATTGTATTGTAATGTAATGTAATGTAATGTAATACCGTTCCATCGGCATTTTATTGTATTGTACTAAGCCATTTAATGTAATGTATTCTACCGTATATGTACCATATCAAAGTAGAATATGTAAAAATAATGTTTAACCGCTGATGTAAAAGGATACGGTATGCAGTGATTATGCAGGAAGAGGACTGCGGGAGCCATTGAGTTGCTAGCAACAGTCGGGTGGGGGAGTTCGGTCCTTTCCTAGCAAAATCGGTCTACAATACAAATTTATTATAGACTCCCTATTTTGTGATGATGTTGGTCTGGGATGACTAGATTCTCAATTAAGTCGTTAAATATGCCCCAATCTAGTCATTTTGGGTAGTTTAACTATGATTTGGGTTAATCAAAACTCTCAGACAAATATCATCACCTCTGTTGTTGTTGAGGGATGCTGCCTCATAACCCACGCCTTCCAAGTTTCCTAGGCAAAAGAAAGTATTTTGTGGAAACCCCAAATTTAGCCCTACGTCTAGCACTATTCTACATCTTTGCTGTCAGAAAACACCCCTATTTTAAAGCCTCAGTTTAACATTCTATTTAAGATACAAATTTATTAAATTCATTAATTCTAACAATAAGTATAACTTTTGTTTCTAATCATAACCATATTCATATATAATTCAGAAAAAGAAAATCTATATATATATATATAATTCAATTATAGTAGGAAAAAAAATATATATACCGATATACAAAATTCAAGAAATATTTAATTTTAACATTCTTTCAGTTACATGAAATAAATATATAAAAAAAATTTAACAATTAGGCCGAGCCTCAATGGGTTCATATTGTAAATGTAAAAGAAACAAAAACCAAAATAAATTCAAAAGATACGATCGCAAGCATTATAGAAACAATGTGGAATTGAAACATAACAATAATGTTAAAAAAGAGAAATGAAAATAACATAGCAAACATATGTTAATGCACAGTGTGACAAAAGAAAAATTATGCTAACGATCTAATTGGTTGTGGTTTCTTTTAGCTTTTATTAAGTTAACTTAAATAATTGAAATTAAGGATCATTATAGACTTACCAAATCAATCGATTTAATGATGAAGGCCTCCAGCATGATGTTGATGATGGTTGCTATATTATATATATATTCAAAATCTTTAGGAAATATGTTAAATTCAATAATGGAAATTTTTAGGTTACTTTATAGGTTAAGTCTTAATCTAATATTAGTCTTCATAATTTTAATACAAAATTATATTATATTATTACATTCTTTTCATTTTTATATTACATTTCTTTTCATTTTTAGGTAGTAATTTAGGTACAAATATCTCAATAGGATCTTGTTATAATATATAAAAATTGTTTTATGATAACATAATCAAAATTTGGAGATTTCTCTTTTAAACTTTAAACTTTTTCCTTATAAAATTCATTATTTAAAATTTTTAAAATTCAAATTATTACATTTAATATTTCTTTCTAAGTTAATTCAATATCATATTTATGATCTTTTCGGCAATCTTTGATTATATATATAAATACATAATTCAGTTATTTAATTCACATTATAAAAGTGACTTTATGTGACTTCTTATCAAAAAAAACAAAAATTAGGATACTTCATTAATAATAATTTTCAATAATAATTAAGCATAAGTATTAATATCTACTCATAAACTTCAGCCATGTTGTCGTGGAGTAACACATTGATAAATCGGGATATTTTATGGTGAAGTGATGCACATGATGATTTCAGGTAAAGATGATCTTAAGCTCTTCTGGTCTACTACCAAACTTCATGGAGGTTAGGATTTTCTTGAAGTTCACAAATTTATGCTCGACAATGAAAATTCTTTAACATATTCATTCCGAATATAATATGAGTCATCTTTCTATTTCCAATTTGTATTTTCTATTGTATTCTATTTCTAGATTTAACGTACAAAAACTTCACTTGTAACAAAAAGACAACTTGATTTGATTCACATTTTAATAAATACAACTGTTCACGATGTGAACACTTTGAAGTTCAAAAGCAAAAGAGATCGATTAAAAACGCGTGATCACCCACGCTAAGTACTTCTAGATCATTCTATTATATTAATAGGAATAAAACCGTTTTTCGAAAATAACTGTAAATATTGACATTTGAAGCTTCCAATTTCGAAATTCCATTATGTGAAAAAAATTACGACCTTGTGAAGTTTCAAATATTTGCACTATGGCAACCCCAATCTTATTTTCTGTTTTTTCTACTTGGTTCTTTTTCTAAATGGTATTTAGTACAGTATAAAGTAAGTGTGGTGGAAAAGATTATATTTATATGTAGATAACTAACCCATTATGAACCAACAAAAAAAATCAAAGTAACAAATTATTTCCTGCCTTTGTCAGGAGAATATTTATATGTATGTTTATATTATGAAATATATATATTTATGAAAAATAAAATAACTTAGGAATCAAAACGACCATTACAAACTATAAGACAGTCTCTTGTTATTCCCATAATACTACATTGTCTGAGCTCGGCATACCTACGAACCTGATAAGGCCAAGCAAAATGACGTTGATCAACTCTTGCAGTTCCGTCGAAGTAGGACTGGACCTCACTGAACTGTTTGATGCCGTGCGAGGTTTCAGACAACTTCTTCAACTTCGCCATGGAAAGTTTTCTGCGAAAGGCACCAGTTGCTTGCTTGTACGCTGGCGACATTCATATCATGGGGCGTATCAAGCAAGATGTTACTGCAGCCTTTAGTGCTATTGAACGCGAGTCTAAATGAGGGCAAAACGAGAGAGTCCAATGCCTCCCGAAAAAGTCACTCTTTAGTATCGGTTGTGAGCTAGCGGCATCAACATTCCATATGCCACTTGCCACACAGCTCATGGGTATTCTGCATGACCGATTTGAGGGCATGGTCATCCTATGTGAAGATGATGTTAAGTGGTCACCGAGATTGTGACTTTTACTCCGATAAACATTTTCCTTTGGGATCACAGTCACAGGTTTATACAAATAAATCACAAAACACACAACAGGGCATTTCAGATGCGTGCCACCTAGAGAAACCATACATATTGGCATCACATCGGTTTCAAACAAATAAATCTTTTGAAGACTTTGTACATGCTGTCTAGGCTGTATAGTGACAACAATGAGGAATGGGCCACAATGCAGAAAATGATTTTTCGATTAAAATTAGGGTCAGTTGCCAACTGCTTTAGAGTCTATTTAATGAGGCTCATTTACCATCAGTCATGACGTAAAATTTGGCGAGACGTGGTCTGCAAAAAGCCGAGTTCTTGTAAGTGACGCGAAATCGATTGAACCGAGTTCTATTGCACACTAAAACGGCAATGTTTCGTTAAATCTTGCTTTTCGATGACGTACAGATATTGGTCGACTGTTTACTAAATCAGTGGACACGAATATATAAATCACTTTTCCAATAGTTCTCTCCATGGAACGATTATGACGATTACAAAATGGGCGATAAAACAAAACAAAAACAATTTTGATAAAACAATTATTTTTAGTTCTTGTTGAATGTTATTTCAGTCCGTGATGATTTGGCAGAATAGGCTACTAATTTGGCAGATAGTAGGTTTAACAAGATGGCCGTTATCAACTGTCAAAAGTCGGGAGTTGCCTTTAAAAGACCCCATATATTGCTCTGAGGAAAACAATGGAAATTATCTCAGTTATAACGGAAGTTATATTGTAATTCAAGGTATTATAAATTCATGAACTAATATTGTGAATTGTAAGGTACAAAATATTTGCAGTCTTAATAAAAACCGGCAACAAAAATTTGAATGATTTAAAATAAAACCAAAAAAAAACTTACTGCATAAATTTCACATTGTAAGTGTTCTTCGTTTGAAATTCTATAACTGAACTGAACAGAAAAAAGAGAAACGCATTTAATAAATATATAAAACTAAAAAAAAATATTTTTTTCCAAACAGTTGGTAGTGCTTTACTAAGAACACAAAAAAAAAAACAAAAATAATGAAAACACACATATAAGAAAGCTTAAGCATTTGCCAAAAAAGTATCAACAACACATACAGTGGTGGTTAGAAACACCGTTTCTAATTATAAGGCCACCACTGTATGTATGTACGAGGGCTTATTTATGCCGCTATTAAAAATGTAAATATCAGGGAGAAAAAAACAACGAACATATGTGTAAGAGCATGCATAACGATGTATTGGTGACTAACAACTTTAACCCCAGCACATATGTACATTTACAAAACCTTGCTTAATATAACATGAATACAAATAACGAAAAACTCTTTTCTCTCTTTACTCTTTCTCTTCTCTCTCTCTCTCTATCCCTAACAAAGAAACGAATACTTAAAGCGAATATGTGAGTGTATGTACGAGTTTATAAGACACATACAAGCTAGATATACATTTTGTTGCATAATTCTAGGGGACCACATTAGTTGCATTGTATACGACTAAGTGATGCATGAGAACATTTAATTTCCACAGTATTTAGGGAAATATTTGCAAAAATATGATTTACTAGAGTACATAACAAAAAAGATTAACTGCCATCTAAGCATGAAATATGTGAGCATGTTTAGGGTGTAAAATATATACAAAAACGTTTGTCCTTTGAATAATATCCACATAAGTATAATGAAATAAGAATGTTACAGTCCATCAAGACTGCATATTAGATATTCTGTAAGAATAATCTGTATAATATAATCTCAGTATAGCTCTATTTACCCAAACATATGGGACAATTTTTTCTCATATAGAAAAATATTACGAAAATGTTGATATCGACAGTTTTAAAAGGTAATGATCGATATTTATGTGACAATTTAATACAAAAGTTGGCTTATAAATTAGACATAATGGAGCTCAAAATCGGCATGAAACATATTTACGAACAAAACTAAAAACATAAATAATAGCAAATATACAGTCAGTTTCTAGAAGGTACCAGACTGAAAATAGATATGAAGCATAAATAGACCAAAAGATAAATACAGTGGCGGGCATAAGTGAATACATAATATTTACACAATATTTAAAATTCAATAAGTAAGAAATTGTGAATCAAATAACCTCTCCCGTTATCGACTATATACATAACACATAATTGGTCATTACAACCCTTCAGTCAGGATTACGACCTAGTTTCTCACACCACTTATGTTGCGTGCGTTAATTTTATACAGTTTAAAGTCGACTCCGAACGACAGATTTTTGAGAAACTTTTCATGGCAATTTTATTTTACTCTCAGAGTTTTTGCCAGAAATCTGATGAGAGGAAGACGCCGAAGAAATACTTTTTGTATTTTGTTTGTATGTCTGGCTTGGGGCTCGAACCCTGGCTTTACGTCTAATAAGCCAACACACTACCTACTAGACTACGACGTTAAAGACTACGTACGTAAGTAATTGGTCATTACAACCCTTCAGTCAGGCTTACGACCTACTTTCTCACACCACTTATGTTGTGTGTGTTAATTTTATACATGAGTGGTGGGACCTACAGTTTAAAGTCGACTCCGAACGACAGATTTTTGAGAAACTTTCCATGGCAATTTTAGTTACTCTCAGAGTTTTTACCAGAAATCTGCTGAGAGGAAGTCGCCGAAGAAATACTTTTTGTATTTTATTTTTACGTCTGACCTGGGGTTCGAACCCTGGCTTTTCGTCTAATAAGCCAAAACACTACCTACTAGACCACGGCGACTTCACGACTAACTAACTGTAAAACAACGAAGCAAAACACTATTCGCAAATATTTAAAAAAAAAACTTTAAAATATAAATAAAAATTTATTTATTTATCCAGTTTTATACGTTCCGCTTTTCTGTTTTTCAAAGTACCGTCACTTAACATTTTTTTTGATTCGTTTTACAAATTTTTTTTGGTATTCAAGCTCTAATGGCTAAGAAAATTTTTTAAAATTCTTTGTGAATGTGTTTCTTGTAATTTGTGAAAAAAAACATATAATGTAGAAAACTTCAATTGATATTAAAAACAACACAGCCGTTCTAGCTGAGAAAGATTATTCTGCAAGAGAAATTGATGGAAAAGTTGACTTTTGTCGTCAGACAGTACTTTGAACTATAAAAAAGAAATCCAATGTAATCCAAATATCCTGGAGGTCGCCTAAGATCACTAAATGATGATGACGCACTGCTACTGGACCGATTGTTGTGAACGAAAGCTTCTCACACCACTTATGTTGTGTGTATTAATTTTATTCATGAGTGGAGTGGCCTACAGTTTAAAGTTGACTCCCAATGACACATCGACAGATTTTTGAGAAACTTTTCATATCAATTTTATTTACTCTCGGAGTTTTTGCCAGAATTCTGCTGAGGGGAAGTCACCGCCAAAAAAATTTTTTCATTTTGCGTTTGATAAGAGATTCTGACCTGGGGTTTCAACATTAGATAGTAGCCTAATGTGACAATAGATTAAATAGTAAAAAGTTACAATTTTGAATTAATCCAGGAGGGCAGGCGATGTGATTTTTTTAGTGTATATGCTTTGAAATTCACCTAGATCGCATCAAACTCCATTTAAACTGGAACATTTTGATTAAGTCATTAGCTCCGTGACCCAAGATAGCTGCTAATCATCTCAGACAAAAAGTAGGCATTGTGTGACCATTTCAATACAGATTTTTATTATTCGGAATCATGAAAATTAAATTCTAAAAATTTTTCATAAAGTACTTTTAAATATAAAACAATTTACGATTTCGTGTTCTATATGCCGAAATAACCAATAAAATCTAGCTACCTAAACTTCAAATTTCAATTCCGAAAACATAGTTGAAAAAACGTGGCTATTTTTTAAGCGTTTGAAACTAAATTTCTGAGAAATAAAATAACTGTTATTCTAAATTACTTACAGTAGGAAAAAGACCACACTACATACTTACATACATATTGCCACAGTTTTACCTTTTAAAAACGTTTAAAAATTTGGGTTCGTAGATTGCAAATAAAAATTAAAATAAATTTGTATTTAGTTTTAAATAATTACTTTATTGTTCGAACAATTTTCTGTGCCACTGTTCACAACAACAATTGCTTTATTAGTTGTTCTTCTTTTCACTCTTTTGTGTAAGCAATAACAATTGTTCAATAGATCTTCATAAGGGAGATCTTCAAACTACGATTAATATCTTCACAAGACTGACTGAATTCTTTCTGGTCCCGTCGCCCGCTTTTTCTTGCCTTTTATATCACAGGGTAAACAGTCAGATGAATGCTCTTGACTTTGCCTTCGCGAAATCTCTATAGATGTAAACATATTGTTTACGTTATTGTTGTTTGTGTATTTTGCTTACGTTTGTCCTTGGAGTGTTGTTGTTGCCTGTTTGCTTACTTGTTTATCCTCTTTTTATACTGACGTTGTTGCAATATTTTTGTTTATTTGTTGATCATGTAAACAAGTCCATAGTTTTTGTTTTTGTAGCTTTTGTTTATTATTTTAATGTTAACCACTGTAAAATCATTTTCATTTTCGTAACAATATGTATATGCTTATTATTCAGTTCTATAATAAATGCATGTAATTAAATCTTCTTAGTAAACAGTTTGTCCCTTACGTTGACAACAAAGACTATAAAAACACGGCAACGACAACTATGATAAAAGGATGAAAAAGAAGAAAGTTCTTATGTTTTTTTTTAAATTTGTGTGCTTAATTCTGTTAAACAATAACAGCCTCAACTTTAGTGGCCATAAAATATTCCTGCGACTACTGAAAGTGTAATAAATTAAGGCCACTGCAGAGGCTAACCTAACCGAACTAAAATAAACTTTTCTGGTTGTGAATGTGTATGTGACTGGGTCTAGCCTTATAAATAATGGATTGTATGCCACAATTAATCCAGGGATCTGTCGCGATGCCTCTGAGAAATCATAGGAGAGCAGAATGTATTGTTGTTTTATATTATTGTTGTATCTTTACATCTGCTGTTTGTGATTTGTGTAACATTTTTAGTTAAAAGTTTTAGACAAATATAAACTTATTTCTGTCTTTTTTAATAAAATAAAACACACAAGTCTCAAACAAATCCTTAGACACTCTTTGAAGTTTGTAAGCAAAATTAACGTAAGTAGGAGGCGTTAAATGCTATATGTAATGTCAGCAATTAAAATAATTTTACTTTTGCAAAAAGTATCTCTTCTTTTTAAAGAAGTGTGTGTTACAAGTTAAACTCTTTCTTTTATGACAGCTCTATAATACATATGTATGTATATTTCCAAATTTTCATTAACAAATAAATTCTTATATATTTTATTATTTTTTCTTTTGTTTGAATTATTTTTTGTTTTGTGTAAGCATAGTGCAGGACTAGAATTTCGTTTACGGTTGCATAGCAGATACATACTTACATAATTGGTCATTACAATCCTTTAGTCAGGATTAGGACTCAGTTTTTCATCCCACTTGATTTGTGTGTGTTAGTTTTAGACTTGAGTGGCGGGACCTACAGTTTAAAGTCGACTCCGGACGACATATTTTTGAGAAACTTTTCATGGCAATTTTATTTATTTTCTATGGTATATGCCTGGGACTTAAGAAAACGCCACAAAATACAGTTTAACGAGCTGAAATAAAAAATCATTGTGGCCACTGAACATCACCAAGTGAGATGACGATGGCCTCAAATCGTTCGTGCAGAATATCAAATATGGCATCAGCAGTTTTTCACGCTGCACCTTCCGTGTGAAGCCACATCTCTTTGGTGTCCAATTCATCCAAGTCTGGTCAAAATAGGTTGGAATTCACCGTGCTTGCCGTTGACAATGATGACTTGGCCAACGTCGTTAAAAAAAAGAAATACACTCTACCAGTAACGCTTTTGGATTTCACATGAATGGGTATCGTTCCAAATACGAAAATTTTATATCTTCACATACTCATTCATTCAGAAAGGGGCCTCATTGTTGAAGATGATTTTTATCCCAAATTTGGGTCAATTGCCAACTGTTCCAGACCCCAGTGATTTGACAAAACAGTCCGAATAAATGACAACTAGGTTCACAGATGTAGCCTTATCAATGTTGCAATTATCAAGTGTCAAAGCTTGGAAGTCGCGTTTGAAATCCCCTACGGCTTTTTCCCCATGGGTACTGAATACCAAAGTCTTATAGCAGAGTGAAAAAAATTTCAATCGGTTGCTAGAGTTCAACGTCAGATTATACTGCACAAGATCATTTAATTTTTGTGAGAGAATAAATGCAATTCTTTCAAAAACATAGCTTGTTTTATAAGTGTTTTAATGAGTTTCACAAACGCTAGTTCATAAACAAAAATAAACAAAAATAGAAAATAGACTTGACGATATTGAGCGAGCACTATAGGGCACCTGACAATCAGCGTTGGGTTACCAGCAAGTGCAACAAGGCGGCGATGTGGACATGCGGTAAATTCCCAGTGGGAAATATTGAAAACAGGAGGGAGAGCCTTGTGAAATATACCGTTAATGGGGTACATTTCTTCAGCTTTTATCTCCCCTCAGCTTATCAATTGAGGAGTACAGACTCAGATTGGATGACATTGTTAGCGAAACTAGGAATCTAAGACCTGTGGTGATTGCCGGTGACTTTAATGCATGGGCTGCATGGGTCAGCGATACAATAGTGACGACATCGAATTGGACTGTGTCCGATGTCTACACACATAGCGCCCATAATTTTTTGAAATTCGAGAGCACCATTTCTGCCGCCCCTTCTAATCCTTTGTGGAGGGACTCTACTTTTGATAGGGAAACCTTTATACTTTGAACTTATGCGCTGCATAACGGGCCTGCAGCGCCTGCTGGTCATTACAACCATTCAGTTCCTACAGTTATTCCTGTTGTCTTAAATCTAAAGTTGCTTTAAGAAGTTTCTCATTTGTTTATTAGGTAGTGTAGTGGCTTATTAGACGTGAGGCCACGGTTCAAACTCCAGGTCCAACAACATGAAATGTGAAAAAATATTTCTTCGGCGACTACCTCTCAGCATATATTTGTCAAGAACACTGAGAGTAAATAAAATTGACATGAAATGTTTGTCTAAAACTTGTCGTTCGGAGTCGACTTTAAATTGTATGTCCGGTCCTTCATGTATAAAATTAACACTCACAACATAAGTGGTATGAGAAGTTAGGTCCTGGCTGAAGGGTTGTAATGACCAATTATGTATATATGTTATGTGAGTCGCCGTAGTCTAATAGCTGGTGTGTTGGCTTATTAGACGTAAAGCCAGGGTTCGAGCCTCAGGCCAGGCATCAAAACCAAATACAAAAAGTATTTCTTCGGCGACTTTCTCTCAGCAGATTTCTGGCAAAAACTCTGAGAGTAAATAAAATTGCCATGAAAAGTTTCTCAAAAATCTGTCGTTCGGAGTCGACTTTAAACTGAAGGTCCCACCGCTCATGTATAAAATTAACGCATACAATATAACTAGGTCGTAATCCTGACTGAAGGGTTGTAATGACCAATTATGTATGTATGTATGTTATGTGAGTTGCCAATTTTCTTTAAAAGATTTATTTATTAATTTATAGTCATGGTCTAGTCTAATAATCGCCATGCCATCAAACTGAAAATTAATACATCAAACAATTTTTGAAGTTGCAGCAATTGATGAGAAATTATTAAATCAAGCAGCCCTGCTTAGCATAGACGAGTGCTCCTTACAACTGCCATCGTACTGGTCAATCTTATTGAAATTCTTACTAAAGACGTGTGTGAATACGATATTAATGCAAAATATGATGCAGTCGGTATTGACCATATTGACCATACTTGTATTAAACACATTATGTGCAATTTATTTCTGATCTGCCGGAGATTGATGACTTTTAATTGGATATAAATCTTGCTAAAGAGTTCCATCAGCTGCAATACATTGGAAAATACATCAACAATAATAAGCATTACTTCTATCATGTGAAGGAAATACAGAAATTGAGAATACAAAAAAAACTCGTCTTTAAATGCATTTTATGTGTGCTTTCTTATAGCAAAAATTTTTGTTAATGGCAAATGATTGCAAAGTCCATACTGAATAAAAAAGAAAACAAGAGAAATGTTAACAAATTTTCTTTTAAACTTAGATTGCTTAACTTTTCCTGTAGCTATTTAGCTGTACATGTTTATGAGTGTAGATGCAAAATATTGTTGTGTGCCTTAGAGTTTACTCTCTCTGTGGTATTTGATTTGTGTTTGCTTGCCTAATAAATCCTTGCTTTTCACCTTATCTTACATTAATTGCAGGCAACAGTTTAGCTCCTACTGTAGAGTTTACAAATTTCCATTTTTTTTCAATTGTTTTTTCTTTACCCTCCGCTATAAACTACACCAGTCCTAATCTATTCTAGGATTCAATAAAATGGAAAGGAAAACATAAACTAATTATCCACAGATATTAACGATTTAGCTTAAAGGGACTCTTCTTTCTCACTGTTCAACGTAAGAGTGATGCAAATTGTATTTGTTTTTTTTTTCTATTTGAACGTGTTTGTATATTTGCTTCACGTAGTAGCTGTGCTTGTGACAATTAATGGTTCGAAAACGAGTCAAATACATGTTTATGTTCTTTTGAAATCATACGAAAAACCTGTCAATAAAGTCCAATTTTATTAAAGAATGAAGGATGCTGTTAATCTATAACGTACGTTAATGAATCATAAGCCTTTTATATCACTTTAAGGTTAGGTTAGGTTAAGTTGGTCGCCGTCTTTAAACGCGTATTTAAATTGGTTTCAGTAAGGTGTTGTTGTAATAAAGACTATTTTTAACCAATCAGATTAAAAGGACTATTTATAATTATCAGATTTGGGACAGCTTGAATTTTGTCCAGAAAAGTGCTGTACATAAATTCTGGGCGCTAAAAATCCTTCGTCTTAGATTCTCATGTATGCAAACATTCTGGCTGTAGCTTATCTTCTTTCTCGTGATTATAGCTGTTGCAATAACGTCGTAGAGAAGTTCGCAACTTTCGTCGTTTGTCAACGTACCGGTATGACGGCTTTGAAGTTCTTAAAGTCGATTTTAGGAATAGCGGATCAGATTTGCCTAAGCTCTGTAAAAATTAGTTAATTTTCCTATTTTTTTCTTTGCAGGAGAGTAAACTCTGTGTGATAGTTTGTTTGTCTCAAGGGAATCAAAGAACTCTGTCAGTAGCAAGGTAACGAAGTATAAAGATAATTAAAACAACTGATTAATAAAAAAGCTGGTGGAAGACAATAAGAATGATTTTTGGTGATTTGACCATTTCTTGCTGCATTTAGAACTCCAGTGTCCAAGGCCATAAAAGATGGAAATACAGAAGCTATTATCATGACTTGGGTATGGTTGGTCTGAATATACCTATCGACCACACGGCACCTAAATCTGCTATCGACCTGGTCTTGACCCGCAGAGACCGAATAGATTTTTTTATGATAATTGTTTACAGCTCCCAGGAAACGTCATTCAAGATTTCACTGATAAATCCACACAACAAATTCGGAAATGGAATCTTTGCAGGATAACTGGACATTAGGTAGTCCCTGGCACTACTTAATTATTGTTTTAGTACTTTTCAGGCTAAAAAAATGAGTATTAAAGTATATAATATGGTGACATGACAATTGGTCCCCATTTATTGAGATGTGAAAAATGGGATAAGGAGCGCACTTATAGAGATACTAGAGAGATCAGGCCCGACATGATAAATATCGAAAAGAATTTGCATTGAACCTATCAAGATTCCATCCAAGGGACTTCAGTGATAACGGGGGACTGCCTTCTGAGTTCGAATGTCAAAAGCGAAGCGAAGTGAAGCTGCAACGACGAAGAAGAAGTACAGATCTTAGAACATTTTCTCTGGCATTGTTCAGCGCTTGGGGACCTGAGAAAAATAATTCTTGGCCATCAAGAATTTAATAACAAAACATGTCTAGCCAAAGGTGATTTGAGAAAAATTCATGGAATAGTTAATATAGATGTTACAACGGGTTCTTATAGGACCCAAGTAAGCTGTGTCCATCGAGGCGGCTACCAGTTTAATCTAACCGAACCTAACTACATCTTGGACATATACAAGGTTACTATTGAAGCGCTTTGTCTGTTTGCCCATACTCACATATTTACCACTGAAATGTTAGGTTTATACCATATACAAACTAGGCTGACATAAAAAACACTTTTTTTTAAAGATATTTTGTTTAAAGATACTTTCAACATTTCTTTTTTGAAAAGGTATCTTCTATAGAAGTACACAGAAATTCAGGTTTATTATCCTGTGGACGTAATCCAATCCATAATAACATAACATTTGTATGCTGCTACAGAGTTATTTGTGAAATGTTGTATGTAGTCATACCAGAAATAGTTAAAAGGTGTTTCATACCTCAAAGGATTGTTGATTGTTATAATGATGGCCGTATTTATTTATGCTACTTCTTCCTGAAGGACAACATTTACATTATTTAAGGACAAAAATTGTAAATAAAAGCAAAAGAATAGAAAACCATTTATTGGAATCAACAGAATTCTACTTAGTCCACCTAGACTTTAATAAAAATCCATTTAAGCCAAAAAGGCAAAGTAAACTGCTGTATCTATAGATAAAAATTCATCTTCTCTCAATATTTGTTCACGCTTTGTAATGTAATACATTAAGATACGGATCATTATAAAGGAATTTAATTTTTCTACATAATTTTCGTTTCTTTTTTCATGTTGTGTCTTAAAGACGAAGACTATATTTTAAATTTTTAGCAAGTTAAAGAAAAGGTTTAAAAATTTTATTTTTATTCAAAATATAACAAATAAGTAGATTAGGTTACGGAGGTAAGTGAAAATTATATTTACACCTAAAGGCAAGATAAAATCCCTACAGTCTTGTTGGCCACAACTGTAGTAGATATCATGCTCAACGACGTAAGATGTTCTGCTACAGCATTGATTGACCCTGCCTCTCAGGCTACTTTTATCTCAAGGAGACTTCAGAGAAAGCTGGACCTTCCAACGTTTTCTGCCCCTGTTGCTACGATACTCGGTTTGAACGGAGCGGTAGCACCAAACTCTGCTAAAATCTGTTCAATATCCTTGGGTTCATATATCGACCCTGAGTTTCATTTGGAAGCGGATGCTTATGTGGTAGAGAAACTGACTGGTCGTCTACCCATGACAATCATAATTGATTTCAATTTCTCGGAAATCCCAACTTCGGATCTTAAATATTGTTATATGGATCTACTAGTAGGAGCAGATATTTATTCACAAATTATGTTGACCGATGTTATACGAAACCCTAAGGGTTCGCTCATAGCCAGTTTTTGGATGGGTTCTTACTGGTATGATTCCTCAGCCAAATTCGTTGAATTCTATAGTGTCATTCTTCAGTCATTTGGACTTGAACGACCAGATTGCTTGGTTTTGGGAAGTGGAGGAAGTTCCCAAATTCAAGAAAGTCTCGGCTGAAGACAAATTTTGTGAGGACTTGTACCGTCGTACCACCACGAGAAATAGGGAGGGACGTTATGTAGTTACCCTACCATTTAGGTCCGAATTTCCTACCAGTTTAAATCTTGTGTTCTGCCGAAGAATAGCTCTCTCGAAATTCATAAGGAATGAAGCGAAATTACTGAAAACCCCGGAGGTTATGAGTCAGTATGACTCGGTTATTGAGGAGTATTCTACCTTAGGTGACAAAGGTCAGCGCGGATTTGGCTCATTCTCCCAACTCTAATTATTACTTGCCACATCACGCTGTTTTTAAACCCGATAGTACTACCACTAAACTCCGTGTAGTCTTTAATTCCCCGAGCCCATCTTCAAACGGTGTTACTCTCAACAATGTCCTACACCCTGGAACAATTTTACAGTCAAATCTAACTATACTGATTTTGCGTTGGAGACTGTTCAGATACGTTTTTAATTCTGATATAGAGAAAATGTATAGGCAGATACTGATCAGAACGGATCAGTCACATTTTCAACGAATACTATTTCGTAGAAACCCCGAGGGAGCTATAGAGGATTACGAATTGAAGACAGCGACATTCGGAGTGAACTGTGTCCCTTATTTGGCAACTAGAACTTTGCACCAATTAGCTAGTGACTGCGAGTCAAGCTATCCTTCTGCGTCCACCATTTTGCGTACTCAAATGTACGTGGACGATATTTTGTCGGGTGCACATTCCATTGAAGAGGCCATTCATAATCGCGATGAATTAATTCACGTTTTGAAGTCGGCTGGTTTCGCGTTGCGGAAATGGACTTCGAATGAGTATATACAGTGAGGTCAAAGAAGTGTACACTTATTATAAAAACTAGCAAATATATTATTTCATAGCATTTGTTCAAGACGACTTTCTAGACAATTTGTTCGCCGTAATCAAAGAATCGCTACGTTTTTTGTTTCAAAACGTTTGAATCTCTTAGTTCCGAAGATAATTTTCTTTATACGTAACCTATAGAGAGATATTTAAATTTATAATCAAAATATACTTTTTAAGCTTTTATTTAGTCTTAAGGACAATAAATTTCGTTTCATAGATAATTTTTTGTTCAGAAATGTATTTCAATGTAGTAGGTGTATAAGCTTTTTTCGCTCACTGTACGTAAACAAAACATTTGACAATCTCTCGCACTTAAAAAAAGCACCTGGGCTGATCTCATATTAATTCCATTTGACCTGAATGACATATTAATGCCAATATGAGCAGAATAAACTTACTACAGTCACACAGATAATTATACTTACCCCCTTAAAAATCATTTTTTTTAAAGTAATGAGCTTCTAATCTAAAATTTCTTTACATTAACGTCTGTAACGACACATTTACTTAAATAAAGAAAAAAGATTCCCAAAATCTATGAATTTGTGACTGTAGTTTGCTTAAAACCAATATTGCACCACAGAAAATCATGCGTACGACGTATATTTCGTATACAATTTCTCCAAGGGTAGCTCGGTTTATAAAATGTATTGTGGATAAAAATCCTAGGACTACAGCCGTAGAAAAACGAAATACCGCGGAAAGTGGTCACAGTGTTATTGCGCATTCCGAAACAGTTCGAAGTGTTTTGAGAAAGTACGGTTTCCGTAGCCGAGTGCCGAGAAAAAAGCCACGATTTTAATTCGCCCAATAATATATGTACAAGCTAACTGATTTTTGGGCGAATGTAATATTTAGTGATGAGAACAAATATAATTTGTTCGGTTGTGACGGAAAACAATAAATTTGCCGCAAAAATCAGTTGACTTGTCCATATATTATCATTTTTAAACAAATGATTTTTAGGGGGGTACGTATAATTATCTATGTGACTGTATATTGGTCATTACAACCATGTTAATTGTATCCATAAGTGGTGGGGCCTACAGCTTAAAACCGATTCCGAACAACAGATTTTGTAAACCTTTTGTGTGCTTTTGCCAGAATACTGCTAAGAGGAAGACGCGGAAAGAAATATTTTTCATTAAGCTGAGTGCAACATCGTACAAATATCTGCCACGGTTTTATAGGTGGAGGTTAAATTTGATCGATCGCACTTGTTTTGTTGTTTTTAGCACTGCTATGGCTTGTGGCTTATTCGCATACGCCAGTGAATTAAGAAATTCGCACAAGAAAAACTCTAACGGTGTCAAAGTTCAAATCAATGCCAAGAGAGACACCATGCCCTCAAAATATTCAATGTGGCATGGGTGAAGCACGTAGCGTTGTCCTGTTAAAACCACATGTCGTTGGTGTCCAGATCAAAGATCAGCAATGAATTGTTTTTTCGGTACTCATAAGCACTCACGAAAGAAGAAGAAGATAAGTGAGTCAACAATATTGACATTTAACTACTCTGATCCATTCGTACTCCGTACAACGTTGATTTTTAAGTATGAGTACAATGAGTATGAGTACAACGTTGATATCGAACTCATACCACTCGCAATGTGTTGGATTGATACGCCTACTTATTCAGATTCATAACTTTACAAAAATACTTATAATACTCGAATCATTTACAGTCTTAGTTGTTGTTGCGTTTACAAAAAAGAAGAATGAAAAAGACAAAGACAGCAAGCAAAACAAAAACACACAACCTTCTATTGAGTATTGTAGTGTTCGTACGCGAATCATATTTATTTTATGATTTTGGTAAATGTTGGTTAAAGGAGAGTCGAAATCAACAACATCATACGTATTGTTAAGTATGAGTACGATGAGTACTTCAAACTTTGAATATGAGTATAGTATGAGTATAATATTAAAATAAGTATAAATGCGAATAAGTATCAGAAATTCTGATTATGATTCGATTCTACTCATCTTTTTGAATACTCATTGCTGATCTCTAGTTCAGATCATCCAATTTGGGTCAAAAGGAGTTGGTAGTCATCGACCTATAGCCTCTGTCCTTGACAGTTATGGCCTGTCCAACATCATTCTTAAAGAAAGATGAACTGATGACACCGCCTGCCTAAAAAATGATACAAAACATGTGGATCTCATGTGGATTGATATTTTTCGCACAAGATAATTCTGTTTGTTCACGTAGTCATTCATACAGAAAGGGAACGCAGTTCTGAAGGTAGTATATTTTGGTGATAATTAGGGTCAGTTGCCAACTAGTCTGGAGCCCATTAATCTAACATATATCGTTGTCTACAGCCGCGTATGGTGATTTGATAAAATGATTGAATAAATGACAACTAATTCGACATATGTATGTCGCTTCAATAAGATTTTTGTTATCAACAGACAAAATTCAGAAGTTCCTGATGTTAGATGTTAGATAATGTGGATTAAACAGGATTGAAATATTGACAGCTACTCATTCCGTAGCGGGTGAACATTTTCCATATGATTGTAAATCAACGAAAGTACCAATAAAACGATTTCGAATATAATCACATTGCTGAAAGACCTTTTGCCAGACTAAAGACAATTTAAATGGAATTTTACATACAAATGTGCGGAGTGCTTGCGTTTACTTCTTTAAAGTTGATTAAAATTAAACTGGAACTGGAAGGATAGAATAGTTAGTACCCAGAATAGTTAACACTCTGAACTCACATTGTAGAATTTAGGTTGGGTGGCGGATCTCGAAGGAAGAGGTCCGGATTAGGCCAGAATTTAGGCCAATTGTAATAAACAAATTTAAATTTACTTTCGTCTTAGTAAATTGTATCGAATCCTACTCGATTAATTTTGTTCAAATGCATTACAATTTCATTGCATTTCACTCCAATTTTTATTACGTACTTTATTTTAAGTATCCGCTATTAAATTTGGCTATTTTTTGCTCTCTTTGTATTTTATGAGTTTTCCTCAAAGGGCTTAATTATGTTTTATTCTTTCTGCTCTGTTAGCTGTTAGAACACATTAAAACAAAATAAATTAAAGAAACCACTTGCTTGTCACAAGATTTAATTTTGTTTAGTCACGCAAAGGCCATTAACATGTTAATTTTTTTAAATGTTATTAACACCGTAAAACACATACATACTTAAGATATATGTATGCGTGTAAAAGGCAAGTACTTGAATATTGTTGTTGTTTGTTAATATAATGCATGATATGCATAGCTTTCATACCAAAAGCTCACTTGAGCATGCATAGTGGCCGATTGTGACGACACAGGTGAACGCAGTCTCTGTACCGCCCAAGTTCCTCCGAACCAAGGAGAGAGAATTTGGTTAGCGTAAGGGCTGTACATTTCAAAGCACGACTACCTCACGCTGGAAGACCAGCTGAAAAGCTTGATAAACGAGGCTATATCCTTGACATCAATGGACGATAGCTCCGACAAGCTGTCAAGGGTTGCAAAGCACCTCGCAAGATGAGAGCTGCATTATTTACTCTTGTCTACCCATAATACAGTGACTTCTGCTAAATCTATTTAGAAGGCATCGTAGTCTAGTAGGTAGCTCGTTAGATTATTAGACGTGAGGCCGCGGTTCAAAGACATTTTCTAACAAAACAAAATATGGAAAAATATTTCTTCGATGACTTCCTCTCAGCAGATTTCTGGCACAACTTTGAAAGTAACTAAAATTGCCATGAAAAGTTTCTGAAAATCGGTCATTCGGAGTCGACTTTAATCTGTAGGTCCCACCACTCATGTATAAAATAACACACACAAGCTAGGTCGTAAACCTGACTAAAGGGTTTTGATGACCATTTATATAAGTATGTAAAATCTATTTAACTTTTGTAATTTTAATGAGAAAGAGTGCGAACATGTTTAAGTTTTTACGGCAAAGTTAATTAATCAAATACATTACGTGACAACATATTGATAACACAAAATAATGCTAAAATGAATGAATAAATATTTTAAGCGTTTTAAAAAGAATGTGCAAGTATGAGTATCAAAATGAAAAAAAGTTCCTACATACTCAAAAGATTAAATATTTAAGATAAAATTGTGTGCGTATAAATACTTTTTTGTTTTTGTTTAAACATTCTCTTCCCGTAATACATGATTACTTCCATAGTTAAGTAGCAGTTGCATTTCTGTACAGTTGCAGAAACCATCACGTAGTTATGCATACAAAAACAAATTCTTGGTGGCATAATTTGAACTTATGTGTACGTGAAATCCACACATACGATTCACATACGAATTGGTAATGTATTCGAATTTAATCTATGACATGCAATAAAATTTGTAACGAGAAATTACATTTTTCTCTAATCTGTTGGAAATTAAAATGATTACAATTTAGTTATACGCATATAACGATTGTTTGACATTTAAACGGAGTTGTTTCAAATTTGATCTCTTTCAGACGCGAACCCTTCTTTACCTTTCTGTTCTACTTAATATTCTTAAGAACTTAATCACTATTTACTGAAAGTGTAGTTACAAGACTTTTGTTTTGCTACTTTAATAATTTATTTCTGATGTCTGATATCGTTTCCATTTGTAAAATGTATTTGTAAGTGTATATCGAACGATATTAGAAGAAATATGTGCCAAATGAATCATAAAGTGTGGAAAAAACGTCAAGTTATTGCCGAGATATGGAGCCCTTGATACTTGGTAATGTAATGAAACACTTTACTACAATTGGAACCCCAAATAATGTACCCAGACCCCCAAACTACGTAAAACAACAGCCAGGGAATTTGCTATAGTCATAAGAGCGTCTAATAATAACCCATTTAAAAACGCGAAGTGGCTAAAAGTTGAATTAGCGTCATCATATTGTCTAGAACTATTAAACGATGGCTTAATGAGATTCCTTTCATGGGTACAACGAAAAGCGAATAGTTTTGGTAACGCAGATTAGGTTTTACCGTACAAAGCATAAAGAAACATATGAGTTTTAGCAAAAATTTTAGTGGGCGACGAATCCAAATTAGATAGATGGCAGTCAGAAGGAAAATGTTTAGTATGGTTCAGTTTTACAAAATTGAAATTTTAAAATGGTACTGAACTATTACTGATAAAGTACCTTTTTGAATCAAATGGTATTTTTGTAAAAGATACATATGTACATACATACATAATTGGTCATTATAACCATTCAATCAGCCGTCAATCTCACAACACTTATTTGTTTAAAGTCGACTCCGAACCTCTGATTTTTCAAAAATTTTGTCGTGGCAATTTTATTTACTCTAAGAAGGAAGACGCCATAGAAATATTTTATCACATTTCGTTTTGATGGAGACGTCTGACATGGGGTTTGAATCGTGGGCTCACGTCTAGTTAGCCAGCACACTACCTAGGAGACTACTTATTTATGTTTAATAATCATACAGGACAAAAAACAGCTGATTAGGAAAGTAAAAACGTAAAAGCACCGTTTATTCAAACATCGATGGAACGTAATATAAAATACGTTAGTTTTTAGCATATGAAGAGCAATGCAAAAGTTTACAAAAATTACATTACTGTTTGGCAAGCGTTTTCATTGCTTTTCGAACATACGAACGTACGTTCCGTGGACGTTTGGCTAACCGGTGCTTCATTGTGTTGAACATGTTGCTAATGCATTAATAGTATTATTATTTCTTAATAAGTGGTAAACACAGGGCATACCATGTGTTATGTTGTTCTCCAATAAAAAATTACATTATAACAGGGTTGGTCAGCAATTATTTTAATGCACCTTGTAAGAGGGTGACATTTTCTTTGTAGAAAAGAAAACACCATAAGATTTAAGCATATCCATCGAAGGTTTCTTTATTTATTTTAACACTGAAGGCAGACTTTTTGGTACCTATATTTTACTATTCTGATATGTATGACATTTTAGTTTAAAAATGAATTAATATTTTGCTTTATGTTTTTAAGTAATTTTTAGAAAATGGTGTAACGAAAAATCTATAAAAAAATTTGGATTTAAATTTAATACTTAATGTGGGTTTTTATATAATCGTATTTTCTAAAAATACATTAGGTGCATGCAGACTTTATTGAGTAAGTGTATATGGCACTGTATACAGATTGCATACGTGTGTACGTATAATAATAAATGTATTTTATAGTTACGTTATACTTACGTGTTCTCTTATTTCACGTCATGTGTCCATGTTGCATTAAACAATGTTCGATGGTGCAATAAAATCTGTCGCATCAGCACATTTTACGTACTACTTAGGACACCATACGTTTAGTGATTAAAGCCAAATAGTAGATGTCAAATAGTAGATGAAAATATGCTCATAATCTGTTTAAATTAAAATTAATGTGTAATGAGGTGAAGTTTCTGTGGCGTAAATTTAATTGTGTTATAATAATAAATGGATAAAATATTTCATGTATAATAAGTATGATAGTGTACATAGTTCAGGAGAGACTACAAATTTGTGACAATTGTTTTTATAATTAAAACAATTTTTATGAGAGATTTTTGAAAACATATTCATTCAGCTGTGTTCAGTAGAAGCTATAAAACTACTACTCTAAATAATAAATTATTGAGGGGAGTGCTTTCTCAGTGCTGTTCTATAATACCATATTCAGTTGACTGCTCAGTTATTACACGGAGTAAGTAGCCAAAGCAACATAGCTTATATGAAAGCAAATACTGTTATGATGTTTCTTTCTAGTTTAGTTGTTACAGTCGTTTTGGTTTTAATCTGATGTTTTTGTGATAATGTTGTTCGACCACTCTTACGTCTTACAAAAAATTATACTTACTGCATACAAAAACACACAAAATTACGCAACGTGAAATTGACAAAAATAAACTCAAAATTCTTCATTTAAAACGTTTTTCATTGTTTTAATGTGACACAATTAGACAAACTTTTTAAAAGTTTATCCAAACCTCGATTTTCGGAAAAACTTAACTTAACTTAACTTAAACTATTAAGCACTTACAGCACTTCTGTTTTCAATATTTAATTTAAATTTGTTTTTGTTTTAACTATTTAAAGAAACTTAAATATTAGACCAAATTGCATTGTATATACTTTGTTCACAAACAATGATTTTGACTGCAGTTGGTAGTGTGCTGGCTTATTAGAAGCTAGGCCACGGTTCAAACCTCGGGTCAAATATGAAAAAATTATTTCTTCGGCGACTTCCTCTCAGCAGATTTCTAGCAAAAACTCTGAGAGTAAATAAGATTGCAATAAAAAGTTTCTCAAAAATCTGTCGGATTCGACATTCAATAGTAGGTCCCGTCACTCATGGATTTAATTAACACACACAAGACGAGTTGCGAGAGAATCAAGGCCGTAATTCTGACTAAAGGGCTGCTGAGTTGAAAAACCAGACGGGTTGAAAAACCAGACGCTTATATTTGGTCATTTAGAAGAACTTTAGTGACATCATTTGCAAACACAAGATCAATTAGGCTGTTACCTAGTCGGTGTGGTATGACTGTATTAACAGTAATCAGGAAAAGTGATAACATTGCATCAATAAGGGGGTTACGCGCTAATAAGAGTGGAAGTTAACAGTTGACTGTTTTGCATGGTACATATCTTACATTTACTGTATACATCTTCCTCCTGGCAATAATATGCAACCAGATATGATCGACAATTTTTCAATAAATTGCTTCCATATCGGATCTCGAAAGTCTTTTGTCTGCTTGCTTAATAGATATTAAGTTTCAATACAGCTTAAAGCTTAATTCGTTCACAGATTCGGTTTTATTACTTTCGTTTGTAAACTTTTGGCCGGATAATAAAGTGTCTTGAAAAATATTACAAATAAACAAAATGAAGCTGTAGTATTAATTGTTATATTAACATCCTGAAGAGACTGCGCATCGTAGCGGGCCGTTATGCGTGCTCAGGTGAGCATTGGTATCAAAGCCAATCCACTCCACTCAATACCACTCCAATCTAACCTAATCTAACCCAGAATGTTTAAAGAAAAACTATTTTTAACACATTTTAATCAGGTATCCCTAAAATTTTCCATCAGTTCATTTCATTGATGCCGACGTTTATATGGGCAAGACAATGTATAATTCAAGCCAAATAGAATATAATTATCAGTTCTTTTCTCCAAATGGGTTATCGAGTATTGTAAAGTATGTGTACACAGGCCTTTGTAGGCTTAATTGGTGCTAAATAACGCAATACATTCAAGTTCCATATGATTGCCAAAAATTCAATAAAAATTGAAATGAACTAAAAAAGATGAACGGAAAATTAAACTCATTTATGTTGTGCTCTACTTTATTTGACTGGCCCAAATTTTCTGCAACAGATATTTAGAAATACGACAATAAGCGTTTAGCTTTTACAGGAATCACAATTTCTCACTGAAATCATGTGTTTAACTGTGTATATTTTTCTTATGAAAGATAAATAATTTGTCATTCAAATAAGTAAGTTACTCTGCAAAACATTAACCCAGTAGAATTGTTACATTAACTTGTAAGGACCATTTTTTGCATGCGAGTTTAAACTCGAGATTAAGTTAATCTTCAGTTAAAATTAATCTTCAGTTAACTGAGTTTTCATTTTTTGAATGGGAATTTAACTGGAGATTAACCTTGTAGAGCTGCCGTACATATAAGCAAAAATGGCAGCATTTTTTTCGTTTATTTTGTTGTGTTTACTACTTTTGCAAAGTGTTTCATAACAATTTGTTTTTTATATAACAAACACAAACAAACAAAAGCTGAATACTGTTGATCTTTATGTAAAAAAATTATTTTCTTAAAATAATAAATAAATTAAGACTGTCTGTTGTCAATTTGGGTTTTATATAATTCATAGTCACTTAAATATTTGTCTTATTCGGCTTCCCCTCACTTAAAAGCTTTTTTTAAATGAAATTTGTCAACTACTTTTCATAGTTACCAACGTTGGTGGTTTAAACTCGAGATTAACTGCTTAACCGTAAGGTTAAACTCAAGATTAAGTAAATTCAAAACTTGAAAACGGAGTTTAACTGGAGATTAACTTAATCTCGAGTTTAAACTTGCATTCAAAAAAGGGCCCTAAATGTCATTAATTCCAAATTAACCTAACACTTTCTATTTATGTAATTCAATTTAAAAGATATTACTTATACGCACCATATGACATTTACTTAAATAATTACTCTGGAAAGTATGCAATAAAATAAAAAATGTTGAATTTGTTTTTGCAAAATAATGAAATTAAATATCACTCATACGTCACATACTTGTTGTTATGAATTTTAAATATGTGTTAAATATGAGCATTATTCGCGTGAATAGTTTTGTCAGTTGGGTCTAATAGCACTATGACACAAAATAAAAAAATGAAATACACCCAGATAATGATATAGTGTAGGTTATTAGTTTTGTCGAATAGAACTCAAAAATATTCTTTTTATATTTCTCGAACCCTCAAAACTTGTTTTATTTGACAAAAACTGTTATTTTGGATTTTACGCACAAATTTATTGATTACACAAACGTTTCTGAACCAATCTCACAAATGTAAACTTTCTTAGAAAGATGGGCCTTTGAAACGGTATACATACATATGTATATACATATATTATTCGACTTAATATGATGATGTAAACATGGCAAATGTGAATTTTTTCATATCTTTTGAGTTTGTCCATTCATAGCAGTAAACTTTAATTAAAAAAGTAGTGATATTCTTAAAGTACATTCTCTTGTGAAGAGATTGCTACTTCGTTTGATAAAATGGGACAAAAATTAATTAATTAATTAAATTATAGGGAAGGCTTTAAGATGTTCATAGCATGGTACCACATTTTTTCTTGTCGTAGATAATGTGCAAAAAAATTTCATTAAATCACGGAAAGGGACTATAGTTGGTCAGATTCAACTATTAGCTGCTCTGCACCGTAAATGATTTTTATACTTTCAGCTTCAAGTTTTAAAATGTTATGACTATATACGAGTCTGTCTATTATAAAATGATAGATCATATGATCAAACTACCATGTTTACAACAATTACCATACATAACTTAGCATTTGCTATTTTATCAAGAACAATGTGTCTTGTGCATGTTTACCCAGAATGCAATCTCAAGTAATGACTTCTACAAATGGGAAAGTTTTTTTTTTGGATTTTGAGCCAGCCATTTGTCTACCTGTTGGTACGCCCAATTGCTCGTTTCAAAAATTGTCTACGTGCGTTTATGAAATCTGTTACTGCATTGTCAATCCTAACTCTACGTGCTTTCAGTGGGCTTTCGGGAACTGTATAATGCCTATCTAATTCATCCGTTTAATTATTTCCCGTAATAACATCATGCATCGTTACACATGTATACAACCCTTCCGTCAGGATTCTAACCTAGCCTCTCATACCACTTATGCTGTGTTTGTTTATTTTATACATGAGTGACGGGACTTACAGACTAAAGTCGAAACAGATTTTTGAGAAACTTTTCATGGCAATTTTATTTGCTTCCAGAATTTTTGCCGGAAGCAAAAAAGGAAGTTGCAGATGAAATATTCATTTTCGGTTTTGATGTCTGACCTGGGGTTTGAACAGAGGCTTCACATCCTGTAAACCAACACCGTATCTAATAGATTAAAGCGACTTCAACGGTACACATTGTTACAAAAATGGAAATGGTGTTACATCGTTTAACATTAAAATGATAAACAAAAGCTACAAAAACAAAAACAAGGGACTTGTTTACATGATCAATAAATAAACAAAAATGTAGCAACATCAGTATGAATAGAAAGGGATAAACAAGTAAACAAACGGGCAACAACAACACTGCAAGGACAAACGTAAACAAAATACACAAACAACAATAACGTAAACAACATGTTTACATTTATAGAGATTTCGGGAAGGCAGTCATTCTTCTTCAACAGCATTCATGCCACTGTTTACCCAGCGATATAAAAGGCAAGACAAAGCAGGCAACGGATCAGAAAGAAATCAGTTAGTCTTGTGTGAAGACGCGTTGCATGGGAAGATAATAATTGTGGTTTGAAGATCTACGTTGTAAAGACCTTTGTCTTTATTGTTAGCGCGTACGCGGAAGAAAAATAACAAATAAAGCAAATTGGTGTTGTTTAAATCAAGGTGCGAACAGTGGCACACGGAATTGTGCGTACAAATTTATTTTTTTTTAATTGCAATCTACGAACTCATATATTAAACATTTTTTAAAGGGTTAAAAACGTAACAATATATTTTTATATTTTGATACTAAATGAGTAGAATATTTTAAATAATTTATTACATCGCATATGACAATAATTTCTTTACTCGCTTTGCAACATATCAACATAGAGATGTACATATGTATAGATGTGTAGATGGCAGAATACAATAGTATAGAAAAAATTTTCTTTTATCGTTTGGTTGGCGTAATAGCCTGCTTTTTATAAATTGTTCTCTCGTTCCTATGTTTGGTTTTGATTGCGTTTGTGTTTGTGTTTTGAATTGTATTTTTAACCCTGTATTGCATTGCATGTATGAGTTATTTTGAAAGTGTTATTTATTGTTACATAATAAATTCAATTCTGTTTGTCTTTCTTTTTAAATTTTTCCATTTGTTTGTTGTAAAAATTAAACTGAAAATATATGCATTTGCCATCATACGTTTATTTATTATTTTTGGCACGCATTTTTATTTGTTTGCTTTATTTAGTTTTTGCTTGTTGACATACGCAAATAAATACCCACAAACACGTAAATATACTTTAAGTGTGAGTACATACTTAAAATATCAATATATTGCAAATGCGTATTTTATTTGTGAATAATGGTTTCAATATAAACATCACAGTACGTGTTTTAACCGTAGATCGAGCTTTGTATTAAAAATGATACATTTCAATTTTTTAGGCTACAAAACATTAATTCATAAGAAGTTAGATGCTTGATATTTCTATAATTCGTTAGTATGGTTATCGCCATTATTTAAAAAAAAAAATTTCAAACAGGGCTTAAAAGTTGAAAAACTTCATAATTCTCGCTTATGTATCATTTTTGATACATTTTCCAAGAAATTGTTTGGTGTCGTGTACGTAATTTTTTTAAGATTTCAAAGATTTTGTGAAGTTTAATCGTAAATAATACAATATTTATAGTTTTTGAGAAAGAGTTGAAAGTTAAGTGTGGGATGAAAGTGAAAAGATTGAATTTTCTATTCTTAATATGTTCTTGATATTGATTGAAGCAGTCGGAGTCTGGAATAGTGCGTGTTGCCATATTAGACGTCAGACCAAGGTTAAAACATCTGGTCAGACATTTCCAATTTATAACGCAAGGTTGTAATGACCGATTATATATTAATTATACATGTAATATTCCCGCTGCTAAAGACTTTGAAGAAGAAGAAAATAGAAGCTTGTCTTATGAACTCACGAAAATATTGGCAGCAACAAACATGGCAATATGATATTAATCGCCAAAGATGGTACTACTTGCTACAGGGATGAAAAATATTACCAATTTTCACGCAGATTGATAGCAGCTGTTTTCTGAAATCCTGTAGAGTCTTTCTTACTGCTCTTTTCATATTTATCTCACGTGACAGACAAACATTAGAAAAATGTGTTGCGTCCCATGTTTTATTACTGATGATAATATTTCTGTCAACTATGTTCGTATGAAATAACAGAATCATTCGCTTTGATAATCCTATATTTACGCCTTTTCGAAAAATTAGCTGAAAGTCTTGCAGCCTTTAACAATCATTCTTAAAGCCTTTATTTGAAATTCGAATTAAAAGGATTTTTTTCTAAGAAAAAATTTATTTATATTAATTTTTTGTTAGAAAATTTTAACCATTTTCATAAAACTTTTATCACACAACTTGTAGTTTTATGTAAGAAATAATACTGCATAAATTGTTTGGGATTAGCTATCATACTTTCAGAGCAGCCCATATATCCTTTTTTAAAGATTTTTACAAATTTAATTTTTTGTTCGCCTAAAAGGTAGGAAAATTAAAGAAAATATATTTAAATAATGATGCTTATGTTTTTATGTTCCTTTTTGATATATTTTCATCTCAACTTAAAGTTTTTAGCTACAGAATTCAAAAACTTTAGTTTTATTGTGAAAAAGGAAAAAAATGCTATTGATTTATGTTTTCTCTCCTTTTGTTTTGTTTTGTTACCTTTTCAGCTCATATTTAATTTTGTCCCCAAATACTGCAGTATCCTATACCCGTATCCAATAAACCAGAGAGGAATCAAAGAAAGAAAATTGTTATTGACATGATCGATGTTCTATTGCAACGGAAAACTTTTTTACCTCACATGACGTTGACAACAGATATTTCTAACGAACCACAAGAATGGCTTGTACCATCAGGTTTCAGCCAGCCCTCAACTGAGAGTTTTACTGATGAGAGTGACAATAAGCTGTCCTATTGAAGCAATTGGAAACTTATAAATCGCCACAAAGCAGGGTGCTAGGCGGCTAATTATTCATACATACATACATAATTGGTCATTACAACCCTTCAGTCAGGATTACGGCCAAGCTTGTCACACCACTTATGTTGTGTGTGTTCATTTTATACATGAGTGGCGGGACCTACAGTTTAAAGTCGACTCCGTAGAGCATCTTTGGGCTACTTCAGATGACAAAATCCCGATGGAGTCCAGAACAAATATTCAAACATTTTGAGAAAAACTACAAAGTGAGCGGAAGGCAATTCCATCAAGTACTTTGAAGAACCTTGCGCTAAGTATGCCGAAAATATTAAGAGAAGTCATACATAACAAAGGAGGAGCAACTTCGTACTAAATTTTGAAGTTATTTAATTATTTATAATATTTTCTAGTGAAGTGTTACTTTATTTTGTCACTTGAAATTCCTTATGTGGCATATAGTTTCTATTATAAATAGAAAATATAATGAAAGAATTCAATGTTAAGATACTTTTTAGATAAAATATTAACCGAATTAAAAATTAAACTATAATTTATAAACATTTGAAAGCAATAAACATATGTTTTAATCAAAAAACAAAAAAATATTTCAAACCGCACTTTATTTTGTCCGACAGTGTAGGTCGTAATTCGGACTGAAGGGATGTAATGACCAAGTATGTGTGTAAAATATTCATCGTAATAATATAACAAATGTGTGACATGGCTACTCTGGGAAGAGAGTGTCCAAAATGTAAAATCAAGCTGAATTTTACTGAAGGTATTTTTTATGTTGGCTTTGAGAACTGAATAATTATATTATTTTTTAAAAAGAAACGTAATAATTTACGACTAATTTTGGATTACTTATGATTCCTTTTATTTATTTTGTATTAGTCGTCAATTAGTAGACAAAATAATGTAGGTTGTGAGTTTTGTTGAGTAGAACTCACAAATATTTTTTTTTTCTCTTGAACCCTCAAAACTTGTTTTATTTGACAAAAACTTTTATTTTAGATTTTACCCACACATTTATTTACCTATTATGAGGTAAACTTGCCAAATGCAAATTTTTTTTTCATATTTTTTCAAGTTTGTCCATTCAGTGGACAGAATGATGACATTCTGAAATTGCATTCATTTGTAAAGAGATTGATACTTCGTTTGTTAAAATCGATCAAAAATTAGAGTTGTTATTATTTAAAGAGTATAAAAGTCGTGTTATATTTTTCATACATATTTTTTTCAAATGAATTTTCAGATAAAAAATTTTCAGAATTTTTGGTGGATCTTGATTGTTTAATTGAAAATGTGTCAGTTTCAGGTTTGGCTAATGTTTGCGCAAAGCGAAATAATAATATTTGCATTTTCGGAATATCCCAACTTATTTTATATTTTTCAATTACATTTTGCAATTAAAAATGGATAAACTTGAAAAAATAAGATAAAGTTTCATATTTTCCAAGTTTACCCAATCAAAACTCATAACACGTAAGTTTGAACCATATGTTTATGTATAGCGTTTTAAAGGCTCATCTTTCCGCTTTTCAAAAAACTTTGAAAATAGGTTAAAAAATGTTTAGGTAAACAATAATTTTGTGTGAAAAGATCACAAATAGCGTTTTTGTCAAATAAAACAAGTTTGAGTTCTACTCAACAAAACTCACAACATACACTATGTCATTAGCTGGGTGTTTTTTGACTATCGCACCGTGTTATCAATTATTCAAACCAAAAATAATCGTAATTGTAATCAATATTTATTTCACCGTTAAAAAAAAGTAATAATTAGGATCACTAATCATTATATAACAGGTATGTTACTATCTAGTGATGATTTAGTTCCAATGTTCAATGTCAGGTTTTGATAACATTTTAACTGACGCCTACGACAGTGGATCTGAACGTCGACAAAAATATTATAGTGTGCATATATACCAGAGATCAGCAATGAATCTTATTTTCCCTACTCATAAGTACTTATGAAATTTCGAGTATGAGTGAGTCAATAGTATTGAAATTCAACTACTCTGATTCATTCGTACTCATTACAACGTTGATTTATAAGTATGAGTACAATTAGTGTGAGTACAACGTTGACATCGAACTCATAACATTCGAAATATGTTTGATTCATACGTCTACTCATTCAGATTCATACATTTAGAAAAATATTTATAATACTCATAAATGATTCGAGTAATTCGAATCATTCATCAAAATTTGCAGTTTTAGTTGTTGTTGTATTTACAAAAAAAAAGAAGAAAGATAAGACAAAGACAAAGACAGCAAGCAAAGCAAACACACAACCTTCTAGAGAGTATTGTAGTGTTCGTACGCGAATCATATTTATTTTATGGTTCTTGTAAGTGTTGAGTCAAGGAGAGTCGAAATCAACAACATCATAAATATTGCTAAATATGATGAGTACTTCAGACTTTGAATATGAGTAGTATGAGTATACTATTAAAATAAGTATTAATGCGTATAAATATCAGAAATGAATGATGAGTATGATTCGATTCTATTCATCTTTTTGAATACTCATTGCTGATCTCTGATACATACCTACAAACACACATAGAGATAAACGCTTGAAATAAATGAAATGTTTAAAAGCATTTATTGCCAAAAATAAATAATTTTTTAATCATTTCATATCCATTCGATAAACAATGCTGTCTTAAAACAGCATTTTCAATTTCAAAGGCCTGCAAGAACGATGCAGTTAAATTTAGAAAACCATTCAATCTAATTAATCTAATTCATATCTAACATTTGATAAAATTGTCTTTATTTGAAACTAAACTAAACAAGGGGTTTAATTACAAAAATAAAATGAAAAAAAATACAAACAAATAAAAGAACATATATTTAAAGAAAACCTCATAAACATTTATAAGCAAAATACAAACATACTCTTGTGCATACAATTTATCTTATCGGTGTTGAGCATATAAGCAATAAAAATTCTACTTAAATTTTTTGGTAAACGAATATCAACCACTACAGTCACAAACATTTGTATATCGCCTGCTAACAGGTAAAAGCTCTAACTTTACTTTCACTCTTTTTTCTAAGAGAAAGAGTGTATTGAGTTGGAATAAAAGCTTTTGCATAATATTTAAAGGCATATCCGGCTTTTTGCTTTTTGGTGATAAATTGAACGTGTAAATAGATGTGAGCATGACAACATTATCATTAAAATGATAGATTTAAAATTTTGTTATGACATTACGGATGTTATGTTACGATACATTCATATTAAATTGGAAATTGTGTACAAGAGCTCTGAGAATGTAAGAATGTTTGTGATAAGAATTTCCAATTCTAATCTGAACAATAAATGCTTTGTGCTTTTTTCCATTGCAGTCAAGTGTAAATAAAATTGCCTGTTGTAGGCATTTTACAGTTAAACTGAAAACATTGTCATTAACGCAATTACATTAGATTACGATGTCAAACTGTAGTAGAAGGTATTGTTATATTTTCGATTAATGGCTTTAGTAATCTGTAGTCCACATTACAGCTGTGTTTTGGTACGCCATCGAAAATTATACAGTTTTTAGAGAAAACTATTGCGAATTTAAAATATATATAGTTCGATTACACTTAACCTGTTGAGTTCAGTCAAAGATGACAGCAAATGAGAGGCCAATAAGCTTAGCCCCTTCGTTATACATTCAAATTTATAGACAGGCGAGCTATCGGCAGATCTTTCATTATGGCAGTGGTCTGTTAGAACCATAATAGTGAGTCTTACGATACAAGAAAAAGGAACAACAGAATCCCCTAAGGTGCTCCGATGGCCTTGTTGGTAGTGTGCTAAACTTTATGTGCTGGGGTCGTGGTTTGGATTCCCACTAGATGCGTTGGGTGGCTGTCATTGTCTGATTGTATGTCTGTATTATATGTGTCTACTCACAATAGCAAAAAGAAAGTAATAATTATAAGTAAAACTCAATTCTTGGAAAAAAGTGACGAAGGTATGTATTTATTTATTTATTTATTTTTCCCTATTCCCGGAGGATATTAAATTTAAATGATTGCTGAGGGAAAGTCGCCGAAGAAATATATTTTTTCATATTTTGTTTTGTTCGAGGTTGAAACACAGCCGTCTAATAAGCCAACGCACTACCTACTTGACTTTTAAGCCCTTTATATGCATATTGTTACGTTTTTAACTTTTTATAAACGGTTAGAATATAAGTTCGTTGATTGCAATCAAAATATAAATAAATTTGTGTTTAGTTTCAATTGAAATCTTTATTGTTCGCACTAATTTTGTGTGCCAAAGAGGTTAGAGGACGTGTACTTGTCAATTAAGACAAGTACAGTACCCGGAGGTCGAATTGACCTATTTTCTCACACCACTTATGTTGTGTGTTAATTTTATATATGAGTCCAGAGGGTAACTGAAGAAAACATTTTTTTATATTTCCTTTCTTTAGATGTCACAGCTGAGATTTTAAGTAGGCTTACACACTTCAAAAGAACTTGCTTCTGTTCTGGTAGAATGTTTCGCAATTATTATTGCCAAAATATTTCTGAATTATTGCATTCACTAGTCATTTATTATATTTAAAATTTTTATCTAAATAATAAGCGCATTGAAAAAAATCTGGCAAGTGTTAACCGAAACTGGTTACAAAAACGTAAAACTAGTGAAACTAGTTGAAAAGGAGTTCTTCAAGAATTTCCTCACAACTTCCTCTACCAAATTTCAATGTTGTGATCCCATGGAATTTGTTGGAGAGTAATTCGTCATGTGGTAAAAACGCATTTTCTCCAATAGTGAGTGCTCACATTTCATAATTTATGTTATGTTATGTTTGCAGTAATTATTTTTCTGTTGCCATTTCTAATTAACCACAACGTGTTTTTAGTTTTCTGAGCAGCTTTTGTCACTTGTCACTATAGAAGAAAAGCAATAGAGTACGGCAAAGCGATTAATGTTGTTTATGTACCCAACAAGCCAATCAACCAAATTGCGCAGCAATCTGCCATATTTAAAGATATGAGGCATTAGTAGCAAAACTTTAGAAAGATTATGCATAAGAACTTAAGACATACATGATTGGTTATTACAAGCCTTCAGTCAGGATTACGACTTATCTTCTCACACAACTAATGTTAAATGTGTTACATGAGTGGCGGGATATACAGTTTAAAGTTAACTCCGAACGATAGGTTTTTAAAAAACTTTTTATGGGAATTTTTTACTTTCAGAGTTTTTTTCAGAAATTTGCTGAGAAGAATATTCCGAATAAATATTGTATTGTATTTCATTATGGTGAGGATATTTGACCAGTGATTTTAACCGTGGCCTCACGAAGCCACCACACTACCTACTAGGAAACAGTAACTTCTTATACAATATTTGCTTTAATTTAAATAAAATTTTAAATAATTTTCCATTAAGTTTATTTGTAGACTATAGTAGTTAATACAGATATTTATTCGACTACACTCCACATTTCCAGAGAGACACAATTTTTGATTTTTTAATATTTAAGAAAATTTTTGAAGGTTCCTTAGGGCGTGTGAAATCTAAAATTATGTAAGAATATCGCGGGTCTCAAGCGGAGATTGAGAGATAATTGGCGGTTTTTCTAACATTGGTTTGAATTCAAACATGAAATTGATACTCTTCTCCAAGCAGGCAAACAAATTGTCTCAAACAAATTTCATTTATTTGCGAAATCAAGTTGGCGTAATGAATATAATTATAAAGAGACCATAATAGTCCGATTTGGGTTTATGTTGTTGCTCGGAGGCCGGGTAGACCTCACAACGACTTCTGCAGAAGGACATCGTCTTTGTCATTGTCCCGTGTTTTGGGAAGATAATATCTTTTGGCAAATATTCTGAGAGTAAATACAATCTTCCATACGGAGTCAACATTAAACATCAATAGGATCTGACATCAGCATAACATAATTGGTCATTACAGCCTTTCAGTCAGTATTACGACCTAGTTTCTCACACCACTTATGTTGTGTGTGTTAATTTTATACATGAGTGGCGGAACCTACAATTTAAACTCGATTCCGAACGACAGATATTTGAGAAACTTTTCATGGCAATTTTATTTGCTCTCAGAGTTTTTGCCAGAAATCTGCTGAGAGGAAGTCGCTGAAGAAATACTTTATGTATTTTATTTTGATGTCTGGCCTAGGGGTCGAACCCTGGCTTTTCGTCTAATAAGCCAAAACACAACCTACTAAACTACGGCGACTTGCATGTATACATGGATAAAATAACACTCATACATACAAAATGGGGGTGTTAAGTGAGTAAATTTTTGAGTAAATTCCGTGTACGTATTCTTACTATCACAATGAAATGTATCACAATAAATCAATTTTCTTTAGTTTCAAACTTCATCCTCTCAGTGCCCTATGCATTATCCTAATGAGGTATACTAGTTTGGTATTCTTATGTTACAGTTTTAAACAAAATGTTCTTTATTGAACATGAATGTACCCATATAACCCAAATAAATTCAAATTTATTTCAATCTGAAGAAAGAAAAAAGTTGTTCATTGTCAAAAGCACCAGAATATTTTGAAGATTTGAAATAGTTTGACATACACACACACACTCAAAATAGTTTAACATACTCGTACACATTCATTAAAATTGAAGCTCCTATGATTTCAACAACTGCTTTCGTATCTTACAAGATTTTATAAGTCATCATGATTTGTGGAAAAGCTGACACGAAATGGTATGAAACTACAAGGCAACGCCACTGATTGGTTTCAACTTGGCGAAGCCCGGGGCTATCCTTGCAAGTACATACCAAGCAGCTCACAGCCTCCGTATCTTAGATCAGGCGCTCCCCGGGTACTGGTACTCAGCATCCGCTGGGTACTTGCTAATGTGAGAAGGCAAGATTGACGATTCGGCACGACCTTGATTATGCATTGGAAATCGATTTTGAAGATGACGCAAGTGGGCTGACGTTTGTTGCATTCTGTTACCTGAGTACACCGGGTGAAAACCGGTCGAAATGGCTTTCAGGCTAGTGTTGCAGACGCCTCCGTTCCGTTAAATCCGTGGCTGGGCTTCAAGTACGTTCGATTATCGTCGCCATTTAGTTGGTGATGCAGGTTTAGTTGAGATGACTCCTAATTAGTGTCCGACCTGGCTCTGAACGCAAACTTCCATGAGGATTTGCGTCAACCCTCGCGAGGACCTCACTGATTACCATAGGCACCCTCGGGGTCTTTGAAGGACAACTGCATAGTCGATATGAGATAGCGGCTTGAAGATGGAACCCGAAAGAAAAAAAATGAATAAGAAAATATTGGAAGTAGAAGAGATGATGCAGGGTGAGGTTGCCTTTATGAGCAGTCCGAAAATCAGGCGATCACCGGTGAAAAGAACCCAGACAACGGCGAACTCTCAGAGCACAACTGCGAGGAGCACTGGGATTGAGAAGGGTGGCACGACACCAAAATCTGCGCAGGAGGGCGCGCAATCGCATGCACCACAACCAGTGCATGGTGGAGCAGGAGAACCGCTTTTGGGGCACAGTTCCCCTAGACAGGAGTTCATATGCAAGATGAGAAACTCAGAGGAGGAGACCTTTACTAAGTGCCAAAGTGTTATCCGCAGGATAAGAACGGCAATGACCAGAGCAAGGAACATCAGCATGGATGTACAGAGCGGAGTATCAGAATTAGAGGAACTCATCGATATAATGAAGAGCTACAGGGAAAACTGGAAGGCTGCAGAAATGGAAAAGGAAGCGAGTAGGGCTCTTGAGATTACCAGGAATAACAGGAACGACGATGTCTCCACACCTGTTAGTTCCCTCAATAAGAGAGGCGCCTCAAGCCCCGCGGATACCCGCCCGGAAAATAGGCCGAGAGGAAAACCGACGGACACGGCACAGCTCAAGGAAACAGTGAACGAGGAATGGAAAACAGTGAAGAGCAAGAAAACGGCAAGGAAGGAGAAAAAGGAGAGACAAAAAATTGTGAAAGAACGTCCAGAGGCTGTAATCATCCACCCAACCGAGGGGCGCAGCTACGCTGACGTTCTGAGGAACATACGAAGCAAAATAAGACCAGAGGAATCGGAGATAGCGAGCCGTCCGGAAGACGAGAACATTTGCCATTCTCATTGAAATGGGTAAAGGAGGCAAAAGAGACGAGTTCAGGGAGAACCTAAAGAGCGTCCTAAATCAAGAGGCAACTATAAAGGACCTTGTACCTACGGTCACTTTGGAAATTCGGGACCTGGATGCCCTCACAACCTCCGAGGAAGTTATGGCAGCCGTACAAAGAGAAGCGGGCGAAATAAATCCGGATACGTCCGTTCGTATAACCGGGGCGAACAGCCGGGAGCAGAAAAGAGCCTTCGTGACAACCTCTGCAAGTTGTGCGAAAGCGCTGCTGAAACTACAGAGGATCAAAATAGGCTGGACACGCTGTAGAATAACCATCAGGGAAGAACCGACACGCTGTTTCCGATGCTTCGGAATAGGTCACAAACGGTGGGAGTGTGGTGGACCGGACAGGTCAGACCTATGTATGAAATGTGGAGAAAAGGGGCATAAGAGAAAAGAATGCCGGAACACACCGAAATGTTGTATTTGCTCTGCGGAGTCAGGAAAATCTCTGGATCACCTCCCGGTATCGCGGGGCTGCGGGACGAACTTACGAAAGGCAGCATGAGGATATTGCAGCTGAATATGCATAGAGGGAAGGTGGCTTTTTCTTTGCTATCGCAAATAGTCAGGGAGCAGGAAGTTGACGTAGCTGTTATAAGCGAACAGTATGCATCTAAAAATAGCGGATTCTGGCTGGGTGATGAAACATCTACAGCAGCTATATGGATAACGGATAACCAGGGCCCCCGACCGAGAAGATCTGGTAGGGGGGATTGTTTCACCTGGATACAGTTTGACGAGATTACTCTAATGAGTTGTTATTTGACTCCCAATGATGACGTGGGAACCTTTGAGGAGAAATTGGTCAGAATTGAGGATGCAATGGCGCATATTGGCGGCAACTTCATAGTTGCAGGCGATTTTAACTCCAGAGCGGTAGAGTGGGGAATGCGGAATACCAACCCAAGAGGCAGGCGAATTGTAGAGATGGCAGCTCGAACCGGTCTGGTCTTCGCGAATGAGGGGAGCGTAGCTACCTTTAGACGACCAGGCTGCGAGGGCACCATCCCTGATATAACTATGGTCTCGGAGAGCATGTATCACAGAGTCAAGGAGTGGAGGGTCTTGGAAATATATACGGGCAGTGATCACCAGTACATATCGTACACCTTTGCTCCAAGGAATAGACTTGAGGAGGACAATTAAACCGCGAATAATCGAATTTGGGATGCACGGAAATTAAATGCGAATCGGCTACTCTTGGAAGTGGATAGACTGTGTAGCAGAGTTGAACTCTCGGACGATGCGAGGACAAGAGTGGAACAAACCATGGAGATAATAAGACGCGGATGTAAAAAGGCAATGCCCTTGCGGAGACTTTCGAATATTAGAAGGAAGGCAGTGTACTGGTGGGACGACAATATCGCAGCACTAAGGCGAGAGTGCCTACGACTACGACGGAGGTACACTAGAGCCAGACCCGATGGACCAGCTGCTGACGAAATGCGGGCATATAAGGAGGCAAAGAAGACTCTGAAGAAGGCTATATCGCGAAAGAAAAATCAGGCATTCCAGGAACTACGCGACGACGTAAACGTAAACCCTTACGGACTTGGATACAAAAGTGTAATGGACAAACTGAACAGAAGGAAACCAATGGAAATTATGGACGAGAGAGTAATGAGAAATATAGTGGATACACTATTCCCTACTCATGAACCGGCGAACGAACGACGACGGAATACGCCCAATACAGAACCTTTGCCATTTTCCGCAGAGGAGCTGAAAGCAGCTGCAGTCGGATTGAAACCCGGTAAGGCACCTGGGCTCGATGGCATCCCGCCTGAGGTAATGCGGGAGATTGCCAATCAGAGACCGCAATTCCTACTGGGAATGTACAATGCGTGCCTGAGAGAGTGTATTTTCCCCGAAATATGGAAGAGACAACGGCTAGTCTTGATTAATAAGGGAAAGGGCGATCCAGAGGACCCATCCGCGTACAGGCCACTGTGCATGCTGGATACGGCGGGAAAGCTGCTCGAGAGGCTTTTGAAGCCTCGGCTTGCTGAAGCGATTGAGAATAGTGGCGGACTGTCTGCTAGACAATATGGTTTTCGACCCGGTCGGTCTACAATTGGTGCCTTGAGAGAGGTGACTGAAGCGGCCAGGGTAACACAACGAGGGAACAAATCTTCTTGCGACTCTGGACGTTAAAAATGCGTTCAACAGCCTTAGATGGAGCGACGTATTAAATGCTTTGGAGTACAATTTCTCGGTGCCACACTACATCTTGGCCATGCTAAGTAGTTATCTGAGTAGCAGACAGCTGGTGTATAACACAAGCTCGGGCCCAAGGGTGAAACATATAACATCAGGAGCGGCACAGGGATCTATACTCGGCCCCGACCTATGGAACGTCAACTACGATGAAATTCTGAGAGAGGATATGCCAGAGGGAACTTTTTTGGTTGGATACGCAGATGATATTGCAGCTGTTATCACGGCCAGGAACACGGAAGAGGCACAACGAAAACTGAGACGTGTTATGCTTAGAACGAAAACATGGCTGGATGCCCACGGCCTGGATCTGGCCATGCATAAAACGGAATTACTGCTGATCACTGGTCGTCATATCCCCTTGCAGGTGGACATGAGTATAGGAGACGGAGTAATTAGGACCAAGAGCTCGGTGAAATACCTGGGAATAAGGCTGGATCCCAGACTAACATTTTCACATCAGATCCAGTACTCGGCTAACAAGGCCCAGAGGATCGTTGGACAGCCCAGTAGATTAATGGCGAACATTGGAGGCCCGCTACCGGCGAGACGGAGACTCCTGATGGAGGTTGGAAACAGCATTATGCTTTATGGGAGCGAAATTTGGGCCGAAACACTGAATGTTAAGAAGCGGACAAACGCACTGGTAGCGGTACAGAGAACGGCTGCATTGCGTATCGCGTCGGCATATCGTACGGTATCCGCCCCAGCCGTAGTGGTGATAGCGTGTATTATCCCTGTGGATCTGCTGGCAGCGGAGCGGATGGAGATCTATAAGGCGAAATCGGCTGGAAGCCACATAACCGCTCATTTCAGGGAAAACACCATTTCAAAATGGCAACAACGATGGAACGAAGAAGATAGAGGAAGATGGACGGCGAGACTTATTTCAGACATAAGGCCATGGATAAGTCGGAAATTTGGAGAGATAAATTACTACGTTACACAGATGTTATCGGGTCACGGATATTTTAGGAAATATCTGCACAGAATGGGAAAGACCGCCTCACCTTACTGTCTTTACGAGGAAGAGGAGATAATTGATGACGCAGAACACACCGTTTTCGAGTGTGCACGCTGGCAGAGCTATCGCTCTGCACTGACGTCGATAGTTGGGACGATCACGCCCGGTAACATTGTCGGGGTTATGACCACGAGTAGGGAAAATTGGACCTCAGTGGCGAATTACGTGGAGAGGATTCTAAAACTGAAGAAGAGAGACCTTGAGGCTGCAGAACATGTGGGCACGCCGGAATAGATGAAACTGGCCCACGTGTCAAGCGAAATTCGAAGCAAGGATCTGGAGGAAAGGAATAGTGGAGACACTTAGATGTCTCTTCAACTTTCAACACGCAATCCGGACGCGGATATGAACATGCAGGGGCCAAAGAGCCAAAGGGACTCCACTCCGAAGTAATACCACCGTAGTTCCGGAGTGGGCACAACAAGTCCATGAGACGAGGGGGGGATTTAGTGGGTGAGGGTCCCACACACGGAGGATGTGACGACTTCCTCTATGGTGCGGTTAGGTACATTTACCCCTCCTCGGCGTGAAAAAAAAAAAAAAAAAAAAAAAAAAAGACACGAAATGTCATAAATAAAGTATGAGCACTTATGTATGTATGTATGCATGTACATGATATCGTGCTGAAAAGGAATTGTCATTCAATATATACCATACAATTTGAAATGTATGTTATTCAAGGTATTTAAGTTAAAGGCAAAGCCATTGTATAAAATGGTAGAGGAGATGATATTAAATTGTGTATGTCATGAACCTAACTTTCAGGCGTAGTAAATAATTTATTTTAAATGAATATTTAAACTTTTGATAGAAGTTACAAATCTTCAAATACAATTCATTGCAACTTGTCAAACGAAGTATTTTGATTGAAATAATCTACGATTATATATTTGATCCCAAGTAAATGTGAATTAATCGTTCCATTTTTATTTTGTTTAAATTAGATTTTATAGGAATTAATAACACTATGCGACAAGTTAATAAAAATTAAATACACCCAGCTAATGACATAGTGTAAGTTGTGAGTTTTGTTCAGTAGAACTCAAAAATATTGTTTTTTTATATTTCTTGAACCCTCCAAACTTATTTTATTTGACAAAAACGGTATTTTTGATCTTTTCTTATTATTAATATAACACTCTAGACTCTTTAAATAAGAACTACGGTGTATTTTGGCTGTCACACCGTGTAATTATTCAATCAGAATATCTAAAACTTAATAAGTACGTATGAATCAATATGGAGACAACATATTGTTTGAAAGGAGACATCATTCTGCGTTGAAAGGATAATAGTAGAATCAAAACACGGATGTTGTATCCCAGAGTAAAATATTCTTAGTCTCTTGGTATATTCTAAGCTTAATTCAACGCTTTTGAAACATTTTGTAAATTTAATTTGTAAAATAGATACAAATGACATCTGGCAAATAGGACGTTATGCGATGTTGTTTTTTTTTATTATTATTATTATTTATTTGCAATCTATTTTTCAATAATAAACAAATTTGATAAATTGAAAAAAAATAACATGTCCTATTGACACCCTTTGGAAGCAATAATATAAATTATATATTTACAGTTATATTTAAAGATAATATAATAAAATTAACAAAAAATAAGAAAAAAGATAATTAAATTAATTAAATAATTATAATACACTTATTAAATAAATGGGAGATCTAAAATGTGGAGAACCGCTGTTGTTTGTGGCTTATTCACACACACCTGGGACGAATAAAAAGCCCAATGGTGTCAAATTGCTCGGTGTCGGTAGCCAGTTTACATCACCTTTTGTCAGATGATCATCCAAATCCAGTCGCCAGTCCATAGTCCAGACCAAATAGTCATTTTTTTGGTATGCATTGCTCAGTGTAAGATTTAGCCACTCTAGGGAGACAAATTTAAATACCTTGGAAAAAAATTATGCTAGACTTATGAATTTTGGTACAAGGTACTAGTATGCCAATATGTACCATTGTCGAAAAAATGAGCGACATTGGACCACTGCCACGCCCACCTCCCATTCAACTAGAAAAATTTATTTCTGATATTATTCGCATTGGATAATCAAAAAGTAAAAAAGCAGTGAGTATGCATGATAATGTTTAAAATAAATAATAAAGAGGTAGAAGTAACAATTATTTTTTAATTTTTATTTTTTATTTCTTTAGTTTATATTAATTTTTAAATAAGCATATACATATTTCATATGTACATAGATATAAATTAAAGTAAGAATAAAATATTAAAATTCATGGTTTTCTTCTGGTATTTCTGGAAATTTCAATAAATGTAGTTCCTTTCAATGTTCCTTTTTTATATACAGGAGGTCTTCGCAAACTGTTTATATATGGATCAGGTGTTATTAAAAGTCTGTTTATTAAATCTCTGATATTAAATCAGTTACGGCAAATCTCGGCAGATAATTTTATACGTGCCTTAAAGTAGGTACTTCAGACGTTTCGTATAAAACTAATTTGGTGTTGAACCGTTATGAAGAAAAGAATTTATCGATTATAGAATTTTTTTCTTAACTTACCAAAAAAAAAGTAATTGTTTAAATGAAATAGAACGAAAATAATTTTTCAAGTTCTAAAAGTAAATTCTCGTGATATTAACAGCGAATAAGTTGAGCACGAAACAAACCAAAATAGTTAAAAAATTACATTCCAATAAAAAGTTACAAGCTTTTAAGAATGAGCAATTTCACGTGCTGTTGTTGTTTTTAATTCACTCAAAAATATAAAAGTTTAAAGTACCGTTATAATGCTATTGTTGCCAAATTAAGCAAGGTTTTTCCATTTTCTTATTTTAGAACAAATGCTCCTTCATATTGGATAAAAATATTTACTCAAATTGAAACTCAAAACAACGACAATTGTCCATCTAGATAGCAAAATCTTACACTGTGCACAGTACGTATATATACATAGTACGTCACGTTCATAGTATGACCTTTCTAGCTTAAACACAATTTATCTGTTTTCAGCACCATTTATAAGCCAGAAATAAAATGACTTGACAATCATCTTCGCTCTGTCAAACTTAATTTGTATGGGCAACATATAGCACACAGTAATTAAATTTCCAATGTCTTGTGCTCCTACATAACCAAACACTATACCACAGTCTATGTGACCGTTTTAATGTGAACAATATTTTCTTGTCATTAACGGAAATGAACTCAAGGTAATTGATTTTTAAGGATGCCTGCTTATGGTGTGTTGTAGGCTGATAGTTAAAAAAGTAAGAAACAAAATGTAAGAATTATACGAGACCATTGGGCATTATACACAATGGAACACACTTAAAATGGCCGCTCATTGTTAAGTTTTCCAATTTTTTTAATATTGTATCGTTCGCAGACGACAGCAAATACAATAATATTACTGGCTCAAAAGGTTTGGAGAAAACCCGATCATGATCCAACATGGTGGAGGACTCGTAGTGGCATTGGGTGTTCAAATGCTTTTGCAAACAAAACCTTAAACAAAAAGCCAAAATACTTAGCATAAACCATACACCAGTCGCCGTGGTCTAGTAGGTAGTGTGTTGGCTTATTAGACATGAGGCCTCGGTTCAAACCCCAGGTCAAACATCTTCAACTCAACGAAATATGAAAAAATATTTCTTCGACGACTTTCAGCAGATTTCTGGCAAAAACTCTGAAAGTAAATAAAATTGCCATGAAAAGTTTCTCAAAAATCTGTCGTTCGGAATCGACTTTAAACTGTAGGTCCTGCCACTCATGTAAAAAAAAAAAAAAATTAACGCACACAACATAAGTGATGTGAGAAACTAGGTCGTAATCCTGACTAAAGGGTTGTAATGACCAATTATGTATGTAAACCATACATTTTTTTCTACAAGGATAATGATCTTAAGCATATATCTGGAGCTCTTAAGGAATGGCGACTGAACAATTGTCATCGAGTTATCAGTATACAAAATAAATTTCAAGATTTGATCACCATCCAAATAATGAAATAAATGATGATAAATGAGATAAATGGCCCTCTTTTGGAGGAGCGAAGCAAATTAACCTTTCAATATGTAAAAAAAACTTGCTCAGACTGACCCAAAGCATAAAATGTCATTCACCAAGAAAGCTAAGCAAAAACTATATACAGTCAAAGCCCGGTATAACAAATACTCACTTTAACGAATTCGGGATATAACGTATGAGCAAATTTCTTACATTGACTACCTTATATAACGAATGTTTTATAATTTTCAAGCTCAGTATTACGAATGTTTTAAAAAATGGTAAAAATAAAAAGAATGTAACAAAAGAGAACACAAAAAATGTTCGTTAAAGTACCGTCGGTTTTATTGTATACAAACACACACTGCTTTTGAACAAGTGGTCAAAAAAATTTGCCAATGAAGGCTTTGCTGATACTGGACAATGCTCCAAGTCACCCTCCTGCTGAGGAACTCGTAAAAAATAAAGAAGATGAGAAAATTTGGGCAATGTACATGCCACCAAACGTGACTCCTCTTATCCAGCTAATGGACCAAAACGCCATTCGCTTACTCAAATTACACTACAAAAATAGTCTCCTTTCAAAAGTAGTGGCATCTGAAACAGATGACATCATAAATTTTTTAAAAAGTCTTTCTCTTTATGATGCGTCCTGTATGATTGGTCTCGTTTGGAACAATGTTAAGGAGCACGCATTATCTTAATTTTTTGAAAAAATTCTGTTTTTGGAAAATTTTGAGTTTGATGATAAGGACGAGATCTCCCTTTCTGGACCTTTTCAAGGGGATGAAGTACAGTGTATAAGACGTGGAGTCAGACTACTAAGTACAATTTTTCCAAGTGTAAGCAAATTTAAGCCTTGCCTTAATATTTTGCAACAATGGAGACTTGAATGATCTTACTTTGGATGGAGATGACGAAAATGAGGATAATATTGAAATTGTTGACCAATTTTCTAATAATAAAACGAAAATAAAGAATACTGAAGTAATAAAATGTTTTGCTAAATGTATACAATGGGGTTCCCAAAATAATATTAATATTTCAAAACAATTAGTACTTCGAGAAATACAGGAAGAAGCTCTTCAAATGAGTCTTCAAGTTACTTGTAAACTATAAATGATTCTATATGATCTATAAATGATTATTTTCCACCAACTTAAATAATTTTTAACACTTTTACTCACTTATTGCTTATCAAGCGTTATTTTAAGGACATTTCTATATATTTTTAATAAAATGAGTTGAATGTACGTATCTTTTTTTAAAAAAATTGTGATAAAAAAACTTTGCGATATAACGAATTTTTCACTATAACGAAAGGGCCTGACAATATATCGTTCGTTATACCGAGCTTTGACTGTATTGAAAATATTCTTCTTCTGATTTATTTAACGTACAAATATTTAAATTGGCCATTTTATTTGAATTCTGACTTTATTACTTAAAACACGTAATTATTTTTGTGCTTAATTGTTTTATATTTATTTATTTAAGTCAATTAATCTAACTGCCTGAAAACAAATTTTTTTCATTTAACAGTAGATCGAGCCTTAAGAAAACTTCTTAATTCTAGCTTATGTATCACTTTTGATACATACTTGCAGTAACATAGAATTGTCCCGATTATTGATCGATTTTGTTAAAAAATTTAAATATGTTGATTTATTTAAAAAAAACTATTTTACATTATTACTGAAGCCTGATTATATAAACTATTGTTATACTTCGTTAGAAAAATTTGTTGTTAACTTCATGTAAGATAAAAAAGTTTCACGTAGCAACAGAACATCGATTATGTCAATAACAATGCTCTATCTTTGATTCCTCTCCGATTTCACGGATACAGTTTTCTCCAAATACGACTGTAAGTAATTGCTACGCATCTACAGCGACAAATTTATTGGGATTATTAAAAGTTGAAAGACTTCAGCCCGTTTTTCGACAAGGCGTGAATTTATAATCATTTCCGAGTTGCATTATTAAAGCGAATGATTCTGTTATCTCATACGTACGTAGTTGACCGAAATATTATCCTTCTGTAATATCTATCAAATAAAACTTAGGACGAAACACTTTTCTCTAATGTTTGTCTGTCACTTGAGATAAATATGAGAAGACCAGTAAGAAAGTCTCTACAACATTTTAAGAAACAGCTGTTGGCAATCTACGTAAAAATTTTTAATATTTTTTATAAGTTCATAAGAGGAGCTTCAGTTTTCTTCTTCTTCAGAGTCTTCAGTAGCAGGATTATTACATATATACACACATTTGATCGGTCATTACAACCTTTCGTTATAAACTGGAAATGTCTGGACATTGGTCTGGCGTCTAATAATCAAACACGCTACACATTAGACTACGACTACTTCAATCAATATCAAAAACAAATAATTCAACCTTTTCACTTTCATCCAAAACTTAACTTTCAATTCCTTCTCAAATACCATAAGTAATGTATTATTTACGAGAAAACTTCACAAAATCTTTGAAATTTTAAAAAATACATACACAACACCAAAGAATTCCTAGGAATGTCGTATGCATCAAAAATGATACATAAACCAGAATTATGAAGTTTTTGTATTTTTTTAATTCCTGACGATAACATTACTATCGAATTCAAAAAATATCAGGCATCTAACTTTTTATGAATTAAAGTTATAATATGAAGTCTCAAAAATTGAAATGTATCATTTTTGATACAAGGCTCGATCTACGGTTGTCTTTAATGCAGGTGGACCAAATTATATGCGATCCTCTGTAAACAAATTTGGTGTTGAACCGTTATGAAGAAAAAATTTATCGATTATAGAATTTTATTATTTTTTCTTAACTTACCAAAAAAAGTAATTGTTTAAATGAAATAGAACGAAAATTATTTTCCAGGTTTTAAATTTTCGTGATATTAACAGTTGAGCTACAAAACAAACAAAAAATATTTAAAAAATTCCGTTCCAATAAAAAGTTACAAGCTTTTAATATTGAGCAATTTCATGTAAGTGTTTTGTTGTTTTTAATTCACTCAAAAATATACAAGTTTAAAGTACCGTTATAATATTATTGTTGACAAATTATTTTTGGATTTTCTTATTTTATAACAAGTGCTCTTTCATATTTGATAAAAATTTTTACTCAAATTGAAACCCAAAAAATTGACTTTTGTTCAGCTAGATTAGCAAAATCTTACACTGTGCATTGTACGCTCTTGGATCTAATGTGTGTTTGGAATTATCCCAGAATTGGGATGATGATTTTTCAATTGAAATTAAAATCAGTTGACCCCCATTGAACCTATTCAGCGAATACATGTTGTTGTTTAACGCTTAAAAATTTATTTCTTTATTTTTTCTGTTGCTACTTAATTTATGATTAAAAAGATTTGTTAACCGTCAATGTATGATTAAATGCATATAATATTTAAGCTGTGCCATGCAATCATTCTGTTTTCATTGCAATCTTTTGTAGATTAAGATTATTTATGATTTTACTTTATTGCCTGCCTATCTCTCTAAATGTTTGGTGTAGAAAAACATTAAAATTTTAATTATATGTAATTCGATTTTAATTTGAATTTATTTTTCAATTGATTTAACCCTAACTTAACAAAAATTTTGTTTGCTAATTTACACCAGGAAGCATAGATCTAATCTGTGACAGCTTATTTAATAATAAATAAAAACTTGATGCACATTACCATAGAACAACAGCTCTAAACTAAACAATTTTCCATATAATGATACATTTCAACCAAAATTGTTTTTAAACAGCAAATACTAAAGCTAAAGTTTCTATGTTATTTCACTCTTTTTCTCTAGAAGTATATGTATCTGGCAAGAGTAAGTGTGTGTATGTTTAAATAGTAGACACCGAAATTAGAAATACGTTGGTTTAACTTCTCATATATTTATTTGTATAAACATTTGTATATAAGCACATATTGTAACAATTCATCATACTATGTTACCTGGCACACATCCAGCTATCATTTTTTTTCAAATTTTAAGCAAATTTGATTTTTTTTATTCTATTGTGCAACCAAAGTATATATTTATGAGTAGGTTTCGAAGTCGAAAATTATGCGAAATCGAAAGGCATGCAAATTGCTGGGATTTAACCGTGCAAGTATTTAGGTTCTACCGCCCATGGTCGGTCGTCAGAGCCTCGTCAGCGTGACAGGGGACACCAAGCTCTTGAAGGACAGTGGGTGAGGTTGACATTTGGAAAGGACTGGCTGTGTGAAAAACAACGTGTCTTTTGAACGCTTCACTTTCCCATTAGTCCCCTAAATGATGTAGTACTTACTATAATATAGCCTAGAATTGTGGTTTTTGTATTTGCTTTTAGGTTAGGATTTTAAAATTTTTCAAAAATCCATCAGAATTGTCATACTATAGCTTAATTCCATATTAATTTCAAATTAATGGGTTATACTTTATTTTTAATTGAATTTGAAATATATTACTCAGACGCATTATATTACCTGTACTGGAATAGATACTCTGAAAAGTATGCAATAAAAAATTGTTGATATTGTCATGTATGAAATTAAGGAATTAAATATCACTCATACGTCACATATTTTCTTGAATTTTAGATACCAAATAAGAGCATAATGGTAGCAAATATGACTGGGCGATTTAAAAGTTTAAATTTAAAAATGCAATAAATCAAAAATGGTTGAAATTTTAATAAATGTATTGTTTTGCTGTGAACTACAACTGATCGATTGCCCTTATGAGATTAACTCGATATAACTATGATACTTCCTGGACAAACTGAAACAACAACGTCATCCTCTGTTGGATCCCAGATCATGTGGGAATTCGCGGCAATGGTCTGTTCGATGAGCATTCAAGGTCGTTGATAGTTCCATAGACTTTCTGAGGATTGAACGGAGAAATTTGAGAGGAATTTGAGAAAATTTAAACTTTTGTTAGGTAATTAATTGGCCCTAGACGGGATTTTTGTCATTGAGTGGCGTTAAAAATCCCTCAACCTTTAACCTGTCAAAAATTTGTGGGAACAATAAATTATTCGGCGTGAAGTTGTGTTATGCCCGAAAAGTTTCCTAACTGCTATTAAGAATTTTTGGTGAAAAGTTTCAATTTATCAATATCAATACTCATAACAATTCAATGCCAAAAGATGTCGAAAAATATTTGTTTGTCAAAAATTTTTTAATTTTGTTTTTCTCGGATTTTGGTATTAAATTTCTTCTTATTCAATTTCATTTTTACTTTTTTTATTTTTCTCTTTTTCTACTTTTAGTGCCTTCAGGGGTTAGTTGGCTTCCTGAATCGTGGATTATTTAGAGAGATATGAAACCTCTTAATTTTATGAATTAAAAAATTTTGGATATCCCCTTGTTTTGCTTAAATTACAATAACAATATTTTGTTTTTTGTCGCATAGTGTTATTAGTCGAGCACTTAAACCATTACTGTTCATTACCTATTGCTATACAAACAAATAAAATAAACACTGGTTGTTTAGTCTACAAAAATCACTAGGAAAACAAACAATAATCAAATAATAAAGAAGAAGAAGCTGAAAACAATAACAATAATGAAACATTAAAAAATTACCAGTACTATGTAGAAGGGCCACCAATACGCAATTAACAATTAACAGAAACGCTATTGAATTTGTTAAACTGAAAATAAATAAAAAATAATTAGAACACAAGGTAAGGTTGTCAATGAGCAGTAGTAATAAGCGGAAAGTCTCCATGCACATGAAATTTTGAAAGGATCAATATGATGTTCTTTTAAACTTAAATTAGTAAAGAATTATGAAGTCGCCGTGGTATAGTAGGAAGTATGTTGGCTTATTAGACCTGAGGCCTCGGTTCAAACCCCAGGTCAGGCGTCTCCAACTAAACGAAATATGACAAAATATTTCTTCGCTGACTTCCTCTCAGCAGTTTTCTGGCAAAAACTCTGAAAGTAAATATTGCCTTGAGAAGTTTCTCAAAAATTTGTCGTTCGAAGTCGACTTTAAATTATTGATCCTATCACTCATGTACACAAATTAACGTACACAACATAAGTGGTTTGAGAAACTGGGTCGTAATCCTGTCTAAAGGGGTTTAATGGCCAATTATGTATGTAGTAAAGAATTTATTTAAATTATAAAATAACATCCGATTAAAAGAATCCACATGAAATGAATGCTCTTTTTTAAATATGAGTACTAATGAGTAGCGAAAAAACGATGCATTGCTGATCTCTGGTGAGGACACGGTTCAAAACCCTGGTTCGACATCTCTAACAATACAAGATATGAAATATTTCTCCGATGACTTCCTTTCAGCAGATTTCTACCAAAACCTCTGAGAGTTAATAAAATTGTCAAGAAAAGTTTCTCAAACACCTGTCGTTCGGGGTTGAATTTAAACTGTATGTTCCGCCACTTATGGATGGAATTAACACACACAACAAAAGTGATGTGAGAAGTTAGATCGTAATTCTGACTGAAGAATTGTAATAAATAATTGTGTATTAGTTGTGTAATAATTAAAATGACTATTGTTATGAAATTTAAATGTTTAAGTTGAAGATGATCTCGTACCACTAGACAGACAGTCTTCTAAATATGGATATTTCTGTATAATGATTGATGTTGTGCTGGTTCGTTTTTTTGTTGTTCTTTTTAATTTTGTTTTGAAATAAAATGTTCTTGGGTTTGTTGTTTTTATAATTTTAATCTGTATTATTTATTTAATTCAATATGTATGCAATTCTTATGTTATTTTATTTACAAAATTGTTTTGTTTTAATTTAATTTGTTTAATTTCAATTTATGTTTTTGTTATATTGTTTTTTGTTCACAATTTTTAATATTTAATGTTCTATTTATTTGCAAAGAAAAAGTCACAATATTTGTTTTGTATTTGTTTAAAAAATGTTTAATGTTTAACAAGAAAAGGTCTCACTTGGTCTAATGCCGAAACTAGAGTGATTTTGTGCAAAAAATACTTTAATGTTAAGTAGTAATGAAAAGAATGTTGAAAAGAATACAAGAGACAACAAAGCATAAAAAGAACCGCTACCTAATATTCGACAGGGTGTTCTCTCATATAATGTTAAACGTTGAACATTCCGGCCCCCATGACTTGGTGAAATTTACCACAGGTTTTGAACAGGTCCTATTTGTGGGTTGTGGGTCGGTAAGTTGCAAAGCCTCATGAAATTGTTGACAGATATGGCATCATGATGTACGTTAACGTATACTGCAAGAAAATTGCCAATGTTTGGGGTGTTGAGATTGTTGGAATGCCATACCTGTAAGTATAAAATTAGAGCAATATTAGTGTATGTAAATGGTTAGGGGTTATACTAATTTGCAAACAAAACCACAATTTTCGTAATTGGTCTGGTGATTACTCCATTTTTTGTTTTGATGTCTACAACTCTACAGTTTTGGTCAGGTCCAAGATATGTTTTGATGATTCGACCCATTTGCCATTCATTGGGTGGCAAGTTGTTGTTTTTGATGACTACCAGATCGTTGATTTTAACGTTGTCCATTTGAATCTTCCATTTATATCTGCGTTGAAGTTCAATCAAGTATTCGGACTTCCATCTTTGGCAAAATGAGTGGTAGATGACCCTTAGGCGTTTCCAGCGGTTGATGAGATTCAGATTTTCGTTGCTTACATCTGGTTCAGCTGGGGTCAATAATGCACTACCAATAAGGAAGTGTCCAGGGGTCAATGGATTAAGGTCATTTGGGTCATCGCTAGCAGGACTTAAGGGTCTAGAATTTAGGCACGATTCTATACGAGCAAGAATTGTAGATAGCTCTTCAAATGTGAATTTCATGTTCGGTATCATCTTTTTTAGGTGTGTTTTGAATGATTTTACACCGGCTTCCCAAAGGCCGCCCATGTGTGGGGCGCCTGGGGGAATAAACTTCCAATTAAGATTTTGATGACTAAAATGATGGTTCACTTGATTTTGAAGAGTTTTTATGAATTCTAGACGGTCTTTTCTTAGAAGTTCTGCTGCTCCGACGAAATTTCCTCCATTGTCTGAGTAAATGAGTGCAGGACATCCACGTCTTCCTATGAAGCGGGAAAATGCTGCTCAGAACGATTGGGTCGATAAATCACTTGCTGCTTCAAGATGTACAGCTTTTGTGGCGAAGCATACAAATATGCAAATATACCCTTTTGTAATAAGACAAGCTCGGCCTGTAAAATTTTTGATGTCAAAAGGTCCTGCATAGTCTAATCCAGTTGTAGCAAAGGGTCTTGATAATGTTGTACGTTATGGTGGTAATGAAGCCATGATTTGATTTTGCGTCTGTTTTTTGTACAAAACACACGTTTTACAGTTGGAAATTACGCTTTTGACCAAGGGTTTCAATCTGAATATCCAATATTCTGTGCGTAGGACTCGAACCATTAGTTGGTTTTCTCCATGAAGGGTAATTTTATGTGTAAATTCCACTAGTAGCTGTGATAGCTTCGAGCAATATTGGGTAGCGTTCATTGTACGTTAATGCAGGTGATTGCGCTAGTCGCCCATTGGCTCTAATAATGCCATGATGATCCATGAAAGGATTTAAGGTCAAAAGACTGCTGGTTGGGGATATTTTCTGCTTGAGTTTCAAATGTTTGTGCTCATCTGGAAAATGATTTTGTTGCGTCCATATGATGAGTCGATGTTTGACGAAATCTATTTCTTCTCGGGTGATTTCTGCTGAAGATACGCGAAGATGGGTTCGGTTGCTTCCAGTATTTCTCCATAATCGTATGACATAAGCGAGTACTCGATAAGCTCGTGATAGGTCTGAAAATCGATTTAATGGGTCTTCGCGTGTTGTGGTTGTAAATGCTTTTACAGTTTTAGCTTCTAGATTTGTGTCACCTGTTTGTGTTGGTATCGGCCATTGATTTTTAGGCAATTTTAACCAGGAGGGTCCAAACCACCATAAGTTGTGGTTTTCCAGTTCTTGTGGAGTACATCCTCGGCTGTCTACATCTGCTTGGTTATCCTTTGAGTCGATATGTTGCCAATTTTGATTTCCAACCTTATCCAGGATTTCAGAAACACGATTTCCAACGAAAGTGTTCCATGAGCAAGGGGCTTTCTTTAACCAGGACAGCACGATTGTTGAGTCGGTCCAATAATATGCCTCGATATTTTGAATTTGAAGATTTGGTATAAGTCCACATGCAAGATTTGCCAATAATACGGATCCAGATAGTTCTAAGCGGGGCAGAGATATTTGCTTAATGGGAGCTACACGGGTCTTTGAAGCCAGAAGAAATGTGAATGCTGAGTTTTCTGCTTGTATTCGAACATAAAGAATCGCAGAATAGGCTTTTTCTGAAGCGTCACTGAAACCGTGAATTTCCACATTACAATTCGGGCTAAATTGGATCCAACGGGGAATTTTCAATATGTTTATTGTCGGGCAGTTTTTTATGAATTTTTGCCACTGTAGACAAGTCAAGGGTTTTAATATGTCATCCCAGTCGACTTTATCCAACCAAAACTGTTGCATAATTAGTTTTGCTTCAACTATTATTGGAGCTATCCATCCACAAGGGTCAAAGAATTTGGCAATTGTCGATAAAATTTCTCTCTTCGTGTAGTTTTCTTTTAATGTGACATCTGGTGCTGTAAATGTAAATGCGTCTGAAGAAATGTTCCATTTGATCCCAAGAGTTTTTGTTCCAGTGCTTTCTGACATATTTAACCAATCGAGAGGTAGTAGGGTCTCATTTGGTAAGTCTTGTATAACTCGTGGGTCATTTGATGTCCATTTCATCAGGTCAAATCCAGCAGATTTTAGAACTGTTGTAAGTTCTTTTCTTGATTTGATGGCGTCGTTTAATGTGTGACCACCTGCTAAAACATCATCCACATATATGTTTTGTTGTAGAGTTTTTGATGCGAGAGGGTGAGTTGATTTTACATCTTCAGCTAGTTGAAGGCCTGAAACGGGGCGCAATTGACTCCAAAAGTCACTGTCAGGAGTTCGTAATCCTCAATAGGGTCCGTTTCTAATTGCCGAAATAATATCCTTTGATATTTGGTTTGATTCGGATCAATGAGTATCTGTCGATACATTTTTGTGATATCTGCGTTGTACACAAAACGGAAGAATCTCCACTTCAATATCAGAAGCACCAAGTCCTGTTGAAGTATGGGTCCTGGATACAATATGTCATTCAAACTCTTCTTGTTTGAAGACGGGCTCGAAGCGTTGAAAACTACTCTAAGTTTCGTTGTCAGCCTTTCGGGTTTTATTACTGCATGATGTGGCAGGTAATAATTTGGGTTTGTGTTTATTTCCAGGGGAGAAATTTTCCTCATATGTCCTAACTCGAGGTACTCAACAATTACTTGGTCGTATTGTTTTTTGAGTTCGGGTTTCTGGCTAAGTATGCGTTCCATTCTCAAGAACTGTGCCATTGCTGTGTTTCTCGAAGTTCCTATTTCTTCGCTATTTTTAAAGGGTAGGGTAACGATATATCTTCCTGTGTCGTTTCTTCGTGTTGTCGACATGAAGTTGTTCTCGCAAAATGTGTCCTCATCTGACCTCAAAACCCGTTTTGGGGTTTCCTCCACCTCCCAAAAGCGTGTGAGGATTCGGTCAAGGGACGTAGTGTTGAGTAATGACACTGTTGTACTAGGTTGTGTCGTTGTTGAAATTGGTCCCCCCACAATCCAGCCAAATACTGTTTTTGTGCCAAAAGGGATCCAATAGACCGCATCGGTGTGTCCATGCAATATATTGAGTGGCCCAGGTGTAGGCCTATAAGCAAGTCGATGGGTCTGCTTTGATTGAATTGAGGATCTGCAAGTTCTAATTTAGCAGTCTCATTGAAATTTTGCAAATCTAAAGTCTGTGGTGGTAAATTAGATGGAAGAGTCTTCAGGACTGGTGCCCAGACTTCTAATTTAAATTGTGAATCCACCTTGGAGCAAAGATTGAATAAACATGCTTTGGTTGAAGTCTCTGAAACTGTTTGACTCAAGCCTGTAACATGAACTAAATTTCGTTTGGTGGGCAAATTTAGTCGATTTTTCAACTTTTCTGACATAAAAGTTGATTGTGAGCCAGGGTCGATGATTGCTCTTGCCTGGTACTTTTCGCCTCTAGTTTCGATCAGTACAATTGCAGTAAATAACAAGGTCTCTTTCTCATTGGGAGATTGATCGAGACGTTTGCTCTCTTGCAGTGTCAAGGAAGTGATATTTGGTATGGAGAAGTTTGATGCTGATGTGGACTGTATATTGGTGTTTTGTGCTGCGATGCTCCTACTAAGAACTAAAGTATGGGATTCTGATCCCTTATGTAACAAAGTGTTATGTCTTTGTCTACATAATCTACAACAGAATTTACTTTTACAGTCCTTAACACTGTGGTCAATAGAGAGGCAATTGTAACATGAATTTGTGACCTTTACAATGTGAATTCTGTCGTTAACGTTCTTCTCTAAGAACTTGGGGCAAGACCACAATTGGTGAGACTCCTTACAATGTTGGCATTTGTAATTTGAGTCATTTTTCTGTGCCCTATTTGTATTTAAAGGTTTTATATTTTTCGACCCAGTGTCATTTTGGGTTGTGTTTATGTGAAAAGTGTGAACTCGTTTTGACTTAAACTTTAAATTATCCTTTCTGGATTGTTCTAATTTTGAATTCGATTGTGTGATGGCCGCTATGGATTCTAGAGTCTTAGAATTGTGCGTCAAGAAAGTATTGAATTCTTCCCAAGTCGGAACTTTTGTAATTTCCTTAGGTGAATTTTCAAATTCCTTTAAAAGAGTCCGAGGGAGCTTTGTTGAGCAAATGTATACCAGGAATGGGTCCCATGTGGCGGTTTCTATGCCTAAAGCATTTAACGCCTGAATGCACCCATTAACTGTTCGCTGAAGTTTTTGAATCGATGAGCCTGAGTCTTCAGCTACGTTCGGAAGGTCAAATAAAATTTTTAATTGTTCATTTACTTGGATCCGATTATTTTCGTATTGGGCTACAAGGTTTTTCCAGGCTATGTCGAAGCCTTGATTTGTCAATGGGGCATTTGAAACTATTTTCCTAGCATCTCCTCCAGTCTTTTGTATCAGATGAAAAAGTTTCTCAATTTTACTAAGTCTAGAATTATTTATGTATAATGCTGTAAATAGATCGCGGAAAGTAGGCCATGTCACAAAATCTCCATAAAATGTGTCCGTATCGCAAGGTGTTAGCCGCACAAATGAGATGTCATGATTTTCCTGTGGTTGATTTTCAACAGCAGAAATCCGCTCTTCTTTCTTTGGACTCGATAGGGCTTGAATTTCTGCATTAATTGACCCTAAACACGTTTTGTAGGCAGAAAAACCTTTTTTGTAACGATCACGAAGCTTATCTTTATCGATGGGTTTTTCTTTGGAATCTTTTTTTGTGTCCCTACACTCTCCATACGTCCTTTTGACTTGTGTCCACAGAGAATCAAGTTCGACCCGAAGTACCTCAAGAGAGTGTATGTTGTTTTCAGCCGCACTTTGTGTATATTCTATTTCAAAATCCAAAAGGTCGTTTGTACAATTTACAAATTAATCGAGTGCCATTGTTTAACCGATGAATTAAAATTTAAAACGATCAAAATAAGAGTCAAATTGAAACAAAAAAGTCCCTGCTAGCGAGTTCACAACAAGAATTATCAAAAATAATAATTAATTTCAAGATTAATTGTTAATGTGAAGGTATTTTGTTTACCCAGTAATTTTTCAAAAGAAGTATGGGTGGTAACCCTTTTCGTTTTTCTACTTCTCTTTCTTCTTTTACTCCACCGCGACAAAAAATTATAAGAGCGTATACTTGTAATAAAGAGTTTGTGTTTCTCTTTATTGTCTTATTTTTATTATTTTTAGTACTTACTTATCGTTGTTGGGTCTTTTTTATTTAAGTCGCTGCTTTCCAATTTGGATCTCTTCTTGTTGCTTGTTCTTTTGTTGTATTGTTGGGTCTTTTTTGTTCTGCCACTGCACTTGTGGATTGTATTTTTTGCAAAGAAATTAAACTGTTTTTAAACCGTTATGTATTTTGTGTGACTTTTAATATTCTTCAATTTTTAAGGAATTTTTGTTCTTGTAAAATACACTGCACTATATACGGTTCGAAGTGACCAAAAAATGTATGATGATTGATGTTGTGCTGGTTCGTTTTTTTGTTGTTCTTTTTAATTTTGTTTTGAAATAAAATGTTCTTGGGTTTGTTGTTTTTATAATTTTAATCTGTATTATTTATTTAATTCAATATGTATGCAATTCTTATGTTATTTTATTTACAAAATTGTTTTGTTTTAATTTAATTTGTTTAATTTCAATTTATGTTTTTGTTATATTGTTTTTTGTTCACAATTTTTAATATTTAATGTTCTATTTATTTGCAAAGAAAAAGTCACAATATTTGTTTTGTATTTGTTTAAAAAATGTTTAATGTTTAACAAGAAAAGGTCTCACTTGGTGTAATGCCGAAACTAGAGTGATTTTGTGCAAAAAATACTTTAATGTTAAGTAGTAATGAAAAGAATGTTGAAAAGAATACAAGAGACAACAAAGCATAAAAAGAACCGCTACCTAATATTCGACAGGGTGTTCTCTCATATAATGTTAAACGTTGAACAATTTCTACACAAAAGCTGAATTTCCTTTACGTGCTCTTTTTAAATAAAGCCAACTCACTACCTACCAAAATACCCCACTTTCCTGACATCAATGTCGTGTGATTTTTTTTATATAAATTCTCTTATCTACATCGATGAGATAGGGGTAATTCAACATTCGGTAGCATATGACCGAAAAGTTTATGTAAAATGTAGTTCCAGATTGCGTATTGCATTTAAATACTGACGTCATAAAATTTTCTCTCCAACAAAACCTATTTTACATATTTCTTCCTTTTATTATGATTTTACTTTTTAACTGCGAAAAAAACGATTTGAAAAGTATTTTAAATTCTTTCTACCAACAACAGCAACATATCAATATCCATTAAAACGAACTAATAAATACTGAATAATAAAACACTTCAAAAATAAATCAATATTGCTGGTCTAAATGGGTTTTCACGGTATATTTTTTTTTTCTTTTAACATCACACAAAAAAATTCTCCCGTTATTTTTTCTTTGCTTATGCTATTAAAATTGAAAATTTTAAAATGAATTTCATTTGAAGTGCTCATCAACAATAACTACGAGTTATAAAAATCAAGTACAAATAAAACGTCCAAAACTAATTGTATTTAAAATTCTCTAAATATTTTAAATGAAAGTTTTTCCACAATAAATGGAAAATTTTTGAATAGTAGTTGAATATCAAAATAAATAAATAAATGGAAAATAAATAAAAAGGAAAAATTATAGAAAATGAAAGTATTGGACTGAATTGTTGTTTCTTGGAATAAACAATATGTACAAAGCGTAATAGTCATTAGAGGGAAAAGTTTTTAAAATGTCTGTCAAAATATTTTTGAAATTTATTTGACGAAAACATTTACTGTTGCAGCAAAACTTTAGATAAACAAACAACACCACAACACAAACCAATGAAAATTTCTAAATTGAAAATTGTGTTGGTTTTTCATTTATTTACAAATAAATTGTTTTTTTTTTCTATGAATGTTGCACTAAAGTCAAAACCATTTAATTCAGTGATAAAATTTAGACTTCAATCACGGAAAACAAGCAAGAATTCCATGGCCCCTTTTAGTGGGGTATAATTATAATGCTATAAACACAATAAATCGGAAAAAATTCCTTGGCTGCACAAAACAGACTGGTTTTAAATTTCGAAATCTAAAACATCGGTTATTTAGAATCGAGTAGTCTCCGTATTCTAGCAGGTAGTGTGTTGGCTTATTAGATGTATGGCGGGGGTTCAAACCCCAGGGACAAACCGAATTATGAAAAAATATATCTACGGCGGCATCGTCTCAGCCGATTTCTGACAAAAACACTGAGAGTAAATAAAATTGCCATGAAAAGTTTCTCAAACAATCTGTCGTTCGGAGTCGACTTTAAACTGCAGGTCCCGCCTCTTATGTATAAATATTAAAAATCACAGCATGTGTGGTGTGAGAAGCTAGGCCGTAATCCTGACTGAAGGATTGTAATGGCCAATTATGTAACTATTTAAAATCTGGCAATACTTATGTTATTCCATCTGTCACAAAATTCAGTATATTATCTACAGTGAATAAGTTGATTTACGCTTGAGCAACGTTGGAATTTATTGGGCCAACGAGAAACAGCACGATGATGTCTATTTTGCAAAAAAAAAAAGGATTTTCGGATGAAGCTCATTTTCATCTTGGTAATAAAATTAATAGCAAAATTACGTATTTAATGCACGAATGGCTGCTAGGTGCGGCTAGTGGAGCGGAAGCATATTTCTTTGAAAATGAGGGCGGCGCAATCATTATGGTCAAAGGAGTCGTCTAAAGCACCATGATAACCGATTTTTTTGTAAGCGCTCTGAATGTTATTGATGTGAACGATGTTAAGTTTCAGCAGAATGGTGCAACTTGCCACACTTCTCATGTCACAATCGATTTATAGCGTCAAACGTTTGACGGCCGTTTAATTAGACGCAATTGTTATATCAATTAGCCACCAAGAGACTGCGATTTGACACCGTTGCAATAGTTTCTGTGGGGCGCCGTTAAAGAAAAGTGTTATGCCGTCAAATCAGAGACAATTGAACATTTGAAGGCCAACATTTGTGATGCCATTGTCGAGATACGATCCCATACATTCGAAAAAGTGTACGAAAATTAAGGTACTGTAAGGCCAGTCGCGGCAGCTATATTAATGATATAATATTTCATTACTAACTGGAACAATTATACCTCAGAACAAAAAAAATAAAAAAAATAAATAAAATAAATTTGGTAAAATTTGAAACCGTTTCAGTTTTATTTATTTATTCTCCTTCAGTCATGTAAAAAAGGAATGACTAAAATTTTAAAACACATCTGGTTCAGTACGGGCAGATGTCATACGCTTATATGATCCACAAAAAGTTACTCTTGCAAAAACATCATGCAAAATGACATCTTGCGGTAGTACACAAGAAATAGATTCATATAATGAAAGCCATGAACTGCGATATTTCGGATTCGAAACAAAGTTGCTCGGCTTTTTGTGATTTTTACAGAAATATATTAAAGTCAATACAATTTTTTTTGTTTTCGCTACAGCTATAAACTTTATTGAAGATGATTTCTGGCAAAAACACTGAGAGTGAATAAAATTGCCATGAACAGTTTCTCAAAAATCTGTCTATCGGTTTCGACTTTAAACTGTAAGTCCCACTAATATTATTAAGTGTGTGTATTACGGGCCATTGCTCTCGTTTCGGAAATATCGTAGGCTTAGTTGGTGCTAAAGAACGCAGTACATTCAAGAATTCTGTATGATTGCCAAAAATGCAATAAAAATTGAAATGATCTAAAAAAATTTGAACAGAAAATTAAATTCATTTATGTTGTGCTCAACTTTATTTGAGTGGCCCAAATTTGCTGCAACAGATATTTAGAAATACGCCATTAAACGCTTTTACAGCAAACACTCACTGAAATCATGCATTTAACTGTGTATATTTTTCATATGAAAGATAAATAATTGGTCATTCAAATAAATAAGTTATTTTGCAAAACATTAACTCAATAGAAATGCCACATTAGCTTGTAAATGTTTAATTCCAAATTAACCGTATACTTTCTATTTAATTGAATTTAAAATATATTACTTATACGCCTCATACGACATGTTCTGTAAGAATTACTCTCGAAAATATGCAATAAAATAAAAAAAATTGATTTTGTCGTTTGCAAAGTAATGGAACTAAACATCACTCATACGTCACATACTTGTTGTTATGAATTTTACATATCAAATACATATGAGCATTATGAGAGTGAATAGTTTTGTCAATTGGTTTAATTAATCAGATCTTTTGTATTCCGTATTCTGCTTTCATTAAAAATATCATAATCAAAAAAAAAAAATGTGATTTCTAAATAGATTGTTCGGAATCTACCCGTTTGTATACAAATTTCATTTGTTTTTATTTTTGTTTCATTTCTATTTTTATCAGATAAAATTAAACATGCAACCATACCAAAAATTTGGATACAAATCATTTGAAAGAAAGTCGTCTAGATGTTTATAGTCTTCCAACAGGGAACTCCAAACGTTCACATTTGATAATGGTCATATCATTTAAGCCGCATCTGTCAGATTAATCTTCATTCAGTCCGTTTTGCCAAATCCCCATTGATGACCACAGGAAACGACAGGCATCAGACCCCAATTTTGGCCGTGAAATCATTTTCAGCGGAGAAGACTATTTTAGAATGGTCCTGTGACTAAGCAGAATTGTAGAATTTGGGACGAAGCCAATCCACATGAGATCCAACAGCGTCCAATGCACCCAAACAGGTTACTGTTTAGTTTGGACATTTACAAGCGGCCTGATTCTCCATACTTCTTTAAGAATAATATTGACAAGACCATCACTATAAACTTCGAGCACTATAGACTATATTGACATCTTCTTTTATCTCGGTAGAAGGTTTCCACATACATAAATACTTTTGACGATGGGGCGTTGAAGCTTTGTTCTAATTACTATATCTGTTCCATTTATGGTCTATTTAAGTCCCATTACGGCGTTAACTATATCACAAATTTAAGAGTATTTAATAAACAAATATTAATTGCCAGTATGCTCTAATGCAATAAAGCGATGATTACCATTTTTTGGCCTGTATTGGATTAACTGAGTACGTACGACATACGGTTTCAACAGAACGGCGCTACGTGCTACATATATAGCATAGCTCATGCCGCATGGGATATTCTGCAAAACATATTTAAGGGCATTATCATCTCACGTGTGGATGATGTGCTCTATACATCAACATCGTCCGATTTTACCCCGTTGGCTTTTTTCTTTTGAGGTTTTCTTAGGTCGCACGTATAAGCGAATAAACCACAGCATTTTAGACATCCAATATTACTCATGTCATCGATCAAACTCATAAAATTTTTGACATTTTGGATGCGCTCCACGTAGAGAAGCCGGGGCGGATATTTGAACAATGTGAATTTCCGTATCTCACATGCACTTTGTTTTAGTTAAATTTTTATGATAGGAAGTACTTAAAATATACAAAAAAATAATGGAGGACATTGGATTGAAGGATTTCCACATTAGGGAGATAATTGTAGGACTTAAATTACAAACAAAAAATGTAAAATTGTTTTGAAAAATAACGTAAGAGAGTTATAGTGTGTTAAAATTAAAATATTTTCCTTCATTGGAAAGTTTTAGAGCGCCTACAAAATTACGACATACGTAATAATTATCATTGTTGTTTACTATACAAAATAAAATAGTTCTGGACAGGGACAGGCTCCCATTCAGATAGTGCATTGTGTTGGTACTAGTACTTAAAAATATTCAATGTTCCTATGTTTTAAACCACATTTGCTGAGAAAATATTTTCATCATGCTTCTGTAAAACAAAGGATAAAAAATTTGCATGCTCTAGCATCCGTAGTCGATGACAACCGATAGTTTAAATTCTAACTCAGACATCTCGAACAAAACGAAATGTGAAAAATATTTCTTCGAACAAAACGTAGTCTTCTGTAGTCTTCTGGATACGACCCCATACTTTCGAATAAATGCACAAAAATTGAGGTCAGCCGCGGCAGCCATATGACTGATGTAAAATTTCATTTCTAACTGGTACAATTATACCTCAGAACAAAAAAAAAATAAATAAATTTGGAAAAATTACAAGCCGTTTTAGTTTTATTGTATTTTTAAATTTAAACCTTTAAATAGCCCGCGCTTTGCAAGACATTCTCCTCCAATCATGTAAAAAAGGGAATGACAAAAATTTTAAAACAATTTTGGTTCAGTGAGCGCAGATGGCATACACTTATATGGTCCACAAATAGTCACTCTGTTTAAAGGAACATCTTGCAAAAGGATATCGTGCGGTAGTACACAAGAAATGGATTAAAATAATAGAAGCCATGAACTGCGATATTTCGGATTCGAAACAAAATTGCTTGGCTTTTTATGAATTTTACAAATATATATTAAAGTCAATACAATTTCTTTTGTTTTCGCAACAGCTATAAACTTTATTGTGGTACATTAAATACATATATAGTACAGAGTATCAAACAGACTTTGTAATGGTTTTCTATTTTGACTGTAAGTTTCATTCTTGACGAAAGTAAAATCAAATGGAAATATTCTTGAACAAACAAAAAATTTAAGAACAAAATTTTTTTGTTAAATTCCTTGCTATTTTCGCTGCAGGACCTTATTTACAGAAATTTAAATCTTCCACACCATAAACTCTTACCTTCCGCTCTTTTATTGTGCTTTTATTCTCAACATTTGACCGTATTATTTTTAAGTCTTTAATTTAATATTGCTTTTAGTTTCCCTACAGTTCCAAGGCTACTCGTTCAATTTTATTCATAAAACGCTTCAGGGGTTGTCTGGGAGAAATGCTCTGTGTTAATGAGATATATAACTGAAGTTTGTTGTAATTAGCAGGCGGAATTTCATATTTCATTTTGAAATCAAAAACTACAACAAAAACAAATGACAAATAGTTGAATTGTAAATACTTTTGTGATTAATCTTAAGTTTCATTTTCTCCTATGGTAATTGCCTGTTCGCTATCCTTCTTTGCTTACATCGCAGATCTTTACAGTGGATATCTTCAAACCACGACTGTTTTCTTCACACACAACGTGTCTTCACACAAGACTGAATGAATTCTTACTACTCGTTGCCTGCTTTGTCTTGCCTTTTTATATGCCCACGTAATCAGTCTGATGAATGTTCTTGAAGTCTGTCGTTCGTTAAAAATAAAATATTGTTACGAAAATGTTACACCGTTTCCATTTTAACATTAAAATGAGCAAAAGCTACACAAACAAATACAATGAGCTTGTTACAAGTAAACCAACAACATCAGCATGAAAGAAAAGAGGATAGACAAGTAAGCAAGAACGCAACAACAAGCAATGTGAACAAAATATATAAACAAAATAAAGTCGCGATAGAGTTCTCTAGAACCTTCAGCAGACTGATTACGTGGGTATATAAAAAGGCAAGACAAAGCAGGCAACGAGCGAACAAGCAATTATTGTTGTATTCTTCAAGTTGTAAACGGTGGCACACAAAAGTAGTGCGAACAATAAAGAGTTTAATTGAAACTAAACACATATTTATTTTTATTTTGTTTGCAATCAACGAACTCATATTTTGAACGCTTTTAAAAAGGTAAAAACGTAACAATAGGATAGAATTGAAGTAACGCAAAGTATTATCCATGGATCAGTGTTATAATTCTTACAGAACATTTTATTTTGTCTAATTTTTAACAGTCATTGTACCATTCCAGAGAAATCAAACTGCCAGAAATAGATGATCTGAAAACATTGTTGGAAGCTTTTTGTGCCAAACTTCAACTTTCTATAAAAGTTTTTCTGGAAACCAATTTAACCCTTATCCTGTATTAATGGGTCAAAATTGCCCAAACAGTTTTTATTGCTCATTTATTCTTTAAATACTCATCGAATTTTTTTGAAACTTTTGTACAATTATTTTTTTAGTGAATACTATTAAAATTTAAAATATAATTTTTGTAGATCGTTTCACTAAGGGTATGTAAAAAAACTTACGCAATTGGTACTTTTGGGTCAAAATGGCCCAATGCAACAAAATCAATTTACTCATGTGATACGAGCTTAAAACAAAAAAATAAGTAAAACCGCAGCTATTTGTCAATAACACACAAGTGTTTTTAGTTGTTTTTGTTTTTTATAACGGTATTGCAAACTTCGACAAAACCAAAAAATAAAAATAAGTATTGAAAATATTTCATTCGTTTATGTGTTTTTGATTTGAATATGAAGTGACAATATCTTTAGTTATTTTGGTACAATGAAACCAGAAGAGATAAGAACTTTTCTTATGCTATCAGACTCAGGCGATGAAAGCCCCAGGACACATCAAGTGAAGATGAAAACGATCTCGTCTCTGAACCTGCATCTGATTATGACCCCAACTCCTCGTCAGGCGCTAGCATGGACAAACTACGGGTGAAGTTTTAATGTATATAAACAGGACATAATAAATTTGACTCCTGGCCCAACGCGTTATGCTATTTCAATAGCTGATAGTATAAAATCTTTTCTTTTGTTATTTTTGTCTTTATTGCCAGAAAAAATTTTGCAATTAAAAGGTAAACCTGAAAACTGTGCTCACTTCTCTTCGACAATGGGAAGAAAACAAAAAAAGGTAATATATCTAAAAAAATCGATCAGTGTTTTTGCTTAGCATGTTACATCACGACGAAAAAAATAGAAGAAGCAAGCTCCGAAAAATTAGAAATAATTCATTTCAATAATGAAATGAAATCAGGGGTCGATATATTAGATCAACTTATAAGAACTTACACTTGTAAAAGGAGAACTAATCGATTCCCTCAAGCACTGTTTTACCATATGTTGAAAATATTCGCCTATAATGCATATGTAGTTTTTCTAAAAATTAATCCACACTGGAACGAAAATAAGAAATATAGCGACGCATATTCTTGGAAGACTTAGGCATGGAGCTTATAAGCGAAGAAATATCTCGTAGACCGAGCACGCCACAAAGTAGTGCTGCAGTCGTAAAAAGTCTTCAAAAGGATTCTGCTGAAGTTCCGCAAGCAAAAATTAAAAACGGGACGTTTCAACTTTTGATCAAATCGTTCTTACAGCATCAAATATGCAAATAAATGTTCTGAATGTCAAAAATGTATTTGCAAAAAGCATTCTGAGACCAATATTGTATGTAATGAATGTAAAAAAATAAAAAAATTTAATAAATATTATAATTTTTTGTATTGGGCAAATTTGACCCACTAATGTCATATGCGTTTTATTTTTGAAGTACAGGATAAGGGTTAAATAAAACTGGAACAATATTTTACAGATGTAAGATATTACACCTCAATAACTAGTTGAAGCTGAGAAGATACATTTCATTCAAAGTAGTATATTCTTTTTCCATTCTTTATTTTTGTTGACAGTTGCAACCAAAGTAACTTTAAAGAAGCAGAAAACTATGGAAAGTTATTTGATATTATTTCTTCGTATCTAATTTACTTCGAAATAGTTTTTGGATATTTTTTATTTTTCACATAATATTTTTCATATAGTATTTCCCCTTAAAGGCGAAATAAATATTTTCGTTTATTTTACGGATTTTTTTTTTTGGTGAACAAACAAAGCAAAAATAAACTATTTTTGTATGTAAAGTGAAAATATGAAAATTGTGCACCAAGAAAAGTTTTTATATTTTCCCTTTAGGGTATTAACAGCTTGTAGTAGTTTGCTAGCAAATGAAAAGAGAGAAGACGAAATAACATATTTTGGCCAAAAAAAAAGGAAAAAATTAACAATAATTAAGAGACCAGCTTCAGAACAAACAAGTAAGTCGGTAAAGATGTACCATAAAATTTGTGTCAGCTGGGAATAATAGTTATTTAAGTCCTGTCATTATTTTCTATAGTTTTATTATGTCCTCCTCCTATTTAATATGCGTAGCGACAAATACTAAAAATATCAGATTTAGTTATGCGTATAAAATAATGGAGTGCGGAATATCAAAAAACAAAATTCTTTATTATTTGTGCAAACATCATAAAATTCTCTAAACATATGCCTCTATTTCGTATTATTAGCAATAATTAGAGATTTTTATGGGAAAAATTTATTTTATTATTGAATGTGTATTAAATTTAATGTCGCGATATGATACTAGTTGCGATACGATGTAAAGCAAAATTTTAAATGTTGCCTTCATTAGAGCATTGGATTCAACTGCTAATGATGTGGGAACAGCGACACAATATAACAAACCAAATCGACTCAGAGTTTTTGCCAGAAATCTCCTGAGAGGAAGTCGCCTAAGAAATATTTGTCCATATTTCGTTTTGTTGGAACTGTTTGATCTGGCCTCACATCTAATAACCCAACATGCTACCTATTAGACTACGGCGGCTAGATACCAATTTATCAGACAATGTTACATTAATTCATATGTAGGAACATGGTACAATTTTCCTGAGATTTTTTAGTGGTTTTTATTTCTCACTGGAATCAAACTAATGAACGCGGTAGTGTTGGAGTATTCTGATAAGGTATATACAGGACGGCCCGTTCAGATGATCTAAAAGTCTTATAAATATTAGTAATGTTTTTAAAAGGGACTCAATAATAATTTGATTTATTAAGTCAATCGAAAAGATACGAAATAACTGTCAAATTGACGGTAGTTTTCATTCATTGCAAACTCTTAGGTGGCAGAATAATCTTCACAAGGCCAGAATTGCTTACGATAGACCGTTTAACCGTAAACAGGTCACTGGTAAAAGGTAGGGCCTTAAATACTTCGTTATACTCTGCCTGTAAACGGCAATATAAAGTTTAAAGTGGGCTCATATGGTGGGAAGTTCCGGATCTGCCATCCTTGTTAAGAGCGCGCTTTGGACAATTCCAATCATTCCATGAATGTTGGAATCAAAAACCTTATATACTGCTTGATTATATTAAACATATTTACTTACTTTCTTGGTTATTACAAACCTCTAGTCAGAATTACAACTTCATTACCCATGTGGTATGTGTTAATATTATCTTTTCTTTTATCTTTATTTTATTTATTAAAGTCAACTCCGAACGAAAGACATTTGAGAAACTTTTCATGCCTAGAAGACAGGTGAGAGGAAGTCGCTGAAGAAATATTTTTTCATATTTCGCTTTCTTCGATACGCCTGAGCCGGGATTTGAATTGCAGGCTCGTATCTAATAAGCCAACAAATTACTACTACTAGATTATGAGGACTTTTTATTATATTTGTGAAGTGTACATATATCGTGGATTATCATAGAAATTCTGAAGATCAAAAATATAATTCAACTCTTGTGAGACTGATTGAAAAGTGAGAGTGTAGCCAGAAGGCTAGCCAACCCCAAGGTGAAACAGAATCTAACATTTCCGCAAATTGAAGTGATGAGGTATTCAATTTAATACAATTTTGTTTAATTTAATGTGCTGTGTAATCAAAGCACAATGGGTTCTGACTAGTTGCTTTTAAATTGCCCTTCATTATAGAGAAATTATACAGAATATCAAATAGAAAGTGTAATTTAATTATCGAGATTCTACTTAGACGGCCTACTCAATTTATTCGATATCTTCATTTACCAAACTGCTGCAATAAAAACTTTCCAAAGCGGAAAATATTTATTGTTATGGCATGAGATTTAGTTTCCGCCATTCTGTTCATCAATCGAATACAGTTCTCCTCTCTCCCATACAGTATTGTTATTATTATATTTTTTCTTTTTTTTTTTTTGGTGTGTGTGGCTAAAATCCCTTAAATGATAATGCGACCAAATTACGTCAAACATTTCTGGTTATTTTATTTTATTCTTCAAAAAACACTGGTACTGACTCAGTATTGGGGAAAATGGAAAGTCCTCTAAAGGTTTCTATGAATGTTTGTATTCAAAGAAAACTGTATAAACTTACATAGCCTATGTGGAAACAGGAAAACAAAATAATTTTATTTTAATGATTATTGTTGTCTTCCGAAAGCAATGAACAAACATAAAATAAACTAAATTAAAATTTAAAAGAATACTTTTATTCGACATACAGGAGATGTTTTGTACATTACAACCCTTTAGTTAGGAGGATTACTATGACCTAGCTTCTCACGCCACTTATGTTGTGTGTGCTAATTTTTATACATAAATGTTGGGACCTAAAGTCGTCATCGAACGACAGATTTTTGAGAAACTTTTCATGGCAATTTTATTTACTCTGAGAGTTTGTGCCAGAAATCTGCTCAGAGGACGCTGCCAAAGAAATTAGTTTTATATTTCGTTTCTGTTTGAGATGTCTAACATGTGGTGTCAACCGTGGCGTCAGGTCTAATAAGGTGACATACACACATCTAGTAGATTATATCCGTACGTATATAATATATACTAGTTGCCTTAGCATAAGGACGTTGAAATTATGTAGTATATAAAGCCCATAGCAATCTACAGTCAAAGAAAAATGTCTGCATACACCGCTGTATGCAAACTATTTTCCCGGTGATTTTTATCAAATTGAAAAAGGTGTTATAGCGCTGTTGACGGCAGTTACAATTAGGAACGTTTGAAAACAAAAACGAATATAAAAATACAACATAAAAATTATTAGAAAAAAATTACAAGAAAATTAACAGTAAAGAATTAGCAACTGTGCTTGTAGACTCTTCTTATGACTGTAGATAACGAAAAGAAGATAACAATCTTATCGATTGGCAGGCATACCATTTGGCAATATTATAAGAATATTGTTCAAACTAGGTTTGAACACATATTAATTTCAAAGGCAACAACAAAACACATTTCCATCAAACAAAAGGAAGGTCTCCACCATTACAATTCCGTTGCACAAAGGGTATGCCTCCACAATTCCAGTTACACAAAAACAAAGGGAATGTCTCCAAAATTTACTGTTAATATTAATTGTAGGGAGAGCAGATGTTTGGTGGAAAATAAAACTAGACAAAGCAATTACTTATAATCTTGCGCTTATCGTAACAACAACCTAATTTACCATCAAGTTTTTTTCTAACACATTCATAATAGGAAAATTGTGTGAAAATATTCTGAATAAAATTAACATAAAAAATTGTGCTCCAATATAATCAAAAATACTAAAAATAAAAATGAACTAAAATACATAATAAATTAAATGAAATTTATGATTAATAAATAAATTTATTTTCTAAATAAAATAATTTACATTAAAATTGTACAACAAAATAAAACTATACTTACCTAAACTTATATTTACCTAAAATTATTCTTACCTAAAATTATACTTACTCAAAGTTATAATAAATTATACTCAACTGAATTAGTTATACTTAATTATACTCACCTGAATCCTTCATATACATAATAGTGCTTATTTGAATTTCTTAAATTATAAGTTTTACGGAAAAATATACTGTGCTAAAAATTGAACTTCCCTAATAAATTCTAATTTGGAAAGAAAATAAAGATCTCTCAGCGCTGGAAAAAAAGGTAAGAAACTCTCTCTCAATATCTCAAATTCCAGAAATTGAAATTAATTATATTTCTTTTTCTCTCCCACAGCACGCATCCCAACGATTGTAATTACTCACGGGTAATTACAATCCACATCTCCTAAAGATTTAAAAACAAATTTCTACCCCAATTTGTTTCAATATATAGAGTTTAGTCTGGAATGATGAATGTAGTGCAAATATAGAAAGAAGCATATGCGTCATGATTACTGTCAGATAAGAAATTGTTAGAATTTAAAAAGCATTTTATTAATCTGGTGAAATATTTCGTTTTATAATCGTTTAAGTTTTTACTTTATATCGCCTTTTAACAAATAAGCTCGCAAATAATTCAATATTTTTCTTTAATGTTTAATATTTTTGTACAATTCTTATAGAAAAGATTAGTTAAACCGTTTATTGTCTTCAGTTGTCACTTCTTTTTCAGCTAATCTTCTGTACAATGAATGCCATTTAATACGCAGTTGCAAAATTTCACTTGCTCCTTTTGATAAGAAAAACTCATCGAATAAAATCTTTATTGTTAGACAACTAAACACTTTGATTTGAATACCATGGAAATCAGAAAATATTTTCAATGTCGTATATTAAGGAATTGTATTGCGTGTGGTTTTCTAAGATTCCTGATAAATGACTGACAGTATGAGTAAAAACTGTTGTTTTTATTTTTAATAAACTGAAACTTGATGGGTATATTGGTTTCCTTTTTTGATAAAAGAATTTCACAGTAAAATTTAAATAACCCCGATTGTTTTTTTTTTTTTTCAATAAAAATATTATTAAAGTTCTTTTATTTTGTAGTTATTTGTTTTATTTGTATGTGTTTAGTAAGAAGAATATGAATTATCTGACGAAATTTCCAATGTTAGTTATACTAAAAGCATTCATTGGCATTAGAGAGTACATCGGGCAGCAGCAAAAGAAGCAGCTGTACCTTTTTACACATAATATACGCCCAAAATAAATAAACAATACAAGCACCTAATAACAAAATATACACATGGTATGGTGCTCAGAATTATACAAACTAATACGTAGGAATCCATCCACAAGTTGCGGAAACTACAAAAAAAAAAGAAAAAAATATTCCTTCGGTGACTTCCTCTCAGCAGATTTCTGGCAAAAATTCTGAGAGTAAATAAAATTACCATTAAAAGTTTTTCAAAAAGTTATCTTTAAACTTTAGGTGCCGTCAAATACAATATAACTCGTGTGAGAAGCTAGCTCGTAATATTGGCTTGAAGCTTGTAATGACCAACAATGTATGTATGCATGACATCAGAATTTCTTGATATAAATTGTTTTGGAAACCGTTGTTTCAATAACACGAGTGGCGTCGACGTGACGTCCAATTCAGGCCAAAAGAACCCCGATATCCTGTTCCGAATGCCGGTCATAGTCACTGAAATTTGGGCCTCATCTTAAAAAAAGTATGGGGTAATTACGCTGCCTGAATACAATCAGCACCGGCTAGTTAGTCGTTGTAGGTGAATATTCTAAATCGCGGATAGAACAGATTGTGTTAATGCTGGCCCAAGTTCGATCTCTTCCTTTATGCGGAGTCCGCCACCTTGCCTAATCTAACCTAACCCAACTTTGTTCCATTACCCTTTCTATGCTCTGTTGGTTTGAGCTTCTGAGTAAACTGAATGTTATACGCATGAAGTTGGAGGTATTTTGGCAAATTCGCTACGTAGCGCTTCAAGAAATTTCGTGAAATGATGCTAAACTGATAAAGTCAAGTTTTCGGCGACACCTCAATATGTGCACTTTCTCGACTAACTTCTTATTGAGACACCCTTTATATATTTCGATAATGGCAACATTCACCAGTATACTTGATTACCATTTTATTCGTTGGTTTGCAAATAATAACACTTTAGTTTATCCCATTATGGTACAAGTACTTATGTTTGCCTATTTTTTAGTCTCACTTTTCTTTGGTTGTGCTTTTTAAAATTCGTTTACATTCCTGCTGATATTGTTTGTAAAGCTTATGACGTTATCATTTTCGGCACATTAAACCGCAACACATAAGTTGACATATTTTTTGTTTGTTTTTGTATTTGTTTTGTCTACATACAACAAATTTATTCCATGTTTGTTTATTTTTTTCGATTTACAAAATAAATGATAAGAATAATGATTCAGATTGCTAGGAATAATATGGATAAGTAGGCTAAAAAGTTTTACAGTTAATAAGAACAAATAGAAAAGCAAATAAAAATGAAAACATTTTTTATAATCATGGCTATACAAACTTTATGGGGACATTTTAAATTTTAGTTTGAAAAGAAAACCACTTGGAACTTTTTTATGGTATTTTGACTCGTTTTAGCTCTTTTTCCAGCTTGGACTTTTCGATTTTTTTTCTTTTTATTTGCCTTTATCGCTAATAATTCATATTTCTCATAAACTTGATTTATTCATGAAGTCGCCGTAGTCTAGTAGGTAGTATGTTGGCTTATTAGACGTAAAGCCAGGGCCCCATGCCAGACATCAAAACAAAATACAAAAAGTATTTCTTCGGAAACTTCCTCTCAGCAGATATCTGGCATAAATTCTGAGAGTAAATAAAATTACCATGAAAAGTTTCTCAAAAATCTGTCGTTTGGAGTCGACCTTAAACTGTAGGTCCCACCACTCATGTATAAAAATTAACACACACAACATAAGTGGTGTGAGAAACTAGGTCGTAATCCTTACTGAAGGGTTGTAATAACCAATTATGTGTGTTGATTTATTCATAAAGTAAAAACACTGACTCTCAGTCATATATTAAAGGATTTAGCACTTTGCACTTTCACTTGTTATTTTCTTTTTAAATTTCTTTAATGAAATGCCTCAAGCCTTTCGTATTTCTTTTCTTTCTTTAATGTGACATAAAATTTCTTCTTTCTCACTTTCCTTGAAACAAAAATATTTTCGATTTTTTTTTACTTTTTCTCTTTAAGAGATTCTCTAAACAATGTAGGTCACTTTATACGTAACATTAGAACAACAATAAAACACTTTCATCATGTTGCGCGTATTTCTATTGCGTACACGATAATTTTTTTGTTTTGAATTTTCTTTACTCCCACGGCATAGAACCAACCTTTTTGCTGGCATTTTGCCAGCCTTAACGAAAAGTTAACTACTGACCCTTGCCACTTAAGATGTTTGTTGATTCTGGTAGTTTTGTTGTCGGCTGTTGATTTTTGTTTTCATGCTTTGTGGTTATGCATCATGTTTTTGTTTTTGACTTTCGGCAACATGTATTTTTGCTAACAATAAATAGGCTCTCTTCACATGTTATCTCATGTTTAGTGCAGGATGCATTAGCAGAGTTTGTTTTTTTTTTTCAACAGAACGTTAAGTGGCGCTTAATGTTATTTTAAATATAACAGTACAAAATTAGAAGTTATCGTTTTTGAAGTGTATGATTGTGATCATTTTTCTCACCTATTCTCTTTCTACTTTTTGATTTCTTTAAGGAACATTAGAGCGTTTCTCCAGTTTCTCCTGCTAAGAGATTTATTGGCTTACTGTAGCTGCTGTTAAGATGATATCTATACCATCCTTTCGTTGTCTAGAAACAATGCGCACTATGAACCCGTGGTTAGCTAATGGATTGGGTATAGTTGTAAGAAACTTGTCGCGTTTTGGCCCTACTTCTCTTACTTTTTCTTTCCTCTTTGATCGTACACTATTTTCTTTGGTTTTACTACTCCCTCTGTCCTCCTTCCAGCAACCTATTTTCCTAATTCCAACACAATGTACTGCATGAAAGCGTATGTCTTATAAATAAAAGAGGTGACCTTCTTTTAATATTCTTTGTTTATTTTAAGTTGCTGTTTGCGGAATGAATTAGGTTCCGAATGAATTAGGTTACGTTACGTAAGACGGTAAACTTCCCCTTAGAGAAAAAGGTCCCACTTAGGCCAGCATTTAGACCCATTGTGATACACCAAACAATTCTATCTCGAAATTAAATATTCCCAAGAGGAACCAATGCGACTAACTCTTGTTATTGCAGCAATCTTTAAATTAAAAACTTACGTCAAAAAGGCCAGAAAGTGGAAAGACAAAAACCTTCGTCAATCAACGACGTTGATTAGGCCATCACTGTCGGCCGCAAGCATTAAAGGCCAACGATTTCCAACTTCTTTGGGACGAAATTCGATGATTTAAATACCAACGACATGTGGTTCCAGCAAGACGGTGCTACGTGACATGTAGTTCAAGCCACATTGGATATTCAGCACGAGTGATTTAATAGTGAAGTGATTAAACAGGCCACCGAATCATGCCAATTGGGATTTCCTTCTGGCAAAAACTCTGGGCAGTAAATAAAATTGCCATGAAATTTTCTATAAATTCGGTGGTTCGGGTATGATTTTAAACACTAGGTGCCGTCTCTCATTGATAAAATTAACACTCCCAACATGGGTGGTGTTCGAAGCTAGGTTGTAATCCTGACTAAAGGGTTGTAATGACCAATTAAGAGAGTTAAAATAGTTAAGGTTTTAGGTTCCCTCTTGTTGATGTGAAGAAGAGTTTTGCAGCAGCGCAGGCATTTCAACGAAAAGGTTGAACAGTTCTGTATTCACGGTGAATGGATACCAGTTTATAGAGACATTTCCTTAATGGAGGAAATTGCGCAGGCGATTTCTTATCAACTGGTCATAATATTTCCAGGGAATAAATGTAGAAGATCCTTGTTTCTCTTAAAACGGGTTTCGTCATTACTCGATCTGTTCGAAGTAGATGAGTAAATAAGCTGGTAGCGTGAGATAAAGAACATCAAGTATTAAAAGTGATTTACTTTTCAATGTCCTCATGGCACATCGCATATCGATTAACGTTTTTATAACCTTCTTACGATTGTTTTTTGAGTAAATAAATTTCGATTAGTTTAGACAATGTCTTCTTCGGATGCTTTGTCAATAGTCAATGCGAACAGAGTACAATGTATAGTATTTCTTATCCCCCTTAACCTTTTTTATGTAAAACGTATAGAAAGAGATAAGAATTGAAAAAAATTTATTTCTTTTTATTTCTTTTTGCTTATTTTGTTGACTGTTTTGTAAGTTTTGAACCACAAAGGAACTAATCGAAAAGGATTAAAAACATTTCAAAATCAGTAAAGGCAGATCGAAATAATAAGTAATAATTTGCCAAAGAACACAATGAAGCGCCCTTTGAAGTACAATGTTATTATGTTTACTTTATATCTTCTTTCCATCAGAAATTTCTTTTACAATAAAAACTTCATTAATTTTGATTTTTCTTTTGTCCTTCTTCGATTACTGCACAGTTGTTCGAAGACAGAAAATTTTGCTATGAACAATAATTCTTGATTGTTTATTTAAAAAATCAATCAAACTTCATTGTATTAATCAGTTCTCAGCTCCTTTCCAAAGGACCTTAAATCCTCAGCTAACTATGTCGGTCAAAATCTTTAGTACTCGACTAAAGAGTAGGTAACCACCGATAGCTGATGAACTGGGATTATATACAACAAGGTCTTGGTATAAATGTAAAATTGACATCAGCTCATCTTATTACTTAGTCAAATCACGATTAAAAGTAGAAAATGAATCGTACATATTGTTACATTTATACATTTTTAAAAACGTTTAAAATATGAGTTCGTTGATTGCAAACAAAATAAAAATAAATTGGTGTTTAGTTTCAATTAAATTCTTTATTTGTTGCACTACTTTTGTGTGCCACTGTTTATAACGTGGCGTATATAACAATAATTGCTTGTTCGCTATTCTTCTTTGCTTACAACGTAAAAAGTTATCATATGATACATCCAAACCTACACTATGAACTTTGTTTGAGTTCTGCATTGTAAATGGTTTTGAGGAAGCGTGTTTATACCAGCTTAGTTTTACGGCATTGTTATTGAAGTTAGCAAATGTTGCAATGTGCTGAAAACTATTTATTTTAAGTCTTTACTTTTCGAACCACAGAAGAAAAAAAAAACGAAATTAGAAAAACTTCAAAGACTACAAAATTAGTTTGTTTTCAAAGGACAGTTTATACACAAAAACTTTTAAAAAAATATATGTTTGTATGTCCGCAGTAATAGAGGGGTTTCTATAAAAGATAAAAGCGTATAGAAATTACATTTTTAGCATGGCATTACAATAAAAGGAAACATAAACTTATCTCAACAACTACTCATTTTAGTTGTGATTGATAATTCTTCATCCTTATTTATTTGTCAATACGTTTATATTCCGCTCTGTTTTTATTTTTTATTTTTTTCGTTTTTATAAGAACATAGAGCTGTCGTAAAGCGTCATATTAATAACCTCCAGAAGAAATCTTTCTTTTTTCAGTTATAATTTTATGTTTTATTCACTTTAAAAAAACTGGCTTCCTACTCTTGAATATTTCCTTGATATACAAGAAAACATAAAATTGGTGGTTTATCAGTGAGTTTATTTTTTATATTTTTAAACACAACTAGATATTTCGAGAAATCGACTGTTTTAAAATTTCGCCTGTGGTCTCACCTACTACGAGGACAGATATGAGAGATGAGGAGATTTTTGAAATATTTTTGATAGCAAAATATATTACAAATGTTTAACTTCATAGAAATTTAACAGTTTATATTCTGTTTTTACTGTTTATCTTTTTCATTGATTCCAATTAAACAATTTGCAAGATTTTTCGCTTTTATTTCTATTGTTTTATTACATTCAAATAAATTATTTGCACCCAAAGCCAAATAAACACTTAAACAAAACCATAAAATTAAAATTTTTTGTTTGAACTCTCAGTATTCCGCCTTTTAAAAAATTCCACCACAGAAATATACTTCTTGTATGTTTTTAGTATGTGCAGCACAATAGCTATGCCATTTAAATAAATACAATGTATTTCATTTATATTTCATTGCAATTTTATTACTTTAAGTGCCAATGCAATTTATCTGCACCTTGTTGAATTTTAATGACAACGCTATATAAACCAAATTACAAATTAAAACAACTTTTGAATTTAAAGAAAAGTTAATTGAAAATACAAAATAATTAAATTTTAATAATGCACTTAATATGTTGAGGGCTATTATGTTACGGATTGTCGAAGTTAGAATTGCAACTTTTACTCCCACCCCTTTATTTGCATGTATGGTTGGCAATAATGCACTTTATTGCACCCCTTTTTACTGATGCAATTGCAACTCTTCAATTATCTTTATCCCTTTTGCTATGTATGTACTTCGTTATGTTTTTTTTTTTGCGCGTCCTGATCGACCAATCAGATTCTGACACCTGGCGTCTGTTTCGTTGAAAATTTTACCGTTAGACAGTTTAACCAATCAGAATGTGCCATTTGTCAGAAACAAGGATGAGGGATATAGGTAGAGGAAGATAATGCGTTATGGCGGGAGAAAAGAACATTCCAGAAGAAAGAAAAAATAAGATATAAAAGAGGAATGTTGAGCAGCATAGGCACGTGTGGTACTCAAACCGAATGGTTCGCCAAAGTTTTTCTCTTTTTCAAATAAAAAACATTAAAAAAAAAAATTGTGAAATAAAAATTAAAAAATTTTTTTGAAATAAGAAATGAAAACTAAAATGTGAAATAAAAATTAACAAAAATTTTTTGAAATAAGAAATGAAAACTAAATGTGAAATAAAAATTAACAAAAATTTTTAGAAATAAGAAAAGAAATGAAAACTAAAATGTGAAATAAAAATTAACAAAAATTTTTAGAAATAAGAAAAGAAATGAAAACTAAAATGTGAAATAAAAATTAACAAAAATTTTTAGAAATAAGAAAAGAAATGAAAACTAAAATGTGAAATAAAAATTAACAAAAATTTTTAGAAATAAGAAAAGAAATGAAAACTAAAATGTGAAATAAAAATTAACAAAAATTTTTAGAAATAAGAAAAGAAATGAAAACTAAAATGTGAAATAAAAATTAACAAAAATTTTTAGAAATAAGAAATGAAAACTAAAATGTGAAATAAAAATTAACAAAAAATTTTTAGAAATAAGAAATGAAAACTAAAATGTGAAATAAAAATTAACAAAAATTTTTAGAAATAAGAAAAGAAATGAAAACTAAAATGTGAAATAAAAATTAACAAAAATTTTTTTTTTGAAATAAGAAATGAAAACTAAAATGTGAAATAAAAATTAACAAAAATTTTTAGAAATAAGAAATGAAAACTAAAATGTGAAATAAAAATTAACAAAAATTTTTAGAAATAAGAAATGAAATACAAACTAAAATGTGAAATAAAAAATTAACAAAAAAAAAATCCTAGAAATAAGAGATAAAATACAAACTAGTGAATTAATAAAAACTAACAAGAAATTTTAGAAACAAAAAAAAAAAAATAAAATACAAGTAATTTGTTAAATAGTGAACACAAGAATTAAAATAACTAAATTTAATTGTGACTAAAAAGAATAGGAAAAAAAATATAAAACTAAATCGAAACAAATTATAAAGTCTAAATAAAAAGTAAAGCAAGCAAAGAACTTTCAAAAACCAAGACTTACCTGATAGTGCAACCCAGCAGCGAGACTTACCTGATAGAACAACCCAGCAACAATACTCACCTGATAGAACAATACTCACCTGATAATACAGCCAGCAACAAGAGCGACAACACCAGCCACCATCGACACCCCCAGCTACAACACCAACAACCCAAGAGCCATCATCGTGGGAGCGGTGCACCGCCGAGATAAGCCAGGCAACACATTTATTTTTTTTTTTATTTAAAGAATACCATCATTATATCTATTAAATTTCTATTTTTGTATTACTAATATTATTCCACATTTATTTGCCTAAATAAACTTGAATATTTTTGTGAAATGTATATGTATATATGACATCATTCCTTAGGTGAGATTTAAGGAAACATGATCCTTTAATCTGCTGTTTCGGTGGGAGGGAAACGCGGGGAGCATGGTAAGGTAAGAGGCACGTGGTTATATTAGGGACAGATGTAGTATTTGATTAGGGCGTCCGTCTGTCATGGCGTGTGACTTTGTCACTGGGAGGGAACTTATGCCCTAGACGGGATAACACCTAACCGTTAAATCGTTTTGACTCGGGTTTTTTTTTGTGTCCGGATACTTTCGCGTTTTGACATTGTTGTATGTTTTCTTAATATTAGCACAGTCTTTTTCTTTTATCTTGGTGGCATGCAGGCTGTGTTTATATGCTTGCGCGTCGTAAAATACGGGTTGAGAACCACTTTAGTCTGAGCTACCGGGGCGATCTTAGCATGCCCTTAACCTCGATATTTTATTCGGGTATTACCGGCGCGTAACATATATGGCGCCCAACGAAACAATGTAGCGTGACAGAGCACGTGTTCTAAATGACGTATAACGGTGATTCGCACCACGTGGCGACCGAGCCACTGGCACGTGCTATGTAACGGGTTTCGAGTCGACGATGGTTACACGTGATCGACATTATCGGATAGTACAGTTAGAATAATTTTAGTGCACATTACTGGACAGGTTTCGGTTAGAATTATTACTTGTTTTCGTGTATTTGATGTAAGTCATGACATCTGGATTTGATTGCTCTGGATATTTCATTTGCGACATCAAATGGGGAAAACGTTTAATTTTATCTGATTTTACATGCCTTTGTTGGTTTCCTTCATAAATCGGCGTAAGTCATGCCATCTGGACAACAAGTCTGGAGGTTTCATTTGCGACGTCGAGGGAGGGTCACCCTCAAGTTGGTCTTGACCGAAACTCTGTCAGCTTTCTAGCGATATTTGCTCTAGATTCAGGGAACTATAAGTCCGAACTGGCGTTATAGGGTCGAAAGTTTTCGTTGCGATAGGATCTCGGGATCTTATCAGGTATCGCGCAGTGTTTTGCTCGCGGGAGTCCTTGTCCGTAGTGATGAATGACGAGTTGCACCACGATGCGGTAATTGGAAGGTTTTAGTAATGTGCAGGTTGAGGTTAGTCGTATCACGTGTGAATCTATGAGATTTTTTTTTTATATATGAATTTTTTTTTTATAAACCACGTGCCTATTTTACCATGTTTCCCAGCAGTCCTCCTTGAGAACACATGTGAACTGCTTCATTGAAATTATTAAATTTTATTTTATTCTATTGTCGTATTTAAATTTTAAATTGCTAATCTGGAATTTTCTTTTGCTTGCGCTTATCTTAGTTACAGGTAAAAGTAATTGTTTTTTCTTCTTTCCTTTCCCTACACTTTTGGGAAACGAACGTTTTCTTCCTTTGCCTATCACCCCTCTTCCTTGGGAAGAGACAACCTTTTATTATTCATAATTATTCTTATTACTTTTCCAGCTGATAATTTAAAATTGTTTTTTTTGATCGGTGTTGATTTTCTTTTATTTGGGTTTAATTTACTTCTTTCATGCGTTCAATGGCGCATTATGTCCAAGCCTAACACTCGGGCGAGTAGCACTACTGGGGCTTCCTCACTCGAAACAGCCACAAGGTCCAATTTAGCTAACGTACCAGGAAAAGTAAGAGTTGCATCTCGTAGTTCAGTATCAGCGCAGGGTAGAGGTAGGGGTACCACTCCGGTGTCAAAGAGACCTTCGCTTAGTCCACAGTCAGATTCGAGTATTAGGGCATTAAGAGGATCATCTGCTTCCCGTTTACTGGAATCAAACCCATCTGGCGAAATAGAGGGAGACAATCTTGGTCACGAGTCGATAACTGGATCTTTAGCAGCGTTAGGAACGAGCTTTTCAGGGAACTCAACATCAGGCAACCAAGCTTCAGTGGAAATGGCGGCAGGGGGAGGAGATAAAGAAGGGGACAACCAGGCTTCAGGTGGCAACACAATGGAAAGCTTATTAGACTACTTCCAGGAGGCCATGCGTAAGACTCAGGAGGAATTTAGGAGAGAACTAACCGCTCTTAGAGAATCAATAGGGAGTACAGCTGACACCAGACCCAATTCTGCTACGCCCGGACTGAATGTTCAACCATCTGGATCTCAGGAATATGCTCCGTCGTACGCTACTTCTATCATGAATATCAAGCTAAAGGACTGGAAGATTTCTTTCAGCGGAGAAGGCAGTGTCTCGGATTTTCTCTTCAAATTAGATACTCTTGTTGCGCGCTCGCAATGCTCACAGGACCATGTTATGTCGAATTTCCACATTTTCCTGACAGGTAAAGCTGAAACATTCTATTGGGATTATATTAAGCAACACCAGAGGGCGACGTACCAAATGCTGAAAACTGCACTATCTAAGGAATTCGGCTCAAGTGAAAGTGACCATGAAATTCTGCTTAAACTCTCGACACGTAGACAGTCACCGAAGGAGTGTTATGATGATTACCATTCATTTGTAACTCGATTAAATTTACGTCTAACAAACCCTTTGACCGATGCAGCTTTAATTGATATAATAAAGAAGAACGTACACGCAGAACTAAAAGTGATGCTCTTCATAGCTAATCCAAATGATTTAGATGCTCTTCGGGATCTGGCGAGGAAAGCAGAGAAAATTCTCCTAGAAAACAAGAATACTGGCTTTAGTCGACGTCAGGTGAATGAGATCTCTGTCGAAACCACACCAGGAGATACGGACACGGATTTTGACCCTCAAGTGGAGGCGCTAAATGTGAATAGAACTTGGGTAGCAGGCGATTATTCAAAAATCAGGTGCTGGAATTGCCTAGAGCTCGGTCATAGTTACATTTATTGTCCTGCCGAGAAGCGAAACGTTTTCTGCTATAAATGCGGCCAAAAAGGAGTAACTACAATCAAGTGCGATAAACCTCATGGGGGAAACTTGCGTCGGAGCGAGTGGGCGACCGGGGATGCTCGTTCCTCAAAATAAATCCCGAGTTACACAACACAGGAGCAAAGCCTTCACAGAAGGACATACTACCTGATAGGACAAAATATTTACCGGATATACAAACATATACTCAGCTAGAACATGAAAATAAACCTAAGCGCAGTGGACGTAAGTCAGTTGGTCATAGAATTTCGCAGCGAATTTACAAGTGCAGGCAAAGATACCGTAGGAGAAGGAAATTTAGAAAAGTAACAGAATCTTCACGCTTGCCAGACAACGATGATGGGAGGCCTTTTGTAAAGATTAGAATTTTGAACGAGGAGTTGCTGTGTCTATTGGACTCCGGTGCTAACGTGTCTGTATTAGGAAAGGGAAGTCTTGATTTTGTCAATAGGAACAATATACGATTGGAAAGATTTAGATCTAGTATTTTTACCGCAAATGGTTCCAGGAATGATGTGGTGGGGTATTGTAAATTGCCAGTGACGTATAAGGGAGTAGAAAAGTCGATAATTTTTTATGTAGCACCGAACCTCTCTCAGCTTGGATACCTCGGTGTGGATTTTTGGAAAGCCTACGACATTGCTCCTCAGATTTTTTCAGATTTGTCCTGTTCGGAGCTTGTCAAGGAGACTAGATCTAATTTTCACCAATTATCTCCGGAACAAAAATTGCGTCTGGAAAAGGTTGTGGCGAATTTTCCATCTTACGAAAAGTTAGGGTTAGGGCGTACCCACCTACTGGAACACCATATAGATACAGGTGATGCTACACCGGTAAAGCAAAGGCACTACCCTCTCTCGCCACCCAGACAAGCCGAGGTCTACGAAGAGTTAGATAGATTATTAGCACTCGGTGTTATAGAAGAATCGAATTCCCCCTGGTGCAGCCCAATCATGACAGTTCGAAAACCCGGAAAAATCAGACTCTGCCTGGACTGCAGAAAACTAAATTCTCTAACAAAAAAGGACTCGTACCCCTTGCCCCACATTAATGGACTTCTTAGCCGACTAAAAGACACCTACTTCATCAGTGGCATAGATCTAAAAGACGCCTTTTTCCAGATCAAATTGTCAAACACATCCAAGGAGAAGACAGCATTTGCAGTACCCGGTAGGTCCTTATACCAGTACACAGTAATGCCATTTGGTGTGTGTAATGGACCACAAACAATGAGCCGTCTGATGGATAAAGTAATTCCGGCGAAATTGAGAGATAACGTATTCGTCTACTTGGATGACCTACTAGTGTGCAGTCATAATTTCGACACGCACCTGGAATTACTCCTCGAAGTCGCGAAATGTCTTAAATATGCCGGCTTGACAATTAATGTAGGCAAGAGCAAGTTTTGTCAGCGCGAGGTCAGATACCTAGGTTACCTTATAGGTGGCGGACATTTGAAAGTCGACCCTGAAAAGGTCGAGGCCATATCTCAGTTCCCGATTTCTAAAACACCGCGTCAGGTTAGGCGATTCATCGGGATGGCAAATTGGTATCGCTCATTCATAGGTTGCTTTTCAGATCTTGCAGGCCCACTAACGGATTGTCTGAGAAAGACAAACAAGCCTTTTCATCTATCACCTCAGGCTGTCGAATCATTCGAAAAATTAAAGATAGCATTGTCAAAGGCACCTGTTCTTGCCGAACCAGATTTCAATAGGGAATTTATAATCCAATGTGATGCATCCCGAACTGGTGTAGGGGGCGTTTTATATCAAATAGATAATGATGGGAAGGAGCGACCTATTGCATTTGTATCCCAGAAATTAAACAAGGCGCAAAGGAACTACACAGTTACGGAGCTGGAGTGTTTAGCGGCCATTGTGAGTGTAAAGCGCTTCAGACAATATATTGAGGGACTCCCTTTCAGAATTATTACGGACCACTCGAGCCTCCGATGGCTTATGAGCCAAAAAGATTTGAATGGCAGATTGGCCCGGTGGAGCCTGAAACTCCAGGCTTTTAACTTCACCATGGAACTCCGAAAGGGTGCATTGAACGTGGTCCCCGACGCGCTCTCCAGATTCGATACCGATGAACTTGAAATGTGCAATAATCCACCTGAAGTTGACTTGTCCTCACCGGAATTTGAAAGCCCAGAATACAACAAAATAAGAGACCATGTAAGGAAAAACTCCCGGGTACTCCCCAACCTATGTATATCAGGGAACTTGATTTATAAACGCGAAAACATTCAGAGCGGATCAGATAACCCGAAAGACACCTGGAGGTTATGGTTACCCGAATCCCTAACTGGAAACGTGATTAAAAACGCGCACAGAGAAGGATGCCACGGTGGATCCGAGAAAACGCTTTTCAGAATCAGGCAAAAATACTTCTGGCCAAGGATGACACAGGACGTGAGGGCATATATTAAGCAATGCGATATTTGTAAGGAAATTAAACCGACCAACCAGATATTACGCCCTCCCATGGGTAAGCAGTTTCAGACAAATCGGCCGTTTCAACGACTTTTCTGTGATTTTCTAGGTCCATACCCGTGTAGTAAGTCGAAAAATACTCAACTTTTGATTGTGATCGACCATTTTACCAAATTTTTGTTTTTGAAGCCCATGAAGTCGGCAACCTCTGTAAATGTAATAGAATTTTTTCAGGATGACATATTCTGCACTTTTGGAGTACCACAAGTCATTCACACCGACAACGCCAAGCAATTTACTTCAAAAGAGATAGAAGACTTTTTCTTGGCACATGGCATTACTCACATAACAACAGGATTTTATTCGCCACAGGCGAATGCCTCTGAAAGGGCTAATCGAGAAGTGATCTCAAAAATACGATATTTTCTTAAGGATCATCCTGACCATACAGCCTGGGACAGGAAAATACCTCAAATATTACAGATTCTCCGCAGTGATTATCATTCGGCTATCAGATGTTCTCCATATTTCGCACTTTTCGGGCAGAACATGATGACGAGCGGAACGAGTTACGACGTATTGAACCGACTTAACATTCTCACCGACGATACATTGGTTCTACGCAATGACCGACTGGATGTTGTGCGAGAGAACATTCGCAGGAATCTCGATAGGGCTCATGAAAAAGGAAGCAGAACTTACAACACGAGGTGTAAATCCACAAATTTTGTCGTAGGACAGGAAGTCTTCAGAAGAAACCATGCACAGAGTGATTTTAAATCGGCTATTAACGCGAAATTCCTCCCCAAATATATAAAATGCAGGGTTAGAGAAAAGTTAGGAAATTCGCTGTATACACTTGAAGATCTGAGAGGAAACTACATAGGGAAGTATCACGCTTCAGACATAAGGCCATAAGCTATGGAGATTACACTAACTGTGAAGCCCGGCTAATTTAGTAAGTAGAACATGAGACCTCTTTTCCTAGGGTCGTGGGTCGAGCCACACGTTTTTTCTTTCCCCCTTCTTTTTCTCAGCCTGTGTAGTTTAGATTGGCTCTTCCAATCCTGCCTGTTCACTTGTCGATCATAGACCTCCAGATGAAGCAGGTTTGTTACGGATTGTCGAAGTTAGAATTGCAACTTTTATTCCCACCCCTTTATTTGCATGTATGGTTGGCAATAATGCACTTTATTGCAACCCTTTTTACTGATGCAATTGCAACTCTTCAATTATCTTTATCCCTTTTGCTATGTATGTACTTCGTTATGTTTTTTTTTTTTTGCGCGTCCTGATCGACCAATCAGATTCTGACACCTGGCGTCTGTTTCGTTGAAAATTTTACCGTTAGACAGTTTAACCAATCAGAATGTGCCATTTGTCAGAAACAAGGATGAGGGATATAGGTAGAGGAAGATAATGCGTTATGGCGGGAGAAAAGAACATTCCAGAAGAAAGAAAAAATAAGATATAAAAGAGGAATGTTGAGAAGCATAGGCACTCAAACCGAATGGTTCGCCAAAGTTTTTCTCTTTTTCAAATAAAAAACATTAAAAAAAAAAATTGTGAAATAAAAATTAACAAAAATTTTTTGAAATAAGAAATGAAAACTAAATGTGAAATAAAAATTAACAAAAATTTTTAGAAATAAGAAAAGAAATGAAAACTAAAATGTGAAATAAAAATTAACAAAAATTTTTAGAAATAAGAAAAGAAATGAAAACTAAAATGTGAAATAAAAATTAACAAAAATTTTTAGAAATAAGAAAAGAAATGAAAACTAAAATGTGAAATAAAAATTAACAAAAATTTTTAGAAATAAGAAAAGAAATGAAAACTAAAATGTGAAATAAAAATTAACAAAAATTTTTAGAAATAAGAAAAGAAATGAAAACTAAAATGTGAAATAAAAATTAACAAAAATTTTTTTTTTGAAATAAGAAATGAAAACTAAAATGTGAAATAAAAATTAACAAAAAATTTTTAGAAATAAGAAATGAAAACTAAAATGTGAAATAAAAATTAACAAAAATTTTTAGAAATAAGAAAAGAAATGAAAACTAAAATGTGAAATAAAAATTAACAAAAAATTTTTTTTTGAAATAAGAAATGAAAACTAAAATGTGAAATAAAAATTAACAAAAATTTTTAGAAATAAGAAATGAAAACTAAAATGTGAAATAAAAATTAACAAAAATTTTTAGAAATAAGAAATGAAATACAAACTAAAATGTGAAATAAAAAATTAACAAAAAAAAAAAAAATCCTAGAAATAAGAGATAAAATACAAACTAGTGAATTAATAAAAACTAACAAGAAATTTTAGAAACAAAAAAAAAATAAAATACAAGTAATTTGTTAAATAGTGAACACAAGAATTAAAATAACTAAATTTAATTGTGACTAAAAAGAATAGGAAAAAAAAATATAAAACTAAATCGAAACAAATTATAAAGTCTAAATAAAAAGTAAAGCAAGCAAAGAACTTTCAAAAACCAAGACTTACCTGATAGTGCAACCCAGCAACGAGACTTACCTGATAGAACAACCCAGCAACAATACTCACCTGATAGAACAATACTCACCTGATAGAACAATACTCACCTGATAATACAGCCAGCAACAAGAGCGACAACACCAGCCACCATCGACACCCCCAGCTACAACACCAACAACCCAAGAGCCATCATCGTGGGAGCGGTGCACCGCCGAGATAAGCCAGGCAACACATTTATTTTTTTTTTTATTTAAAGAATACCATCATTATATCTATTAAATTTCTATTTTTGTATTACTAATATTATTCCGCATTTATTTGCCTAAATAAACTTGAATATTTTTGTGAAATGTATATGTATATATGACATCATTCCTTAGGTGAGATTTAAGGAAACATGATCCTTTAATCTGCTGTTTCGGAGGGAGGGAAACGCGGGGAGCATGGTAAGGTAAGAGGCACGTGGTTATATTAGGGACAGATGTAGTATTTGATTAGGGCGTCCGTCTGTCATGGCGTGTGACTTTGTCACTGGGAGGGAACTTATGCCCTAGACGGGATAACACCTAACCGTTAAATCGTTTTGACTCGGGTTTTTTTTTGTGTCCGGATACTTTCGCGTTTTGACATTGTTGTATGTTTTCTTAATATTAGCACAGTCTTTTTCTTTTATCTTGGTGGCATGCAGGCTGTGTTTATATGCTTGCGCGTCGTAAAATACGGGTTGAGAACCACTTTAGTCTGAGCTACCGGGGAGATCTTAGCATGCCCTTAACCTCGATATTTTATTCGGGTATTACCGGCGCGTAACAATTATTAAAACTTCCCGTTAAAGTTGGGTTTAGTTAAAAGTAACTTTAAAGTTTACTTTAGGTAAAGTTATTACAGCCTAATGATAAAATAAAGTTAATTTTTTGAAAAATATGGCAGTGCCGAAGCAATGTCGATAATACTGCTCAATTAAACAAGTTTGTATTTAAACGCAGTGGCAACGATGTGCTTCTTCTTTTTTTGTTGTTGTATATGCTCATTTTGTTTATATTTGAAGTTGCCATATTGTAAATAATATATAATATGGCAAGTTCTAACATAAACTTAACTTTAAAAGTAACCGGTAGGATGATCCCCCATTTAGCTTAACGCTCACTTCTACCATATTGTCCACTTATAATAACGAAAAACAATTTATCTGCACGTTAAAATCCTCTCTCTAGCTAACGGCAAGTTGTAATAATGACCCAAAGTAGGATTTTAGGATTACTGTTTTACAAAAAATTACATATTTATACATATATTTTACGTTTATAGTATTTATTGTGTTAATTTACTTTACAATTTTATTTATTCTCAGGGTTTTTGTCAAAAATCTGCTGAGAGGAAGTCACTAAAGCTGTATTCACCCAGTTTAGTTTTTTGAGAGTTTGTTCCAAAACGATTCACCCACTTCGAACAATTGTTCTGTAAAAACGAGATTACCATATGAAATATTTTTGTAAACGATGCGTGTTAGTTTTACAAATAGGCAGCACAGTAGTAGATGATTGCAATTCATTTGTTTTCGAAGAAATTGTAAATTAAAACAAATCTTAGTGAAAAAAGTGGATAAACGTAAAGTTCTTCTATTAATAGCAATTGAGTTGAAGAATTATACATACATAATGCATGCAAATGTACATATAATATGATGTTTCAACTCAGTTCAACTTTACTTAAAAAATTAAAGTAGCTGGCAGCACAGTTCCATTGTTTCGGAACAAAAATTAAAATTAAACCAAGTCGAGCTGTCTTTCGCTCTCTTTCTCAAAAAGGGAAACGTCAAACTACATATAAAAAAATTGTTTCGCAACAAAAATTTTGTTCCGAAACGATGGGTGAATCCACTTTAGGGAAAAAAATGTTCATATTTTTTGTGTTGTAGATGTCTGACCTGGGCCTTGGAACGTGGGCCTACGACTAATAAGCCAACACACTACCTCCTAGACAATGGCGACTACATAAAAACAATATTAGGTCGCTCAAAAGCATCTTACAGACGCATCCAGTTGAGTGGCTGATTTGACTGCGTACTGGCTAATTGCTTACCCATGTTTGCATGATGGTAATACAGCTAATGACTATTGTTGTAAAAGTTGAGCTCTTCTAGTGCCTGGTGTAGCGAGTTTAGGGAGGACATCACGGAGATATTGTGTGCTGATCTGAACAACGTTCTCATGTAACCCAGTCTAACAATGTGGAAATGCAATTATATAAGCTTATTGCTGATGTTGTGCTTATCAAAGCGTTATTTTAATATTCTCGACAATCATAATAATTACGTTAATCAGCGGTGGTTTAATAATAGTAAAAATATCAGAACAAAAAAGGAAAGAAAATAATTTATATTAACGAAATGGCAACGTATAAAATGAATTTGAATAAAAAAATTGTATTTTCATCAACCTATTCTGTTCTTTACCTTAATTGTAGTGAGATATTTTTATTTTTTATAAATTCGCAAAGAGATTGAATATATCTTCAGTACGTAATGACAGATTAATTGAAATCTGACCGCTTAATGAAATTGTTGTTACACGTTTGCAGTTCATAACAAAAAGTAGCTTTTGATGAATTTCCGTAAATTAACTGGCATTGAGGCTTTTTGCTTTCCTTTCATTAAAAATAAAATGAAAGTATGGCAAAAGGGCCTTGCTTGTTGAGCCTTTAACATCTTTCTGCAATGCCCAAAGGTTATAACCGATGGTGAACAATTAAATGAAATTAAAATTAAATTTAAATTAAGCGGAAAAAAACTGTTTTAAAAACTTATTATCTTTTGGTTTTAATTGGGTGTCACATACATCTACATAATCCATGTGCACCACGCATTCTTACTACTAATTATTCCCACTTTATTCTTTAAAATGAATCATAAAAGCTAGTTATTTTTTGCTCAGGATCAACTCCATAAGGTATATATTGAAGTTATATGTATATAGTGATAATTATGTGGCTACAGGAAAGTCGATTCAGATGCCTTTGGTTAAAACCGATTCTCTGTATGTTGAAATAAACATTTACGACACGCTTTAAAAATCTTTTAAAATTTAAGCAAGTGAAGCCTCAATCCTTCAGTCAGGAGTACACATAGATTCTCAGTCCACTTATGTTGTGTCTGTTATTTTTATTCACAGTTTAAAATCGATTCCGTACGACAATTTGTTGAGCAGCTTTTCAAAGCAGTTTTATTTATTTTCAGAGTTTTTGCCAGAAATCTGCTGAGAGATAGTCACTGAAGAAATATTTGTTTTTCGTGTTTCGTTTTGGTGCAGATGTCTGATCTACGGTTTGAACCCTGGCCTCACGTCTAATAACCCAACACACTTCCTGATAAAAAATTATTGCTTTCTGCAAATCATTATCATCATTTTTGGGTACAATTCGCAATCTTTAACGCGATTAAAAACTATTCGATGTATACTGAATATATGTGATGACTAACATCAAAAAAATAAGGCTCGTTCACAATTAATATTCCAATGAAGATAATTATATTCTGACCCTCACCGGCACATCTTGTATATATGAATGGTAATAGTTACTCAAAATTAAAGTACATATTAGTCTTTTCACCTTTTACTGGCAATGACAGCATGGTTATGAACTTTGCCACACAATACTACTTTGCGGTTTATATGTATTGTATTTGCCTTTTAAACTAATATATAAGAGACTCTAGGAGCGAATTAGTACCTAAAAGATAATACTAAACGAGGTAATAAATATTTGTAAACAAACACTTCATGACACATGTGCGTGTCTCTTGAATAGGCCTCAACCACATGATAATGGCTTTTCTGTGAACACATGGGGTATAAATAAAATCTAAGAAAATAATGAATATGTTGACAAATAAAATTTAATAAATAATGTACAGGTACATGTAATTATAGTTTCCTGCTTCTCATTGTGTGAAAATATCTCTTGGCACGTACTAAACGGAGCCCCATTTGGCTGTGAGTAAGAATTAGGCAGCCGACAAGAAGAAACAGCAAAAACTTTGAAACAATTTTGGTTTGGGATTTTTAAAAATTTAAAAGTTTTTTGTAAATATTTGTATTTTTACACAATCCAAAGAGGATATTTGAAGAAAACTAATTTGTATCCTTAAAATATACGTAAAATATATTTCATATCCTAAGTAAACAAACAAATTTGAATGAAATTATAATTAATTTAGATAGAGATTATCTTTCAAATGTGCAGCTCATTGTGGGGTCATATCAACTGTAAGTAATTAATTTTAAAATAATACTAAAAAGGGCAGAATAGACAAGTTCTTGAGCGAAAAAAATTTGTACGAAATTTCATCACATTCGTCCTTATTAAGCTTCCTATAAAAAAAAAAAAATAGTTAAAACAAATTTTATTCATTTTATTCAAACTTATTATGGAGAATTGCTGAAGAATTTTGAATAATTTTGTTACCTACTGTTCCTGGCTAGCCTGCAGTTGATCCTAGTGAAATTGGTTCACCTACAAGTAAGCCCTTAAATGTACAAAAAACTAAAATCAGAAATCGATATTAAATTCTAATAATAGATTTTAATCGGTTTGGTGGTTTTGATTAACACTACAAACAAAAGTATGTAACGTCAGTTTAACAGAAAAAAAAGTTAATTTGATTTTTTATAAAAAGAGGGTTAGAAATCCAAGCCACTTCCACTGAGTGTTACTATGAAAACAAAGAGATTTTTTTCACATTCTTCTTTGAGTTTCAATTATTTAAATTAGTACACTTACACGCTTAAACAATCATTCATTTGATTAGTCATTTAGTTTAAAATTTCAATATAGAGCACGTTACTTTTTTCTATAAAAAAAAGTTTAATTTCATTTTGTATATGTATCTGTTTACTTCTTAAATCGAGGTATTCTATAACTCTTGCTTATTTTATAATTTCTTAACCCTTTCATGGCCGATGTTGCCTATAGGCAACATTGTACATTTTTGTTCATAAATTCCGTTATTTTTAATTTTATTAAAAGATTTTTTTTGCAAATAAGCTTGGTTAAAAACGCGTATTCCATAAAAAAATGAATGAGTTATCACTACTGGTTTTCAGTTAATCGGTGTTTGAATTTGCATAGGAACGTGCCAATGCCAAAGCGAAAAAATATGACTTTATCAAACATAAAAAATAACGGTTAATTTTTTAATTTTTTTCATAAAAAGTGTGTGAATAATAAAAAAGCAAGTAAGAGAAGAATTATAAGCAAAAAAATTGGAAAATATGTTTTTAATTTTATTCCAATATTTTTTTAAACTCAATGTTGCCTATAGGCAACATTGGTCCATAATATATAAAATTTACATTAAACTTTTTCTGCATTAGGAATGCGTCCAAAAGGCTTGTCTCAAAAAGAAATTCAAAAATTTGTAGAATTTGACTGGAATGAGTCTGACGATGATGATGTTGGCGACAGCGGGGAAGAAGAGGAGGAAAATATTATTGAAAAGAATCTTGACAGTATAAAAAGAATGGAACTAATTGAGAGTAAAACGGTTAGTAAAATGATTGATAGAGAAATTGAAATCGAAGCAGAAGAAACAGAAGAAGCATCAGAGATAGTTTTTGAAAAAGTTAATGTAGAAAAATTGAAGTGGAGGAATAGAAATTAATTAAAATTAATTATTATATTATTATCATTTTGATACTACTTGGAAGGGTAATATCATTTATGGTCGGGTGAAGAAACCAATTGAATATTTCTCTCAATTTTTTGACGATGAAATAATACAAAAGATATGTGATGGGACAAACAAATATACAATTCAAAGAGAAATAAAAAATTTGTAGGCATTCTGCTTTATCTTGGTGTTATTACCGTTCCAAATTTGCGAATGGCTTGGTCACAAAATTTTAAACTATCTGCAGTGTCAGACGCATTATCCAGAAATCGTTTTGAGAAAATAAAGGAAAATTTTCACGTAAATGATAACGCTAGGCAGGCCCAGAAAGGACATTCTTCTTATGACAAATTGTATTAAATACTCCCATTATTGAAAAAAATAAAAAAAAAATTTAATGAAATATCTCAGGAGGAATATCAGAGTGCAGACGAATAAATGATAGCTTATAAAGGCCGATATGTTTTAAAGCAGTATGTTCCAAAGAAACCTCACAAGTGGGGTTTTAAAATGTTCACCAGAGCTGAAATTTCTGGTATAGTATATGACTTTTGCCTTTATGTTGGAGATGGAACATGCAAATCCTTTGGTCTAGGCTTGTCGTCAGATATTGTTTTGTATTTATCTACTAATATTCCACCCAATCAAAACTACAATCTTTTTTTTTTGATAATTGGTTCACATCCCTTAGTTTATTGATTTCCTTGAAAGAAAGAGGAATTTTAGCAATTGAAACAATTCGTTCCAATAGATTAAAAAAATCTACTCTATGCGATGAAAAGGTTCTTCTTGCAAAAGGAAGAGGATCAAGTGATTTCAAATATGAAACGACTTACAATTTAATAGCCTGCAGATGGTACGACAATAAAAGTGTGCAACTGTATCTAACTATAGGGGTCAAGAGCCGATGAGTGAGTGCTAAAGATGGTGTCGCAAGGAAAACAAATATGTTAGCATACCACGTCCAGCTATTGTTTAATGCTATAATAAGCATATGGGCGGCGTTGACATTGCTGATATGCTCTTGGAATTATATAAAATTAATCACCGATCCAAAAAATAGTATATGCGTATAATTTATTGGTGCATAAATTCTGCCTTAGTAAATAGTTGGTTACTGTATCGCCGTGAATTAGAAAACGCCTATGGAACTAAGCACATGACACTTTTAAACTTTCAGTTAGATATTGCTTACGAATTATTAAATACTAATGAAATAACTCCAACACGGAAGAGAGGCCGCCCTTCAACACTGCAGACAACAACTGAAGAAGACTCACAACGATCAGATACATTACCATCAACGTCTACCAAAAGAATGTACGTAGCTGATCCACAAAAATCCGTACTTTTTGACGACAAAAGTCATTGGATGGAATGGGGGGCAAAAGGCCGATGTAGACTGTGCAAAACCGGAATTCCGAGATCAAAATGTACTAAGTGCAATGTACATTTGTGCTCAAGTCCGCAAAAAAATTGTTTTCTTTTATTTCACAAGAAATTAGAATAAAAATAAATTAAAAATTAGAAATATATAAAAATAAATCTTTCATTAAAATTTTTCCACTACTGCCCAATGTTGCCTGTAGACAACATTTTATAACTGTAAAACCAAAACACGTAGGACTCTGAAATTATTATCACTTCATATATAGGCCATGACTAACAAACACATGTCCTTAAAAAAATTTTAGCTCTGGCCCAAAAAATTCGAGCATGAAAAGGTTAATTTATCCCACAATCGACAACAGAAAGTTTCGAACTTCAATGGCTACCATATTGTCCAAGCTACATCCATCTATTTTGTTGTCACTCAGTCTGTCAAAACATCAAAGATGACAATAATGTTGTTGTGTTTGCTTAACAGTCTCCGAAGCAGTTGGTAAATGAATGTAGTGAAAAAATCATCATCATCAGCAATGAGGTCTATTTCTGAATGGATGGGTCCATGGTCTTGAAAATTGTTAAATTTTTTAATTCGAAAAATCCACATTAGATCCAAGAACGTACAATGCATGTGGATTTTAAGCTGACGGCGTTATACATACCTACATAATTGGTAATGAAAACAATAGAATAAGAACTTTTCTCATGCTATCAGACTCAGGCGATGAAAACGATCTCGTTTCTGAACTTGCATTTGACTATGACACCACCTCCTCGTCAGGCGCTAGCATGGACATTTCCGAAATTCTCGATCAAACTACGGATGAAGTTTTAATGTATCTAAACAGGACATAATAAATTTGACTCCTACCCCAACGCGTTATGCTATTTCAAGAGCTGATAGTATAAAATCTTTTCTTCTGTTATTTATGCCTTGTGATAATATGAAATTAGTTGTTAATATGACTAATTTATAAGGTGACTATAAGTGGTAATGTATTTATAAGAGTAAAAGCTATACAATCGGTTCATTTAGGTTAATCTGTATTTGGAAATAATTGGATTGCTGTAGACGACATAACAATTGAAGCATATTTCGGGCTACTTTTGTTAGCGGGTGTATTTAGATCTCATGGTGAAGTTTTAGAATCTGTATAGGACGACCGCAAAGGTCTTTTTTGTCCGAAAAAATTTTACAACTAAAAGGCAAACATGAAAACTGTGTTCACTTGATCTTCGACAATGGGAAAAAAAAACAAAAATGGGATATGTACCTAAAAAAAATCGATCAGTGTTTTTGCTTAGCACATTACATCACGACGAAAAAATAACAGCAAGCTCCAAAAAGTCTGAAATAATTCATTTCTATAAGAACTTACACATGTAAAAGGAGAACTAATCGTTTGCCTCAAGCACTGTTTTACAATATGTTGGATATATCAGCTTATAATGTCTATGTAGTTTTTCTAAACATTAATACACACTGGAACGAAAATAAGAAATGTAATATAAGAAATATAAAAGCATTCGGAGACCTATATTGTATGTAATGAATGTAAAAAATTTAAAAAAACTTAAATATTATAATTTTTTGTATTGGGCAAATTTGACCCACTAATGTCATATGCGTTTTATTTTTGAAGTACAGGATAAGGGTTAATTCGGATTGTATGTGAAATAACTACTACTCACTACACCCAGAGAACCCATGGTGGACATTTGATTAAAAATTGTTATTATTTGTCGCATTAAAATTTAAAGATAGGAAGCGCTTAAAAAGATCCATAGTTCATAACCGATAACAATAAACTAACTTTTAGGGCCATTATTACAACTTGCCGTTAACTAAAGGACAATAAAGTAGATGTGAGCGTTAAGCTAAAGGGAGGATTATCCTACCTTTAATTTTTAAAGTTAAGTTTATCTTTGAACTTGCCATATTATACACTATTTTCAATATGGCAACTTCAAATATAAACAAAATGAGAAAATACAACAAAAAATAGGCCCTTCGTTGCCACTGCGTTTAAAAAAGCTTGTTTAACCCTTTCATGCCCGAATTTTTTGGGCCAGACCTAAAATTTTTTTAAGGACATGTGTTTGTTAGTCATGGCCTAAATGTGAAGTGATAAAAAATTTAGAGCCCTACGTATTCTAGTTTTACTTGTTTTTAACCAAGCTTGTTTGCAAAAAAAAATCTTTTAAAAAAATTAAAAATTACGGAATTTATGAACAAAAATGTACAATGTTGCCTATAGGCAACATCGGGCATGAAAGGGTTAATTGAGCAGTGTTATCAACATTGTCCCGGCACTGCCATATTTTTGAAAAAGTTAACTTTATTTTATTTATTATATATTATATTATATTATATTTATTTTATTATCATTAGGTTGTACTAACGAAAAGAAGTTAAAGGTGACTTTAAACTCCACTTTAGCTAAAGTTACCTTTAACTAAACCCAACCAAGTTGTAATAATGGGCCTTAATATAACAAATCTAAACAATATTGAAAAATTTTAAAATTTTAAAATCAAAAGGCTTTTTGTATCGATATAAATGTTTATATACCCTTAAAGTATAAATTTTCCTTTTAAATTTTTCTCTTTTACAGTTCATACGAAAGAAAACAATTTACTAGTAGAACAATTGAGCATTTATGGGCAAATGGAAACCATTTAATCAAACAATTGACAAAATTGTCTTCATAAGAAACCAAATACACAATATGGGTTTAATTAGAAAAACATTTACAGAGAAACAAAATAAAAAGTCATTCAGAGGAAAATCGATAAAGAGGGAATAATATTCATACTCATACTCAGGCAGATGCAATAATTTTGCAAAAATCATTGTTCCGACAACATGGGTGACTGCAGCTTTAAATGTTGCACAACAAACAATTTTTAACCATTTAAAAGTTATTGGAAATATCCAATAGTCTGGAAAATATTTGTCAATTGAATGGAATGAGAGACAAATGAAAAACCGAAAAATTACTTGTGAAATATTGCTTCAAAGATACGATAGGAAATCAGAATCATTAATGCTGCGTTGCTGTTGAGAGTAGAGAGGTGTGGTGTACCACGAGTTCCTAGAACCTGGTGAACCGTTAAGACAGATCAGTACCGACAGCATATGATCAATTTGAACCATGCATTGATCAAAAAACGATCACAATGGGCCAAAAGACAAGCCAATTTAATTTTGCAATATGGCAATGCACCTACACTCAAGGTAAAACCGGCGAAGGGTACAATAAAAAACTGAGGGTTGTCATAATTTATAGAGGGCTATGAACTATTTTTTTTTTTTTTTTTTTTGGAAAATGAGAGTATGGAGAGTTGATAAATAGCAATAATTATGTAATAAATAAAAAACAAAGAATAATAAATTTTGCATTGTGTGTGTACATTTGTTGTGAAACATCGACATCATATGATATATGAGTTCAAGTTTAATCAACCACACAAATTGTGTATGTTGACGATGCAGAATGATTATTAAAATATTAACGATCCATTAAACATACACTATTTTGACCTTCTTTTTCATTATTTGTTTAACATTCGTTATATATTATGATAATAAAATTATGCACAGTATAAGGAAGGAAATTTTATGAAAGATTGCGTAATTATTCTTTAATATCATGGAAAATAAACTTAATTGTAGATTTATTGATAACAAAACCGACGGGTCGCTTTAGGTATGTTAAATTTGTTTATTTTGCTGAATTCACAGTACACAACGCTAACAGTGAGAAGTTTAAAATAAATCTTCATGCAACCAAACTTTTGGTGACTAACACTTTCATGTCTGTTCTATAAATCGACTTGTTTTGAAAAATGAGAGATTTTTTAAACCGAATAAATTGATATTTGGTGTTCTACAAATCTCTCGTTTTGGTATAATTCGAAATAAACTACGAATTTTAGTTTAAACTTCAAAATCAGCTGTTGATTGAAAATAAAAATATTTTAAATAAAAAAGGATCTAAAAACATTAAAAAGTATTTAAAATGCCTGGAGCGTTTGTGTTAAGTTATATAAATTGTATTAAAAACAAAAAAATACGCCAATTAAATATACAAAGAAGGCAATTGAGGGATGCATCTAACTTATGAGTGTTACAAATGAGAGGTATGTACATACAGTAGAAATGCAATTTGTCCAGATGTAAGTTATTTTTCCTCTTTTAGATTCATTGAACTCTACCGCGTTAATAAGGAAGCGTTTGTAATGATATTGGACAGTATTGGTCACTTAATACAAGAAGGATCTTCGTTTTTTAGCTGTATTTCAAGGTGCTCTTGGAAATGAAACACATCTTAGTCTTGGGCGTAGTACGATTTCAAAAGTGTTGTGGAAAACAATTGAAGCTTTGGAAAACAATTTGTGTCCATTATGGATTAATTTTGAACTCACTAGAGATGAAATCAGAGAATCCAAATTATGTTTTTTTTTACAAAATTTTGATTGCCCGGCGTTATAGATTGCGTAGATGGGAGTCATGTAAGACTTTTTATATTCGAAAAGGTTATAAACTAATTATATATTGTTTACTGTTGTTTTAGAGAGATTTTTGTTTTTGTTTGTTTACACAATTAATTTTTTTCATACTTGGAACGAAAATATGAAGAAATTTTGGAATGTTTTTTAAAGTAATTTATTTTTAATTTAAATATTTGGAAGTGTGTGTATTTTGACAAAAATTAAAAAAAAAGACTTAAATTTTTATATGCAAACTACTTTTTTCAAGTTTTTATGCAATTTATTAGATTACATTCGTTTTACTTTCAACAGGCTTTGTTTACTCGGTTTTAAAACTAGAAAAATTATGTGAATTCGGTTTAGAGAACACCAAAAAATGTGAATTCGTTTTTAAACGAGAAATTTACTCGGATTCGGTTTAGAGAACAGACATGATTGAACGTAATGTAATAACAACCAGTATGTGGCGTATGAGTGATATCTAGTACCATTACTTTGCAAACGACAAAATCAATTTTTTTTTATTTTATTGCATACTTTCCAGAGTAATTTTTTCAGTACATGTCATATGGTGCGTATAACTAATATATTTTAAGTTCAATAAAATACAAAGTATAGCGTTAATTTGGACTTAATGACATTTTATAAAAATTTTAACTTCATAGAATTAAATTATTAAATCTCAACATAGTTTATGGAATTCTCTTTCGGTTTATGATATTTTATAAATTTGTAGCTTGGAGGCTTTAATTTATAGTATCAGGTTTCACTCCCAGTAAGTCAATATCTTTTACTATGACATGTAGGTTTTTAGTGCTTTCCATCGCTTAGGTATCAAAACTGTTGCTAAGTTTTACAAATCCAGAAACAATATTTTGTTATTCACGGTTTACTTGAATATACTTTTTATATCCCTAAAATGAATAGACTTCAAATGTAAACTATATTCGTCTTCTTAATAGCTTCTGCAGGAGTCATTTCCTATGTGTTCAAGAGCAATGCGCGTTACATAGATGTCCATAAGGCAATGTCCAGTAATGATGCCAATAATCATACCAAGATACCAGACTTTTCATGAGCCATCTATTTAGCTTTGTCAGATTTTCTGTGTCGTTCGACCCAAAGCTGCCTATCTGGCATTAACGGTGTTAAGAATAGAAAATACATAGGAGACTTGTGCCACATCTGAACATCGTGCCCCAGTACTCATATGATACGAACGTTGTGCCAATCCACGTGCACCCTCTGAGCTCACCAACTTCTTCCATTAGTTAAAAGGAATTCAGCCAGTACATATACTGTGGTTATCTGTGGCTACATTAGAAGGAATTCAATCAGTACAGAGACTGCGCTTACCTGTGGCTACATAAGTGGCCGCTTGTTCAAGTGTGCTTTGTTGATCAAAGCTACCACTCCGACCTAACCTAACCTGTACCAATTCAGTACGTCGTTGATATCCTCGCTACAGCTATATACAGTCTTGAAGTTCAATATCTCGGTCCCCAGTGCATCGTTGAGATACTCGCTACAGCTATATACAGTCTTGAAGTTCAATATCTCGGTCCCCAGTGCTGTAACAGCTACATACCCTCCGATTCAAAAAAAAAAAAAAAAAATCTGAATGAAAATCCTTTGTATTCTGAATGGATGTCCGGAACTTTCCCGAAAAGTCATATCATAGCATTATAAAATCAATACTTTCTACTGTCCCTAATTTGCTCTTCTTGTGGCCAAAACTACTGTTCAGTTGCACAGAGAGTTGCCTACTAGTCTCAACGGCCAAGCCACTACAATAAAGGTCAGGGGGAAGAAGGTCTCTAATTATATTCAGCGCAAACTAGGGCGTGGAACCACTATTATACGCATACTTTTTTGGAACTTAAGACACCATAGAGAAATAAGTTGCTTGCTTTCGACCTGAGAATTTTGGTGTCAAATATTAGCTTCTCTCTGTTTCACTATTCACTTAAAAAGACGATGAAATTATGAAAAAAAAGAAGATATTCATCACCAAAAAGATATCAAACGTTTGAAGAAATGAGTTTTTTCTGACACGAATAGTTACTCTTCTAATTCTCCGTTCCATTTTATTTAATTTTAATGTGTCAGCATTTTGTGTAGTAGATTTTAACAATTTACATTTAATTTAAGAAAATTATATCAAAAGCCAACAGTGTTGCAAACAATGAAGTAAATGCCGGACACTAGGCACTATACTTAATGAATATTTCAATTATAAATAAAGTATACGCCTGCTGGCCAGTTGCAATTACATACAAGACTTCTTGCCACAGTAATTAAATCTTGTAAGAGAGCACAACATACTAAGAAACATGAAAGAAAACAACTTCCAATTAAAGTTTCTTTAGGAGTCTTTGAATGGATGAAAATCTACGAATCTTAGAACACTATTATAATGACCTTTTGTAAATAAATTGTTTTTAATAGAATTATTTACAAACCCACAGTGATTTATAAAGTCAGTCAGAGATTAGCTTTGGTCACTATATTTATGTTGTTTATAAAAAAGAGAAACTCTAATTGAAAAACAATTTTCAAACTCATAGATCAGCTGACTTCCAAAATGTTAGTTGCTGTGTGTTTGAACAAAGTATAGTGTTTCATAAAGCCGCTATACAAAATGTTTACAATGTATACTATTTCAAAAAGTCGTCAATGTGTATTTTTTACGCAGCCAAAAACCAATCAGGCATCGGATTTATAGTTGATGGATTGCTTGGTAACTTTGCATATTTACATAATTTATATACCGCATACAAACTTTGTATTGACACATTTTGAATGCCAGCCATAATTTTAATTGAAATCAAATGAAATTAAGAAAATAAGTTTTTTGAATTACAAATTGTAGAGTAAGTTTAAAATATTGAAAAGATAAAATAATTTTATTTTTTAAATCATATTTTCAATTATAACAAATCAAACATATTAAAAAGCCAATGCTCGATTCTTATAATTTATTAAGATAAGATGACAGCACAAAGTACTGTAACAGTTGCAAAATAACAAGCAAATTAGTAAAGTGTACACCATTCCAAAGTTGGGTGTTCGACAAAATACGGTTATAAATTTTAAAAGAGGTTTATTTCGTAAAAATTTAAAAAGAACTTGTACCCGAAAATTATTTTCACGTTGGACATCCTCATAGAACACTTCGGGGTGTGATGAATTGGCCGTTGGAACGCACTGTGCAGTACTAACTGAATTCGTTGTTTAGCTTCAATATCCTTAAGTGGATGTCTTATTCCTGTTGAATTTTGCTTGCCATATACGATAAAAATAGACTCAAATCTAACTTTCATAAACACCACTCCCATTCTCTCACTCCCACATCCGCTTTTTTATATATTTAACACAATGCACTACATGGATAAGAGATTTGTTGGATATGTCTGACCTGGTGTGTGAACCGTGGCATCACGCCTAAGCAGCCAACATACAACATACTGGTCTCCGGCGACTAGGACGACACTGTGCATTACTAAGTGAATTCATGCTTCAGCCTTAATAGCCCTTTGTGGATATATTCTTCCTGCAGAAGTTTGCTTTTTACTTACTATATAGATGGAGTTAAATCTACTACTCTCATTTCTTCCTTTCCACACACTCTTTTTTATAATCTAAACTTTAACTGAAAGAGTACTTTTTTGCATCAAAAGGTATTTTTTTAAAAAAATACACACTACACATAATTAGTCATTATAACCCTTCAATCAGGATTATGACATAACTTCTCACACCACACATGTTGTGTGTTAATTGTATACATGAGTGGCGTTAGCTACAGTTTAAAGTTTAAAGTCGATTCCGGACGACAGATTTTTGAGAAACTTTATTATGGCAATTTTATTGACTCTCAGAGTTTTCGCCAAGAGGAAGTCGCTGGAGAAATATTTTTTCATATTTCGTTTTGATGGGATCATGGGGTTTGAACCGTGGGCTTACGTCTAGTAACCTAGCACAGTACCTAGTAGACTATTTATTTATTTATATTTAATACACGGCACGGAACATTAAAGCTAACGAATAATTCGTGTTCCTCACATACAATACAAAAACGTAACAAAACGTAAAAGCCCCGTTTAGTCAAACGTTAATGAAACGTAATGTAACATGAGGAATGCAAATGCTTACCGATAATACATTACGGTTTTGCAAGCGTTTTCATTGAACATGTTCCGTAAACATTTGGCTAACCGGGGCTAAAGCCTGATTCTACCTTTAGCGCAAAACATAAAATATTGTTACGCAAATCGAAACGACCTAATATCGTTTAACAACAAAAACGATAAACAAAAGCCACACGATACAAATACACACTAACACAAGGAATACAATGAACGTGTTTATTATCTAAAGCTGCACACACACATATGTATAACGAATCTGGTTGCGCCTGTTACAAACAACAACATAAAATTAAGTAAACCAGCTACGACTAATATGTAATAGACAACATAAACAAAGTACACACTAGCAATAGATTTCTCGAGAAGGCGAGAGCAAGAACCTTCCACATCGAGAACGTTCATTATACTGATTACGTGCGTGCGTATATAAAAGGGCAACAAGATCAGCAGTCAGTCCGTAAGAATTCGGTCAGCCTTGTGTGAAGTTGCGTGTGAACAAAACAAGTCGTTGTTGTAAATTGAATAATAGTGTGAACTAGTAAAAAGAATAAACGGATTGTTGTTGTTCTATCGTTAGGTTGTGGACGGTGGCACAAACGTGGTGTGAATAATAAGGAGAGTTTGAGAAAAACTGGACATATTTGTTTTTACTTGGTTTGCAATTAACGAACTCATATTTAAACGTTTTTAAAAAGGTAAAAACGTAACAATATGTAATAATAAAAAATTACTAAAAGTGCCGCAGGGCTACTGTGGTATTGTTGAAATGAAAAAGTACTGAAAAAAGTACTAAAGTACTGAATTTTTCAACGCTGTGCTCAATACATGAGTAAGAGCCTTGAGTATTTCTTGCTCAATAACAAAAATAACTTCCCAGACAAAAACTTCCAATTTTTGCGCGTAATAAAAGATGAGAGGGCCACAATACCTGTCCTGATGATAATATTCGCAAATTATTATTGTAAACAATACATGTTGCAGTCGCCGTAGTCTGTTAGGTGGTGTGTTGTCTTATTAGACGTGAGGCTACGGTTCAAACCCTAGGTCAAACATCTCCAGCAAAACAAAATATGAAAAAATATTTCTTCGGCGACTGCCACTCAGTAGAGTTCTGTCAAAATCACTGAGAGTAAATAAAATTGCCATGAAATTTTTTTTCAAAAATCTGTCGTACGGAGTAGAGCTGCAGTTCGGGCGAATTATTGATAAAATTAACACACACACCATACGCGTTCTCGTACCAGATCCTGACTGTTGGGCTTGTAATAGCCAATTATGTATGATATACGTTTCACCGCCAATTCCTTTGGGTTCAGCAGTGAATGTTAACTGATGTGACCCATACACATTCAAGTTTTATTCAAATTCTCATCAAATGTTTCCTAATAGATTCTTAGACACCTTAAACTATTTACGTTGCTTATGATTTTTCAGTGATGAGTTCACAAAAGCGAGATGCATCTCTAACCTTACAATTATCAATTCAGAGACAGGTAAACCGTTTCGGTGAAGATTTCAATTCGATGCACTTTACAAAATTTTTCAATAACCATAGACGCACTGTAATAAGATAAAATATTCAATCGCCGTAGGTAGTGTGTTGGCTGATTAGACGTGATACCACTCGGTAGATTTCGTCGAAAACTCTAACAGAAAATAAAAGTGCCATGAAAAATTAAAAAAAATCTGTTGTTCGCAATCAACTTTAAACCCGCCGCTCATGTATGAAATTAACACACACAGCATGACCAATTATGTATGTATTGTTACATGAATTGAAACGACCTAATATCGTTTAACAATAAAAATGTTAAACAAAAGCTACCAGCTACACCAACACAATACACACGATACAAATAAACACTAACACTAAAAATACAATGAACGTGTTGATTATCTAAAGCTTCACATATGTACAACTAACCTGGTTGTGCCTGGTACCAACAACAACATGTATGTGACAAAAAGGGATAGACAACATAAGCCAAGTACACAAACAATAATGTAGCACTAATAGAACTCTCGAGAAGGCGAGAACACGAACCTTCCACTTCAAGAATTTTCGTGAGACTGGTTGTTTCGGACTATAAAAGGGCTGGACAAAGCAGGCAGCAGTCATTAAGAGTTCAGTCAGCCTTTTGTGAAATTGCGTGTGAACAAAACAAGTCGTTGTTGTAAAGCGAATAGTTGTGTGAACTAGTAAAGTGAATAAACAGATTATTATTGTTGTATAGTTAAGTTGTATACGGTGGCACAGAAAAGTAGTGTAAAGAATAAAGAGAGTTTAACTGAAATTAAACACATATTTGTTTTTACTTTGTTTGCAATTAACGAACTCATATTTAAACGATTTTAAAAAGGTAAAAACGTAACAGTATATATAATAATATAATGATAAAATAATGATAATGTCTAGTTGGTCACATGTTGGCTTATTAAACGACAACCCCTAATTCAACCCCTGGCTCAAACATCTCGAGCAAAACGAAATATAAAAAATTGTTGCTTTCTCCGACTTTAAAATGTAGGTCTCATCATTTATGGATAAAATCTAGATATACAACAAGAATGGTGTGAGAAGCTATGTTGTAATCCCAATTAAAGTATTGTAATGGCCAATTAGTAAATAAGAAATGATAAAATCGTTCCGAATTTGCACTGATATTTACATGCAAATAAAATTTCTAAATTAATAAAAAAAATTATTTGGCTTTTGGTTTCCCCTAGTGTATAGCCTTTACTTATGGTATTAATGAAGGAAGAAGTAACGTTTATGATCGAATTCAGCCTGAATTATGCGCCAGAAAAAATTAGATGATATCTCATAGACACTTTATTTTATTGGAATTTAAAGATAATATGCGCTTAATGAAAGGCTATTTAAACTCTGTCTAACTAAACTCTGTCTAATCTAAACTATCTGCCAACGTTAGCTTTTGTCTAACATTGTCGTAACATTTCTTTTTTTTTTGCTTAGTTAGTGTTTGTTTTGTCCTTGTTTTTGTAGAATAATTAATATTTCTCTTTTTGCAACAAAATAAGATTGTGCATGATTTTTAATTATAAAAATAATAAATAACTTGGAACCGCGTTTCTTTTAAAATGTAAATAAATGAGAGTAATTTTTATATCCTAGTAAAGTTAAATAAATTTCTTTCACCCAACAGCTCACGTTAAAGTTGTGGCCAGTTACCAAATATAAATATGTAAACATACATACTTTAAAAAGGACATGCATTTTTAAACTTTTAAATTAAGTTTCTTCAATCCCGAAATATAATAATTTCTCTTACAGGAATGGGGACGCATGGATCAAAATCATCGTGGGAAGGAGGACATCTATGGACATCAGAAATCGTTAGCTTTGTCCAAAATATACAGAAGCGCATCGTGCAGTTACCACCTCGTTAGTTCTACTTTTTTAAACACAGACTTCTCGAAAATAATTTTTATTTGTTTGCCACTCAAACTATTTCAATTATGAGAATTCATTTTTTCATTCTTTTCATCATCGGACTCTCTGCTATTAACAATATTATAATAAAGCTAATAAAAACATCCCATATTCGGAATCTTCGAAGGCCAAAAAGACATGAATATAAACCTATATATTCGGTTAATATTTCCAAAACAGAAACATAGCACTGCCTTGAAGGTAAACAGTACATTTTTTGTCTTATGTTTGTTTTTGTGTACACAACAACATTCAATAGGTTAACAAACACAAATTGGCTTAAATGTTTAGAATAGAAAACATCATGCTTGGGGGTAACAGTTATGGAGCCCGAAGAAATTTAAATTTTTTGGAGTTATTGATTCAAAAAGGATTGTGTACAGTGAGCAAAAAAACATGTTCCACGTCTGAATAAATTTTGGTATAAATAATCATCGCTGGTACAAAAGAATATTTGGTGTTGTTAATATTAAATCGAAGCTTGAAGTTATTAATTTTATTATAAATGAAAATATTTTTCTTAACGGCTATGTAGACAGAAAAGAAGTGTCAAACTAAAGTATACTAATATTCATCGGCAGAAAAAGGTTCGGACAGAACAGGGATTGCTCTGGTAATTACAAAAACTTTGCAAACATATCTCTTAAAAGTGTGCTGCGTTCTTGGCTTACGTGTTTACAATTTACAACTTGAAATCACCTTTGGTCAGATTTCAACTTATATTTGCCTATGTTTAATTCCATATGTCCGCTGCAGCATTTTTCAATATTTGCTTCCTGACAAGTTGGTATTTTTATAAGTCAACAATCATAATAAAGAGAAGGTTTCTTACTCTGTTTTCGCGCAAACGACCACATATACAAATCCGTACAATGATAATATAATGTTTTTAATTCTTCTACCACTTGCCTCGTGTTTTTGGTCAAAATTAAATAAAAATATAAGGTATTGTTACGTTTTTACCTTTTAAAAACCTTTAAAATATGATAATGACTCGCTTTTTTGACACTTGGATTAGCAGATTATAGTTAAGAAGTCGAAGTCGGCGTACTCTAATAGGTAGTGTGTTGGGTTATTAGACGTGAGGACACGGATTTAACCCCAGGTCAGACATTTCCAGCAAAACAAAATGTGAACAGATATTTCTTCGGTGACTTCCTCTCAGCAGATTACTAGCAAAAACTCAGAGCTTAAATAAAAAATTGCCATGGAAAGGTACACAAAAAGAATCCGTCGTTCGGAGTCGACTTTAAACTGTAGGTTACGCCACTCATGTATAAAATGAATACACACAATATAAATGGTGTGAAAAATTAACTCGTAATCATAAGTAAAGGGTTGTAATGACCAATTATGTGTGTAGTTAGGCTTTAAACGAGAATTGGCAAGTGATTGCTTCGATTATTGTACCACTCAACAGAAACACTCTTTTCTATTGGTGGATTGAAATTGCAGTATAAGTTTCGTGACAGTGTTGATTGGCGTTACTTATATGTAAATGAAATTGGTTGATACATTTTGTGTAGATGTTGGTTGATACATTTTGTGTAGATGTTGGTCGAGTTGGTGGCTACAAGTATTTGGAATTTTGGGACCCTTTACGATTGTTGCAAGAGCTTTTTAAATAAATAATTTTTTCTGGCGAACGAAATTGCTGTTTGCATCGGGGATAATTTTTCTAAATGAAATAAATGGCTGTAGTTGCTGAGAACATTACCGAGACCTTTGAGGAGCAACCTCCAGCTGAGACTGAAGGTGCTGAGGCCACTGAATTGCCCGAAATTATCTTATTCGGTCGCTGGTCTTGCGATGATGTTACTGCCAATGACATCTCTTTGCAAGATTATATTTTCGTGAAGGAGACATTTGTCCGTTATTTACCTCACACCGCTGGTTGTTATGCTGCCAAACGTTTCCGCAAGGCTCAGTGCCCAATTGTTGAACGTTTGACATGCTCCTTGATGATGAAGGGACTCAATAATGGCAAGAAACTTATGGCTTGCCATATTGTTAAACATTCCTTTGAAATCATCCATTAGTTAACTGGTAGAAAAACTTTGCAGATTCTCGTCAGTGCCATCATCAACTCTGGCCCTCGTGAAGATTCCACCCGTATTGGTCGCGGTGGTACTGTTCGTCGTCAAGCCGTCGTGTCAATCAAGCTATTTAGTTGTTGTACACTGGTGCTCGTGAAGCTGCATTCACAAACATTAAGACAATCGCTGAATGCTTGGCCGATGAATTAATCAACGCTGCTAAGGGATCATCTAACTCTTATGCTATCAAGGAGAAGGACAATGTGGAACGTGTTGCCAAGTCCAACAGATAAATGTGTATATACACAATCTACACTTTTACATACACTTTTTACTTACACTTTTTAAGTAATGAAAATAAACAACTTTTAAAATGGAAAAAAGTGACTTAAGCGACTTAAGCGACTTATCTCTAAAAATTAATGAACTAGTAGGTGCATTTCGTAGCATCTGTTTGATTTAAGAAGGACACATTTCATTATTGAATACCCCATATATCAGCCATAAAAGGCAATTCGAAGAGAAAACATATTACTTTCGCGTTTTTCTAGTCTTTCCTCAAGGAATTCTAAACTATGGAATTGATAATGATAATGAGTACTGTGGCTATGAGAAATGCACAAAAAAACCATTCTGATAGCGTTTTTACGAACATACTACGAAATACAGGGCAGTAAAAATGTCTACCTTGAACCTACTCAGTATAGTTCTAAACAACATATGAAAAATAAATCAATACAATGGCAAGAATTTAACATTTACAGTTATGTGAAAAAACACACATACTATTATCCGAAAAAAGCTTGTTTAATAATGGCGGCAATTTTCATTTATTTAATTTTCCTAACTTGTTTTTCTTATTTCGTTGAGTGCTTTCTTTCCCAAATAAATTTAAATAAGTTTTGTCAACACAATGTTTATCCAATTTTGGTTTTTTTTTCATTACTTGTGTCCTTTTTCTTTGGCTCTTTAACTAGCAGGACAAATTATTGTAAATGGATTTGCAACATGTCAGCGTTAACATCATTACTGTTGCCTTCCATTATCGATTTTCAAATTTTTAACACATTAATCGATGAATTTACTAAAGTGATTTGTTTCTAAATGTTTACTGTTATCAATAAGTAAAGCGTCCTTCTGAAACTAGAAAAACGATTGTTACCGTCATGAGCACATAAGAACGTCACAAAGTACATTTTGTAGGTAATAATACGGTTGGTTGACTTACGTTTTAGTGTGTAATGCAATTTTAATTTGTTGGTAAAATTTACAAATATTCAACAACATTGAATTTAAATGTTTTTTTTTGTATGTACATTTTGAAGTTAATGTGAAAACCAAATTGACGTTTTTCATTTCATGATTTTTTCAATAAGGCGGACTATTATACCATGTGACCTCATTAAAAACGTCTTACAATTGTATATTTTAATCGAATCTTTACATTTTTTTTGGTTCCCTACTTCGAAATTCACTGTCATTTTCAAATTTGAATGGACGTTAATATACGATAGCTGTAGGTAATTCAGAGTAGAATAGGAAAAAGATTTTTAAATACATGAAACGTTGGTATAAGGAATTTCTTGATTTTTACTTGAAAAATTGTTATTTACGAGTATATCATTTGTTTGACCTATCCTGGTGTATGGTTCTGTTATAAGAGACCCTTATTATGCAATTCATATAAGTAGTATGGAATCAGTGCAAAAATCAGTTTTTATTTTCTGTCTACATGGTCTGGGTTGGAGCTCCAATGGCTTACCACCTTATCATAGTAGACTTGCTTTGATTAAGATGCCAACACTTGAGATTCGTCGATTTATTCTGATTACACTATTTGTTCATTAAAATATTGTTACGTTTTTATCTTTAAAAAACGTTTGAAATATGAACTCGTAGATTGCAAATAAATATAAACATAAATTTGTGTTTAGTTTTAATTAATTTCTTTATTGTTTGCACAATTTAGTGTGCCACTGTTCATAACTTGCTTTGCACTCTTTTGTGTAAACAATAACAATTACAAGTCAATTTGTTCGATAGATCTTTATAACGGAGATCTTCAAACCACGATTACTTTCTTTAAACATCGCGTCTTCACACAAGACTGATTGAATTTTTACTGACTCCGTTGCCTGCTTCGTCTTGCCTTTTATATCGCAGGGTAAACAGTCTGATGAATGCTCTTGAAGGAGAATGACTTCGCCTTCTAGAAATCTCCATAAATGCTAACATGTTGTTTACGTTATTGATGTTTTAATTTAATTTAAACGATGTGAAAGCAGAACGCCATTTCCATTTTCGTAACAATATTATATATCAGATTATGCTAATAATGATTTTCGACATGCTGTGAAGCCTTTAATGAATTCTACCAAGTAATTGACTTCTGTAAGAGTAATGAAGTATTAAAAAAGCGTAATATCGTTTAATTGTTAAGTAACGTTTTCTTTTTGTTGTGTTTGAATAAAATCCTCCAAAATATCTATTGAAATAAACAAATAAATAAAATTACAATAAATAAGTCAGAATTGCGTCCTAGAATTGCGTCCTAGAATTGCTGTCTCTAAAGTTCTTCTATATGACCAGATATTAGCGTCTGGGTTTTTAAATCATCATCTAATGCTTGTAAAAAAGTGAAATGAAAAACAATTGATAATAGTTAGAGAAAAAGAAGAAAGTAAAGTCGATGAAGATTTAGAATAATAAAAATCGTTGTTAAATGAGTTTAACCTTCTGCTACTGTTTCCGATATTACGGATAAGAGGTAAGCCTAATTACACCACTTACGTTGATTGCGTTAAGTTTACACATGAGTGCCGTGACTTATGGTTTAAAGTCGGCTACGAACGACATATGTTTCAGAAATTTTTCATGACAATTTTGTTTCAGAAATTTTTCATGACAATTTTGTTTTCCTCTCAGAGTTTTTGCCTGAAATCTTCTGAAATGAAGTCGCTGAAGAAATATTTTTTCATATTTCATTTTGTTGGAGATGTCTGACTTGGGGTATCAACCGTTGACTGACGTCTAATAAGCCAATATGATACTACCTACTAGACTGCGGCGACGTCTGGGTATTGTGTTTCAAGTTTATAGCTGTAGTAGATGTTTAAACACTACATCCAAAGATCTACGTACATACAGACTTACATACATAATTGGCCATTACAACCCTTTAGTCAGGATTACGGCCTAGCTTCGCACACCACTCATGTTGTGTGCGTTAATTTTCTATATGAGTGGCGGGACCTACAGTTTAACGTCGGCTCCGAACGACAGATTTTTGAGAAACTTCTCATGGCAATTTTATTTACTCTCAGAGTAAATATTTTTTTCATATTTCCATTCGATGCCTGACCTGGGATATGAACCCTGGCTTTTCGTCTTATAAGCCAATACACTACCTACTAGACTACGGCGACTTCCAAAGATCTTGCGGTATTAAATTCAGCTATAACTGCTACTTTCCTATTTCGAGAAAAAATACTCTTAACGCCAACTATATTCGTATTAGTAGATGTTTGATATATATAAGGAATTAAATGCACTAGTTTCCAAAAAAATTTATTATTCCATGTAGTAGACATCGGTACTGTGAAGCACATGTAAAGAAATACAAGGATTCTGTCTCACACCCAGTGACAAGTTCATTTGTCAAAATAAATATTGTGTTTTTAGCTAATCATGAGCAGGAACTAATTTTATGTTAAAAGCAAATGAAAGAAATTAAAAAATTTTAATATATAAAAAGATGTCAAGACTTTATTATCTTCGTTGTCATTGCACGTTAATTTTACAATTCCAAAGCTTTTGATTACATCTGGCATAACCAGGAAGGTATGGAACAAATTAAAAGAAAAATAAAAAAAACTTATAATTGAAATTGGAATAGGATACATTAAATACGATAAAATGATTCCATTATTTTTGTTCCGTTCGACTGTATCCCTGTTGGCTGTTTGAATGCCGTGATAATTTCGCTGCTTTGCATCTTTTTGATTCTTGTACAAGGTTTCAGTGACAACGAAAACCTTACAGAAACTCTAGCAAAATAATTGCCCAGTAAAAAGAAATCAAGGATACCAACAAATTTGAATATAAACAAAAACTTCTGCTTGTCGTAATTATTTTCAAGTGAAAATAATGAAATGACAGCGTCAACCGGTAAAACAAACCTTGAGTTTGTATCTGGCAACTACGCGATTTTCAAATAGTACTACTTGAAAAAAATAGCTTCCGCAAATACCACTAAATGCCATTGGCATTAACGTGCTTTTAATCAAAAGATTCGTTTTAATACCTGCGTTTTTTTTTACTGTTTTTATTTGTTACTTTTCTCTATTTGGATACACGTATTCTTTAAAATAATTACAACAAAATAATGACAAAGAGGAAATAACCTTAGGAATATTGAGGCGATTCCTAGGGTTCCTATGACACATATTTCAGCTAAAAATTCAGTTAAATTTACCAAATATTTACCAAAAATACAGCAAATATTTCTATGCGATGATGAGACCACAGAAAAAATTGAAGGAAAAAAACTGAAATAATGATACATTATGTGGACACAGTCGAACAAGGAGATTAAATTTTATTTTTTTATAAAAAGTTAAGTTTACTCCAGAAGCTTCACATAGTGAACAAACGCAACAAAAGCAACGAATGTTTTTTTTTTATAAAACACAAGGTTTGATGGGTTTTATGTCATGGTATCGAGTTTAGGTAACAACTTAAATTGTGTCTGAGCTAGTGATAGTAATCTGTTATCTAAAATCGCTTCAAATTAAATTAGTTGATTCTCACTCTGTGCAATGATAACCAGTGACAGTTATATTATGAAAAGTCAGCGTGCTTTGTTTTGTACACAAAAAAGAAATAAACAGTAGGCACTATGGCACCTTCCGTTGCATACTAGAATCGACCTTGAGTTCTGTGAAGAAGAATTCTAAAGTCAATGAAATATTTTGGATCTAATACTGTGGCTTAAGACTTGGCAAATATACTATCAAACCGATTTTTATAAAACGCCAAATCGTTGAAAATATCCAAGAGAAGAAAATTGGAACATTCCGGTTCTTAGATGATTTCAAGGTAGTTTTTAACAGCCCAATATGCTTGAGGATATTCGAGGCAATGTTTGGGTTTGGTTTTCCTGTAAAAGTGATATGGCTGTGCAGAATGACATAAACAGAAGAGAGAGGTGAATTATACATAAATGTTTGTTGAACGATTCTGCATAAATGTGACAGAAGAATTTGATATAAGATGTATGAACCAATCAGCTTCAGTGGAGAATATTGCGTTGGCCAGACAGGTAAACAATTATCCACTAAAAAGAGTCTTTGAAAGTGATTCCCCTCTACTGTTGGTGTTAGATGTTGGAGAAGGATGTAGACAAGACCTCAGCGCATGGAATTCTATCTTATGATAGATTTTTGGCGCAGTCCATTTGTGAAATATTATTACGTTACGTGGGTACATTTTCTAAATTAAAAAATTGAAAGTGTTTTCTCCTTGCCTATGTCTTATAATTTTTGTTTTAATAATTAAAATTAAATATCATTTTATTTTAAATTCCAAAAAATTTCATTTTGAATAAATTTAAATAAAATTCATTATTTAACGACAATACGTTACAAATAAAATGTTTAAAATTAAAAAATCACAATTAATATCAGTAATTTCTAAATTGAAGTACAGGAGGGTATAAATATTATTTAATTTATTCAAATCACTCATACATATACGTTAGTAAAATAAATTTTTTGTTTTACTTATTATGCAAAATCTTACTCTAAAATCTTGTGTTATGCCAAAAGTTTTATCTGTTTATAATTTTATTCACAACTGCACGTTTATTTGGGATAAAATTCATTTTTTCTAACTAAACAAAAAAGACGCAAAATTAAAAATTTTAAAATGATTTTTAAATTTTTTTGCAATTAAAATAAACATTTTGCCTGTGTGAAGTCGCCGTGGTCAAGTAGGCAGTGTGTTGGCTTATTAGACGTGAGGCCTCGGTTCAAACCCCAGGTCAGGCATCACCAACTGAACGAAATTTGAAAAAATATTTCTTCGGCGACTTCCTCTCAGCAGATTTCTGGCAAAAAATCTAAGGGTAACTAAACTGACATGAAAAGCTTCTCAAAAATCTGTCGTTCGGAATCGGCTTTAAATTGTAGGTCCCGCCACTCATGAATAAAATTAACACACACAACATGGTGTGAGAAACTAAGTCGTAATCCTGACTAAAAGGTTGTAATGACCAATTATGTATGTATATATATTTTACCTGTGGCTTAAATATTTTAACTTTCAAGTTCACTTCGCTTTTTAACAAAAATATATATATACAGTAGACTCTCGTAAATTAGAACCACTGTGTTCCTAGCGTAGTTATAAATTGCGAAAAGTTAAAATTTCCGAAGGTTACTTATTTTAATAAAGAATCTTACATGCAACGTAAAAGTGCATCTTCGTTTAGAAAATACATTCACAAAAACATTTTTTGAAATCCATCACAATTTGTAAAACAAAAATATTTAAATATACACATATGTATGTATGTGTTATCATTTTAAACACAAAAAAGAGTTTTTAATTCTATTATCAAAACAACAAATACTGCTAAACTATTTTAAATTCTTAGAGACAAAAATGAAAAACCTCTGAAATTTCGTAACATGTAATGTATTGAAAACCGTGGTTCTAATATTCGAAGGGTTTTAATTTAAGCGAGTTCTAACTAACAAGCGTCTACTGTACCTTCTGTGAAATATGTATTTCGCTCATGCATCATTAAATACTTGAATTGTATTAAGAATGAAATTGATCGGATTGTGAATGAATTCTGATGGCATAACCATCCACAGTATAGCAACCTCTTCTACTGTTTCGTCCGTAATTTATTTGTGACCTTTTTTTATCACTTCACTCTTGTGGAAAAGAACGTTATCCCCTTTTGATAATGATTAGGAAAATCAGGTTCATTGAAGTTTTAAAATTTCATTTCAAATTTCTGGACAAATTGAACTGACGATAGGAACCAAGTTTACAAGTTATATAACATTACCATGACTCCATCGTGGTTAACAGCAGTCCTTGTGATTGTTTTTGCGATTTTTGTTTTGTTAAATTTCGACAGAAATAACATCGCAATAAAAATAAAATAATAAATAAAAATTAAAAAAAAGCTGTCGTTCGGATTTGACGTTGAATTGAACTGGCACTCATAGGAAAAAATAACACACACAACACATACAGCTTGTAATCCTGACTAAAGGTTTGTAATGACCAGTTACTCTTTATAATTTGTTTCTTAAGACTTTATATTATATATATAATATATATTATATATTCATAATGTCACTGAAGAGTTATCGTATTGTTACGAAAATTAAAAATCTAGTTACTGGCGTTTTGTTTTTACATCACTTAAAATTAAATTATAAACAAAAGCTACAAAAACAAAACCATGTAGTAAACAAACCTGTTTACAAATTATCGTACTGCTTAATATAACAACAAACACCAGCAAAAAAAGGGTAAACAATGAAAAAATATACCAACAACACTACAATAATAATAATAATAATTTATGGGCCAACGAGAAACAGCACGATGATGTCGATTTTGCGAGAAAAAATCCTCTTTACCTTCATGGTATTGATGTGAACGATGTTTGGTTTCAACAGGGTGATGCAACTTGCCACACATCTCATGCCTCAATTGATTTATTGAGTCAAACGTTTAAAGCTATTTAATTAGTAGAAATGGTGATATCAATTAGATGCCAAGAAGCTGCGACTTGACACCGTTGGACTATTTTCTGTAAGGAACCGTTAAATAAAAGTGTTAGGCCATCACACAAGCCATACATTCCAAAAGGTGTAAAATTGATCCGAACGAATAAGGTATTGAGAGGTCAGTCGCGGTAGCCATATGAATGAAAGAATAATCCATTTCCAATCGGGACAGTTGTAGTTCACAACAAAACAATTAATTTATCAAAATTTCAAACCATTTTTGTTTTATTGCATTTTTATATTTAAACTTTTAATTTGATCACCAATTATATCTTTTTGGCGAATATGGTTGGATATTTGCTCACATTATGCTCATAAATATTTAATATGTAAAATTCCTTCATGACAAGCACATATGTGACGTATGAGTGATATTTAATACCATTAATTTCATACATGACAAAATCGAAGATCTTTTATTGCATACTTTTCAGAGTAACTACTCCAGTACATGTAATATGATGCGTATGAGTAATATATTTCAAATTCAATTAAAAATAAATTATACCCCATTAATTTTGTAATTAATATGTGGAATTAAGCAATGATATGACAATTCTTATGTGTTTTAAAAAATTTTAATTTCTTAACCTTAAAGCAGGTTAGGACATTAACCTACTGTGTAGTAGTGACAAGTTAAGTCAACGTATTTCTAATTTCGATGACTAATATTTAAACATACACACACTTACTCTTACAATACACATATACTTCTAGAGATAGAAAAAGAGCGAAATAACATAGAAACTTCAGCATCAGAAAGATAATCCTAACTTACTCGTATTTGCTGTTTAAAAACTTTTTTTGTTGAAATGTATCATTATTTGGCAAATTGTTTAATTTATAGCTGCTGTTCTATTGTAATGTGCATCAAATTTTTATTTTTTATTGAATAATTTATCACACATTAGATCTCTGCTTCCTTGTATAAATTAGAAAAAAATTGTTTGTTTATTTAGGCGTAAATAGATTGAAAACTAAATTCAAATTAAAATCGAATTATAATTATAATTTCATATATACATACATTATTGGTCATTGCAACCCTTCAAGATTATGGATCTAGTTTCTCACAGCACTTATGTTGTGTGCGTAATTCTTTTTTTTTGCATAAATGGCGGGACCTACAATTTAAAATCGGACTCCGAACGACAGATTTTTGAAAAACCTTTCATGGCAATTTTAATTACTCTCAAATTTTTTGCCAGAAATCTACTGAGAGGAAGTCGCAGAAGAAAAATTTTTTCACATTTCGTTTGATGTCTGACCTAGGGTTTGAACCGTGGCCGCACATCTAATAAGCCAACACACTACATACTAGACTACGGCGACTTCTAAGATTTAATATTACACATATGTATATTCATAATGTCATTGAAGAGTTACAGTATTTTATTAATCCATATTATTTACGATTCTATGCAGACATCAACTGAAAAATGTTTACATTTAGTTTAAATGAGTCACTTCTAGAAAATTTAAAAATTGAATTATTGCAAAAATTGAATTATTGCAAAAATAAAGAAAAGCAGCTGGAAAATTTAATCAATATTATCCCTCAAATACCACAAGATAGTCATTCTTTGACATGATTAATGGCATCAAAAGCATATAATAGCGACAGAAAAATAAAAAAAAAATGAACAGAAAATTGAAAAAGTACCACAAAAACTGAATAAATTTCTTGTTAATTTTCTTTTCCATTGAATTTTTATTCTATTAATTTACTTATACGAGTATATGGCTTTGTATATTGACACATACCATAAGTACATATGTATATATGTTCAATAATATTTATATTTCATGAGATCTATCTGCATATGCAAACTCTTATTCAACGGCATGTAGTGAGTCTCATTAATATGCCAGTTTTTACCACATTTAAACTGTACATATATATTGTTACATTTTTACCTTTTTAAAAATGTTTAAAATATGAGTTGATTGCAAACAAAATAAAAATAAATTGGTGTTAAAGTTCAATTTAATCCTTTATTGTTCGAACCATTTTTGTGTGTCACTGTATACAACTTGACGTATAAAACAAAAATTGCTTGTTCGCTATTCTTCTTAGCTTACAACGCAGATCTTTACAATGAGGATCTGCCAACCACTACTGCTTTCGTCACACGCAATGCGTCTTCACACAAGATTTCTTACTACTCGTTGCCTGCTTTGTCTTGCCTTTTTATATGATCACGTAAACAGTCTGATGAACGTTCTTGAATTCGCCTTCTTGAGAATTTCATCGTGGTTTCCTTATTGTTTGTGAATTTTGTTTATGTTGTATGTTGTTGCGTTCTCCCTTACTTGTGTATACCCTTCTCTTTCATACTCATGGCTTTTGGTTTGGTAGCTTTTATTTATCATTCTAATGTTAAACGATGTTACACCGTTTCCATTTTCATAACAATGCGATAAGAATAGTATTCCGTGTTCTTTTAAATTTAATAATTCAGCAGAAGGAACTTTGAAATTATATTCTTATAATGAATTTCATACATCTTTTGATTTCTACAATTAGTAAATAAATGCAGTGGTAATGGAAATCGATCTAGTGGATATTCATCTCTTGTTCATCTTCTTGATGTAAGTTTAGACGTGAAAAGAAACTCAACATAAAAACCAGAATCTGAATGAGGCTCACTATATGGGAAATAATTAGATTTGTTGTTAACAGCTTTTTATATTTGCTTTAAAGAGAACGATCTTTAGGAGATGTGGATTGTAATTACTCGTCAGTAATTGCAATTGTTGAGTGATTTGAAAAAGGAAGGAAAGAAATATGGTTATTTCGATTTCTGGAAATATTAGAGCTTATGAGAGAAAATAGTGGTGTAGTAGGTAGTGTGTTGGCTTACTATTCGTAAAGCCCGGGTTCGTATCCCAGGTCAGACATCAAAAATGAAATATGAAAAAAAATATTTCTTCGGCGACTTCCTCTTAGCAGATTTCTGGCAAAAACTCTGAGAGTAAAATAAACCTGCCATCAAAAAGTTTCTCAAAAATTCTGTCGTTCGGATTCGACGTTAAACTGTAGGTCCCGCCACTCACGTATAAAATTAACGCACACAACATGAGTGGTGTGAGAAGCTAGGCCGTAATCCTGACTAAAGGGTTGTAATGGCCAATTATGTATGTATGTATGTATGAGAGAAAATCTTACCTTTTTTCCAGAGACGGAACCTTTTCTCTTCTTTTCGGAGGGGCTATAGTCAATACTTTTATTATGTACAATTTACCCTTAGCAAAATATAATTCAGGTAAGTATAACTTAGGTAATTATACACAACATACATACAGGATTACGACGCAGTTTCTCACACCACTCATGTTGTACGTTAATTTGATCCATAAGTGACGAGACCTACAGATTTTTGAGAAAAATTTTTCATGGCAATTTTTTATTTACTCTCAGAGTTTTTGCCAGTAATCTGTTCAAGTCACCGAAGAAATTCTTTTCCATATTTCGTTTTAGTTGGAGATGTCTGACCTGGGGTTTGAATCGTATCCTCATGTCTACTAAGCCAACTCACTACCTACTAGACTACGGTGACTTAAATATCAAATATGTTATGGAGGTCTGATTTTAAAATTATGTTCACGATTCTTGAAAGTGCCGTTAGTCTTTTTAAATTTTGGTTGTTGAAGTCTTCAAACATGAAGTTTTTCACGTTGTTGCTTTTTCCAAAATATTCTATTAATGGCAAGTTTCGCACTTGAACTGATAACTTGACTTGACTTGGCGAATATTAAAATATATGACAGCGAGAGCTTAACTATTTTGATCGTAATTTTGCAACATTTATTTGATTTTGAATTTATCTTGTTTGTGACCTCGTAGCTCCACCATTCGGTTGCTTTTTATTTGTTATTTTATTTCATTTTAATAAAAAGTAAATTAAATATGTTTAAACATAACATAAATAGGTAGTTCTTGCTGATACAAATGCAAGATGTGAAGTGAATTTTGCGTGCAATTTTATCTTCCACCAAACTTCTGTTCTTCTTAGAAGAAGTAACTTTTACATTAACGGTAAACTATGGAGTCATTCCCTTTGTTTATGGAAGTTATGTAAATAAATGGAACTGGTAATCTTTATGTTTATGTTATTTAACATATAAATTATTGAAAAAAAATAAAATTTTTTATTAAATAATTTCAGTATTCAAACCTACTTTGAACAGTAAGTAAATATTGTTGTCCTAAGGTGAATTTCAATATTATTTTATTAAATTATGTTCTATCACTAAAACCACAATTTTTAAATTACGTATTTTCAATTGTTGCATATCTTGTAGGTAGAGTGTTATCAGATTATGACGCATTAGTTGTTCGTAATCGGCAGCTATATTCTAAACAAGTCTGATGATACCCACCCACAATGCTAATTCTCATTTAAAGCATAGTAAGGTGTTGAGATACGCTATGAATGCGCTCAATATTTCATATCAATTTCAATTAATTATTGCGTAATAAATACGCAAATTGTTATAATATTGAAAAAACCTTAAATGCTTCACTGTCATAAGTATGTTCAGTGAGCGTATTACAATTATCCGAATACTTTCTGTTGATGTTTGACTTGTCAAAACGACTTATTGAATAAGCAGCTAAACAGCGTATATTATTATGTCTGAAATCTTAAAATATCAATAAACTCAAATAATATTGACTCAATAAAAGTACATATCTGAACATAGTATAAGAAACGCAACTGATGTTTTCGTTTCCATAGTACTTCTCTATTTCGTAAGGCACTAAAGTCAAGAAAAAATTCAATATACAGTAACTGATCCATAAGCGTATAAGCTTTGAAGTTCATATTAAATATAACTCATACGTCAAGGTGTTAAAGATAATCATAATTATTTAAATTATTTATTTATTTATTAATTACAATACAATTATAAATTATATTTTAATTATATACGAGCTGAGTAACTTTGACCATATGCTAGTTGTAGTGTCACAGACTAGAGTTTCTGGTGGGAATCGAACCCACGACCCTCACGCTAATAGTCTAGCACACCACTAGATTACCAGGGCACCCTTACTTAACCCTAATCAAGTCAACATATGCCTCTCAGACACATATTTCACTTTGTCATGTTGTAACTTCCTTAAATATAGGTTCTTGTCCTTACTGCTTCTTGAATTCCTACTTTCAATTGTTTTATTTAGAATTTACAAATTTCAAGTAATAAATTATTTTCTTTTTATTTTTTTATTTCGTTTCAATTAAAAATGTTCTTAATCGTGTCAAAATGTGTCTATGAGGCACATATAGCAACGCTAACTATTACTTCTATTGTTTGTGAACAACAAAATAAAATTAAAGAACGGGTATAATGAGTTAGGAAGAGTTCTGGCACCCATTATTTGTTTCCGAGCCTGCATGCCAAAACACAGGTTCGTAACAATACTGCGCCATATTCGATTTGATGACCAATCTACACGGTCCCAACGCAAAGCAAAGGACAAGTTTGCTCCTATTCGCGATATTTGGGAACACATCAATAGGAACTTTCTAAAGTCATATAAACCTGGTGCATACTTGACAATTGACGAGCAATTGGTGCCATTTAGAGGACGAGTGTCGTTTCGACAGTACATACCATCAAAGCCGGACAAATATGGTCTCAAAAGTTTTTGGATTTGTGATGCAGAAACTCGGTATCCTCATCATGGAATTCCTTATCTAGGTCAAGAAGTCCCTGAAAAAAGTAAAAATGTCGGTGAGAGAATTGTTGAAGAACTGTGCAAACCATTTGAAAAAACAAATCGAAACATCACATTCGACAATTTCTTTACTTCGTTTGAATTAGTAGAACGGTTGTTTTCGAAAGGTCTAACATGCGTTGGCACATTGCGTAAAAATAAAAAATACATTCCACCTGATTTTCTAACAGTGAAAACAAAACCAACGGAAAGTTCCTTACATGGTTTCAGAAAAAATATGACACTTGTAAGTTATGTTGCAAAGAAAAATAAAGTAGTTTTGTTATTCTCATCACTACATTACCATTCAAAGATAAACTCTGACAACAAAATCAAGCCAGAAATCACTATTGGTTATAATAAGACAGAAGGCGGTGTAGATACGTTTGATCAAATGGCACACAGCTTTGCCGTCAAACGTAAAACAAATCGTTGGCCAGTCGTGCACTTCTACAATCTAATCGATATTTCAGGCATTGCAGGCTTTGTTATTTGGACAAATACGTTTCTAAATTGGAACGAAAGTCAAAAGCAACTACGACGAAACATATTTCTGAAAGATTTAATTCAGGAACTTGTTGTTCTAAATATGAAACGCCGTAGTCTTCTAAAATTAAATAAAAATAATTTGTCCAATGTTCGTTCCATACTACACGAGGATGATTTCTCAAACCATCGAAGGCAGACAAATGTGCGACAGAGATGTTATATGTGCCCACCGAAGATATTCATAATGTGTAAGCAGTCTTGCAGTATTTGCCACAAAAATACTTGCAACGAGCATTGTTTAAAAGTTGTAGTTTGCTTAAAATACGAAAATAAATAAATAATATTGCATTTATGTAACTGAAAAAAAAAATTTAATAAAATAAAAATAAGTTAACAAAATTAATATTTAAATTCTTTGCATGTGCCTCTGAGACACATTTTGACTGGATTTGAAAGAGTTTTTCCTGACTTGATTAGGGTTAAATTATTATCAGCTTTTGGTATATTTTATGAGATTATAAAGCGTTCAATAGTTATGTGTTGATTTATAAATTTATGAATATAACTTCAGAGGTCTTATTAATTAAAACACCACTATTCATGTTGTGTCCAAAAAATAAAAGTAATAAACCAACATAAGTCGCCGTAGTCTAGTAGGTAGTGTGTTGTCTTATTAGACATGGGGCCACTGTTCATACCCCATGTTAGAGATCAAAACTGAAATATGAAAAAATATTTCTTCGGTGACTTCCTTTCAGCTGATTTCTGGCAAAAATTCTGAGGAATAAGAATAAGAATAAGAGGATGTTCCGAATCAGTGTTCAGCTGGACGCTCTTATGACCAATTAGGCTACTCAAATAAGGCGAATCACCTACTCCTTGTTAATAAATAATTCCATTCTTATTTTGGTTTGTACTATTGGGTTTAAGTCCAAATATACTCTCTAAAAATGACAAAGAGATTTAGAGGATGTTCCGAATCCGTATTCAGCTGAAGGGCTAATAAGAACCGAGTTTTAAACAATATTTTCTGGCTGCCATGTTCGATACATTACCGAACAGAGGATATAATGGAAACCCTACAAGTGAAAAATTCCTTACACCTCTAGTTAATTTGGAATTAAACAAACTGCTAGTATTTCCCACAACATACGGACAGATTTATATTTCTGTTACGGAAAAGAATACAACTTGTGTGTTGGACAGGGTTACATAAAAGGCATATAGTACCGGGTTAGTATACGTCCTGATAAAACGCAACCGAAAAGTATAAATACACACATTTTTAGCCATTGAGTTTGCTTGGAGTAAATCACGGGCTCAGTGATAAGGAACAAATACCAGGAACCAATAATGCATTTCAGAACGAATCAACAGGATTACTGAGACATTACCGGAATGCCTCTTATAGGTTGATATTTGGTCGTGGCACTCTCCGCAACAATAAATACATTGTGTACTTCTTTCTGTTTCACTTTGAGATAATGCTTTAATATACGTGATGTTTTGTAACGGGTTTTTCAATTGAACTTATAGAAATTGTGTAATTCCTATATACATAGAAAGATAGATTGATAGAGCGATATATTGCCGGAAAAACAAAATCAAATAGACAAGCTCTCGCTGTCATATTTTATAAGATTTCACAAGTCGAATTGACTGTCATTTCAAGTGCGAAACTTGTCACTCAAAGGTGCAGCATGTTTTGTAAAAATGCAAGAAATGCATTTCCTAACAGCGAGAAGAAGAACTTATTGGTTTTTCTCATATTTGCAGAGATCTACAAATAAATTTGAAAGCACTCTGGTCACTTTTGAAAATCTTAAAAATAGTTTTAAGATTGACCACGATAACTTATTTTTTAGTATTGCACATGCTGAAGCGTTTGAAATAAAAAAAATTGAGGATGAAAAACAATTTTTAAAGAAACAGAGACTAAGCCAATCCGACTGGGATATGTAAACAAAGGCTATTAGAAAAAGAGGAAAAAATCTACTTTCAACGCTAAAACTTCCAATTTTATTTTTGGTTTTAATTTTATCTAGTGTAAAATATTTGTATTGCGATTTATTGTATGTTAAAGGTTTTAAAGAGAAAATGTTTATGTTCATGTACTAAAAGAAATTCTACAAATAAAATACTTATAAAGGGAATCTAATTTGCTCTGATGATGTTTTTTCTTGTTTGATTGTATTTTATCCATCCAAATTTATTCAAGTGTGCGCCACTGTTATGTTATTCAAAATATTTAGATTTTCCTATAAAGCATGAATAATGCATACGAGCGCTTCGAACATAAATTCTTAGATTAACGAGCAAAATTAATGGCAGTAAAATACATACATGATGGTTTACACTTGAAAGAACTGTATATGAAAGCAACACGTTTTGGAAGAAAATATTTACATAAGTGTTCATAAACAGTATGTGTTCACATGCTCATGCAACAGGTATCCTTTATCGTTAACCATTTTTCGGTTTCAAAAGTTAAGTTAAATGAAACACAAATAAAAAGCTTTGAGTTTAGATAATGACACTTTTATTTCACTATAATGTTTGGACTTGATCATTATGTTCGAAATGCTAGTCGCTGGATTAATTGCGATAATCGAATATTTGAGGCAGTTTTCGAACACTATTTCGCACATTTCCGTTGGTTTAACTTAATGAGTTTTAGCTTTGAAATGCTGCACCGTCCGAAAATTATCCGCTTAAAATACGTAACCCTACAAAAAAGTCTGACGTCGTCAATTCTCATCATCTTGGTGGCCAAATGACACAGCTAAGGTTCATGATCTTGACTGCAAATTGACGTCGGCAAAATATTATGCAATAAAGCCAAAATCAGTCACGTTAAAGTTAAACAAATACCGCCCATTTCGTAATCTTCAATGCTTTAATGAAAATTTTGGTCGAAAAACTGACATTGAAAGCTTTATAGTCTAAGACTCAATCAACGTTGGGAATGATCTGCGGGCGTTAATTGTAGTGTGAGTTGGGGAGGTACAAAATCAAATGAAAAATCCATCATGAACCGTAATGTGTGTCCAATTGCTGAGAACGCCATGGATTCGGCCGACTCCGAATGACATATTTGTAAGAAACTGTTCAAGTCAGGCAGTCAGCGAAGGATTATTTTTCTTATTTTGTTTAGTATTCTTCTAGAAACCTTCTTCAACAGCAAGAATAACGGTGTGATCTCTCCTAGTCGATGAAATTGATTCCTCGCTTTATGGCTATCAGCATGAAAATTCTCGCATATGGTGCTCGCAGAATCGAGGCATGATTGTCGAAATGCCACGAACAAAATGACTCTTTGGGGTACTTTATAGTATAGAAACCATAACCTTAATAAATAGCGCAATAGTCGTATGATAATCGACAATTTCTGGCCTACAATTAAAGATTATAGAGTGGACGGTATGTGGTACAACAGCATTATCATGGTTATCGGACTTGAAGACTTTTGACCTTTTACGGGGCTACGTCAAAAGCCTTGTATCTACGCGGATAGTTTCAGAACGTTGCCCGATATCCGAACATGTGGTGGAAAACCATCTCAAAAGGATCGGCTACTGCAGCTAACCTAGAGGTAATATTTGAATAACATTATATTCCATACGTACTGTCAACATCCAATCTAATTATAATTAAATGAAGGCTTCGTGGAGATTGCAGTCTTGTGTTTTTTTATTAACTTTATTTCTGAAGCCGAAAAATTAATAACCCGTTATATTGTTTCCAAATATAAATTATGTCTTCAAAATACAAGCACTCTACACGTACGCTAACTGAGCACCATACAATTCAATAGCTGGACGAGGCAATGATTGGAGTTCCTTCATCACAAGCACATGTGTTGTAAAAATTTACAGTAGCGTCAGCGTATTCATCTTACGTCATAATTCACTGACAAATTGTTGCAATATTTTTTATTTCAACACTTTGTGAAAAACAATTCCTTTCAGTAGATATAAAGGAAACCAAAATAAAAATGTCGAAGGTCAAGTTCATGCATCAGTGTTGCTTACGGGCATTGTGCTTTTGACGACATATCATGCTAAAAATAAACTCTCAAGTGAGATAAAATGAGAAAAAAAATTACGAACAATATATTATTTCCTGTTTTTTCTTGCTTCTATTATGATTTCCTTTCTTACTATTTTGAAGTCTTCTGTAATTTGTCATTATTTTATTTTCAACACGATAATAAACATTCCATTGTAGCAGGCATAAAAAAGCAACCAAACGGTATAATCTTCTTATATATAAAAATGAATGTATGTTTATTTGTTTGTGGGTTTGTTTGAAGTCTATAGACGGCTAAACGGCTGGACCGATTTTCTTCAAATTTAACAGTACCTTTCTGTATGTCTGGAAGGAACTATAGGCTACTTTTTATTTTAAAATTTCAAGAAGGTGGGGTGCCACGCCCACATACCCAAATAGTATCTCATAAACTGCAACAGCTAGATTCATCAAATGGGCGGATTGGTTATAGTGAGCGTGTCACCTCCCATAATCTATATTATATATAAAAATGAATGTTTGTTTTTATGTACCTTACAAAATCGTAAACTATGCCTTTGATCATGTTATGATCTTTAGCACAGTTGTTGCGCATGAGCCGGGGAAGATTTCTAAGTTGCTATGACCAATTTCAGACAGGTGATGCCACTGAAAATTACTCAAATGAAATAAATCGTAAATTGTGTATTCTTTAACAAAGTTGTTGCGCATGAGCCGACGAAGGTTGGTGCGATTAATTTCCGATGGATGGCGTCACAGAAAATTATTCAAAATGAATGACAAGCAATTGGTCGACCTACACCTCAATCACGGAAGAACAGAGCATTACGAGCCTCAAAATCAGACGAGCATTGAGACTGGAAAATCTTCGAGTATATGCCGCTGAGTCCCGTTCGCTTGCACCACTTGAACAACGAGAAGTGAGATTAGAAATTGATCGAATGCGTACTACTCAGGCCCGTTCCTCTGAATCATCAGGACAACGGGAAACAAAATCAATAAAATGATTCATAATTAATTGGACATTTGTGTAATATCTTTCCTTCAAATTCATTGTAGTTGGTGGCGCAGCACCACGCGCAGGGTACAGCTAGTAGAATAGAAAATAATATATTTTTACGAAAATGGAAAAATATAGATACTGGTGTTTTGCTTTTACATCGTTTAACATTAAAATTATAAACAAATGGTACAAAAACAAAAACAATGAACTTGTTTAGAAATTATCGCACTGCGTAATATAACAACAAACACCAGCATAAATAAATGATAAACAAGTAAACAAAAATATACCAACAGACACCAGCATAAAAAATTGTAAACAAGTAAACAAAAATACAACAACAAACACTGCAATAAAAAATGAAACCAAAATCCACAAACAACAATAATGAAATAAAGATGTTTACATTTATAGAGATCTCGAGAAGGCGAAGCCATGAACATTGGCCTTCAAGAACATTCATCAGACTGTTTACATTGCCTTGTAAAAAGCAAGACAAAGCAGGCAACTGAGTTAGTAAAAGAGCAGTCAGTCTTGTATGAAGACGCGGAGCGTTTGAAGTGAGTAATCGTGGTTTGAAGATCTCGGTTAAAATGATCTGTCAAGCAATTGTCTAGTGATTGTTATTGTTTATGCAAAGGGTGTAAACAGAGGAATAACAAACGACGCAATTGTTGTTATTACATCAAGTTGTGAACAGTGGCACACAGAATTTTGCGAAGAATAAAGAATTTTAATTAAAACTAAACACAAACTTATTCCTATTTTATTTGCTATCTAAGAGCTCATATTTTAAACGATATCAACATATTGTAACAATATATTGGCACTTTAAGTAAGAAATTAAAGAAACTATAAAGTAGAAAAACATCAACAAATGCAAAAATAATAGATTTTGTCTTTGGAATACCTATACCTTCAATTGGATGGTTATAAAGTTATATGCATACTATCAGAATCAGAATGTTTTATAATTATTGTTTTTAAATGCCATAATTAAGATAATTTTCTTTTGTTAATTATATTTATAATTAATTGTATCACTTAAATACTTAACCATTCATTTCATTCCTTTGGTCAGGATTACTACCTAGCTTCTCTCATCACCTACGTTGTGGGTTTTAATTTTATCCGAACGACAGATACTCTTCTCATGGTAATTTTATTTACTCTCAGAGTTTTTGCCAGAAGGCAGCTGAGAGAAAGCCGTCAAAGAAATGTTTTTTCATACATACATACATAACTGGTCATTAAATCCTTCAGCCAGGAATACTACCAACCTTCTCACACCACCTATGTTGTGTGTGTTAAAATTTTTTTAAATTTTATACATCAAGGGCGGGATCTACAGTTTAAAGCTGACTCCGAACGACAGTTCCATAGCAATTTGCAAAAAAAAACGTTTAATTTTATACATTAATGGCGGGACCTAATAGGTAGTGTGTTGGCTTATTAAACGTAAAGCTCGGGTTCGTATCCCAGGTCAGACATCAAAACGAAATATGAAAAAAATATATCTTCGGTGACTTCCTCTCAGCAGATTTCTGGCAAAAACTCTGAGAGTAAATAAACCTGCCATGAAAATTTTTTTTTAAAAATCTATCGAAGTCGACTTTAAACTGTAGGTCCCGTCAATCACGTATACAATTAACGCACACAACACAAGTGGTGTGAGAAACTAGGTCCATAATCCTGACCGAAGGGTTTATTGACTAATTATGTATATATATGTATGACAATAATGTTTATTTGTCAGGCTTATATAATATTATAATTACTTAAATGATTTTTTATTACCCTTTTTTCTGGCCTAAAGAAATTCCAATAATTAACATTTACAATAATTAACATTACATATAAAGTCTTTTGTTATTTCCGTAATCAACAAAAACAAATACTAAAAATCTAATTTCATTTTTGGAAAGAAGGGATTTGTTATTGTTATTATTTGCTTTGTAAGTCGTTAATTAATTTATACTTGAAAGTGTTTTTCATTATCACTCATAATGAACGGCTTCCCTCCAGCCTTTATAAAAAAATATTTAAATTGGACAAAAGCTTAGGAGTTGCTTTCAGAATACTAAAGAATAATAATAAGAGAAATTGTTTAATTGAAAATATCTTTTTATTTTGCCAACCTCCCTTGAAATCTATTTTTTTTTCATTTAAATGAATACCTTGTTTAAAACAGGAATGACTATGGAAAAAAAATGTAAAATGAAAATTATGAAGGTTAGGTTGGGTTAAATTGAAACTAATTGTTCTTAATAATACTGCTGTACTGTTGGAATGTGGGTATTTGTTTGACGCTAATGAAGGAGATTTTATAAGTTGTACTCACAAAATTTTATTGGGATACGATTCATATTTAAAATATATTTTGTACATTACATTGAGCAATGGGAATCCATGAGATGCCTCTCTTTATATCTGGAAGTAAATTGAATGAAAAAAATGTGATCACGTAATATTCCCTCTTTTCGATTATCAATAAAAGTGTGACTCCCTCGCATATTAAACATCTCGGTATTCCTATTAATAGACACCTGACTTGGGGACTGTCAGCTTTTACTATATAATTGACAGCGTAATACTATGTTAAGATATGCACTTTTATTGAGTCAATATTCGGTTAACTGAGCATAATATTTTAAGTGTTCAGGCATAATAATATACGCAGTTCAACTGCTTATTCAATACTCATTTGACAGCTGGTAAACAAAACACCTGGTTATTATAACAACATTGATTTCATTTGGTTTTTTTTTTTATTTTGTTTCTCATTGTTGACATTTGAGTTGTCAAATATCAAGAGAAAATGTTCGGATAATTGTAATATGCGCACTGAACATACTTATGACAGTGCTGCATTTAAAGTTTTACTCAATATTATAACAATTTGCGTATTTATTGCGCAATAATTAATTGAAACTTTATATGAAATACTGAACTCAATAAAGGTGCATATCTGAACACCGTATGAAGCGATATGGAGATATTTATTACTTATAAGGATGTATACCTTAGGTTAACAAATTAAAAAATTGATAAACGATAAAACAAGATTCTTGCAATACCGTAATACATCAACAACGATAATGTACAGAAGAACTTTAGCACGCTGTTTATCAAAACAACGATTGGATAATATTGCGAGATATACTTAAAAGAGATCCAGCCATCCTCTTCGAATATAAAGCAAAGAGCTGGAGAGTCGCATCGAATGCTTGTCGAGGCACATGATCATGACCTATCAGAAGTAACATGGAAAAGATGGTTTCGACGCTTCAGAGATAGGGATTTGAATATGAAAACCACTAAAAAAATGTGAAGACGACGAATTCCAAACAGTATTGGATGATGATGATACTTGGTGTCAGAAACAAAAGGTAGAAATGTTAAGTGTTGCACAACAAAACATTTTCTGATTATGTTGAACGAATGACCAGAATGGGCCACAAAGCAAAATAATTTTGCAACAAAAAAATGCACCTTCACACATACAATTAAAGCATTAGGCTGGTAGCTACTATACTACTCGCCGTATTCACTAGACTTGCAGTCTTCCAACTGATATTTAGTTTCATCGGTGGTTCACGTATTAGCTGACCAGTACTTCAATTCCTACGATGAAGTCGAAAATTGGGTGACTAATTGGTTTGCTTCAAAAGACGAAGAATTTTATTGATGTGCAATACACAAATGCCTAAAAAATGAAAAAAATGTGTAAACAGCAATGGACAATGCTTTTAAAAACTTTTGTTTTAATTTCACAAAACAACGCACATTTCATATGGGTGCACCTGGTACGCACTTGAATGTATAGGGTGGGACATCCATCGGTTGAAATTTGAATCATCTGTTATTTTGAATCTGGCAATACTTATGCATGTATGTCATTCTATTCTGTCACAATATTCAGTATATTATCTCCACTGATCGTAATGCATCGATTTATGCTTCAGCAACGATAGAATTTATTGGAAGAATGGGAAACTTCACGGTTTTCCAAAAAATCCTCTTGTCAGATGAACGTCATTTTCACACTTCTTTAAAAATGAGGACCGCGCAACTATTATGGTCAATGGAGACAACCCTCTTTTGAATCCTCTTCATAGTATTGATGTAAACGATCTTTGGTTTTAACAGGATGGTGCAAATTACCACACATCGTTGTGGCTTGAGCACCATTTACGCTTGAACAACGATAGGATTTATTGGGCCAACTTCATGATGATTTTTGGTTTTGCCATAGTAGGTAGTGTGTTGGCTTATTAGACGCAAAGCCAGGGTTCGAGTACCAGGCCAGACATCAAAGACTAAATACAAAAAATATTTCTTCGGCGACTTCCTTTAAGCAGATTTCTGGCAAAAAAATTCTGAGAGTAAATAAAAATTTCCAAGTTTCTCAATAAATAAAAATCTGTCGTTCGGAGTCGACTTTAAACTGTAGGTCCCACCGCTAATGTATAAAATTAACACACACAACATAATTGGTGTGAGAAACTAGGACGTTGCACAATGCTTCAATTCGGCCTCCGGGTTCTGTATTTGTTTTAATTGACAAGTACACGTCCTCTAACCTAACCTAACCTAGAATCAGTGTAGTTGATTGTGAGAAGTTACAGAAGAAAAACCATAGAATGTATAGACGCATAGAATGCATCAAGTAGGTTTACTTACAACTTTTGTATGCGACTCATGCTGTGTTAGAAAAAGTCAGCAGTTTTTTAAACTTGACATGTCAAATTATATATGTGAATGGTTTCTATAAATATGTTTAAATAGTGCATTACTATTTCCGCATTTTTCTTTTTGAATTACAAAAATATTAATAAAAACATATTTCATAATAAAGTTTATTCCTGATTTAAGAGGAAAATACATTAAAATACATTTTTAACACATTTTTTCATGAACAAAATATGTATATGATGATTGTTTATATGTATGTATATATGATTGTTTTTATGTACTGAGTGTCATCTATTTTGAATTTATTAATTTGTAAACAAAAAAAAATGGAGGATAATTAACCGAAAACACTGTTCTTGTGTTTTTTTGAGGATTTTCGTAGGCCTTAACAGCACAAAATATCACATATATAAACTCATAAATTTGTAGTTAATCCCGTAAATTCTTTTAAAATTACAATTCGATTTCTATTTTTCCCAACAATATTCGTGTTTGCTTGTTTGTTGTTTACCACAACAACTGGTGAAAACAAAAAACCAGTCGCATAAAACGCATTGCGTGTAACTTGCAATAAAAACGGCATAAAAAGCAAGAATCGCAGGTAACGCAAGGCGCAGGAAACGGATGGTATGGACTTTCGGCTTTACTTGTCTATCCTCTTTTCTTTCATACTGATGTTGTTGGTTTGGTTGTAACGAGCTCGTTGTATTTGTTAGTGTACCTTTGGTTTTTCGTTGTAATGTTAAACGATATTACACTGTTTCCATTTTCGTAACACTATTATTAGGATATGCGTGACAGGTACCGCTTCTAATCCTTTATTTGGTTATTTAACCTGTTTTTGATATAGTATCCATGGGTTTTATCCACTTTATAATTTCTTCTTTCTAGTTATATACATTTTAGAAATATTTTTCAACAAGTGCCTTTTTGTGGTAAAAAGTTATTTCTACATCGATCTGTAGTAGTTTATCTGTAAAAGCCTTATATCGTAAACTAACAAATAATAGGACGTTTGAGGATTAATATTTCATATTTATTCCATACAGAAGAACTTTTAAGTGCCTTAAGCGACTTTACAATGTAATAACGAAAGAGATTTTAATAAGTATCGAAACAGAAATGAAACCCAACTAGGTTTTAATCGGCGTAATAGATTTCGGTACAGTATGAATGTCCAATAAAGTATACGAAATTTGACAGCAAATAACATTCCATTTCATCATGATTTTTCAGGCAAATAATAATAAGTCCAAACACGCTGCGTTTATTTAGTAAACATATTCCATTTCTGGTAGTATAACTATAAAAAGAATGCCTGCATTTGTTATGCAAACTATAAAAAAGGAAATAAAGGTAAAAATAAACGGTAGGAAAAGAAATATTTATGTTGTCCGTCTTACCAAATTATTACCATCAATTTATCTCTTATGTTACATGCCCCAGGTAGATAACTGAGTATCGATATAAAACTCCATACATTTTCGTAAACAACATCATTTCATCTAAAACATTCAAACGAATCGAACAATTTTTTCCAATAACAGTGAATAATTGTCATGGCACCCGTAGCAGCTAGAAATAGAGCTAATAAAAGCAATAATAACGTCAGTGGCAAGCATAAATTACATCAAGTGCAGCATGCAAATACCACAGGAAACCAAGCTTCATGCGCAAAGTCTACACAAAGTTGCAACTGACGCATGAACTTATCAGAAAAAAACGTACGAAATTCCGATAAACGTTCTTATGATGATTTGCTTAACATCAGTCGTCAAACCATTTTTAAGAATAAGTTGAGACGACTAATTGCCCTTGTGAAATAATGTAGCGCCGACAAATACCAGATGCAGCTAAAGCAACAACTCCAAAAACATCTGCCACAGCAGGAACCAATTAATCCACAATTGCCACCGCAAGAAAAACAACACTCTTTGCAACTACAGCCAAAGCCAAATGAGAGCTCTGAATACTCTGCTAAGGTGAATAGGCATAGGAGGAGATTATTTTAAGATTGTTTTTATTTAAGTTTGTAAGCGAAGTTTGTAATTTTAGTTTAAGTTTTAAAAATACATACATATTGATTTTAAACTTCAAAGCATATTTTTTTAAATATATTTACGATAATGTTCCACATTTAAATAGTTTTAACCCTTTGACAACCATAAGGTTTTGACAAGAAACTTTATGTTTTGATCTCTTTAGAATGATTCATGATTGTGAAGTCGCTGTGGTCTAATAGGTAGTGTGTTGGTTTATTAGACCTGAGGCCTCGGTTCAAACCCTAAGTCAGGCATCTCCAACTGAATGAAATATGAAAAAATATTTCTTTGTCGACTTCGTCGACGTTAGTGTTCATATTTTTGAAATTATCGTCTTGGAACATATCTGCCCCTATGGCCGGTAAAAGGTTAAAAACAGGTGTTAAAGTCGATAACACTGCAACATTTTTAATTTTAATACTTTTTTGATTTTATTTCTCAATAAATAATTCTTTATTAACGAAATTAAACATATTGTTACGTTTTTACCTTTTTAAAAAAAGTTAAAAACGTTTAAATATGAGTTCGTTAATTGCAACCAAAGTAAAAACAAATGTGTTTAATTTCAGTTAAACTCTCTTTATTATTCACACTACGTTTGTGCCACTGTTCACACTTAACGATACAACAATAATTTGCTTGTACACTATTCTATTTCACACTTCTGTCCGCGTTAACACTAACAACTGTTCGTTAGATCTTCTCTGCTTACAACCTTTTTGCAAGCAAGGCCACTTGTACGTTCAAACCACAACGCGTCTTCACACAAGGCTGACTGAATTAACTCTGACTGCCGCTTGCTTTGTCCAGCCCTTTTATAGTCCGCACGCACGTAATCAGTATGATGAACGTTCTCGATGTGGAAGGTTCTCGCTCCCGCCTTCTCGAGAACTCTATTGCTAGTTATTTGTTGTTTGTGTACTTTGCTTATGTTGTCCATTACATATTTGTCGTAGCTAGTTTACTTTATGTTGTTGTTGGTACTAGCCGCAACCAGGTTCGTCATACATATGTGTGTGTACAGCTTTAGATAATCAACACTTTCATTGTATTGTTAGTGTTAGTGTATAATTGTGTCGTGTGTTGTGTTGGTGTAGCTGGTAGCTTTTGTTTATCGTTTTTTATTGTTAAACGATATTAGGTCGTTTCGATTTATGTAACAATATGTATATACATATATATATACATAGACAGACATATTTCTATGAAACATGTAATTTTTTTCCAACTTTAATAGGTGTAAATATTATAAATTATTACAGAATTTTCCTTTTTGTCACTTTCGCAAATGAAAAATTTGTTTTCTTTAACAAAAAAAAAAAAAAAAAAAAAAAAAAAAAAAAAAAAAAAAAACGTTCAAGGCCAGCAGTTGCCTACAGGCATTATAATGTTGCTTGAAAGAACACAGAAAAAATATAAAATATTTGTCATATTGGTTATTTTTTTCTTCTTTTATTTCAACGTCAATTTATATTATTTCACAATTTAGCTATCAACAATATGAAAAGCATTTGAAGGTCGGGATTTTCTTTAGAGAAACTCTAAAATATAAGAAAATTTAAAGAATAATTTGTACAAGTCGTCGTAGTCTAGTAGGTAATGTGTTGGCTTATTAGACGTGATACAATTATTGACGATTTGGTGTCTCAGTTGCCTTAGAGTGCAGAATTTCTTTGTATGTTACAGGCAAAAAGATATGGATTAAAAATAAGTTTTGAAATAATACATACTGCCTGGAAGAATTTCAAATGTCTAAACATGGTTATATGAAAATAATATCGAAACCATGGCGGAATGGTATATGGACGTATACAAAATATGCTTAAATTAAATATATTGGGGTACCTAAACTTAAGCGGTCCACTTTATATACATACATAAAATAACTGGTCATTACAACCCATCAGTCAGGATAACGACATAGTTTTTCACACCACTTACAGTGGACAGCAAAAGTCTTAGTACGGCAATATATTTTAGCAATTTCATGAATTTTAGCCGAAAGTTTGTATACAAATTTATAGTTTTTATATTTATTTTATTAATTTATTTCTGTTTTATTATAAAACAGAATTTTTTAATGTTTTTCATAAAACAAGAGAAAAATAAGGTAACGTTTCAGATGATGCCATAGGAGAACCCTGAGTAGATTTAATATTCAAAGGCCTAATATATGAAAATGTTTTCCTTTGTATTTAGAATATCTCTTAATGTCAAGCACTCCATTTAACGCATTTGGAATTTAATGTACAACTTCTGTTTAGTGTTTTCTGGTCGCACCATGAGCAAGTTTTTCTGTTGACTTCTGTTTGAGGTTTACCGATTAGGTAACCGTTCTTTCAAATGATCTCCCAAATACTCTCTTGAAGTCATATCGGGACTTTGTGCAAGAGTATTAAGCCTGTGGAGACTTTTTTCTTATCAAAATATATTGCCGTACTAAGACTTTTGCTGTCTACTGTATGTTGTGTGCGTTAGTTTTATACATGAGTGGCGGGATCTACAGTTTAAAGGCGATTCCGAATGACAGATTTTTTTGAGAAACTTTTCATGGCAATTTTGCTTACATTTAGAGTTTTTGCCAGAAATCTGCTGAGATTAAGTCTCCGAAGAAATATTTGTTCTGGGGATTGAACCAAGGCCTTTCGCCTAATAAACCAACAAGTTACCTACTAGACTACGGCGACTTCTTCTTCTTTATATGGTTACCAAAAGTTCTTAGCTTAAGAAATCTGGAAAACATTTGCTAGAAATATTTTTGAAAAAAATTGTGAAATTGATAAATCAATTTCTGTAGAACGAAAATGTTTCTGTTTACCCATCGTTGAACCAAATCAACATTCCTTGTGATTTGTTTGCATTCCCAAAGGAATGCATATATAATACAATGTATTATTTAAGAAAAATCTTAAAATCTAATCCTTAAAAAATATGAGTAATGTTAGAATTAAGAGACACAATATGTTTAAATACTTTTTTCTATTCTGTTGTGTTAACAAAAGACTTTAATATGGTGTTCAGATATGCACCTTTACTGCGTAAATCGCAATAAACGCCATTATTGAGCTCAATATTTCATATAAAGTTTCAATTAATTACTGCGCAATAAATACGCAAATTGTTATTATATTGAGTAAAACTTAAAATGCAGCACCGTCATAACTGTGTTTGGTGAGAATATTACAATTTACCGAACACTTTTTAGTGATATTTGACAACTGAAATGTCAACAACGACAAAAAAAACAACACAAGAAAAAAGCAAAATATAAACAATGTTGTTGAAACAACCAGCTGTTTTGTTTACCAGCTGTCAAATGAATATTAAATAAGCAGCTGAGCTGCGTATATTATTATGCCTGAATACATAAAATAATATTGATTCAAGAGGACCGCATACATAAATTAAATAAAGAATGCAGTAGCTAATGAACAAAAGATAGCAGCCAAAAAAATAAAAAAATACGATTTCTTGCTGTGCTAATTCCTATTTATAGCACGTATTTCACGCTATGAAATATTTTTTTTTTTTTTTTTTTTTCTCAACACTTTATTTACAATCTATCCCTTTGGGATAATAAGCAAATTTGATACTATATTAATTTGACATATTTGTTGAACTCCATTGAGACCAACAACATACATACTTATGCAAATTTTATCTATAAATTAATAGTAGTTAAGTATATACATATTTACATATTTATAATCAGAAAAATAGATACATATATAATTAATTGCGAAATGGCAAATCCAGTATGTGATGCCTTTTCAGTCGATTTATTTCGTTGGTGTGATCAAGAAGAGCAATAGCTAATGGATTGTCGTGGTGAATTAGCCTGTCTAAATAGTTTTCACTGAACCTTCTTATTTCGTCTATTACCTTTGGAATAGAAAGATCATTGTGGATTGAAAAATTCGATACAAACCATGGAGCGTTGACAATGAGCCTCAGAGTTTTTGACTGGTAACGTTGAAGTATTTCAATATTCGAATTGCTGGCCGTTCCCCAAAGTTGAATTCCATAGGTCCAAACTGGTTTCAGGATAGTTTTGTAAATCAGTACTTTGTTTCTTAAACTCAAACGAGATTTTGGGCCTAATAACCAGAATAGACGTTTTGTTTTTATATTTAATTGCTGCTTCTTCATTTTGATATGAGTCTTCCATGTTAACCTTCTATCAATATGCATTCCTAAATATTTCACGCAGTCACTTTGAGGGATAGGATTATTGTTTAGACGTATCTCAGGGCAGTTACCTCGTCGTAATGAAAATGTGACATGTGTTGATTTTTCGCTGTTGACCTTGATGTTCCATTTGTTTAGCCAAGCTGCAATTGCATTCAGTTCATTTTGAAGCTGAATTGATGCGGTGTTTGGACAAATATCGGCCGTTAAAATAGCAGTATCATCTGCATATGTTGCAATTAAAGCGCATGCGCTGATTGGAATATCTGAGGTGAAAATTGTGTATAGTATTGGTCCAAGTACGCTACCCTGGGGAACACCTGCTTGTATATCGCATATTTGGGTAAACGTGCTATTTATTTTCACATAGAAGTTTCTTTCAGTTAGGTACGATTTCAAGAGCAAATAAAATGGGGTTGGAAGTAATTTTTTCAGTTTGAAATATAACCCACCATGCCATACTTTATCAAAGGCCTGCTGTACGTCTAGAAAAACCCCTGAACAATATTTTTTGTTTTCCAATGTATCTCTTATAAATGCAACGATACGATGGCATTGTTCAGGAGTACCATGTTTTTTCCTAAAACCAAATTGGTGATCAGGAAGGATGTTGTTTTTTTCCAAAACTGGCAATAATCTCTTCAAAAATATTCTTTCAAATATTTTGGAGAATATAGGCAGTAAACTTATGGGTCTATAGGATGCAAGATTTCCTTCAGGCTTGTTCGGTTTATTTACCATTATTATCTCTGCGCACTTCCACTGCGAGGGAAAGTAAGTTAGTCTTAACATAGAGTTATAAATAAATGTTAAATATAAAATAGCCTTTTTTGGCAGTGCTTGAATTGCTTTTCCATTTATGCCGTCGTAACCAGGGGACTTTTTGCAGTTTAGTTTTTTTATTTCTTCTTTTACTTCAGTTGGAGACACATGCTTTATTGGCCAATCCATAGGACAAGAACTATCTAGAAATGCATTTATTTCATCAGTAAAAGGGTTAGGATTTTCGTAAGGTTGGAAAGTATTTTGTAGATGACGAGCAAATGCTTCTGCCTTGCTTTTATCGGTTTTGCACCATACATTGCTACTATCTTTCACAGGAGCATTTCTTTTTGTTGGTCTTTTTATATATTTGGTGGCATTCCACAACGAGAACTCATTATTTTTTATATTATTGGTATTCAAATTACTAAGATAGGTACCAATCTGATCATTTTTTATATTATAAAGAGCAATTTTGAGGTCTTTAGCAGCTTTATTAAAAATGCGTTTGTCGTTAGGATCTCCGCTATTTTGCCATCTTTCTCTAAGCCTTCTCTTTATTAATAAAAGCTGCATGATCTCAGATGTTAACAAAATTTGGTTATGATTACGTTGAGTCGGTGATTTTGGAGTTGATAAAAATCCTGCTTTATTAATTACATAATTAAGTCTTTCAACAGCATCATCAATTTCTGCAGGAGTTTTTAGAGATATATTAAGATTTATATTTCTCTCAATCCAAGTAGAAAAGGATTTTAAATCGGTTCTACTATTTATGATAGTTTTTGTTGTATCTGGCTCAAAAGTAGTATTAAGTGTGGCTATGAGAGGTGTGTGGTCAGAGCTGAGTTCGTCAATATTCGCAATGTCAAGAAGTTGACTAGAAATTCCAGAAAAAACGGCAAAATCTAAGACGTCAGGTATTTTTGTAGTATCTGTAGGCCAATATGTTGGATTACCGGTTGATAGGACAGAGTAATTATTACTAACTATACATCTGTAAAGCTCGCTACCCTTAGGATTAACTAGTCTTGAACCCCACCAGGGGTGTTTGGCATTAAAATCGCCTGCAACGAAAAATCTGTGTCCCAATTTATAAAAAAAGTTTTGAAAAGTAGGCAATTTCACCAAAAATCGAGGTGGAAAATAAATAGCACAGAACGAAATACTGTTTTGATCACATATGACTTTGATACAAGCAGCTTGAAGATATGGCTCTCTTGCTACATCTAATAGTTCATATTTTATTGTCGATTTTATTAAAATTGCAGCCCCAGCATGTGCTCTGTCATCCGGGTGATTTGCCGTTATCAATTCATATCCTCTTATTTTAAAGAAGGATCTGGAAGTAAAATGTGTCTCTGACACTAACATTATGTCAATATAATGCAATTTAAGAAATAACTCAACTTCATTAGTGTGGTTGGAAAGCCCATTAGCATTCCATATTGCAATATTTAAATTTAATTGCATAGTTTGGCAATCAAAACCGTCATCATATTAAGTAGTTTGTTAGTTAACTCAATTTGGTTTTGTATTAAATGTTCTAACTTTTCAAATGCATTTTTCTGATCAGTTTTAAGCATTTCAGAGTAAGATTTGTTATTCTGATTTACGTTCAAGTTTGGTTCAAATGTGTTGTTGTTTAGGTAGGGATACTCATCGTTATTGTAGTTATAAGTAGCGCTGTGATGTTTATTATTTATTTTTTGTTGCACTTTTTTCTTTAGGAGCTGTTTATATACAATGCAGCCTTTATAGCTTGCTGGATGGTTTTGTAAGCAATTAACACATCTTGATTCACTATCATTATCCTTAGTACAATTTGCAGTTAAATGACCTAAACCACATTTAACGCAATTAACAGATTTCCTGCAATAAGTTTTAGTGTGCCCAAATTCCTGGCAACGGTGGCATTGTACGAGATCATTTGTCTTTTTTGGTGGTACTATATTCACAATAGCATTGCACAGAGTTTTAGTCTCATATATGTCTTTATTGTTTGAACTTGGCTCTAAATCAACGAAGAACATTGGTAAAGAGTCTTTTGTAATTCTGCTCTTAATATTGGTGACATTTCTGACTCTATGTCCTAGATTTTCTATAGCACTTTTTATTACATCATTTGGTGTTGATGGATGTAGGTTTTTAACTACCACTCTGTAAGCTCTTTCTTGTTTTAGTTGGTATGTGTGAAACATTATATTTTTAACTTTTAGGAATGAGATCAGCGCTCTATATTTTCCAATATCTTTTACCATAATTCTTATCTGTCCGTCTCTTAAAGTTTTGTAATAAAATAATGAGGATGGTATTAAGGTGTTAAAACTTTTTATCATAGCGCTTATATCCGATACATTAGGTATGATAATTGGAGGTGGTTTTGGTGTATCATTATTTTTTGTCTGTTTATTATCAGTTTCGGTATCATTATCTCCATCATCGTCACTTAAACTCGAAAATTTATTTTGATTTACACTGTTAATATTGTTGTTTGTATTTATTTTTGTTGATACAGAAGCAATGCTGTTGTTTTTGTTGGTGTTTTGTCTTTTGTTTAAGAATATTTTTGGTGATTTGCTTTGCCTACGTTTTCTTGCTTTACTCGATGTGACTATTTGCCAGCAAATATCATCATCGTCACTACTATCATTGCTATCATTATCCATGATAGCAATGTAAATTGTTTTTATTAAAAAGAATGTTTGTTAATTGTTTTTATTCAAAAGAATTTTTGAAATATAAATTGTTCTTGTTTTAATTTTTTTTTTTTTTTTTGAAATTGTAACAAGACAATTGTTTTTATTTTTAATATTATTTTTTTTTTTTGAAACACTTCAGCGATCTCGAAATTTTACACGTTAGCACTTGATCACAGTCAAAAGCAGACTACGCTATGAAATATGTTGACCAGTTTTTATGTTTTACTTCTCTTTACCAAGAAAAGTAATAAAACACTGTAAAAAATATTTTAAAAAGATATGAGAAAGAAAGGGGGAATGCTTGCGAAACTGCAAAAAGAAATGACCACAGCACTTAAAAAAAGTACAAAATTTCTCGTAAAGGATACATTTTAAATAGAAAAAGATTCTTAAAGAAATTCCTTATTCAGTCTTAGTCGCTTGGGCTAAATAACTTTTGTACTCTTCCTCTACTTTTTCGATTACAACTTCTGTTTCATTTTGGAAGAAATTAAAAGACAGATTAAATACAATTTAAATATGCTCTCAAATGCTAATTTTATGAAATTTAAATAAAAACGTAAAATGCTTGAAACAACTAAAATCACATCAAAAAGGAAAAAGAGATTGTACAGAGATTGAAAAGAATTTGTTCGACTTGCCACGAAATTCATAGCAATTCCATGCATGTACTGAGTATCCGGCCGTTGAGCAGGTTGCACTGATCATGCACACAAAGAATTCTTTGCTTCAACTGCTCACCTTGTGGTGAGCTGAGCCCTGTAACACTTAGTAGATCTGTCGGACCATGGTGTAACCTCTTTTATTGAGAGCACTCATGCATAGTGGAAGGTTTGCGAATATCAGTGTAATTGTAGGCCGACAGACAAGATAAACCCTCTGATCTTACATTGACCTTATCTAAAGTTTTGTCCCAAACTAGATTATGGGAGCTTTCCAGTTACTGGAAGCTATACACACTTTCTCATTGCCGACAGGTTCCTCCTCATTTTGCAAATAGGAAACTTTACTTCAAAGTATGTGCTACAAACTGTGGTCGCCGTGATCTAGTAGGTAGTGTGTTGGCTTATTAGACGTGAGGCTTCGGTTCAAACCTCAGGTCAGGCATCTCCAACTGAACGAAATATGAAAAAATATTTCTTCGGCGACTTTCTCTCAGCAGATTTCTAGCAAAAAGTCTGAGAGTAAATAAAATTGCCATGAAAAGTCTCTCAAAAAATCTGTCGTTCGGGGTCGACCTTAAACTGTTGGTCCCGCGACTCATGGATAGAATTAACACACACAACTTAAGTGGTGTGAGAAGCAGGGTCGTAATCCAGACTAAAGGGTTGTAATGACCAATTATGTATGTATAGTTTATGTATGTATGTGCTACAAACTTCTTGTCCGACAAACACGATGGTTGCCGGCAATCCTTCCGTCTAACTCGGCCGTGGAATATATGTATGTAAAGGTATGCATATTAAAGAATTTACTTCAAGTGGAGGGCATTACAATGCTGACATCAATGCAACTCATTTACGCGTAGATCCAGGTCCTTTACCAACTTCACCGTCATCCACGATTGCCAAGGATATCTCTGTGAAATTTTATACCATTCTAAGATACGTAACTCTTAAATGGACTCCAGGATGTATGAATATTGAAGAAAGTAGCGTTAGTGGTCTTACGAGACTATGGAGCTCCTATTTTTTAACATTTGTCAAATATGTGTGTTCCTTGGATAGTCTGTTGGTTTATAAGAAGTGAGTTGGAATATTGCTAAAGTCTTATGGACTAATCTGCATAAGAAAAGAATTAAACATCTTTATTCCAATTATATGACCACTTTTCACAATACACCTATCCCTCGTTTTGCACGATACTTGTTTTGCACGATTTCGATTTTACACGATATTTTATTTCTCGTGTAAATCGAGGGATGAAAAATACCTCGCTTTGTACGATTTTTTTATTTAAATGAAAACAAGCTTTTGACACACTTTATAGAAAGTAGATAACTAAAACAACATTTATTTACTGATATTTAACAATTTTATAAAAAATACAGATAATAAATATTAATCTGGTATCCTCAGGATTTAGAATTCGAGAATGTCCAAGTAATATTTCTACCGAAAACCACAACTTCTCTACTACAGCCCTTAGACCAGGGAATTATTTCAACATTTAAGACGCTTATATTAAACCTGCATTTTAGAGCAAATTGATAATAATTGAAGTAATAGAAGCATGAAAAAAATTTTACAATATGAGATTGTTTAAAACATGTAGGATTATCATACACCGAAATAAAAAAAACAACGCTTAATGGATGCTGGAAAAAATTATGGATCGGAATATATGGTGTTAATAATTCTGGTGATCTTTTAGAACATGAACGAACATAAATAATTAATTTATCCCGAACAACTGAAGGTGAAGGTTTTGTTGACTTTGCTGAGGGCGATATTTTTGAACTAATGGTTGACAAAGAATTGGATATAGATGAACTAGTTGGTATAGTTAATGAAACTGATGAGGAAAATAATGAGTTTGATGAAGATGATTCACAGATCGTTGAAATGACATCACAAAATATTTCTGAAGGTCTTGAATTAGGCCGGAAATTAGGAAATCATTTTCTACAATATGATCCAAATGTTGAAAGAGTTAAGTTTCAAAAATACATTTCTTATGGCTTGGCCCAATGTCGGAAGGGTATAAAGAATTAAACAAAAACTCCTCACAAATACTTATAACTAAATACATCTCAAAATCCCCTCGTCCCCACATCGAACCAGAAAACATTAAGATAACGAGCGATGATTCGTCGCCAACCGAAGAAATACGATTAGTTGTCGAAGAAAGTGGTGACGAATAAATATATGTACTGAAATTGGCTGAATATGACTTATTTTTTTTTGCTTAACAGTTAATGTATTGATTTTTTGCTAATAACATTTTTATATGTATATTTTTGTGTTTTCTCTTATTTGTATTGCATTTAATTTTTAAGTTTTATGAATTTTATAACTAACGGGTGATTTTTTAGCTATTATCTTTTTGGCAACACTGGTTTAAAGAGCTCACGCATGTTTCGTGTTTTGTTTCACTGTCAAACATCTTCAGTTTGGTCTATAATTTAAACATGAATCGTCTTGCAAACGAACAACGCTTGCAAATCATTGAATTTTATTATCAAAACACGTGCTCTGTTCAGAAAGTTAATCGCGCGTTTCTTCCATTTTATGGTCATTTTAATCGACCCACTGAAGCGGCTATTGTGACAAAATTTCGCACCAAATTTACGTTGTTGGACATTAAACCACTAACACGCTTACGTAGAGTGCGAACTGAAGAAAATATTGCAGCTGTATCGGCCAGTGTTAATGATGACCATCAATTATCGATTCGTCGCCATTCGCAGCAATTGGGCCTCTGTTACTCAACAACGTGGAAAATTTTGCGGAACAATTTAGGTGTGAAGACTTTCAAAATACAGCTGGAGCAAGAATTGAAGCCGACCGACCTACCGCAACGCAGCATTTTTGGTGAATGGGCTCTTGGAAAGTTGGCCGAAGATCCACTTTTTTATCGAAAAATTGTGTTCAGCGACGAAGCTCATTTTTGGCTCAATGGATACGTAAATAAGCAGAATTGTCGATTTTGGAGTGAAGATCAGCCAGAAGCATTGCAAAAGCTACCAATGCATCCAGAAAAAGTCGCAGTTTGGTGCGGTTTATGGGCTGGTGGCATCATTGGACCGTACTTCTTCAAAGATGCTGCGAATTGTAACAATGGATTTATTGAGAGGCGAGTTCGGTGAGCATTTTATTTCACGTTCGGGACTGGTCAATTGGCTGCCTAGATCGTGCGATTTAACGCCTTTAGACTATTTTGACTATATTGAAGCATTTATTCGTGAGATACCGGCCCAAAATGTTGGAAAGAGTATGACAAAATTGGACTAAGCGGATGGACCATTTGACGCGTAGTCGCGATCAACATTTTCATGAAATAATCTTCAAACAATAAATTATGTGGACCGTACTATCGATTCAAATAAAGATTTCATGCATTTTTCTGAATTTTATGTGTTTTTTTTTTGAAAAATTTTCGTATATCTCTTAAAAAATCACCTATTATTTTGGTTGTTAAATAAAATGAAATTGTTTTCTTTTGTTTGTTTTGTTACGTTATTGAAATTAAAACAAATAAAATTATACATATAAAAAATACTATATATACCAGTTTTTGTCAAAAAAAATTTTTTTTGAATTCGTTTTGCACGATTTTTCAGGAACGTATCTATCGTGCAAAACGAGGGACAGGTGTATTGAGGTTCTTACAGGTCACTGCGGCAGTGGAGGGACTAAGGGACCTTGGTACAACTTGCTATTAACTAAATTAAACCGGCAGATAATTTGTCTTCATTATTATAGGTGCACGATAAGGTAGAAGTGAGCGTTAATCTAAATGGAGGATCATCCTACCTTTAACTTTTAAAGTTAAGTTTATGTTTGAACTTGCCATATTATATATTATTTTCAATACGGAAACTTCACGTATAAACAAAGTGAGCAAATATAACTAAAAAAGAATCCCGACGTTTAAACTGCGTTTAAATAAAATTTGTGTAATTTGAGCAGTGTTATCGACATTGCTCCGCCACTGCCATATTTTTGAAAAAGTTAACTTTATTTTATCTATAGGTTGTAGTATCGAAAATAAGTTAAAGGGAACTGTAAAGTTACCTTTAACTAAAGGTATATTTAACTAAACCTAAGTTTAACGGCAAGTTGTAATAATGGCCCTAAGACTTGAGAGCGTTGTTAACCCTTTTATTAGGAAATGGGCTGATACCAGTTGGGATTGTTTTCACGAAGTGTTTTGAGAACATGAGCGAGTGTCTATAACTGCAGATTGATTTAGGGTGATGGTGCCAATATGGTGCCAATTTCGTAATTATTAAGGGAATTGTGTGATAGGAAGATTTTTATGCTTTATGACCATGATAGTATTGTTTTTTTGTTACCCCAACTGGCTATCATTTTCATCTTATATATGCAAACCTTGAATAAACAACTGACGTTATTTAACCCTTAGGTTAGTACATTCCTACATACAGAATGGGTCATTGCAACCTTTCAGTCGGGTTTACGACCTAGTTTCTCACACCACTTATGTTGTGTGTTTTAATTTTATACATGAGTGGCGGGACCTAGAGTTTAAAGTCTACTACGAACGACAGATTTTTGAGAAACTTTTCATGGCAATTTTATTTACTCTCAGAGTTTTTGTTTTTTGTAGTCGCCGTAGTCTAGTAGGTAGTGTGTTGGCTTATTAAATGTAAGGTCATGGTTCAAAGCCCAGGTCAGAAATCAAAACGAAAATATAAAATATTTCTTCGGTGCCTTTCTTTCAGCAGATTTCTGGCAAAAACTCTGAGAGTAAAAAAATTGCCATGAAAAGTATCTCAAAAATCTGTTCTGAGTCGACTTTAAACTGTAGGTCCCGCCACTTATATAAAAAAATGAACGCACACAACATAAGTGGTGTGAAAAGGTACGTCGCAATCCTGTAATGACTAATTATGTATGTTTTCGCCAGAAATCCGCTGAGAGCAAGTCGTGGAAGAAATAGTTTTTGTATTTCGTTTTGTTGGAGAGGTCTGACTTGGGGTTTGAACCGTGGTCTCACGTTTAATAAGCCTACACATTACCTAGTAGACTACGGCGACTTCGATTAGCGCCATTACCACTTTCAAAACGTATTCTTAAGCTCCTACTTATATTGCAATGCTTCTAATTTTGGTTTTTAAAGAAACATTTTCTGTTTAAAACAAACGCTTCTTTTACTTAATTTTGCCTAAGAAGGATTCCTTTTAAATGATATCTGTTGTTGGTATGTCAAGCAGTGGTTTCTATTCTCTGATGTATAAATATTCCTGTCTAATTACTAACAGAAATTTATATTTTTGAAAACTTTTTAAGAACATATTTTGATTAGAAATCTGACTTAAAGATTTCTTTACGAACTCTTATCATTATTCTGATAGATTTATTTTCTTCTAAACAATACATAAAACCTATGAACTATTTGATGCAAGATTGTGTAAATTCTAACAATAATAAAACACATTGTTAATAGCACCATTTAGCTGAGCCTTATTTTTTATTATCTCTTCTTCCCTTTCTTATATTTTATACCAATGATAACCCTAATAAACACGTATTAAAAACAAGTCTTGATTGTTTCCCTTCATTTGATTTCTGTTCGTTTTGCCTCCTGTTAAATTTATTCTAAAGCAGAAAGGATATGAAATACAATAAAAAAATATTTTACAACTCTAAAGCCAAGCAGGATAACAAGGAAAAGCTATTAGAATTTCTGTAAAATAATTTCCAAAATACGCCTGGCAAAAATGTATAAAAATCACGACCAGTCTTCTTGTTTTTTTTCAATTTTGCTTGTTTTTATTACCAATTTTGGCTAAGTGATAATAAGGCATTAATCATGAGCGATTGGTAAAAACATTAAAATCAAGTAATAATCTTACCAATGCAAAAGAAACTCAAAAGAAACTAACAATGTGACAAAGGTTTTAGGACGCCGAGGTACACCACTCTTTTCTGGTCTCACCCAGTGTCCGTAAATACTATATACAAACCATTGTGTACGTCGCTGATAAAATATTGTTACGTTTTTACCTTTTTAAAAACGTTTAAAATATGAGTTCAATAATTGCAAACAAAGTAAAAACAAATATGTGTTTAATTTCAGTTAAACTCTTTATTGTCCGCACTATCTTATGTGCCACTGTTCGAACTTGTACCACGTATATAACGACACCAATAATCGGTTTATTCGTTATTCTTATCACACAACTATTCCTAGATCTTTACAACGGCGATATTCAAACCACGACCTGTTTTGTTTACACGCGACTTCACATAAGGCTGACTGAATTCTTACTGATTGTTACCTACTTTGTCTTGCCCTTTTATAGTCCAACACAAACACTATAACGAACATTCTTGAAGTGAAAGGTTCGTGTTCTCGCCTTCTCGAGAACTCTATCACGACCACATTGTTGTTTGTGCATTCTCCACACTCGTCTATCCCTTTTTCTCTCATGCTTGTTGTTGTTGGTTTACTAGGAATGTATTTGTTATTGTGTATTTGTGTCGTGAGTATTGTGTACACATTGCCTCTTGTTGCGTTCGTTATGTTTTCCTTATTTATCTCTTTCATACTCATGGTCTTTGTTTTTGTTGCTTTTGCTTATTGTTTTCAAGTGAAATGATATTAGGTCGTTTCCATTTGAGTAACTTAACTTTCATTTAAGTGTTTGTGAACTCGTGCATATACACATTACATACACAACATCTACACGACAGATGAACGCAAACTCTAACAAAACGTACCGAACAGAGTTCACAAACACTATTTCTTACTGTTTGTGTACAAAGTACGCTAAAAATATCAGTACATAATGAAAAAATTGGGTTTTAGTGAGCTTTTTGAGTACACTGAGAGCTAATAAAGTAAACTTTTTTCGAACGTTTCGAACATTGGTTTCACCAGACCCACAACACTGTCTTCCTGGCGAATCGGTCTGGTGTTGCAATCGAAGTAGATGGTTTTCCTCGTTTAACACATGATTTTTTCGTTCAGGGTTCCGAAAATAAATCTATTTTTCGACTCCAGTAACTCTTCTATACAACATACTTAACATAACATAATTGGTCATTACAATCCTTCAGTCAGGATTTTGGACCTATTTTCTCACACCACTTATGTTGTGTGTGTTAATTTTATACATGAGTGCCGGGACCTACTAATTAAAATCGTCTCCGAAGTACAGATTTTTGAGAAACTTTTCATGGCAATTTTATTTACTCTCGGAGTTTTTGCCAGAAATCTGCTGAGAGGAAGTCGCCGAAGAAATATTTTTCTAAAAATTCGTTTTGATGTCTGACCTGGCGTTTAAACCCTGGCCTTACATCTAATAAGCCAACACACTACCTACTAGACTACGGCGACTTCAAATGCTTTCCACGTTATCATTAAATTCATTTATATGAATTTTTTCAACAAATGTTTCCGTAATTATTAAATGAGTATTCTTCTATGCAACATTGATTTTTCGCAGGTCCTTTTCGATTTTCAATCTTCTGTCATTCAATTATCTGGCACCTATTTTCCAATTTTGTGCCACATTTCAGGCATTTGTTTCTCACTCAAAGTCTCATCACTTTTTTTTTGTTGGTCTTCCAAGTTCTTCATTTCTCACATCAAAATCATATGATCACCATATGCCTCGATAAGTTTTCGATGCTTTGAGGTATACTGAATATGATTGGCAGATGCTATCGTCAACACAAATCATAAAAAAAGAACATATAATTTAAGGCTCGTTTAGGATAATTGTTCCCTACGGGACATTTGTAACCTGAAAGAAAAGTCAACTGAAAAACTTGCTCTTAAGTGCATGGCGGAAAATAGCAACAAAAAAATAAAACTGGTAGATTCAATGCCAAATGGATTAAATGGAGTGCGTGACCTTGTGGCGACGCCAGACAGAAAAACATTAAATTTTATTCGTTTAATAATAAAGAGGAGTAAATTAATAAAGTAAATATAAAGAAACATCAATTATTTTTTTCATTTTATTGTTTAAAATACATGAAATTGCTAAAATATGTTGGGATATCCAGACTTCTTCTGTCCACTCTATATTAGTCCAAATATGTGCGTATGAGGAATAAAATTTTTTATAATATTACGCATACGCTAAAATTCTTTGTTAATTACATGGTGCGACATGTAATTATTTATTACTTGAACCCTACAAACTTGTTTTATTTAACAAAAACTGTTTTTTTATGACTTTACGCACAAATTTGTTGATTACACAACATTTCCGAACCATTGTCACAAATTTAAACTTTCTTAGAAAGAAGAGAGATGGGCCTTTAAAACGGTGTACACATATACATATATTATTTGATGTAATATTCTATGATGTTTAATGAGGTAAACTTGACAAACGCGAATTTTTTCATATTTTTTCAAGTTTGTCCATTCATAGTAGCAAACTTTAATTAAAAAATATGAAATAAGTGATGACATTCTGAAAGTACATTATCTTGTGAAGAGATTGACACTTCGTTTTATTAAATCGGAAACAAATTACAGTAGTTATTATTCAAAGAGTCTAGCAGTCGAGTTATATTTTTTATATACATATGTCATCTTATCAAATGAACTTTCAGTTCAAAAATGTTGTCTACGCCGTTACCACCAAAAACCATGTCAGTCTGGAGTTTAAGCGCAGGAACACTCTTGCCAACAGGTGCTACTATGGACTCAATAGGCAATTAAGTAGCAGAGACCTCTCTCGTACAACAAAACTAATACCCTACGAGACGGTCATTCTACCCGTGTTTCTTTATGGTGCAGAGGCATGGACGATATTAAGCACTGATGCAGCAGCCATAAGAGTGTTCAAGAGAAAAGTCCTACGTAGGATCTTCGGTCCAGTGCGAGTTGGCGATGATTTCCACATCCGATCCAACAGTGAGCTATATGAGCTCCTCAACGACATGTACGTTGCGCAAAATATTAACATCCAGCGGCTGCGCTGGCTCGGCCATGTCGTTCGAATGGAGGAGGATGCTCCGGCGAGACGGGTGTTTGATGCGGGTGTTGTCGGCAAAGAGGACGACCTTGTTTGCGTTGGAAGGACCAGATCGCAAAACCCCTGCAATCGATTGGTGTGACCAACTGGCATAGGCGTGCAAGAAGCAGAGACGCCTGAAAAAGTGCATTAAGGCAAACCGCAATCCCTTAATCGGGTTGTTAACGGCCAGTTAAGTAAGTAAGTAAGTAAGAACAAGAACTTAAAATAATGCAAATGCATTATTACGTTATAATTATTGGATGTCCTACATGGCATGTTCTTATTTTTTTCCACATTGTGATATTATATTTCAATTTTAATTTGGAATAAAAAAAAATTGAATTATAGAATCGTAATGAAATTTGTTTTTGTGATGTATAACATACGAGTACATACATACATAATTGGTCATTAGAACCTACGACCTAGTTTCTCACACCACTTATGTTGATTGCGTTAATTTTTATACATGAGTGGCGGGACTTGCAGTTTAAAACTGACTCTGAACGACAGATTTTTGAGAAACTTTGCATGGCAATTTCATTTACTCTCAGAGTTCTTGCCAGAAATCTGCTGAGAGGAAGTCGCCGAAAAAAAATATTTTTTCATATTTCGTTTTGACTTGGGGTTTTAACCGTATAATAAGCCAGCACGTATAATAAGCCAACATACTACCTACTAGACTACGGCGACATCACATATTATTATTATTATTATTATTTTTCACATCACTATATACTGTCCACTTCGCTATATACTGTCCACAAATGTACGAACCTACTTCCTTCCTCTTAGAAATTGATTCTGAACAGTAAGAGTAAAATTAATCCTATTAACGATGCTACAAACATTAGAACAAACTCAAAATATCGCAATATGTTTTGCATTAGTGCAGGATACTAACGACAAACATCGAATTAAATTTAATTGAACGAAACCGAAATTTAGTTTGTTTGCCTTACTAGATGAATGGATGGCTGAATAATTTATTGTTTGTTGATTTGACTAAAAAAAACTCATGAAAATTTTTTTGCTTTCTTCTTACTTTTGTTTTCTTTATACTTGCTTGACATTTTATACGGTTTCTGTTTCGTTTATTCCTCTCCAATTATTTAAAAATGCAAAATAAAATATATTTTTTCGAATGCAGGAAAATTTTGTATATAAAAAGCTTTCACTTTCTTGTTTTTCTAATTTGTTTTTTATTCGTTTTTCTTTGCTTCCACTCTTATTGAAAAAACCTTGCCCTAATAAACTTTATCATAAATTTACCATTTACATTTATTCTTGTGCATCTTAAAGAAACATATGTAGTCACTCAAACTACTGACTCGGTATGGGGTTTGAACCCTGACTTTTCGCCTAATAAGCCAACACACTACCTACTAGACCACGACGCCTTCAACCGCAAAACAATAACCTCAATAATTGTGAAATTTTGTGCATTTTTATTCACGACTTTTATTATGTTGTTTTAATATGTACCCTTATCAAAACATAAGCATACTTTTGGGCAATTCACACAAACCCTTGTATCTTTGTATTCATTGTACTGTTGGACGGCTATACAACAGTATATGTTTGTTGTTGATAATTTTCATGCAAAAATCCGATATACTTATACACATTTTTTTACGTTTTTAAAAGTTGTATTGGTTTCGTGCTATCAAATTGTGTGAATGAAAAAATGTGTATATGTTTTCATATGTTTTTAACAAATTGTGTTGGTTTCATGCTATCAAATTGATTGAATGCCAAAAATTATGAAGAAGAATACGACATACAAAATACAGCATAGCATTGAGCGTTCACAAACAACCAAGTGTATTCGATACAACATACACGATACAAAGTCGTGTGAATTGGCCATTTATTTAATAAATTTTATATATACACATACACAGGCCTGCGAAATTCTACTTTTATTTTCCCTTTCCAATAATTATGTTATTTTTTAACTAACTTGTACAATGTGTCAAATCGGCCTCCGGGTACTGTACTCCTCTAACCTTTTAAATAGCTAGGTATGTTAAATTAAAATGCTACTTTGTTTTTTTTCTAGCACATCGAATTTTTTTTCTATTGATGACATGCATGTTTTACAATTTTCTTTTAAAGATTTTCATGAAATTACAAAAGTTAAGGGATTTCAAATAAAAGTTTTACTTCAAAAAGGAACAGTATTAGTTAAAAATAATGCAAAAAAACACGCTAAGTAAATCAAAATTATTAATGGTATTTTATTCTGCATCCTTCAAAACTCCTCTGCAATACTTTTCTATTATGATTTCTATCCGGTTCATCTCTCGTCAACATCCAGCAGTAGTCTGCCATCATGTTTGCGTTCCACCTTTCTTGGTATCAGCTCTCCATAGCCATAATATCTTGGTGGAAAGAAAGCATTAACTTCCTTATCTCATGCCCGACAAAACTGCCTGTCACAGGAGTACATGAAACCGGGACCGTCTTTAGGTAGTGCCTTCACAAATTGCTTCATAATACCTAATTTAATGTGAAGTGGAGGTAGCAGAATTTTTAACGGATCAACTAGTGCCTCTTTCATAAAGTTTTTATTTCCACGGGTTAATAATGCTCTTTTTGACCAGCCTTTTTTTTTGATTCAATGTTGTGCTCTATTTCTACTATTCCATTCGCAAGGGAAGCAGAGATATTTTGTATACCCTCCTTGTTCACCCAGAAGCATATTCAATACTTATAGATCGCCGCATATAGTCCAACCATGATCCGAGTACTTTGTTTTTCTTAATATGAATTCTAAATTTTCATAACATTCTTTCAAATGAATGGAATGACCGACCGGCAAAGAAGCATAATTGTTACCATTATGCAATAATACTGCTTTAAGACTTCATTTAGAAGAATCTATAAAAGTCTACAATTATTTGGATTTTGTTCTACATTAAACATCTTGAATAATCCAGATATATCAAAGAAATATACTAAATTTCCTTCTTGTGCAAAATATGGGAGAAAACCTTTCTCTCTATTTCTATATAAATAGAAGGTCGTTGTAGAGCCCAGCAAGTTTTTTTCTTCTAATTTTGAACCGAGTAATTCCAATGCATCTTTTGGAAGATTAAGATCTCTCACCAAATCATTTAGTTCACATTGAGAAAATGGTTGAGGTGTTGCATTATCATCATCACATTCGTATTTTGATGATGTCGATTCTGCAGAACAACATAACTCTTGGTCATGGCGATCTTGAAGTGTAGGTAAAATCACAGAGTGAACAATAGGATTTTATTTTTAAAATAACTTTCATACAATTCCTCGATAGACTTAGAAATATATTGTAGTTGTTTACGCAATACATAACTTCCACATACTTATGTAACAGAAGTTATCTGGAGAAATACTACATTTGCAAGTAGCCATTTGCCTTATTTATTTCTACGCAAAAATTACAAAAATATCGACACAGCCTTTTTGTCTTTGCAACATATTTCATATGTACATACATATTATGATTTATAAATTTATGTTACATTATATTGGTAGAAGGGCTATAAAGATATACACTAAATAAGTTACATTGTGTTTATATTGTATTTAACCCTGGACGGTTACTGTTCGTCGAATCGACAAAGCTCATTAACTCTTTATCATATAACTCTTTTATGTTTGATCAAATTTCGCTGTTTTTTCAACAACGTTAGTTGATAATGAAAGCTTGCAGTGAGCAGACGAAAAAAAATTTTTTTTTGTTCGTCGATTCAACGAAGAGTAACCTTACTGTACAAAAATGACCACCTAGGATTAAAAAATGGGTGGCCATGGTATGTACGTTTACTCACTACAAGGTTTCGTTACCAACCAACATTGTTGATAAAAAGAGCAAAAATTTGGTCAAACATAAAAGAATTATATGATAAAGAGTAAATGAGCTTCATCGATTCGACTAACAGTAACCAATTAGGGTTAAAGTGTTCGTCGATACAACGAAGATTATCCTTAAAATACAAAAATGAAGAGTAACCGTCCAGGGTTAAATAATTATATGATACATGACAATGCTTGTGTTCGTTCATGTAAGCAATTCATATTTGAATAATATGCTCTGCGTATACATAATTATATGATTTATGACTAATGGCTCAATAATACATACTAAATAGCATTTCGATTACATTTACAACAAATTATATGTATCTTAAAATTCGTTTTAATTATGTTAATTAAGTATGCATATGATATTTAGCTACAGCGAAATTTTTAATGAATTTTAGATTAAAAATTATTTTTTAACTTTCAAATTTTTATGGTAGAGATAAATTATCGTCTGAAGTAGATACTTACATTGCATTAATTCAATTAAAATATCTCAAATGAATACAGATGGAGGTCTGTTTTATAAAATCTTCAGATCTGAAACTTCGAATTTACCAAACGAGGTGTCAATCTCTACACAAGAGAATACACTTTAAGAATTTCATCACTTATTTCATATTTTTTAATTAAAGTTTGCTACTATGAATGAACAAACTTGAAAAAATATCAAAAAATTCGCATTTGTCCAGTTATAATATATATGTATGTGTACACCGTTTTATAGGCCCATCTCTCTTCTTTCTAAGAAAGTTTAAATTTGTGACATTGGTTCGGAAATGTTTGTGTAATCAATAAATTTGTGCGTAAGGTTTAAAAAAATAGTTCTTGTCAAATAAAACAAGTTTGAAGGGTTCAAGAAATATTAAAAAATATATTTGAGTTCTACTCCACAAAACTCACAACTTACACTATGTCATTGGTTCTTACAACCCTTCATTCAGGATTACAACCTAGTTTCTCACACCATTTACGTTATGTGTTTTAATTTTACTTTCAAGTGGCAAAAACTACAATTTAAGTTGACTCCGAACGACAAATTTTTGAGAAACCTTTCACGGCAATTTTATTCAACTCTCATAGTTTTTGCCAGAAACTCGCCGAAGAAATATTTTTAATATTTCGTTTTGTAGGGGTTGTCTAACCTGTGTGAATTTAGTTTTTGTGACATATACGGTGAGAATAAGTGTAATTACTTGTCAGCAATTTGGTGATCTTACCTACTTTTCCGTCGAATCTTTAAGTGTTACAGTGGTGTCCTCATTATATTTTACATCACTGTATATACAAGATGTAGACATCAAATTTTCTTTCTGTAAATAAAGTTGTAAATCGTTTTTGAATTGATTTTCTTCAGCACATCACTAGAGAATATTTTTATCAATAAAAATATTCTTGTTCTAAAAAAATGTACAATTTTAACCTATCAGAGCTCTTATTATTCCACACTTGAGTGTTGTTTTAGTGATTGTTTTTTTTTTGTTTATGTTTTTTTCCTTTTGTTGTTCTGTGTTAAAAAAATGTAAAAACGTTTAAATTTTAACATCATAATCGTTATAATAATATCAAGGATCGGCATAAATGTCATTTATAAACTAGAAATCATCCTTTCGCATACTTACATATACTAACGTACTTTCATTCACCCTGACAGTTACCACTTTCCCACTTACACTTGTAATGCTATAACTATACAACAATTTTTGTTCCATATTCCATCCATACATTTAATTCTTATGGCATCTATGGTAAAATCCAACTGTATATGAATGTTATTTTACACAACAGTCGTGACAGGGACAGTATCAGCCTTGTTAAATGGTAGTGTCGATGAATTTTTATATACAAAATATGAAATTGTGTTTGCTGTAACACACTTTTTTTGCTTTTTAGGTCACTTGAGTTTTTTTAATGTTTGTTTGTTTGTTATTCTTTATCCTCCCGACATTGAGAATGTAACTTAAGAGTGATAAAGCAGAGAATTTATTGTGGCATAAAAAAGGAAAAAATATATTTTTAAAAGTAGTTTTAATAATGACATATGTTGACATTGTTTACGATACTTCAGTTTAATTTGCAAAGAATAAAAAGAATTGACTTTTAATCACCTGACTAAAATTTCATAAGGCATTAGTTTGCTGTAGAGTGAAGCCTTAATAATATTATGGAACGTAATGTTGGTTTTTGAATTTAATGGAACTTACAGTATGACTGGTAATGGACTAACAGTATGACTTATTGGAAATGCATTTAATTAATCAGTTATCACTACACTGTCCACTAGACACGGTCTCTTCAGACAGGATTACGACCTAGCTTCTCAAACCACTTAAGCTGTATGCATTAATTTTATACATGAGTGCTGGGACCTACAGTTTACAGTCGGCTCCGAACGACAGAGTTTTGAGAAACTTTTCATGGCAATTTTATTTACTCCCGGAGTTTTTACCAGAAATCTGCTGAGACGAATTCGCCGAAGAAATATTTTTTCATATCTTGTTTTGATTTCTGACCTGGGGTTTGAACCGTGGCCTTACGTCTAATAAGCCAACACACTACCTACCGGACTACGGCAACTTCATATTCAGGATGCTATTCGGCATAAATTGATAAATGCTCACCTGTTTCCTTTTAAGATGCATTAATGCCGCACAGGATCGAAATAAATATTCTGGTGATCCGTTCTCCTCATCACGAATTTTTCTTATTGGGCTTAAATTGATTTCTATTCTAAAATAAGTGTTCTTTGAATCTACGATGACCGTTGAAATACAGGCTGCTATTGTCAGGCTGCTGCTCAATGGTTGGAAGCGTAACTTAAACCCGTTTAATTAAGCAGGAGTATCTGCCTCTCTTAGACTTTCCTTTCACCGATTGTACACTTTCAAATGACTCTCCCTACTCAACAGTGTCGTAAAACGCACCCTCCTAACATCATCATCAGCTGCTCATTGCCGCGCATTTCCACTTGAAATGAAATTTGATTTCCATTCTAATATCGTGTCAACCTCAAACAAGCTGAGTGATCGGATGGCAGTCTGATTTTAAATTTTAAAAATTATTTAAATTTTTCTGTGGATAAAAGCTTCTCGTTATACTTACATATGTGATAATATATTATATTGTTACGTTTTTACCCTTTTAAAAACTTTTAAAATATGTGTTCGTTGATTGCAAGTAAAAATAAAAATAAATTCGTTTTTAGTTTTAAATAAATTCTTTATTGTTCGCACAATTCCGTTTGCCACTGTTCATAACTTGATGTAAACAATAACAATTTGCTTTATTTGTTATTCTGCTTTGGACTCTTCCGCGTACACACCAACAATTGTTCGTTAGATCTTTACAACGGAGTTTTTCAAACAACAATTATTCTCTTCACACGCAACTCGTCTCCACATAAGACTGACTGCATTTTTCTGACTCCGTTAGCTTTCTCTTGCCTTTTATATCAAAGGGTAAATGGTCTGATTAATGTTCTTGAAGGAGAATGTTTTCCCCTTCGCTAAAGCTTTATAAACGTAAACATGTTGTTTACATAATTGCTGTTTGTGTATTTTGTTTACGTTTGTCCTTGCAGTGTTGTTGTTGCCTGTTTGTTTACTTGTTTATCCCTGTTTTATACTGATGTTGTTGCTATATTTTTGTTTATTTGTTGATCATCTAAACAAGTCCATTGTTTTTGTTTTCGTAACAATATGTTTTCAACAAAGCATATTCAACAACTCAGATGTAAAAGATTTCATCTTCAAAACGATAAATATAATTAATTAATATTATGCTTCAATAATTTCATATTTATTTGCCTTGTTTAGTCCTTTTATAAGACAAAATTTTAGGAGGACAAAATTTAACATATTCATTCACTTCATTTCGAGACCTAAATATCTGTTTGTTTATAATGATCTTATTGATGTATCGAATGAAGTATAAATGATTTCGTAATTTAATCGAAATACATACAATATTTTTATTAAAAAAAGGGAGAAATAATTCCAGAAAATAAGGAAAAAACAATACAAAATAAATTAAAAAAGAAAATATAAAAAATTTTAAATTTACCAGTAAATGTGGTGTGAATATAAATGGAAAAGGGTTGTGTATTGACCAGGATTGTAGGTAATAATAAGGAAAATAAGATAATCAATACGTGTCAAAATTATGACATAGCTTTCTCAATGCCGGTTAGTTATTGTGAAGGAAAAAGTCTGGAGAGCATTACAAAACTAACCCTTCTGTGAATAAAAAAATTAAAAATTTTAAAAACCTTAAAAATATATACACAAATCAAAATAAATATTTATATAAATAAAGTAAATAGAAAATCAATCGAATTAAATTATTGTTGGAAAAAACTACTCATACTACTTATATTTTGTATTAACACACTTACAGCCGTTGTGCCAATTTGGGAACACATAGTTATTATAGGTGTATGGCAGTTAGCATTTATTAGAAAATTAATGCATTAATAACACGGTGCGACGTTCAAAATACACCCAGCTAATGACATATTGTAGGTTGTGAGTATTTTTGAGTAGAACTTAAAAATATTTTTTTTATATTTCTCAAACCCTCCAAACTTCTTTTATTTTACAAAAACTGTATTTTTGATCTTTACACACAAAATTATTGATTACCCAAATATTTTTCACCAAATTTGAAAATCTAAATTTAATTAAAAAAGGTAAAATAATCGCAGAGTGTTATTTTTGACAAAATATTACTTTTTATTAAAACAAATTATGGATTACTCGTAATTAAATATTTTACCAAAACCATTATCATTAAGTCTTCAACAAGTAATTGTTTTTGCCACCAGCGTGTGGTGGTGCATATACATATGTTTATACATGTATATATACGTATGTATATATATTTATCAACGTGTAGTCGTAATAGAAATTAATATTTCTGTAGAAACTACTCTTGCCTTTTTATGATTCAACATGTTTAATTCAAATCCGATTGCTTTTATAAAACAAACATTAAATTATCTTGACAAAAATTGCTTATGATAAGAATAATTCAAGGAAAAGGTTTTCTAATCTTAAAACTCTGCTGAAGAATATGCATTATAATTCATGCAAAAATTTAGAATTATTTCAATAATATACTTGTCAAAAAATATTCAATTTAATTCCTCGAATTAATTACATGAATTAGAATGTTTGTTTAATATAATATTTAACTACATACTCGTATACATATGTATACATTCCTCTATCCTTTATTATTTAAGAGTCTTGTGCTAATTACAACAAATTATTCTTACAAAGTAATTGTTAATTAGCAGTCTTTGAAGCATTTGATTAATAATGCCTAAAGTAATCTAAAAATCGTGCATAATTTAAATTTTTTCCCATTATTTAATGTTGAAACACAATTTAACTTTTTCAATTTAATTTTTTCAATTTTTCCCATACACAACATCATACTCTCTAGTGGTAAACTTAAACGTATGCCAAGAATAAGAAAGTTTAATGTTGTATTACTTTTATACAGTTCTGTATTGGTAAATTTTATTTTTTCAAATTTTTTTATATGTATTGTAACATCATAATCGTTATAGCAATGGCACAAAATAACTTACTTTTATTCGTATACACACTAGGCAATTACCACTTTACTATACATTGTTTTACTATGAGAATGTTTATTAAAAATACAAACATTACAATTTCAAAACAGCAAACCAATGTTTAAAGGGTATGCTTAAAACGTATACATTCTCATGTTTACGTTCGGTACGAATGTGTTTCCGTATTTAAGATTATTCGGCACAACATGAATGTGAGAATATTAGGTAATATTGTAGGTGTCTAAGATCGTTCATGAATTCGTACACAACTATGTATGCGTGTGGTTTAGTTGTGTTACAGGCTTTTACTCTTTAATTTTGTGCTGCTACTGTTGTTACAGTGGATGCTGTTCTGTTGTTTGTTTTTCTGTTATAAATTCAACACCACCGTCTATATGACTTTGGGGTAATAAACCATAAACCTATGTAACATTGAGTACAAGGAATACATGATTCTCCTCAACAATTGAATACAAGAAATCTTAGGATACACGTTGGTAGATATCTGACTTGAAAATTTCAAAGAGAAAAATGATGTACAGAAATGCAGTTCGAATATATGTATTATATTGACTTATTAGGAGAAAATATAATATGGGACTGCTAAAACCAATATGCTGTTATGGTATTTAAGTTTGGGTTACTACCTTTCCATCACATTCAAAAATTTTAATTACGCCGAATTAAAATGTAATGAAGTAATTTTCAAGCGTGTATATCAGCATAGTCTAGTGGGCAATGTGTTGGATTTTTAAACGTGAGGCCCATACCCCACGTGAAGTCATCTCCAACAAAACGAAATGAAAAAATATTTCTTCGGCGACTTCCTCTCAGCAGATTTCTTGCAAAAACACTGAGAGTAAATAAAATTGCCATGTAAAGTTTCTCAAAAACTGTAGATCCCGCCAATTATGTATAATAATAACACATACAGCATAAGTGGTGTGCTGAGCTAGATCGTAATCCTGACTGAAAGGTTGTAATGACCAATTATGTACGTCAGTATGTGCGAATGATTATGTTAAATAACCGAGAAGCGGCTGCCAAGTTTTCTAGTGTTATTCGGAATAAATCTCGTTCGTTATTCGCGTCTTATCAAAAAGGCATTGAGGTACACTGGAAAGACGTCTATCGAATCAGTTAAGAACGCAATAGCATTCGCTATAATATTCGTTATTCGGATTTTAGCCGAATTTAGCCCTGGATAAGGTAGAACTTCGCGAAAAGATAATTAGTCTTATAATGAAGCTACTACGAAAGGGTAATGCTCTGAAGATTTATTCCGGCAATACTCACGGAAAGCAATTCGCTCTCTAGCAGGATATCACATATTAGAAGACAATTGCAGAATAGTAACCATGTGTTATTCTAGAGGTCTAGGGAGATAAATTAATATTACAAACAAAATAAAAAAAGAAATTAACATACGGGCATAGTTCCCAAAGTAACTCACTCATCAAATGGAGCATCTGTAATGAAAGTCCAAAACAACAGATTTTCATGATAGAACCGCCAAAGTGGCAATGCCAAAGTAAAATGCTGGCTAACGGATGGAAAAGCCTCTACGGGTGAATCCCCCAAAAATATAATTGAAGCAGTGGCTCCAGTTCCATTAGGTTTATAATGTTGATTATGGATAATGTTGATGATAATTACAAAACAGGACTGGATGATGACTCCACAGAATTGCAACAGAGACCATGTATGTAAATATGATATTACTGCACTAAACTATTTTTTTGGGAAAACGTAAATACTGCCAAGTACAGGGACAAGCCAGCCATAAATTCCCTCCTAGAGGACAACATTACAGCCGTTATTGCTGAGACACTGGCCCAAATACTTGAAAATTGGAGATCAATATTTTCAAATTTACATGAAATAATTTTCAACTCCCCGCAGTTTAGTAGGTAAAGTGTTGGGTTATTAGGCAAAAGAGCTTGGTTCAATCCCTGCCTCAGACATCCTCAACAACAAAATATTTCTTTTTTTGCCAAATTGCTCTCTTCTAGCAAAAACTCTGAGAGTTAAATAAAATTGCCATGAAAATATTAAATTTTTAAATTAATACATATTTATTTTCAGCATGCTATCTTTCCCACTCCAAGCACATTGAAAACTGGACATTAAAAACAAGCACAGACAAACTCTTTTATATCATCGCCCAGAGACAAAAATTCTTTGCTTCTTATGGTGAAGCAACAACAGCAGTACATTATTTTATTTAAAGTTGTCAGTAATTAAGGTTAACTTTTTTTAGCACCCAGCAACGAAAATATTTAATTTTAATTATTTTTTTAATTCTAAACAATTTACTGCAAGTTGTAAACAACTTACTCTTTGGTTTTTTTTTAACATTTTAAGGGCCATTATTACAAGTTGCCGTTAAAATTGGGTTTAGTTAAAGATACCTTTAGCTAAAGTGAACTCTAAAGTTACCTTTAACTTATTTTCATTATTACAACTTACAGACACCTAAATTAAATCTTTTAAATAATGTCAGCTAAATAGAGTAAAAGCCTAACAGATGCTGCTTTATTTAAAAATGTATGTCCTTACCATTCAACAGCCAGCAAACTAAAAATAACAGAAAGTAGCGATCTGTGAAAAGACTACACTATTCTTTTTATAAAATAAAAAAACTTATTTTTTTAAATATTTTCTGTCTTCTACCGAGTTTATTTACTCAGTGAGTCGATATCAAATAAATCTAATCTTAGGGCCATTATTGCAACTTGCAGTTAACTAAAGGGATACTTTTAACGGGCAGATAAATTGTTTTTCATTATTATAAGTGGACAATGAGGTAGAAGTGAGCGTTAACCTTTAACTTATGACGTGGTGGTAAATTTTACACTATCTTTTTTATTTTTCTAATAACTTCTATTTGTTACACTCTTTTAAGCTGATATTGCCAGTACCCTCATATTATACTATGCTTTTATTGACAGTATAGTTTTGTCTTTTGATTGTTACAGTATCGCGGAGATTTATGTGTTTGGGTGTAAAATTTACTACACGTCGTCGTTTGTGGAAATTTTTAATAGAAAATATTTTACTACCACGTAGCTGTTTGTGTGATTTTTATATAGAAAATATTCTACTACCACGTCTAATCTAACGTTAGTAACACATGTAAAAAAAATACTACACGTCTCCGTAAGCGTAAGTATTATTGTAATTTTTGTTTTCACTTTATTTTGAGTTGCTGAAAAATGTTTAACTTTTTTGTATTATTGTACTATTAAATAGTGGAAAATGGCACATTCAAAAAATACGGTCTGATTCTCTACCCCAGCCTGCGATCAAAAAACATACAAAAACGAACAAATTATGCTATATATGCCCCAATAAATTAAAAAGGAAAACTACACATACATGTTTAGAGTGTAATAAACCACTGTGTATGGGCTGCAGCAAACGGCTATGCATTAATTGTACTACGAATGAATTTGACGAATGATAATTTTACCTCAAAAGACTGATTGTTATTTTTTTATATATATAAGATATTGAAATGTTCCTTTTTTTTTAATAAGTATATAGCCTAGGCTGTTGAAAAATGCCATTTATTGTTTTTGTTTAACCTTAATTTTCTTGATGTACAAGTAAATGATATACCTATTTCTTTTGTTTGCGTAAATGAGGCTTGTGAAATAAGTAAAATATTTTTAAATAAATTTTAATTTGTTTCCTTGTTTTTGTTAATAATGCGTTTAGAAGCAATCAAATTTGAATAATATAAGTATAACATTATTATAATATATACACATTAAAAATTATATGAAAAATAATTCGGTTGTATAATTTACACCACCTCTTCATATACGCTAAACAATTTCACTTCATAAGTTAAAGGTTAAGCTAATGAATGATCTTCCCATCCTCCTGGTAAGTTTTAAAGTTAAGTTTATGTTTGAACTTGCCATATTATATATTATTTTCAATATGGCAACATCAAATATAAACAATGTGAGCAAATACAACAAAAAAACTAATACCGTCGTTGCCACTGCATTTAACAGTGTAATCGATATTGATCCAGCACTGCCATATTTCTGAAAAAGATAACTTATTTTATCATTAGGTTGTAATAACGAAAATAAGTTAAAAGTGACTTTAAAGTTCTCTTTATCTAAATTTACCTTTAACTAAACCTAACTTTAACGGCAAGTTAAAAATAAAATAATAATAATAAAACTAATTTACATTATTAAATTTAATACCTCTTTTATAAAATCTACCCAAATATTTTAGTATTATATAATGGCGTACACATTACATCATGGCTTTTTACATACAAATCCGAAAGTTCATGTCAACTTATTTTTATTTTCTTATAAATGGTATCATATTTGACATTTAAAACGCCTGCTTTTCGGAGATCCTTCTGTCGTTTAGATTGGCCACATTATTATAAACAGCTGAGAGCGGGTTGAAGCATAAGGGTGCCAGCCGTTATAATTTTTTTGAAAGTTTTTAAACACGGCTAGTGACAAAACAATTGTCCATGATAATATTACGCCATCTTAGAACATCGATTATATCAGTATCGACAATTTAAAAATGTGCTTCGTCCTATCTTTTATTTCATAGATATTACAGATGTTAATATTTTAGTCAACTACGTACGTATGAGATAACAGAATTATTCGCTTTGATCATGTGCTACTCGGAAATGATGATAAATTTACACTTATTAGTCCTTTTCGAAAAATGAGCTGATTGTCTTTCAGCTTTTAATAATTCCAATAATTTTGTCGCTGTAGATTAGTAACTAATTGAATTTTATGGTCGTTATAAATTTTGTGGTCCACCGAAATCGAATTGGCAGTGTTAGATTCAAGTAAATGCTATGTGCGTAGCGACTACTTACAGCTATATTTGGAGAAACCAGAGAGGAAGCAAAGATACAAATCATTGTTATTGATATAATCGGTGATCTATTACAACGGGTTTTTTTTACCTCATGAACAAACGGGTTATATGGTACGGTTAGTATGAGGGTAAGCGCGGGTAGAATATATAAATTTAAGCACAAACCATGTATAATATATGTATATATGTGTGTCTATATGTTAATAAGAAATACTAGTTGTTGTTTTATTTGTATATATTTCTAAAACGTTATAAAACGTATTTTATTTATATTTTATAACAATATTAATTTTAATTTATACTATTTAATTTCTCACAGTTTTTATATTAGTTCACAATTTTTAGTTTATGATTCTGATTTATTGAAAATGTTTTAATGTTTTAATCAATTCAATATTACTTAGTTCACAATTTTATATATTCGTTTTTAATTTGATATGTGAATATGTTTTATATAATTTCTTTTATATTCACAAGGCTTTTCCTTTGTACACACGCGCACGGCTAATTGGGTCTGTTCGTCTTCTAATGATCGATAATCAACTGATCAACAAAGATCCTAATAATTATGTTGAAGGAGTTGATGAAACAGTGTTGATGAATGTGTGTATGTATATGTGTATATTGTCATTATGATGTTTGTTAGAGATGTTTATGTGTGTTGGTAATGTTATTGTCATTATGTGGAAATGATATTGGAAGTTGGAAAGCAGGATTAGGGTTGAGTAAGTTTGTTCACTCGTGTGAACACCTCACATGAGGAAATATAACAATGGTTTGTACAATCAGACTTCAGCCATAATTCAATTGAGAGCGTTACTGATGGAAGTGACATAAGCTGCCCCATCTAAACAATTGGAAACTTATATATTGCCACAAAGCAAGGGGTGCTAGATGTCAAATTCTTACCATTTAAAAAAAAAAATAAAACTAAGCTGACATAAAGTGTTTGATTTTTACGTAAAATGTAAAAAATGTACATCATGTCCAAAATTTTGGCGTAAATTTCATAAAAATGATAATAAAATGTAATAATTTCAAATAGTTTGATTAAAATTAACAAAATCTATTAATAATTGGGACAATTCTATGTTACTACAAGTGTGTATCAAAATTGATACATAAGCTAGAATAAAGAAGTGTTTAAGGCTCGTTCTACGGTTAATTAAAAATGCGTGTTGCTGCTAGAAAATCGTGTTCGCTACTAAATACATTTTTATTGAAAACTCGTATACGAGTATATACCAAAATATTATTTTTCTAGAACAATCTATTTTACAGCACTAATACTAATTCATATAATAAATATCATAGCATATTACGATTAATAGAAGTTAAAAATTATATAGAATTGTATATTGTTGCATTTCATCATATTTTATAAAAAAGTTATCGATACTTAATTTTTAAAAAAGTAGTTTATTAAATTTGTAAGCCTATTAAGGGCTGCCACATATCAATTACAACGTTCTTTTTCTGGTTTCTTGGTTAGAGTTTTCCCAAGTATGTTTGTATTTGACACATGTTGCATTACTTGAATCTACTACAGCTACAATTTCTGACGGTATTTTTGCAATTTCTGTGACAAAATTTAAAACGATCATGAATTGCAAGTGCGGCCCTATGCTCCCTAGAGAAGTAATATAGTATATATATATGAATTCCAAGTTACTCATCTGCAGCAACAAAATTATTTAGAAAAAAATGAAAGACTTTTGGATCATTTTTGAAGAGGTGCCTAAGTCACCGTAGGTTAGTGGGTGATGTGTCAAATCCCACCTCAGACATCAACAAACCGAATAAAAGTTAGCTAACCATTATTTTACACTAGATTGAAAATTGTTCCTCCACAAAAGTATTTTGTTCTGAATATGCGCCTCATTTTATGCAAATTCGAAGAATACGCAATTATTTTTTGTGCCAACAAAACGCCCAATCAAAAGTTCATCTATTTCTGGAATCTTTTAAGGTTCTAAATCACAAAGACATTTTTAATGGTTTTTTATTTATTGTCTACTGTTACTCATTTCAAATTACCTTCGAAGTAAGAACTTTTTCCAGTACAAGCATAGAATTAACCCTTTCATGCCCGAATTTTTTGAGCCAGAGCTAAAATTTTTTAAGGACATGTGTTTGTTAGTCATTGACCTCAATATGAAGTGATATTAAATTCAGAGTCGTACGTATTCTGGTTTTACGCGTTTTTAAACAAGCTTGTTTGCAAAACAAAAATCTGTTAAAAAAATTAAAAATTACGGAATATATGAACAAAAATGTACAATGTTGCCTATAGGCAACATCGGGCATAAAAGGGTTAATGTGTAAAGTGGTAAATAAAATACAGTCAACCCTCCTATAATGCCGTGAGTGCGGAATAACTACAAATCACATCATTCGTACCACGTTATATGGAAATACAAAAGACAAGATAAATATAATTAAATTAAAGGGTTCATATAAAGATTGATAAAAAATAAAACAAAAACTAAACTAAAAGACAGTTTTCCAACAAAAATAAGAAATACTTTTTGTAAAATTATTATAATTATAATTTTTCAACAGTCATCCTCACTGTCAGATATGAGTCGCCTAACTCGTCTTCTTTTAATGGGCAAAATGTTTTCCTCACTTGATTCGATTTCGATTTTAGCTTTTTTTAACTCCACTAAAACCTCTCTACAGAGAGTTAAGCAATATTTTAACTCTCTTTTAAACTTTGCGCTGCGCAAAAAAACTTTGAAATACAAATTCTTTTCCATCGTATAGGTTTCCACTGCCGGGGTAAATTAATTATAAAACCAATTCTTAAATAAATCTTGAGTCATTCCAGCTTACTTTTTAGATCGCCAGAATACAAACAATTGGGTCTTATTAATGTTTTTCATTACACGTTTTGAAGTTGCCGTGGTCTAGTAGGTAGTGTGTTGGCTTATTAGACGTGAGGCCTTGGTTCGGCGACTTCCTCTCAGCAGATTACTGGCAAAAACTCTGAGAGTAAATAAAATTGCCATGAAAAGTTTCTCTAAAATCTGTCGTTTGGAGTCGACTTTAAGCTGTAGGTCCCAACACAACATGTATAAAAATTAACGCTGACAACATAAGTGGTGTGATAAACAAGGTCGTAATCCTGACTAAAGGGTTGTAATGAGCAATTATGTACGTATTACACGGGGAGTTGAAGACCATTTATTATCATTTGCTCCCTGATAAATTGCTGCACACATGAAGGGTGATACGTTCTTTTGAAAGTTTAAACTCATGAGCACATCTTTGATTTTTCAGAATGAAGTTTCTAAATGGTAATTTTTCCAATATAATGCCGTCTCATCAGCGTTAAAAGTTTGATCAGGTGAATACCCTTTTTCATTGATCATTCCAGCGGAAGGAACTTATGAGATGTCGTTGAATGGAAACCACACTGTAAGAGTACCAAGTTAAAGGAAGGCTGTCGCAATTTCAGCTCCGCGTTCTGAGATTACCGCATTATAGGAGGCTTGACTGTAATTGTTTGTCATATAAACGTACTCTTCAAATAGTTTGCCTTTCATTCGTCTGCAAGATTGCAACTGACGAGAAAAAGTCTGCAATCAAAAGCAAAGTCAACATAGATATCGTATGTGTTTACACGAGACTTTAGGGACAACATAATATTTATGAGGCTACTAAAAAAGCGTAATAAATTATGTTGGTAATAAATTATGTTGCGTAATAAATTAAGTGAACTAAAGTGAACTTTAGTAAATGTGGATGCAGCTGTTATGCGTTCAAAATAGTGCATCGTGTGGCATACCTTATCTAGGGATTTTTCGCAATTCCTTAGAGAATTGCTTGGCAAGTAATTCAAAAGCATAATATTGTTACCGTTTTATCTTTTAGTTTTTATAGTTGTTGTTATTGTTGTTTTAAGGCTGTGTAAAATGTAAAGTTAAGTATTCAACAGAAGAAAAGAAAGAAAATCAAAACAGCATTATAACACTTTTAGGTTTTTAAACCCTTTCACGTCCATAAGGTTATGAGAAGTAAAGTTATCAGGTTGTCTATTTCATATGATTTACTAGATGTCCAAATGACATATTCTTAACCCAAATTACCAAAAAGTGTTGTCCGTTTTTTCTTGGAAATATGTCGCCCTATGTTCGTTAAGGAATAAAATTTTTATAATTTTTTTTTCTAATTAAAATTAAGAGAAAATCCGTGTTTCAGGCCGAGGTAATGGCTATTTACCGGGCCGCCTAATGGACCATCGTCTACGGTGCTCCGTTCACCCGCGTTTCGGTCTCTTCTGACAGTCAGGCCGCCTTAAGATCTCTGTCAAGCGTTGTGCATAAGTCCAGGATCGTTAGGGAATCTCACCGCTTTCTCGACCTTCTTTCTGGGCGCTTTATTGTGTCACTGGTCTGGGTCCCCAGCGCAGTAACATTCTTGAAAACTGCAGGGCCGATGAGCCTGCCAGAGCTGGTGCACTCCTTCCGAAATTCTCTTCCGTAGACTTGGGCATGACACTCGCCTCGGTCAAGTTTGCCATTGTGAAGAAATTCTAGGACGCCAACCTATCCTACTACAATGAGAAGTCCTGCTCCACCGTTAGACTCACCTGGCCTTTGATGGATAGAAGGCGTACCAACCATTTTTATGAAATTATCGAATTATTTTTTCTAATATTTCTTGTACCAAACTATCAAATTTTGCAGTGAAACGCAAAACTTGAAAGTGTTTGAATAAAGTATAGTTTTTCACAAAGCATCTATACAAAATTTTTACAATGTATACTATTTCAAAACGTCGTCAATGTGTATTTTTAAGTCAAAAAGCAATCAGGCATCGGATTTATAGTTGATGCATTGATTGGTAACTTTGCATATCTACATAATTTATATACCGTAGCGGAACTGCACACAAACTTTGTATTGATAAATTTTGAAAGTCAGCTCATCTGAATCAAGAAAAACGTTTGAAATTAATGCTTTCTGGCCTCATTTAAAAACAGGTTAATATTTCTAAATGTTAAACTTTAATTGCAAATGTTGAATACCTCTGCAATTTTTGCTGTAATAATAACGTATTTTTAATTTCAATATCAGATGCGCCTCGGTCGGCGTCTAGTTTCAAAAGCCTTTGGTGTATATATCTTCGTCGTCATTATTTTTAACCATCGGTATGCGCTACATTTCATTTTAGTTGAGTTTAATAACTCCACGTCCTTTGTAAAGCATAATCTACAATACTATGGGCCATTATTACAACTTGCCGTTAACTAAAGAGAGGATTTTAAAGGGCAGATAAATTGTTTTTCATTATAATAAGTGGACGATAAGTTTATGTTTGCCATATTATATATAATTTTCAATATGGCAACTTCAAATGTATACAAAATGAGTAAATACAACAAAAAAGGAAGAATGTTGTTGCCACTGTTTTAAAAAAACTTGTTTAATTGAGCAGTGTTACCGACATTGCTCCGGCACTGCCATATTTTTGAAAAAGTTAATTTTATTTTATCATTAGGTTTCAATAACGAAAATAAGTTAAAGGTGACTTTAAAGTTCACTTTAGCTAAAGTTACCTTTAACTAAACCCAACTTTAACGGCATTTGTAATAATGGCCCTATAATTAAGTAAATGCAAGGTATCGTATCGTCTATATGTAAGTAGAAAGTTTTTTTATCGGCCATAGGGACACCGGTGTCCCTTAGCGTTTCCAATATACACCAGGAACAACCTTTCGAATATTTTTGTTTTTAAATACCACTCCACATTAAGGAATGTTTAAAACATAAAAAATTAAATATTTCATATCGAACTCCAATTCGCTTTCTTTACACTAATAAAGAGGTATCGGATTCATGCGGGTTTCTTATATTCTAGAATTCATTAAGACAAAAATGAGTTCATCTAAAAGTACGAGGTTGGAATATGTTGAAGAAATTACCATTCACATAAAACTCTAGCATGCATAAGGAGTTGTCCTGTACCAAGTAACCCATGAGAGAAATTCTAAAGAACCGCAGTTCCTACAGTAAGATAAACAAATATATATATATTCATTACACCTTTTCGGCAGCATATGGCTCCTACAAAACATTTCCATCGTATACGGTTGATTGCTCATGTGAGATTGCTCTGTCCTATATCTTGGATTTTGGAAAGTCTTCATAACTTCTTGAGCTTTGAAGATTCCACTCAAGTGTCATTCCTGTTATACTATCAGTATACTTTCAGAGAGTAGGGCCATCTCCATTTTCTAAGTATTAGTTGTGTTATTATGGGTTGCTCGTTGGTAAGGTTCCAGAGATTCATGTTGCTAATGTTATTAGGCCAGAATATGTTGCATGTCATTCTGAGGCACTTGTTGATAAATACCTGTAGTTTTTGCGTGATGGTATTCGCTTCCGTACAACAAGGTCGATTATACACATGCGTTGCATATTCTGAGCTTGGTTCATCTAATATTTGTGAACTTCTCCCTATTGGCTGTAGTTGAGCGAATACCGCTATTGCTTTATTGAGCCTTTTATTTACGTCTGTTTGTGAGGCGCCATTTGTTATCACTAGCAGAAACTATCTATGTATTCGACTAGTTGGCCGGTGCTTAAGTTGTTAATTCTTACGGCTTTGGTTATCTTCGTATTTATCTTAAGTGCCACATTGCCCACTTTTCGCTCTAACTCCTTTAGCTTTGTTTGCATGTTGGTAACTTTGTGCAAAATCAAACAAATATCATCCACCTAATCGAAACCCTCGAATTGGAGTGATGAACTTCAAGTTGTTCTCTTCAGCAGCAGCAGTTCGCCGGATCGTATCGAAGGTTGTTTAATTAAAATGCTTTATTATTCGCGCGATTCTGTGTGCCACTGTTCACAACTTGATGTAAACAACAACAATTGCATTATTGGCTATTCTTCTTTTCTCTTTTGCGTAATTAAAATAATTGTTCGATAGATCTTTATAATGGAGATTTTCAAACCACGATTATTCTTTTCACACGCAAAGCGTCTTCACACAAAACTGACTGAATTCTTTCTGACTCCGTTGCCTGCTTTGTCTTGCCTCTTATATCGCAGGATAAACAGTCTGATGAATGCTCTTCAAGGAGAATGACTTCGCCTTCGCAAAATCTCTATAAATGTAAACATATTTTTTTGTTCACGTTTGTCCTTGCAGTGTTGTTGTTGCCAGTTTGTTTACTTGTTTATCCCTTTTTTATACCGATGTTGTTGCTATATTTTTGTATATTTGTTGATCATGTAAACAAGTCCATGGTTTTTGTTTTTGTAGCCTTTGTTTATCATTTTAATGTTAAAGGAAGTAACACCATTTCCATTTTCGTAACAATATGTAAGTGTATGTGTATACAGAACAAACTATGTTGTTTATGGTTTATTGTTTAAAGTCTTAGCCATTTAAATTTGCATTCACTGTTCCACACAACTGAATAATAATTTATTTAATTTGAATATGCAATGCAAATGTAAGCTACGTGCAAAATAAATAAATTTTGAAAACATCATTTGCACGTATTATATTTTAATATAATTAAAAGCGGAGGTTATAATTTAAACTGAATTAAGGGTAATTTTTAATGAAATTACAATGTATATTTGGAAATTTGTTTTTAATGATTCTTTATATAAAAAAATAAAAATAAATTTTTTAAACAATTTTTACCAGAAACACAAATTGAACCGTTAAAACAATTTTATTTTATTCTAATCTCGCAAATATTTTTTGAAATTGTGTGAAAATAATCTCCACTTGCTTGGTGAATAACTGTTTGCCCAAGTGTATAATATATACAGTCACTTAAATAACCGACCATTAGATCGACTAACAGGGATCTCATGGAACGGAGTGGAATGGAACCTAGCGCTTAAATTATTTACGTAAGATTAAGTGGTCGTCGTACCAATAATTCTATAAATGCCCTTAGTTAGAAGGCAACCCCATACCATCAGGGATCCGCTAAACTTTAAAATTGTTCTGACTTATTTTGCGAACAGCACTTCCTGCCATCTAACCCAAGACAATTAATTGTGGTTTCACTTGATTAAATAACCTCCTCCCAGTCGTCCGCCGTCAATAAAATGTGCACAAAGTCCAAACGGAAAAATTGTGCAAGCAAAATTTGTCAGATCACCTTTAAAGTTTGGAGGTGGATTCGTAATAGTAAGGAGTTGCATGGCATGATGGTTAAAATAGCCTACAGAATATTTGGTACGACATTCGCTCAAACCTATGTAAATGTTTTAAGCAGTAACTTACATCAGAAAAATGTGGATTAAAGACGGCGGATATCGTTTACCTAACTTAACCTTAAAAAATTGATCTATGACAACCGATAGAAAGGTCTTGATCGGCGCGTCCAGTGAGGCTTGTAACTGTAAAAAACTGTAAAAATTGGGGGACAGTATGCCGCGCCCTATTGAGACTATATTGGAAGGAAGGAAGCTATACAAGATACAGAAAGTCATAAAATTTATTTAAAAATGCTAAACTTAAAAACCGTCCCTAGGTAATTACACATGTTTGCTTATTTTTTGATAACGATAAATATTACAACAAAAATACTATAAGGTAATTATAACAAGAGTACAATAGACCAAATATCAGAATGATTGGAACTACAGTTTTGTAGTTGCAACTTTATTTGTTAAAACTAAAATACTGACTGTATAAGTATACATAACATAACATACATAATTGGTTATTACAACTTATGTTGTGTGCGTTCATTTTTTTACTGTTTAAAGTCGACTCCGGCTACTTCCAAATACACAAACAAAAATGAAGTCGCGATAGAGTTCTCAAGAAAACGAAAACACTACCGTTCGACTTCAAGAACCTTCATCAGACTGTTTACGTGAGCATATAAAAAGGGAAGTGAAGAAAACAGTCGTGGTTTGAGGATCGCCGTCCTAAAGACTAGCGAACAAGCAATTATTGTTGTTGTAACATCAAGTTGTGAACAGTGACACATAAAATTGTGCAAGCAATAAAGAATTTATTTAAAACTAAAGGCATATTTATTTTTATTTCGTTTTCAATTAACGAACTCATATTTTAAACGTTTTTAAAAAGGTAAAAACGTAACAATATTTATTAAGAAAGAGTATTTCGCGTTATTAACAAACTATATGATCTCATACTAACTCTTATCTAATTTCTCTTACTGCTGTTAATTTCCTTATTGCATCTTCAAACATGGATGAATTAATAATTATATCATGTAACTTCTATGAATAAGAGAGAATGTAAACACGTTGCGTTTGGATGCAACAGGAGCTTATTTAAATATTTTGCTCAATGTTTCGCCAACCCTGTTTTAATATCTGGCATGTCGACTTTCTTATGTATTTCCGATTTTTTGACACACGTATGATCTAAGTAACTTGACGAAGTATATACTTTTGTCCTGACAGTGATATGGAAACTGTGTATAATGACTCACTTAATGCAGTACAGAAAGATTTCGTTCTTTAGCTATGTGTATGTGGAATTCTCTTAACGTTTCGATCATTATTTGGTAGTGTGTTCAGCTGCGAGTGTTGAGGTCCTGGGTTCGATTTCCATGAGAGACCCTGATTCTTTGTTATAATTAAGTCTTAGTTGATTTGTCTGGCGAATATGTGATGAAATGTATCGTGTAAAAACAAAGTGTAAATTGTTGTAATTTATATTGATATGCTATGTATGAGGTTCAATACTCAAACCTACAACAATTTCAAATCATGGAAAAAAGATGATATTGGATTCACATTTTTTCTTCACTTACAAAACTGTCTTTCTTGTATACCAACACAATGCACTACAATGTGTCTCCTTATTATATACACAAAAGATACTCTCTTTTTCCTGTATCCCCTTACCTATTTCTCTTGGACATTTGTGGTATTAAAAAAAGAAAGAAAACACTCAATTACTTTATATCTGATTTTAATTATTAAATAAACAATTACATCTCTTTATTGTTTTTCATGGACTAGAGTAGATATAAAATCTTATAAAGGATTATTAAAAAAAGGATTATTCGAAAAATTAATTTTAAATCAAATGCTCTGAGTAAAAAAATTCTGTGTTCCGAAAATATAGTAAAATTTTTCAGAAATTGATAACAGAATAAAAACTTTTACTGAAAAAACTCTCGTATCATAACATTTAACCTAAAAATATAGAAAAATATTTATACAACTGAAACAATAGTCAAGTAAATATTTAATTAAACAACAGTTAAAAAATAGAAACAATACAATTACTGACACATAATTATGTTTTTTAAACTAAAGGCGTAAAAACAATTTAAATTGTACTAATTTTTTACTGTTAGCTAATATAAAATATACATACATAGGTACTTATAAATATATTTGTGCCTAATATGTATGTTTGGATATTCACATAACAAATAACAAAAAATTACTTGAAAATTAAAAAAGAATTGTGCAAAAATATTTCAGATGCTTTTATAGTTTCGTTTTCAAAGTAGGGTGTTCCTTAAAAATCAAATCGTCAATATTGTCTAGAAAAATTATAGCTCGTTTTATCAAAGGTTACTAGTGCGAAGCATTATTAGAGCTTGTCACTAATAAATAGTGCCGAATGACCATCAAACTGACAAGTTCTCGCTCTCATATTGACTATCAGTATTAATCCCCACTAATACGGTGTTCAAATATGCACCTTTATTGCGTAAATCGCAATAAACGATATTATTGAGATCAATATTTCATATAAAGTTTTAATTAATAAATACGCAAATTATTATAATATTGAGTAAAACTTAAAATGCAGCACTGTCATAAGTGTGTTTAGTGAGCATATTACAATTAACCGAACACTTTCTGTTAATATTTGACAACTCAAATGTCAACAACGACAAACAAACAAAATAAAAACAAAGCTGTTGAGAAAACCAGCTGTTTTGTTTACCAGCTGTGAAATGAATATTGAATAAGCAGCTGAACTGAACGTTTAAAATATTGTACTCAATAAACCAAATATTGACTCAATAAAAGCGCATATATAAACATAGTAAAGGCAGTTTCTGCAGTTTCTACAAAGAAACTTATTGATTTTTATCATGTTTGCAGAAATTTACAAAAAATATTGTGATAAGATTAAGGTTCAGCGAACTAGTTCTGAGACGAAAAATTTCATGGCAACTGATTATAAAAGCAAGGACATTGGTAATTACAATCCTTCAGTCAGGATTACGACCAAGCTTCTCTGACAAAATGGAAATAATTTATTGCGATACAACAGCTTCGAATACAGTTAGTTTTCGGCTTGGATCTGATTTCAGAATTTTTTTATATTTTTGTTGTTGTTTTTCACCTTGTCATAAAACTTGTCTTTCGAACCAAAACTAAACAAATTACCAGCGATCCGCACATACTGGTTTTCAAAAAATTCAATGAAAATTAGAAAAATATAGATTCTAAAACCGATCTAATAATACCGATTCTTAATTTCATATAAGAATGTGTTGCAAAAAGCAAAAACTATATTTTTATTAAGGTTTGGTAATGCACAATTGGGCAAAAGTTTTATAACGATTACGCCGAATTGGTAATCGTAATGATTTTGGAAGGTGATACAAAAAAGGAATTTAAACTCAAATCCACTGGAGCTAGGCATCTTTAAAAATTACTACGCAAGGCAAAAAGGCGTTGTCACGTTGTATGTGAAAGTTTAGATTCCATGCGCAGTTCGAACTAAAACACTTAACCAAGATTTGTGCTTCTTGAAGATGTTAGAAGGGTATTAAAAAGTTTACGCAACAATTCCTAAAGCTTCGTTAAGCAAGTTTAGCCATCCTATATGGCAATTACAGAAAATGAAATAAAAAAAATATTTCTTGGCAACTTCCCACCAGCAGTCTTTGGTAAATACTCTACAACTAAAAGAAAATTACCTTCAAATATTTCATAATATTGTTACTAAAATGAAAATGGTGTTACATCGTTTAACACTGAAATGATAAACAAAATCTACAGAAACAAAAACAATGGACTTGTTTATAATATATAGCAACAACGTTAGTATAAAAAAGGTATAAGCAAGTAAACAAAAAGGCAACAACAACACTGGAAGGACAAACGAAAACAAAGTACACAAACAACAATAACGTCAACAACATGTTTATTTTTATAGCGATTTCGCGAAGGGGAAGTCATTCTCCTTCAAGAGCATTCATCAGGCTGTTTAATCTGCGATCAGGCAACGGAGTCAGAAAGAATTCAGTCAGTCTTATGTGGAGACGCGTTGCGAGTGAAGAGAATAATCGTGGTCTGAAGATCTCCGTTGTAAAGGTCTGTTGAACAATTGTTATTGTTTACGCAAAAGAGTGAAAAGAAGAATAACCAATAAAGCAATTGTTGTTGTTCAATACAAGTTGTGAACAGTGGCACAAAGAATTGTGCGAACAATAAAGGATTTATTTAAAACTGAAGCACAAATTTATTTTTATTTTATTTATCTACGTACTCATATATTAAACGCTTTTATAAAGGCCAAAACGTAACAATATTTATTCGGAGCCGACTTCAAAGTGTAGGTTCTGCCACACATCGATAAAATTCACACACCCAAGTTGAGTGGTGTGAGGAGCTAGTTCGCAATGCTGGGTAAAGGGTTTGTAGGTATATATTCGTTTTCCGTTGTTATTATTTATGACTTTATACTATCTTAAATATGCGTTTTGGATACTGGCTTCGTGATTGCCTGAATTAATTGAAAAAAAAAAGTAATTTTCAAGTGGCAAAATGATGAAGAAAAAAAAGAGAAATTAAAATAAATATTCTTGTTTACGAAGATTTTTCATTTCTTTATTTTCTTAGAACTTCTGGTGATTTGTGATTTACATTTAATACCTGTGGCAATTTTAGATTAAAATCTTTAAAGAATGTGCAAAAGCTTGGCATCAGTTTAAGAAATAAGCGTATAATTGCGTAAAGGTATGCCATATAAACTGAAATATAATTAATTTGAAATAATAGGAAGGTGTTTTTGCAACACGTATTTACGAAGTAAATGATTATGGTTCTAAGATTACGGTTTATAAGATGAACATTTATTTTGTGGTAAAATATTTGTTGCAATAGACATATAATAGGAATTAGTATATTTAATTTTATTAAATTTTTCATTGTTACAAGAATACCAACCAGGTATAGAAGCTTGCCTATTTGCCGCAGCTAATTTATCAACAAATACCTAAAGAGATGTTCCGAAAGCAATCTGTATTGTTAGAAGTGATTGACATGGAAAAAAGGAAACGTAAGTGTCTGGAACCACACATTCATTCAAATCTTCATCCCAAATCACTTATTTTTGGGTCTACAATGGATTCACTTGTCCGACATTTTTGCAATGTTGTGCTCTGTGCTTGCCTATTGGCACTTGGATCATAAATAAAATTTTGTTGAAAATAGATGAATAGAATATATGAATAGAATGGCAAATTTTGTTCACAAATAAGCGTGTAAGTTGGCAAAGTAGTTTTCAGACATATAAAGCCATTTGATAGTACCTTACTTTGGTTTTGTACATCAGGGTTACACTGGAATTTTCCATTGGAATAATTTTTAAGTCATAATAAATTAATTGTGTACAGGAGTATTTAAATTCAAACTTCATATTCTTACCACATATTTATTTCTATGGCTACAGGTTGCTGTAAATAACTGTAACAATTTCATCATGATATATCTTGCGACATCAGTTTTATTTACGACACACTGAAATAAAAAACTTAAGCAATCATACCATAATAAATTAAAAAACCCTAATAAAATTAAAAAATCTCATAGGCAATGTAGACCATGTTTAATTACACGGTTCGATAGCCAAAATATACCCAGCTAATGACATAGTGTAGGTTGTGAGTTTTGTTGAGTAGAACACAAAAATATTTTTTTTATATTTCTCGAACCCTCCAAACTTGTTTTATTTGACAAAAACTGTTTTTTTGATCTTTTCACAAAAAATTATTGATTACCCAAATATTTTTCAACCCATTTTCAAAATCCAAAGTTTTTTGAAAAACCGACAGATGAGCCTTTAAAATTGTATACATAAACATATGATTCAGACTTACATGTTATGAGTTTTGATCGGGTAAACTTGGAAAATATGACTTCTTTCTCATTTTTTCAAGTTGAGCTATTCTTAATTGCCTTGTTTAATAAAAAAAAAAAATATATAAAACTAGTAATGATATTCTGAAAGTGCATTATCTTGTAAAGACATTGACACTTCGTTTGATCAAATCGAACAAAAATTAGCGTAGTTATTATTTAAATAGTACAACAGTCGTGTTATATTTTTTATATATGTTCTCTTATCAAATGAACTTTAAGTTAAAAATTTTAAAAATTTTTGATGCATCTTTAGTGTTTATTGAAAAATGTGTCCTTTTTCCGTTGGGCCAACCACCAGAAGTTGGTTAATGTTTGCGCAAAGCGAAATAATAATGCTAAAAATGGAAATATTAGACTAATTTTGGTAGTTGTTCAAATTTTTAGGTAAACAATCAAGATCCATCAAAAATTATGAAAATGTTTGAAATGAAAATCATTTGATGAGACTGCATATATAAAAAATATGACTAAGCTGTTATACTCTTTAAATAATAACTACGCTAATTTTTGTCCAATTTTATCAAACGAAGAGTCAAACTCTTGACAAGAGAATGCGCTTTAAGAATGTCTCCACTTATTTAATATTTTTTAATTAAATTTTGCTATTAAGAATGGCCAAACTTGAAAAAATAAGAAAAGATAATATTTTCCAAGTTTACCCCATCAAAACTCATAACATATAAGTTTGAACAAAACGTTAATGTATACTGTTTTACTGACTAATCTCTTGCCTTTCTAAAAAACTTTGAATTTTTAAAATAGGTTTAAACATATTTGGGTAATCAATAATTTTGTGTGAAAAGATCAAAAAGTAAAACAAGCTTGGAGGGTTCAAGAAATATAAAAAAGTATTTTTGAGTTCTATGCTACTAACTGAACAACTTAGACTAGGGTGTATTTTCACTGTCGCGCCGTGTTATTAAATCGGCACAAAAAAGAAATAAAAATAAAATTATTACGAATTGAGTAACTTCGACCATATGCTAGGTGTAGTGTAACAGACTAGAGTCTCTAGTGGGAATCGAATCCACGACCCTCACTCTAACAGTCGAGCGTGCTACCCACTAGACTACCAGAACATTCTTTTTTCAACAGCAAATTACAGCACATTAAAATTTATGAAAAAGAGAGATAATAATAAATGAGAAAATGTACAGGGTAAATAAAGTTTCTAAGTCTAGTAGGTCAGACATCTCGATTAAAACGGAATATAAACAACTAACGTTATTGATAAAAAGAGCGAAATTTGGTCAAACATAAAAGAATTATATTATAAAGAGTAAATGAGCTTCGTCGATTCGATGAACAGTAACCAATTAGAGATAAAGTGTTCGTCGATTCAACCAAGAGTAACCTTAATGTACCGTCCAGGGTTAAATATGTTTATATTTTTCAAACTTTTAAAACTTCTGCAAGAAATAAAATTTCTAGCAGGAAAGATAAACGGCAAGTTAGGTAGGCACTGTAACAAAATAAATAAATTACATGAAAATTTTTTCTTAGTTTCTCTTCTTAAACCCTAGCCTTTTAATTTCTCTCTTGTCCTTGTCGTATTTCGAGAAATACTACAGCGTTAAAATATTTATTATTACTTCTTGTTACTACCATTGTTTATCCTTAGCATTCTTATTATTATTATTTCTTTTCCAGTAAACCACTGAATTAATCTTTGTGCAGGAGGCTAGAGTAGTGGGTACATTGCACTGATTAGTACATTGCACTCTACAACTTCGGGCGCGTGTTTTGATGGCTTTTTTCGTTATTAAAAAGTCTTTTGAATCAATGTCGTGTTCTGGAAGTTAATAAAAGATTCTGATAGTGTTTCACTAGATTGAATTGAGCGGAAAGGATACAATATATATATATTTTTTTTTGTTCATGAAAAAACTAATTAAACTTTAAAATTACAAAAATAAAAAAAAATACAAAAATTTAATATCGATCAGTACCTGAAATAAAATTAGCGATTACCTACCTCTGTATCATCTCTTGCCCAACTATCGATATGGTTCTATAAAGGACGCCGATTCATACCGTACAATTTTAAAATTTTAATCGATTTTAAAAATTTTTTAATCAATTAAAATTAGAAATAAAATTAGAATTTAAATTAGAAATTATAAATAAATTTTATATTGACAATAAATTCCAACAAGTATAAAAAAATCTTATAAATATTTTTTATTACAATGTTCTATTTTTGCTCCACATACATATGTAGGTATTTAATTTTACACTTTAATCACTATAAAACATTGCATCACTAATCCACTGTGACGTATAATTAATTCAACTTATAGAAATTACTCATACGACCACCAGTTACGATGCTGTGTTGTGTAAAAAATTTTGTTATAAATATTAGACAAGAAAGCCATTAATTAATTACACTTTAAGATATAAATGAAATAAAATAAAATGTAAAATTTTAGTTTGCAGTGGAGTATGATAAACGGACACGTTTCTTAGAGTTACAAAGTGATTTGTTTTAGAAATGTGTGAAGGGTTAAATACTGCAGAACTGCGTTTTCAGTTCCAGTAAGGTTGTATGTGTACTCCAGATAGGATTAGAATGTAAACTTAGTATTCACATCAAGATCTGTAGCCTCTATTGTACTATCAATGCAGATTATGAAGTTGAGAAATATAAGGGTAGAAGAATACGTTTTTTTAATACTGTTACGAAAATGGAAGCGTTGTACCTTCGTTTAACATTAAAAATGATAAACAAAAGCTACACCAACAAATACAATGAACATGCTTGCATATACAAACAACATCAGTAAGAACGAAAGCAACAACAAACAACGTAAGCAAACTACACAAACAACAATGTAGTAGCGGTAGAGCTTTCGAGAAAGCGAACACACAAACATTCCATTTCAAGAATATTTATCAGTCTGAATACGTGCTCATATAAAAAGGCAATACAAAGCAGGCAACGAGTAGTAAGAATTCAGTCAGTCTTGTTTGGAGACGCATTGCGCGTGAAGAGAACAGTCGTGGTTACGCAAAGGGTTTGAGCAGAGAAGAATAGCGAACAAGCAAATTATTGTTATATACATCAAGTTGGACACAGTGCCACACAGAAATTGTACGAACAATAGAGAGTTTAATTGTAACTTAACAAAAAAATTATTTTTATTTTGTTCGCAATCAACGAACTCATATTTTAAGTTTTTAAAAATGTAAAAACGTAACAATACATTTATCAGTGCATGTTTGTAAAAAACGAAACCAATCTGAGAATTTTATGGACCAAGCGAAAGCTTTATCATCAAGCGAAAAATTGACAGAGGAAGCATTATGATGGTTATTTATTAACTTTAGGTTTTCGATTATGCTTATTAGACGTGAGTCCATGGTTCAAACGGCAGGCCAGCCATCTCGAACAACAAGAAATATGAAAAAAAAATATTTCTTCGGCTACTTCCTCTCAGCATATTGCTGGCAAAAACTCTGAGATTAAATAAAATTGCAATGAAATGCTTCTCAAAAATCTGTCGTTCGGTTTCGGGGTTAAATTGGCTATTTCCGCCTTAGAAAATCCCGCAAGAAGAAGATACAACCATCGACCTGTTTCTCAAAGAAATAGGGACCGATATTGCATTAACTAGTGACATTCGCTATCTATGGTCGCCCATGGTGACTTGGTAAAACAGACTGCATAAATGACAATCAATTTTGCACTCAACTGTATTTTGCCAGTTTCACATAAATCAGAATCTTCACACAGAAAGTGTCTAGCGATACTTCCTTATCCAAACCAGTTCCTAAAAGTGTCCTAATTTGGTGAGTTAAAACACACAGACACACGTGCTATCCTACAGCGTTCACAAATTATACCCGTAAAGAGTCTGATTGAACTGGTTGAATTTGTTCTACCGAAAAGTGTAACCTAGGACAAAGGAACAACCCCGACGATTGCTTTAACTAGTTTATCGTGGAAAAAATTTCCATTTAAAAAGAAACACTCTTATCCAAAGCGATTACTGTTTGACTTTTAACGTTCGCAAGTGTAAAAAGATATACATACGTGTCCATTTATTAATACATCTTCCTTCGCTCTTTCCTAAATCTTTGTATATATATATATATATACTTCTGTCAAATCTATTCAAATGGTGCTGGTATTTAAAACGGAATAAATACGCTTTCTGAACTGAATGTGCGAAAATGTTAGAAAGTTTTATTTCAAATTCGATGCTGTTGATAAGACATACAAAGAAAGGACAGGCAAAGATATTTGACGCGGCGAATGAAGTAAAAAATATCGCGAAAGGATCCAAAAATAAAATTAAAACCTCAAGGTGACAAGTGGGTTCAGAAAGGTTCTTTCTTTTTTAAGCACTGAACAAAATGGAACCACCTGAATGAAGCTTTAGACGAACATCGAATTGAATATTCAATCAGACGCTAGAAAGTTGAGTTCTCGGACATGCATTTCGCAGCAAAAGAGTGATTTGCACTTACCGCCGAATAACATAGATCTTAAACGGCACAAATTAGTTATCTGCACTACGAATTAAGCTCTGAAAAATGTATAATTAGGTAGAAATGGCTAAATTGCTGGAGAATAGAACAAAAGTTGTGGATGGAGGGCCATTATTACAACTTACCGTTAACTAAAGGGAGGATTTTAACGGACAGAAAAATTGTTTTTCATTATTATAAGTGGACGATAAGGTAAAAGTTAAGCTAAAGGCAGGATCATCCTACTAGTAACTTTTAAAGTTTATGTTTGAACTTGCCATATTATATATTATTTTCAATATGGCAACTTCAAAATGAAACAAAATGAACATATACAACAAAAAAACGAAGCCCGTCGTTGCCACTGCGTTAAAAAGATTGTTTATTGAGCAGTCTTATCGACATTGCTCCGGCACTGTCATATTATTGAAAACACTTAACTATATTTTATCTGTAAGTTGTAATAACGAAAATAAGTTAAAGGTAACTTTAGAGTTCCCTTTAGCTAAAGGTACCTTTAAATAAACCCAAGTTCAACGGCAAGTTGTAATAATAGCCCTAAATTAGATAATATTTTAAGTAAAATGCGTTTACCTTCAAGAATGCAGTGGTTTTTATTTATTACTAGCTGTACCCTGTGCGTGTTGCTGCGCCACAAACTAAAATAAATTTGAGGGAAAGGCATTCCACAAATGTCCAATTAATTTTGAATCATTTTATTGATTTTGTTCCCCGTTGTGCTGATAATTCAGATGAATGGGCCTGAGTCGGAAGCATTCGATTAGTTTCTAGTCTCACTTCTCGTTTTTCAAGTGGTTCAAACGACCGAGTCTCAGCGGCATATACTCGAAGATTTTCCAGTCTCAATGCTCGTCTGATTCTAAGGCTGCTAATGCTCTTTTCTTCCGTGCTTGAGATGTAGGTCGACCAATTGCTTGTCATTCATTTTGAATAATTTTCAGTGACCCCATCCATCGGAAATTAATCGCACCAACCTCCGTCGACTCATGCGCAACAACTTTGTTAAAGAATTCACAGTTTACGATTTAATTAATTTTGAGTTATTTTCAGTGGCACAAGCTGTCGGAAATTGGTCATACCAACTTAGGAACCTTCGTCGGCTCCTGCTCAACAACTTTGTTAAAGATCATAACATGATCAAATGCACAGTTTACGATTCTATAAGGTACATACAAACTAACATTCATTTTTATATATATTGACTATGGGAGGTGACAGACCCACTATAGCTAATCCGCCCATTTTGATCATATATACGTCAAAGTCGTCCATACAAAATTTAAGGACTCTAGCTGATGCAGTTGATGAGGTATGCGACATTAAATACTTATTGGGTATGTGGGCGCGGCACCTCGCCTACTTAAAATTTTGAAATAAAAAGTAGCCTATAGTTCCTTCCAGACATACAGGAAGATACTGTGAAAATTTCAAGAAAATCGGTCCAGCCGTTTAACTGTCTATAGACTTCAAACAAACAAACAAATAAACACACATTCATTTTTATATATAAGAAGATTATCAAGAGGAATTAGAGATTGTGTCCACTAAATTTATTGTGTTTACTTACGAAAGTTTTGCTATCCACTGCATATATTTTCATTTAGAGAATGTTTTCAAACTTATAGTGGCTGCTTTGACTTTTATCAGTCCTTTTTTCTCTCCCATATATTATTTGTTTAAGAATTTAACACACAAAACTATTAACAGGAGTGAATAAAGTTAAGTATTAATATTGCCACTTTAGTTAGTTTGTGTTATTGCATGGAAGAAAAAGTTCATGTCACGCTATCCGATAGATGGTGTGGTGGCGAATGTGTATCACGTTTTAGTAAGCGTGGGGAAATGTATCATTTCTATTTGTGTTTTATTCTACAAGAAAAAAAATTATACCGAAGGCATTGTGTTCAACTATTTTGGTTTCTTTTAAAAGTTTTTGTTTTTCTAATTTATTTAACCGTAGATCGAGCTTTGTATCAAAAATGAATAATTTCAATTTTAGAGACTATATAACTTTAATTCAGAAAAAGTTAGGTACCTGATATATTTCTAAGTCGTTAACATTGTTATCGCCTTTATTTTAAACCAAATAAAAAAAGAACGTTTCAAGCAGAATTAAAAAATTCAAAAACTTCATAATTCTGGCTTAAGTATCATTTTCGATACATAGGACTTTTCTAGGGATTCTTTGGTGTTGTGTATATAATTTTTTTAAGTTTTCAAAGATTTTGTGAAGTTTTATCGTAAATAATACATTATTTATGGTATTTGAAAAGGAATTGAAAGTTAAGTGTTGAATAAAAGTGAAAAGGTTGAATTTTCAGTTCTTGATATGTTCTTGATATTGATTGAAATAGTCGTAGTCTAGTATGCAGCGTGTTAGCTTATTAGGCGTCAGACCAAGGTTCAAACTTTAGGTCAGACATTAGCAGTATCATTCGCTTTGATAACGTACTACTCGGAAATGATGATAAATTTATACTTATTACGCATCTTCGAAAATTGAGCTAAAATATGTACTTTCAGTTTTTAATAATCACAATAATGTTGTCGCTGTATATGAGTAACAAATTGAATTTTATGGTCGTTATAAATTTCGTAGTCCACTGAAATCGAATTCGTAGTTTTAGATTCAAGTACACCTGTACCCGGGAAACCAGAGAGGAATAAAATAGAGAGCATTATTATTGACATAAGTAATGTTATATTGTAACGAGAAACTCTTTTACATAACATGACGTTGACAACAAATTTATCTAATAAAATATGACAATAATTTGTAGCATGAGGTTTCAGCCAACCCTCAATTGAGAGCCTTACTGATGCGAGTGACAATAAGCTGCCCCATCTAAACTATTGAAAACTTATAAATCGCCACAAAGCAAGGGTGCTCGATATCAAAATTTTACCATTTAGGAAAAAATAAAACCAAGATGCATGAAGTGTTTGATTTTTAAGTAAAAACCATGCTGCTGTACATCATGTGAAAAATTTTGTCGTAAATTCATTACTTTTATGATAATAAAATGTTATAATATAAAAAAATTTTATTAAAATAAATAAAAATATTTCAAGTTTTTGACAAAATCCATCAATAATTGGGAAAATTCTATGTTACTACAAGTACATACATATGTATCAAAAGTGATACATAAGATAGAATTATTTAATTTCTTTAGGCTCGATCTACGGTGAAATTCTTTCTCTATTCACTCGGTTTGTGTGGTTATATTGTATGCTAAACCGATTTCTTAAAACAATTTTGTGAATGTACGCTTTAGAGTTGTGCATTGTTTTTACTTTACCAGTTTAGAGTTTTGGCAAGAAGTTCAACATGAATCCCTTAATACTTTTGTCCCATTAGGGTATTCATTTTTGTAATATACTCCGTGTTTACTTACGCAATTTTTAAAAAGTTTACAGAGAAAACCATTAAGAACTCAAAAATGGACTTCAATTTCAAATTTGTGTACAGATTTGATTGGCAAGATTTGATAACTATTCCGTCATATTTCTTCTTATATCCAGCTTGCACATTGAAAATTAGATAGATGGTGCTAATAATACAAAATCCACATAATTCGGCTTTATTCCTTATATTCAAAAGACTTGTGTATAAATTTTACAAATGTGAGGCTATTAGTCAGAGAGATGGGACAGTACACCATGTTACAAGTCTATGAAAAAGATCGCTAACTTTACTGAATTGTGCCCTATATGGAGCAATTCGAAGAGAAGGTGTAGTGTTTAAATAGTCTTCATACCGCAGACAGAAACAAACTCCCATACGATACCTAAGAACTTTAGACCCACAAGTCCTTCCAACTTTCTACGAAAGAAATTGCTGGCCCCAAGGACTACACACTGGCCAGAGGGATAGGATGCGGAACTCGACGCGGTTAGATTCTCTATACTGTCGTTTAGATTCTTGTAATGTTTAAGCTGTTATTCATATAAAGTTGTTCTTATGTTCTCGTGCAGAATTGTCGACATTATTAATGATAGGATGCAACTCGACCTTAGGAAACTTATGTTAACACTAGAAAATGGAGGTTGTACTCTTCACAAGAAGCCATAAGTCGCTACATTTTCGTACACTGAAATTGTAAGTATCGAAACTTGACCTCAAGGTTGTATGTGTCGAAACTTGACCTCAAGGTGGAAGACTTGTGGGTTATTCTAGGCAGAATACTGCCTTAGAAACCGAAATACTTTAATGATAATAAAAACTACTCCTTTGCCATCTACGCTTGTAAGAATGTGTTGGCCAAAAATTTAGATCTTGGACCTATTATAACTCGGTTATCAAACCTATCTTAACCTATGATGCGCAAGCATAGTAGGAATCACTTGATAAGACAACTAACTTGAACCAGATAATGTCCTGCGTACTACAAAATAGTAAAATGGTAAGACATTCACTTCATATTTGACGATATTCCAGGCAACTGCAAATAGGATGAACAAGCCAGATACGGTGGAATCATCGCACTCCTCCGGAAAGTCTGATTGAACTCGATAGGGCGACTCTAGTTATTGGAGTCATTACTGGACTGTAACCTGGCAACACGCATCGGTATCGGCCACTTGGCAAATGACTTGTTGCAAGGGCTGTATCGTTGAGAAAGAGAAGAAGACTGTTATTTACATACTTGGCATCTGCGCAGCACTATGACAAAGAGAAAATGTCATTTTGCTGTCTACTACATGCATAATTTAAGCAAATTGATTAAGATTGGTAGCGTAGGCTGCTTCATCAGAATCTCTGGATGTTTCAGAGATTAGAAAAAATGTAAAACAATGCAAATGGTTTAATGTGGCTTTAGAGGTTCTATCCAAACTGTTTTTGTGGACAGCCACCTCTATCTACCTACCTAAAAAAATTCAATATCAGAGAATACAAGAAAGAGATACGTATACGTATTTATTAAGAGCAAAGTGGCCATTAGAACCACAAAGTGGAAGTAGACCACATCGAAGATTGTTCAAGAATGGTGGCTAGTTCTGAAGGTGGTTAAACAATGGTGATTAACGTCAATAACTCAAATCCATTTATGTAAATTTCACTTTACAGTACAGTATTCGCATTAATAATCAAAATAATCTAATTGATAGGCCTCGATGGACGTTTAAACTGGTGATAAGTTAGAAGATAATGTGAATTCATTAGGCTACAACGTTTTAAATTATGGTGACTATTATCATAATAGAGGCCTTCATCTGCTCTCATTCCAAGCAGGTGAATAACTTCTTTTTAAAGCCCACGAACGCCGGTTTGATAAAAAAAATAATTTTTTAGATTCGAAGAGTAATTGTTTGTTCATAATTTATAAAAATTAAATAAATAAAATGAAAAAAATTGAAAAAATGCACAATGCACCTACGACTATAACACTTATTACAACAGACACGCTTACCTGTGAAATATGTAGGTCAACAACGTATGATTTGCTACAAATATACCCCCGAATTCATGTTGGGTTTGGAAGTGTACATACATACATCAAAGATTATTTGACAAAACAGATGTGAGAATTCCGTTGTACAGAATTGTTGCTTAAGGCTGCATATGGACGTGCATGAACTCAGAAATTTAAATGTGTATGCGATTATTATGTCACACTCTCCATTTTTTTACTTTATTGCATCAGATAATTTTGTGAACTGTTTAAACGGTTTGTTCTTCTTTTATATTCAGCACATGTTTGTCTTTAGGGTGACAGAATTAGAGGATTATGCATTTCAAAATAAAAACTTTAGTTTTAAAAATTAATGTTAAAATTTTAAAATGTTTTTAAAAACTTAATTTCAATTGTCAAAGTTTAAAATTTAAATTTTCTTACACAATATAACTTCCATTCGAAATTTTGTTGATTAATTAGTTAATAGCTTGTAATCTTTATACAGTAATCTTTACACAAGTGGCCCAACAAATGATGTTTCAGTTTCTTAATTAGAATACCTATACCTCAGAATTGGGTGGTGCTCGTCCAGTGTAGGAACCACGCAATCATTTAATATTTAACCTGACACTTTGAATAGGCAATTTGACGTCAAATGTGTCTCAAATGCTAAGATTGAGACAATTTATTTTTTTCTAGAAAATATTCAATTTCACTAATATGCTGGCGAGTGTCGTTTGCGTTCTAGAAGCAGAAATGTTCTACAAGCATATCCTGCAAAAAACATGTCACGTTATTCATAAAGGTATTCAAAGTTTGCACCAACATCGCTGCTTTAAGGCAGTACAAATTATTGGCTCAGGTCCCATTTTACGGTTGCTTTGTGGGCATATTATGCTGGTTTGGAACACTTTTATGTGTATGATATATGGCTGAAGGTTGGCGGGCATACTTCAGAATGACTGTGACTGAGAATACTGAGTAGAACCTATTCAACGTATTTATAAATTGCTATGTGACTTGCAGTCGCTTTAGCCTAGTAGGTAGTGTGCTAGCTTATTAGACGTAATTAATTAATTATGGATATTTTCCTGTGTTTTGGAAGAACTCGTATATTATACCACTTTTTAAATCTGGCAATAAATCTGATGTTACAAATTATAGGAGCATTGCAAAACTGAGTGCTATTCCAAAAATGTTCGAGAAACTGATTGCCGATTTTTTGGTTCATCATACTTCATCGTTATTATCACCTTACCAACATGGTTTCCGAAAGGGCTGTTCAACAACAACTACCTCGCTTCAGTTAACATCCATGATAATTGCGGCCTTTTGTCAACGGAAGCAAACTGATGTAATTTTTACGGATTTTAGTAAGGCGTTCGATAAAGTGAATCACAAACTCTTGTTAACTAAGTTGGATTTAATGGGCGTAAATCAAAGGAGTTTAAGATGGCCAGAGTCGTATTTGTGTTCAGTGTATCAGTGTTCCTCAAGGCAGCCATCTTGGTCCACTTCTTTTTTCGCTGTTTATAGACGATCTTCCCAACATAATTAATTTTGCCAATATCTTGATATATGCTGACGATGTAAAAGTTTTTCTCTCCTTTAATAATTTCATCTCAATAATTTCTTTTTGTGGTGCGAGTACAACATGATGGAGATAAATATTAAAAAATGCAAATGTATGCGGTACTCAAGAAATAATTTTATTGCGCTTAATTACTTGCTTGGAGGTCATCAACTGGAAATAGTGGACTCTTTTATTGTTCTTGGGATCCTATTAGACACAAAATTAAACTTTAATGATCTTATCACTTTGACTGTAAATAAGGCAAGAAGCACTCTTGGCTTCATAAAACGTTGGACAAAGGAATTTACGCACACAACATTTTAACTGAAAAAGTACTTTTTTGCATTAAATAGTACTTTTGTAAAAGATATATACATTCATACATAATTGGTTATTTCAATCAGGATTACGACCTAACTTTTCATACCACTTATTTTGTGTGTGTTAATTTTGTACATGAGTGGCGGGACCTACAGTTTAAAGTCGACTCCCAACGACAGATTTTTGAGAAACTTATTCGTGGCCATTTTATTTGCTCTTAGAGTTTTTGCCAGAAGTAAGGAATACGCCGTAGAAATATTTTTTCATATTTCATTTTGATGGAGATGTCTGGCATTGGGTTTGAATCGTGGGCTCACGTCTAGTAAGCCAGGATACACCTACTATTTATATATATTCAATGCCCATACAGGACAAAAACAGATGATTCGGAACGTAACAAAACGTAAGAGACCCATTTAGTCAAGTCGATTTAACGTAATATATCATACATTCGTTTGAAGAGCAATGAAAATGTTTATCGAAATTAGACGGCACGCGTTTTCGCTTTTCGTATTCTAAAAACGAATGTACGTTCCGTATATGTTTGGCTAAACGGGCTAAAGTCTAATTCTACGTTCAGCATTACGTTGAACATGTTGCTGCTAATGCATTAATAGTTGAAAGACGCAAGACGTAAAATATGTACTAATAAAAAAGTTCTGAAAGCGTCGCGGGGGTACTGCGGTATTTTTGAAATGAAAAAGTTCTGAAAAAAGTACAAAAGTACTAAATTTTTCAACACTGATCCTGGCTGAATTATGGATATAAGTGTATAATCTGACATCTTTTTATTTCTTATACAAATTATTTTTTCGGTATTTAGGTATTTAGTGTATTACTATACACATAAAGAAGCTAATGAGTTGGCCAGCGATTTGGTGCTAAAAATTATGATTTATTATACTAGTTTACACATTTATATAGCTTTTCCAGGGTTTACAAACGGGTTGTGTGTGTATCTCTTTTTATATGTTTTTGACCAGTCATTACTGTTTTTGTGATAAATTGAATTGCTATAAAATTGCCGTCAGTGAGGACATACTTTTAATGGCTACGGACTCTATTGATTTTTTTCGTTTCCTTTGTTTATACAACATTATGCTGAATGCGTTGAATTATTCGTTGACAATGTGCAAAATGCATTAGCGTAACGAATGCAGGATATTATGAAATGGATATGAACAGCTCAAAATAAATGCTAGAAATCAGAAATGTGTGCAACTAATTTCATAAATTTTCATGTCAACAGTAAAAAAATTGTACGTAAATCACTAGCAGAATACTGACTTTTATAATGACTATTGTAAAGCAAATCATGCATAAAACTAGATATGAAAGTTAACATGTCACAGAATGAACATATGTATATGATCATCTGTTCTACAGTATTGTGTATATAGGTGTGGGCAGCATAGTCTTTTCAGTCCATATGCAGTTCTTCAACTTAATTTGGATTGAATCAACGACATTTCTATGTATATGTTTATAAGTATGTATATACAGTGGTGGAGATATAAATAACACATAAATATGATATCTCATTTACTCGATTTTTTATGTTTATGATCACTTTAACGGTACTTTTCTACAGGAAGCATAAGTTTGATCACTTTTACACATTATTTGTTCCTTATTTTTCTATTCTCTTAAATTTTTTACAAAATAAGTTATTATTTATTAAAAATTTTGTTTTTGAAGCAGTTTTGCTATTTTAACAACGTATTTTTAACGTTTAATTCTGTGTGCTTTTTGTAAATTTATTGGTAAGTGTGTTTTAAATGATATCAGTAAAAACATAAATACATAACATACATATTTGGTCATTACAACCCTTCAGTCAGGATTACGACTTAGTTTCTCACAGAACCATAAGATGTGGGAAAAAAATAAAGTTATTCTGAAAAAGAAAACACGATAATGCGCACCCTCAGAGCAGTCGTAAAGACGGTAAAAGAAATTTCCCAAGATACTTGGTTGTTTCAGAAGTAAAATTTAAAACGTAATGAAACATTTTAGTACATTTGGAACCAGACATCAGCAATGAGTATTCAAAAAGATTAGTAGATTTTAATCATACTTATAATTTCTGATATACGAATTCATACTTATTTTAATATTATACTCAATACTACTCATATTCAAAGTTTGCAGCACTCATCGTACTCATACTTAACAACACGTATGTTCTTGTTGATTTCGACTCTCCATGACACAACATTTACAAGAATCACAGAATAAATATGATTCGCATACGAACACTACAATACTCACTAGAAGATTGTGTGTTTGCTTTGCTTGCTGTCTTTGTCTTTTTTCTTTTTTTCTAAATACAACATCAACTAAGGCTGTAAATTTTGATGAAAAATTCGAGTCACTCGAATCATTTATGAGTACTTTTCTAAATTTATGACTCTGAATGAGTAGGCATATGAATCAAACATATTTCGAATGGTAGTGAGTTTGATGTCAACGTTGTACTCATACTCATTGTACTCATACTTATAAATCAACGTTGTAGTGAGTACGAATAAATCAAATTAGTTGAATATCAATACTGTTGATTTACTTATATTCAAAATTTCGCGAGTGCTTATGAGTAGCGAAAAAACGATTCATTGCTGATCTCTGTTTGGAACCTTCCGTAATGTATACACGGTCCCCAAACTCCGTAAAACTACAGCCATGAAAAGTGTAATAGCCATAAAACCCTTTACTACTGATTCATTTAAAGACTTAAATTATCGCTTCATGAATGAACATGTTTACAAATTTACCGTTAATATGGCACGTTCGTGACCAGCAATGACCCTAAGCATACTTCAAGAATTGTGAAAAGCTGCCTAGAGCAAAAAAAAATAAACATTTTAAAGTCCCAGCGTTTTCAAATGATCTTAATCTAATTGAGAACTTATGGACTGAAGTTGGAAAGATTGTATTGTATTTTCAGCTTTCTCCTAAGATCAAATCTTAACACAGTATTACCCGGACTTAAGCATTTCGGATATAATAATTCCACGCTTAGTAGCACTGAAACTTCGACAATCTTGATTTTGGCTTCAGAACGTACTGACCTATCTCGATATAATGTAAGAATAAAAGTCTTTTTGATTTTCTTTATTAGTAAGTGCGGATTAAACGAGCTGTTTGACGTTTATTCAATTATTGATCTTTAAGGGAAAATGTCCCTTCTTTTATACTAAATTTTGGCTGATTTAGCATTTCTAAATCAACCCCTTAATTCTAATACATTTTCTTATATTTTCTTATGCTTTAACAATTGTTTGTTTGATTGTATGTATGCTACTCTATGTTAAATAATATTACATTGGTTTGTGTATAATAATCATGGGACAAGTGGGTGCAATATGGCACGCGTATATTGCCCATATAATAATTCCCACGGTAAAGTGTGAAGAGAGCCACACATGATCACTAGCAAATGCAATACAACAACAACACACATTGTACATATTATATGTATACCAATACAGCTGGCGGCATCGTGCTTTGAAGCATTTTTTAAATACGAAAAGTTGTACTCCATAATTTGAATTTACTTGGAAAAAAAATTCGTTTGTATCCACCAAGATTTCTAACAACAAACAACTTTCGTTCCAAAATTGATCTTGTTCACTAAATTCTCCGTTCGTGCGATAAAACGTTTCTGGATTTCCTTTTATGGGGTCATAGGGTTATGCTGATAAAATAACAACTCATGAGCCAATGGAAGCCAATATTCACCATTAGAAAAAGCAAAAGCAAAAAAAAATTGGCCAGCAGCAATGCAATTCCGTAGAATATTCCTTATGGCTTTATTTTCACAAAGGCGGAGGTTGCAGTCTGCCCTATCCAGAAGACGTAACCAACTGATGCAACACAATTTCAGATAATTGATTCGTGATAGAAAACCTACAAACCAAAAGCTCTTCTTCTACTAACGTAGCCTGGTGCAGATCTCGGGCGAGTCAATGTCCTGAGAATCCATCTCCTTCAGAAATTTCTTCGCATTGATCAAATAGCAACACGGGCGGCCAACAAATTACAACGTTGTTTACCACACCGAGTTGTAGAAAATTATTAAAGCCGTCTTTGACCAGCTGACTCTTAGGTGCGAGATTAAAAAATTAAGAATTCGCGCACTGGCTTGTAAGCATTTGTTACCATAATGATTGAATTTTTAAGGTTAGATTTGTTCAGTTGGTTTTAAGCGACAGTGTATGCTTCCTGTAAATATAATGGTTTGTAATCGTAATTGAGAAAATGAAGCAGGTAAGACATGTCATTTGTAAAATGGGTCAATTCGACCTCCGGGTACTGTACTTGTCTAAATTGACAAGTACACGTCCTCTAACATAACGTCCTCTAACCTAAGTCATGTCACTATGAAAATATATTTGCATGAAGGGATACAGCTCCAACTGCAAGTATTTGTTAATAAACTTAAATGTTTTGGAAATATTTACATATACATACATATTTTCGCAAATACGTCCTTTAGGAGAAAAATCAAAGGAAAAAATTTTAGAATGAGCGAACATATACACATTTTAAGGAACACGTTTGAGGGACTAAATGCGTAAATAAATTATCTGTGCCAGCACCAACAACGTAATATATTTTTAAATAGAAAGATATTTATACATACATCCATGTAATAATAGCTAAAAATGTGTACGTAAAAACATTTTTCTATACCAACAAAAATAGTTCCTATACTTACACACATGTGTACTCTTATAACCCGTAGAATATGCACGTATATGTACGTTACTGCAACTAGAATGTATTATCGAATTATTATATTTATTTATATTATCGGTTATTTTGAATCTGGCAATACTCATATCATAATATTTTGTACCAAAATTAAGTATATTATCTCCCTTGAACGTAATGAGTCGATTTACGTTTGAGCAATGTTTATTGGTTTAACGAGAAACTGTACGACGACGTCGATTTTGCAAAAAAATTTCATCTTTTTTAGGATTAAGCTCATTTCAACTTGGTAGGTACATTAATTAGAAAATTGATGTATTGGGGTTCAGAAAATCCGCACGTGGTCTTATGAAGCCAACGCACCCATTACGAGTGACTGTTTTTTGCGGCTTGTGGAGCGGAGGCGTAATTGGTTTATATTTCTTTGAAGGTGAGGACGGCAAAACCATATACGGTTAATGGAGCTACCTATCGCAGAATGATAACTGGTTTTTTTGTACCCGCTCTTCATGGTATTATGTGAACGACGTTTGATTCAGCGGGATTGTGCAACTTGCCACACATCCTCCGCCATAATCGATTTATTGCGTCAAACGTTTGATGGTCGTTTAATTAGCCGAAATAGTGATGTCAGTTGGGCGCCAAAAAGCTGCGATTTGCCACATTTGAATTCTTTTCTGTGGGGCGCCGTTAAAGAAAAGTATTATGCCGACAAACCAAAGACAATTGATGATTTGAGGCCTAATATCAGACATACACTTATACTGAGTAAATCGCAATAAATTACATTATTGATCTCAATATGTCATATAAAATGTCAATTAATTATTGCTCAATAAATTCATAAATTGTTATAATATTTATTAAAACTTGAAATACAGCACTGTCCTAAGTACGTTCAGTGAGGATATTACAATTTTCCGAACACTTTCTATTGATTTTTGACACCTCAAATATCAACAACGACAAACTAAAAAAAAAAACAAAACAAAAAAACAGCGAACAGAACAAACACAATGTTGTTGAAACAACCAGCTGTTTTGTTTACCCGCTGTCAAATGAATAAGCAGCTGAACTGTGTATATACTGTAATCAATAAACCGAATACTGACTCAATAAGAGTGCATGTCTGAACATAGTATAACATTCGTGATGCCATTGCCAAAATACGACCCCATACACTCGTGAAAGTGCACGAAAATTGGTCCGATTGAATGACATACTGTGAGGCAACCCACGACAGCCATATGAATGAAATAATATTCCGTTTCTAACCGGTTGTGCTTCATAACAAAGTAATAAATTTTTCCAAATTGCAAAGCGCTTTTTTATTTGCATTTTTTAAATTAAAACTTTTAAATTTTCCAACTTATGGATCGTTTTCGAATTAAATTAAGACTTACGTTCTTTTGATCCAAGCTGCAGTAAATCTTCAGTGTATGTGTAACCATAATATATCCTATAGAGCCAGGCATTACTTTCCATGTCAAGGTTGTAATAAACAAGGGAATTCGAGAGTTAACTCTAAAATAAACCATATATGGTAACTATTACACTGTATACATTATCTACCCTGTCATATTTTGAATTTTTGAATGTACGAAACTGATGTACAAACACACACTATGATTATATTTCAGAATTTATGTAATGCAGTTACTACCTTCATAGTGATATTTTGCAATTTACCGTTATCCATAACACGGGCATAAACATGTAACGAAAAAAATTTTCATAAATTTCCATAAGTCACGTAACTTACCGAGTAAATGTATTCTAAGCATTTAAGTAAGAAAAATGCAGAATATGCCAGCATCTAATCAATATTTTTAGACTTTACAAGAGAATTTGGTAACTGCATGAGCCATAACAAAATTTATTACCTAATTTGCATGAACTTTGGTTTGTTATTAATTCTCTCATAGGTTATTAACTAAATGCATAACTTTCTAGCGTAAATACCACCCACTTTAACTGTTCCTTACAGCCCTTAAGTCAGAATTACGACCCAGCTTCTCACTCTACTTATGTTTTGTTTGTAAATGAGCGGCAGGAACTATGGCTTGAAGTCTACTCTAGACAACAGATTTTTGAGAATGACAATTTTATTTACTCTCAGAGTTTTTACCAGAAATCTGCTGAGAGGCAGTTGCCGAAGGAAACCTGGGGTTTGAACCATGGCCGCGCGTCTACTGTCAACCCACTACCTGCTAGACTACGGCACCTAGAAATGATCAAGTGCAATTACTGTGTAATAAACGTCCGCTAATATTGTTCGGCTTCAAGAATTTTTTGGGTCTTTCATTAAGCACTTCCTATATTTAAATTTAAATAAAATGAAGTGTGTGTTCGATATAAACAAAATGTTTTTTTATTCGTTTGAAAGACCTATTTATGGCATTGTGCTTGGAATATGGATAAAATATCTGTCATTTCTTTTCTGGATGAAGCGTATCGATCTAAATTAGAATCAATTTCCAACTGTCCAGAGCCCATTCAGCAAATATGTGTCTGTGGTCATTTGTTTTCAGTTCTTGGATCAGTTATATTTTGTATTCATGCGGGTCCATGTCTAATAGCAAAGTAAGCCAAGTTGGGGATTTCGAAAACCAAGTTCTTGCGATCTACGCGAAATCGACTGCCATGAATTCTCCTGCAAGCTCTCACGGACGGCGGAAATGTTGTCACCGGATCTTGTGTTTCGTGACCGTATGGGTGCCGGTCTATCGTTTACTGAACCAGTAGATACAAATTTATTCAACACCTTGCGAACAGTGCCCTCGGTAAAACGATTATGACGATCGTTGAGTAGGCGAAAAGCCCGGTACGTTTAAGAAACAGAACACCGATTTTGATAAAAGGGTTTTTAATATTTACACTTGTTTTGGTTGCTGTATCCGTCCATGCTGATTTAGAAAAAGAGAGTAAATAAAAGACAATCTGGACAAGGAACGTAGAATTACCGTCTGCTTGACCGCAGGTGAAGTTTGAATTCACGGCAATGTGCAGAATGATGGAATGATGATGAGGCCAAATCCTCTCTATAGAACAGATATTGACAAGGTATTGAGAAGCAGAGACACTTGTTAAGACTAGTTCGAGACAAATTTAGCTAGGTGGGAAGATATTTTTGTCTTGTATTAAGCTTTCCAGTAATAGTTTAAACATATTATCGGGAATTGGATACTGAAAGAATATTTTACAGAAAAGTAATCAGTATGTAAATTTTGTGGTGAAAAGAACGAATCTCTAGAAATCATACCTGAAACCTGTGAGGCGATAATGCATTTCAAATGAAAGCATTTTTAAGCATGTTAAGTACTAGGGAGGCAGTAATTTAATACAGCACAGCATCCTTAAACTTGTTAGCCAAAAGGATTGGGAGAGATGTTATGGGGATACACAATTTAGATTGCAGGCAGTGCAGTAGACCTTCAGGTGTAGTGCTTTATTTTAGTTCCATTTTATTACCAAAATCAATATATCAATAAATCGATATACATCGATTTTTTTATTGCCCATCACTAGCCCAGTATCAAATGGTAAAACAGCCTCTCTGTAATTAGTTTCTTACTATATACTCACACCAAGAGATATTGTATTTCTTAAGGTATAAACACATAGACGACAGGCAACAGTTCGGCAGTTCGACAGAAAATTCTGTTTTTTCTGCCGTATGTCGACTGCATACATTTTTTGAAAGCAGCGCAGAAAAAATTATTTTCAAATTTGATTATAAATATATTTTTCAATGTTGTCAAAAATAAACTCACTTATGAAAAAACCGCACACACAAAACATTTATCAAATGAATTCAGATACAAAATTGAATCTGTTGTTGTATTTTATTTATTATGAATACATGTATTGCTTCTCATTTCTTAATTTTAGAATTGTTCTTTCTCTTCAATAGTATAAGTATTTTCAGCTGTTTTTTTATTATTATTTTATGTTGTATTGGCATTACTAATTTGCATTTAGCTGCTCACAAAAATAGAAAAGAGTTTAATTTGGGCAGAAACAGCTTAGGTTGTTGTCTTGGCTTTTTCTGTTCTGCCTTCAAAATAATCGTTTTCATATAAACGTGTGTATTCTAAATTTGGCAGCTTTTTGTTATCTGTCGTCTGTCGTCTATTTGCTTATACCTTTACTCACTCCTTATACTTGAACTTATCGACTTCTCAACTTAATTTAATACCTAATAAAATAAAATTGCATACAATTTAGAAAAATACAATTTGTGACTCAATTACAAAATGAATATATTGTTGCAATATTTCTATTTTACTTCTTTCTTTCTTTTTACGTCTTGCAACAATTTAAATACCAAAAAAGAAATGAGCAAACAGCACTTAAAAATGTAATGTATTATCAACCTCTTTTAATGATCAATGTTTGCAATGGGAATAATTGCTGATTCAATTACAAAATATTGAAACAATGTTAAGCACAAATATATTGTTACGTTTTTACCTTTTAAAAATGTTTAAAATATGTGCTCGTAGATTGCAATAAAAATAAAAATAAATTTGTATTTAGTTTTAATTAATTTCTTTAACGTTTGCACAATTCTATGTGCCACTTTTCACAACTTGACGTAAACAACAACAATTGCTTTGTTTCTTATTCTGCTTTACACTCCTTTGCGTAAACAATAACAATTGGTCGATCGATCTTTATAACGGCGATCTTCGAACCACAATTATTCTCTTCACAAGCCACGCATGTGAAGAATTCATTCAGTCACAAGGCTGACTGACAGTCAGTCACAAGACTGACTGAATTCTTTCTGACTACGTTGCATGCTTTGTCTTGCCTTTTATATGGCGATTAAATCAGTCTGATGAGTGATCTTGAGGTCGAATGTGCATGGCTTCGCCTTCTCGGGATCTCCATAAATGTAAAAATCTTTGTTTCATTGTTGTTTGTGTATTTTGATGACATTTATTCTGCTAATGTTTGTTGCTGCTTTTTTATACTGATGTTGTTGCTATATTTTTGTTTATTTGTTGATCATATAAACAAGTCCATTGTTTTTGTTTTTGTAGCTTTTGTTTATCATTTGAATGTTAAACGATGTAACACCATTTCAATTTTCGTAACAATATATGGCTATGAAATATATTTTGTCTAATTTTTTGTATTTTATTGCACTTTTAGGAAAAAAAACAGATTTCGTTTGTACTGCCTTTCAAATAAGTTTAGTCCCTAATTGTCGTTTTGTCCTTTCTATTGTCAGACCCATTTTAGTAGACCCCTGTTGATTATTACTAAAGCCAATAGTAACATCTCGGTTGTTACACTCATTGGATACTTTTTTAAAAAATTGCAATGCACATCCAATTTACACAAAACACCCACTATGACGACGCTGAATAGGACGAAATTGTAGGAGTTGTTTAACGTTATGCTGCACAGCATCGTAAGAATATCATGCTCAGACATTGCGGCAAAAACACGTGTGTGTAATTTTATGCATGAGTGACAGTTCATGCTGCTTAATGCCGACTCCACGCAACAGATTTAAGAAGCTTTTCTTGGCAATTTGATTTTTTGTTATAATTTGATTGCTGAAGAAATAATTTTTCAAGCCTGGTCTGGATTTTGAGCTACAGGTTCGAGTTAGTAAGTATTCGTATGACCGACAGCGGAAATTTTGCTTAGACGTTGCTATAGTAAACTATAGACGTGACACAGAACTAGTTTTGGTCGGAGCAAAATTATAGACTAATAGAAATGAATTTAAAAATTTAAATAACATTTCTTGTCACAACAGAAGTTAATCTCTTATGTCATTATTTAATTATTATTTGAATATAAACAAAAATCCGTTTTCCTAATTGCTTCAACACTCTTTATTTGTAATTTTAACCTTTATTAGGGTTAATTTATTAATATATTAACCCTTAACTTTAAGGTTTCATATTTAAAGTTGTAATATTCTTTACAAAATAATTTTGGTCTTTACTAAAGAAGTGTCTTTGGGTGTTTTTGGGGAATTTCATTTTAGGTTTCTTGTATAATTATTAGCTGAACCCTTGTGTGTAATTATTTCCCTTTTTTAATAGAATTCTTTAGAAATTTACCTTCTGCATATAAATGGACAGAGTTCTTATTAATCTTTCCTTGAACTTTCTTTGTTTTTAATAATGAATTGGAGAACTCGTTAAACTTTTAATAGAATTATGCCGAATAGAAAATTATTAAAGAATTCATAATGACGTGATAAACTAGCTTCCGGAAGCAAAACTAATTCCTTTTTGGTTTTTGAAAACTAAAAAGTACGTTTAAAAAAATTATTGTACCAGAAAAATTTAAAAATTTAACAAAACAAACTGCTTGCACCTGAAATCAAATATCCAAATATCTGTCAAGTAGGTATATCATCTGCAACAATCCAGGGTATAAAAATAGCTGTACTCTGCAAAATTCCAGATCAATAAAATTCCTGATAGACAAAATAAGAAAATGTATGCAGAAGGCTTTGGGGAGAGGATGGGCCAACGGGAAGACTCCTCAGAGTCACTCAATGGAAAGATGCATCAGGTTGACGTCCGGCCTAAAGAATTGTTACGTTTTTACCTTTTTAAACACGTTTAGAATTTGAGTTCGTTGATTGCAAACAAAGTAAAAACAAATATGTGTTTTGTTTCAGTTAAACTCTTTATTGGTCACACTACATTTGTAAGTCATCGTATACAATTTAACGATACAACAACAATTTGCTTGTTCACTATTCTATTTCACACTTCTGCCCCCGCAAACACTAGCAACTATTCGTTAGATCTTCTCTGCTTACAACCTTTTTACAAGCAATACCACTTGTACGTTCAAACCGCAACGCGTATTCACACAAGACTGACTGAATTACAACTGACTCACTGCTAGCCTTGACTTGCCCTTTTATATACGCACGTAATCAGTATGATGAACGTTCTAGACGTGGAAGGTTCTTGTTCTCGCCTTCTCGAGAATTCTACAGCGACCACATTGTTGTTTGTGCTCAAATACTCAAAATTGTAAATCAGTTATTAAATGCATTTAACTGTGCTGCTCAATACTGTGCTACCCAATACCAATAGACCTATATTTGAACTCGCCGTGGTCTAGTAGGTTCAAATACCAGGTCAGACATCAAAATGGAAATATTAAAAAATATTTTTTCGGCGACTTCCTCTCAGCAGATTTCTCGCAAAACTCTTATGAGTAAATAAAATTGCCAAGAAAATTTTCTCAAAAATTTGTCGTTCGGAGTCGACTTTAAACTGTAGGTCCCGCAACTCATGTATAGAATTAACGCACACAACATGAGTGGTGTGAGAAGCTATGCCATAATCCCGACAGAAGGGTTGTAATGGCTAATTATGTTATGTAGCTGTTTGAAATATTGTATTTACATTGTAATTACATTGTACATATATAGGCATAAATTAATTTTTAATTACAACGAATTATAACTATAAAAAAATCTAAAAAAGGCTGTTTAATTAATATGTTTACATTCTTGAACATATTGTTGTGCATTTTAATTAAAACTATAAAAAGTCATAACAAAAATATTGCAATAATTTAATGCTTTTATTTGCCAAAACCTGTATAATTTCATTGACTTTATTGAAATGACCAGCGCTATTAAAGAACTTTGCTTTAAATCAACAGCTTATGAAGCCATGTTGTACAATGAATTGAATATTTTGTTTCCACAGCGGTTTTTTAATATGGCTTAAAATATGAAATCATAATAAATTCTATGAAATAAATTGAATGAATATTGAAATAAAATGCTTATGAATTGTTTAATCAAATGTGAATGTCCAATGTGACTCTCATCTTCGAAAAAAGAACACAAGATTAAAAGAAAAATAATAAATGATTAGAACTTGAAATGAATGCACAATTTGTGTCTCTCAAAATACCTTACCTCTGGATAGGACTGAATGTTAGCAAATCTGATAAATCAAAGTTTTGTTTGTTGATGTAATCAAAGCTATTATTTTTATAGGACTGAAAGTACTCATCCCTGACCATACAATTTTTTATTTTCATAGATTTTCTTTAAGGTTTCCTTATGGTGGACGCAACAATTTTTCCAGTTAAAATCTTGATTCCTTGATCATAATTTAACTTGCACTGTTGTATACAAAAACATTTAGTTTTGTAATGAAAGGACACAAAGCTTTAAAAATGAAAAACTGAAACGGAAATTGAGCAATGATCCTAATTTATGAGGAATACAAGAACTTTCACTTCATTCTTCTAAGAGTACGAACGGAGATAAAGTTCGCATTTATTATTCTGATAGAAAACTACATGTTTTAAAACTCTTCATGTACTAACCGTATGAAGTTTTTTTTTTTTTGGTTTAAATTGTGCAACCAAATAAAGTTGTGGATATCAGTAGAAGCAATTTCATTATTCGGCCAATCCGTTTCTAGATATAGAATCGATAGAATAATCGATTCGAGAAATGGAAATAAGTATATGTATTACGGCTCATAGACTTATTAAAGTCGAAGTCGTCGCAGTTTAGTAGGTAGTGTATTGGCTTATTAGACGTAAGACTACGATTCAAACCCCAGGTCAGGCAACAAAACGAAAATATAAAAAAATATTTCTTCGGTGACTTCCTCTCAGCAGATTTCTGGCAAAAACTCTGAGAGTAAATATAATTGCCATGAAAAGGTTGTCAAAAAATCTGTCGTTCGGAGTTTACTTTAAAAGTGTAGGTCCAGCCACTCATGTATAAAATTAACGCACACAACGTAAGTGGGGTGAGAAAATAGGTCCAAAATCCTGTCTGAAGGGTTGTAATGATCAATTAGATACAGTGGACAGCAAAAGTCTTAGCACGGCAATATATTTTAGCAATTTCATGAATTTAAGCCAAAAGTTTGTATACAAATTTATAGTTTTTATATTTATTTTATTAACTTATTTCTGTTTTATTATAAAACAAAATTTTTTTTAATGTTTTTCATAAAACAAGAGAAAAATAAGGAAAAGTTTCAGATGACTCAATATGTACCCCCAAGGAGAACCCTGAGTAAATTTAAAATTCAAAAGCTAAATATATGAAAATGTTATTCCTTGTATTTATTGGAATATCTCTCAAGGTCAAGCACACCATTTAACCCATTTGCAGTTGAATATACAAATTTTGTTTAGTGTTTTCTAGTGGCACCATGAGCAAGTGTTTCGGTTGACTTTTGTTTGAGGTTTAGCGATTACGTAATCGTTTCTTTCAAACGGTCACCTAAATACTCTCCTGAAGTCATAACGGGACTTTGTATAAGAGTATTATGCCTGTGGGGACTTTTTTTGGTCAAAATACATTGCCGTACTAAGACTTTTGCTGTCCACTGTATGTATGTAGACTTATTAAAGGTTTTAATCTGTTCAAAATTCTCGCTCTCTCTCTCAAAATGAGAAATCAATAACTTTTTTTGCTTTTTCAAATATAAGCGCAAAGTTAATCTCATATAAAATCATCATCTCAAACAAATAAAAAATCTCCACTTAATTAATTTTTCCACTTTTGAACACATTGTTGTTCACTTTTAATTAAAACCATAACGCAAATAGTGTGACTTTTTATGGCTTTTATTTAAAAAAGTGTATAATTTTATTGACTTTATTTAAAATAGCCAGGGATTTTCGCAACTTTGTTTTAATGCAACAGCTTATGAAACTATGTCGTGCTATAAATTAAATATTTAGTTACCATAGTGCCATAGAATTATATAAAATAAAAATAATATTTATTTAAAAAAGTGGTTAAAAATTGTTTAACAATTGCAATTTTTTACAGTTTTTATTTAATATTTTATTTAAAGCCATCTAAACCTGGTGTGCTTCGCTATCCCTATTGTAATAAAAAATACAAAAATGTTCAAGTAACTTTGAATGCACAATACCAATCAAGTGATTGTGAACTATAAATATTCTGTGTATATAAATATTCTGTGGACCATAAAATCTTATTCTTCGCAGTGATTTTAAAGTATTCCATCAAATTCGAAGCCATAATTCTATCCGCATGGTTGACACGTAGCTATTTGCTTTCAGTGGTAGGCTTTCGATACAAGAGTTCCGCGCTTATAAGCACTATCCTGCAAGCATTTTTGAAAGTGCTTATATCCGGGAAATACTACAGTTACTATTAAAATCTTGTTGGAATATGAATACGAAGAAGAAGAAGACCAGCATGCATAATTTGCTTTCTAAGCAACAAAATGAAAAATGTTAGGAACAAAAGTAAATAATTGATTACACAGCCTTGCAAATTTGGACTTTTTTGTACAAATAAGATGGCTCCTGGTGTTTCCAAAGGCATTTTGCACGCTGAACACGAATCAAAATGGCGGATCCAATATGGCGGTCAAGTTAATCTGATTAATTTTTATAAACCTCGACCGCCATATTTCGTCCGCCATTTTGAATTTTTTAAATCTGAATGAAGATCTATAACAGAGACCCCAAAAACCCCTGAGTAACAATTTTCAAATTAATCTGATTAATTTTTAAGGACCTCCGTAATGTGTTTCTTTTTCTCTTTCACCCCTTGAAATAAACCCACTCCCTACTTTGAGGGTGTATGCAAGCAATTTGGCTTTGGACTCATTTTAAAGAGCAAAGATCAATTGTCAATTTCTGACAATAGCGATCGTTCTAGCACGTCAGTGTTTAGCTCTACAATTTTTCAAAAATGGCCCCTTTTTCTCGAAAACGTAACGTGATGGAAAGTTTTTGAACCCAGATTCGTGTTCAGCAAAATGCCTTCGGAAACACCTAGAGCCATCTTATTTGCAAAACCCATGCAGGGCTGTGTTATCTGTGCGAACAATTAGAATTTTGAAATGTTAATTGTTGACTCAAGTTACATAGAAAATATTTTGTGTTTTTATTCTTCTTCTTGATTACTGGCATTTACATAAACTGATAACACGAAACCAATACAACTTCCAAAAACATATGAAAAAAATGTGTATAAGTGTATCGGATTTTTTTATGAAAATTATCAACAACAAGCATACAATGTTGTATATTCGTCCAACAATACAATGAATACAACGATACAAGGCTTGTGTGAATTGCCCAAGTATTTGAGGTATAAGATGTTGTAAGTCACCGTAGGTGGTACGTACTGTGTTGGCTTATTATACGTAAGAACTCGGTACAAATCCCAGGTCAAGCAGCAAAACGAAAATATGAAAAAATATTTCTGTTTTTTTACTCTGAGAATAAATAAAATTGGTATGAAAAGTTTCTCAAACATCTATCGTTCGGAGTCGACTTTAAACTGTAGGTCCCACCACTCATAAAATTATATTATTATTATATACATATATATAAAATTAACATGAACCACATAATCCTGACTGAAGGGTTATAATGGCCAATTATGTCTGAATGTATTGGAAGTTATGACTGAGCTTTCTCCAGTAGTTACGGTTATATTCTGTTCTGGCAATGCTGATTAAGTTATGTCTTATCCACGCACAAAAGTTAATTAATGAAATGAAAACAAGAAGAATTAGTGCTTTTCCTTTATTAAATTTGTGGTGTTTTCTTTCTATTATCCTTCAGTATGCTTCCATTTCCATTAATTATATTGTGTAGCGGAGAATTGTCTTTTTTTGTCATATTTAAGCAAAAACGCTAATTGAATTCTTCAGCTTTAATTTGGTAACGTTTTAAAACTTATTTACTTATAGTTGTACGTTTAAAACGCTTTGTTGCAAAAATAATACGATTTTATCTTTTGGTTCAAGTGTATCTTTAACATTTAATGCAAAAATAAGGTATTAGAAGGCGAGAAGATGGATTTCGATTACTCTGCTGCACTACACTACAGATAGTTTTGCTTTCCTCCAGAATTATTTACAATTGAATGCAATTGTAAGAATTATTCAAATTTTTTATACAATATGAAGAATAAATGACTAAATTTTTTATTTTTATTCGTATTATGTATTTGTTTATTTATAAAGGTTTTCCTATACAGCCTCAAGACATACATTGTACAGCAAAAGTCTAGGTACCCCTCTACATTTCAACAATTTCATGAATATTAAGCTATAATTTATAAAAATAATTGATGAAAATTATAGAAGTAGAGTGGCCAGGGCACTTCATCCACTAATGGGTTAATTTATTTATTCCCTTTTTATAAAAAAAACACAAATTTAAGGTTTGGTTTGTGAAAAAAAGAAAAATAAGAAAAACATTCTGGTGGCTATATTTTTGTACTCCAGAAGAACTGAGAGTAAATTTAAAATTCATAGGCCCAATATATTAAAATGTTATGCCCAATATTAGTATGATATCCCTTAAGGTCAAACACAACCTTTAACACATTCGGCATTGAATGTACCAGTATTGTTTAGCGCGATTGAGTTCATTGACTTGTTGGAAGGATAAACCATTACGAATTCTTCATTGTTCCAAAGTTTTTGGTTAATATATTCTTTAGAAAGTTCATATTTTACCTTATTAAAAACGTTTAGAATATGAGTTCGTTGATTGCAAACCAAGTAAAAACAAATATGTGCTTAGTTTCAAGTAAACTCTTTATTATTCGCGCTACTTTTGTGTGCCACCGAATACAACGTGACGAATACAACAATAATTGCTTGTTCACTATTATATTTCACACTTCTGTCCGCGCAATCACTAACAACTAACTTTTAGGTAGATCTTCACAATACCGATCTTCAAACCACGATTGTTTACTTCGCACTCAATTACCACTCGTTGAATTATTACTACTATTTGTTTGCTTTGGCTTGCCTTTTTCTATGTCTACAAAATCAGTCTAATGAACGATCTTGAAATAGGAGGTTCTTAATTTCACCTTCTCGAGAGTTCCATCGCGACTGCATTGTTCTTTGTATATTTTGTTGACGTTGTTTTTTTTGCGTTCTTTCTTACTTGTCTGTCTCCATTTCTTTCACACTGTTTTTGTTGGTATATGCAACCAAGTTCGTTGTATTTGTTAGTGTAGCTTTTGTATACCGTTATTGTTAAACAATGTTTTCATTTTCGTAACAATATAAAATAAGGGTGATTATTTTTTATTTCCTCAATAAATTTCTGTGGTGGAGTTTTGTTATTGTAATATAAAGTTACTCGGCTTACCAATGAAATGAAAAATACAAAATTATAAAATAAGTTGCATGTCCTTTTTATCACAAAACTCTACAAAAAATATATTTGAGTAGGACTAGGCGGCTATTTATACTAGTTCTTACAGAAAAAAATCATTTATATAAAAAATATTGGCGTAGTGTATTCCCCAGATTTTAGTCGACTGACATATATAAAAGGAATATTATTTGCAATTGCTCAAATGTATAATTGGACTCTAGGTACGAGATTATTCAAATGCCGATTTTTCCACCTCAATGGATATATTTCAAAAAATTTTGATGTTAATAACACTATGCGGCAGAATAAAGTAATTGAAATACACCCAGCTAATACATAGTGTAGGTTGTGAGATTTGTTGAGTAGAACACAAAAATATTTTTTTATGCGATTGTTGTTGTTGTTATTGTTTTATTTGACAAAAACTGGTGTTTTAGACTTTACGCACAAGTTCATTGATTTCACAAACATTTCTGAACCAATGTCCAAAATTAGAAAGGAGAAGGATGGGCCTTCAAAACGATATTCATACATATATTATTTGGCTTAATATGCTATGGGGTTTGATGAGGTAAACTTGACATATGCGAATTTTTTTCATATTTTTTCATGTTTGTCCTTTCATAGTAGCAAACTTTAATTAAAAAATATGAAATGAGTGATGACATGCTGAAAGTTCATTATCTTGTGAGGAGATTGACACTTCGTTTGATCAAATCGGACAAAGATTACCGTAGTTATTATTTAAATAGTATAACAGTCGTGTCATATTTTTTACATATGTCACCTTAATAAATGAATTTGAAATGAAAAATATGAGCGGAAAATTAAACTCATTTTTGTTGTACTCTACTTTATTTGACTGGCAAAAATTTGGTACAACAGATATTTAGAAATACGGCATTAAACCCTTTTACAGCAAACACAATTTATCACTGAAATCATATGTTTAACTGTGTATATTTTTAATATGAAAGATAAATAATTAGTCATTCAAATAAGTAAGTTATTCTACAAAATATTAACCGAGTAGAATAGTCACATTAGTTTGTAAATGTTTAATTCCAAATTATCCGCGTACTTTCCATTAAATTGAATTTAGAATATATAACTTATACGCACCATATGACATGTACTGAAAGAAGAATGCAATAAAATAAAAAAAAATTTAATTTGTCGTTTAAAAAGTAATGGAATGAAATATCACTCATACGGCACATAATTGTTGTTATGAATTTTATATATTAAATATGAGCATTATGCGTGTGAATAGTTTTGTTTATGCGACAAAATAAAAAAAATGAAATAGTTTTGTCGATTAGAACTCAAAAATATTTTTTTTTTATTTTTCTTAAACCCTTCAAACTTGTTTTATTTGACAGAAACTGTTTTTTATGGCTTTACGCACAAATTTGTTGATTACATATACATTTTCTTAAAAAGAGGAGAGATGGACCTTTAAAGCGCCATACATATGTATATTATTCGACCTAATATTCTATGAGGTTTGATGAGGTAAACTTGGCTAATTGGATTTTTTTCATATTTTTAAGTTAGCCCATTCATAGTAGCAAACTTTAATAAAAAAATATGAAATAAGTGCTGACATTCTGAAACTGCATTATCTTCTGAAAAGATTTACACTTCTTTTGATCAAATCGGACAAATAATCTCAACAACTATGAGGTTGTACACATCTAATATTTAAGTACATTTTTTACAAATGTACTGTAATGTAATGACTGTAAATGATTATTTGTTTTCAATAATATAAATATCACAGAATGGAAAATTCACTATCGAACCATAGTCTTACGTTTCTAAATTTTGCTAAAGTTTATTTATAGTGGATAAGTAGATTGCAGTCAAAAGTAAAAGAAATTCAATAGTATTTGTTTATGTAATTCTACGTACCGTACGATCATAATAATATCTAAAACCATAAATTATAATATTTATAGTCATAAATATTTTTACGTTTATTTAATGAATTTGATATTAATACTGTTACAACCATACAACACCCACTAGACTACCATCCTTCACATATTAGTTTTGTGTAATAAATGTTTCAAATATTTATAACATTCGATATTTCATTTATCCTCTTTTAATATATTTATACTTTTAATTTTGGCAGCATATGCAATTGTTGAAAGTCTTAAGTGATTTTTTTGCAGTTTTCTTAACGTCATGTCGCCGTTTCTAATTCAAGAATATTGTGATTTAATACACAGAGTCCCTATACATTCCATTTCCATTTATATTTTCCAAAATTTTTTTAAAACAACTGTGTTCATTTGCTATCCTCTGAACAAAGCCCTTCAAAATGTAACAATTCAAGTAGGTTAGCATCTGTAAATTAAGTGAGAAATACACGCGCTGACAAAAAAGTGGAAAAAAGAAAAGAAACAAAAGGTCTCCTCTCTTTTCACGGAAGGTTGAATTTAAACAAACAAATTTTCTTCAAACAAAATAATTTCGTACATTTTTTGTTTTGCTTTATTCTAAATGGAACAATAAAATGAAACAAAAAAAATATAAAACACCAACGACAAATCCCAAAGTTAATTGCAGAGAATTATTTTGCATGTTATAGGGTAAAAATTTTGACGGTGAGGGATTATAGCGCTTGCTTTAAGGGAGAGATTAAATACCATAAGTACTTAGAAAAACTGCAAATGAAAGCAAAAACGAAAGCAAAATGAATATACATCGAATTTAAAATGATATAAGATTTCTGGAAGACATACTTTTAAGTTAGAAAAACAATTTAAAAGTGGTTTTCTGTATATTTTCTATTTATTTATTTATTTCTTAATTACAATTTACGTTAAAACTTAAAACCTAAAACGTCATAAAGGACAGAGGTCGTATTTTAATATTTTAATAATTTGAGATAAGTTTTAACTATCCGTTCAAAAATTTGCCAATCACCATCTTTTCAGTCCTATTTCATACACTTTTTTGCCACATTAAGACATGAACTAAGTCGCTGTTGTTTAGTATGTAGTGTGTTGGCTTATAGAACCAAAGTCCGTGGTTCAAACCTGATGTTAGACAACCCAATCAAAATAAAATGAGAAAAAATTCTTCGGCGACTTCCGCTCAGCAGTTTTCTGGCAAAAACTCTGAGAGTAATAAAATTGCCATGAAATGTTTCTAAAAAATCTGTCGTTCGGAGCCAACTTTAAACTGTAGGTCCTGCCACAAATTAATAAAATTAACACATACAATGTGGGTAATCTTTACTCTAACGTTGTATTGAACAGGGATTTAATCGCAGCCTCGCTGCTTCAGGAAAACAATCGTCACTCAACAATCATTACGACACTTTCAAATTGCCGTAACCTCTGCTTGAAGAACATCTGCTGAAAGATCAGACAGAAATAAAAAAATTAATAAACCACAGACCACTCTATCCTTCACAATTTGAGCCATCAGTTTAAATTTCAAAGGTCCCATTGGGAACCTCCGGTTCTTCTGATCAGAAGTTCTTAGTTGGAATTCTGTTATCGAAAGTTCTGTTCAGGAAGTCATAAGGAATCGACAGTGCTCAAAGTAGAGTCATTTGAGTACAGCAAACAATCCCTGTGAATCCCTGCGCTTTGAAACAAAGCGTACTGGTAATCAGAACACCTGATTGCCTGCATACTCTGTCTATCACTTGGGAATGGTATAGATGTTTGCACGCCGTCCTCCAAACAATCATCATTATTATAGAAGCGTAAATATGTTGTAAAATTTAAAAATTTTTTTTTTTTAGAAGCGAAAAATGGTACAACAATTCATTTTACAAATTTTTTTTCATGAAATTTGTAAAGGTGCTGTGGTTTTACTTGCAATACAAAATATAAAAATATTTTTATTGCAACGTCATGATCGTTAAAATCATAACGTAAACTAGTAAATTTTTTTCACGCATGAGGTCATAGATAGAGTCACTACTCGTACGTACAATTGTTTTTATGAGGTAACGGAATGACAATTCCTATAACATAAATCGGCCACAAGTATGTGTTTTACCATTCATGCTTACAGTTACGTTGTGTTTTCATACATTGAAGACAATGTATTTGAAAACATGTGCAAGAGAATGACTTGTTTATGTATGGGCGTGTATAAATTAATGCAATATGTTGTTCTCTTTTTTTCGTTATTTGATTGCTTCGATATAACAGTAAATTTAATGTAACTGTTTGTCATATTTTTACTCATGACTCCATAACGCCACAAGATAAAAATTTAAAGTTTCGTTATGCTATCAAAACATAACAATTAGAAACAAAAAATAATAATAATAGTTTTATGAATAAAAGTTCATATTACTAACGATAGAACTTGAATTCAAAGTTTTAAAAACGGATATCTGTTCGATAGTCTGTTCAAAAGTTAATAAATTAGGGAAGTGAAATAGATACCTACATATGTACATACATAATTGGTCGTTACAATCCTCAAGAAGAGAGTAGAGTTACCACATAGCTTCTCATTCCATTCTCATCATTGTGTACGTTAATTTTATATATGAGTGGCGGGACCTAAAGTTTAAAGTCGACTCCGAATCACAGATTTTTGAGAAACTTTTCATAGCAATTTTATTTACTCTCAGAGTTTTTGCCAGAAATCTACTGAGAGAAAGTCACCGAAGAAGTATTTGTTCATATTTTGTTTTGTTGGAGATGTCTGACCTGGGGTTTGAACCATAGTCTCACATCTAATAAGCCAACACACTACCTTCTAGACTACGGCTTTCGTTTTCATGGTTAAGTAGACTGAATAAATAACAACCAATTTGATAAATGTGGCTTCAGTTGTCAAATTTCGCAATGTCCTGTTTCCCTGTTTTTTTTGTTTTGTTTTTAATTTAAATTTTGTTTGCACTTTAAGTTTTTCTTTTCACCACAAGAGATTTTAAATATTTTTATTCATGTTCTCTTTTTCTAAATTATAACGAAACATAACAGTTATATAAGTGGACTTTAATGATGCTTTAAACGCAACAGAATTGTGTAACGCTAACAATCATACTTCCAACGCTGTGGCTAATGTAACAAAATAATAAAATTTTCTTTACAGTTTTATATTGTACATATGTTTGCTTTTGTTATTCTATTATTATGTTGTTTTTTTATTATTTTCAAAACTGCTCTTAATGTTTACAATACATCTTGGTGTCTACGCAAGCTAAACACACCGTAACGTTTGCAAATAAAAACAGAAAAAATTCTTCAATGTTGTTAAGGGGAAAAGTCCTAGAAAAGCAGAATTCTCTTGTAAAATTATCTTTAACAGGAATAAAGAAAAAAATTTCTTTATATACGAAGACTGCAAAAACTTCCATTTTTGTCTGTGTTATCATGTACAGTAGTAGCTGGACTTGGTTGTGTGACTGATTAGTAATGTACTTCAGAGTACTCAGAGTTCGCAAAGATGTTATCAAATTGTTTTTTTTTTGGTTTATATTTATTAAATTACGTAAAATCTAATTTTACTTGAAACTTATTCGCACCATTTTTACTACAACATTGAAGATGTGATTGATTCGAAGGCGACGTATACTTTACGTGATTTTGAAATATTTATTACGTATTCGCCTAGTACGACTAATTGTTAAAAGAGTTCAATTTTACCTCCGCACATGAGACAGTAAAGTAAATAGAGACCTACAACCATAATGTTAACAATTTTTTACGTAATATTACATTCATATGTAATTATATATGGCTATTACAACCCTTCAGTCAAGATTACGGCCTAGCTTCTCACACCAATCATGTTGTGTGCCCTAATATTTATACGTGAGTGGCGGGACCTACAGTTTAAAGTCAACACTTTTTTAAGAAACTTTTCATGGCAATTTTATTTACTCACAGAGTGTTTGCCAGACATCTGCTGAAAGGCAGTAGCCGAAGAAATATTTCTTCATATTTCGTTTTGATGTCTGACCTGGGGTTTGAACCGTGGCCTTACGTCTAATAAGCCAACACACTACCTACTAGACTACGGCGACTTTATCATTCCAAATTAAATGAATTCATTAAAAAGTTCATAAAATAATACATAGGTACATAAAATTGTGAGAAATTATGAATAGAAATTATAACTTCACAAAGCGATAATCACTTTGCGGTGATGTGAAGACTAGTACTGCAAGGGCTCAGCTCGCTACACTAATGGGGAGCTATGGCAGGGTCTTCCACGTCAGAAAAACAGTTGAGGAGGAGTAACTAACAATAATCCTAGGGGATTAGGGGACTAAGGTGTTATCCGACACTTGCTGAGCATCAGTAACCCTTTCGACTCCCAAATAACTCTCTTGAATGCCAGTCTGATTTGGAAACTATTTATACTTAGCTATGTCATTCGGGCTCTGCCATGGTCACCCGTTCAGTACTGATTTTAAAGAACCTTCTATGGAAAACTAGAACATAAAAAAAAATAATTAAATATTAAAAAATTAATGAAATAAGCCGCTACTAAAATGGAGCGTGAGCTCTGCGACCAAAGTATAAAAAAGCACAGCTTTTCACAATAGAAACAAAACAGTGGCAACGCCAAAAGAAAGAGAAGGGAAGACACTCTAAAACTCAATTGAACCATCGGCTCCAGTATCGAAATCATCAACCATAATAGCTGATAAAATGAACATAGCTGGATCCACATTCAACTTTAAGGAGCAACAGAAAATATTGCTTTGTGGCAGCAGTGTGGGCATGTAAATCCATGTATGAGAACGAATTAAAGATCAAACTTTCTGAAGTTAATGGCAATCATGCAATAGATGGCATTGATTGCAAGGAAATTCATTAAAAACGACCTGAGCATGATGTTCATCCCAGAACCTTGGGACTTTAAAGGTATAATCAGATTATCCTTGTGTAAGCGCGGACCGACATACATAATAGCTCATGTTCTCATAAAAAAATATATTAACTGGTTTCAAAGGACCACATAAACAGCCGAGGCGAAAGATAGAAGATAGTCTTGGCATCAGCCTTTTTCCACACAAAATTTTTGAGTAGCATAAGTATATTGGGTGGTAATTCGCCAGCTTATGTCTTGAAGCGCATCATGAAAGTTTATCAAACCTACGGTTAAAACAAAATTTGTAGTTTCGAGGATATTTTTGTTAAACCAAAAGCAAAAAATTTTAATGTATAAATAATATAACTCGACTGTTATACTATTTAAATACTAACTACGGTTGTTTTTGTCCGATTTGATCAAACGAAGTGTCAATAACTTTACAAGATAATGCTCTTTCAGAACGTCATCACTTATTTCATATTTGTTAGTTAAAGTTTGCTACTATGAACGGACAAACTTGAAAAAATTTAGTCTAATTTACCTCATCAAACCTCATAGCATATTAAGTTAGATAATACATATCGTTTTAAAGGCCCATCCTTCTCCCTTTTAATTAGGTTTAAATTTTGGACATCGGTTCAGAAATGTTTGTGTAATCAATAATTTTGTGCGTAAAGTCTAAATTTTTGAAAAATAAAACTAGTTTGGAGGGTTCAAGAAATATAAAAAATAAATTTTCTAGTTCTACTCAACAAAACTCACCATCACCTCATTAGCTGAGTGTATATAATTTTTTTATTTTGTCGCAAAGTGTAATCAGCGGAACTGTGCTATATAATATGGCGAAAAATTTCGAACTGATTTCTTCCTTTTTCTGGTTCTGCTCTATCTAGTTTTAGATCTGGATCGCCATAGTTTTAACCACTTTCCCAACTGAAAGTTCTCTTCCTGCAGTGAGATGCTTCGTGAGAGTTTGCATGTATGCTGAGGAGAGCAAAGGACGTTTGAATGTAATTACTAATTGGCATGTCTGGTAATTTTATAAATAAAAAAAAAATCGGAACGGCTGTTGAGCGCTCGCATCTGCGTTCACTAATAAAATACTTTCGGTTTTTCGGAAATAATATCATTACGTTTTTACCTTTTTAAAAACGTTTAAAATATGAGTTCGTTGATTGCAAACAAAAATAAAAACAAATATGTGTTTATTTTCAATTAAACTCTTTATTGTTCGCACTAGTTTTATGTGCTACTGTTTACAACTTGATGTACCCAACAATAGTTGCTTATTCGCTATTCTTCTTTGCTTACAACGCAGATATTTTCAACGGTTACCTTCAAACCACAACTGTTCTCTTCACACGCAACGCGCCTTCACACAAGACTGACTGAATTCTTATTATTCGTTGCCTGCTTTGTCTTGCCTTATTATATGCCCACGTAATCAGTCTGATGAAGGTTCTGGAAGTCGAAAATTCGGGCTTTCGCCTTCTTGAGAGTTCTATCGCGACTTCATTGTTGTTTGTGTATTTTGGTCACATTGCTTGTTGTTGCGTTCTTGCTTACTTGTCTATCCCCTTTTCGTTTATACTGATGTTGTTGGTTTACTTGTAATAAGTTCGTTGTATTTATTTGTGCAGCTTTTGCTCATTTTAATGTTATGTACATCGTTACCATTTTCGTAACAATACGATCAATGTAAAGAATCTTTGGAATTCAGAACGTACTTAAATATTTTTATTATTACAGTATTTCTTTATAACAATTAGGAGTCATCATAAAAAATTAAGCTCTTATATTGTTCTATGTTAGTCAGTTTAGTTTTTATTTTTAGTTTTCAACATTTCATTTAGACAGTAAAGAGTTAACAACAACTTAATTAGCACTTCAAATACTAAAGCAGTATATTTTATTTACATTCAAAGAATTGTTAACAGAGCTTGTAGTAATTTCTTAAGAAACATAAATACCAGATAAAATGAAAATAAAAAATTTTAACTACTGGAAGCCAAAAGAGGTTAACCATAATTTAGTGACCACTTTAACAGAATAATATACTACTGCTGTTGCCCTGACTATAAGCCAACGAGATGTCTTTATCTGTGGGGTATAATGTAAAGTTTCAATAACTGTTTTCTTTTTGTTCATGTGAAGTGGCATTAAAAGTTGTTTAATTGGCACAAATGTAAGTTTTTAAATAAATGGAAAAAGCTGTATAAAAATAAATGTTTACGATTTAATATTTCATAGACAAAGTGTAACGAATTTAGAGTGTGTCAGTCCAGATTTTTATGTGTCCCCCATATTTGCATATAAGTATATAAAAAATACAGGAAATCGGCTGATTAAAGAAAATGATTGGCAGAGAAAATGTTTAACACAATTACTGTACGTGGTTTAGAAACAAATTCTAACAAATATTTTGAAAAGAAAACCGACAAATATTAGTTTGAAATTTAACTTCAGTCCATGCTGCGAAATATCGTTGAAAAGTTCTTGCTAAAGGAACTGCTACGACATAAGATTTTAAGGTATATATATGGTAATTCTGGCCATTATGGTTCTGATCCGTGCACTCTCTCTTTGAGAACCCGGCCATAAGAAGAACTTCGCACAAATTATTTGGTACTTAGTAGGTTGTCTTCAACTGCTCTTCTCTTATTTATGTTCAGTTTGTTTATTTGAATGTGGTGAATTTAAATGCACATATATAGTGGACAGCAAAAGTCTTAGTACGGCAATATATTTTAGCAATTTCATGAATTTTAGACAAAAGTTTGTATAAATATTTATAGTTCATATATTTATTTCATAAATTTATTTCTGTTTTATTATAAAACAAAAAATTTTTTAATGTTTTTCATAAAACAAGAGAAAAATAAGGAAAAGTTACGTCCATGGGGAACCCTGAGTAAATTTAAAATTCAAAGGCCTATTGTATGAAAATGTTATTCCTTGTATTTATTAGAATATTCCTTAAGGTCAAGCGTTCCATTTAACCCATTTGGAATTGAATGTACAAGTTTTGTTTAGTGTTTTAGGGTGGCACCATGAGCAAGTTTTTCAGTTGACTTTTGTTTGAGTTTTAGCGATTACGTAACCATTCTTTCAAATGATCTCCTATATACTCTCTTGAGGTCATATCGGGACTTTATGAAAGAGTATTAAGCCTGTGGGGACTTTTTTGTCAAAATGAATCGCCGTACTAAGACTTTCGCTGTCCACTGTATATTGCCTTATAAACGTTTGTTTAAAAGTACAAAATTTAATATCTTTTACCCAAACCCATTAATCATTAGACTTCTTTTGCCACGAGTTATTTGAATTATAAACTGCGAATTTAGACATGTTATTCACAAATTTCCCGTCTCAGAAATAATGATTTCGAACATCATGAAATTTTTTAAGGTAGATAAGTACTCTGCTATGGGTATAGTTAATAATTTACCACGATGTATGATTGTTCACAATTTATTTTCCTTTTCGAATGAATAAATAATAAAATAAGCCAAATTCCAAAATACCTTCTATATTCGCTCAGACAATTGCTTATTCAATCGTTAAGTTTTCCAGTTGAACAGTTTAAGGTTTTCACAAATTCTAACTTAAATGGCCAACAGTTTTTCCTTTTTATTATTCTGCATCAACAATTGGTTTGTACCTATATCAATAAAACCATTGAACAAATTTATACATACTTTAAGTATTTCTTATCGATTCCAAACCAGAAAATTAAATCATAGGAGAAAAAACAAAAAATTAATCAAAAAAATGACAAAAAAAAATTAGAAAAAAATTGTTTATACTTGTATTGCATATTGCCAATAAAGTTTTAAAATATTTTTATGGATGGCAGCCAATTTATAAGCGATTGTATCAGTACCAAGGCGTTGAAGTAATTTCTTATTTTGAAAATTTTTGCAAAATCCATGTACAAGCCGGAAATTCCATGTACAATGTGAAGAAGGTATCAACATTGTTGATACATTTTATGTCAAACACTATTTTATTATCAGTGTGAAATAAATTATAAAGAAGTGTGAATATTTTTTATGATATTCACACTGTTCCGGACTGTCAAATCAGCGAAGTAGTAGAACGAGAAGAAATTAACTTTTTTCTCTTAGGCGAAGGTCATTGTTGGCACCATATAATCATCATAATTGTAGTTATTCTAAGTTAATTTGCACTAATATGTACATATGTATGTACATACCTATTTGGTCATTGCAACCCTTCAGTCAGGATTATTACCTAGTTTCTCACACCACTTACGTTGTGTGTGTAAATTTTATACGAGTAGCGGGACCTACAGCTTAAAGTCGATTCCGAGCGACAGTTTTTTGAGAAACTTATTCATGGCAATTTTACTTTCTCTCTCTCAGAGTTTTTGCCAGAAATCTGCTGAAGAAATATTTTTTTTGCCGAAGAAATATTTTTTTTTTTCATATTTTCGTTTTGATGTCGGACCTGCACTAAAGTCGTAGTAAATACGGTAAATACGGATCTACGGTTAAGACTATAATTTATAATTCATCAGTGTCACCTGCGGTAGATTTTATAGTTCTGTTCTACTGCAACTGATGTAAGTTTAGTTGAGTAGAATACAAAAACGCGTGGCCATGAGATAGAAGTAGGAAACGAAGAGGAAAAATCGAAAATCTGGGGTCTCAAGCAATAGCAGCGTAAGTCGACTTAGACCAATTTGAGTTATGTATGCTATCGTATTCTACTAAATAAACTTTATATTTACATGAAACCCCATTGCTTTAACAATGCTTTAAGTATGAGTCGTAATTATTCCCTATTAGATTTATATTAAACACCTAAATATTACAAGTGAGACTTTCATTATCGTTTTTCATCTTTAATTTTACAATAAATTTTTTATAATACACTTTCATATTTTTTTCAGATACACATCTGTATTTAAAAAGGAATAATTTCCGACTTAGGCTGTTATTGCTTGGAGCCACAGATATAAGCATTCTTAGTAACTTGTGAAATATTTTAATATTGTTCTTGCTGCTCTTTCTCCGGGTATTGTGTTCACTCATCATGACTCAAGATTTTTATTTTCTTTCTCAATATTTGCAAATAATTAAAGAACATAAATAATAAAAAAGAACAAAAAAAAACAAAAAACATAAACAGTATTAATAGCAATAGCTGAACAAGACTTGCATAACTTAAAAAAGCAAAAAAACAAAGACAAGTGACTGTCAATTGCACGAGACATACTTTATGGAAAATTTAACTTCGTTATCTGCGACAATATAAAAATATAATGGTTTGAGAGCTACAACAGTTTTTTAACTTAACATACGCATTATTTAACTGCCACTCCTAGAAGACCACAATTTTTCACAAATACTTCAGAACGCCATTGACAAAAACGTGCCTGAAGTCATTTAATTCTTTTTCTTTATTGCACTTTAATTTAAAATTCTCAAGGCTTTTTTAATTTAAATTCCTTTTTTTACTTATAAAAATTTTATTTTTTTACAAGCATTATTAAATTAAAGGATATTATTTAATGAAAGAATTTGTCATAACAAAATGGATAAAAAATTAATTTAATTTTGAAATTACATATGATGGAAATACACATAAGTGTAAATCCATTAAATTAATGGGAGTTTATTGATGTTTTGTCGGTTTTCCTGGACGTCTCATCGTGTATCTCAATATAAATAAATAATATAATAATAAATTCCTTTTTTTACTTATAAAAATTTTATTTTTTTACAAGCATTATTAAATTAAAGGATATTATTTAATGAAAGAATTTGTCATAACAAAATGGATAAAAAATTAATTTAATTTTGAAATTACATATGATGGAAATACACATAAGTGTAAATCCATTAAATTAATGGGAGTTTATTGATGTTTTGCCGGTTTTCCTGGACGTCTCATCGTGTATCTCAATATATATTGTAGCAGAAACAGAAACTAAGGATGTTACTTTCATTTACCAGCATGTTACCTACACACTGGTTAACTTATATGAGAAATGCAGATTTTGATGCTGTTGACTTCTGTTTTTCTATAAATGTATTAAAAACTATAACGTATCCGAAAATACTTCAAAGCGCATATTGGTAAAAGAATAAAAACCACTCCAATTTGTTAAGAACTGCTAAAAACGGTAAAGTAATGGAGAAGAGTTAAAGCAGAATAATCGAGTACAGTAACTCTCCGGCTTACGTTGCGGTTGATTCAAAGATATGGCGATGGAAATCGAAACGACGTAAGTCGAATATAATTTCATTTCAAAGTAGCTAAAAAAAAATTATATATCTATTACAAATTTAATGTGCTCTGGCCTTCTACTTCATTAATTGTTTTATACTTAATATTGTTACGAAAATGGAAACGGTGTACCATCGTTTAACGCTAAACAAAAGCCATACAAACACATACAACGAACTTGTTACAAGTAAACCAACAACATCAGTATGAAAGAAAAGGGGATAGACAAGTAAGAGAACACACAAACAACAATGAAGTCGCGATAGAACCCTCGAGAAAGTGAAAACGCAACCTTCCACTTCAAGAACCCTCTTCAGATTGTTTGCGCGGGCATATAAAAAGGCAAGAAAAAGCAGACAACGAGTAGTAACAATTCAGTCAGTCTTGTGTGAAGGCGTGTTGCGTGGTAAAAACGTTTAAATATGAGTTCGTTAATTGCAAATAAAGTAAAAACAAATATGCGGTTATTTTCAGTTAAACTCTCTTTATTATTTACACTACTTTTGTGTCACTGTACACACTTAACGATACAACAATAATAATCTGCTTATTCACTTTATTAGTTCACACAAGTATTCACTGGATCTTTACAACCACGACTTATTTTGTTCACACGCAACTTCACACAAGGCTGACTGAATTAACTCTGACTGCTGCTTGCTTTGCCCAGCCCTTTTATAGTCCGCACGCACGTATGATCAGTATGATGAACGTTCTCGATGTGGAAGGTTCTCGCTCACGCCTTCTCGAGACTTCTGCTAGTACATTGTTGTTTGTGTACTTTGCTTATGTTGTCCGTTACATATTTGTCGTAGCTGGTTTACTTTATGTTGTTGTTGCTACCTGGTTCGTTGTACACATGTGTGTGTGCAGCTTTAGATAATCAAAACGTTCGTTGTATTCTTAGTGTTAGTGCGTATTTGTGTCGTGTGTATTGTGTTGGTGTTGCTGGTAGCTTTTGTTTATCGTTTTTATTGTTAAACGATATTAGGTCGTTTCGATTTATGTAACAATATATATGACTGAACTACTTCGCGTATACTAGATCTATGCTTAAGCAACCGTCTTGGGACTGCAGAACAGCATTTTCCTCTTTCTAACAATTTACATTTTCTTATTACATAGTGCTTATCAACGATTGTTTGTTACATTAGTAATCTTTTCTAATCACTCCTCTCAAATCATTTTTCTGTCTTGCTTGAACATAGACATTTTATTTTATATACAATTATCAAAGAACTGTGAGATTAGTAAACTTAAAAATTACCACCCATTAGAAATATAACAATTACTAGACAATTATTCGACAGATCTTTGTAGCGGAGATCTTCAAACCACGATTATGCTCTTCAAACACACCGCGTCCTTACACAAGACTGACTGAACTTCACAAACTCACTCGCCTGCTTTACCTTGCCTTTTATATGGCATGGTCTGATGAATGTTAATGAAGGGGAACGTTCATGACTTCGCCTTCCCGAAATCTCTGTAAATATAAACATCGTTGTAGCGTTTGTTGTTGTTTTTTTACCATACACACAATTTTTTTATGCTGATATTTGTTGTTGTATTTTGGTTTACTTGCTTACCATTTTTTATGGTGGTGTTTATTGTTATATTAAACAGTACTATAATTTGCAAACAGGTTTGTTTACAGCATTGTTTTGTTTTTGTAGTTTTTGTTTATAATTTTAATGTTAATGCGATGTAAAAGTAAAACACCAGTTTCAATTGTTAGGTCGTACCTAACGCAAGTGATGTTTTTATAATTCTTTGGAGTAGTAATTGCCTTGTAGTTGACTTGATTAACCTTAATTTCACGATCCTCAAAATTTTACATAGTCTTGTTCAAATTATTGAAGATTATTTTCATGTTTATACTTGTCTACTGTCTCCTTCTACTTCACTTGGTTATCTTCGTCTATTCTTTCCATGATCATGTGGATTAAGATGGCTTTCGTAATACCCTTATAATCGCCTAATGATAACATTGTGCTATCATGTGCATTCATTCCGTTAACAACACGTCAGAATATAATACAGATGCTTTTGCAGTGGTGGGACAGAAAAGAGCACTGAAACGTGTTCCTCAAATCTTAACGACTTTTTATCAAAACATTCTTTTAACCTGTCAATACTTTCAATGGCTGCAAAAAGCTTTAAGATTAAATGCTCTTTAATAATTCAAAATTTTATTACAATTATTTAGTGTTTGATCCTGATTATGCTCCTCAGTTACACTCCAAAAATATTGTTAAATATTGTTGTATCGACGTCTTCAGAATATGCTCTTTATTCATTATTATCCTCCATACTAATATAATTCAGGTATACGTGTAACGTGAAGAGTCATTTGAGTAAACGCATTAGTATCGCCTTTATTTACTCATGGATTTCTTCTAGTCGAAATCACACAAGAGTACACTTTTGATTGCGGATAAAGCTCTTTGAAGACTGCATCAAAATGACGTAATATAAACGAATCACTAACATCCAACCTACTACATACATTCATAATTGGTCATTACAACACTTCAGTCAGGATTACAAACTAGTTTCTCACAGCACTCATGTTGTGTGTGTTAATTTTATACATGAGTGGCGGGACCTATAGTTTAAAGTCGATTCCGAAAGGCAGATTTTTGAGAAACTTTTCATGGCAATTTTATTTACTCTCAGAGTTTTTGCCAGAAATCTGCTGAGAGGAATTCGCCGAAGAAATATTTTTTGTATTTTGTTTTGATGTCTGGCCTGGGGTTTGAACCCTGGCTTTACGTCTAATAAGCCAACACACTACCTACTAGACTACGGCGACTTCATTCGACCTACTGGCAAACTTTATATTCAGTCAATTGAGTAACTTACTTACTTAAATTAATTAATTGGTCATTACGAACATTTAGACAGGATTACGGCCGAGCTTCTCATACCGGCTATGTTGTGCGTGTTTATTTTATATACGAGTTGAGGAACCTACAGTTTAAAATGAACTTCAAACGACAGATTTTTTTATGGTAATTTTCTATTGCGCTCAGAGTTTTTTGCCAAAAATCTGCTGAGAGAAAATTACTCAATAAATATTTTTTTCATACTTCGTTTCGTTCGAGATATTTGGATTGGGGTTCATACCTAATAAGCCAACACACTATCTACTAGACTACGGTGGCTTGGCAACTTCGATCGGGAAAGTTAGATTTCATTATGCATACGACATTAGTAATACGCCAAATGTAGTTATGAGTGTAGCATATATTGGGAAGTAAGAAGCCCTTAACGTTCTATATAAATATTAATACAATTTATCAATAATTTTTTTAAATGTTGAATAAAGCATTCAAGCACGTGGTATTCAATTAAATATTCAATAAGTAAAGAAATTCGTAAAAAAAATATAGATTTGTTGCGTACGCGACCATTAGTTCAGTATTGTTTCTCTGGCTAGTTTTTTTTTCTATAGAACTAGGTAATTTGATATCTAGTTATCCAAAAAATATCAGTGTTAATTGCTTTTATTTTTTCAAATCCATACTATTTTAGAAATATGGATTATTCTTTTTCAATTATTTATAAACTTTGAAACAACACTTTTATAGAATTGTAAATTGGTTCGAAAAATTTTCGGATATTTAAATATTATGATACATGAAGAAAAAGGAAATTAAACTTAAAATAAAGAAATATAAATAATATTCATATAAAATTGCTAAATGTTATTTCAGGAATGTTAAAAACCCAAATTTAAATTATTCACCACATGAAACGCAAATAAAAGATAAAACGATACAAATTGTTTATGAAAATGAATATTTTTCCTGAAAGCAGATAAAAAAACTAGAAATAATATTTTAAAACATTGGATCATCATAGATTATCAAATTCAAAGACAATCACATACACAAACAAATTTCCACATTTAGTTATTTTATTCATGCTAAAACTGCTTTAAACTCAAGTAATACTTTCAAATATAGAATATTGTTACGTTTTTACCTTTTTAAAAACGTTTAAATATGAGTTCGTTAATTGCAAACCAAGTAAAAACAAATATGTGTTTATTTTCTCTTAAACCCTCTATATTCTTACACTACTTTTGTTTGCTACCGTATACAACTTAACGATACAACAACAATTTGCTTGTACACTATTCTAATTCGCACTTCTGTCCGCGTTAACACCAACAACTGTTCGTTAGATCTTCTCTGCTTACAACCTTTTTGCAAGCAATACCACTTGTACGTTCAAACCGCAACGCGTCTTCACACAAGGCTGACTGAATTATAACTGACTGACTGCTGGCCTTCTGTTGCCCTTTTATATACGCACGTAATCAGTATGATGAACGTTCTCGATGCAGAAGGTTTATTTTATTTAAAAATGTAAATATTTCGTGTTATTGTTGGATTAATTGAAGTTTTGATTTTTTCGAAAAAACTTGTTTTGTTAGAAAACAAATTTAATGAAAACTTTTTCACATCTCAAAAAACTTGGAAAAAAGGGAAAACTTGGCAAATGGCAACGCTGACACTAACAAATGTTCGTAGATCTTTACAATAACGATTTTCAAAACACGACTGTTTTCTTCACACGAAATGCGTCTTCACACAAGACTGACTGAATTCTTACTACTCGTTGCCTGCTTTGTCTTGCCTTTTTATATGCTCACGTAAATAGTCTGATGAAGGTTCTTGAAGTCGTACGTTCGGGGTTTCGCCTTCTCGAGGACTCTATCGCGACTTCGTTGTTGTTTGTGTATTCTGTTTACATTGCTTGTTGTTGCGTTCTCGATTGCTTGTCCATCCCCTTTTCTTACATACTGATGTTGTTGGTTTACTTGTAACAAGTTCGTTGTATTTATTTGTGTGGCTTTTGCTCAAATTAATAGATAGGCCTTATTAACAGTTTCTAAAACGATAAAGAAAGAGAAAAAGCAGAATAATTTTATAGTTTCACAAGGAAAGTGTGAGAATAAAAGTAGTGAGAACAATAAAGAATTTAATTGAAACTAAAGACCAATTTATTTTTATTTTGTTTGCAATCAACGAACTCATATTCTAAACGTTTTTAAAAATGTAAAAACGTAACAATATTATCACACGGCCATAGCTCTCTGAATTGATGGTAACTGTTCTTCCGGGTTTGTTAGTAACTAAAGTGATATTTGAGGTAGAGCTTACATTACGAGTTCTCAAAGGTTTGATCATATCTGTAACGTTTTCAACTATTTTCATAAACTTACCAATTCCTTGCACACATTTGAATTAATTCTTGTGTTTATTTTTATTAAAAAAAAAAAAATAATAATAATTAAATTAGCTTGTCGGTCTCGAAATGTTTAATGTCGGCAAAATAATTGTGACATTTAAGAGATTATGATTTCCTTACCACATAAAATGCAAATGTCGCATTTAACAAACGGCTTTAAACGTCACTCAAATGTCAATCAAATACATAATTTTAGAAGTGTTGGAAACTTAATTAATTAAATACTAAAATAACTTCGTTATTAATTAAGTTAAGGTCACTTACCACAGACTCTGTTAATGCATGTGTCACAGTATGAACATCAAAGTTAGTCACCAATTAATAGCTTTAATTTTAAATTAAATCAATACAACCCAAATTGCTTAATATTTATTATATATAATTAAGACCTTCACACTGTGTTTAGAAGTTAATTCAATTATTTCAATTTTCCATTAGCTTTTTCACTAAAGCAAGACTGACAATACACCATCATACCATCATACTGACACAATTAAGTGACACACTTTCTTTGAAAATTAAATACAAATCCGATCATGAAGTTGAAGAATATAGGGAAAATACAACCAAGGGAAAATGTCCCAAAAAGTGTGGTAAGCCATGCAAATTAATTCAATTATTATTACTTGTTAAACGGATGTGGAATAACAACTTGTTAGAAGTGACTCCATTTTTTTAGTGTAGATTAAAGTTCACTATGAAAACGTACGTAAGAAAGCTTTTCGAAGGATTGAGATTTTGCATATATATTTACCCTTTAAGTTGTAAACATCAATCATGTAACAGTACTGGTTACATACACATACATAATTGATTATTACAACCCCTTAGTCAAGATTCTTAATTTCTTACAACACTTAAGTTGTGTGCTTTAATTTTATACATGAGTGGCGGGACCTACAGTCGTCTCCGAACGACAGATTTTTGAGAAACTCTTCATGGCAATTTTATTTACTCCCAGAGTTTTTGCCAGAAATCTGCTGGGAGGAAGTCGCCGAAGAAATTTTTTTTTGATAAATTCGTTTTGGTGCCTGACCTGGGGTTTGAACCGAGGCCTCACTTCTAATAAGCCAACACGCTACCTACTAGACCATGGCGACTTCAACTGAGATTTTCATATAGATTTACCTTTCCAATTGTAGACATCAGTCGATCAGGTAACAATACTGTTTACTGTTTGTAAATATTCAAAACCTGGTTTAGTAGGTCCAACTACTATTAACAGCAGATATATATGATGGAGTCATTGAATACATTTGGTATTAAAATCGGTATAGAAATTTTATTGTAATATCGGTGAAGACTTATTTGAGTGAACAATCCAAAAACAAAACAAATCGGATTGTCTATAAAATATTAAATCAGTGCAAATATATTATCTTTCAACTATGAAGGTGATTAAGCCTATGGAAAAAAAAAAATTAGTATTGTATATTCCTTTATAATGAATATTTAAGCCACTCCAGAGACCATGAAAATCTTCTGACCATGGGAAAGATTTCAGAGCAGATTTCCTTGGTATCAAAATAATCCCACAATACAGTGTAGCAAATATAGTAAATGGAATGCGCCCATTTGGATATATTTTTCACACAATCACTTTGCTACTGTCTTCTTTGTTACTTGCTCCCGAGGCAAAATTGGACTGGATAAAGAAACTAAACCACGTTTATTTTGAAGTGTTACGAAATTTGGTTAGATATTCTTTTCACTCCTTGTCCTAACTGTGTTAATCCACAATGCAATTTATTAAAAGATTACCTTGAATTGTACTCTAGGATTCATTAATTAAATTTTCAAAATTCATATTATTCTTCTGCTACAATATTTAAGTTTTTGTTTTCTATTAAAAAATTGCTTAATGAAACAAAGTTATGGTTGACTGGTGACTGACGATTGTTTAGACTCAAGAAAAGCGAGAGGTAAAAGGTGGTTTCTGGTTGAAGTGAAATACATTTACTTCAATTCTCTAGTATATACGGATTGCTCGTTATTTAATTAAAATTATATTTTTTAACTCAACACTTCCGTTAGTACATAGAATTTTCTGTCTGCTTTAGTAAGCTACAGTTAAAATACTAAAAAAACGAGGAAATCTGAGGTAATTGCCTTTTGCTGAATATTTTATACCTATTGCTCCACATACATACATACATACATAATTGGCCACTAAAACCCTTCAGTCAGGATTACGGCCTAGCTTCTCCTTATTATAATAATTAAAAAAACATTTACTGAACTAAATAAAATAATAAAAAAGTTTCCATACTTCTATTTTATACGAAATATTAAGTTCTTTACTTCATTTTGAATTCTGGGTGCAAATAAATTAAATTTCAATGCATTTGTATAGAAAAAGTTGATTTTATTTGCGTCGTTTCAATTTGCGTCGCAATTCTCCGGTCTCTATTAACGGCACAAGTCGGGGCTCTAGTGTACTTCTAATTTAAGAAATTTTTTAAACAGGGAAATTGTTTCTTGTTTACTTATGCAAACACGTTTTTATTTAAGGACATAAACTACTTTGAAATATAATAAAAATATTTGGCAGTACCGCAAAGTTATTCGAAAAGCCACATGGCTTCCTAAACACACTGCATGTGTAGCTTTGTGTCTTCGTTTACATATAAAATTAGCGAACGCATACTAAATAAGCTCTGATCTGTTTATGTGTTTATAAACATCATGCAAGTATTTGTTGTGCAGCGGTACAATTTATTTCAAATGATGATGCATTTCACGGAGCACTTATACGTGCTCTTCTCTCATGTACAGTAGACAGCAAAGTCTTAGTACGGCAATATTTTTTAGCAATTTCATGAATTTTAGCCTAAAGTTTGTATAAAAATTTATAGTTTTTATATTTATTTTATTAATTTATTTCTATTTATTATAAAACAAACAATTTCTTAATGTTTTTCATAAAACAATAGAAAAATAAGGAAAAGTTTCAGATGACCCAAATTTAAAATTAAATTTAAATATAAAATTCAAAGGCCTGATATATGAAAATGTTATCCTTTATATTTAATAGAATATCGCCCTTAAGGTCAAGCACTCCATTTAATCCATTTGGAATTGAATGTACAAGTTTTGTTTAGTATTTTCTAGTGGTACCAATGAGCCAGTTTTTCGGTTGACTTTTGTTTGAGGGTTAGCGATTACGTAACCGTTTTTTCAAACGGTCACCTAAATACTCTCTTGAGATCCTATCGGGACTTTTTGAAAGATTATTAAGCCTGTGGGGACTTGTTTGTCAAAATATATCGCCGTACCAAGACTTTTGCTGTCCACTGTATGTATGTAAGTTTGAACTAATTTTAGAACTCTTTATGACTGATCCACATATGCTACATAATTTTTATCCCCGTAATAAACATTGATTGTTCGATGTCCTGCCATTATCGCAATATGTTCGATTATATACATACCCGTTATAGGCAGTTATAGCATACAGCTACGTAGCTTAGACTGTATCTGCCTTTATGTACATGCATTAGTGTTTGTATTTTAAAGCACGTGATATATGTATACCATTGAGATTTGAACATCAGGTAGGATATCATAATTTCAAAAGCTGATGTTTATTTCGCTATTGCGTTCAAAATATTTTGGATATTATTCCGTTATACCGCCATTTATTTCATAATTGATTGCAAATTTCTGAAGAACAGTTCGTCCATTACATTGTATTTGTACTCTTTTCCATTGGTTATCTGTTTATGAATGCATCCACTTGAGATCGTTTATAAACTGTGTAGACTCTGTTCTCAGTAAATTAGTTATGCGCTGAATTTGAAATTTTAGCAAATAACCATTCCAATGAGCGCAATTAGAATGCAGCAGGAATAATTTTATGAATGTTTAGTCAGGTGTTGTATAATTGTATGTGGAAATTGTGTGGTAATGTAAATTTCATGTAAACCAAAACTGGATTGCCAAGTAGTCTGAGGGACTTGGAGGTAAAGCTGGTTCAAATGGAATAAATAAAATATTTGAGGGATAACCCAGAATTACATTGGTCCATAATTGTTGTGCACAAGTTATTGCAATATAAAAAAGTTGATAACGACATTTAGGTTGTACAAAAAGTTTCGTTGTTTTATCGATGTTGATCATTAAAAAAAAACATCGAATTGTTTTAATGTGTTTGTTTCTAAGATATGTAGTGGCTTACTTCTTTTGTAAATTGTTAATACGTTGACAAAGAAATTTATTCGCATGTAATTTAGACATATTTCTGTTTACCGTCTGATATGTATATTTTGTTGTTGCCTGGTTGTCATGTTTGCTTATTTATGTTTTGTCCATGTACGAATATACAACCTCTGCTGATGCTAATGTTTTGCAGTTCGAACCAGTATTTCATGTCTTCTTAGTGATTTTAAATTAAAGTCTTTCGCACATGGACTATGAAAGAACGTACCAAAAATAATTTTTCCGAAATATAGAAAATTTCTATCAAACCCACAGATAAATTGAAAGGGTTAAGCATTTTATCTATGAACAGTTAAAAAGCAAAACATTTTTGTGTTTTTAAGAGTATGTGCACGGAAAATCAAAAAGTTACATTATTATTCACCTTAGTTTGTTTCAACACATAAATATTGTAGATGAAGAATATTTTCATGTTCTACACAGAATGAAAGAAAAGAAAGCCAAAAACAATTTCCCTTATATGGTATGAACTTTGTCTAGTATTTTATAACCGATTTTAAGAATTTATCCCAAAGCAATCACAATCAAAAACATTATCAACAACAAATGGCAGCTTTAATGAAAAGGCATTCATGTTATGTCATCTACAAGTTAAAGTAAAGGCTTCTACCAAGAACTGAAACTGTGAACTGTTATAATTTTTTCATGGAGGAATAGTCGGATTTTGAGTGTAGACTGTGTGTTTTTATTCAAGTTTTTTTTGTTGGTTGTTACTAGTTCAGTTTTTATTTGCCAAAGGGAAAATTTTCAAAAGAATATTTAAAATTTCCCTTTGATTTCCTTTCTTTTTTTAAATTCCCTTTTTCATCAAATCGCCACAAAGCAACGGTACTAGATGTAAAATTATTACTATTAAATTATTATTATTTAGAAAAAAAATAAAACCAAGCTGAAATGAAGTGTTTAACCCATTAACGCCGAATGGGTAGAAAAATACTCAAAAAAACGAGATTTTTTAAAAAATTCTATATTGCCCCAACTAAACCAGAGCCCAAACTCTTCTTTAAGAACGAATAAAGAAGACATAGAACGGTTGAAAAAAAATTAGTAAAACATGATATTCACATACTTTGGATGACAGCAGAAAGGTCAACGATCACGAATTTTTCAACATCAAAATTTCGTGCAAAGAACTTCTGCGGAATATGTGTGGATGATGTTCTCAGAAAAACCTTCAGAGGTCATGTAATATTATATGTCTTCCACCCGATAAAAATGCTTTTACCTGAATTAGTCTACTTACCTAAGCTACAGGTGCGATTAAATGACATGGGTATAAAAATACCCACTTAGGCATTGGTATGAAATCTTAAAAAAACAATTCATTTTATTTTAAAAATTAATTTCAAATCATTAATTTTTCGTCATTTTTTCAATATTTTTTGGAGTTCTGGCATGAAATTGTACAAAACAATCCCTTGGATGCACATTAAAACCGTATGTATTTTGTACAACCGTACTCTGTTTTCCCACCACATTGCGCACAGCGACCGCGTTTTCCATTTTTATCAAACATGTGGTCAAATTTGTCAGTTCGTTTTGCTATTTGCTGTGCATTTGTGACAACTTTTCCATTACGGCGTCGATTTTCACGAATTTTTACCAACGCTTCAACAAAAACGGTAACCCAAAAATTGAGTTGGCTCATAGGTGGCAAACTTTTGCATCCCCTGCACAAGCAGTGTAGATTCCATGCGTTTACCATAGCTGCGTCAATAGCGTTAGTGAGTAATGGCCAATACCACTTTTTTCGCGGACTCGAATTCGATAATTGTTGACGCGATTATCAATTAAGTCAACTCCACCCATTCGCTGGTTATATACATACATGTATACGGTCATATTTTTTGGTTTTGCACATCCGCTCTACACGCAAGAAATTAGACATCACAGTCACCACCTTCAGAAAGATTTAATATATATACTTAGGTATAACATAATAATAAATATGTGTGCAGGTAATTACCGTATTATCGTTCCATCGAACTGCGTTAATATTGATATTTTTGTCAAAGCAAAAATCTGATGGACCCCGAGGTTTCTTTTTCATCAATTTAATATCATCCAACAATGTGTGATTGCTCCGATTATCTCGAACTGTACCTGTTGCAAAATAACCTTTTCGAGATAATGTACATAATAAACTATGGCTTGGGAAAAAGTTGTCGAATGTAACATTATATTGGCTTGGCTTTGAAATATTCTCTAATAGTCGTAGCACCACGTTTTCTCAAAGGCCGTAGTCAACATTATTATTAGCAGAAACGCCAGCATATGGGATAAAGGAATAATAATAACCTGTCATAGAAGCTAACACCTAGTATTTGTAACCAAATCGTATTGACTTGCCCTTTATGTACATATTTAGGGGATGGCGACCATAATATGCGATCATGTCTTCATCCACAGAAAGACTATGAAAAAATGTCATTTCATTTTTAAGACACATTTTCAATAAAACACTCAAATATAGTTTAACTCTCCTGTTTAGCTGCCATATAATAGGGAGAACAAATTTTTATTTCAGAACCCTCTTCTACCGAAGTAGGTAGAAAAATACCCATGCCCTCAGAGGCCCCCACAACACCTAAAAAAATAAAAATATTCATAACAATAAAAATACTCCAAAGACTATTTATGCCAAATTTCACTGAAATCGGACAACGGATTCTAGGGTCAGGCGTTAATGGGTTAATTTTTGTTTAAAAAACCATGCTGCAATGCGCATCATGTCAAAAATATTGATGTAGTTTTCATGAAAGTGATAATAAAATGTAAAAATATAAAATAATTTAATTAAAATTAATTAAAATAAATCAAAATATTTAAATTTTTTAACAAAATTTATCAATAGTCGTGACAATTCTGTTTATTAAAAGTATGTATCTAAAATGATACAATACATACACGTATTTCATAGAAGTAAATTATTTTATTAAGCGATATGAAAACAGTTTTCAAATGTCAATATTTACTTCATTCATAGGATATTTACTGTTTTGTTTATAATATAAAATAAAGCATCCATGTTTGTCTTAGAATTCGTTGTTTTTACATTTTCAAAAGATTAAATAACAAGACATCTACAAGTTATTTGAAGACTTGATCTCATTATAATACCGCAGCAATTTTTTGCGACAACTGATGTACAAACAAATCTTTGCTAAGGCTTTCTAAAAAGGGAAAAAAGAAAATACAACTTAACAGTCGACGCAAACAATTGCAAGCAAGTGAAAATTGCTTAATATTACTTCCCCTTTTATCCTTTTTTCTGGGAGTCACTCTCGTTTGCTGTAGCATACTACAACGCATTTTCTATTCGTCTCTATTTTTTTTATCGCCTTGAGAAATTTTGTAATTGTTACCACCTGCAGACATACTTGGGCGTGACGTATTTGTTTTGCTTTGGAAATATTTCCATTTGGCGTATTGCTAGAACGATTTGTTTATTTAACCTCCAGCACCTTTCGTTTAATTTTTTATTGCACTTCTCTGGTGAATTGTAATTGGATTTTGGAGAATTTTTCCCTTTGAGCTGATGAATAAATCAAGATAAAGAGAGTTTTTGTGAAGTCTTTAAAGTTCTCGATATTTTCTGATATCAATTGAACTTGTTTTTGAAATTATGAGGACTACGAGATTTTTAAAGAATAATAGAATGATTGTTTAGTCATCATAAAAATATTATTCACTTGCAATTTAAACAGCTTCTGTAAGTTCCAAAAGATATCTTGGATATTTGGAAATTTTTCCATCATTAATATGGCTTCTAACGTAACAGTCACATGATCGATATCAAACTAGAAATATGTTGTAAATTTTGTGCTATTAGAACTGATCCTATGACAATGTTTTTATGCAGGAACTAAAATTCCAATTTTTAAAGTTTTGCCTTTGTTACAATATTTTCGTATTTGTCTCATTTTTAAATATTCACTGAATGAAACAAAGACATCTACCTTTATTGTCTGTATTTTGTTTCTTCCTCTTTCGTAATTGTAATGAGCGCGGGTTGTTGATGTAGAAAATGATGATTATTTATGCTAATGATGTTGTCTGGCATTATTTCCGTCAATTCTCTATTGTATAAAGATTACTGGTTATTAACTTGAAACACTATTTTTAATTCAAAGCCTCAATTATTAGTTCAAAGCCTCAATTAATATATTTAATATAATAAGCCAACACATTACCTACATTACCTATTCCGTCATATAATCATAACTCCCGATTCCATTCCGAGGATGGCAGAAATGGTAGTCTAAGTCTCTTCTTCTTTCTCATCGTTACAGCTTCCAAAGCAGTCATTATGACGTACAATGCATTAAGTAACATACATACATAATTGGTCTTTACAACCCTTCAGTCAGGATTGCGGCCTAGTTTCTCACACCACTCGAGTTTTGTGTGTTAAATTTATACATGAGTGGCGGGACCTAGAGTTTAAAGCCGACTCCAAACAATAGATTTTTAAGAAACTTTTCATGGCAATTTTATTAACTCTCAGAGTTTTTGCCAGAAATCTGCTCACTGGAAGTCGCCGAAGAAATATTTTTTCATATTTCGTTTTGATGTCTGACCTGGGGTTTGAACCGCGGCTTTACATCTAATAAGCTAACACACTACCTACTAGATTACGGCGACATCGACAATAATTTGGCTTACTGAAAACAACATCAGATATTTGGCCTGCAGAGTCAACAGATCCTAATCCAATAGAAAATTTATGGAATATGCTAAAAAAATAACAATTAGAATTCCATTTTCCCAAAATCTGGAACAGTTTTGGGTCACTTTAAATGAAGAAGGCCCAAAACTGTATCAGTCTTTTTTATTTAAACAACTGCATGCGAAAACAGCTTCAACAAGTTATTAAAACAAAAAGTGGCCACATTAAATTCTAAAATGATGAATAAGTTACGAAAGTGCTAGAAAAATTTAAGAAAATTTGTGAAGAGAAATGTAGTAGCAATACAGATACAGTTATGAAAACTGTGAAATAAGAGATGTATTTTGAAGGCTATAGAATTGTTGGCTTATAAAAAAATTCATTCTATTTTCTGTATAAGCACGGGATGCCAACAATCTTAAGGAAACTAAATTCAATATAAGTTTGACTTTGAAAAAATGCAAACTTAATTTCAACTTCGACTTAAGCCAGGTGCATAATTTTTTTTGCAACTGAACTCAGCATATTTGCTTACCTGTTAATTTATGCCGTTTAAGCAATTTTTAAGGTAAAATCTTTATGTAGCTTGAACCGCTCAGTAAGTATGTAAATTTAATTATGTTTTATTTTTTAGAATCTATTTAATGTCCTACTCGAACACACTACTCTTGCCCTATCGTCATGGAGTTGTTCAAAAATATTGACCGAGTTTGGAACGTCTCAACGAAAAGCAAGAACTGCTAAAAACTTGGTTGCTGAGCATGGGATTCATACACTCCCAAACGAGAAGAAGTGAAAAAGTTTAGCGTGCGAAACAGAAGCTCTAGTAACTCAATTATAACATAAAAAATTGAAATAATATTGAAAAATCTTATTCTTGATTTAAAAAATAATTTTTTTGATAGATATCCTACTTGCATCCCATTAAGCGATTATAAACCCCTTAAACGAAATTGTATAAGCTTTCTTTTGAGAAAAAAAATCATCCAAATCGGAAGATATCGATTTTAAAAATTGGGTCACTTGACACGAAATTCCCCATATGTATATCGTTTTAAAGGCCCATCTCTCTCCTTTCTAATAAGGTTTAAATTTGTGCGATTGGTTCAGAAATGTTTATGTAATCAATAAATTTGTGCGTAAAGTCAAAAAAGTAGTTATTGTCAAATAAAACAAGTTTGGAGGGTTCGAAAAAAATAAAAAAAAGAATTTTTGAGTTCTACTCAAATAACTGAAATAACTAGATTAGGTATTAATCGGGTGTATTTAATTTTTTGTATTTTGTCGCATAGTGTAATTTATATGTCTCCTTTAGTTTTTAGTGCATTTAAATGTTTTATGCTTTTCTAAAAACAATTTAAATTTAGTTAGCTTAGGTGTACGCTGAAAAAAACACAAAAAAATGTGACTTTACACAACCGCCTTTTTGAATATTGAATTGTACTACTGATGCTACACATTTTTCGGTTATGAATGAGATAAAGTTACACAAAAAAAAATATTATTATTTGCACACAATCTTTTATAGCGTTTTCTTATTTTTGTTAATATTGTTGTAACTTTGATGATAGAGGTATAATTATTGTATTTATAGTATTCGTATAACGGCTCTCTTCGTTAAATACATATACTCATTTCCTTTCGTAAACAAAAACAGCACCAAAGATGTTTGAATTGTAAGAAGCAACAGACATTGGCAAAGGAAAACTCTAAAATCAATTTCAAATAGTATTGCTTCGAATATTAACATAGAAAGAGAGAATTGTGATAACATAGTTCTGCAGAGCATTAAACTAACGTGCACAAATAGTAAATTTTGTTTTATTTCAAAATATGCAACCACAAGAATCACTCTTTTAATATACCACTTATGATATCATAGCTACTCTGGTTTCAGTTTATTTAAATACTATCGTAGGCTTATTTTAACTTAACAAAATTGTATTACAATAACACATTGAAGATTTTCAATAGCCTTATTTTACTTTCCTTTGATAAAAAAATTGATTTTAATTAAAAGTGTTTTTTTTTTCTTTTTCTGTGTTAAAATTTAAATGCAAAAACTACGAGCATTGTTAGTGCCACAGCATTACTATAATACATATAGAGTATATTATACTCTTTGAAACTGACTCGGTGACGTATACTTTATTTGCAATTGAAATATTCATTAAGTATACGCCCTGTGTGGAAAATAATTGCATATTTTTGTTAGACGAACAATTTCACACTTCGTTTATTTGTATGGAAAATACAAACAAAATTGATTGTTTTAATATAGAACACTGTGTTAAACATACACACATAATTGGTCATTACAATCCATCAGTCAAGGTTACGTCATGTTTATCTATAAGTGGCGGAACCTACAGTTTAAAGTCACCTCCGAACGATAGATTTTGTTGTTTGATAAATTTTTCATAGCAGTTAGAAATTACCCGAGATGAAAACGCCGATGTCTAGCCTACGGTTATTTGACCGCACGTCCTACTATACTACGGCGGCTATTGCATATAACAATTTAAATTAATTATTCATCTTATATAATAATTTCTAATTTTAATTTGTGTATCTGTGTATACATATTTATTGTATACAATGACAATAACCTTTACTTGAACAATTAAAATAAAATCCTTAAATAGTAGAAATTTTGAAAACTAAACAGACATTATTGACCCTATTTTTATCTGGCTTATGCAAAATTAGACACAATTTTTTAGTTATTTTTAATCTTAAATATTGCAAAATATTTCATCTTATTATTTTAATTTTGTCTACTAGTTTTCAATATTTTGTAGTATTAAGTACTTAAAGTTTCTCATAATGCATGTCAAAGCTTAATTAGGTATGGAACAATATTTTAAGGTCTTCGCAATCTTTAAATGAAATTCGAAATTAAAATAGCAAAAACAATAAAAAATTTGTGAAATTTTTTAATTTTGCTATATTTAAAGTTACTAGTACTAAAGGAATAAACGAAATGGAAGGAGAGTAGAAAAGCTTCTTATTTAACTTTTTAATAAACTGCAATATAAAAAAGTTTTTTAAACTTTTCGTGGCAGCTATTTTCTCTTTTTTGGCCTTCAAAACTTTATCAAAAAATTGTGTAGATTTATAAAGAATGTTTAAGTATCTTTTTACCACTCAATTCTTTTTTCTTTTTATGGTTATCATTATTTATGGTTTTGTAAAATGTGAAAAGTATTGTTAAATTGTTAAAGAGTGGAAAATTATGTAGAGTGAAACATTTCTTGCAACGCCTTAAGAAACCGATACATTCAAGTGATTCTTTCGGCGCTTGAAAATATTATCACCGCATTGAATTTGCCGCAGCCCAGTAGGTAGTCTGTTGACTTTTTACACAACTCGATCAAATAGGAATATGAAAAATATTTCTTGGCGACTTCTTCTCAGCAGATTTCTGGCTAAAACTATGAAAGTAAATGCAAATTGCCATGGAAAGTTTCTTAAAAAATCCGTATTTCGCTGTCGATTTTAAACGGTAGATCCCGCCAGTTATGGATAAAATTAACACACACAACATGATTGGTATGAGCACCTAGGCCGTAATCCTGACTAAAGGATTGTAATGGCCAATTATGTATGTATGTATGTTGAATTTTTATGCCAAAGCAATCGAAGCTTTCTTACGATAATATTTACATTCGTCACAATTATAGATGAGCTCACGCTTTTAAATCAATCTTGTTTGTACGACCCCATTCCTGGATTGATTGTCACACAAGCCTGATAATTGATATCCATTACGATAATGTAAACCAGTTTGGTTTCAGTTGTACAAGTATTTTAGAGAAGTTTTGTTGAAGAAAAAATGTTTATGAAAATATGGATATCGACACATTTAAAGAGAAATAATCGAATAACTTATTCATTTTATTGTTCCAGCTTATTCATTGCGAATACAAACAACGAATTCTAAATATTAATTCAAATAATTTTAAAATATTATTGCGGGGAAGAAATAAATAGAAAAATTTTAGTCAGGTAACAATTAATTTTTATACATGAGTGGTGAGACCTACAATTTAAAGTCGACTCCGAATAACAGATTTTTGAGAAACTTTTCATGGCAATTTTATTTATTCTCAGAGTTTTTGCCACAAATCTGTTGAGAGGAAGTTGCCGAAGAAATATTTTTTCATATTTCGTTTTGATGTCTGACCGGGGATTTGAACCGTGGCTTCACGTCTAATAAGCCAACACATTACCTACTAGACTACGGCGACTACTGTAAGAAAATTTTCCATATTTACTGACATTTTTCAAGCATTGGACAGGGCTTTGGGAAAAGATTTAATACCACTGGAGCTAGAGAATCGGAAAACGTTATTGAATAACGCAAGGCAGTTAGTTTTTGAAATATATGGAAGGACCTGTTAATTAATTTTTTTTTTAATTTTTAATGCTTGGTTCTAAGTGCTGTCGCCGACTGCTTGCCATTGTAATAAGGAACAAACTATGCGTTTAATTTAACCTTCTTTTTAAACAGTTTGTATCTTACTCGACAAGAAAAACTACATAAACACAACAATACAGCTGAGACAAAAGGACGAAAAATGGAGGTAAATAAATGAATAAATATCGTGTAGTTCTGTGTGTTTTTTTAAATTTGTATGCTTAGTTTTGCTAAACAGTAACATCATCAACTTGAGCGGCCATAAAATATTCATACGACTACAGTGGAGTGACTGCTGAACCTAACCGAACTGAGATGAACTTTTGTGGCTGTGAATATATATGTGACTATGTCTAGCCTTAAAAATAATGACTTGTATGCGACAATTAATCCAGAGATATGTCGCGGTTGCCTTTGAGAAATCCTAGTAAAGCAGACTTTTTCAGTATTACGTTATTGTTAAATTTTTTCTTCACGCCGCCCTTATTTTCTGTATTTGTGTAAAAATTTCAGAGAAATTCAAGTGTTTTTCTATGAGTAAAAAGAAAAACCACAAGGCTCCGACCAATGTTTTACTTGTCCAACGAACGCTAGGCAAAACTATCTATTAATGTTCCAAACGTCAAAAATATTATAAGTAATGTCAGCAATAAATTAAATATAATTGTATAAAAATTATAAAATATACTGAAACGCCACGTTTTGGAATGTGCTGAATTTGTTGCAACAAATTGTTCCTTTTATGATGTCTTTTATGTCAGAATTTTCTTCAGGAATTGAATTTTTATTTATTTTATTTTTTTACTTTTTTGTTGTTAAATACAACAAGACCTGTGGTCTTTTAATATAATTTAATAGCAGAAACAAAACAGTAATTAGAAATGAAAATAATAATACTAATAATAAATGGTATCACAAAAGTAACATGCATAAATAAACAAAATAATATTAAAGTTATAAACAATAACAATAACAATGCACTTACATAATTATATAAGAATTCATGAATGGTAGTTTATGAACCGTAGTCTAACAGATAGTGTGGTGGCTTATTAGACGTATGGTCAGGGTTCAAAGCGCATCACAACGAAAATATGAAAAAATATTTCTTCAGCGACTTTCTCTCAGCAGATTTCTGGCAAAAACTCTGAGAATAAAAAAAATTGTGATGAAAAGTGTCTCAAAAATCTGTTATTCGGCGTCGACTTTAAACTGTAGGTCCCGCTACTCATGTATAAAATTAACATACACAAATTAAGTGGTGTGAGAAGGAAAGCCCGTAATCCTGACTGAAAGGTTGTAATGACAAAAAAAAAATAGTTAGATAATGAGGACTGTAGTCTGGTAGGGGAAAAAGTAATATTAACTTTCTTTGTGGAATGTTCGTCTGCTGGCGCTTAAAACTGTTTGAGGAGATGGGAAATGGTTAAGATCGTCACCGGTTGGCCATCTACGTGCCGCACTTTTTGAAAGATATAAAAAGCGAAATTTGTCTAGGAAATAAATAAAAATATGGCCTGGTGGATGTAATTCTCACCAGTGCACATAAGTCAAATTACTAAAAAGGCTTGGGACTTGAACAATGGAAAAAATTTTTACCATGTAGAAATTTATCAAGTAAAATAATAAAGCTTAAGAATGCACCAGAATTGATTCTTCGTGTCAAAAAGTGTCTTCACCCAGCATCATACATGCTTTGATGGATATTTTTACTTGTATATCTGGAAATGTCGGCTGAAGTTTTACCAAGAAACCGTTTTTAAAGCGGTTGCAGAACCTCTTTCTGTTCCCTCAGGCGGCCATGGTTTGAAGGCACTGAAATACATTTCTGTATTTCTATGAACTATATTTCTTTAACATTTATTTCTCTAAGACAGACTAAATTCGTGTTGTGGCCAATTTTCCAATTGATGGGGTGCGTGAGACTACTGATGATTGGCTAGTCGGGCATAAAGCGTTCAAAAGCAATTACAAAGTATGTGTATTAGTATTTAATCTCAACTGAGCATTAACGTATTAAAATAGTATGAAAAATGAAATATTCACAACTTCGCCGGCTTTGTTTGTTAGTTTAAATTGCTTTTTCGCTACCCACTGCTATTAACTAGACCACCTCCATTGTCTTCTAGACATAACTGAAATGGAATGGAGAACAAAAACTCATTATCCACAGATATTTATGGTCAAGCTTTAGGAAACTGTTATTGCCTCTCACTGTCATAGGCAACAATGACGAAGATTGTTTTTGTTTTTTTTCTCTTCGAATATTTTTTTGTCTATTTGCCTAAAATAGTACTGGTGAGTGTAAAACAGACAATGGCGAAAGACTAGACCGCGAAAGAAACAGACAAAGACATTTTTGACATAAAAAATTGTAAAAAATTTGTATTTGGTCAAATACGACTTGTGGATTCTCTATTCTACCAGGTATCTTAGAGAATTATAAGCCTTTTAAGATACAGTAGTTATTTTGAAAGTAAAAGCAAACTAAAGACCAACTTTTAGATTTTAAGATAGGTTATAAATATGTTATATACATATGGTTGTGTATGGGACTAAATCCTTTCTTTTAGTTGCTGTGACAAAAAGTATATTTCCTGATATACGCCTGTAGGTAGATATGTGAAGGACTCAGTATAACCAAATGTATAATTTTGAGCATCAGTTTGTTAATTTATCGTATGTTTTTTAAAATTAAAAATTGCAGTTTAATTGAAAATATATAATTGGATAGAATGTGCCAGAAATCTGCTGAGAGGAAATCGCCACAGAAATTTTTTTCATATTTCGTTTTGTTCGAGATGTCTGACCTGGGATTTGAACCGTGGCCTCAGGTGTAATAAGCTACGTCCAATAGGCTATTTCTTATTTTACTTATGTTAGAATAATTTGGTATAGATTTTGATCGCCTTAACTCAACCATCCTAAAAGTTTTATAAAGGTGAGGATTTTATTCAAATCACCTTCGACTAGCCGCTTTCCCTTCAGAAAATCTAGGGGTCAAAAATTAGTCGTCGCAGATTCTTAAGTAATTACTAACTTAATTGATTTGCGGGATCTACAGTTTAACGTTGACTTCGAAAAACTGGTTGTTAAGGTGAACTCGGGTAGTTTTAATTTAAATATTGTACTGCATATATTCGTATACATCCAGACTTGTCTAGTCCCTTTATATCTCTACTTCGCAAGTGAGTAAAGTATGAGTAAGATGCTTCGGTTGTCCCTTGTCAGAAGAATGAAGAATGCCAAACATAAGACTATCTTGAAATGACCGCTTATTTGAGCAGTCGTTGAACTAAGAAGTTGCCTTGTGAAAGTAAATCGAAATTTGCTAAAGATGTGAGTAAATTTAATACTGTATCATCGTGATGATTACCTTCATTACCGGGGTTACCACTGAACGTTAGCGTTTTTGAACCATTCGCTTGAGCATCATTTGACTATGTTATGGTTATTGTATTGCCGGCAATATCTTGTTTTACAACAGACGTACATACATACATAATTGGTCATTACAACCCTTCAGTCAGGATTACGACCTAGGCGGGACCTACAGTTTAAAGTCGACTCCGAACGACAGATTTTTGAGAAACTTTTCATGTCAATTTTATTTACTCTCAGAGTTTTTGCCAGAAGTCTGCTGAGAGGAAGTCGCCGAAGAAATACTTTTTGTTTTTTATTTTTATGTCTGGCCAGGGGCTCGACATGACTTTTCTCTCTAATAAGCCAACACAGTACCTACTAGGCCACGGTGACTTCACAACAGACGTAGGCAGTTGTAAATGTAGCCATCAAAGGCAGTTCGCATTTTTGGACGATCTACAGATCTAAGGTTTCTTTTCCCCTGAGTAAATATGTTTTTAACTCTGACCCATTATAATTTTACACTCGCTTCAATTTACGCCTGACCTTGTAGCAATTATCGGCCTGAATAGAAATACAATAAACGTCAGATGAAGTTGGTTTGATTACACAGTCATAAAGTTTGTATACGTTTTTTGTGTTAGCAACCACGTTTAGAGCAATGACGCCACAGTGATACTGCATTTAGTATTCATATTAGAATTTAGTTCACTGACAATTATGATTACGTTTATGATTAACTTAACCAAATAGAGTGAGAACTTTTTCGTTGGTGCAATTTTAGCGGATTGAGAGATCTTCTTTATATCTTCTTGTGCATAATAATAACTGTATCTTAGTTATGTTAATCCCCATGCCACATTCGTTGCACCATTTACCATTTTGCAGAACTTAATAGCCTTCAGCAGAGTGTTGACACTCTATAGTAGAGGAGAAAAACTATGGAATTACTAGTATCTATAAAATACCATTAAAAGCAGCATCTACATATGTCGAGAAAAACTATATCGACCATCAATAGGGTGTAAAAGTGTAAAAAATAAAACATATTGCTGTAATGGCTGTTGAAGACGACAAATATTTACGCATTGGGACATATTAAATAAATTTTTTGTTTTATAAAACGTTATTTATGAACCATACAAGAAAGCAAACCCAGACATACATTGGTACTGCTAAGCAGCAACAATGAATAGAAATCAAAAATGCGATTAAAAATAAAGAAAAGCCGACATTACTGAAACAGTGGGCTTGCAAAAGTAACAGAATTCGTGCCATTAAATACAATTCTCAGTAATTCATATCACCACAATATGATAGACAATTAAGTTTGGTTTTTGAATTCATTCGCCGTAGTCTAGTGGGTAGTTTGTTGGCTTATTAGACGTGAGCGCCAGACATCTCCAACGAAACGAAAATAAGAACAAATATTTCTTCGGCGACTTCCACTCATTCGATTTCTGGCAAAAACTCTGAGAGTAAATAAAATTTCCATCAAAAGTTTCTCAAAAATCTGTCTTTCGATGTTGACTTTAAACTGTAGGTTGTAATCCTGAACGAAGGTTTGCAATGGCTAGTTATTATTATTAGTTAGTTATTATTTTAGTGTTAAACGACAACACCATTTCCATTTTCGTAACGATATCTTAGGCATTTCCGAATGTCTATGAAGAACGGATTTCGCTAAATCCTAACGTTTCCAAATGAAGTTGCTGTGCTAATACTATTTAACAAATTTAATGTAGCAGTTAAAGGACGATTACTTAAAGTAGAAGAATCACAAAATTTCATAAAAAATTGTGAAATGATAATTAATTCAAGAACAGCATTAATGGCTGAAAAAAAACTCTCAAAATAAAACTGAATGGGAGCCCCTGAAAGTTAATGTAAGAAGACGTTTTTGGCTATTGGAATCCAAAAACATAACTTATGAAGGGATACCAATCATAAATTCCCCCAAATTTCAAAGTCCAATGAATATGAATGAATGCCAACACAAGCAGTTTACAGACTATTTACCCATATTATATAACCATTATAACGCATACAAACAATAAAAACTGTTTGCAAGAATATGAGAAAACCTCTTTTGATAAGCAATTCAAATGTTTTTCAACACTTCCTTTTTGTTAAGGTATCTCTTTGAAAAATATCCTTTAAACGTAAAAGTTTTGTATTCTGCGTCAGTGTTTATGTGCGATATGTTCTGGTCACATTGTAAACTCTTAAAAGGTGTTTAATACTTCGATAGATCGTTGATTGTTGTAATGATAGATGGATTTATTTATATACAGTGGACAGCAAAAGTCTAGGTACACCAAATATATTTTGTATTTTCGTGAATTTTAACAAACAATATGGAGGAAAAATTGATTGTTTTTGTATTTATTTTATCAATTATTCCTATTTTATTATAAAACAAAAAAATTTTTAATTTCACAAACGAAAAAAAAAATAAGGAAATGTTTCTGGTGACTCCATATTTTTGGTGAGCAAAAGTGTAGGTACCCCCAAGCAGAACCCACAGTAAATATAAAATTCAAAGACCCAATAAATTAAAATATTATGCCCAATATTTAGAAGGATATCCCTTAAGGTCAAGCACTCCATTTAATTTATTTGGAATTGAATGTACCAGTATTTTTTTGTTTCGTGTTGATATCTGCCGCCATTCACATATGAGCAAGTTTATCAGTTCACTTCTGTTTGAAGTTTAGCGACTAAGCAAATGATCTCCTAAAAACTCAAATACGGACATTGCGGAAGAAATGTATACTAGGAGAAACTGGACTTTTGCTGTCTACTGTACATACATACTACTGACTATGTGTTGAGTGTTATGCTACCAGAGACGACCTTTTTGTGTGACTTACGGATAAAATTAAAGAAAAGCAAACGAATTGAGAGAAACATTTTAGGAATCAACAGTACCCTGCATAGCCGTCCCATCTTGTATTTTATACAAATCCATTTAAGCCAAAAAGGTAAATTGCTGTGTATATAAATGTATCTGCTCTTTCATACATTAAGATAAGGAGCATAATAAACGACACGTTTCTATACAACGCTTTCTTCTTCTTACAATGTTTTCTTCATTTTGTATACTCTTAAAGAAGGAGGCTGACTTTAGTGAAAGAAATAGGAGTTTAAAGATTTGTTCAAAATATAATAAATAAATAAAGCCATAGGTTAGGTTGGTTACGTAGGATGGAGCAAAATACATCTACACCTAGAGATCTGTAAAGGTGCAAAGCAAATAAGACCAAAAACTAGGAGATGAAAAAAACGGAGAAAAAATTGTTGTTCATAAATTTTGAGACACTTGTTTCGGTTATAAACAATCTATACTTGTAAAGAAAAATTATGGAAATGTGAACCAATTTTTAAATTCAATAAGTTTACTGCCAATATTTTCTAAGGTATACGAAAAAATGCTGCTTAATAGTTTAAAACCGCATATGGATGGCAACGTCATAGTTCCCGACCATCAGTTTGGCTATAGGCGAAAACATAGCACGTTTCAGCAAGTGCACAGAATTACGAAAATCGAGCTTTGTATCAAAATTCATACATTTCAATTTTTCAGACTATATAATTTTAATTCAGAAAAAGTTAGATGCGTGATATTTTTGTAATTCGTTAGTATTGAGATTGTCGTTATTTTAAACAAAAAAAAAAGAAAATTTTGAGCAGGACTTAAAAAATTTAAAAACTTCATAATTCTATCTTATGTATCATTTTTGATACATACGATTTACCTAGAGATTCTTTGGTGTTGTGTTTGAAATTTTTAAGTTTTCAAAGATTTTGTGAAGTTTTATCGTAAATAATACATTATTTATGATATTTGAGAAAGAATTGAAAGTTAAGTGTTGGCGGAAAGTGAAAAAGTTGAATTTTCTGTTCTTAACATTTATTGAAGTAGTCGTAGTCAAGTATGTACTATTTTAGCTTAATAGACGTCAGACCAAGATACAAACCTCAGGTCAGACATTTCCAGTTTACAAAGAAAAGTTGCAATGACCGATTAAATATGTACATATGTATATATGTAATGTGCCTACTACTGAAGTTTCTGAGGAAGAAGAAAACAGGAGCTCCTCTTATGAACTGACGCATGTACTGACAGCTGCAAACATGACAATAGGACGTTAATCGAAAAAGATGTTACAGCTTGCAATAGAAAACCTTATTAGTAGTTTGGGACGGAAAAATATTATCAATATTCACGAAGATTGCCAGCAGCAGTAGAATCTTTCTTACTGCTCTTTTCAGATTTATCTTCCGCGACAGACAAACATTAGAAAAAAGTGTTTCGTCCTATGTTTTATTTCATAGATATTACAGATGATAATATTTCGGTCAACTATGTACCTATGAGGTAACAGAATCATTCGCTTTGATAATGTGCTACTCGGAAATGATGATAAATTTACACTGATTAGGCCTTTTCGAAAACTGTGCTGAAAGTCTTTCAGCTTTTAATAATCCCAATAATTTTATCGCTACAGATTAGTAACTAATTGAATTTTATGGTCGTTATAAATTTCGTCGTCCACCGGAATCGAATTGGCAGTTTTAGATTCAAGTACATGCTACGCGCATAGCAATGACTTACAGTCGTATTTGAGGAAACCTGTATCCGGGAAACCAGAGAAGAATCAAAGAGAGAGCATTGTTATTGGCATAATCGATGATCTATTGCTACGTGAAACTTTTTTATCTCACATGACGTCGACAACAAATGTTTCTAGCGAAATATAACAACGGTTTGTGCCATCAGGTTTCAGCTAGCCCTCGATTGGGAGCGTTATGATGGGAGTGACAATAAGCTGACCCATCTAAGCATTTGGAAACTTATAAATCGCCATAAAGCAAGGGTGCTAGATGTCAAATTGTTACCATTTAGAAAAAAATAAAACCATATGAAGTGTTTAATTTTTACTTAAACAGCCATGTTGCAATGTATATCATGTCAGAAATTTTGGCGTAAACTTCAAAAAAGTGATAATAAAATATAATAATAATGTAAAATAGTTTTATTAAAATGAACTAAAATAAATAAAAACATTTAAATTTTGTAACAAAATTTATCAATAAGTGCGAAAATTCTATGAAATACCAGCTACATAGCTAGAATTATTAAGTTTTTTTAAGGATCAATCTACCGTTAATTAGACGTGCTTTTTATTGATAAATCTCAAGCCTTCGATAAGACGTGCTTTTTATTGATATATCTCAAGCCTTCGATAAGGTCGGCCACGAAGGACTTATATTTAAGATCACGCAGTTTTTACCAACGAATGTGCATAAATTGCTAAAAAGTTATTTATGGGACAGATGTTTCCAATTAAAATCAAAAGATGTCATCTCTTCCCGCAGAAAGATGTCTGCTGGCGTACCTCAAGGAAGTATTCTAGGGCCGTTCCTATACTTATTGTTCTCTGTAGATATGCCTAGAAGTATAGTACTCACACGTCTATTTTTGCGGATGATACGGCGTTTTTAAGTATTCATAAAGATTATATAGTTGCGTCTCAAATACTTCAATCTCACGTTAGTGAATTGGAAAATTGGCTGCTGAAATGGAAGATAAAAGTCAACGTTTCTAAGTGCATGCACATTACGTTCACTCTGAGAAGCGGAAATTGTCCGCCCATCAAGAATAATGGTGTGACAGTACCAGAACATATTAGTGTAAGATATCTGGGCATCCATCCCACCATCGCTTTACCTGGACTCACCATATAGCTGACAAAATTACCCAGATCAAACTCAGAACAGCACAGCTTTACTGGCTTATTGGACCTAAGTTAGTCCTTGACTTAAGACTAAAAGTGCTTTTGCATAAGTCAGTATTGAAACTTATTTGGCTTTATGGCATCCAACTGTGGGGAACAGCCTCACCATCCAATGTAGAGAAACTTCAAGGGCTGCAATCCATACTTATTAGAATAATAACAGGTGCTCCTCGGTAAATAAGAAACAGTAACATCCACAAAGATCGAGAGGAAATAAAAATAGCAAACTTCAACTACTACTCTATGATTACAAAACATCTCAACCATCTTGTAAGAGACTTACTTATATTCGAGGGTCACAGAGGGTTCAACCAAATGATCTAATCAGATAAATTTACTTTTGATGAGCACTTTTAGTTGTACCTTGCAGTGGCAATAAAAACTTTTATTTTTTTACTATTTTAGATTAAGACTTGAATAGTTATTGTAAATTTCGAAAGGAAATATTCAAAAATAATATATCAGAAAAAATAAACATTTTAAATTTACTGCCACTGTTCTTTTGTGTAACTAGCAACTCTGAAATGTGGCAACTGTCACATATGATTTTCAGATTATTAAGAATAGAGCAACTTAAAAAAAATAACTGTTCTAAGAGTATTAAAAAAAATAATAAAAAAGCTGAGTCCTTTATGGGCAGTACGACTCCAGTGTTCTCACGCAGGACTTCAAACAAGTAAACAGTATAAAAGGCCGGCAATTCATTCAATGGATAATGCAGCAAACTCAAAACAATGTCAATTTCTTACTCCAATGAAGTGCATTTCCATCTGAAAGGCTTAGCGAATCCACAAAATTTTTAAATTTGGGGTTCAGAAATTGCTTCTGCAATACATGAGAAAAAAATTCACCCAAAACGGGCAACGATCTGGTGTCAATTTCAGTCAGGCACCTTGTTTAGCCTTTACATTTTTGAAGATGAGGCCGGAACCACAGTGACTGCAAACGAACACTAAAATGGAGTTCTTGTATCTTTAACTGGACTTCATGGATCTAGGCGACAAGTAGTTTAATCAAGACGACATAACCTGCCACACTGCTCTTGCGGTAATCAACTTATTACAGCCACGATATTAAGAACAAATTACCGCAATAAATTGTGATGCCAACTGGTCAACAATATCATGCGATTTAACGTCTTTCGATTTTTCTCAATGGGAATGTGAAATCTCGGCTTTATGTGAAATAAAAAAAGAAAGAATTCCTCAGCTTAAATCTGAGGTCCATCCTCGTCACACACAATAACATCGTTTTGAAAAATTCGTGGATCAGTTTATGAGAATAGTAATGGCCAGTAACCAGAGTAGTGGCGGTAATTAGATTGATATTTCCAAATCCACACCAAACAATGAGTTTTATGGGATACAATAGACGCTGTTGGATCTCATGTCAAATTCGACAATTTTGCTTGTTCATGTATCCATTCTTTCAGATATGGGTCCCATGGCTGAGAACATTAGGGTCAGTTTCCAACTTATCCAGAGCCCTATTTGTCAAAGTATATGGTAACTTGGCAAAATAATTTAGCAGATGTAGCTTCAATAACATGCATCAATAATGAGTTGTCGAATTTCATAAATACCGGTTGGAAGACAGTGTACTAGAATGTCTATGTTTTATGTGATTTATTTTGGCATTTAGCCACATTGCTGAACATAATTCTGATGGAATCAGAACAGTTGGTGAGAAATTTCCAATGCTAACGGAATAAGTAGATGCAGTTAATCCTATAAAGCCAATACTAATAAAATTCTACATACATAATTGGTCATTACAATACTTCAGTCTGGATTACGACCTAGCTTCTCACACCACGGATGTTGTGTGCGTTAATTTTATACATGAGTGGCGGAACCTACAGTTTAAAGTCGACTCCGAACGACAATTTTTTGACAAACTCTTCATGGCAATTTTATTTACTCTCAGAATTTTTGATAGAAATCTGCTGAGAGAAAGTCGCCGAAGAAATATTTTTCATATTTTCGTTTTCATATCTGAGCCGAAACACTACCTACGGCGACTTCATAAATAAAATTCTAGTTGGAGAAATAAAACAATATTAATTACATCACAGGTTTTGACAGAAAATTACTTTACATTTAACCAAAACATGTATAGGACTTACCGAAGTTTAATCGATCAATTATTGGGTTCAATTGTATTATGATATTTATTTAAATATACGTTGTAAAAATTGTTAATTTTTTTTAAAGTTCAAAATGTTTTATTTTATTGGTCCTTCCAAGGAGCTTTATTATTACATATTTTTACTTCTGTCTTAGCACGTACAGCAAATTAAAGCAAATAAAAAGCTTGTCATATATTTAATTTGGTTTAGTCACGTAAAGTCTAATAATTTGTTAATTTTTTAAATGTTACTGCCGCATTGGAACATTTATTTAAAATATATGTAAGTGCGTACATTGCAAATACTCGTTATTTTAATTTGCTTATACGACACAAGTTTCAATAATTTTACCTGTGCTGATCATATAGAAAAATGTAATGCATGCAAATGTAAATTCTTCATTAGGTTGAGTAGAACCCAAAAATACTTTTTTTATATTCCTCGAACCCTTCGAACTAGTTTTATTTGACAAAAACGATTTTTTTGATCTTTTCAGACAAAATTATTGATTACCCAAATATGTACATTTGAATATATTTTAAAAATCCAAAGATTTTTAGAAAGGAGAGAGATTAACCTTTCGAACGGTATACATAAACGTTTTGTTCAAACTTATATGTTATTAGTTTTGATGCGGTAAACTAGGAAAATATTATTTTTTTCTTATTTTTTCAAGTTTAGCCATTCATAATTGAAACATTTAATTAAAAAATATGAAATAAGTGGAGACATTCTTAAAGTCAAGGGTTGATAAAATTGGACAAAAATTACAGTATTTATTATTTAAAGAGTATAGCAGCTTAGTCGTATTTTTTATATATGATTTCTTGTCAAATGAACTTTAAGTTAATAATTTTCAAAATTTTTGATGGATCTTAAGTGTTTATTGAAAAATGTGTCGTTTTTCCATTGGACCAACCACCAGATATTCGCTAATGTTTGCGCAAAGCGAAATAATGATATTTGCGAATAACGGAAATATTAGTCGACTCCGAACTACAGATTTATTTTTTTCTTTTTTTGAGAAATATTTCATGGCATTTTTCTTTATTTTCAGAGATTTTGCCAGAAATCTGCTGAGAGAAAGAAATATTTTTTAAATTTCGTTGAGTTGGAGTTGCCTGACCTGGGTTTTGAAACGAGGCCTCACGTCTAAGACGCCGCCTACTTGACTACGGCGACTTCACAATCACTATATTATATGTTTAATATTTTGTGGATATTATATATTTAATCGCTTGGAATTGCATTCCACTGCTGTTCCAATTCGACGAAAAGTTCTTCACCATTTTAGAATATTTTATTTCCAAAATTACGTTTTGCAATAATCTACGTTGTCTTAATCGTGTTGAGATCGGGAGATTGCAGTGGCCAAGACAGAACTAGAATTTGATATTCCTCCAACCAGGCTTTAACAACCCTCGCCGTGCGTTTAGGATCACTAACGTGTTGTAATATCGACGACAGGGGCATTTCTCATTCAGCGTACGAAAGCATAACTGAGCTTAGGAGGTCTCTGTAGATTGTCTCTGACATGGTATCAGAAATACGGTCAACATCTGAGAACCATACCCTCACCATGATATTTCCATTTAACGACTTCTGCCGACGGTGCCGATCCGCTGAGGAAGAGGAGACTGTTATCCACTTTCTTCTTTCAATGCCCATCTCTTGCTAGGTGCAGATATAGGTTGGTTGGTTCTCCAACACTTGTCAGCTTGACGGAGCTATCATCCATTGATGTCAAGGATATAGCCTCGTTTATCAAGCTTTCTGGCTGGTTTTCCAGCGTGGAGTAGTCGTGCTTTGAAATGTGCAGCCCTTGCGCTGACCAACTTCTCCCTCTTGCGTTCACCAGTGGTGTCACAACGGGCCGCTATGTGTGCTCAAGTAAGCTTTTGGTATGAAAGCTACCACACTAACCCTACCTAACATTCTTAACTCTAAACTTCAACTAGGTAAACACTTAATTTTGACTCTCTCTACCAACTTCGATTTTTTATTGTAGTAACATAGCGGAAGAGGTTTTAATTTGACATGATAAATAAAACAGTGAATAGAATTAAGAAATAAAATACAAAAATTTGGACATAAGGCTGTTAAGCTATGTAGTAACTTTTATAACTACGTGAAACGACCCTCATTTAATAAATTTCATGTAACTTTTTAAAGGACACGCAATCAAAGTATCAAAACGTGTAAGAATATATGCATGTATGTATCATAACTTTGAAGTTGTATTTCATTATTTCGTATTTTATCGTAATGTTGTAGTTTCTTATTCTTTCATTTCATGACAAGTGTTGCATCACATTTCCGTGCAATGTTATATAAATACAATGTGCAATGGTGCAGTAAAATCTGTCGCATTATCATGTTTTACTTTCAGTGATTTAAGCGTTTGTTTCATGTCATATAGTGAATGGAAATACTCATAATCTGTTTAAATTAAATTCATATGCAATGAGGTGAAGTTCATGTGCAATAAATTTAATTACGGTATTATTATAAAGAGCCTCATGTACATAAAATAGTTTCACTTATAAAACGGTTTCAAAAATTCTAGAAATTATGCATAAGTTGTTTATGCGTTAACACAATACTTAAAGGAAGGCTTTTAAATCGTATATTAATGGTTAGCATTGTAATTCTCCTGCAATTGCAACGGTCGTTTAGAAAGCCATTTTTGAATCTTAGAAATGGTAGCGAACTTCATCATTACTTCTCTTGAAGGAAGTCAATTTTACGGTCTTCAGACAGTGTCAAGAATGAATGCGTTTTCAAAATGACATAATATATTGTCAACACAGTATTGATCAACAAGAGGCCTTTGTTGTATTATTTATAGGATTGGTGCCAAAGCGTTTACTATTAAAAGATACTGTCAGTTTACAAACTTCAGTGAGACCTGTCTTGGGTACAATCGGATTATCTAAAGGCTGTCACACAAGCGATAGCCTTGGCGAATAGGTTCATTATTAAACATTAGCGAATTAATTACAATTCTAAGAGTTTTGTTAGGATATTTTTTTAGCGAAAGTAATAGAAGAAGTCGTCGTAGGCTAGTAGGTAGTGTGTTGGTTTATTATATGAAAAAAATATTTCTTCGGCGACTTCCTCTCAGCAGATTTCTGGCAAAAACTCTGGAGGTAAATAAAATTGCCATGGAAAGTTTCTCAAACAAAATCTGTCGTTCGGAATCAATGTATAAAATTAACACATACAACATAATTGGTGTGAGAAGCTATGTCGTAATCCTGACTAAAGGGTTTTAATTATGAATTATGTTATGTATGAGGCGAAGTGTCAAACTTTTGACGAGAGAATGCACTTAAAGGATGTCTCCACCTGTTTCATGTTTTTTAATTAAATTTTGCAATTAGGAATTGCCAAACTTGGAAAATTAAGAAAAAATAATATTTTCCAAGTTTACTCCATCAAATCTTATAACATATAAGTTTTAACAAAATGTTTATGTATACCGTTTGAAAGGCTAATCTCTCCCCTTTCTAAAAAAAACTTTGGATTTTTAAAACAGGTTCAAACATATTTTGGTAATCAATAATTTTGTGTGAAAAGATAAAAAAAACCGTTTTAGTCAAATAAAACAAGTTTGGAGGGTTTAAGAAATATAAAAAAAAAATATTTTTGAGTTCTACTCAACAAAACTTACAACCTACACTATATCATTAGTTGGGTTTGGTACTTTACGGCTTTTTTTATTTTAATTTTATTTTAAATGTTTTGTTTTAAAGCCAATTTCAAAAGAATTCCTTCAAGAGAAACCAAAACTTAAAATTTCCCTAATTGTTCTCCAAAAACCAACGAAAGATTTCCACAAACTCATTAAAATAATTGGGAGAGAGCTATTGCGCTAAATAAGTTTATTCTTGCAACTCAAAAAAAAAAAATTAAATGTTCGGGTAATACAACACACCCTCTACAAATAGAATAATGAGCACAACAACAATTTTTATGCACAGAACTGTGGCAAAAATTGTAAATTTATTTTGCAGATGAAGAAAAGTGATGAAATTTGTTTTTATTTTTTAACTTTATTCTGCTCAAGTTAATTCAATATAAACTAAAGGCAAAAGAGCTAATTTTCTCTTGTTTTCTTTCTTACATAATTGACTGTTAATTTAATGCTTCTACTGCTTATGAATGCAATTGTCATAGCTGGCTTGGTTAATAAGATTTATCCATTGTTACACCCTAAACTAAAATGTTCTCGAAACAAAGCAGTCAGGGGCTAAGTAATTTCATACTGGAATTACCAAATACAGGGCAGAACCATAGGTCACTATGTATGGAGCTCTAACAGGTACGGCTCTTTTTAGTAAAAAATAATTTTATTTTACCTCAAAACATATCAAGATCGTAATGCATCAATATTAGTAATGCAATTTGTCATATATCCCCGTTGTCTTTATAAATAATATTGTTACGATTTTACCTTTTTAAAAACGTTTAAAATATGAGTTCGTAGATTGTGTTTAGGTTTAAATAATTCCTTTATTGTTCGCACAATTCTGTGTGACACTGTTCACAACATGGTGTAAACAACAACAATTGCTTTATTGATTATTCTTCTTTTCACTCTTTTGCGTAAACAATAAAAATTGATCGACAGATCTTTATAACGGAGATCTTCAAACCACGATTATTCTCTTCACACGCAACGCGTCTTCACACAAGACTGACTGAATTCCTTATGACTGCGTTGCTTGCTTTGTTTTGCCTTTTACATCGCAGGGTAAACAATCTGATGATGAGAATCACTTCGCCTTTGCGAAATCTCTATAATTGTAAAATGTTGTTTACGTTATTGTTGTTTGTGTAGTTTGTTGCCGTTTGTCCTTTCAGTGCTGTTGTTGCCTGTTTGTTTAATTGTTTATTCCTTTTTGTTGTTGCTATATTTTTGTTTATTTGTTGATCATGTAAACAAGTCCATTATTTTTGTTTTTGTAGCTATTGCTTATCATTTTAATGTTAAACAATGTAACACCATTTCCATTTTCATACCAATATTTATGCCACTTACCGTTGTATCTTTTTTACAACAGCTTAACGGCTTAAACTCGCCATCGGGACGACTGGAAAATGATGTAAATAACGTATTAATTACTTAAGTATTCTAATTTGAAGCACGATAACTTTTCTAGAAAATGTAGACCATTCATACCAGTTTCTTAAATTACTGTAATGTACTAAGTGAACGACGTCGAACACATTTTCAATAATGCTTCGAAACTGAATTGATCTGTAGTTGGAGAAATCTTTCCTGAGTGGACAGGCATCGGTCTGGGATAAGAATTATTAAGGATCAAAATATCTCTGGGAATGATATTAATATACTCTTTGATAGCCAGGCGTTTTACAGATTTCTGGGTTCTAACATCAATACTCAAGATGGTTTAAGGCAGTCTCGAACCGCTAAATGAGGTGGTGGTGCTGTAAAAAAAATCATATGGCTAGCGGAGAAACAGCCACTCAATTATCTGATAATTTTATTACAGACGTCCAAATGGTTTCATTAGGAGCTTTGAGTGGTTCCAGGTTAGGTGAATGGATGACTGTGGTATTACAATGGGTCATATATTAACTGTTTCTTTCTTTATTCAACTATCTGCTGGCCCACTGCTCTTTTGACCAATGCAGATACCGTCTAGCAAAGTCAAACCATTTTTTCTTATTAACCTTACTTATAAGTGGCTTCTTGGTTGGTCTTCTAACTACTAAATTTGCATGTCTTAATCTTTTTCTGGCTGTGTGGACGCCAAATTGCTCGTTTGCATAATTAGTAACATCTACTGCCGTTTTTCGAGAGCCAACTTTTACTATTTTTACCATTTGATGATCTTGGCGGGCAGTAGATTTATGAGGTCGATCACTTCCTGGCTTTCTTTCCAAGTTATTTGCTTGACGATGTCGCGATTTAATCCTACAAACCTTCTGACAACTGTTTCTATTTTAAAATTCACAATTTGAAAATTTCTCATTAAACTTTTATTTTAATTACTTTAGTTGACATACTTCTACCTTTAAAACATTGCGTTGCATTTTTTTCACGCTAAATTTGATCACTTTTTTATAAATCTAATAAAATTAAGTTGAAAGAGAAGCAGACAACGCTTACTGATGCTTTTTAATAAAATTTAAGAATCAACAAATAAAAAAGCAATAGTGGAGTGGAATTTGATACCGTTTTAAGCTTCGAGTCTCGATTGAATATCATATGACATAGAGTTGCATTTTTTTCTCGCTACTGTATATGTACAAGCGTTTGTGCAAACACCAAATAATTTCAATTTGGCTTAAGTACATGATTAAATGATTAAAAATTTTCCACAATTATAAAATTCACAGATTCACGTATTTGATGACCGAGTTTTTGAATGAAATTAGTTACATTTAATCAGTCATGTATTACATCACATTACAAGGAAAACTATTGCATTTGCTGCCTATTTTCTGTTCCTTTGGAAACTTTATTTATGATTTTACGGGCCTTTAATTTTAGCTTATAAAACTGGCGTGCCAGTAATGTTTACAATATAACGCTGGTCTCATATCGTCAAAATTTCAGGCAAACATAAGACTGTCAAATCAATAAGTATTTAAAATAATCTCATATTTAAGACTTTAACTGGCCAACGTTGCAACTTTTATTCCTCTTTCTTTTCTAGTGTAATATTTTTATTCAATTATCCACAAATACATACATATTTGTATATGTATTTTAATATTTATTTATTACATCCGAAGAATATTTGAAATACTGTCAAATGACTGTCAAATCAATAAGTATTTAAAATAATCTCATATTTAAGACTTTAACTGGCCAACGTTGCAACTTTTATTCCTCTTTCTTTTCTAGTGTAATATTTTTATTCAATTATCCAAAATACATACATATTTGTATATGTATTTTAATATTTATTTATTACATCCGAAGAATATTTGAAATAAATTATCACATGACATGTCACAATAATTTTATTCTCTCTGAGTTTTTATAAAAAAATATTCCACAAATCAACATACATGTGCATGAGTAGAGGAAAAATACTGTTTTGACATTTGGTACTCCGTTATCCGTTATTTAAAAATTGTTCTCTCATTTTCGCATTCAGTCATGGTTGTGTTTGTGTTTGAATTTGTAAGTATATTCTTGTCCAGTGTTGCATGAATGTGTTTTTTCGAAAGTGTTATTTATTGATACAATAAATCCAATCATGTTTCTTCTTCTATTTTAAACTGAAAATATATGGGTTTTCCATCGTTTATTTATTATTTTTATTCGTTTGCTATTTACACTATGTTTATTCAGGTTTTGCATACCCATATACATACAGTTGACGGCAAAAGTCTAGGTCCATACAGTGGCTCCATCGCATAATCGGACAAGCACTAGTCTGATATGTATGTGCTTAAAACTTAAAAAGAAAATATTAAATATATGATTTTTTTTGCTTTTATTTACACTCTACATTATAGACTTTCAGATTAATAAAAAAATAACAAAATTTTTCATGATAACGGTAATTTTATAAAGAAAAAGAAAATTAACTCAATTTTTTGCGCTCAACGCATAATCGGACAAAGAAGAGCACCATTGCTAAAAATGACGAAAGAGAACAATTAATACTTTGTGGCATATCCTTTGTTCTCAAGAACGGCCTGTAAACGTTTTGGAATCGATTTTATCAAATTTTAGCATACCTCAGGCTCTATGGAGTTCCACGCTTCCAGTAAAGCCGCCTTAAGCTGATTCAAAGTTTTAAATTGTTGTTGGTATACTCTTCTAGCTAATTCTTCCCAAAGATGTTCAACTACGTTGAGGTCTGGGTTCTGTGCAGGGGTTTCTATAAGTTTGGGACAATTATGGATCAACCAAAGCTTTTCCACACCCGAAGTTTGCTTGTGATCATTGTCCTGGTAAAAAGCAAAATCATTCGCAATGTCTAATTTCTCGGCACTTTGCTTTACATTTTCCTTCAAAATGTTGAGGTAGCCAAATTTGTCCATTTTACCATTAATAAAATTGCCCACCCCAGCACTCGACATGCAGGCCCAAACCATAACAGAGCATCCTCCATGCTTAACAGTACCTTTTGTATTTTGAAGATTAAATTCTGCATTTGGTTTACGCCACACAAACATCTTGCCATCTGATCCATGCAAATTGAAGTTGCTCTCGTCAGTGAACAGAACCTTGTAACGAACAAAAACTAGCAGCAAAAATGTATTTTAAGATATCTTTACACCAAATTACCTTATTCCAAAAATCTTCTGTTTTAAGGAAATACTCTTTAGCAAATTTTATTCTCTTGTTTTTATTCTTAGGCCTAATAAATGGCTTTTTTCTGGTTACTCTACCATGGTAGTTATATTTGTGCAATGTACTACGAATAGTATTTAAGCAAACATCTTTTCCACTGCTGTTTTTTAAAGATATTTTTAGTCCTTAGGCATTGCGAATGATTTTGATTTTTTTTACAATTTCATTCATTGAAAGTTTGAGTTTTCATAAATGTTATCTAATATCTTAATACTGTTACGTTTTTAGCTTTTAAAACCCTTTAAAAATGAGTTGGTAGATTGTAAATGAAAATAAAAATAAATAAAAAGTAAATTCTGTGTGCCACTGTTAACAGCTTGATGTAAACCACAATAATTGCTTTGTATGCTATTCTTCTTTACACTCTTTTGCGTAGACACTAAAAATTGTTCGACAGATCTTTATAACGGAGATCTTCAAACCACGATTATTCTCTTTACACTCAACGCGTCTTCTCGAGATCTCCATAAATGTATACATCGTTGTTTCATTGTTGTTTGTGTATTTTGTTTACATTGTTTGTTTTTGCATTTTTATTTACTTGTTTATCTACTTTTTTATACCGATCTTGTTGGTATATTTTTGTTTACTTGCTTTTGTTTTAGTAGCTTTTGTGTATCATATTAATGTTAAACGAAATAACAACATTTCCATTTTAGTAACAATACATACATACATATATAATTGGCCATTACAACCCTTCAGTCAGAGTTACGGCCTAGCTCTCACATCACTCAAGTTGTGTGCGTTAACTTTATACGTGAGCGGCTGGACCTATAGTTTAACGTCGTTTTGATAATAAGCCAAAACAATATCTATTAGACTGCGGCGACTTCAATATGTAACAACTGTATGTAGTAACAATATGATTCAAAAGAAAAAATGTTATCTTTTTAAATTGTATTCGAATAGATTCAATATTTGAAATAGTCTAACAAGCACACACTCAAAAAGATTTGATATACTTGTTGGCATTCATTAACCCATTAATGCCCGAATTACTTTTTTTTGCTAATGGTTACCGTTTTGGTTTTTACACTCGATTTCCTCTCAGAGCATAAAAACTAAGGCAACCTCTTTTGGCAACTTAAGTTGCCACTGGGCACTAATGGTTTAATATTGAAACTCTTATGATTTCAATAACAGCTTTTTTACTTTACAAGTTAACAAATCATTATGATTTGTAGAAAAGCTGATACGAAATGGCATAAATAAAGTATGAGTATTTATAGGATGATGTGCAATTGTGGTGGTATTCAGGGTATTTGAGTTGAATGTAAAAACATTATACCAGAATGAAAGGGAGATTACTATTCAATTGTATTTGTCGTACAACTAGTTTTAATGTGTAATAAATGCTTTATTTTAAAAAAATATACAAACTTCGTAGGGAAGCTATATTATTACTTTTTGCAATAAATCTGAAATCATATACTCAATGGGTATTTGAAAATTGGTCATCAATGTCGACACAAAGCAATGGGTTAACATAATCCCAGAGAAAGTGTTCTATCACCACTTCTCTGGAATTCTCTGCTAATAACGCTATATCTTAAGCTGCCGACATTGCCATTGCTGAGTCAGGGATGTGTCCGCTATCCGCCAAATTAAATTTCGCACTGTTGATTATTAAATTTTTGCGAGGAATTTGGGCTGTCTGTATACCATTATAAGACGAATACAATTCATTTCCCTAGAAGATTCTAATCTTTCTCCTTTCTAGAATAGCGGGACAAGAGTCACGATAAGTGCCGAGGTTAATTATCTAGGCCTGGTCCTCGACTGCAAACTCAACTAGTATACCAAACTGGATTCTAAGGCACGCTGCGTTACTTACAGCTGCCGAAAACCAGATGGGGCTTCCGCCTCCAAATCCCGCGTTGGGTCTATCTAAACAGACAATATAATATCAGACTTCTTCACAAGGTTATATGTACGCATAACACCTACGCTTGTTGCTAAACAAACAGCCAAACTCACCGTAACTAGACTCAATGTCATTATCTCCATGACGCATAATTTTTCTGAGTACTTTGCTATTTTTGAGCTTGGTCCCCCAGCCGGTTATAACCTACAGTGTTTGTTCAAACTAACATTACATTAGAAACCAAAATACATACATAATTGGTCATTACAACCGTTCAGTCAGGATTACGACTAGCTTCGCACATCACTTATGTTGTGTATGTTACGTTTATACATGAGTGGCAAGACCTACAGTTTAAAGTCGACCCCGAACGACAGATTTTTGAGAAACTATTTATGGCAATTTTATTTACTCTCAGAGTTTTTGCCAGTAATCTGCTGAGAGAAAGTCGCCGAAGAAATGTTTTTTCATATTTCGTTTTGATGTCTAACCTAGAGTCTGAACTGTGGCCTCATGTCTAATAACCTAACACACTATCTACTAGACTACGGCAACTTATTATTGTTATTAAAATTTTATATTCAGAAAACTACCCACGTAGTCGTGTTAATGTTATGCGAACAATATCGTTTTAAATTCCTTAATTTGTTATCAGATAATTTTCCTTACAAAACTGGTAATTTAAAAAAAAAATATTAAATTAAAACGATTGTTATTGTGTAATTTCTCTTGGAATATTAATGATTTTTGTTTGCCAATAAAATTTGAATTTATAAATACTAGAATCCAGTCATACCTTAATAATAAAAACATTCAAACAAAATAAATGAAACAATTTATTAAAAATTTATAAATATTTATGCTTCACACAAAGAGGATTATATGGTACGATCTAAAAACAGTGGGGGATATTTGTACTTAATGGTCTGCTGTTATTTGTTTTTGGAATTATAATTCGCAGAAAGCGTTTATTTATTATTAAAAAATTTTATTTCTGCTGTCTTGTTTCGAATAATTTAGTTCTACTACTACTACCGTACAACAAGAACAGAGCAAACAGACAAACTTAAGTACAGATAAACAGATAAAAAAATAGAAGTTTCGAATATTTAATTGAACTAATGAAGCTGAATTTATTTTATTTCAATTCCTATGAAATTTAATACCTGTGAATAGTCAAATCACATTCTTTAATAAGTTTTTGTCTATCTCTCGGTCCCATATTGTCTTGTATTCTGTCAAAAGCAAAAAACTAAACTGACTAAAGTAGTCGCCGTGGTCTAGTAGGTAGCGTGTTGGCTTATTAGACGTGAGGCCTCGGTTCAAACTCCAGTTCAGACATCAAAACGAAAATATAAAAAAATATTTCTTCGACGACTTCCTTACAGCAGATTTCTCACAAAAACTCTGAGAGTAAATAAAATTGCCATGAAAAGTTTCTCAAAAATCTGTTGTTCGGAGTCGACTTTAAACTGTAGATCCTATTTGGCTAACCAAACATACACACACCAATCCACTACATTATGTTTTAAAGTTTAAATATATCAGAGTATGCGCTAGGAACACTACAATAACTACTTACTTAATTGGTAACTGGAACCCTTCAGTCAGTATTACGACCTAGCTTCTCACATCACATATGCTGTGTGTGCTCTGAACCACATAATTTCTTAAGAAAATTTTCATGCCAATTTAATTTATTTTCAAATTCGCGGCAGCTTTAAGCCGTTTTGCAAACGAAAATCGTTGGTATTTCATACATATGTATGTATGTAATTGAACATGTACGTTTGTGAGTAACAATTATAAACCTTGTGTAAATTGATTAATTTTGACAGACACAAAGAAATACATACAAGTAAATCTTTGACATAAAAACACATCCAAAAACGCTACTTACTAGACTACGGCAACTTTACATTACAACACCTACTTTTCTGAATTTATTTCGTTGCTTGTATTTTTTAATTTTACCACTTTACATTTTTCACACAACAACTGGTGAGAAAAAATGTGGCTTAAATATTTGGAACAAAAAATTATGCATTGGTTACATAGCTCTGTGCACAGAGCAACAATCTTATAAATTTTCTGGAATAATTATGCAACAATGCATTGTGTTTTGCAGGAAATATTTGGTTAACTATGAACTATTCATTACGATAATGAAAACTAACTATTCATTACCATAATGAAAATACACAAACAGTGGAAAGCAAAAGTCTTAGCACGACAATATATTTTGACAAAAAAATTGCACAAAGTCTCGATATGACTTCAAGAGAGTATTTAGGAGATTATTTGAAAGAACGGTTACGTAATCGCTAAACCTTAAACAAAAGTCAACCGGAAAACTCGCTCGTGGTGCCACCAGAAAGTACTAAACAAAACATGTACACTCAATTTCTAATGGGTTAAATGGAGTGCTTGACCTTAAGGGATATTCTACTAAATACAAGGAATAACATTTTCATATATTAGGCGTTTGAATTTTATATTTACTCAGGGTTCTCCTTGGGGTACCTATGGAGTCATGTGAAACTTTTCCTTATATTTCTCTTGTTTTATGAAAAACATTCAAAAATTGTTTGTTTTATAATAAAACAGAAATAAATTAATAAAATAAATATATAAACTATAAATTTGTATACAAACTTTTGGCTAAAATTCATGAAATTGCTAAAAAATATTGCCGCCCAAGACTTTTACTCTCCACTGTATGTATGCATAAGGGTGCGAACAGAGTGAGCGCTGAAAGCCTAGCCGAGATTGTCAGTGCGATAAAGATTGTCAGTGCGATAAAACTGGTTACATACAAGTCAATACAAATAAGCTTGTGTATAATACAGTGAACGCCGACAATAGCAGAGATCAAAGCCGATGAGTGCGAGAAAACAGTTTCAAAGCGTTTTGCGCGCTTTTCTGCATTGTTGATGTTTACTTTTTAGAGTGCAGTCGTGTTCATTCGGGTATATTGTTGAAATTGAGCTGGATATTTTCTTAAATCATTATATAAATAATGAAATTCACCAAATTCATTCCTTTTTAGTGTAATTGGCATGGTATGAATTGGTGCAAGGGTGCAGGCTCTTTATAAGACTTCAATTATTTAGAGACGAAGGTTTCGCTAGCTGTCATTTCAATATATATCGTAAAAACAGTTGCAGTCATAAACAATTGTTTGACTAAACCTCTCTTTAAATTTGAATAAAACAAAGTGTGACTGTGAGATGTTATTGAAATTTTTTGGTCAAATCTACAGTTGGCCAGTTATCATCAGTGATTGCCTGGCCAACGTTCGTCAATGAAATATAATTGATGACGCCGCCAACCCAAAATCCTCACGGAACAATAAGCTTTTTAGGATGCATTCAATGCTCTTGAATGTCATGGCATTGTTAAAAATTCGATAATTTTGTTTCTTCACGTACCCATTAATCCAGAAATGGGCTGAAGATGATTTTTCGACGAAAATTGGGGTCATTTGTCAACTGCTCTAGAGCCCATTCAGTGAATACTCGTCATTATCTGTGATCATCCGTAATTACCAACTGTCAAGGTTAGAAAGTCCTTGTTGGAAAACCTTATGTAATACTTTCTTACTTACTTCATTGGTCATTACAAATCTTAAGTGAAGATTACGACCTAGCTTTTTGCACCAATCATGTTGTGTGTGTTAATATTATCCATGAGAGTACAAAGTCGTCTCCGAACGACATAGATTTGAAAAACTTTCTAGAAATCTATTGAGTTTAAATCGATCAAGAAATATTTCTTTATATTTCGTTTTGTTCGAGATGTCTGAGCTGGTGTTTGACTTACGGGCTCCCGTCTAATAAGCCAACTACCTATCTACTAGACTACTGTGTACAGTTATTAATAATAAAGCGATGAACTTTTGCCTAAAGGCATTAGAAAAAAAACTACATCAAAATTAACCCAATGTAACAATGTACGCTATTGTACAACTATTGTTCGATTGATTTTTCTTAGAAAAGATTTATTATTTTATTTTAGTTCTGACAGTTGAGACCAACAAGCTCATTTTTAAGCTCATTAATGTATTGTTACAAAAATGGATATCGTTTTACGTTAAAATAAGAAACAAAAAAACAAAAAGAAACAAAAACAAAGGACTTGTTTACATAAACAAAAATATAGCAACAACGTCAGTATAAAAAGGGGTTAAACAAGTAAACAAGAAGCAAAAATAACACTGCAAGGACAAATGTAAACGAAATACACAAATAACAATAACGTAAGCAACATGTTTACATTTATAGATATTTCAAGAGCATTCATTACACTGTTTACCCAGCGATATAAAAGGAAAGACAAAGCTGGCAACGGGATCAGAAAGAATTCAGTCAATCTTGTGTGAAGAAATGTTGCGTGAATAATAATTGTGGTTTGTAAATCTCCGTTATAAAGATCTATTGAACAATTGTTATTGTTTACGCAAAAGAGTGAAAAGAAGAATAACCAATAAAACAATTGTTGTTGTTTACATCAAGTTGTGAACAGTGGCACACAGAATTGTGCGAACAATAAAGAATTGATTTAACCATTTAACTCATATTTTTTAGGTTTTTAAAAGGGTAAAAACGTAACAGTATAAACTAAAATGATAAGTTGTAAAAAAACTAGTATTTTATTTATTTTTTATTATTGTATATAACAATTTAATTAAATTTAATTATTATTTAATTTTGTAATTGAAATTTTTCAAAACATTGCAAGCCTCGCTAAATGGTTAAATTAAATTAGACTAATTCAATTTATAATGAAATTAATACGATTTAATTCAATAAATATGTTGGATTACCACAAATTAATTTAAAAAATAATTATTGCCTCATTAGATATCATTATTTGAGCAGTAGCTACAAAATTTAATTCGGATGATAAACTTTTTGTTACGGTTTTAAAAAATTCCAAAGCTGTTACTAAGAAAATTCATGAAAATATGAATAAATTAACCGTTATTCCATTTTATGTGCACATTTATGGGGTCTTTATTTCAATGCGTATTCCCCTAAACAATTAAGTTAAATGAAAATTGTATACAATGTTTTGTTTTCAAAAGACTTTTTGTACTTTACTTAGCTCATAAATATGCTGCACAATATTTACACAATATTTTCATATAAAAAATATGTATTCACATGAATTATTTTAATGCTTCGATTTATGAAATAATTTGTATACACATACATACATACATGTATGTGCGCAATTTACAAATGATGTACACATGTGTTGATTTCCTGTTAATCTAAGACGGCTTTGAAAAGAAAATGAGTATTATTACTGACAGGATTTCACAAAATTATTCAGTGAATTGGATATAAACAGACACGCACACAAATAAACCTGCTATAGTACACTAAATGAGTACTCTTTGCGCTGATTTATCAATTCTATTGAATAGTGCCAAATAATACGGGTGTTGAACTATAATAATTTAATTTTCTTTGCAATCCAAAGGCTAATTGCAATTTCGAGGATTAATATCAATTACTGTAGATATTAAAGCAGTTATTAGCTTTAAATAAGACATTAAAACAGGGGTTACCAAAAATTTTTTGGTTGTGTATTAGTGAGTAAAAGAGAGAAAATAAGTTGAGAGAATTTATTTATTTACAGCCATAGAAAAGTGTTAGTAATATATTCTATTTTGATTTTCATTTCATCAACATACATATGTAAAGCTATCTATTTTTGGCTTAATAATTTTCGATAAATTAAAATGAAATAAAAAATCCATATTTTATTAGAGGAACATAAAGCTATCCATCTTTGGCTTAAAAATTATACTGTGTTTTTTAGATAATTTTTTTTAATAATTGTTTAATAAAAACGCCAGCACTAAATGGTCTGCCCTTTGTAACAATTTTCAAACTTATTAAGCTTGAAATTTCCATTTCTAATTTAGGAACTAATTTTGGTTCGGAAATTTCCTTTTTTTGTTTTTAAAATTGTTTTTTTGCCTTAAAAACCTCTTCCCTTTCCTTATCATTTAAATTATTAATATAAATATTATAACATACAAAGTGTCTTTTAAGAGCATATTCCCTACATTCCTTAAATGTTTTATAACATATAAGGCATTGAATATTATCCAAAGCATCTTTTAATATAAAATTTTTTTTGAGTGTCATTCTGAAATAAAATGATAAAGCATCCGCCACACATGTGTTCTTGTCGTAAATCAAAAAGCACAAGAATGCGTGTAAGTTCTCTCTGCACAATTGTGCTATGAAATGGTAATCCCTGCATTAAAAACAATTTTAAATAATAAATCTATCTTATCTCTCTATCTTTTTAATTTGTTGTCAAATTCAAATTTTATTTCTCTTTTACTGAATATGTAATTTCTAAAACGTGAACCAAATAACTCTTAACTTAAAGCCGTTAAATTTTAAATTAAAAAACATTATTTCCAATTAATTATATTCCATTGACTCGAAATAAAGTGCAAAAGTAGGCAAATACGACTAAAAATCTAATGTTACATCAAAATATGTATATACACACATACATACATAAGTGGTCATTACAACCCTTCAGTTAGGATTACGACCTCGTTTCTCACACCACTTATGTTAAGTGCGTTAATTTTATACATGAGTGACGGGACCCTTATTTGATCCTTCTCTGAGATAAAAATTTCAGCAGATTTATTGAATAATAATACGATAAAAAATTTTTTTTTCAAGATGAGTGCACTCGTCTTTATGCGAAAAAAAATTAGTTTTTCTCTGAGAAATATACTCGACATAATCAGTTAAGAAGCTTAAATAAAAAATTTGAGCAAATATTACGCGTTTTTTTTCTAACTATCGTATTTCATGCTCAGTATAGTGCGACTTACATTAACCCTGGACGGTTATTCTTCATTAAGAAGAAGAAGTACATTAAGACTACTCTTCGTTGAATCTACGAACAATATAACCCTGAACGGTTACTGCTCGTCGATTCGACGAAGCTCATTTACTGTTTATCATATATATATATATATGATAAAGAAAGCGTGCAGTGAGTAAACGTACGCTGGCCACCCATATTTTAACCCTGGTTGGTAATTTTTGTACAGTAAAGTTACTCTTCGTTGAATCAAAGAAGAATTTAAAAAAAATAAAATTTACTAAAGAGTAAATGATCTTCGTCGATTTGACAAAGAGTAACTTTCCAGGGTAAATAAGGTCTCTTCTATTTTCCAAATATCTCTTAGAATATAACTGTAATAGATTAGGTTCCTATTGAAGGTTTATTACCTTTTTATGTACTTTTAAGTAATACTATATTTATATACCTTAGAATTGTTGTTGTGTGATTTATGTTACATAATCCATATTACAATATTTCATAATTTAATTCATTTTCGGTATAAAAAAGCGAAAATAAATATTCTAATTAATTTTATTTTTGTTAATTTGCTTAAGTTTAGTTAAAATTGAACAAAATATGCTATTTTTTATACTACTGATTAAGTTTTGTAATAATATTTTCATTAATTTTTACAATAATTTTAAAGTGTTCTTTACAGGAAATGTTGTGGTGTATCAATGTGTACCATAACTTCGAGCAAACGTTTTCTATGTTTAGTATGTTCTTAGTTTTACTTTACAAAATAGTTTTTTTTTTCTAATTTTATTGCATTCTATTCAAACTGTTGTGCTAATATTCGTATACTGAACCTATTTGTAATAGAAATTGTGTGAAACTGGGAGTAAGAGTTGTGCATAGTTTGTACTTTGATACTGAGTTGATTGTATATAATCTTGGGAAATGTATTTTACTTTACGAGTTAAATGTTTATTATTGACAAGAAATTCAATATGAATTCCATAAAACTTTTAAACTCGTTAAGGTAGGTATTCAGTTGATTGGCTTAAACTATTTCTAAGTTTTTACGGGGAACAGGCATTTACTAAACATCTTAGTAAGAAGAAGTCTTTATAAATTTAAGCGAATTTAAATAACAAAATTATTTATATGAATACTATTTTAAAAACAGAAAAGTTAATTTAATACCAGAAGGTATGCATTTATTTCGAGATATTGTAGAAAAATATTCCAAAATTTTTACAGAAGCTATTTTTTTATTTTACAAAATTAAGTTTACTGAAATCGGAAAGAATAACATGAGAGCTCGCGTGGATTTTAAACAACACTCTCAACCAGCGCTGCCAGTAACTTTTTTAAAAAAATTTTTATTTCTCGGAAAAAAAACCTTTTTTTTTCAAAAAATTTGTTTTCTACAAAAATATCAAAATTTTTAAAGGAATTACCGGAGACCAGTGCCCTCTATTGGTGTTTCTTTGCTACTTTTGTCCGGGACTAATAAAATGCACAATATTTTATTTAAAAATTTAAATATTTCGTGTTATTGTTTAATTTATTGAAATTTTGAATTTTTCGAAAAAACTTCGTTTGTTAGAAAACAACTGTAATAAGTTTTTCGCATCTCAAAAAACTTGGAAATAAAGGAAAAACTTGGCAAATGACAACGCTGCTCTCAACTGAGAACAAAGAGATACAATAAAAGAAGACTTTAAACGAAATTTAAAGCAAAACAGAACACAGCTGATACTTTAATACTATAAATACCTATTTTTGTAATACCAATGGTTTCGTACATTTGTCAGTGTTTTTAATAGTTTTTGTTTGTGACGTTGTGGTCTAGTAATTAGTGTGTTGGCTTATTAAACCTGAGACCACGGTTCAACCCCCAATTCAGACATCTCCAACAAAACGAAATGTGAGCAAAATCTCTGAGTGTAAATAAAATTGCCATGAAAAGTTTCTTAAAAATCTGTCTTTTGGATTCGACTTTGAACTGTAGGTGCCGCCATTTATGCACAAAATTAACACACACAACGCAAATGGTGTGAGAAGCTAGGTCGTAATCCTGACTGAAGGGTTGTAATGACCAATTAAGTAAGTATCTTTCCCTACAAACAGATGAACGTATGAAACAATTACGGCAATAAACATTATATTTTATATTTTTATATTTTATATTATTTTAAGCAAGTTTATGTAAATTGAAGTTCCACAGCAGCTAAGTAAACAAATCCGAGCTCAAGAATAAACCAAACGGAAATGTTTCAAAATTTAATTCTGAATACAACAGCATGTTCTTCGATTAGTTTTATAACGGAGTCAAACTGTCTTGGATTTTTCGTTCAGTAAGATTTGACAAGTCATCATCAACCGCCTAACAGTGCTTGCAAAATATGAACATTTGTTTTGAACATTTGCAATTCATAGAACAATTCGTCCAGTGAGTAAGCAATGCGTGAATTCTCTCGATTCATAGCTATTAACAAACCGAACAAGCTTACGTACTTATCAAATACAGCTCATACAAGAATTCAACTTAAACGAACATTGCTTGCGTCGCATTTTTTTTTTTTGACTAAGCTGATTTGAAACTGGCCGAAGATGATTATATATTTTGTTCAAAAAATTGTGTTCAGTGATAAAGCATATCGGCCCTTATTTCTTTTGAAGTATGTAATAAGCTACAGTTACGAAGAATTGCAAGTACCATAGAACCGTAGTAACTAAAGTCTTGTTTCCATAAATTAATAGGCCAAACATCTATGATATTTGTTTCGACCCAAACGACGCAACCTGCCATGTTAAACGCTTAGTTTAGCAATCGATTTATTGAATAATAAATCTGATGATGTCTTTCTTACCGAAAGTCGTCCTATTCTCTGGCGTCATCGGTGGTGCAAGTTAACGTTTCTCGATTATTTTGTATAGGCTTTGTTAAGTTATTGGTTTATGCCGGAAAACCAGTAATACAAGAAGTTTTGTAGCCAATATTCAAATCACAATTGACGGCATATGGCGAGATATATTGGAAAATATAATCATAAATAGGACTATAATTTTAACTTCTCATTTCTAAAGCTTTAAAAAAACATACCATCTTTGTTCTTGGACTTTTTGTATAACAAACATTGACATGGAAATAACTTATTTCTTTGTGGACAATTTCTGAATTAACATGCTCGTCCATGTTATTTCATATGATTTCATAGGTTTTCTTTACAAAAGTTTTTCATTTACAATTTGTTATTGTTGTAGCGTTTTGTTTCTGTTGTGGAATATAAAAACATTTTTATTTTATGATCAAAATTATTACAGTAACAGTACGGCACAGTAGCAAATAAGTACATGGTATACATAAACAAGGGGTACCTCTCATGCACTCATATCATTATAAATCGCATATATGTATGTAGCAATTTTTGTACGCTCACAAATCCATGGCTTGGTTCAACATATTTTCTTAGGACAACTCTTACCTGCTCCACACATGGGCCACCTTCGTGTGATTTGCTACAATATACTCTCGAGACATTGTATTTGTAAGTGTGTGTATATATTGAAAATTATTTGCAGTAGATGTGAGAATTCCAATGTTAAGCAGCCTTACTTATGGCAGCGAATGAGCGTGCCTGACACATCCCGGTTCCTATATTTCATTGCTACTGGAATTTTTTAACTGTTTGTTGCCGTATTTCATTGTGTTATACAGAATATGTAAACATGTCTTTGGGGTGATCCCCTAAGGACTTTTAAATTATCAAAGAAGCACATTTTTCATCGTTTGACTGACTCATTGTCTCACATTATGCAAAGCATATTTATGAATAATCTTTAAGTAATTTTTGGTATAATTATTTTGGTGAACGGTATTGTTAAGTTAAACAATTCCAAGCCATTGTTTACTATAGTCGATTGGCTACCACCAAACATATTGTCGAAACAACTGGCTGTGAACGCGGCAAAGAGAGTAAATACCATAAGAGTATGGTCATGCCGAAATCTTTCGTAGGTTGGTTGTAATGTATCTATCGACTATCGACTACATAATGCCTGATCCTATTTGCACAATTGCACTACCAGATTATTATTGAACTTTTCAAGCTGAATTAATGGCTGTTATGATAGCCGATATGCGAAGTCGGTATCGGAGTGATGTACAAATATTTATCGACAGTAAAGTGGCCATTCGATCCCCAGAATGCACTCCACATCTAAAATTATTCAAGAATGTCGGGTGTCTCAGGAGAAGATAGCGATTTATTTGACACTTCCCTGAATTTATTGTTTGCAACATTTTGGTCTCTTCTACATACAGTGGACAGCAAAAGTCTAGGCACCCCAATGTGTGTAAGCAATTTCAATTTTAATTTCACTTTAAGCAATAAATTGTAAAAATAAATGATGTTTTTAACATCTCTTTTATTTATTTATTTCTCTTTTATTATAACACAAAAAAATTTCCGGTTTTTCACAAAACATAAGAAAAACTTTCTGGTAGCACCATATTTTTCCACCGCAAAAATTGAGGTACCCCCAGAAAGGACTCACAGTACATTTTATATTCAAATGCCTAATATACTAAAATGTTATACACAATATATATTAGGATATTCCTTAAGGTCAGGCACTCTATTTAATCCCCTTGGTATTGAGTGTACCAGTTTTTTCTTGTGATTTGTGTTGATATTTGCACTCATAAGCAAGTTTTTCAGTTGACTATTGTTTTAGGTTAAGCGACTACGTAACCGTTCTTCCAAATTATCTCCTGAATACTCCCTTGGATATGTGACACTAAGCGAATGTCGTTTATGTAGATGTCATATAGCAAAATATGATTTTGGAGGTGACTTCTTTCAATTGATATACTTTGTGCCAAAAAGCTGTGGTAAATTCTTTTGGTTCATTGCCTTATGGGAACTAACAAAATCTCTGATTTGAGTATTTATTTATTTGGTATTCGACAAGAAAAACTATAAGAATTTCCAAATTAAATTAACTTTTCATATCCAATGGTTAGTTTAATAATAATTTTTGTACAGCGATTTCATACACTGTATATCATTTATATTTGTTTGAACTGAAGAAAAGAACGCAAATGTCAAATATTTTACATCGAAAATTATAAATACATAGATTATTGTTGCATTTGGATTAGTTGTACATTCAGTTACGCATATAACAATACGTAGTTTATATGTGTACATTTGTATATATTTGATCCAAATCAACATTTATATGTATTCAATGCACCATAGATAATGTTTGACGAAAAAACTGATCCTAAGAGCCGCATATTTTTTATTGAAATTATTCATTTATGCGTTTGGAATTTTTTTTTTAAATACACTTTTTTAAAATAAATTTTCTTTCTTTAACGAAAAATCTATAACGAATCACTGCTATGATGCTTTGAATTTGCAACTAAATGGCAAAAACTATATTGGATTTAATTTTCGTTTCTTTTTGGCAACCATATTTGTCAACAGTTTTCAATGGTAGTTTACAATAGAAAAACAAATTATGGTTTTTATGAATACATGTTTGAAAAGTTAATTAAAAAGTATTTCTTTTTTTTATAATAAATTTATATGCATAACACCGCCTACGTAGGATTCTATTATTATTTATTTTATTTTTACTTCTTAATATTTATGTACTGTTTCTATAAAAAGATAAATTTATAAAATATTCATAAAAAGTAAACATAAACAAGCTCTTCGTTTTATTTTTGACAATTTTGTGGTAATAGAACAATAAAAAAGAAACACTCATCTGCGTTGATAACACTATCTGTATGAATATGATCTAGCTAGCTACCAAATATTTTCTAGTTTAACATTTCAATAAAAATAATTTACTGCATTTGATATTAAATATCAAATTGATTAATTAAATTCACAAAATTTATCATTCTTCTTCTTCCATAACCTTACCAAACAAAAGGTACATGTAATGCAAAATATAAAAGATTCGAGATTAAATAAATTTGTATGGGTGTGTGCGTGTATTTTTTTAGAACATTCCAACAAATGCCTCCGCCTTGAAGTCGCCGTGGTCTAGTAGGTAGTGTGTCGGCTTATTAGACGTAAGGCCACGGCTCAAAACCCAGGTCAGATATCTCCAACAAAATGAAATATGAGAAAGTATAAAAAAAAATATTTCTTCGTTGACTTCCTCTCAGCAGGTTTCTGGCGCTTCATTGAGGATTACGTCCTAGCTTCTCACACCACTCATGTTGTATATGTTAATTTTATACATGAGTGGCGGGATCTACAGTTTAATGTTGACTCAGAACGACAGATTTTTGAGAAACTTTTCATGGCAATTTTATTCACTTTCAGAATTTTTGCCAGAAATCTGCTGAGAGGAAGTTAACGAAGAAATTTTTTTATATTTTCGTTTTGATGTCTGACCTGGGGTTTGCCCCCTGGCCACACGTCTAATAAGCTAACTCACTACCTACTACACTACGGCGACTTCCCACTTTTACTTATACTATGTTTAGACATGCACTTATATTGAGTAAATCGCAATAAACAGCATTATTGATCTCAATATTTCATATAAAATGTCAATTAATTATTGCTCAATAAATTCATAAATTGCTTAATATTGATTAAAACTTGAAATTCAGCACTGTCATAAGTACGTTCAATGATTCTACTGATATTTGACAACTCAAATATCAACAACGACAAACAAAAAAAAACAAAAAAAAACAAAAAAACAACGAACAAAACAAAAATAATGTTATTGAATCAACCAGATGTTTGTTTACCAGCTGTCAAATGAATATTGAATAAGCAGCTGAAATGTATATTGTTATGTCTAAACACTTAAAATATTGTACTCAATAAACCGAATTTTGACTAAATAAAAATGCATGTCTGAACATAGTATTACATTCCAACAGAAATACAATAACTTTTGCTTTCATAATTTTTTTTGCTGATAACTTTAATGGAACCTTTTTAATTGTTTGTTGCTCTACTGTTTGTTGTGTTACTGGATAAAAAATTTTGTTAACAAAAAAACCTAAAACAAAACTGTATTGTTTTAAGAGTTAAAATCGAAATAGACATTCAAATTTACATTGAAACAAACTAAAAAGAGTTGGTTTTCAGAAGACAAATTATCTTTTATTTAGTTATTTTTTTAATTTTTTTTTTTTGTATTTTAAATCGAGTGCAAAATCATTCAGTAATTGCTTACCAAAATCCGAAGTGTACCTTTAAACCTAAGCCAAAAGAAGATATATATTAATGCTTGAATTATAAATAAAATCTCCTTCATTTAATATTTATGGCCCTAATAAGGACCTTTGATGTCAAATAGAATTATAGAATGGAATGGTGTTACATCGTTTAACAATAGTGATAAACAAAAGCTACAAAAACAATGAACTTGTTTACATGATCAACAAATAAACTAAAATATAGCAACAATATCAATATAAAAAAGGGATAAACAAGTAAACAAGTAAACAAAAACACCGCAAGGACAAACGAAAACAAAATTCACAAACAACAATAACGTAAACAACATGTTTACATATATAGAGATTTCGCGAAGACGAAGTCATTCTACTGTTTACCCAGCGATATAAAAGGCAAGACAAAGCAGGCAAGGGAGTCAGCAAGAATTCAGTCAGTTTTGTGTGAAGACGCATTGCGTGTGAAGAGAATAATTGTGGTTTGAAGATTTCCGTTACAAAGATCTATTGAATAATTGTTATTGTTTATGCAAAAGAGCGAAAAGAAGAATAACAAATAAAGCAAATTGTTGTTGTTTACTTCAAGTTGTGAACAGTGACACACAGAATTGTACGAACAATAAAGGATTTATTTAAAACTAAAAACAAATTCATTTTTATTTTTTTTTTTGCAATCGACGAACTCATATTCAAAACGTAACAATACAAATTGTTTCAAATAATTTCTTAAAATAGCAAAAAAGCGGGTACGTTAAGCATCGAATTGAATATACCAGTATTTTTTGTGTTCTTCGTTGGTATTTGCCGCCATTCACCCATGACCAAGTTTTTTAATTGACTTTTGTTTGAGGATTAGCGACAACGCAAATGTTCTTCCAAACGATCTCCTAAACAGAAATTTAGGCAATCAAATATAAGATACAGTTTAAGACACTGCAAACAAAGTCTTTAGCTTTTAATGATACTGCGGGGTTCTGACAACTAGAAAATTTAACAACAGTTTGAAGATGTGTTATTCCACTCACATCTTATATCTTCCTTCAATTGCTTTACTAATTTTAGAAATTTATACAGAGGTCTTCGATGGAGCTTATGTAGCTTTTGGTTAAAGTAACGACCATTATAACCCACTTTCAATGTGTTCCACCAATTAAAACTATTCAATAAGTAAAATAAACAGAAAGGAAAAGTACCAAGTCATTAATTTCTAAATGTACCTGATCGATTTTTAATAAAATTATGGTAAGTATTCACTCAAATTATGCTCATAATTTATATGTAAATTCATAATAACAAGTAGGTGACGTATGAGTGATATTTAATTCCATTAGTTTCATACACGACATGATCAAAATTTTTTTATTGCATACTTTTCAGCGTAATTATTCAAGTACATGTAATATGATGCGTATAAGTATTTCAAATTCAATTAAATATAAAGTATACCGTTATTTGAAATTAACAATTTTTGGGGAATTTTTATAATTTGATTTTTTCGGTTGGAAACATTTTTTTGTTTTATTATAAAATAGAAATAAATTTATAAACTAAATATGAAAAAACATTAATTATTACTTAAGATTATATAAGATATATTGGAGTACATGCACTGCATAATTATCTCTGTAGCAAAACTGTTGGCAGTTAAAAATTCTGACTTTTTGGTCCATAAGTGAACTTAAATTTCCTACAACTTGTTACGGTAAGTTGCTTTAAAATCTCTCCATAACTTCATTTGTAATACATTACGTTGTTTATATTTTGATATTTGCTGTAATATTTGCATATATAATCAATTCATCTATGTGTTGTTAACCCTCGCACTTAAATACTTTATGGAGCCATTATCGAAGTGCCCTTTATTTCCACAATATTGCCATATTTCAGTGGGTTTCTCATAAATACCTACTTCTATTGGAGTTTTTAGAGTTTTATACCATAGTCCTGTATATACTTAATCTAGGAGCAGAAGTAGTTGAGTAAAAAAAAAATTTGATTTGAGATATGACATATCTTTACATATGTGTTCTTAAATACAAAATAAAAAGTAAAAAGAAAGGATGAAGACCGACAATATGCGAAACCAGTTAACGCAATTGTATGTATTCATATACGCATGTATCTATAAGAAAAAATAACAGGATAAGCCAAAGTGATAACCAACATTCCGTTCAGTGTCCAAGAGAGGTAGTTTGAAAGATATACGCCCCTCTATACTCAAATGGTTAGTAAGTATGTGTGTGTATAAGTAGTCAAAGGCGTAAATAAATGTGTTGTTGCTTACATTCACTTTGCTTAACTGTCTTTTATTCCGTATTGTTGTCTTGTTCTACACTGTGCCGTGTCAACATTTGAATACATATGAGACTAGCTTTGCAAATGACTATTCTACCATACTTAACATAACATATAAACATGGAAGTGTGTAGAGATGTATTCTAAGCTGATAACTATAATTCTTTATATTTATTTGCTTATTTGATGTACCATACAACAAGAAATACTGCAACCCGCTTGGACATAGGGCACTGACGGCGATACATAGAATAATCTGGGTGTCAACCCGAAGTAATGCTTACGTGGTTTAGGTTAGAGAAATTTTCAGACGGTTGTATGTTTTTAGTCGAATCATCACATACCGGATGAGACGACATCCGATAATCCGTAGGTATTTGCCTACCTCGCCAAAAAAAATAGTTTGATGTATACAAACCAGTTGAAGAATAACAACAAACAGCCAATATTTTCGCACCGTTCCGTTTAATTTTTTTTTGTACTTCTCTGCTGAATTGTAATTTGGTTTAGAAAAATCTTTCACAACATATTAATATAAAGAAATATTTTGTAGTGCCTTTATATTTTATCTGATAAAACATTTTTGAGCTTAAAAGTACGAGGATCACAAAATTTTTCAGGGAATGTTTAGTCATAAAAAAATATTTGTCACGGACAACGAGAACAATTTCAGATTGTATACGCTTAGCCAACGCTTCTACAAGTCTTATAAGATTGTCTTTTTCGAGACTGAATTATTATTTTCTCCTTTGTTTTAATAAGAGAAAAAGCCTCCAATTTTTTATATAAAGGAACTCAACTACAAATTACGAATTGCCTTCACTTTAATGACATTGACTTCATTCCAGTTGGTTTTCGGTATCGTAAATTAAAAGCCAAAAATAATAATCAGTAACTATATACTGAATAGCATGACGGTCAGTTCGATAATACACTCTACGATCACGGTCTAAACAGACAAAAAAACCAGAAAACAACTCCTACAACGGCGCTGAAACCTTTATTGGGCTTAAGTCTGTTGTAGTGAAGTCACATTGTAGTGAACAGAATTTTATTTAGTATAATAGGAGACAAGTCTAATATAAAACTCATTAACTGATTTCACAACCGAAAGCTTCCTCCTTAACTGTCTCCTGGATAGAACTCTATGACTTTAATTCTAAAAGAGATTTAATATCAAAAATTAATGGGATAATCTGGAAGTCAAATTCGCTTTTAAAAGTGGAATCATTTTGTGGGTGTTGGGAAATATGTGGAATTGACATATTACACTCGCATGGTGTCTCTAAGCGGAATTTTATGCCATCAAAAGACCTAATCAACTCAATTTGGACAGAAAGCACAAAGAACAGGACATTAGCCATACTATCTGACAGTAATACGGTGTTCAGATATGCACCTTTAGTGCGTAAATCGCAATAAATGCCATTATTCATATATTTCATATACAGTTTCAATTAATAATTACGCAATAAATGCGCAAATTGTTACAATATTGAGTAAAACTTAAAATGCAGCACTGTCATAAGTGTGTTTAATGAGCATATCACAATTAAACGAACACGTTTTGTTGTTGACAACTCAAATGTCAACAACGACAAACAAAAAATAGCGACCAAAATAAAAACAATGTTGTTGAAACAACCAACTGTTTGTTTACCAGCTGTCAAATGAATATTGAATAAGCAGCTGAACTGCGTATATTATTATGCCTGAGCACTTAAAATATTGTACTCAATAAACCGAATATTTACTCAATAAAAGTGCATATCTGATCATATTATAAGGCAGAACTGTGGGCTCTCAGATCTTACGAGGTTAAATCGAAGGTGGAATAGGACACTTTGGGCATTTTGAATCTCTGCTTTATTCCAGGAAATTGAGCAGGCCGATGAGCTTGTTGGTAAGAGCTACCGCTGATTGGGGTCAGGATTTTTTGTAAAGTGGGGACAGATGCTAGAAAGAATATACTTAACGAATGAAAGAATAAAAGGAACAAAGATTCTCAAACAACTGTAAAATATACTTATTCTGAGTTCCCGACAATAATATTGTTATGAAAATGGAAATGGCGTTATTAAAATGATAAACAAAAACAAAACAATGGACTTATTTACATGATCAAGGAATAAAGAAAAATATAGCAACAATAGCAGTATAAAAAATGTAAACAAACAGGCAACGACAACACTGCAAGGACAAACGTAAATAAAATACACAAGCAACAATAACAACGAAAACAACATGTTTACATTTATAGAGATTTCGCGAAGGCAAAGTTATTCTCCTTCAAGAGCATTCATCAGACTGTTTACCCAGCGATATAAAAGGCAAGACAAAGCGTGTGTGCAGACGCGTTGCATGTGAAGAGAATAATTGTGGTTTGAAGAACTCCGTTGTAAAGATCTAACGAACAATTGTTAGTGTGTATGTGGAAAAGTGTAATGAAGAATAATAAATAAAGCAAATTATTGTTGTTTAAATCAAGTTGCCAAAGGTGGCACACGGAATTGCGAACAATAAGGAATTGATTTAAAATTAAGCACAAATTTTTTATTATATTTGCAATCTACGAACTCATATTTTAAACATTTTCAAAAGGGTAAAAACATAACAATATGAAACATTATAACTGTGCTAAGAATTGTTTAAAATTTTAAGTAAAAAGTATAAATATGTTTTTACAACACCTTTTATTCCATTTAAATTTTTGCCACACTTTCATATTCAAAACATCATTGCTCACAGTTCCCTAGAGTCTGTCATTTACTACTGTTTTTAGCTCATGGTTTTCGCTTGTTTTTACGATTATAAAAAGGTTTTTGCAAAATGACAATGAAGGATACCACAGACTCATCGCCTTTTCCGCAAAAGATAGTAGAAATGGAAATAAAACTGGTTTTTCGTTATGACACGTTCTACATAAACATGCAACTTTTGCGCTATTCTGTACGATTTTTATATTTTGTTTTGTGCTTTTTACAAAACAACATAATAAAATATGATGAAAAAAAGAAATCTAAAAACCCAAAGATAAACATAATCATAGTAGTTAACATAGGGAACTGTTGTAAAACTGAAAAAATTAACAAAGGATTCTGAGAAAAGCAGAGAAGTTAAATACAAAGGAAGGCAAGAATTCTTATGAAAAATACACCTAAAATAGAGGAATAGTTTAGGAGCTACCCTGCATCTACTGAAGTACTGAAAGAACCACGCAATTACTCTAATGATCTTTCGTATCCTTGTCTACTTCTGTCATTTAAACTGGAGACTATGTTGCCGCTTTCCGTTTTCATTTTAAATTGAATACGTCGACATATTAAATATAATTTAAATATGCTTTTAAATGGTTATTCGTATAAAATTTACTTACAAATGTAAATTACCAAAAACAACGATAGACAGAACAAAGCAATTAAACCTTTTTCTTTATACGGTGTTCAGATATGCACCTTTATTGCGTAAATCGCAATAAACGCAATTATTGAGCTTAATATTTCGTATAAAGTTTCAATTAATTATTGCACAATAAATAAGCGAATTATTATCATATTGACTAAAACTTAAAACTCATCTAACTTTTTCTGAATTAAACTAGTAATGTCCCAAAAAGTAAAATGTATCATTTTTGATACAAAGCTCGATTTACGGTTAAACCACTTAACGGTTGGTTTCTTTAACATTTTTTTTTTCAAGTTACCAAAATGTTATTAATATGAAATGAAGAACTGCGTGCAGTCCTGTTTTGAATGCGGTGGAGGGATCATCTCTTTTGAGGGATCATGCTATGACAAACTTAGACAAAAACCTCAAGGACACAATTTACAAAAGTATGTTAGTCTATGTTAGACTTTAAGTTCGTCAAAAACAAAATAAAAGGAATTAAAAATTAAAGTTACATTAAAGACTAATTGATTTAAAACAAAATAAAATTGTTTACAAATTTAGCTTTCAATTTCAGTTTGATGTAGAAAGAAGATATATTTATACAGGTGGTAGCACCATTACAACAAATTGTTTCGTTCTGACGAAGCTGTCAAATGTTAAGCGCCTTGTCTATTTCGCCAGCTAAAAATGACTCTTTGGTAAAAGTAACAACAAATACACATAAAAATTAAACAAACATACTTTTCGCTTTATTTTTGACAATTTTGTGGCAATACAACAATAAAAACGAAACACTCAGCTGCGTTGATAACAGTACCTGTATGAATATACATATCTTGATAGCTACCAAATATTTTCTAGTTTAACATTTCAATATAAAAAATTTACTGCATTTGATATTAAATATCAAATTGAATAATTAAATCCACAAAATTTATCATTTTGTGTCTACGATATCAAAAGTTTCCATAATCTTACCAAATAGAAGGTACATATACAAAATATAAAAGATTCGAGATTAAATAAATTTGTATGTATATAAATCTTATGGGGTTTAATGTCTCCGGCTTGAAGTCGCCGTAGTCTAGTAGGTAGTGTGTCGGCTTATTAGACGTAAGGCCGGTTCAAACCACAGGCCAGACATCAAAACAAAATACAAAAAAAAAACTGAGAGTTAATAAAATTTCCATGAAAATTTCTTAAAAATTTGTCGTTCGGAGTCGACTATAAACTGTAGGTCCCTCCACTCATGTATAAAATTCATACACACAACATGGGTGGTGTGAGAAGCTTACGTTTTCTGAACGTCGTCTTTCCTGAGGGGAGGTATAAACTTTCTGAAAAAACCACCGACTATAGCGTGCCTGAGGATATGTTCCTGCCTGATTTGAGGATACTCATGCCAGATAGGGCACAATGGAATGGTGGCGTACTCCAGTGGCAGGAAGGTATATCCATCTTCACAGATGGGTCTAAGTTAGGTGGAGGTACAGGTGCTGGGTTTTCTGTAGGGAACTCGGTCTTGAACTTCACTTCAGGTTAAAAGATGGCTGTAGCCTGTTTCAGTCAGAGATTTTCGCAATCTTGGAGGCTATTGGGGCCATAGCTGGTGGGCCCCCTTCAGATTCGCAATCTTACACGACCTTCGTTGGCAGTCAGGTTGCCCTAAGGGCCATTGCGTCGGTCTGATGCAAATCGCGGCTCGTTTACGACTGCAAGGAGTCGTTGAGGACTTTTGGACCGGGCCGAATCCGTCTATGCTGGGTTCCGGGTCATAGCGGAACACTCGGTAATGAGACGGCGTATGCTCTGCCACCTCTAAGGCCTCATCGGTGGATGGGTCTGGGGGGAAGAGCAGAAGCGTTGGGAGAAAGGATCGGGCTGTTACTGGGTGTGCTACTGGGTTTGGATAAAGCCAGTTTAAGGTTAGTAATTGGATATGTTATAGGGCACTGCGAGATTAGGTCACTGACACACACGACTGATCTGTTCCAGATCCCAGCCGGACTATTGCAGGGTATGTTGAGATGAGGGGGAATTGGAGACTATCAACACCTCCTCTGTAACTGTCCAGGCCTTAGTAGGTTGAAGTTGAAGACCCTTGGCAGGGGCTTCTTTGAGTGTTTGAATTCTGTGTTGATAGCCGACATCAAAGGTTTTCATAGATTCATTAGTAGCTTGAGCTGGATGAGAAGTGCAAGGGCTTCATTAGTGTAGTCTTGCGTGTTTGTGTTGGTGTTTGTTAGTGTTGTTGTTTGTTAGTGTTGGTATTTCTGTTTGTTGGTCTGTGTAATTCCTCCGCTTCCTTATTGTCCCCTTTCCTACTACCTCACCTGTTTTCCCATCCCCTCTATTAACTTCTCAGTTCAATAATGTTTTTGTTCAATGGGACAACTTAAACTTCGGGTACTGTACTTGTCAAGTACAAGTCCTCTAACCTAACCTAAAGTATATGCGTACGCGTAAAAATTATTGATTTTAACTCGACGCAAAAAATAACATTATTCCAAAACTCTTTTGCCATGGTTTATTTAACCATGGCCTTGGTAGGACAATGCTGTGGGGCTGCGTATCTGATGTATGGGTTGCGTACCAGAGAGTACATACACTTCTTATTTACACTCTTGGTTGTATGTGAATACAACACATACGTTTGTTCAAGTATGTGTGCTTACATATTGTTCACACTGGCCACCCTACGTTTCAGTTTAGATATAAGCTTAGTTTAGGTGTATAAACCATCCCTGGATTAATATGAATTTATTGTGAATTATGAAATATAAACGAAAAGAGATCATAACCCGATCCACCCCCCCAACACGAAGGTACGTTTGTACGACAAATAAATATTTAATTATTTGAAATTAATACATTTTGTATTTTTATTTACCCCAACTCTCGCCAAATATTTTATTTTATTCTCTACCCGCTCACCCCCACATTTTCATGAATTTCAACAAATATTTATATTATGAATGAATGCGTAAAAGACAATTGTGTGTGTATGTACGAATAAATGAAAGAATAGTTTCCGTAAACTCTTGGCTGAGTATTCTCGGTGACAATGAATTCTTCTCTTAAAACAAAAGTATCGTTTATACACAGGATACGCTGAATACACACATGCATATTCAGTGTTCAACAGCAACCCATAAAAGATAGACTAGGTCAGGGTCACACATAGCAAACGGCAGCAAAAACTTCTTGTGATTTCTGTTCCATTATGCTAGCCTTTTGCAACAATTGTATTTTTGAACGTATGCTTATTAGTTATCCTTGAATGTTTTTCAAAATACCGTATACCTCTGATGTTGTTGAACCATTACTTCTGTAATATAATATAGAAATAATTCCTTCACAATCTTGGATGGCTCATTTGAATCACTACCATAAAGGAATTAAAAATTATATGATATTCCAAGTTGATAGCACTGCTGTTCACGAGATAGTGTTGCAATAGTGACGAATTTTCAACCAAACTTTCATTCATGGTCCATTAATTGCAGTTGTTCACCACTTCAAAAATGGGAAAGAAAGCGGATTCACAATTGGTCTTGAAACATTAATTTGTTCTTCTACAAACCATCGATGGGACTTAATACATATTGTTACGAAAATGGAAACAGTGTACCATCGTTTAACATTAAAACGATAAACAAAAAGCTACACAAACATATACAACAAACTTGTTACAAGTAAATCAACAACATCAGTATGAAAAAAGGGGATAGACAAGTAAGCGAGAATGCAACAACAAGCAATGTATACAAAATACACAAACAACAGTGAAGTCGCGATAGAGTTCTCGAGAAGACGAAACCCCGAACGTTATACTTCGAGAACGTTGAGTATGAAGAGATTAGTCGTGGTTTGAAGATTGCCGTTGAAAAGATCTGCGTTGTAAGCAAAGAAGAATAGCGAACACACAATTATTGTTGTATTCGTCAAGTTGTATACGGTGGCACACAAAAGTAGTGCGAACAATAGCGAGTTGAATTCAAAATAAAAACATATTTGTTTTTATTGTGTTTGCAATCAACGAACTCATATTTTAAACGTTTTTAAAAAAGTAAACACGTAACAATATAATGATTGCTGCAATAGCAAGATTTATTTTACAGTCGGGTTGGCTTTAATAATGGAAATGATTCTGCTATAACAATAAGTATAAATGTTGAAATAATTTGGACCTCTTTCTCCAAGGAGGTTCCGGTTCCTTTCCTAACCTAACCTATATTACAAAGTTAAAATTAAATCAATCAGAATTAAGAGAGGGTTGAACTATAACTTTCGTTAAGGTTAAAGGAAAAGAATTTTTTTTTTGATTTTAATTTCTTTAACAAAGCTGTTCAACAAAGCACGTAACTGTTCTACTGTAGCAGGGTTACTGCTAGAATTCATAGTTAAGTACGCCACATCATTTAAAATATAATATACAGAAATATGTGGAGTGTGAAAAATTATCGTATAACTTGTAGGGATCCGTATAAGTACAGTACATAGTTCTGGCGGAAAATAGAAAACAAAATACAGAAACAAGTTGTACGTATACTCATTGCCTATAATGCTAAAAGAATAGACTATAGCTGTTGGATGAAGGGATGTTGGGCTTTATCAAAATTTAGTGGCACTATCCGAAGTCGCCGTAGTCTAGTAGGCTTATTCTAAAGGAGCGCGTGGTTCAACCCATTCAGTTATTTCGAATAAAACGATATAATAATTGTTAAGATATTTCCCCTGAGCAGCATTGTGTCAAAATCTCTAAGAATAAATAAAAATTATCATGAAAACTTTTTAAATCTGTCGTTTGGAGTCCATGTTAAACTGTAGGACCCACTACTCATAAACAAAATTATCACGCGTAACATGGTGGATGCGAGAAATAAGGTCGTAATCCTGTCAAAATGGTTGTAAAAGTGAATGAAATGTGTAAATAAGAATCGGCCCGTATTCAAAACTCGATGTAATAATAACAGCCAATATACATATGTATGTTTCTTTCCACACTTCATAATGGTCTTGGCTTGACTCGTTTACAGCTGTTTTACAGCAACTAAGCTCTATGAACTTGAATCTTTTCTCTTTCTAAAGAAAACTTAAAACGATACGTAGATATGCATTTGTAAACGAAATAGTTCTTCATTTAAAAGCTAAATGAAACGATTTTGTAAGAAATTCCTAAAAGTTTTGTTTTACTTTATAGGACAGCTCTGCTACCCACCATTATGTTTTATACTCCTCCATATTTTTAATTTCTTTATGCACTTTAAGTCATTCCACTGTTGAATGTTACGAGCAGCTGAAGATGCTGTTATGTACGAAACGTGTATTGGATTTTAAATTTTATTTGTTGCAGTAATTCGGTAACAAATTCTAATGGATATGACTTGTTAACGTTGCCAATAATAATAACTGCTAAGGTAATCCAAATACAGTTGAAGGAACTTAAAGATGTTGTTGTTCATATGATGACACGATGTTTGTACATTTGAGCTCATAACATTACGATGGCTTTTGTACGTGTTCTAACACATATGTATTGAGATTGAACTAAATATATGCAATCGTTTACTGTTTATTTGAAGGCGATGTTATTTGATTTTTATTTTTGAGTTTACGCTGAGTATTAGAGCATATGCAATTTTTGATACATGTGATATATTTTTTTTATAAACTTTCTTTTACATTTGTTTTATACGTACATATTAATTTGTTTTAATTTATTTTTTATACGGATAGCCTCTTATTCTTATTCATTATTTATCACTCTTGTAATTGCACTTAATTGCATATATCCCATGTATATTTTTGAAGTCGCCGTAGTCTAGTAGGTAGTGTGTTGGCTTATTAGACGAAAGGCCACGGTTCAAACCCCAGACATCAAAACGAAAATATGAAAAAATATTTCTTCGGCTACTTCCTCAGTCAGCAGATTTCTGGCAAAAACTCTGAGACCAAATAAAATTGGCATGAAAAGTTACTCAAACATCTGTAGTTCGGAATAAACTCTAAACTGTAGGTCCCGCCATTCATGTATAAAATTAACACACACAATAGTAGTGATGTGAAAAGCTAAGCCGTAATCCTGACTGAAAAGTTGTAATTGTCAATTATTTATGTATGTATGTATCCATATTTTTTAACCGTAGATCGAGCTTTGTATCAAAAATAATACATTTCAATTTTTGAGACCATGTTACTTTAATTCAGAAAAGGTTAGATGCCTGATATTTTTTAATGCGTTAATATTGTTATCGCCATTATTTTAAACCAAATAAAAAAAAATTTCATACAGGACTTAAAAAATTCAAAAACTTCATAATTCTGGCTTGTGTATCATTTTTTATACATACGACTTTCCTAGGGATTCTTTGGTGTTGTGTATTTAATTTTTTTAGGTTTTCAAAGATTTTGTGATGTTTTATCGTAAATAATACATTATTTACGGAATTGGAAGTTAGGTGTTGGATGAAAGTGAACAGGTCGATATGTTCTTGATATTGACTACAAGTAAGTCTAATGTGTAGCGTGTTATCTTATTAGATGTCGGCCCAAATTTCAGACCTCAGGTCAGACATTTCCAATTTACAACGAAGGTTGTAATGATCGATTTTGTATGTATGTGTGTATGTAATTTTCTTTCCGCTGGATGATCTGAAAAAGAAGAAAACAGAAGCTCGTCTTATGACCTGACGGAAGTATTGGCAGCAACAAACATGACAACAGGAAGTTTATCGCCAAAGATGGTACTACTTGGAACAGGGAACCGTATGCCTTTAGTAGTTTGGGAAGAGAAAATATTATCAATTTACGAGCAGATTGCTAGCAGCTGTTTCACGAAATGCTCTTCTCATATTTATCTCACGAGAGAGACAAACATTAGAAAAACAACCGTATTTGGGAAACCTTTATTCGGGAAACCAGAGAGAAATCAAAGAAAGAGCATTGTTATTGACACAATCGATGTTCTATTTTTTACCGCACATGACGTTGACTACAAATTTTTTTTATATAACGAAATATAACAATGGTTTGTACCATCAGGTTCCAGCCAGCCCATAATTGGAGTGTTACTGATGCTAGTGCCAATAAGCTGCCCTATCTTAACAACTGGAAACTTATAACTCGCCACAGAGCAAGGGCGCTAGATGTCAAATTAATAAAACTAAATAAACCAAGTTGACATGAAGTGTTTGATTTTTACGTAAAAACCCTGCTGCAATGTACATCATGTCAAAATTTTTGATGTAAATTTCAAAAAAGTGAGAATAAAATGTAATAATATAGAATAATTTTATTAAATAAAATAATAAATAATGATGCATAAAATAATAAATAATGAAAATAATAAATAATGATGAGTAATAAATAAAATAAAATAAAAATATTTAAACTTTTTAACAAAATCTATCAATAGTTTCGAAAATTCTATGAAATACAAGTATGTATCAAAACTGATACATAGCTAGAATTATGAAGTTTTTTAAGGATCGATATACGATTAAATACAAAAGAAATGTATTCATGCCCCATTAACATTCCATTTTATTGCCGTTTTATGCAAAACTTCAAGTTTTCTTTTCTTCTCTGTTACTTTTTTATCGTTACATTAAAAAATCACTTTTTTCATTCCCTTACTGACACGGAATCACTTGAAGTTTAGTTGTAGATTTTCTATGTTAAATTATTACTTTTAGTAGAAATCTTTTGAAATGCATTTTTAATTTTAAAAAATTTTATTTTTTTTTTTAATTTTTAAAATTGATTTTTACATTGCATTTCAATAATTTAAAGTTGCCATTTAGATTTTAACATTCAATTTAAATATTTTATTTTTATTATAAATGTTGTTTTTGTATATCTGTATAGAAATACTGAGCAGATGTAGGCGGATAACAAATAAACGGGTGACTTTACACAACCGCCTTTTTGAACTTTAAAAATTGTACTACTAATGCTGCAACTTTCACGGCTGTCAATGAGATAAATTTACTAGAAAAAAAGAAAAAATAAACATTATCTGCACACACTCGTATATTGTGTATTGTTCTTTTGTGTTGTTCTTTTTATTTGTTGTAAATATAGTGCCACACACACGGAGATTGAATGTTTGCTTTTGTAAAACAGCTCCATACTTGCTCTACAAACTACATATACACACTCCTTTTGTATACAAAAACCCGGCTAGAGATTTTGAAATTGTAAAACGCAAAAGACATTTAAAGAGCAAAATTCTCTTTTCAATTTCAAATAAAATAGCATGGCTCTGAATGGATAACATTGCAAGAGAAAATGGCCCAAAACAACATAACACTGTAGAGTATGAAAACAACGCACAGAGACAGAAATTTTTGCTACTACAGGAATTACTCTCTTAATACACCTCTAAACGTATTACCACAGCTACTCTGTTTTCTGTGGCATGTTATTTCAATACTATTGTGGGTTTATTTATAACTTAATAATTAAGTTTTTCTTTTCTTAATGTTCATTACGATACCGCTTTTAAGATTCTTTCTTTAATTTTCTTTGATTCAAAAATTTTGAAAAATAACTTTAATTAAAAGAGAACTAAGTGCACTGTTGGTGTACTAAACCTCTGGCGTATACTTTATTTGTAATTGAAATATTCATTAAGTATACGCAGCCTCATAAAGTAAATTTAAAATATGAGTGTAATTTAATTTTATAGCATGGAATCATTTTACTATTCCAGCGACAGTTGCTATTGCTCCAATTGAAGCAGTTAGAGGTCATGGTCTATAATCAACTAAATAAAATGGATGGTTTGACAGAGTTGACATTAATTTACTTCTCTAGAATAAAGGGAAAGAAAGAATAGCAAATACATATGATATAGCAAATGCTGACTCTAATAATAATTGAGTAATAACACGGTGCGACAGTCAAAGTACACCCAGCTAATGAGTTGTGAGTTTTGTTGAGTAGAACTCAAAATTATTTTTTTTTATTTCTCAAACCCTCCAAACTTGTTTTATTTGACAAAAAAAAGTTTTTTTTTACTTTATTGGACAAATTTATTGATTACAGAAATTTTTCTTAACCGATTTCTAAAATTTCAGCTTCATTTTAAAGGGGAGGGATGGGTATTTGAAACGATTAGATATATCTCTTATTCGACTTTATACTCTACGAAGTTAGAAGAGGTAAACTAGGCAAATAAAATTTTTTTTTCACATTAATTAAAAAATATGAAATAAGTGATGACATTCTGAAACTACATAATCTTGTGAAGAGATTGATACTTCGTTTGATCATATCGCACAGACACTCAACAAAACTCACAACCTACACTATATCATGAGCTGGGTGTATTTCATATTACATATTTTGTAGCATAGTGTTATTTTCTTTTCATCAGATTACCAGTGCTAAAGCAATAAATGAAAAGGGAAGAAAGTAGAGAGGCATCTTATTAAACTTTTTAATAGACTGCAAGATTGAGAAACTTTTTTTCATTATTTTTTTTTGTTGTTGTTTAAAAAGTACAATTTTGGCCTTCAATGCTTTATTAAGAATTGTGTAAATTTACAAAGAATTTTTAAGAATATTTTTACCACACTTACTTTTTTATCCTTTCTATAGTTATCATTATTTATGGTTTGTAAGATGTGGAAAGCATTATTAAATAGTTTTTTCACACTTATTTAAAGTTTATTTTTATCTTTAATTTCAAGGTTGTTATGTTATTTGGATATAGTACGTACAGTACAGTGTAGATGTAGCATTATACTATAAATGTTAAGGACACATTGGGTTCTTTAAGATGCGGGTAACAGGCTTATAACAGTAATATACACCAATTCACTTAAAATGTTAGGAACGTAATATTTTCTTATTTTTAAGATGAAAAATTTTCCTTATTCCATATTCGATAGGATTTAATTGATTAAATAGTGAAACATTTCTTACAACGTCTTAAGGGTCTGATGGATTTGAATGGTTTTTCGGCATCATTGAATTTTTATGCCAAAGCAATCAAAGCTTCCAATACATTCGTAATATGTGCACCATAGTTCTAAATGACTTAATATTAATGGCTTATGAATCGCCCATTTAAAATCGATCATATTTGCAGTGCCCTCTATGTCCGATGCAAGACTCTAAAGAGTGTGGTCTACGTTCAAAGGACGTAATCCACAGTCTGTCAATGCAATATTAGTGATTAGATTTTGTAGAAAGTGGATCATTAAGTAAAATTAGAAATTGAGTTGGAAATAAAAGAAGACATTACGATATGCGTAAATTTAGTTGGGCAATTCAAACAAGCCCTTGTATCGTTTTATTTGTTGTATTGTTGGACGAATATACAATAGTGTATGCTTGTTGTTGATAATTTTCATATAAAAATCCGATACACTTATACACATTTTTTTCATATGTTCTTAAAAGTTGTATTGGTTTCGTGCTATCAGTTTATGTAAATGCCAGTCATCAAGAAGAAGAATAAAAATGCAAAATATTTTCTAAGAAACTTGAACCAACAATTAACATTTCAAAACTATATCTGTGGCAATATGGAAGAGTCTTAAGACGACATAAGAGAGAATTGAGTTAAGGCGTTTGGCGCATTACAGAAGCAAAGGCGCTTAAATGTGTATAGTCCGTTTGATATAATTCTGTTTTTTTTATCAATGTTATGTACTTTTACTTTTAAGCTTAAGTTTTTGAATCAATAATGCATTGATCAAAACAACTTATATACACATAGTTTTGGTTACATATTCAGATTTTCCATCCATCACATAACGGCATCGCTTAACTTCACTTAAGCTGTAGAATTGTTAACCTTAAAAAAATAAAGTCATTATTTTCAAACAACTTATGTTTACTTAAAACTACACAATATATACTTTTTATTTAAACAGAAGCGCTTAAGTTACTTACGGTCCAGTTCAACGCAAATTTCAGTTTCGAAAAAGCGCTTAAGTAGAAAAGGCGTATTATCCTCTGAATTCAACAATATTTTTTAAAATAATCATCCTTCTTCTCTAATAAACACGTTACCAATATATTAATTCATATATTTTTCGCAAAAATCAGGCAGAATAAAAATTACATAAAATTGATGATATCTTAAAACATCAATTTTCGACTTAAGCTACTCCTGCATTAGCCACAGATATTTTTCACACAGATAATTAATTAATTTACTTTCTTCCGTAATATTTTTCATTTTATTGATTGTAAATCAAATTATGAATACTAGTCTTTTTTTCTTATCGCTTTTTGCCGTTTGGAATATGAAATACATAACACTGAGCGTTCACGAACAAAAATTGATGGATAAAGAATTAATGACCTGTTTCTTTATTTGTTTTCTTATGTGTTGCGTGTATTGTGTTTATAGCATTAAGGTCAATAAGAGCAAATTAAGTTTAAGTTTTTTATGTTTAACTCGAAACTAAATATCTATGATAACACACTATATTGCTATATTGTAGATTAAGATATTTTCAAATCAGGCCCTATAATTCTTATTGTGAACTGTTAGACACCAAATAAGATTGTAATTTTAATAAAATCCGGTGCCAAAATAAAGAAAAGAGGAATAAAGTTTATATAAAAATTTCAAATATGTATGTGGTCTTAAAAAAAACAAAACTTAAATAAAAAAAAATAAAAAATAAAAACAAAAACGCATTCAATAAATTATTAAAAAATTGAAAAATATTTTTCACCATGCAATTTGTAATGAGCGAGAATTCATAATGAGAGAATTCATACACATTGCTTATGCTATTTTATTTAGTTATCGATCAGACTGCGACAAGCACACATGTTAGCGAATGCTATATTCTGTTTGACGTTTACACACAAAAAATTGTTTGTGTTAAAAAATCCTTCTTTTAAAGTTCAAAGTCTTATATGTTCTTAAAATACATTTTGATTGTTTTAATAGTCAAGTAAAGAGAAAAAATTTTTTATAGATATAGAGCAATATTATGGAAAAATGAAAAGGTTGGTTATTAATAGGAGAGGAAATTTGTGAACCAAAATTAGATCCCAGCAAATATCTAAAAAACATTCCCTAATTATTAAGTCAAAGTTGTATAACTTTATGAATGAAATCAAAATAGGGTATATTACTAAAACTTTTCTATGACTGTAAACTCTCAATTTATTTTCTCTCTTTTACTTAGTAATACACAACCAAAACATTTTTGCTAATCCCTGTGCTAGACTATAAACCTGAAAAATAAAAAGAAACAAAATAAAACAACAAAATATACACACAGACATTAAATTAAAAATTTTCCAAAAAAAAAGTACCAACAAGAAAGTACGAGTACTTATACTATATTTACTGGTTTTAACATGTAAATATTAAAAAAAGTATATGTAAGAGCAAGCATATCGATAGCATATACATAGTACAATACTCACACACAATTGCTTAGGAGTACTAAATAAAAATTCCATACAAATAAAAAAATAATCCACTTTGTCTCTTCCATATTTTCCCTAACTGGGGTGTGAACATTTGAAAATTAAATGCAAGTGTATGCACAAGCTTGTAGGAGCCCATATCTACTTGATACACTTTGTTGTACATTTTTAGGAGATCACGTTACTTTTGTACGTAACTAGAAGTGTTGAATGAGAACACTTAATATCCACAGGGTTTTTAGGAATTATTTCGAAAAATGATTTCCTACCGTAAAACAAAAGAGAATAAAACATGTGCAAATGTTTAAAAGACAAAATATCAGGCAATGTTTTTAGCGTATTGAATGACACTATGCGCTTAAAAACAAAAATTAATTACTCTGGAGAACTCAAAAATATTTTTTATATTTTTTGAATCAAATGTATGTGAATTAATTTAAGGATGTGTTGTTAAAATTTCTTGTATACTCCAAACTTGTTTTATTTTAAAAAATCTGTTTTTTCGATAAATAAGACATTTTTGAACCGATTATCCAAGGGGAGGGAAAGACCTTTAAAACCGATATTCAGTGGACAGCAAAAGTCTAGGTAACCCAATATAGTTTAGTAATTTTCATGAATTCTAATCAATCAAAAATAATCTAAAACATCATATTAGTTTTTATAGCATTTGTTTTTTTAATTTATTACTATGTTGTTATCAAAAAAATAAATGTTTTTCACATACCAAAAGAAAAAATAAGAAATCTCTCTGGTGACTCCAAATTTTTACACCGTAGGTACCCAAAGAAGAACTCAGAATGAATTTAAAATATTATGCCTTATATTTAGTAGAATATCGCTTAAGGTCAAGCACTCCCTTTAACCCATTTGGCATTAAATGTGCTAGTTTTTCTTTTGTTTTCTGTTGATTTGTACCGCCATTCATTCATAAGCAATTATTTTCGTTAACTTTTGTTTGAGGTTTAAGGGTTATGTAATCGTTCTTACAAATGATCCCCTAAATACTCTCTTGGAGTCGTATCGAAACTTTGTTCAAAAGTAATAAGCCTGTCTGGTCTTTAGTAGGCAAATCACATCTTCACATTAACAGCAGCATTTCATTGACTTTTTGTAAGTAATGACCATTAAGAATTTAGAATTATTCCTCGAAACATTCCCTCTTATTCATTATTTCTTCAATAAATTCCTAACTGCCCACACCTGATGCCGACGCACATTGCCACAACACTATACTACCGAGGCTATGCTTAACTATTTCACGCAAGTTCTTTGGATTCAGCTCCTTATTTCTCTTCCTCAAATGAGTTTTGGAATAATCTGTTTACTTCAGATGAGTCAAAATGAGTCATGTCCAATTTGACTGCGTTGTCAAACTTAAATAAATAAAGAATTTATAACTTATTATAAAATAAATAGATTTATCGGAAAGCATTCTTGAAGAACAAGGCAGTTCTTTTTTGAAATATTAGAAGGAACATGTTAAATATTTTTTGTGAATTAATTTTTAATTTAAATTTTTGATTCTAAGTGCTATTGGCGGCTACTTACCTTGGGAATATGTAGCAAACGATGCGTTTAGTATTCAGACTTATAACAAACGCTTGAAATTTTACCCTTCTTTCAAAATAAATTGTCTCTTACGTGAACACAAAGACTACAAAAACACGACAACCACAACTAAGACAGAAGGATGAAAAATTAAGAAATAAACGAAACAAAAAATGTGTGAATGTGTGTGACTTCTAAATTTATATGCTCAGTACTGCTAAACAGTAACATCATCAACTCAAGTCGCCATAAAATATTCATATGACCACTGAAAGTGTAATAAATTGAGGTGACTGCTAAACCTAACCGAACTGCGATGAACTTTTGTGGCTGTGACTATGTCTAGCATTAAAAGTAATGGATTGTGTGCCACAATTAATCTAGGGATCTCTCGCGAATGCCTTTGAGTAATCCTACCAGTGCAGAGTGTTTTGTTTTTTTCACATCATCTTTAGCCTTTAGATTTGTGCAAAATGTTTATCAAAATGTTCCCGACAGATGTAAGTTTTTAATTTGAGAGAATAGAAATTTCAAAAGGCTCGAACAAATGCTTTAGTTTTCCTACGAATGTTGGGAAAATCTGTGTATATGAAAGCCAAAAATAATGTAAGTTTAAAATGTCAAAAATATTGTATTGTCAGCAATTATGGGAATATAATTTTAAAGGATTGAATTTTTTCTGTTATATCAAAATTTTCTTCACCAATTATATTTTTATTAATTTTTTTTTTTATTATATCAATATCATATATCAATATATTCTTATAATTCTAGCATAGCAGAACAAACATGCATAATACAACAAATTCAGTATCACACATAATAAACTAAAGTCGACGTAGTCTAGTAGGCTGTGTGTTGTCTTATTAGACATGAGGCAATGTTTCAAACCCCAGATCACACTTCTCGAACAAAACGAAATATGATAATATATTTCTTCGGCAAATAGATTTTAGCAGATTTCTGGCAAAAATCCTGAGAGTAAATACATTTCCCATGAAAAATTCCTCTAAAATCTTCGTCAAAATTTACAGGCTTAAGTGAAGTTGTATTTACAAAAAAAGAAAAAGACAGCAAGCAAAGCAAATTTTTACTTACTGCCAGAGTTTTTGCCAGAAATCTGCTGAAAGGAAGTCGCCGAAGAAATATTTGTTAATATATCGTTTTGATGGAGATGTTTGACCTGGGGTTCGAACCGTGGCCTCATGTCTAATAAGCCAACACACTACCTACTAGACCACGACGATTTCTAACGTGGTATACGCTTTATAAATAACAAATAGAAATGAATAACAAAATCCATCATTTAGAACATAACAGTTCTCTAGGATAACCTAAATGAAAAGCTTTTTACGAAACAGTGAAAAATGTGGCGTCAAAATGACCATGGCTTAGAGATTTCCGAATGCCTATGAGTCCGGGATCAGCAAGATCCTAACGTTTGAAAATGTAGTGCAAGTGATGCTTCTGTTCCAACAGGTATTATAGTGTTACGAAAATGTAAACGGTGTACATCGTTTAACATTAAAATGAGCAAAATGAGTTCTCGAGAAGGCGAAACACCAAACGTTCGACTTCAAGAACCTTCATCAGACTGATTAAAGCAGGCAACGAGCAGTAAGAATTCAGTCAGTATTGTGTAAATACGCGTTGGGTGTGAAGAAAATAGTCGTGGTTTGAAGATCGCAGTTGAAAAGATCTGCGTTGTAAGAAAGAATAGCGAACAAGTAATTATTGTTGTATTCGGCAAGTTGTAAACGGTGGCACACAAAAGTAGTGCGGAAAATAAAGAGTTTAATTGAAACTAAACACATATTTGTTTTTATTTTGTTTGCAATCAACGAACTCCTATTTTAAACGTTTTTTAAAATGTAAAAACGTAACAGCTGGAATAGTTGACAGTCTATCTTCTTCAGCAAATTCTAACTTATTTTCAACTACTTCCATTGAAGTGAGAAAAGCTTTTATTTGATTTTTTTAAGATTTTTTTCAACATTTCCTTTTTATTAAGATATCGGATGTAAAAATATTCTTCCAACGTAAAACATTCATCTGCAGCGACAGTGTTTATGTGTTATGTGTAGTGGTCATCTTCGAAACACTTAAAAGGTGTTTAATACTTCGAAAATATTATTGATTGTTGTATTGATAACTGGATTTATTTATGTTACATACATACTTGTGATTATGTGTTGGGTGTTATACTACAACGACAAAATTTATATCACTTAAGTATACAATTAAAAAGAAAAGCAAAATAATAGAGAAAACATCTTAGGAATCAACAGAATCCTGCAAAGCAATGTAGTATTTTATACAAAGCCATTTAAGCCAAAAAGGTAAATTGCTGTGTATATAAATTTATCTCCTCTCAATATTTGTTTATACTATGTAATGTTGTAAATACATTCAAGATAAGGAACATTATATAGGAATTACGTTTTAGTAGAAAATTTTCTTTGTCATTTTTTATTGCTTTTTAGTCTTTAAGATGAAATCAATTTGTCAAATTTAGGAAAAAATAAAGGTTTAAAGATGTACTTAAAATGTAACAAATAAATGCAATTGTTGGTTAGGTTGGTTACGTAGGTAGTTGAAAAATACATCTTCACCAGAGACCAGAAAAGGGATAATAAATGCAAAAGTCTTGGAGAGCCATGAAAAAGGAGATTAAAAATTAAAAATAAAAAAATAAAGCTTTCTTTTAAAGATCTTTTCCTAAATAGATTTAGTTCTCAACATTTAAGACACTTAAAATGATAAATCATACTCTGTACCTCTATCTCGAGTAAAAGGAAATGTAATCTATTTTTCAAATTGAGTGTCATTTTTATTGCATAAATGGCTACTGTCCCATATAGTATGTTTAGTCTGATTACACGGTGTGACAGTGTAATTCAAAAATATTTTTTTTTTTTATATTTCTCGAACCCTCCAATTTTCTTTTATTTGACAAAAAAGGAATTTTTGATCTTTTCACACAAAATGATTGATTACCTAAATATTTTTTAACCTATTTTCAAAAGGTATACATAAGCATATGATTCAAACTTACATGTTATGAGTTTCGATCGGGTAAACTTGGAAAATATGCTTTTTTAATTTTTTCAAGTTTAGCTATTCTTAATTGCAAAATTTAATTAAAAAATATAAAATAAGTGATGAAATTCTGAAGGTGCATTATCTTGTAAAGCGATTGAAACTGCGTTTGATCAAATCGGACAAAAATTACCGTAGTTATTATTTAAATAGTATAACAGTCGTGATATATTTTTTATATATAATATATATATATATATGTATATATGAAAAATATAACTCTACTGTTAGACTCTTTATATAATAATTATGGTAATTTTTGTGCGATTTGATCAAACGAAGTGCCAATCTATTCACAAGATAATGCACTTTCAGAATGTTGCTCAAAAAATACTTTAAATAAAATAGTAGTATTTGAAAAATTATTATCGGAGGCATAATTCGATTGTTGTGCTAAAATTTAATGGCTTTTAAGAATAATTATTTAAAAAACTATGCCAGAAGGTAAATCAAACGTAGTCACGTAGTAAACTCGCAACTGTAACAGTACAAACGCATTTTCGTTATGATGGTGGAAGGTACTATGGGAGGGAGGAATGCATGCAAACAAGGTAAAGTTTCTGATTGTGGTCAACGTGGCGACCACCAGGACGATCCTTGTCTTGCTGTATTCAAGTTGACACGCAGCCTCCTCGTGGCCCCTCCTGGATGGCATTCTAGCACCCGCTAGATGTTAACTAATGCGTGCAGCGAATGTCCAATCCCCTGGACGTTAAATTTGGGTTGTGCGTAGGGCTTGGAACCCACCACGTAAAAACAATTATCCAATGAAAACCAAGACAGAATCCTATAAAAAGATCCCCTCTAAAGTTGACGACCACGGCAAACGAATAAAGGACTATGATTTACGTATTGGCACATGGAACGTCCGCACCCTTTACAGGGTAGGCGCTTCCGCCCAGCTGGCGGATGCCCTCATTAAATGTAGGACTGACATCACTGCCATTCAGGAAATGCGATGGACAGGACAAGGATGCAAAAGGCTTGCATCTTGCGATGTATACTACAGCTGCCATGAAAACAAGCACGAATTTGGTCAAACATAAAAGAATTATATGATAAAGAGTAAATGAGCTTCGACGATTCGACGAACAGTAACCAATTAGGGTTAAAGTGTTCTTCGATTCACCTAAAAGCAACCTTAATGTACAAAAATGAAGAGTAACCATACAGCGTTAAAGCCATGTTTATTTAACCAAAATATAATTTTAATTCATTCATTACAGAAAAAACAGGAAATGATCCAAAAACTAAGACAAAACAGTTTTTAACGAAACTCTATAAATATAGTATAACACGTTGACTGCCGACTACGAAATAACTCGTAGATTACGTTCCCTTCTAGGGAACCAACTACGAGTTATCTCGTACTCACTAAACCTGACATTTTTGTGTAGCTACGAATAAAATCGTATTATATCAGTGCTAGTATCGATAAATGGCTTCTGAGAAAAGAGCAAAAAGTCAATGTTGGCTTGCGTGGCCAGTTTTTTTAAAATTGCCCCCGCAGTCAACGTGATAAGGTAGGCCATCTATCGGTTTCAATTTGAACCATCGGTTATTTAGAATCTGGCAATACTTATGTCATTCTATTCTGTCAAAAAATTTCAGTTAGCGAATTCACACGACTTTGTATCGTGTATAATGTATGGAATACACTTGGTTGTTTGTGAACATTCGCTGCTATGCTGTATTATGTGTTTCGTATTCCAAATGTCAAAAAGCGATAAGAAGAAGACCAGTATTCAGAATTTGATTTTCAAGCAACAAAATGAAAAATATTACGTAAAAAAGTAAATTAATTAATTATTTATACGAACAATATCATTTTCCATTTTTATTTTTGATTTAATAAACTTTCTGTTGTCACTTTGAATTTTTATTCTTCTTCATAATTTTTGGCATTCAAACAATTTGATAGCTCGAAACCAAAACAGCTTTTAAAAACATATGAAAAAAATTTGTATAAGTGTATCGGATTTTTACATGAAAATTATCAACAACAACGACGTTATGAGTCTATTTACGATTGTGCAAGGTTAGGATTTATTAGGCTAACAAGAAACTGCACTATGATGTCAATTTTGCCAAAAGAATCATTTGTTGTCTTGGATATATCCATAATTGGTCATTACAACCCTTCAGTCAGGATTATGGAACTAGTTTCTCACATCATCTATGTTGTGTGCGTTAATTTTATACATGAGTGACCGGACCTACAGTTTTTGCCAGCAATCTGCTGAGAGGAAGTCACCGAAGGAATATTTTTTCATATTTCCCTTTTGAGGTCTGACCTGGGTTTTGAACCGTGACCTTACGTCTAATAAGCCAACACACTACCTACTAGACTACGGCGACGATAAATAAATAACAATACCTACATTAATTATTAAAATTATATTTTTGTGAAGATAAAAAATATTTCGGGACACATCATTAGCTCACAATGTATTTACCTAGTTATTGTTTTTTCTGTGAGATGAAAAACATTGAACTAGTTTGCATGATTTCGTATTAATCCAATTATATTTACGTGTTTTCTAAGATATTACAATTTTCCGAACACTTTCTATTGATATTTGACAACTCAAATATCAACAACGACAAACAAAAAAACCAAACGAACAAAACAAAAACAATGTTGTTGAAATAACCAGGAACAAAGGAATATTGAATAAGCAGCCGAACTGCGTATATTGTTATGCCTAAACACTTAAAATATTGTAATCAATAAACCGATTATTGACTCAATTAAAGTGTATGTCTGAACATAGTATGAGATTGAAAACCTCGCTGTACTTTGGAGTCAACTAAGCATAGAGAAGTTGCACCGTGGAATGGCCAGTTTCCATATATATGGTACCGATCATAATGAATGAATTCTTGATGGATCAACATTGAACCAAACAGATTGTGTAGATTCAATTCATTCCATTCGCTCATGAAAACTTGTATGTAAAATGAATTTTTAATTAAGATAATGACGATACACCGCACGATTGGACAAAATTTTTAAAGGTCCAATAACTTGATATCATATAATGGCAAGCATAGAGCTATGATGCTCAGTTGTGGAACAATCTTGAGACACAAGTTGAACAAAAAACTAAAAAATGTTAAAGTGTACATGCTAAAAGTGGTTCAAATGGCATGGAATGACATACAGAATGCAAGGCAAGTCAGAGACCTCTAAATTAAAATTAAATATTAAATGTAATTTATTGTTGAATTCTTTCGCGAAAGCATACACTAAAAATATTGTTACGCAAATGAAAATCGTGTTACATCGTTTAATATTAAAATAATAAACAAAAGCTACAAAAACAAAAACAATGGACTTGTTTACATGACCAACAATTAAACAAAAATGTAGCAACAACATCAGTATAAAAAAGGAATAAACAAGTAAACAAACGACAACAACACTGCAAGAACAAACGTAAACAAAATACACACACAACAATAACGTAAACAACATACATAATTGGTCATTACAACCCTTCAGTCAGGATTACGGCGTAATTTCTCACACTACTTATGTTGTGTGTGTTAATTTTAAACATGAGTGGCGGCACCTAAAGTCGACTCCCAACGAGAGATTTTTGAGAAACTTTTCATGGCAATTTTACTTACTCTCAGAGCTTTTGCCAGAAATCTGCTGAGAGAAAGTCGCCGAAGAAATACTTTTTGTATTTTATTTTGATGTCTGGCCTGGGGCTCGAACCCTGGCTTTTCTACCTACTAGACCACGGCGATTTCTAACATTTATGTTTATAGAGATTTCGCGAAGACAAAGTCATTCTCCTTCAAGGGCATTCATCAGACTGTTTACCCTGCTATATAAAAGGCAAGACAAAGCAACAGGATCAGTGAATACGCGTCGCGTGTGAAGGGAAAAATCGTGGTTTGAAGATCTCCGTTGTAAAGATCTTACGAGCAGTTGTTAGTGTTTACGCACGAGAGTGTAAAGAAGGATAACAAAACAAATTGTTGTTATTTAAATCAAGTGGCGTACAGCGGCATACAGAATTGTGCGAACAATAAAGAATTCATCTAAAACTAAACACAAACTTATTTTTATTTCATTTGCAATTTACGAACTCATATTTTAAATGATTTAAAAGGGTAAAAACGTAACAATATTCTACTGTCCATAAAAAAATTTTGAAAAATATTTCATCATAGAAAAAGATCGTATAGATGGCTGTGCTAATTATAAGACCACCACTGTATGCCACAACTCGAAGTTGAATCTTGAACACAAAAAATTACAGTAAATCTGAGAACTTTATTCTTAGTCAGGCACGCTTTGCAATCTAAGTAAATACAAATATCATATGTTAGATAGGAATAATATAATTCTTGCTATTATTTTAATCTTTACTGCATGCAATGGTGAAAGACAACGAATAATTATATCTTTGTAAAATTAAGTTAAAGCACCTTTTAATGTAATTATAAATACATAAATGGGTTTTTGGGGCATTTATTATTTTTGCTAAAGATAAACGCAGTTTTCTTTTATGTAGTAAAGTAAAACGAAAGGAGGCTGAAACAATTAAGAATATTGATTTTTATTGCTCTTAAACCTATTAAAGTAATTTGAAGAGCAAAGGGTGACAGGCGATTGCATGTATTGTGGTATAATTTAATGCGTTTGTTTATGGGTTCTAAATTCTATAAATGATTTAAAAGCTTTTAATATAGTGTAGCTCAGTTTATTATTGGTTGTGGTTTTTATGTCGCCATTAAAATAATGTGTAATTTATATGGAGAGTGAATAACAGTGATTTGTTTTTGTGTTTTGAGAAATTAATAAAATTGTTTTTTATTTATTTACGTATTACAATGCAATTATACGATATTTTTATACAACAGTTATTAGGATATAAGTAACTAAGACCTTATGCTGTGCATTGTGTAACAGATCGAGTCTTTGGTGGGCATCGAACTAACTAACCTCAAAGCAAAAATCTATAAAAAATGAAATAAAAATAATTGTAAGCATATACTACTAAAGTAAATGAAACAAAAAAATTCAAAAACTAAGCTCAAGCAATTGTCTATGTATACGGCTTTTACAGCCCTTCTAAAATAACGATTTTTGTCATTTGGATCGGCTGAAAAGCAATCGTGGAATATGGTAGTTAACTGCTTTTGTTTAAAGAAGTAAAAGAAGATTTGGCCTTACAATAATATTGCCTTCGATCCCTTCATGAGAATAAATCGCATTATTAATACAATATTAAAAAAGTAATACGAAATTAAAGCATTTATGACTTTGTTTAGAAGCTAAAAGATTGACAGCTTACAAAATTAATAAGCAAAAGCTCGAAGACACTGTTGTTACAAAAGTCTGGAATATTAGGACAGCAATCATACAAAAGTTTCTGTTTTTAAGGGACATCATACAACACTTCAGTCAGGATTACGACCCAGCTTCTCACACCACTTATTCTGTGTGTGTTAGTTATACATGAGTGGCAAACACACAGTTTAAAGTCGACTCCAAACGACGGATTTCTGAGAAAATTTTTAATAGTTTAAATTTTTAAATATTATTTATTCTCCGAGTTTTTGCTGAAAACCTGTTGAGAATAAGTCACAAAACCTAACGAACAAGCAATTATTGTTTTATACGTCAAGTTGTATACAGTGGCACACAGAAATAATCCGAACAATAAAGGATTTAATTGAACTTAAACACCAATTTATTTTTATTTTGTTTGCAATAAACGAATTCCTATTTTAAACGTTTTTAAAGCGTAGTATGCTAGACTATTAGCGTGAGGGTCGTGGATTCGATTCCCATCAGAGGCTCTGGTCTGTGACACTACACCGAGCATATGGTCAAAGTTACTCAGCTCGTATATAATTAGAATATAATTTGTAATTGTATTTTAGTTAATAAATAAATAAATAAAAAGGTAAAAACGTAACAATATATTTAAGTACAGTGGTGTGATGTGAATCACTGTTGTTTTGTGAGGCCGAATTTGATAGTCTGATGGGAATAGAAGCAATTCATTCCTTACAAACTTCTACAACCTGTTCATAGGGTCGGTTCTGAATCCTACTGTCAACAAAAAGAGAAATTAAAGGAAAAAAGTTAATTAAAGGGAAAATTTATCATGAAAATGCTAAAACTTGAGTGCAAAGTTTTGCTGCACATGATGATCAGTTTTTCGCTTAGTAAACCCAGAAGTTCTATATTATTAACCAAGCGCTTAAGCCCGATCTGTTATCGATTGAAATATGTTTGGTCTGATAAATGTGTTTAAATGTTTGAAAAATTTATAACCGAACACTCAATATTCATATTCGAATTAAATGTTGAGTTTGAAAATTTTACACAATGTTTTGGTTACCCTTTTTCATTCAATTTAATTAATTTCAGACCAATGAACTCAACATTTGCAGAAGTCACATTTGATTTAAATTAACTTTATGAGACACATACATAAGTAGCCAATGATGTTACAAACATGGAAGAGAATGTTAAGTTACTAACAGTATGCTTAATGAGTGTTTCAATTACAAATAAATTATACGCATGAAGGCCAGTTGCAGTTGCCAGAGCTATATGCAGTTGCCAGAGATATATGCAGTTGCCAGAGATATATATAAAAATGAATGCGTGCTTATTTGTTTGTGGGTTTGTTTGTTTGTTTGAAGTCTATAGACGGCTAAACGGCTGGACCGATTTTCTTGAAATTTTAACAGTATCTTCCTGTATTTCTGGAAGGAGTTATAGGCTACTTTTTATTTTAAAATTTCAAGTAGTCGAGGTGGCACGCCCATATACACAATAAGTATTTAATGTCGCATGTCACATAAACTGAACAGCTAGAGTCCTCAAAGTTTGTATTGACTACTTTGACGTATATAGGAACAAAATGGGCGGATTGGCAATAGTAGACGTGTCACCTCCCATAGTCTATATATATAAAAATCGTAAACTATGCATTTGACCATTTTATGATCTTTAGCAAAGTTATTGCGCATGAGTCGACGAAGATTTCGAAGTTGGCATGACCAATTTCCGACAGGTGGTGCCACTGAAAATTACTCAAAATGAATTAAATCGTAAACTGTGCATTCTTTAACAAAGTTATTGCGCATGAGTCGGCGGAGGTTGGTGCGATTAATTTCCGATGGATGGCGTCACTGAAAATTATTCAAAATTAATGAAAAGCAATTGGTCGACCTACACCTCAAGCACGAGCCTTAGAATCAGACGAGCATTGAGACTGGATAATCTTCGAGTATATGCCGCTGACACCCGTTCGCTTTAACCACTTGAACAACGAGAAGTGAGATTAGAAACTGATCGATTGCGTACTACTCAGGCCCGTTCATCTGAATCATCAGGACAACGGGAAACAAAATCAATAAAATTATTCAAAATTAATTGGATATTTGTGTAATGTCTTTCCTTCACATTTATTTTTGTTGGTGGCGCAGCAACACGCGCAGGGTACAGATAGTAAGAAATAAAAAAAAACAAAACAACTTCTATTTAAAATTAAACTAGAATGATTGAAAAGTAATCTCCAAATCTCTATTTGGAGGACCTTTTCCAAATAAATTGTTTTTATTTAAATTATACGAGTATATAAACTCACTGTCATTTAAGAACCTACTAAAGTAATAAAGAATTTTTTTATGAGAAAAAGTAAAAAAAAACAGTTTATAGGGTTCGAGAAATATAAAAAAATACTTTTAAGTTCTACTCAACTAAATTAGACTACGTAGTTAGTCAGGTGTGTATTTTGGAAGCTTTCTGGCTTCGATGACAATCGATCGCATATTTCAAAGACAATTAAAAGCTCATGAAGAGAAAAATGGCTAAAAATATAATCACACAAAGATAAATTAAGACTTCAGTTATAGGTGGAATTATTGTATTTAAGTGCTTTAAGCTGTAGAATCTTGCAGCTATAGCGACAAAAGATAACAAACTGCAATCTTTTCAATTTTCTCAGATGTTATAAACAAACTTCAAGCAAAAAGCTGTCCAAAAAAGATGGTCCATAATAAAGTCGACAGCCGTAACTTCGAATACTGTCAATTACGTTTAAGTATATTGTTACGTTTTTGCCCTTTTAAAAACGTTAAAATGAATTCGTAGATTGCAAATAAAATAAAAATAAATTTGTGTTTAATTTTAAATCGATTCTTTATTGTTCGCACAATTCCGTGTGCCACCTTTGGTAAAATTGATTTACACAACAACAATTTACTTAAATTGTTATTCTTTTTATACACTCGTTCGTTAGAACTTCGAACCACGATTTTCTTCACACGCAACGCAAAATGTCTTCACACAAGACTGACTGAATTCTTTCTCATCTCGTTGCTCGCTTTGTCTTGCCTTTTATATCGCTGGATCAACAGTCTAATGAATACTCTCGTAGGAGAATGACTGCCTTCGGGAAAGATCTAAAAATGTAAAGTTGTTTTCATTATTGTTGTTTGTGGATTTTGTTGACGTTTATCCTTGTAGTGTTGTTGTTGCTTGTTTACTTTGTTTATCCCCTTTTTATACACTGATGTTGTTGTTATATTTTTGTTTATTCTTCCATTTTGTTGTTTTTAGATAACACCATTTCCATTTTCGTAACAATATGTACGTTAATTGCCTTTCTGCTTTTATGTTTGTTTTACTTTTTGTTTTTATTTTTCACGAACCTTATGAAAAACATATGGTTTTTGTTTACAAAATGCATAAAATTCAGTAAAAGTACACCAACACCACGTATAGATTGTGGGAGCACAATTGAAATGGATATCCATGGATTCCATCTCACGACTGCTTTTGCCTAATTCCGTTTGATCACTTATACATGTTAAAAATTGAAAAGATGGTTAAAAATTTAAGTTGTAGATCTAGATAATTAATATTGTTACGTTTTTACCTTTTAAAAATATTTAAAATATAAGTTTGTAAAATTGCAAATAAAATAAAAGTAAATTGGTGTTTAGTTTTAATTAAAATTCTTTATTATTCGCACAATTCTCTGTGGCACTGTTGACAACCGCGTCTTCACACAAGACTGACTGAACTTTTCTAACTAACTCGCACGTTTTGCTTTGCATTTTATATGGCAGAGTAAACAGCTTGATGAATGTTCTAGAAGGCGAATGTTCGTGGCTTCGCCTTTTCGTGATCTCTATAAATGTAAACATCGTTGTTTCATTATTGTTCATTGTGTATTTTGTTTACATTTACTCTTGTAGTGTATGTTGTTGTATTTTTGTTTACTTGTTTATCATTTTTTATGCTGGTGTTTGTTGTTATATTAGGCAGTGCGATAATTTGTAAACAAGTTCATTTATTTATTTTTATGTAGCTTATGCTTAAAGCAAAACACCAGTATCTAGATTTTTTCATTTTCGTAGCAATATTTTACAGTAAATCCTAAAGTACACCAAATAATTGTGCAACTAACTGTAAATAATACAATTATGGTTCTATTTTATTATTAACTAAAGTAAAAATGTCTTGAAGAGTTAAAATTAAAACTCATGGCAAAGAGAAATGCCTTGTTATCAGGATCGCGGCGACCAATACGCGGATATTCTCTTCCACAGCTAATCGGAACATGTCTTCTTTACAATCCAATAAAAAAATTCACAACCATTTCACTCGCTATGTGTTTTTATTTTAAAATGAAAAACTGCATTCTTACTGAGACATTACTTAAATTTAATATATTTAAGATAATTTAATAGTAGACCATATGCTTTAAATATTTTAAGAAGGACTCGGAATAATCAAAATGTAAACGAAAATACTTAATTAAAACAAATTGCGAATTTTTATAGAATTTTTTTTAATATTTTCATGTCGAAGATATTAACATTCATTTTATGCCAAAAAGCCAAATATTTTCAGCCTATATTAACACACACCTACAATTATATTGTCACGAACTTAAATGGTACAAATTAATTAAATTTTAGAAAATTTCGTCATTTAAATTGTCAGTGATCTTAACGACAATTTACACATCCTCACACAATACATACAATAAAACCATCTACAGCCTCACAAGTTCTCATCTACAAGAATTGTTATAAATTTATTAATAAAAGGAAAGGACATTGAGTAACAGACTTCTCAGACTTAAAATAATTTATTATCTAAAAAATATTACAACATTACATACAATGATGTGAAAAATTTTGGCGCCACACACCAAGTGACAATCCACAGTCTGCTTTTAACACAGTAAAGCGTGATGGTGGTAATGTTGTTGTTTTTGGGTTCATTTTCTTTCTATTGCCTTCGGTCATAATATCGTGTAAAAGGTGTTTTAAAACGAATTATGTTTAATTCTTCAAGATTTCATACTACGTAATGTCGAATAAAAAAATATGCCACTTCGATTCGTGTTCCGACAGGATAATGACCACAAAGTGCACTAACAAATGGTTCGAAGAAAATAATTTCAATGTAGTATACTGGACCACACTGGCTTCAGATCCAAATCCGCTTGAAAACTTATAGAATGTAGTAAAACAACAATCGAATGAAAGAATCCCGCAGATTGGAACTAATTTAGGCTGCATGGTATGATATACCTGATTCGATACGCCAAAATTATGTTGCCCATGTGCTTATATTGTGTTCACCATACCCTACTTTTATATTATTATTTGGGCAATTCACACAAGCCCTTGTATCGTTCTATTCATTGTATTGTTGAATGAAAATACAACAGTGCATGCTTGTTATTGATAATTTTCATATAAAAATCCGATACACTTATACACATTTTTTCATATGTTTTTAAAAATTGTATTGCTTTCATGCTATCAGTTTATGTAAATGCCAGTAATCGAGAAGAAGAATAAAAATACAAAATATTTTCTAAGTAACTTGAGGCAACAACTACTATTTCAAAATTATATTGTTCGCACAGATAATTAATTAATTTACTTTTTTCATAGAATTGAGCGTTCACGAACAAAAAGTGTTTTCAATACAACAAACGTGAATTGGCCAATTATTTTATATTTATTTTAAAAACAACAGGAGGTGTCCTTATACTTGTACAATTTTAATTTAATAAACATTTCAAAATGAAAATAATAATTTAATAAAATCGCAATGAAATTTGTTCTTTTGATATATAAGCTGACAATAAGGGCAATTACTTATCAACAATTTTACTTACATCTCATCAAATCGCTAAGCGTCACATTGATGTCCTTTTTATTTTTGACTTCAGTGATTAAAATATATATGGCCTTGTAAGTTTAATAAGTATCTAATCTTAAACACTTCTTTGAGAAACTTTTCATGGCAATTTTATTTACTATCAGAGTCGTCGAAGAAATATTTTTTCATATTTCGTTTAATTGGAGATGCCTGACCTGGGCTGTGAACCTAGCCCTCGCGTCTAATAAGCCAACACACTACCTCATAGACCACGGCGATCTCCACTCATGAATAAAAATTAACGCACACAACATAAGTGGTGTGAGAAACTAGGTCGTAATCTTGACTAAAGGGTTGTAATGACCAATTAATCTTAAACAACTACACACAAAAATAAGATTTAATTATAGTCCCTAGTATATTCGGTATTATGCTGGCTTATAACATATGAGGTCACGGTTTAAACCCAATATCAGACATCTCGACCAAATCGTAATATATAAAAAAAAATTTCTTCGACGACTTCCTTTCAGCAGATTTCTGGCAAAAGCTTAAAAAAAATTTCCATCAAATCTGTCGTTCGGAGTCGACTTTAAACTGTAGGTGCCGCCACTCATGTATAAAATTAACACACACAACATAAGTGGTGTGAGAAGTTAGGTCTTAATCCTGACTGAAAGGTTGTAATGACCTATTATATATGTATGTATGTACAGTTCCTATCAGTTTTAACCTTTATTTATCGGGTCTACAACAGAGCCTATGAAACTTTGACAAATGATAACGGCCATCTTGTTGAAGCTACACCTGTATAATTGGTTTTCCATTATTCTGTACTATGAAAGAAAATCACTTTATTGTTTTGTTTTTTGCAACACTTTAATTTATTTTGTTTATTGGAACAGCCGCTTGTGCGAAGAGAATCGAATGTATCTCGAAAAAGTGACAGTTTGCTGCACTTTTACTAATTTCTTTTGGCCTTAATTGGGTGGTCTGGATACAACGTGTACTGCGCGAGCGTTTTAATATCATTGCCATCTCACGTGGAGTAATCATACGATTTCACTCTGTTAGACTTTTTCTTGTCGTGTGTCCTTAGTCGCAGGGGTATGCGAATAAGTCACAAGCCACTGTAGTCTTTAAAAAAAACGTAATTCAAGCCATCCGTTAAATTCAGTCTGACTTTTGCACCAAAGTTATGGAAAATTTAACATTTCGGATGCGCTCCACCCGATATAGCCATTCGAGCCTTGTTATATTCGACATATAAATAAATAAATTAGTCTTTAAAATGAATAAAAAATTGTGATATTTCACAAAAACTTTGTTTTAATTAAATTTAAACATAGTATTTGCTGAAAAGTACATACTTTTTTCTTTATTTGTATTCAATGCCTTTTTTTAAATCTGTGACCAGATGACACATAAATGTATATTCCAAAAAAAAAAAATGGACAGTATCAGGCAGGGGCTGCATCTTTTATGGAAAACCACATTTTAATTTTGAAACTTGTAAGCTTCGTTTTCATGTTTTGATACCCTCAGCGATGTGGCAAATAACAACCTCACACAACGCACAAGCAACTGTTTGCTTCAGGGTATAGTGGAAAACCGTACAAAAACTGTCACTTCACTTTTGTTGTCTTCTACACTTATTTATTCATGATTTTTAATTTTTTTTCATAACCATGAGATGGAGACTTTGGGGACCATGGGTAGTGAGTGACATTGTGTAAAAATCTAAACAGTGTTGAAGGCAAACTTTCCAGCAACTTCTCAATTTCTCCACAACATTGCAGGCCCTCAAAACCAAACGAATAAGTTAATCTGCATGTGTGTGTATAACATAAGCATTTACATCACATGCACACAAAATTAAAAAAGTTTTTTATAATTGTTGCTACAAACTGTTGTTTTTCTATTTGATGTTGTGAAATACAACAAATAAAGAGTTCCATGATTGGAAGATGTGGTACATAAAGGATATTATTTGCGAAAGTAGGATAAAAGAAGACGTCGTAGTCTAGTAGGTAGGTCAAACTCAAGGTAAGACATCTCCAACTAAAAGGAAATTTAAAAAAAATTCTTCAGCGACTTCCTCTCAGCAGATTTTTGGCAAAAACTCTGAGAGTAAATAAAATTGCCATGAACAGTTTCACAAAAATCTTTAAACTGTAGGTCCCGCCACTCATGTATAAAATTAACTCACACAACATAAGTGGTGTTAAAAAAGTAGGTCCCAAACCTAACTGAAAGGTTGTAATGACCAATTATGTGTGTATGTAGGCTAGAAGAAATGGACAACACTATGTTTGCAACTAAACTACAATTTGTAAGTGTGAAAATCCTTAACTCCAATCCCTAGGAAATTAGCAAGGATTAACAAAGGGGACGGGGCATATACAATACAGAAATAGATGGCGCGATTAGTTTTAGTTTTTAACTTATTTAGTATTTAAGACAAACAGCCAAAATATGTTTGAAGAATATAAATTGGAAACATTAAGCTATAAACACATAGACGACAGATAACAGAAAGCTGCCAAGTTTAGAATGAACACGTTTATATGAAAACGATTATATTGAAGGCAGGACAGAAAAAGCCAAGATAACTGCCCAATTTAAACTATTTTCTATTTTTGTGAGCAGCTAAAAGCAAATTAGTAATGCCAATACAACATAAAATCATAATAAAAAAACAGCTGAAAATACTTATATTATTGAAGAGAAAGAACAATTCTAAAATTAAGAAATTAAAAGCAATCCATGTTTTCATAATAAATAAAATAGAACTATAGATTCAATTTTGTATCTGAATTCATTTGAGAAATATTTTGTGTGTGCGGTTTTTGATAAGTGAGTTTATTTTTGCGTACAAAAAACCTGATAGTGACAACACTGAACAATATATTTAAATTTAATTGTTTTGATTTTGTGTCAGTCGTTTTTATCTGCTCTGCTTTCAAAAAATTTAAGCAGTCGGCATACGGCAGACGAAATAGTTGGCAGAATTTTCTGTCGAACTGTTGTCTGTCGTCTATGTGTTTATACCTTTACTCGTTCCAGATTTCTGTAGTTTACACTATCAGTAATCGTGCTTCAAGCAATATACAAAATAAAAGAAATTGTTTGCAACTTAAACTAAAACCGAGAGATGTTAAGAAGTGATTTTGCAAGTCTGGAAAGCTGTAATCTGTAATTGCTTTAAAAACTTTTATTGAATATCACTGGGGACAGTAAGTGGATTCATTGCGACCACCCCGAAGCTAAAGAAATCATATCAGAAGCGCTGACTACAGCCAAGCAGAATATTAACATTGCATTAAGGTAATATTCTGTATTTTGTGGGATGTGACCCATTATTGGCCTCTAAAAATTGGCCAGACTATTGCTCTCGAACTACACAGGCAATAATTAAGTAAATTGAAAAGAAAAATGATCTAAAAATTTCATGAATATGTAACTAGCAAAAGGGCGTATTTTTTCACGATGACTACACTGGTTGTTTTTTTTTAAATGTTATGGCGCCCATGGTTTAGTTAGTCACTCAACACATAATTGGCCATTACAACCCTTCAAATAGGATTACGGCATAGCTTATCAACCACTCATGTTGTGTGTGTTAATTTTATACATGAGTGGCAGGACCTACAGTTTAAAGTCGACTTCGAAAGACATATTTTTGAGTCACTCAATACAATATTGTTATTGCCTTTCCTTTTAAAAACGTTTAAAATATGAACTCGTAGTTTGCAAATAAAAATAAAAATTAATTTGTATTAATTTTTAATTAAATTCCTTATTGATCGCTGAATTCTGTGTGCCATTGTTCACAATTTTATGTATACAACAACAATTGCTTTGTTACACTCTTTGCATAAACAATAACAATTACTAGACAATTGTTCGACTGATCTTTGTAACAGAGATCTTCAAACACACCGCGTCTTTACAAAAGGGTGACTGAACTTTTACTAAATCCGTGGCCTGCTTTACCTTGCCTTTTACATATAAAGAAGCAGTCTGATGAATGTTCTTGAAGGCGAATGTTCGTAGCTTCGCCTTCTCGAGATCTCTATAAATGTACACATCGTTGTGTCATTATTGTTGTTTGTGTATTTTGTTTACATTTATTCTTGTAGTGTTTGTTGTTGCATTTTTGTTTACTTGTTTATTTTTTATGGTGGTGTTTTTTGATATATTTTTGTTTATTTGTTTATAATTTTTTATGCTGTTATTTGTTGTTATGTTACGCAGGCAAAAATTCGTAAACAAGTTCATTGATTTTGTTTTTGTATCTTTTGTTTATAATTTTAATGTTAAACAAGGTAAATGCAAATAAAAAAATATTTTAACGCAAGTTCTTATTGAATTACAATAAACTATTAATTTGTGATCATCAAAAAAAAAACCAATTTGAAATTATAAAAGTAGAATAAACAACTTACTGTCGGTTATTATTAAATTATTGAGCTTAATGGAAAAAAGCCATGAATTGAAAACATTTTTTTTTATTTTTATGGAAATATGACATCGGAAGCTTTGAACGGACGTACATTGTTTTATATTTGTTAACAATTCCAACGTTTTTGCATGTCTTTCTTCTTTGTATTTCCTTTCTTTGTGCAACCGGAAAAAAATATTTATTTTTGGAAACATAACGATTTGTAAAGTTTTTGTAGTTAAAGAGCTTTTTTTCGATTTCTTTATGTTTGTCGCCAAAAACTTGTAGACTAAAAACAAGAATATGTTGGCTGCAGCACATTGTACATTTATTGTGTAGAATTCAAAAGCATCGATTATGATTCTTTAAATAGAGCTTTAGTTTGGGCTGTTTTCCAACTAAATGGTATTTTGTTTCAGAGACGTATTGCAGTGGTGCATCAAACTTATTAATTCTTTCTCTTCTAGTTGTCATACCAAACCTGTAAGCAGAAACTCTAATCAACACTTTAATCAATAAACTACGGCAATTAGTTATTAATCTCACAATAGTAATTTGCGAGCGTAATTTGATATTTGAGGGCATCTAGAAAGGCCGTACGCATAACTCAGTATGTTGTTAAGTTGTTGTGTGCTAACGGCCTTATAATTTAGCAATTACTTCACACCAATTAAGCATAACTAGGAATGTGTACATAACATAACATAATTGGCCATTACAACCCTTCAGTCAGGATTACGGCGTAGCTTCCCACACCAATCATGTTATGTGCGTTAATTTTATACGTACATTAAAGGCAACACCGAACGACAGATTTTTAAGAACATCTTCATGGCAATTACATTTACTCTCAGAGTTTTTGCCAGAAATCTGCTGAGAGGAAGCCGCCGTTTTTGATGTCTGAAATGGGGTTTGAACCGTGGCCTTACGTCTAGTAAGCAATCACACTACCTATTAGACTACGACGACTTCAGGAATGTGTAAAGTGATTTGAAAAATAATAAGAAAATCACTGTAACATTTATAGATTTAATGAAAAAGTAAGTAAAATGAGATAATTGCTGATAAGTAACTGCACTTACTCGCAAGTATTTCTTGGAGTTGACGTACTTGATGCTCTGAGAACAAAGTTCGCTGTTACGAGATCGTGAGCTTATTTACGATACAAACAAAGGACGTAAGAGAAAACAGAAAACGTTTGGCGATGATATCTTTCGCATTTGATAGACGGTACACATCTTGTTGGATATGCCGATAACGTTGCGGCCATAATTGTGGCTCGAAATGTCGAGGAGGCTAGAAGAAAGGCCAACCAGGTGATAATAAGAACGAAGTCGTGGGTTGAGGACAGAGTACTCAAACTCGCAACGGAGAAAACTGAGTTGATACTTCTTATTATGAAGCGTATACCGCTGGAAATTGACATTAAGATATGCGACACCACGTTGACGACGAAGAAAGTAGTCAACTATCTTGGGATTCGACTGGACACTAAACTGACGTTCTTGGCTCAGATCCAAGATGCTGCAACCACAGCCGCTATGGTTACCTCCTTATTTAGTAAGCTTATGGCCAATATTGGCGGTCCTATACAAAGCAGACGCAGATTGATGATGGCAATTACGGACTATATTCTGCTTTACGGCATTGAGATCTAGCCAGAAGCATTAAAAGCTGACTGTAGAATGAAAATTTTATCATCGGTACAGCGAACCGCTGCACTTAGGGTGGCATCAGCATATATGTAGGACTGTGTCCAAGTTAGCAGTACTAGAAATCAGTGGTGTAATACCTATAGGTGTACAGGCAAGCGAGCGGAAGAGGATGTGGGAGACTAAGAACATGCACGGAGTGACAGTAAATGTCGACGATGCCAGAAAACGAATCATACAACACTGGCTGGAGAAATGGAACACTGAAACAAGTGCTAGATGGACGGCAAAACTTCTCCCAGGTATTACCCGCTGGATTGAGAGTAAATTTGGTGACGTTAATTACTATTTGACACAACTGTTATTCGGACACGGTTAGAGTCCATTGTAACTATGGGGTTACTAACATGGTCAGGTTTAACTTAAATATTGTTCTGTATATATCCACATCGGATCAGATCTGTCTTATACCTTTTTTGTGCGAATAAATGAAGATTGGCTGATGAAGTCGCCGTAGGTAGTGTGTTGGCCACGTTTCAAACCCCAGGTCAGACATCATAACGAAAATATGAAAAAAATATTTCTTCTTATGTGTGTATTTAAAGAAAAACAAATAATTTTAATACACATATTGCTATCATAAAGAGGAATTAGAGTGCTAAGAATGGTCTCAATCTATCAATGTATCTGTAAAATGTCTAACCCAAGCCCAAACCCAGGGCAATGGCAAACTTCAGAATGCTGTGAGTTATCAGTAAAGAGAATTCTTTGCCTAGCAACTGAAATGCGCTGTCATTATATCTAAGTCTACTTTGAGGGATCTACAGTTCCCTATACACAGATTAGTCACTAACCTCAGCAAACATGCCTTTTTTAGTTTCATTGACTTCATCTGAAACATTTGAACATTGTTAAAGAGAAAAAGAAAGAGATTCAGACGAAAGCTTAAAAAGATCTGAAATAATTATAAGAGGTGCCTTATTAGAAAGAGAAAGTGAAACTTAGGACTCGTATGCTGTTTGAATCGATCAGTGTATGAATCCTCGCTACTTTCTAAAAATCTGTTTCCTAACTTCTTCGAATTGCTCATCTATTTCGCTTTAAAAATTCTACCATTGACATAGCATTTCAATTACACATGGACAAAGCATAACATTTAGTTTGTAGTCAATAAACTGCCATGTTTTTTCATTATACTTGCTCTGTCATTCATATGTGTTTACTGTAAACTTTTGCTCAAACAGCTCAATGCATTTATATGTAGGCTTCCTATCCATTTACTCGAACGTAGCCTATTCCGAAATAAGACTTTTGTGCATAGAAATTAATATTGAAGTATTGATCGTAGTAATGTCCATTCACCAAAAGATCAGAAATATATTTCTCCCACAAATCTGGCCGTTTCTTTGAGAAATCGTTTAAAAGAAATTGCATCCGCCAACTCGTTATCAGAATATATTTCGAATCATTCAATTTAAATGTTCATTACTGTACGGATAGCTTTTAGAGTTATCATTTTGACTTTTTTATATAAAACAGTTAATTTTTCTTTTATCATTTATATAATACAACAAAGTATAACAACTTCTGACAACCTTGAACTCTTTCACAGGATTAAAGAGTGGCATACAGTGATCAACATTTTTCCTGTGTGTCAATTAGTCAAATAAGCAAATATATAGCTGAACAAACAAAAGAGAATTTGTTTAATCCAATTAAACTCCATGGGAAAAAAATTTATTTTTAAACATGTTGTTATTGTACGTGAGAAGAACATTCTAACCAAAATAGAAGATGAATGATTGAGCATACATTCGAATATTTTGAAGCAATTTTTTTATTCATAATGGAATTTCTGGCGACAGTTTTCAAAATGACATCGGAAATTGTCAACGTGGAAACTTTTTCCCTAAAGTTCTGCAATTTAACCGATAGACACAGTATATCGAAACTTCCCAGATCTTATAAGAGTTGCGGGACCTACAGTTTAAATTTGACTTCGACCGGCAGGTTTTGGGAAACTTTTCATGACAATTTTATTCACTTGTAGAGATTTTGCTAAAAATGTGCTGAGAGGAAGTCACCTGAAGGGTTGTAATAACCAATTATATATGCGTATGATATACAGTGGTTCCCGCTTATTTTAATTATTTTAATTTATGGTCATGTTCTAGAAAGTCTTATTAAAGTTTTTTTAATATATTGCTCCTTTCCGAAATTAAATTTAATTTTTGGTTAAAATAAGCTGAGGCTTACTGTTAACATCAATTTGAATGTTTCATATGTATGTCCCATATATTTGGCAACAAAATGTCGACTACTAAATTTACATTTAATTTTCATTTTTATATTTAACTTTTAACTCATATTAAAAAAAAAAATTCTTCCAATTTTTAATGACACAATTGATAACAACTCCATTAGAAAACATAAATATGTAACCGGAAATGTTTGCCGAAAATTGGCGCTGTGCAAAGTTCATAAATTATTATGAGCAATTACTTAATTATCATATAAAATACAGAATTTAGTAGGACTTCGAAACAGTCGGAAATATTTAGTGGAATTGTATTGTAGTCTCGTTATATAAAAAAAAAATCTGTAATAAATTTATTTGCACTGTTCTTGAGAAACGAGAACAATGCAAACAAAACATACATAGTTATACTCATACTTGTATATGAGAATTTATTGGCAAAACAAAACGGAAAAATAAATAAATATTTTGCATTTGTTTTAATGTTTCCCATAAACTGCATATGCAAGCATTATCATGTATTCAAAAGTGGATAAAATGGGTAAAGTATACAATAGTTTAAAATCGAAATTAAAAAGTAGCCTAATGACTAAATCATCAGATATGAAATCTTCTTAAAGTAATTATAGACCGTTCACTTGGAAACTAAAGATGTCATCATACTTAATGTTTGTATATGAAATGACATTATCACGATCTTAGCAGAAAAATTAAAATAAATTTAACCGTAGATCGAGCTTTGTATCAAAAATGATACATTTCAATTTTTAGGACTATATAACTTTAATTCAGAAAAAGTAAGATGCCCGATATTTTTTATTGCGTTAGTATTGTCATCGCCATTATTTTAAACCAAAAAAAAAGTATTTCAAATAGGACTTAAAAAATTCAAAAACTTCATAATTCTGGCGTATGTATCATTTTTGATACATACGACTTTGCTCTGGTGTTGTGTATGTAATTTTTTTAAGTTTTCAAAGATTTTTTGAAGTTTTATCATAAATAATACATTATTTATGTTATTTAAGAAGGAATTCATAGTTAAGTGTTGGATGAAAGTGAACAGACTGAATTTCCTGTTCTTGATATATTCTTGAGATTGATTGAAGTAGTCGTAGTCTAGTATGAAGCATGTTAGATTATTAGACGTCAGACCAAGGTGCAAATCTCAGATCAAACATTTCCTATTTACAACGAAGGTCGCCGTAGTCTAGTAGGTAGTGTGTTGGCTTATTAGACTTGAGGCCTCGGTTCAAACCTCAGGTCAGATATTAAAACGAAATATGAAAAAATATTTCTTCGGCGACTTCCTCTCAGCAGATTTCTGGCAAAAACTCTGAGAATGAATAAAATTGCCATCAAAAGTTTCTCAAAAATCTGTTATTCGGAATCGACTTTAAACTGTAGGTCCCGCCACTCATGCATAAAATTAACACACACAGCATCAGTGGTGTGAGAAGCTAGGTCATAATCCCGACTAAAGGGACTAAAGTAATGACCAATTGTGTATGTATGTTATGTATGTTGTAATGATCGATTTTGTATGTATGTTTGTCAATTTCCTGCTGCTGAAGACTCTGAAATAGAAGAAAACAGAAGCTCGTCTTATGAACTGATGAAAGTATTGGTAGCAACAAAGATGACAATTGGATGTTTATCGCCAAAGATGGTACTACTTGATACTGAGAACCGTATTCCTTTAGTAGTTTAGGAAGAAAAAATATTATCAACCTACGCGCAGTTTGCCAGCAGCTGTTTCCTGAAACGTTGTAGAGTCTTTCTTACTGCTCTTCTCATGTTTATCTCACGTGACAGACAAACATTAAAAAAGGGTTTCATCTTATGTTTTATTTCATAGAAATAACTATGTAAGTATGATGCAACAGAATCATTCGCTCTGATAATGTGCTACTTGGAAATGATGATAAATTCACACCTAGTACGCCTTTTCGAATAATGAGCTGAAAGTCTTGCAGCCTTTAATAATCATTCTTAAAGCCTTTTTTTGAAATTCGTATGAAAAGGATTTTTTTTTCTAAAAAAAAATATATTTATTTATCTTAATTTTTTGTTAGAAAATTTTAACCATTTTCATAAAACTTTTATCAAACAACTTGTAGTTTTATAATACTGTATAAATAGTTTGGGATGAGCTATCATACATTCAGCGCACGCCATATGTCTTTTTTTAAGATTTTTAAAAATTTAACTTTTTGTTCGCCTAAAAGGTAAGAAAATTAAAGAAAATACATTTAAACAATGAGGCTTATGTTTTTATGTTCCTTTTTGGTATATTTTCATCTCAAATTAAAGTTTTTTTAGCAACAGAATTCAAAAAATGTTTAGATTTATTGTGGAAAATGAAAATTACCTGCAGGGATTTTAATTGAAATTTTGATACTTAATGATGGAATACTTACAGTGATTCTTAGAGAAATTAATTTAAGGATATTTATATAAATCAAGCTTCATAAAGAGATTTACGGAGTAATAATTGGTATTGATATATGTTTTCTTTCCTTTTGTTTTGTTTTATTACCTTTTCAACTCACATTTAATTTTGTCGGCATAGATTGGTAACTAATTGAATTTTATGGTCGTTATAAATTTCGTGGTCCACCGAAGTCGAATTTGCAGTTTTAGACTCAAGTACATGCTACATGAGTCTCAACAAGTTACAGCCGTATTTGGGGAAACCGGGAAGCCAGAGAAGAATAAAAGCGAGAGCATTGTTATTTATATAATCGATGTTCAGTTGCAACGGAAAACTTTTTTACTTCGCATGACGTTGACAACAAATTTTCCTAACGAAATATAACAATGGTTTGTACAATCAGGCTTCAGCCATTACTCAATTGAGAGCGTTTCTGATGCAATAATTGATTTAATGATTTTGTGACAATAAGCTGCCTCATCTAAACAATTGGAAACTTAAAAATCGCTACAAAACAAGGGTTCTAGATATCAAATTCTTACCAGTTAGAAAAAAATAAAAGCTGACATGAAGTGTTCGATTTTTACGTAAAAAACCAATGCTGCAATAGTACATCATGTCAAAAATTTTGGCGTAAATGTCATAATGGTAATAATAACATAAATATATAATTAAAAAGTAATAATATAAAATAAATAAAAATATTTAAATTTTTCGACAAAATCTATCAATAATTGTGAAAATTCTATGTTACTGCAAATATGTATCAAAAGTGATACATAAGCTAGAATTATGAAGTTTTTTAAGGCTTAGTCTATCATTATCATAATTTCCGCCTGTAATAATTGCAATTAAATTCTGGAATGTTAATTTTTATGTACATATGTAACAATAAACATAAATAAAAAATTATTGTTCGTCTCTTTTAGCCTCTGCAGCAATTGCAAATTTGGTTAATTAATAAATAAAAACAGTTCTACAAAAATGTCAAGGAAAAAGCAAGTGCTGTTTCAAACTGTCGCTCATATTAAATAACAATAAACATTAAAAATTATCTTTATATGTAAGTATATATGTCATATACGTATATATTTATATAAAATAAAAAGCAAAAAGAACGGAAAACCCAAATAAACTAATAAAAAATAGCATAAAACCACACAAAAGCAAATAACGAAAAAGAAAAAATAGAAAATATTGTCCAGGATATACCCATCTGTACAGTTGTCTGTCTTCGCTACACATTTTTACCAGTTATGACGTTAATTGAAATTATAATTGATTAATTAAAAATTATAGTTGTGTACGAAATTTATTATGTTATTTTTATTGTAATACAAAAATAAAATATGTGTTTTGATTTTATTTTTAAAATGATATCGTGCAAGCGCAGGCGAAATTATAAAATATCATTCTGAACAAAACCATAAAGCGAATTTCAGTTCATTTGCTTAATAATTAGTTTTGAAGCTTTAATATATATTGTTGTCCAGCGAAGTGATTGAAGACATGAGTAAATGTGTAAGTAATTGGCCATTACAACGCTTCAGTCAGGATTACGGCCTAGTTGTGACCTACAGTTTAAAGTTTAAAGTCGACCCCGAACGACAGATTTTTGAGAAACTATTGATGGCAATTTTATTTACTCTCAGAGTTTTTGCCTGAAATCTGCTGAGAGGAAGTCGCCGAAGAAATATTTTCCATATTTCGTTTTGATGTCTGACCTGGGGTTTGAACCGTGGTCTTGCGTCTAATAAGCTAACACACTACCTACTACACTACGCCGACTCCAATATATGGATGCAAATTTTTTAATTTTAAGTAATAATTTGTAAAAATAGTTAACGATTTTATATTTTTTAATAAATTTATTTCTATTTTATAATAAAACAAAATAATTTTTAATGTTTTTGACAAAACCATAAGAAAATAAAGAAAACTTTCTGGTGACTCCATATTTTGCACCACCAGACGTCAATACACATAATCACACTGCTATTAATCTGAATATGTGATTTGCCTACAAAAAGTTACACAGGCTTGATGCTGTTCCCCAAAGTCCCGATATGATTCCATTCGAAAAATTTAAAATTTTAAAAATTCCACTAGAATTGTTAATTTCAAATTAAGAGTATAGTTTATTTTAAACTGAATTTGAAGTATATTACTTATACGCACCATATTACTTCTAGTTCAATAATTACGCTGAAATGTATGCAATAAAAAAATTTGATTATGTCGTGAATGATACAAATGGAATTAAATATGACTCATACGTCAACTACTTGTAATTATGAATTTTACATATTAATTATGAGCATAATGTGAGTGAATACTTACCATAATTTTATTAAAAATCGATCAGGTACATTTAGAAATATATGACTTTGTACTTTTCCTTTCTGTTTATGTTACTTATTGAATAGTTTTAATTCATGGAACACATTTAAATTGGGTTATAATGGCTGTCGTTTTTTTTTCCAAAATCTACATAAGTCCCATCAAAGGCCTCGGTATAAATCCACTCTAAACTTAGTGAGATATAAGATGTGAGTGGCATAACATATCTTCAGACTTTTGTTAAATTTTCTAGTTGTCAGAACCCCACAGCATCATTAAAAGCTAAAGACTTATTTTGCAACAGAAAAAATACTGGTATTTTCGATTCGATACTTAAAGTACCCGTTTTTTTTTTGCTATTTTAAGAAACAACTTTGAAAACAATTTGTATTGTATTGTTACTTTTTTACCTTTTAGAAACGTTTGAAATATGAGTTCCTAGATTGTAAATAAAAAATAAAAATAAATTTGTGTTAGTTTTAAATAAATCCTTTATTGTTCGTACAATTCTGTGTGTCACTGTTCACAACTTGATGTAAACAACAACAATTGCTTTATTCGTTATTTTTCTTTTCACTCTTTTGCGTAAAAAGTAACAATTGTTCGTTAGATCTTTACAACGGAGATCTTGCAGACACGATTATTCTCTTCACACACAACACGTCTTTACACAAGACTGACTGAATTCTTACTATTCGTTGGCTGCTTTGCCTTTTTATATGCCCACGTAATCAGTCTGATGAAGGTTCTTGAAGTCGAACGTTCGTGGTTTCGCTTGTTGTTGTTGCGTATTTTGTTCACATTGCTTGTTGTTGCGTACTCACTTACTTGTCTATCCCCTTTTCTTTCATGCTGATGTTGTTCGTTTACTTGTAACAAGTGCGTTGTACTTGTTTGAGTAGCTTTTGTTCATTTTAATGTTAAATAATATTACACCGTTTCCATTTTCGTAACAATATTTTTATTCGGAAATTTAACACCAATTTTTATAATGAAACTATTTTCTACGTTATTTGTATTCTCATTTACATTTCAATTTAAGTTTTCATTTTAATGCAGCTTAAATAGAATATTCTATTATGTTTTGATTTTTTATTTTATTCTTTTTAAATCAATTAAATTGAAAAACAAAAGTAAATAAATAAATTCTCAATTATTTAAAAACAATTCAAAGGAATTTAATTTGTGTGCTGAATCTAAAAATAGATGCAAACAAAACTTAATTAAATTACGTATGTATTTACGCAAATACTTAACAAAGGGCATAATAGCAAGATTAAATACATAAAACATTTAATTTAATTTTAATACAATACGTCACAAAAAACAATTACGGAAACAAATAGTGAACAAATATAAAAAACAAATTAAAGCATTTCTCAATGAATACAATTATTTTTTTTTTCAATTTTAGAAACTACTTGAAATCATGGTAAAATAATGCGACAAAAATTAAAAATTACATACAACCGAGTAACTACATCGTGCATTTGGTTGGGTAGAATATAAAAATACTTTATTTATATTTCTCGAACCCTCCTAACTTGTTTAATTTGAAAAGAAAAATTGTAAGGAGGATAGAAAGATTTGGACATTCATATGCTGGAATTCTTATCGACGTATCAGTCAACACGTTGATATACATATAAAGAACACCTGCTAAGTTTGTCTTCGGAATTTGAAGTCAAACTTGCACCAGCAAACGATGTCAACGCACAGACTAAATGTAATCTTTCTGCCTAGTCTCAGTACGCTATCACTGTGTGCTTACTCGTGCCACCAATATCTCTGAAGTTATCAATGACAAAAAGAAATATTTGTACTCGAATTTCAGAAGCTCATTTGACAAGTTTATTTAAAATAATCGTTGTGTCTAGAGGACTTGTATTGAAGACCAGGTAGAGCGAATCAATGGGGATAGCATCCCATTTCCATGACACCTTTGAAGCGATGAAATTTATTTATGGCTGGTCATTGCCGGCTCAAATATTAAAACACAAAAAGTGCGAGGCTACGTGGTTTCTGTCATCAATACCCCGCTGGAATCCATCATATTATTCTAGCTATAACATGTCCTGAAAGCGCAGCAAAGGCAGAGACTTTAACTTCGCAATAGATAGAAGATCTGGTATATCAAAATGGGACCATGAAGGATGAGCCAGTGGAGATCAATTAAATTTACGGCTTGTTAAGCTCGTAATTATTGCCACAGCTTTCACTCAAATATTTACCTAAATTTACCCAGATCCTGAATAAAATACACTGCTACAAAAAACAAAAAAATTAAATACACCCCAGTAACAACATAGTCTAAATTGTACATTTAGATGAGTAGAACTCAATAAGACTTTGTTATACTGTTTATCGGAAAATATGCCGTTTTCATGTTTGCGCGACTACCAGATGTCGGCTAATATTTCCGTTTTTTGCACACACTATTATTACGTTTCGCGTATATATTAGCCGACTTCTAGTAGCCGATCAAAGGTGAAAGTTCATTTGAAAAAAATTATATAGTATATGTATTGTTACGAAAATGGAAACATCGTTTAACATTAACATTATTAACAAAAGCTACACTAACAAATACAACCAAACAACAAGTAAACCAACAACATGAAAGAAAAGGGGATAAACAAGTAAGCTAGAACGCAACAACAAACAATGTGAATAAAATACACAAACAACAATGAAGTCGCGATAGAGTTCTCGAGAAAGCGAAGACACGAAAAAGGCAAGACAAAGCAGGCAACGAGCAGTAAGATTCAGTCAGTCTTGTGTCAAGACGCGTTGCGTGTGAAAAGAACAGTTGTGGTTTGAAGATCTCCGCTAGACAGATCTAACGTATAAGTGTTGTTGCTCACGCAAAGGGTGTGAGCAGAAAAGAATAACGAACAAGAAAATTATTGTTATATTACTGTATCCGACAGGTTATAAACAGTAGCACACAAAAGTAGTGCGAACAATAAAGAGTTTATCTGAAACTAAACACAAATTTATTTTTATTTTGTTTGCAACCAACGAACTCATATTTATAACATCTTTAAAAAGGTAAAAACGTAACAGTATATACATTGAAATATGATTTGACTGTTGTACTCTTTTAATAATAACTACAGCAATTTTTGTCCAAACGAAGCGAGTGAAGTTTCGATTTGTTCACAAGAGAATGAACTTTATGAATGTTAGCATTTACATATTTTATATTTTTTAATTAAATTTTGCAATCAACAATACTCAAACTCGAAAAAAAGGAAAAAATCATCATGTATGTATATCGTTTTAAAGGTTCATCTCTCCCCCTTTCCAAAACACACTGATTTTTAAATTCGGTTTTAATTTGAATTGTCAATAATTTTAGATAAAAGTTCAAAAAAACAAGTTGGAGGGTTCTATAAATATGAAAAAAGTGTTTTTGAGATTTACTCAATTATATGTACAACTTAAACTGTATTGTTACTAGCATGTATTTTCACTATAGCACCGTATTATTATAGTTTTTCTTGGTAAACTATAAACTAGATGTAAAAAGCTTAACCTTAAGTCACTTAATTAGGCAGCTTCTTTGGGCTGTCCTGACAATGTAGTTGATAGTGTGCAGAACTTCAATTGCCGAGGCTGTGGGTTCGATACCTACCAGAAACTCTTGGCCATTTCACACGACTTTGTGTCGTGTATGTTGTATTGAATACACTTTTGGTTTGTGAACGCTCAATATGTTGTTTATTTCGTATTCTAAACATCAAAAAACGATAAGAAGAAGAAAACCAGAATTCACGATTTGATATTCAAGTAACAAAATGAAAAATATTACGGAAAAACGTAAATTAAATAATTACACGGTGCGACAGTGAAAATACACCCGAGTAACTACATAATCCAAGTTATTCACTAGGTTAAGTAGAACTCAAAAATATTTTTTATATTTCTTGAACCCTCTAAACTTGTTTTATTTGACTAAAACTGTTTTTTTGGACTTTACGGACAAATTTACAATTTTACAAATTTGAATACAACGATACAAGAGGTTATGTGAATTGTCCATCTGTTTCTGATTGTCTGATTATTTGTATAATATTATATACACTCAGCCACAAAAGAAATTCAGAAATTTTTTAATCAATCCGTTTTCGTTGAAAATCTCTGACAACTTTCCTCGATTTTAAGACAGTTTTTGCATTGGCTCAGAAATTTGTGAAATTAGTTAATCGTATGTATACTTTTGTGGCCCTGTGTATAATTAACAACTACTATAGAAAAAAGATAGTGAGAATTATAACAAAGTTTTTCTCGATAAAAGTAAATGTGACGAAGGTCACGTTTTGGTCATTACAAAACGTACATTAACCCTTTTTCCTTCCTCCAACTACTATCTTTCCTGCATTCTAACACAATGTGCAGAATTTATAGGGGGAGTGTTTGCTTTATAAAAAAGTAAAGAATAAAAATTGCATATAAGGTATTAAGTAGAACTTTTTTTCTTATCATTATTGATGAAATAAAGAAATATTGTACATACATACATAAGTATGTAGTACTAAAATAGATACTATACTGCAAAAATATCTCTGATAGCCGTTGTGTAAGATTGTAATGGTTTTGCGATTTTATGGTTTCAAGCAATCAATATTAATTACGTCTAGAGTTGATGATGCTTTACAGCATGCTATAGTTAGACTATATGGCCAGCAGTAAATTTATTTTTTTATTACATTTTATTTATTGCCAAACATTTTTTATCATTTCTCACTTAAAGTAGCCAACAAAATATTTTTTGTCAATTTCTTTATTTTAGTTTCATCCATTTGCCGCCTCAAGGGAAAACCTTGAAGTTCCTCTCATCCTGTTGAAAGCTAAATAATGTTTGATAATCTTTGTCGTTTTATCTTTTTTATGCTTTGCCAAAACAGTATATTTTTAGCCGGCTTTAACATAAAAAGTATGCCTGTCAGCAACTGGTGAGTTAACTTGACCTAGAAAATAATTTTTCTTCACACCATTTTTTCTTTTTCTTTTGGTTGCAATAATGTTTTAGGGGTTAGAAAATTATAACATAATAAACAACTAATAATGAAATAATTCAGCGAGCTAGAGTCTCGCCACGGGTTGTGTTGATTAAAAATTAAAGAAATTTGAATACAAATATATATATTTTTTATTTTCTAATTAAGGAAGCTCTTGATTTGAGCGAGAAAAAAATTATACCATAAAATACTGATACAATATTGTCCATTAGTGTAGGACATCTGATTTAATTATTAATATTAGGTTTTTAGGCTTCTACGCAATATAAATTTATACCATTAAATTCTACAGAGTTTAAAACACATGATACTTAGAAAATCCAAGTGCGGGGAATGCTCCGGACGAATAAAAACTTCCCACTCAGCTTCTCTCAATTACTGCCGATCCTGGTTTTTTGTGGCTTGTTTTGCAATAAAACGAAATATTTATTTTCGTACCTTTTACCAGTAATATCAGGCTATAATCATCAGCATTTAATGAGCAGTCTAAGGGTCAGTTCAGGTCTATTTAATTCAGAGCCATATCGGTAGTCTGGACTAGTAGATGGCAGAGATCAGCAATGAGTGTTAAAAAAGATGAGTAGAATCGAATAATACTCATAATTTCTGACACTTATGCGCATTTATACCCTTTTTAATATTATTCTCATACTACTCATATTCAAAGTTTGAAGTACTCATCATGCTCTTACCTAACAACTAGTATGATGATGTTGATTTCGACTCTCCATGACTCAACATTTACAAGAATCACAAAATAACATGTAACATTTCAACATGTCGTCACTTATTTCATATTTTTTAATTAAAGTTTGCTACTATGAACGGACAAACTTGAAAAAATATGAAAAAATTCACATTTGTCAAGTTTAAATCATCAAACCACATAGCATATTAAGTCAAATAATATATATGTGTATATCGTTTTAAAGGCCCATTACTCTCCTTTCTAATAAGGTAATTTTGGGGATTGGTTAAGAAATACATTAAAAAAAAACAGTTTTTAGTCAAATAAAACAAGTTTGGAGTGTTCAAGAAATATAAAAAAAATATGTTTGAGTTCTACTCAGCAAAACTCACAACCTATATTATGTCATTAGCCCCACTTTATAATGAGATTTTACACAGAAATTTTGATAGAGGGCAATCCACTAGAATACCATATGTTAAAGAAGATTATGATTGATAATTGTGGAAAAGATCGAAGTCAATATACCAAGCCAATATTGCATGCTCCTCATTAACTTTCGAAAAACTTCTGCAATGAGGTAAATTTCTGGATGAATGGATATGTGAACAAAAAAAATTGTCGAAAATACCAAAGGGAAAAAATACCATATGAAATCCAAGAGCGTCCATTGCATTCCGAAAATGTCATTGTTTGGTATGGATTTTGGGCTGGCAGCATAATTGGTTCATATTTTTATTGACATTGACGTTGACTAGCCCACAAAAGTCGACAAATATATTTGGCCTGAATTGTATGATTTATACACTAACAACATATTATCTCAACAGGAAGGTACTACGTGCGATACGCAGCCATCTAAAGAGGAATTAATGTGAACTGTTTTATTTAGATTAGTATTGCTTTAGTACAGACGCAACTAAATCATGATAACTGTTTCCGTAAATTTGATTAAATTTTTAAAACGTTCAATAATTACTTATTCATACATTACATAATCAAAATAATAAAAAAACATTTATAAGCATAATTTCTTGATGCATGAGAACCTCGATATACAATACATATGATTGTACAAATAAATGTATGCCTGTATAATTGTAAGATTAATGGTTATTAATGACTTTAAGAGGATATTGTAAATTATGTATGCATGTTATCATCATATTGTGATTAATTACCGAATTTCTGATATTTGCAATTTGGAGTCGTATTTATTTATGAGCGCCCAATTAAGGAATAATCGAATACCACCACCATCAGCCAACAAAACAATCAAAATACCACTGCGTTGTGTATTGGCTTGTTGAAACAGAACTTTCTTCTTCTTAAAAAAAGCTTTTTCATTTAATATGTTCACAGCGCTATAAAATTTGTGCAAATGACTTCGAAGGTTAGGTTTAACTTGTGCACTGTAATAGTTTACCGATTTTAATCAACAACTGACATATTCATCTGTGTGATTCCACACATACCAAACTATTATCAATACAAAAGCAATATGGCTTCATTACAATTGGGGCTATAACGTTGTTTCTTCTTGTAAAAATTTATGTTTATACAGTATAATGATCGTAGTTTGTTCATCATAAACTTTATTCCAACTTTAAAATACTGTTCATGAAAGAAAGGATGTCTACGTACAGGCATTAAGGCAGGAGGCCTATATACAGTGGATAGTAAAAGTCTTAGTGCGGCAATATTTTGTAGCAATTTCATGAATTTTAGCCAAAAGTTTGTATAAAAATTTATAGTTTTTATATTTATTTTATTAATTTATTTCTGTTTTATTATAAAACAGTCAATTTTTTAATGTTTTTCATAAAACAAGAGAAAAATAAGGAAAAGTTTCAGATGACTCCATAGGTACCCCCAAGGAGAATCCTGAGCAAATTTAAAATTCAAAGGCCTAATATATGAAAATGTTATCCCTTGTATTTGGTACAAGGTCAAGTACTCCATTTAACACATTTGGAATTGAACGTACAAGTTTTGTTTAGTATTTTCTGGTGGTAGCATAAGCAACTTTTTCGGTTGACTTTTGTTTGAGGTTTAGCGATTACGTAACTGTTCTTTCAAATGATATCCAAAATACTCTCTTGAAGTCATATCGGGACTTTTTGCAGGAGTATTGCCGTACTAAGACTTTTGCTGTCCACTGTATATGCTTGATTACAAAAGATATAACACGTTATTAGTGCCAGAATAAACTCGAAGGTTTAAACATTTTTTATAGCATACCTTCACAGTCTCAGTTATCGTTTTAATTGTTTTTAAATTTCGACGCATGCAGTTGACAGTTGAGTTTTTGTTTTCGGTTTTGTTTTATACCATCGCCGTCAGTAATTGATTTTTGCAATGTTAACTTCAGTGAATTGGCTAAATTAGAATTTTGTTTGGGGTTGCTGCCTTTTTCGGTTCCTTCTTAACATTGCAAAAGAAGAAAAAGACTGGAAATTCATCCACAGCCATATTATATAAACATGATGGTGTAAAACTGCAAAAGAATTATTTTTTTGTTATTTAATTAAATTTGTTTTCAAAGTTTTTCAGAATTTTAATTTTAGTCCTTTTTACTTACATATGTGCTCTTATTATATTATTTTGCTTAGGAAATATTTACTGGCTGTTACAGTAAAATTTCTGAGTAAATAATATAACATGGCAGTACGAAACTCTTTCTACAATAATATTTTCGATTAATAACTTACATGTACACAGATATGTCTACTAGCTCATATACATAAATGCGCCAACTGGAGAACAGGTATAAATATTCTGATTGAATTTTTCTCATAACATAAAAATGAAATATAGAAAAATATCAATTTTTCCCTCTTCTCTTTTATTTCAATAAAATTCGTTGTCTTATACGGTGTTTAGGTTTGTAAATCGCAATAAACGCCATTATTGAGCTCAATATTTCATATAAAGTTTCAATTAATAATTGCGCAATAAATACCCAAATTGTTATATTATTGAGTAAAACTTAAAATGCAGCACTGTCATAAGTGTGTTTAGTGAGCATAATACAATTAACCGAAAACATTTTGCTGATATTTGACAACTCAGATGTTAACAACGGCAAACAAAAAATGGCAAGTCAAGTGGAGAGTAAGTTTTTATTAAATTTATTTATTTTTTTATAATTTTTAATAAAAAATAATCAATTTATATTTCCAAAGCTATGTATACGGTGTAAAACAAGCATTGGATCAAGCCGGTGACAAGCTTTCGGCACAAGAAAAGAGTGAAGCGATACGGGCATCTAATGCAATCAGCAAATGTTTGGATGCCAATACTTTGGCACTTACAAAACTCTGCACACGTATAATGATGAAATTGCATAATGGCGGTGGCAGTAGTGCTGGAGCATCGTGTGGTCAATAGGCAGGAGGTTTCGGATAAATTGTCAAATAAAATGAAAACAATAAATTGTTTTATGTTAAAACATTTTTAAAGAAAATTAATAAATTTTTGTTTTTTTGTTTTGCATATTTGGTGGTAAAAAGAGATATGAAAAGATGAAATGATAAGTTTTGAAAACGTATGATCACAAACTTATGTATATAGGTTAGGCCCCTTGTGACGCCACAGGTGAACGCAGTCCCTGTACTGACCAAGTTCATCCGAACCAAGGAGCGAGAAGTTGGTCAGGGCAAGGGCTGCACATTTCAAAGCACGACTACCCCACGCTGGAGAACCAGCCAGAAAGCATGATAAACTAGGCTATATCCTTGACGTCAATGGACGATAGCTCCGTCAAGCTGACAAGGGTTGGAGCGCCAAATAACCTATATCTGCACCTCGCAAGAGATGGGCATTGACAAAGAAAGTGGATAACTGTCTCCTCTTCCTCAGCGGATCTGCACCCACGGCAGAAGTCGTTAAAGGGGAGCCGCATTCTTTCCGCGTGTTTACCCGTAACACAATGACCTGCAAGCATGGCCACTGTGATCGTGATGATGTTACGACCAAGTCCAAGTATATGGTTGGTGCGCCTTCATATCCATTGAGGGCCAAGTGAGCCTAGCGTTGGATCTGGACTCTTTATTGATCTAGGATAGGTTGGCGTCTCGGAAGAATTTCCGCGCGATGGCCAGCTTGAACGAGGTGAGTGGCATTCCTACGTTGATTGAAGAGGATTCCGGAAGTAGTACGCCAGCTCTGGCTAGCTCGTCGGCTCTGCAGTTTCCCGGAATGTTGCAATGCCCAGGGACCCAGACAAGTGTGATACTGATGCAGCGGCGACATTCCCTGACGATCCTGGAATTATTCGCAAAGTTCGACAGAGACCTTATAGCAGCTTGGCTATCAGAAAAGATCGAGATGCGGGTGAAAGCAACGCCGTATGCGAAGATCCACTGCGCCATTACCATTACTTCCGCCTGGTACCCAAAAACCCCGCACCAGTCCAGTACAATTGACAGCGCCTAGTTACCTTATCAGACAGCGTCTGTGGACAAATTCCTGACGAGCAATGGCAATATCGTCAGCTTAGGCTATGGCGTTATTACCAGAGGATTCAAGTCTTCTCAGGAGTGAGTTGACTGCGAGAATCCAGAGTAGTGGAGATAGAACACTTATGTATATGATTTATATAAAAATTTACAGTGTTAAGCAATCTATTTTTAAATACAAATTTAATTTCATGGTCTAAAGATTTTATTGTGTTTGTCACAAACAAATTGAAAAATCTTCTATTAAATTACATTCTTTGGATAATTTTTCAATTGATGTAATATGTAGCAAAAATTTTGATTGTCTGCTTGAGTAATTATTTGCTTTCAACCGCATATTAAAATAATAAATTTGTTTTCCAAATAACAAATTTTTTCGACAATAATTTTCGCAACCAAAATAAAAACAATGTTTTTGAAATATCCAGTTGTTTTGTTTAGCAGCTGTCGAATGAATATTGAATAAGCTGAACTGCGTACGTTTTGCCTGAACACTTAAAATATTGTACTCAATTAACCGACTTAAAAAAGTGCATATCTGAATATAGTATTAAAATACAAACTCCGTTCCATTAATCTCGTCTGTAAGCTTTTGATGTCTTTACATATTTATCAGCTATATCGAATTCGAGGTATTATCATGAACTTTTCAATTGGTGATTTCATCATTTCTAATCACCTTTTTCTTATTTTTTAAATGTTGCCAACAGTTGTTAACACACTGGGATACTAAAAAACTATAATTATTATATATAATTATAATTTCATGATTGATTTACATTTGTACATACATTTTTTTTATACTTACTGTATGTCAATGTCCTTTGCTTCTTATTGAAGTGAAAAGAAAAAATAAAACTGTCACAGTCACATTGATTGAACAGATTTAGATTTTTTTTATCAACATCAAACACTTCAAATTGCTTGCAAGGGACAACCAATCTAAAATCACTCAATATGAGTGTAAATTAATTTGTTGTAGACTTTTTTCTGATAATGATGTCCATAAATATTCAGAAAACGTTTGAGGAATAATACATAAAAACATCACTCAAGAAACGAAATTGGCTTTAGTATGAATGAAGCTGTGTATTAGAGTAAAGTAAAGAAAATTTTAATATGTATGAGTAGACATGGCAATGTCATATTTAAAGTAAAAATAAATAGCAAACAACCTGAATATTTGTGGATTTAATACTATGCTGGAGTAAAATGTCTGTAGTAAAATTAACCTCTTCACGCCCTTGGCCACATATGCGGACGTTTAATTTATTATTTTATATATATATTTATAATTGTAATAATATACAAAATATATTAAAAATATATATAAAATATATAATTATATATATATAATATATAATAATTTTATAATAAGTTATTGAATACCAAATCCTCCACCAACAGAAGTAAATATTTTACCATTTGTCTGCACTGATGATATTATTTCCGACGCATAGACAGATAAATAAAAAAAACCTGAAATAATTCTTTGGCAGTCTGCTTTATTGGATTATATCAAGAAACCGTTAATATTTGAAAAAAACTAATATCAGATATATTTAATATAATAAGTTTTACCATCACCACCTAAAAATTCTAAAAGCTGGACTAAAGTTAATCTTGGAATTAGACTGGACGGTATAGGTCATTATTCTAAATACAATGAACTGAAAAATGCCCCCAGATGTCACGACAAAAATTGAGTAAAACAAACCCCACATTTTTGAGAAATGTTAAGAATATATATGCCTGATATGCCCGGAGTGTATGAAATCATTTCACACATATATTACCATTAACGCTCAGTGGCCACAAATGTGGACGTTATCCCTTTTCGTAAATTTTCATTGTTTTTTTGCTTTCTGAATTCCTATTAAAATAAAATTAATTAATTTAAAAAGAAAACAAAATTTAATCATTTTTTTGTCACCATAAAAAATCGTCCCTGAAGGGGTTAAAAAGAAATCGACCAACAATCAATTTTATGGAAATGAAATAATATAAAATTTTTAAAGACTGAAATAAATTTCCAAACGAGAAAGAAATATATATTGTTACGTTTTTACCTTTAAACGTTTTTACCTTAAAATATGAGTTCGTTGATTGCAAACAAAATAAAAATAAATTTGTGTTTAGTTTTAGATAAATTCTTTATTATTCGCACAATTTTATGTGTCACTATTCACAACTTGATTTTACAACAACAATTTGCTTAGTTTGAAATCCTTCTTTACACTTCTGCTTGCGTAAGCAAACCACTATTGTTATTTTCACACGCAACGCGTCTTCACACAAGACTTACTGAATTCTTACTACTCATTGCCTGCTTTGTTTTGCCTTTTTATATGCCCACGTAATAAGTCTGATGAAGGTTCTTGAAGTCAAACGTTCGGGGTTTCGCCTTTTCGAGAACTCTATCGCAACTTTATTGTTGTTTGTGTATTTTGTTCACATTGCTTGTTGTTACGTTCTCACTTACTTGCATATCCCCTTTTCTTTCATACCGATGTTGTTGGTTTACTTGTAACAAGTACGTTGTATTTGTTTGTGTAGCTTTGGCTCATTTTAATGTTAAACGATATACATCGTTTCCATTTTCGTAACAATATTTACGTTGCGTTTATTATGCATATAGCATTAGGCTAAAAAACTGTAAATATCTTACGGTACCTGTCTTCATTTTCATCGTGTTTTCGTTCTTAAAGATTTACGGTCGAATTATTTTCCCAGCCTACAAGCCTCACAGAATAATGCATAGTTCTTGAACTTCCACTGGTTATTTCTCACGCCGAATTCGATTTGTTGCGCTACATTGCTTAGAATAATTTCGTGATAGAAAGCCTATTTTTCATACAGATCGAATTTGATAATCAAATTTAATACATTTTGATATGGTATACCTTACTGAGTATTTTTGTTATAGTCACATGTCAAGTATCATTTTTATACTGAAAAAAGAATTATGAAAAACCAAATAACAATATAAACCGACTTTTTAGTAAAATCCTAAATATAAATTTTGCTCATCAAACAACATAACCTTCTGGGTTAAAAAAGCATGTGTTACCCTTAAAAAATAGGATTATGACTAGCCTATTCAAGTGATCGTATTATTATGTAGGGATGAAGACAAATAAATTTGAAATTCATCAGGAATTTTTAAAATCTAGGAAGTAATCTAAAAGTAAAATTTAAAATAGAAATTAAAAACAAATTTGATTTTTTTCCTCAATGAGTTTTAAAAATTTACAAGGAATTATGATTAAAGGAACATACGAAGAAGGTTATTATTACGTTTTTACCTTTTAAAAACGTTTAAAATATGAGCTCGTAGATTGCAAATAAAATAAAAATAAGTTTGTGTATAGTTTTAATTAAAATTCTTTATTATTCGGACAATTCTGTGTGCCACTGTCCACAACTTGATGTAGCAACAACAATTTCTTTGTTTGTTATTCCTGTGTTTACACCCTTTGCATAAACAATAACAATTATTAGACAGTATTGTTTGACAGATCTTTTTCAAAGCACGATTACTCTCTTCAAACGCACTGCGTCTTCACACTAGACTGACTGAACTATTAGTCACTCAGTTGCCTGCTTTACCTTGCCTTTTATATGGCAGGGTAAACAGTGTGATGAATGTTCTCGAAGGCGAATGTTCGTGGCTTCGCCTTCTCGAGATCTCTATAAATGTTAACATTGTTGTAACATTATTGTTATTTGTGTATTTTGTATACATTTATTCTTGTATTGTTTGTTGTTGAATTTTTCTTTACTTGATTACCACTTTTATGCTGGTGTTTGTTGTTATATTACGCAGTGTAATAAGTTGTAAACGAATTCGTTGTAGTTTTTGTAGCTTTTGTTTATAATTTTAATGTTAAAAGAGCAAAATATTAGTATCTAGATTTTCCATTATCATAACATTATGTTTATAGCTTAAGAAACTAGCAGTGAATCTAGCGCCATATATATTAATTACGTAAACGGAAAGAGAAAACAATACATTCTTACTTCCATTCTTTCGTTCCTTTCCATCCTTTAGTTGAAACAAATAAAATATAAAAAAGGTTAAACGCAGAAAATAAAAAAGAACTAAACCCAGTGAACATAACCGACTGTTAATCCTAATATTAACGTGAAGGACTTAAGGTGCGTTTTTAAGAGCAAATGTCTGTAGAAACACCAAAACTAGAAAGCAAAGGGAAATAAAAGAAACCGTTTGTTTAATTGATTTTGTTAAAATTTCCATTAATTATACAAATTTCTTGGGCATTGAACTTAAATATCCTTTCCTCAATTTTTTTTTCTTTAATTTAATATTTGAAGAGCATTTTGTAAGATCTGGAACGGAAGAGAAATTCATTTGGAATAAATGTTAATTAGTGAATATGACATTTTTTAGTACAAAAGAAATGACCTTTTTTCAGGAAGTCTATCGTGTCGAAGAAAAAGGACACTTTTTTATTTATTTTTGGTAAGGGTTGTGGCCTTCTGCAAAGACAGATAATATTGAAGTATAAGCGCTTGTGTCTTACTTCACTACAACATATTTTCTTTTATTATCTGTATTTACTAATAAGAGGCGTTTAAGGCTACTCCCGTACTTCCGATCGCACAAACTTTTTCATGGCAATTTTATTTACTCTCAGAGTTTTGGACAGAAATATGCTGAGAACCGTGGCCTTACGTCTAATAAGCTAACACACTACCTACAAGACTACGGTGACTTCAATGCCAAGAAAAACTTTTCGCTTTGCCTGGTGCCAGATTACCCCACAATACAATGTAACTAAAGTGGTAAATTGATTTATCTTAACTGGAGTTCATTGCATTTGGATATCTTTTTCATTTTCTTTGCTACTGACTTTGCTTCTACCTTATACTATGTTCAGACTTGTACTTTTATTGAATTAAGATTCGGTTTATTGATAACAATATTTTTAGTGTTCAGACACAAAATTTATTTAACAGCTGGTAAACAAAACAGCTGATTGCTTCAACAACATTGCTTTTAATTTAATCGCAAAAATTAAAAAAATGGAAAACAATTTAACATTGGAAAAGGTCTTAGTAATGATTAACCGAAACGCGGAGCTGTTGCGGTTAGTAGGGAATATTACTGACTCCATAGTGGCTTCTCTCAGAAGGATGAGAAAGAAACATTTGATAATACTGCATAGCTTGCAGAAAAGAAAGCTTTTGCTTATGGCACTGTTAGAGGAAAATGAAACTCAAAGGTCTATATTTGTTAAATGCTGAATACGTAGTATTTTCAAAATATACCAGACAGTTAACATATTCTGCATAAACCCGAGGATGAAATTACGAGAACTGTTATAGATTATCAGTCAAGACCTAGAAGGTCAGCCATACTTGGAGAAGACAAGTAGAAACAGAAGCTGCTTTCTTCAGAGCAGGAACTGGATTACCAGTAATATCTCAGTTCAGGGTATTATATTATACCCTATATTTATATATTATAAATAACTTTTCGAAATAAATTAGAAATTATCATCAAACAACATTGGGATCGAAAGGGTTAAAAATTAAATACGACATCAAGTCTGTGATATTATTAAAATTCTTTTTTATATGACATCAGTTGGAAATATTTTCTCATCCCTTTCTGGTGACCTTCCATTTTTTGTTTATCATTGTTTTGTTTTTGTTTGCTGTTGACGTTTGAGTTGTCAAAGTGTTCGGAAAATAGTAATATGCTCACTGAACGTACTTCTGACAGTGCTGTATTTGAAATTTTAATCAATATTATAACAATTTATGATTTTATTGAGCAATAATTAATTGACATTTTATATGAAATATTGAGATCAATAATGCCGTTTATTGCGATTTTCTCAATATACGTGCATGTCTGAACATAGTATTAAGTTGCAGAAAGTTGGTAGAAAGCATCTTAAGTTTCCAGTAAGATTGTAATTGAATAACCATTTTCTTTACTCCATATTATATGACCCCAAATATACATATGTTTGGTAAGTGGTTACCATCAACTTGTCTTACCATTGTACTTTAAGATTAATTAATTAAATTTTCAAAGTTCTACATTTCCATTTGTTACAGTCTTGGGGTTTTTGTTTTCTATGGAATAAAGTGATGGAAGGCATAGTTTTTCATTTACTGTTCTGGTTGACTGATTTTTCTTATTATTTATCAACGGTTTTGTGGTTTAGTAAATATTAATTGTTTAGGCTAGTATTGGCGGCCGTAGTCTAGTAGACATAGCTGCCAGATTTGACGATTTATCGTCATTTTGACGATCTTATGTTCCAAAAATATCATATTGACGATGTGACGATTTATACACTTATTTTGACGATTTTTGGACATTAAAAATTTACATCATATTCTTTACATTAGAACATTAAAAGCCTCTTTAAGCGTTTTGTTTGCTTTGCAGTTTAGGTTAGTAATAACAAGGAATAAAGTATTATATTTTTAAATTATTTACGAACACCTCTCATGACAGCACATAATATGCCAACTAACCGAAGTAAATAAAATCGCCAATTAGTAAATCAAATTTAAAAAGAAATGATCAGATCTTTCAAAAAAAGTGGTAAGTTCTTCAAATATCTACAAATACCCTTGCATTACCCAGCAATTAATAGCAATACCAAGAATTTTGGAATAAGATTGGCACTTTTCCCAGTTGAGCATAACTTACCACTTGCCGTTGAAGACCATTTTTAAAGATTCGAATATAGCTTCTAATATTACCCTAGGAAGACCAAAGGCATGGAGCAATATTATTTTTTTGTAGAACCAACAATAACGGGACGGCCCCTATACACGCAGTGCATTGTGTTGAAACTAGAAAAATCTTATTTATAAAAACGAATGTGTGTTTATTTGTTTGTTTGTTTGTTTGGAGTCTATAGACGGCTAAACGGCTGAACTGATTTTCTTGAAATTTTCACAGTATCTTCCTGTATGTCTGGAAGGAGTTATAGGCTTTGTATGTTGAAATAGGCAAATAAAACAAAACAAAATAAAATAAATAAAAAAGTATGAGTGTTATAGTCTAACAAAATATTACGTATACGTCACCTGTCAGCTCTATGTAATATTTTATACACGACAGTAATTGAAATACGTCTATATATGTATATAAAAATGAATGTGTGTTTATTTGTTTGTGGGTTTGTTTGTTTGAAGTCTAGAGAGGGCTAAATGGCTGGACCGATTTTTTTGAAATTTTAACAGTACCTTCCTGTGTGTCTGGAAGGAACTGTAGGCTACATTTTATTTTAAAATTTCAAGAAGGCGAGTTGCCACGCCCACATACCCATATAAAAATGAATGTTTGTTTGTATGTACCTTATAGAATCGTAAACTATGCATTTGATCATGTTATACCTTTAGCAAAGTTGTTGCGCATGAGCCGGGGAAGGTTTCTAAGTTGGTATGACTAATTTCCGGCAGGTCTCGCCACTGAAAATTACTTAAAATCAATTAAATTGTATACTGTGCATTTGATCATGTTATGATCTTTAGCAAAGTCGTTGCGCATGTGCCGACGAAGGTTTCTAATTGGTATGACCAATTTCTGACAGGTGGTGCCACTGAAAATTACACAAAATGAATTAAACGAAACATGTTTCGCATGAGTCAACGGAGGTTGGTGCGATTAATTTCCGATGGATGGCTTCACTGAAAATTATTCAAAATGAATGACAAGCAATTGGCGGACCTACACCTCAAGCACGGAAGAAAAGAGTATTACGAGCCTCAGAATCAGACGAGCATTGAGACTGGAAAATCTTCGAGTATATGCCGCTGAGACCCGTTGGCTTGAACCACTTGAACAACGAGAAGTGATATTAGAAACTGATCGAATGCGTACTACTCATACGTTCATCTGAATCATCAGGACAACGGGAAAGAAAAACAATAAATTGATTCAAAATTAATTGGACATTTGTGTAATGTCTTTCCTTCAAATTTATTTTAGTTGGTGGAGCAGCAAAACGCGCAGGGTACAGCTAGTATGTTATAAGAAGGCGGAAAGAGAGAATAGTATTCGTGGACACTAGATTGGAATCCCTATTTACCATAAGTGACAAAAAACACCTCTTTAGAAATGGTGTTCCACATACGAATAGTTCGACTAACGAACGAATTGTGTCTGTAATGCAGTGTGCGATCCTCTGGCCAATCGAGGTTCTCTTTGAGAAAGACGGGTGTTACGAGGAATACAAGGAATATATTGTTTAAACTTAAAATTTTTTCTTGAAAATTATATTAAACTTCTCGATTTAAAAAAATGTCAGAAATGAAAATGAGGAATGGTATCTTTTAATTTTTTAAAATATATTAGTTTTATCACAATCATCAGCTAATGTAGAGAGAGCCAATTAAGCTAAGTTAATTTAAATTAAATAAATTCCTTAGAAGCAACATTGTATAAAAAGATTATTTAAAACTTAGCAATAGTAACTGCATAGGCTTTAATATTGTATCTGATTTGATTAAAATGTTTTAATATATAATATAATAATAATATAATATATATATATATATATATATATATATATATATATGTATATATTTTACAATTTCAATGAACGTCTTTGACGATTTTTTTTTTCTAATATTTGACGATTTGATGCTTTATTTATCTGGCAGCTATGCTAGCAGATAGTGTGTTGACTTATTAGACGTGAGGCAATAGTTCAAATTCTAGGTCAGAAATCTCCAACAAAACGAAATATGAAAAAAAAATATTTCTTTGGCAACTTCCTTCCAACAGATTTTTGGAAAAACTCTGAGAGTAATAAAGCTCCAGAAACTGTTTTTTTTCTAATTTCGCCGGTAGTCTAATTCTTATCAAATAAACAGATTTCAAAAAGTTTATTTAAATGGCAACATTTCAGAGCCGCTTAATGTTAGTAGAGTTATTCCGCAGAGGTCAATACTGTCGCCTCTGTTGTTTTGTATATAAATACCAGATGTTTTGGTCGACTGTGACATGATTATGCTGTGCAGCTTTATACTAGTACTCATAAGGAGAATATTACTTCTTGTTTAGATTGCATTAATCGTGATTTAGTAAAAATTCAGAGCTGAGTTTCAGCTAACGGACTATGTATCAATGATTTAAAGTCGAAATGTATTATAGTTTGGAAAACCAATATAATATATATATATATATATATATATATATATATGTTCCTCTTACTCCTCTAGGGAGCATAGAGCATAGATTATATGGCATATCTAAATTGAGTATCAGGGGAAATAAAATTGATTTTGTCGAGTCTGCAACCAATCTGGGTATTGTCTTTAATGGCAGACTATCGTGGCCAACCATATAAGTGTCGTTGTTGGTAGAATTTATAGTATGCTTCGAAACTTGTCTGTTGTCATAGATTCAACTCCTTTTGCCATTCGTATGCAAATTGCTAAAACGTACTTATTTCCTGTACTTTTAACAGGGTGTGAAACCGTCGCAAACTGCGTTAGTAATGACAAACAAAAACTCAACCGAGATTACAACAACATGGCAAGATATGTCTTTCTTAAAGGGCACCGGCGCCATATTTCTCATTTAGCGTACCAGTTATTTATTGTAGAATTTAATAATCTTTTGGAAATTATAAGCCTCATTCTATTACATACATACATACATAATTGGTCATTACAACCCTTCAGTCATGTCAATTTTTATTTACTCTCAGAGTTTTTGCCAGAAATCTGCTGAGAGGAAGTCGCCGAAGTAATACTTTTTGAAACTGGACCTGAATATTTCTCTCCGTCTGCCGGATTACTGCAGCGTGTTTCAGGCGAACGTTGCTCCTTTCACTCGCGTATCGGTCTTTTCTGATAGTCAGGCCGCGATCTCTATCGGATTTCGTGAATACCTCTAGGATCGTTAGGGAATGTCGACGCTGTCTCGACCTTCTTTCTGGGCGCTTCACTGGTGTCTCAATGGTGTGGGTCCCCGGGCACAGTAACATTCCGGGAAACTGTAGGACCGACGAGCTTACCAGAGCTGGTGCGCTCCTTCTGGAATCCTCTTCAATTGAATTGGGTATGACACTTGCCTCGGTCAAGTTGGACATTGCGTGGAAATTCTTTCGCGACGCCAACCTATTCTAGGTCAATAAGGAGTCCTGCTCCAACGCTAGACTCACCTGGCCCTTGATGGATAGAAGGCGTACTAACCAATTACTTGGTCTCGGTCGTGACGTCATCTCAACCACAGTGGCCATGCTTACAAGTTACTGCGTTATGGGTAGATACGCGGAGAGAATGAGGCTCCCATTTAACGACTTCTGCCGTGGAAGCAGATCCGCTGAGGAAGAGGAGACTGTTATCCACTTTCTTTGTTAGTGCCCGTCAGACAGGGAGAAATGTTCAGATCCAGTGTCAAAATATATTCCCCCGGGGACTTATCTTAACCCAACCGATTTTAATACAGGTTCAATATGAAAAGGTATTTGTAGCGTATCGTCTAGGCTATAGGGGAATGAATTAACCACAGTCAGAAGACGTACTACCAGAGTATACCGGCTTTAAAAAAAAAAACAAACCTCACACTCCCACACGGGAAGAATGGGTTGCTGAAGCTGTCATCGGTGACGGTGATATAACGATCTTCATCGATGGCTCAAAATTGGAGTGTGGAACTGGATGTGGGGTCTATTCCGATAGACTGGCATCAGGTCATACTGATTACCTAACGAGGCCAGCGTATTTCAGGCGAGGATTTTTGCTATTGAACAAGCTGTACGCATGGTTGAAACCGAGAATCTTGCTCCTTCGAACTTGAACATATGCTGGTCGGTCAAGCAACAATCAAAGCGCTGAGATCCCATCCCGTCAAATCGAACAGCGTCAAGATTTGAATGAACTGGGATGGGAGAAATCTTAGGAGGTAATTATAATGATACTTTTCCAAATTAAAAAACAGCATGGTAGGTAAGTAGGTAGAAGTGGCTGTCCCATCGATGCAGTCATGAGCGGACACACTTAGGCCGCACACAGGCCCATTGTGATACCACAGTTTCACATTCTCCCCTATTCCAGGAACCACTCGGAGCTTCCGATGAAGCGACTCAGACTGCCAATATCCATGCATGACAGTTCATCTAGGTCCTCCATGTAGTAGGCACCTAGGTATCTCTTCCTCCTCTGACTAAGTGCCGGGCATGTGCACAGTAGGTGAAGAATCATCTCCAAAGCTTCTGCAGAAATCATTCCCGAGGTGTCCAAGACCAATACGCTTCGCATGCGTTCCTATAATGCAATGCCCCTTAATAACCCCGATAACAGCGCTGACACTGCTTCTTTGGAGTTTAAGCAGAGTCGCCGTGTGCCTCCTATCCAGCCTTGGCCAGATTGGCCGTTCTGCCCTTATCCGAAGCCGCCCACCTACTGTTGACAAAGTCCACGATTACATTGTCAATTATAAGCCCGCAGTTATCCAGAGGGATCCCCAATGTAAAGAATTCATCAGAGAGTTCGATGGTCGTGCTCCTTCTGGCCAAATCATCCGCTCTGCAGTTGACGCGAATATCTCTATGTCCCAGTACCCATATGATACAAACATCATATCGGTTCGCCATCTCATTGAGACATCTGCGACAGTCGTATACACTAGAATCCAATGCTTTGATGGCCGCTTGGCTATCGGAAAGTCTGGTGATTTTTCGCCTGTGAACATTTTTGTCCACAATAATTTCCACCGCAGACTGAATTGCCAACACTTCCGCCTGAAAGACGCTGCAGCGATCTGGTAGCCTTATAGCAGTAGCCTTAAAACAGCATAGAATTCAACAAACTGTGTGTATTCCAAATACCTGGTTGCCATCAGGGATAATCAGGAAACTACTTGAGATCGACAAGAGAACGGTTTGCATTCTAACGGGACACTGAGCTAATCGCAGTTTCGCTGCATCAGGATTACTGCAGAAGGTGCAGGAAAGGTGGAGGAAACGGAATCGGTACAACACTTTTTATGCGAGTGCTCTACTCATCAGGACAGACGTTATTGGCTTTTGAATGACAGAACTTTTGAAGATCTGGGCATGGTGGCGAACGTGACACTAAGGGAACTGGCAGTTTCATCCGGATCTCGGGATGGTTTAAACCCACCATGAACCGATCATGACAAGGGGGCTTACCTGACACTGTGTAACACAGCGGGCCATAAGTGCCTCCCGGTAAACTTGTCTGTGAGCGGCAAGCTAACCTTAACAGCTCCCTTCTTAAGAGAGAGAAAAACTTTTTTTCAAATAAATTTCAGATCGATTTGGTTAATTTCATATTTTGTCAGAACAAAGTTAAACAGAGCAGCCAATAGGTTATATTTTTCATACAAACTAGAGCAATCATGTAAAATTTGAATTTGCTTTGATTTTGCGGACAAATTTTTTTGTTATAAAATGTAATGTCTAAGCATGTCTAAGCACCTGTTTGGATAAAAATCTAGAATTATATTAAAGAATAGTACTATTTGCCATAAACATACACATATATACGTATATATATTTATAAATACCACTTAGAACGTGTACCATAACAGTCCCAGTGATACCACTGCCATGTATACATGAATAGTTTACATTATCATGACGATTCGCATTGGCTATATAAAGACGACTGAATGCATGTCCTGGTAGCATATCGGTTTTTACACTATAAACAAAAGTACAAAAAAGAGAGAGATAAAAGAAAAACAATGGAAAAATATTTTATAAAAATTGTAAAATAAAAGAGTTTTCATTATTCTAACAACAAGTGCAGAAATGCTAGTGTCAATATACAAATGGAATGATATTCCGACATTTGTATTAAAAAAAAAAAAAAAAACATTGAATAAAAAGTTTTGAATATATTGATAAATTTTAATAAAACTAGAAACAGAATGAAAAATATGAGAAAAATAACACTGTATGCATGGGAATGTAGGAAAAGCCTGTAATAAAGAGGGTTAACTTCACAGATGTAATATGCGGTACGTATTAAAATTCTGCTTAGAACAATAGCATAGTAAGACACAGCTTAATACTGTTTCAGTATTATGCGGTAGTATTTGGATTCCCCTAAATCGCACACTATATTGATACTTGTTGCATATGTGTGCAAATGAAACGGCCATGCACCAACCTAAAGCGGTGCACAATATAGGCTGCATTCCAAAATGTTAGTTGCTTTGTGTTTGAACAAAGTATCGTGTTTCATAATGTCGTTGTACAAAATATATACAATGTATTCTATTTCAAAACGTCGTCAATGTGTATTTTTAACGCAGTCAAAAAGAAATCAGGCATCCGATTTATTGTTAATGCATTGTTTAGTTACTTTGCATATCTACATAGTATATATACAGTAGTAGAACTGCATACAAACTTTGTATTGATACATTTTGGAAGGTAGCAATAGTGACGGTGTATACTAAGTATTTTTTGTCAGTCTGTCCAGAATAAAGATTACCACTGCATTTTCCAAAGTCACAATCACAGTACGAACGCTGTTTCGTTTAGCGCTGGAACTTATGTACATACATACATACATCATTGGTCATTACAACCCTTCAGTCAGGATTACGACCTAGTTTCTCACACCACTTATGTTGTGTGTGTTAATTTTATATATGAGTGGCGGGACCGACTGTTTAAAGTCGACTCCGAATGACAGATTTTTGAGGAATTTTTCATGGTAATTTTTATTTACTCTCAAAGATTTTGCCAAAAATCTGCTGAGAGGAAAACGCGAACAAATACTTTTTGTATTTTTTTTTATGTCTGGCCTGGGGCTCGAACCCTGGTCTTACTGTATATAATCTTACAAATTACATACCATAGGATTAAGCCAACTTACAAGTTTGTGAGAAACATTACAGGAAAACCCTACATGGGTTGAGGATAGATCATTTAATCGTTTGGTCGCAGCATTTTAATATTATTACATCACACCTATAATAACAATAATTAGCCAAGTAATAAAATAAAATTTGGATAATATAAGGTTTTCTTATTCTTCGCCCAGAAAGTCAGTTTAAACGGAAACTGACGACTGACATGGAGCGAATGCAGCATTACGTTCAGCGTGATGGCTGAAATGCTATCCCCGAATTCATTATTGTTTAGAGCTATTACAGATAAAATTCAATCCTAATCTAACTCGGGCTGTGCCTTTTAATGCGCTATATTTGCCTCCTGTCCCCAATGCTTACTCATACACGAGCCTTCTCTAGATATTTGCAGGTCTACTTCAACAAACGATTTTCTGAGTGCATGTCCAATACTCTTCCATTTACTCCGTTGAATTGATAAATAAATTAATTCCTGTTCTATCATAGACGATCATATTTGAAATCGGCAGAATACTCGGAGTATTTTTCTTACAACAATTAACAACACCTTAAAGAGATCGCAAATTGACTTCACAAATATATTTGATATTTTTATTTTGATTGATGTTGTGATCTCTGATGATCTCCATACCAGAGATCAGCAGTGAGTATTCAAAAAGATGAGTAGATTCGAATCATACTCATAATTTCTGATATTTATACGCATTCATTCTTATTTTAACATCATACTCATACTACTCACATTCAAAGTTTGAAGTACTCATCGTACTCATACTTAACAATACGCATGATGTTGTTGATTTCAACTCTCCATAACTCACCATTTACAAGAATCACAAAATAAGTATGATTCGCGTACGAGCACTAGAATACTCACTAGAAGGTTGTGTGTTTGCTTTGCTTGCTGTCTTTGTCTTTTTCTTTTTCGTTTTTTGTAAATGCAACAACAACAAAGACTGTAAATTTTGATGAATGATTCGAATCACTCGAATCATTTTTGTGTATTATAAGTATTTTTCTAAAGTTATGATTATCATTCGAGTACGAATGATTCAGAGTAGTTAATATTGTCGACTCACCTATATTCAAAATTTCATGGGTGCTTATGAGTAGCGAAAAAACCATTCATTTCGAATCTATGACGCATACCACAATGTACTCTGCAAGTGTAGCCCTCGGTAAAGGGCACTGCTAAAAGTCTACAAATTATGAAAACAAAAGTATCGTGTTGATATCAGTAAACCAAATCTACTATAAAGTTTCTAAGAATAGTCTATCGGTTTTCAATATTACAGCATGTCCATAGTGCAGGTTGAGCCAGGTTTTCACTGCTTTGTAAATTACTGCCACTACCTTAACAATCCGCATCATATAGAAATTTAGAAGGAAACCAATCAAAAATTGCTTGCATTTTTGATGACCTCGTAGTTGCCGAAGAAAATCATGAGGTTCATTCAGACGGTACTATTGAGACAATCATGATTGGATACGACTTATGATACCACAATAATCATTAATTAAGCAAGATCATCACATGTCATTAAAGGATTTCTGTATAATACTCAAGAAAAATTCTGCTGGTAAAATAAATAATCTCGGAAAAACGACGCCGTCACATATTTTTTGCTCAAAAATTTCAACTTTCTTGACAATGCCTTTATATACGCTGTGCTAAAGCATTATTCAGTTTAACTTGTTACACAAAATTTGACGCATGTTATTTAATCCCTTTGAATTGATAATAATATTTCATTTTCATATCACTCTTTAAAAAGAGTACGCAGCTCCCAAATTTCTCCAATCATTTTCATTGTTCATTTTCGTTCATTCACATCTCATAATCGTAGAATTTCTAGGTCTCGGTGACGTATAAACAATTTCATGTTCGATGTATCTCCCATTATCCTAACCATATATACATACATATATACATAATTGATCATTACAACCCTTCATGAGTAGCGGGGCCTACAGCTTAAAGTCGACTCTAAACGACAGATTTTTTGAAAGAAGCTAGGTCGTAATCCTGACTGAAGGGTTGTATAAACCAATATATATACGTTGAGTACTACACAGAGCACCCGTAGGATGATACAAACGTTGGTGAACAAATGCCCGAAACATTTGATGAAATTCGGAGGGGAAAGTGGACCTGATTGGCCCGCTAAAGATATTGCCAGAGTTACGCTTGAATGGAACACATAGAGACATATGAAAGATCATGGTAAACCTGGGTTCTTATGGTATGTAGTGGACGTACTACTAAAGGAAGGTATTGGAATGAGATGAAACTAGTTGCTCGAGTTGTAGAAGCTTGGAGAGAATTTAATGACGCCTTATGTTCTATTTGAAACTTTAGATGAACAGTCATTATTGTAAAATGATTATATTTTTTCGTGTAAATAAAGGATTAAATAATAATAAACTGCGATATACTGTCTTCTTTCCATTGAGTAAAATCTATGGAAGATCATCTCTTCATTTCTTTCATTTTTGCAAGTGCTACAGGCTTGGTGTTGTCTTCAATGTTCTCGGTTCCAGGAACTTACGTGAGGGTAACTGATTCAAAACTGGTTCTTGAGAAGGCACAGTGAATAATATTCATTCTACATTCTTACAACATAAATATTGTATGTATTTTTTGGAAATGTAAAATATGTGTTATTTACACTTGCTGTACATTTCTCTATAAATTCTGAAACATTTTAAATTTTTATTGAAAATTTTTTTTACTTAAATAGATGTGATTGTTTTCTTTTTCTACTTCTTCTTAAATTTTTTTTTTTTTTTTGTACAAGAAATTCAATAAATCATCAGAGTAAATACATTTGAAATATTCAGCACAGAAATATAGTTTAAGCAAAATCCAATAAATTTAAAGTGAAATAAAGAAAAAAAACAACGACACAACATACCCAGATAAAAGAAACTAAAAGAAATATGCACAGTTAAAGTAAAACATTTTCGTGACTTTAAGTAAAAAAAGTGAGAAGAAGCAGAAAAAAATGAATTAGTATGTTAGTAGACGAACGTATAAATAAACTTACATGACATACCACATGACGACCACATGTCGTATAATCAATATAAAGCCATCATCATCTTCTACCATACACATCACTCATACGCCATATGATCCCTAAGATAAAGCAGGCGAACAAGTAAAGGTAAACTGAGAGAATTTTATAGAATATTCATATGCAATAAACAGTGATTCTAAATAAATTATTAAATAATAAAACAGAAACGTCCATTAACTTGGAAAGATATTTTTTATGGTATATTAAATACAGTTTTTAATTAAAATTATGAAATATAAGAACATATACACTCATATTCAACATAAAAAATTTTCGATTTATAAAACATAGTTTGTATGAAAATTTATTTCATAAACTCTTTATAAATCAAAAACAATTTTTATGAATATAGGAGATAATTTACAAAATTTAACAACTTTTTTATTAAAACAGAATATTTGAAAAATAGGCAATAACTAAATAATTTTATTTAATTTTTTTATTGTTTTAATAAACAAACTTTATTTATTATTTTCTTTTAATTTTCCTAAATACAATTACATAATTTATTATGTGGTTAGTTTTAAAACTTTATTAAAAAATGAGGTTGTGGTGAACCGTTTCGCAGATTTGCAAATATGATATATCTATATATATATAGAAATGAATGTTTGTCTGTATGTCCCTTATAGAATAGTAAACTATGCATTTGATCATGTTATGACCTTTAGCAAAGTTGTTGCGCATGGGCCGACGAAGGTTTCTTAGTTGGTAGGACCAATTCCGACAAGTAGCGCCACTGAAAATAACTCAAAATGAATTAAATCGTAAACAATGCATTTGATCATGATATGATCTTTAACAAAGCTGTTGCGCATGAGTAGGTTTCTAAGTTGGTGCGACTAATTTCCGATAGATGGCGCCACTGAAAATTATTAAAAATGAATTAAATCGTAAACTATGAATTTATCATGTGTTGATCGGACAAATACCGCACATTTTAGGATTCATCATTTATAATTTTAATAAAATTTGATAAAACTCATTCCCGTAAAATGTCAATCACAAATTTGAAACCTTTTAATTCTGGAAAATTTTTAAAAATGCTGTTTGTATGTCAGACATTTAAAGACATTTAATTTTTAAAAATATATGCTATAAATATTTAAGATCTAAAACTAAATCAAAATATTTCAAAAAACAAGACTTCGTTTTCTCCTCAACGAATTGGTGATCATTGTCAATATTAACCTTTCTATCCATGTCTGCATATCCGGTTCAATTGGATTGGGTACATTGTGAGATTCTAATAAATTTAAACACATTTTCCACATCGTTCCCGTGCAATCATGCCTCCAAAGCGACAAGCAATTGGTCAACCTACACCTTAAGCACGGAAGAAAAAAGCATTTCGAGCCTCCGAATCAGACGAGCAACCAGCATTTAGACTAGAAAATCTGCGAGTACATGCCGCTGAGACCCGTTCGCATGAATCACTTGAACAATGAGAAGTGAGATTAGAAACTGATCGAACGCGTACTACTCAGGCCCGTTCATCTGAAGCATCTGGACAACGGGAAGCAAAATCAATAAAATGATTCAAAATTAATTGGATATTTTTGTAATGTCTTTCCTCCAAATTTATTTTAGTTGGTGGCGCAGCAACGGGCGCTGTGGACAGCTATTTTCTAATAAAAATAAACCCTTTTATTATTTTGGCGACGGCAACATCATCGGCAATTTAATACAAATTCAATTTAATTCAATATCAATGCCAAAATGGCATTCAGTAACAATTTGAGGTGACATTACCTGTTTTTCGATTTTTTTGATCAGCTGATTATAAGATAACAACAATAAAAATAATAATAAATACAATAATTATCTAAATATTTTGTATGCACGATTCGTACTAGAACTTAATAAAGGGTCCGCCAAATAACTTTTTTTTTGAAAATGCTTTAAATAAAACTACTGAATATTTTCTCAAATTTCTTATTTTATTTGAAAGTACAATCCTTCCGGTTAATAATGAAAAATAATTTCAATCAAATGGCTGCCTCGGCTGGCCATGCAGTAGCCTACACTATCGGTTCAATTTTTAAGCACATTATCGATTATGTGCAGCTGTATTTCACCAATGGCTTCACGAATATTGTCCTTTAAAGCGTCAATTGTCTCTGGCTTGTCGGCGTAACACTTATCTTTGACGGCACCCCACAAATAATAGTCCAACGGTGTCAAAGCGCAGCTCCGAGGTGGCCAAACAATGCGATCTTTAAAAACAGGGCGCAAAACATCGAGTGTAGCTTCGGCTGTGTGGCACGTAGCGCCGTCCTGTTGAAACCATATGTTGCCAATATCCTCCTCTTAAATTTTTGTGAACAAAAATTCGTTCAACATGGGCCGATAACGATCACCATTGACTGTAATGACCACTCCTTGCTCATTTTCGAAGAAAACATTACCATGATTTTCAAAGTAATATCGCAATATTTCCCAGCGTTGTTCAAGCGTATACACAACCATATTCGTTCAGCGGAAGGATAAAACTAATTATCTGTCAAATTAGACATGAGCTAAGTGTTACCATTCACGAAATAAGCACTAGTTGAAAAAAAACGTTAGATGGCGGACCCGATATTTCTTTCAATATTCTAGGCTGGTAGCTTTTTAAGTAATTCTTTGTGTTTAACGGAATATTTTTTTTTTGGCGCTGAGATAAATTTTCTTTTTACAGGCTTAAGGAATGTGTTGTGTTGTTGTAACAACTCTGCTGTATATATAAGTGTTACCCTATGAAATAGACTCATGTCAGAAATAATATGACTAGAAATAAATGTTAGTGAGAGAATTGGTAGTTGTTGTTGATAATGGCATTGATTAATAGTGAAATATAGAAATTCAGAAAATTGATGTCATTTATCAAAATCAAGTGATTTCAATAAGCAAAAATCAACACTATCTTCATTTATTTACAATCTCACGCTCTCAGAAAGGCATCAGAATTACTTGCCTTAATACTACACCTCTATTTGTTGTGTTCATAACTATTTTCCTATAAAACGAATTTCGTTGGACAGCAGTTTACCTTTTGGCGTTCGTAAGCAGTTCTAATTGGTGGGCTAATAAAAATCAGAATAGTAGCCTTCCCACTGTTCCTTATAAAAATGATTGTGAACAGTGCCCCAGAGTTTAAACCACGGTTTCTCGTCCAATAAAGCAACACAATAAGACGACACAATACCAAATATTCTGACAACAAAATTAACGTCAATTATTCTTACAGAATAAGAAACATATGTATGTCGACAGTCATCGACAAGTGACAAGATTGACAACTAGACACAATACAAAAAATGGCATTGTCTTGTGTTGACGACATACATGCATGCAAACATCTGGAGGAACTGTCAAGGATTGATATGGGCCACTTAAATCGCTTCATCAGGAGCTCCGAGTGGTTTCGATACTAAGAGAGCCCTATGCGGCCTAATTCTCATGGATGAGCCACCACTACCTACCTACCTACCTACCTACAATCATACATAATAGGTCATTACAACCCTTCAGTCAGGATTACGACCGCTTATGTCATGTATGTTAATTTTATATATGAGTGGCGGGACCTACAGTTTAAAGTCGACTACGACAGTTTTTTGAGAAGCTTTTTAATGACAATTTTATTTATTCTCAGAGATTTTGGGATGTCCGACCTGGGGTTTGAAACAATTATGTTATTTTTTATTAAAAATATGTGCGTATCTATTATATGTTTTTTTGCCGATCATAAATTTCAAATATTGTAAACTTTTTGAACTGCTTGCTATATGTTCTAAACAAATTCTTTATAATTAAATTTCTATTTTTTCTTTTTTTTATTTGCATTAATAAAAACAAAATTTATTTCAGTGTTTTATTCCACTCTACCATATTGTATTATAGAATGTGTCATATTAATGCATGATTTGCTGTTAATGGAACGTAAAAGCTTTCCTTGAAAATTATTATTAGATTTTATTTTAGGGTGTATTAAAGTCATAAGTGATTTTCAATTTAATTAAATAAGCTTTTTCTTTTTTTTTTTCTTAACAAAATTCATCATAATTGCAATAAAGCAATCACTGTAGATATACGAGTATTTTTTTAGAAACACCCTCTGCCATAATAGCAAAAGTATGTATTTCAATATGTATAAAAAAAGTAAAAGTATACATATATTATTTTAAGAGATTTTAAGAGATTATTTTATAAAAATATGTAAAAACTAACAGTAAAATCCTTCAATATCACGGCCATTCATGTTGAACTAATATTGAAACACAAAATAAAAAAATAATACAAAAAAATCATAAAAAGGAAGAAGGAATGTATTGTAATGTATTGAATTTCTATTTGGAAATATGAATGCATATTGAGATTTCATAAAGGGTTTTATATTGAAGAGGTATTATTTATATATTCCAACTAATTCAAAGGCTTAAAGGGAGAAAAAAGATTTGATAGTCTTCGTACCCAAAAAGCGTAAACATTATCAATAAAGGTCTTTCTGAGATACTGACTCCCATGCCAAGAGAGGAAAGCGGGTGTGTTTCGTTCGCAGCTTGTATAGAAGCCCGAGTTTGAATCCCAGTGGAGTTAAAAAACCCGGTTCGAGTTCCAAAGGAGTTAAGAAAAAAATCGTACATCATGGTTTTCGAACTTGAAATTAAGTGACTTCACTCCATCCAATACAATCCATCTAAAAATCCCTTCATACTCTGGAAATGACAAAAAGGATAATATTACAGGGAAGTCAGGCAGTACTGCCACCTAGCGGAGAAAAAGTTGGAATGAACGGTTAGCAAGATTCCCCACCACTACAGCACATACTCGGAGGGCGTTGTTTCTAAGCAGCACCATTAGCTTAGAGCCGCTACAGCAGACCAATCACCTGGTTAGCTGGAACAACTATAGATTACCGAAATGGCAAAATAACAACCAACCAGCACGTTTCGCAACCGTATAAGATGGAAAATGCTTTGTGGAAGCCATATCATCCCAAGAGATGTAATGTAGTTACCAGCCGCACGCATAAGTATGTTCACCATTTGCGAACTAACTCCGATGTCATCGAAGTTTCTATATAAGAATAGGTTGCGCTGCAATTGCAATTATCAATAAGGTATGGAGCAGAGAGCAGCAATGAACCATTTTGTCGCTAATCAAAAGTACTCATGAAATTTCGAATATGAGTGAGTCAACAGTATTGAAATTCAACTACCCTGATTCATTCGAACTCATTACAACATTGATTTATAAGTACAGGTTGCAATGAGTATGAGTACAACGGTGACATCAAACTCATAATATTCGAAATATGTTTGATTCATACGCCTACTCATTCATATTCATAAATTTAGAAAAATATTTATACTACTCATAAATAATGTCTTAGTTGTTGTTGCATTTACAAAAAAAGAAGAAAGTAAAAGACAAAGACAGCAAGCAAAGCAAACACACAACCTTCTAGTGAGTATTGTTGTGTTCGTACGCGAGTGATACTTTTTTTGTGATTTTTGTAAATGTCATGAGTCATGGAGAGTCGAAATCAACAACATCATGCGTATTGTTAAGTATGAGTAGGATGAGTACTTCTAACTTTGAATATGAGTAGTATGAGTATGATATTAAAATAAAAATGAATGCGTATAAGTATCAAAAATTATGAGTATAAATGGATTCTACGCATCTTTTTGAATACTCATTGCTGATCTCTGGTACACGTGTATATAAATTCATTATCGTATACGGAGTAAATTCTCGAGAAAACTTTTTATCATTCAAAGCTAAACCTCTTATCTGTTCCTCTTATCTGTTATCCTTGTTGGATTGACATAGGAAGGACATATATTGTCTGGATTGTCTTAAGACGCATGGTAATATCCACGAATGTGGTTGTCATAGATCGCTGTCTCATGGGAAGATATGCTCGAAGACTAGGAGCTTCCTGTTTAGGAGCTGTGGACATGAGAAAGAGGTGAAGGTTATATGTCACTTTATGTGTCAGTACTTAACTCTAGCCAAGAAGAGGCTGACCTTTTTGAACTCTCATTTCAAAACTACGGTATGGTTTTCTTTGGGGTCCTTAAGTTGGTCCATTAGTTAGAGTCCTCATCTAATCTAATCTTACGTACAGTAAAAAAGCCGTTTGCGAGAAGTAGTACAACTAAAAAATACCAGTGATTTTGTTACAAAATGCATAGCTTTTACATCATACTTACTCGGAATTCATTACTGAAAAAAACAAAAATATTCAACCGTACTTCACTATATTCTCCAAAATTAGAGAGGACGATTTAGAAACAATGACTGCAACTAACATATTTAAGGTTTGAACGTGTATTGTTATGCTACTAAGCCAATGTGATAAATGTTATAATAATAGAACAATAAATTTCCTTTTGTTGTAATTATAAACCATATGTATGTAAATTTATTGCATTTCTTTTTTTATAAAAACATTATTTTTTGACAACGTAATACAGATGTCTTGTCATCTGTCAGACGCCATTGACTGTCTGTAAAGTTTTAAATTTTCGCAGGACATTTTCCATAATAACGGCAATTTAGTATGTGTAAAATATTTGTAAAAGTGTTGAGTTTAATGTACATGAACAACTTATGGAGCAGACATATTCCATTAGAAATTTACATCAGTATTTATACAGATACAAGTAATTTAAAAATTTAAATTGTTGATTTACAAAATATACTTGCATATACATATATATTTAAAATACAGTGGTAGACATATAATTAGAACATAAATATTAAATATTATTTGTTTGATTTTTTATAAGATTTGTTGATATTTATAAGGGACTTTTTCACTAGAAAGATAAGTTAAGCTCTTACTACACTTGATTCATTCTTTATATTTCTATTCTATTCAATTTCCTTACAAAATAAATCATTTGGCCAATTCACACAACTTTGTATTGTGTATGTTGTACTGAAAACACTTTTTGTTTGTGAACGGTCAATGCTATGCTGTATTGTGTATTTCGTATTCCAAACGACAAAAAACGATAAGAAGAGAAGACCAGTATTCATAATTTGATTTTCAAGTAACAAAATGAAAAATATTACGGAAAAAGTGTGAACAATTATATTTTTGAAATGTTAATTGTTGACTTAAGTTGCATAGAAAATATTTCTCATTTTTATTCTTCTTCTTGATTACTGGCAATTACATAAAATGATAGCACGAAATCAATACAACTTCCAAAAACATATGAAAAAAATGTGTATAAGTGTATCGTATTTTTATATGAAAATTATCAACAACACGCATACACTAGTGTATATTCATCCAACAATACAATGTATGCAACAATACAAGGGCTTGTGTGAATTGCCCAATTATTTAGTGAAAGTGTATTTTGTAGAAAAAATGTGTACAAAAATTAACCGTATGGTATTTTCCATACCAAGAGCCAAGTTGTTCCAAAGAAGAAAGAAATGTAATACTCAATCTCAATGGAGCCGGGAAGACAGTAAATAAAACTGGTTGCTCTAAAGTAAAAATTTATAATGTAAGGAAACATTTTAATACGTTTGGAATCTCAAATAAAGTACACATACATCCAAACTCCGTAAAACCACACCCACTGTAGTGCAGTAGTCATAAGAGCGTCTAAAGCTGACTAAATGAAAAGTTCTAAGCGGATAAAAGTTGAATTAACGCCATCTTTGCATTAATATGTAGTCGTCGTAGTCTAGTCTCAGCGTGTTGGAGTTGAAACCTCAGGTCAGACTTTTCCAAATATTTATTCGGCGACTTCCTCTTTCATTTATAAAATTATCAAACATAACATATGTAATATGAGAATCCTGATCAAGGTTGTAAAGACCAGTTATGTAAGTTTCAGATCACTTATGTGGCGTGTGTCAATTTTAAGTTAGGTTAGTACAATTTTTTACACCACTTATGTTGTTTTTGTTAATTCTATTCATATGTAGCGGGGGACCTACAGATTAAAGTCAATTCCAAACGACAGATTTTTTGAGAAACTTTCCATGGAAATCTGAACTTTAGCAGAAACCTGCTGAGAAGAAGTCGGCAAAAGAATTTTTTTGTCATATTTCGTTTTGTTGAAGACGTCTGAGGTATATCGAAAGTTGATTCCGAGAATTGCAGTGAAAGAAGCAAAAACCAAAAGACCGAGGAGTTAAGGAAAGAAATTTCCTCATCTATGCTGGGAGCACGCCACGCACATGAGCCTTCAAACAGAAGGTAAAACAAAAGCTTCAAAAGTGGCCAAAAAAATAACTACGTGTTCGCCAAAGAAAGTTGAAAAATTACACAAATCTTTTTTAAACCCCTCCATAGTCACCCAAATGTCTAGAGAAGAAGCATTGAAGATATTTTTAAAAGATTATTTATAACTTCGGATCCTGTCATATCAAGATGAGAAAAATAAAAGAAAAACCCTCATAATTTACCTTCAGAGGCAAAGCGTTTACTGTTTTCATATTTATTTTTGTTTTCTTTTAGCAAATAAAGGAGCATTTATACATATAGTAAGTATAATAACTAATATTACAAAAAAATTTGTGTCAAAAAATTCTAGTAATATATCGTCACCCAAAATGCAGAAGGGAGTAACAACAGTTTTCAAAGTTTTACAGAAGAGGAAAAACCCAAATGAAATGAAAACTTGATTGATACTCAAAATGATTTATTCTAATTTGTATTAACATTTCTATGTTCAATTCTAATTTTATCTGGTTGGTAGATAATCTTTAAGAGTAGAATTATAAAATTTTATCAGAACATATATTTTGATGCAGTACATCAGAATCAATCAAAAACTCGATTTTGAATTTTTTGGTTGTTAGGCATTTCAGGTCACGATTTTTTTTATTATGGATTTATCTTCTTTAGGCGAAATAAACTAAAAAAATTAAAAAAAGCCACCAGGACAGCTCACATGATCTAATTCCCATTTTAGGCATCGAAAACTCCATTGTGCGACGTAAATCGAGAAATTGTTGTATATAAATATAATAATTTATCCTAAAAGCACATGTAAACGATAAATAAGTCTTCAAAAGGAAACTAATCGTTTACGGCAATATTAAAAAAAAAATAAGACTGACGGTTGTCTGCCAGTAATATGCTTTTACTTATTAAATCAATAATAAATTGTTACCTCATAAAATTATCTACAACTAAATCTTGGAATGCTTGAACAATCATTTCACTTTTTCCTCCAAAACCCACAATCTTCATAAATAATAATAAATGTCGTATTGTTATGTACAAAGAGTGATTAATACATCATTGTATACAAAGTAGTTTATAAAAGTGTGTGTTATGAAATGTTTTTAAGCAATTTCAAAGCAATTTCAATTATAACAAAAAAAACAAATTTTGGCAATATAAGAAAAATATTATAAATTTAATAATAGTTATCCTCTTTCGCTCTATCAATATGGGTACAGTAACGGAGGTTTGAGAAGTGTTATAATTTACGATATACATCCAATCATGTTAACATCGAACGAGGTAAGAAATTCCTAGTTTCCAATTACTTTACATAACTGATCATTACATATAACTCTTTAGTGACGATTCCAACCTAGTTTCTTAGACCACTTATTTAATCAATTTTTATCCATAAGCGGCGGGACCTACATTTTAAAGTCGAATCCGACCAACAGATTTCTGAAAAACTTTTCATGGCAATTTTATTTACTCTCAGCGTCTTTGCCAGACATCTGCTTGGAGGTAGTCGTCGAAAAAATATTTTTTCGTATTTCGTTTTGTGGAAATGTCTGACCTGGGGTTTGAACCATGGCCTTACGACTAATAAGCTAACACACTACCTAATAGACTACAGCGACGGCAAGTTGCACCATCCTGTTGAAATCAAACATCGTTCATATCAATACCATGTAGAGCGGGTACAAAAAGATCGGTTATCGTGGTGCGGTAGGTGTCTCCATTGACCGTAACAGTTGCGCCGTACTCATTTTCAAGGAAATGTGGGCCAATGATGCCTTCGTTCCACAAGCCGGTACAAACTGTCACTAGTAAGGGTGCATTGGCTTCTGTAAGATAAGTGTGGGTTTCCTGAGCCCCAAATAATTCAATTTTGCTTATTGACGTACCCACCAAAACGAAAATGAGTTTCATACGAAAAAATTATTACTTTTGGCAAAATCGACATCATTGTGCAGTTTTTCGTTGGCCCATCCATTCCAATAAATCCCAAAAGTTGCTCAAGCGTAAATCGATTCATTACGATCAGTGGAGATAAAATACTGAATTTTGTGACAGAAGAGAATGAAATAAATATTGCTAGATTCAAAATAACCAATGCATCAAATTGACTCAAAATAGATGGCCCACACTATAAAATTCTATCAGCTTGATGGCACGGGATTCTTTCACTCGGGTGTAGGATTTCGATATAAGAATTCCACGCTTTTAAACACTGGAGGTACCGTCACTGACACTGACGTTTCCCGCTAATATTTAATTTCTTAGAATATGGAAGGCACTTGCACAAATATTCTTCGCTTTAGTAAAATATTATAAACTAAGGGTCATTATTACAACTTGCCGTTAACTAAAGGCAGAATTTTAAAGGGCAGATAACTTGATTCTATTTTTATCAGTACACAATAAGATAAAAGTGAGCGTTAAGCTATCGGGAAGATCATTCTATCTTTAGCTTTTAAAGTTCACATTATCTTTGAAGATGCCATATTATTTATATTATTTTCAATATAGCAACTTAAAACATTAAAAATAAACGTTAATACGAGTATTTTAATAGTTTTTCAAATCAAAATGGATATTGACGTGTTCATTATATTCATTTTAAAACAAAAAACACAAAAATAAAAAGCTAAAACCTCAACACACAAATTTTATAAATAAATAGACACTTCGTTGCCACTGCGTTTTTAAAGCACTTGTTCAAATGACAGTGTTATCGACATTGCTCCTGCACTGCCATATTTTTGAAATAGTTCACTTTATTTTATCTGTAGGCTGTTATAACAAAAAGAAGTTAAAGGTGACTTTAAAGTTCACTTTAGCTGAAGTTACCTTTAACTAAACCCAACTTTAACGACAAATTGTAATAATGGCCCTAAGTTTGACTACTTTTCAGCCTTATAAGTATAACTACAACAAATTTTAAAAGTTTTTAACTCTCATTAAAAAAAGTTATTGAATTAAAGCATGTTAAAGGAAAAGAATAAACCTACCTATTGTTATGGAAAGAAGAAAACAAAAATAAGCAAGAAAAAGTAAAAAGAATCAAATAATCAAAAAACCTGCATATGTATGTATTAAAAAATAAAAATCATGGCAAAACAAACAGTTCAAGGTTGCCAAAAAAGGAAAATGATGATAAAAAATATACCATTACAATCTACTTTTATTTCTAGTGTTGTTGTGAATGAAAAATAATATTTTTCTACTTTCATAAACATGTCACACTATATTTGTATTTATGCGTTTTAGATTTGGATTTTCGTTTTTTGTTTTGTATTATATTTCGGTTAGTGTCTCATTTTTAAAGAGGGTATAACAAACAGAATATAAAGTCATTGAAAGTCATGTAATATTAATGATTTTGAATTTATACACACACTGAAAGGATTTTACCCTAAAGGCGTAAATCTTCGTATTTTGTACGACAATAAAGTCAATACAATACAATGCAACACAATAGTAAGAAAATGCTAAAACAATTCAAAAATTTGGAGAAAGTTAAGTTCAATTTTGCAATACGTAATACTATAATCACAACAAAAGCAACGTAGCAAACACAAAAATTTCTCAAAAATAGAATACATGGGTGTATAGTATATGGACATGATTATTTTAATGGCAACACGACAACAAGCAAATTGTTGTCGCAAAATTGTTGTGTTTGGTGCGTTGGATTTATTGTGTTTATAGCATAACGTGCTGGTATATTTTGAAATAATTTCAAAGTTTAGAAAATGTAAATAGAATTTATTGTCATCATTTCCAAATGAGTGTATTTTGTGTGCTACCAAGATTTACTTTAACATCCAACCCACCCTCACTAACTAGAGTGCCGTGTTAGCAATTTCTTGAAACTGTTTTAATTTTTGAAATGAAACAAACAATCCCACAATAATTATTTTTTCTTTATATTGTTGCCATTTAAATTTTTTTTTTTGATACATCATATTCTAAAAATGTATGAAATTTAATCTGCTGGTTAAATAAAATCAATTTTTACAGTTTCATTTTAAGACTCATGCACAAATACGTAGGAACACATATACGGTTTATTAAAAATATAAGTTAACTACGTATATATGTATTTATCTATTTTAATCAAAACTATGTCTTACTTCTCTACTGTATGAGGATAGGATGGATCAACAAGTAAATTCGAGGATTTTTGAATGGAACACATGTTTTCATATAAAAATAAGTTTATTTTTCAAAATGATAGTCCCTTTTGAACTCTATAGGTTTTTATTGAAAGTTTCAACAAAAAAGTAAGATTTACGGACTTAATCAAAAAAGAATTGTAATATTATCTCATCTTTTTAATTTACATACTTTTCAGCAGTGAAGTCGTCGTAGTCTATTAGGTAGTGTGTTGGCTTATTAGACGTAAGGCCTCGGTTCAAACTCTAGGTCAGACATCTCCAACTGAACGAAATATGAAAAATAATTCTTTGGCGACTTCCTCTCAGCAGATTTCTTGGCAAAAACTCTGAGAGTAAATAAAATTGCCATGAAGAGTTTTTCAAAAATCTGTCGTTCGGAATCGACTTTAAACTGTAGGTCCCACCACTCATGTATAAAATTAACACACACAACATGAGTGGTGTGAAAATCTTGGCCGTAATCCTGACGTAAGGTTTGTAACGCCAATTTTGTAAATGTGTATGTTATGTATTAAATTTATATTTTACAACAGCATCTCATTTGAGCCTATCAAACATTTACTATTATTATGTATTCAAAAAATAAATAAAGAACTCTGTATTCGCTTAGTTGGAAAAAATGTACTCAACATAAGATAAGAAAAAATTAAATAAACCCATTGTAAACTTTTTATCAGAGATCAGCAATAAATCGTTTTTTCGCTACTCATAAGTACTCATAAAATTTTGAGATTCAGTGAGTCAACAATATTGAAATTCAACTACTCTGATTCATTAGTACTCACTACAACATTGATTTATTAATACAGGTTGCAATGAGTATGAGTACAACGGTGACATCAAACTCATAATATTCGAAATATGTTTGATTCATACGCCTACTCATTCATATTCATAAATTTAGAAAAATATTTATACTACTCATAAATAATGTCTTAGTTGTTGTTGCATTTACAAAAAAAGAAGAAAGTAAAAGACAAATACAGCAAGCAAAGCAAACACACAACCTTCTAGTGAGTATTGTTGTGTTCGTACGCGAGTGATACTTATTTTGTGATTTTTGTAAATGTCATGAGTCATGGAGAGTCAAAATCAACAACATCAGACGTATTGTTAAATATGAGTACGATGAGTACTTCAAACTTTGAATATGAATAGTATGAGTATAATATTAAAATAAGTATGAATGCGTCTAAGTATCAGAAATTATGAGTATGATTCGAATCTACTCATCTTTTTGAATACTCATTGCTGATCTCTGCTTCTTATGAGGTAGTTTGAAAATATTTCAACACATTTCACATGTGCTAATACTTCAAGAAGTTTTGGATGAGCTGGGGATTTCGGAAAATGAAGAAATACCAACAGATATTGTGTTAGTTCCCCCTATAGAAACTGCTGAACAAGATACAGATGCGGATTCAAACAATTCTGATACAGAAGTAACTATTTTGTTGCTGTTCTGACATAACATAACATAACATAACCTACTTGGTATTTAAAAGACAAATTTTTTTTAAGATCATGTTGTATACCACCATTTAAAAGAGGTAGACTATCTCGTACTCAATAAATAGCCTCCGTTTAGATTGAAAGGATCACATTATTATAAGAGGTGAATCAAAATACCATCGCTGCAAAGTTTGTCCTGGTCGGACTTCACTTATGTGCAAAAAATGAAAAATACAGTTTAAATTGTACAATCAAATTTTTACCATTGAAAGTGTTATGTTTACCAAGAAGACGAGAGATATCAACGAGTAGGAGAAGATATGTTACTTTTGCACACCCACAAATTAGTAAGTTGTCGCATAAGTTCAAACACCATTTCAATGTCGAAGTACAAACTTCTATAAGTTCTGCTTGGAGTTTAGTTTATTGTGTTCGCACAAGTTGCGGCATACAGTGGGTGCGTTTTGCTAAAAAGTAATTGCACATGGTGACACTATTTATAAGGAGATGTAATAGCCTTTAAAATCACTAACTAAGGATTATATCGTTTTTAGGAGGTCAGTAAACAGGTCTGATCAATATAGAGTGATAGTCAGATTGAGTGCAGGTACAAATAATGCGTTATTTTTTAACCGTTTGGGTTTTGAAAATTGAGAAAAAAAAACGCATAAAATTCGTGTGAAATATTAATTTGAAGCAATAAATGAAAGACTGTCATTTACTTTTCAAAGATCATTTCATTTATGTGTTGCCAGCTGCAAAAACTTTGGTGGTCCATCCAGCAGTTGTAATTCTGGGTATATTTTACGGTATTTCGTGCGGTAGCTTAATAATTGCAGGTGAAATATTGTTTTCCAGGAAAAGGTTTGTCCCTGTAAAGGAGAAATTTCACTCAAGTCCATACAATTAGCCGAATAGGGTCATATTGTATGAACTTGGTAGTTCAGCAATCTAACCTGTCAAAGGTTGCATGGTGACCCATGTCGTGTGGTTTATAACCATATTTTTCATTTTTGAAAGCAAAGGTTAGAATTCATCACATGGTAACTTGCTCTACGGACTGTAGGTAACATTATGACTTTAATTGTTCATTGAAAAATACATCCAATGGTGTCGTCGGTGCACTAAAAGACCTTGCGCCTTTCAAGGTGCTTTGGAGTTCATCACACGATACCTAACGCCGCAGCATCTAACACTATGAATTTTATCGTTCTTGATGAAGTACTGTGCTGTCGGCTAATTGGCCACACTAAACAGTGATTCGTTCAGCGTGCGTTGCAGCTCTTAAATTGTTTTTGGCTGCATTGAGACAATCATTTACTTTCGTTTTTATGTAACCGATTTTAGATAGAAGGACCTTTCCAGTACAGCACAGAATTTTGAGAACAGAGGGTCTTTTCCCAGATGTAAGACATTCAACTTTTCTCCAACTAAGGGCGATTTCAAACATTTTTAACTGTAGTTGATGCCTCTTGGTGTTTCCAGCTCTATGCGAGTTACACTAATAATTTCCTTTCGAGTTTTTATTGCACGGGGTTTGGCGCTGCCATGTCTGCTCATATAGTTGTACATTGGAAATGCTCTGTGGCCAAAATGTTTTCAATATTGCACATATACAGCGATTGGAAATACCAGGAGCGAGTTAATCTCATGTAATACTGGAATATACTCTTAAATTTAGAGGGCTGAAAACAAATACTATGGCTTGCAGTCTAATTTGTTTGCCGTACCCTAACAAAACAGAAGTAAAGATTGGGATGTCCCAGTAGTTGGTTTTTGCTTAACTAGTCTCTGTTTACAAATGGAAATTATCATTTACGGTTTTCATCATAAGTATGTGTTTATGGTATAGCACTTATGTATATAATTTGCCTACCAATACATATGTAAATAAGATTCATGGTATTTTACTGTATTAGCTTAGTACATGTGTAATCCGTACATCACTCTGTACTATGACAGGGATTTTGCTTTTTCTTTAGCATCTAATAAGTATAACTATACCGTTAAATAGGACTGAATCAAATGGAATACATCTGTTCGTCCATTAAACCTTGAAAACTTAATTCACCATTTTGACAGTTTAGTTACATACGCAGTTTTTCCTTCTGTGCTAAGTGTCTCTTTGAATGCCTTCATTTGTATTTCCATAGCGTAACTCGTTTGCAATCATATAATTTTTGTTTTTGACAAGATTTGTTTTTCTTTTTTGACAAACTGTGAAAGGACATATAAACTGACCTACAACTGTGTGTGTATCATACGTACGTGTATGGTAAGGGTAGTGCTATGCATGTATTAGATAAGCTGCGGGTTTTGCTTTGATGGTATTTGTAAAACTATGGATACGTCTAACTGCGGTTGTATATACATATGAAGGATTATTCACATTTGTACTCACCTAATGCCACCGCGACTGGTGTCATAGTTTAGTAAACGCGTATTGTGTCGCCAAGTTATATACGATGTTAGTTGAGGAATTTTCCATATGACACATTGCAGTTCAATAATACTGCCAGCTTTTTAATACTTCTCTGGTGTAGTTGAACCACGTTCGTCGAGTATCTCCACATGAGGAACTGTAAATACAAGTAAAACATATACATGTACATGTAATAAAAAAGAATTGCCATTCTATGTATGTATATACGTAAGTGAAATCTGTGGTTGTGTTAAATTTACGAGTGGTGAGGTGGGGATCTGTGTTGATGTAAGTGGAAATGAATATAAACAAACCATTTAAACGTAACATCAAATAATTGTTAACGATGTAAAAAAAGGAATTTCATGTACGAGTAAGTATGTGTTGAATGATGAGAAACATGTACGTTGTATTTACTCCATTATGATGATAGTATCCTGAGGCGTCTTTGAGCATATCATGTAAGGTATACCACCAGTATTTGTTGGATTCATTTTTAAAAACCTGATTCATTGGATTGAATTGGAAAAATATTGTATAAAAGAAAGCATAAAGTCCACATTAGTGAACAATTCAAATGTTATGAATATTTTCTTTGAAGGAGGGTTGAATTAAATCGAAAATGGATTTAAAAGCAAACAATTCTGTAACATATTGAAATTATTTTGTTTAATGACAGCCAAATGTGTTAATACATACATACATATATATAATTGGCCATTACAACCCTTCAGTCAGGATTACGGCCTAGCTTCTCACACCACTTATGTTGTGTGCGTTAATTTTATACGTGAGTGGCGGGACCTACAGTTTAACGTCGACTCCGAATCACAGATTTTTGAGAAACTTTTTCATTTACTCAGAGTTTTTGTCAGAAATCAGCTGAGAGGAAGTGGCCGAAGAAATATTTTTTCCCATATTTCGTTTTGTAGTCTGACCTGGGATACGAACCCGGGCTTTACGTCTAATAAGCCAACACACTACCTTCTAGACCATGGCCACTTCCAAATGTGTTAATAATTGTTCCAAATGTCAATTGGGGTCTTTCTTCTCTACCTAATTCATCATGCTCAAAGAAAGACTGATAAACATTTTTTAAAAGTGTGTCATCAGGGATGTGATTATGCAATAGTTTTTATGAGGCATTTATAGCTAAGCCTGATCAGCAAAAACAAAGATTAATTACCTCCATAAAATCCGTTTAACACCAGTAAAATACTGTTTCGACTCCCTATTATTTACTTCTTCTTCCTAAAATTTCCATATATTTTTTATCTGGTCAGACTTACCGTCTGACACTTTCCATATTTGTTAAAATATTTTGAAACTTCCAGATAGTATAAATAATATTAATAATAACGCCTGATATTTCATATGAAGACTATGTAGGTCGAATAAATGATACCAATATTAAATTTAAAAAACTCAGCATTAATGTATAGGTTAACAGTTTAAAAGCATCACCCATATGTTTAGGGACGTCTGATATAACAACAGGCAGAAGAAAGAGACTATTGGATCTGCACCATTTGTTAAGAAATATACACAGGTCTTGAGAGTCCAAAAGGATAATCGGTCGGTGTATTAACTAATCTGAATGGTGACAAATTACAACGAAGTCAATTAGATATGCAATTTCTTATGAAACGAATACAACAAGAAATCCGCCCATGTGGGAAGCTGTCTACTCTTTCAAAAAATTAATTACAATAATAAAGCAACAATAACAATATGAAGATAACAAAAAATCGAAAGAAAATAATTACAATAACAAAACAAGAGTAAAATTCTGGAAGTTACTATACCAAAAATAAATAAAACATCAATAGGCAATTGTGTGGCAGAGACCTCTCTCGTACGATAAAAATAATACTCTACAAGACGCTCATCCTACCCGTGCTGCTTTATGGTGCAGAGGTATGGACCCTATTAAGTACTGACTAGACTAACGGACTAGAGAAAAGTCCTACGTAAGATCTTCGGTCCAGTGCGAGTTGAGGATGATTACCGCATCCGATCCAACAGTGAGCTGTATGAGCTCCTCAACAACATAGAGGTTGTGCATTCGTTCGAATGGAGGAAGATGCTCCGGCGAGACGGGTATTTGATGCGGGATCTGCGGAAGCCAGCGAAGACTTCCCATGGAAGGACCAAATCGAGGAAGCCCTGTCATCGATTGGTGTGACCAACTGGTATAGGCCCACAAGAAGCAGAGACGCTTGTTGCGGCAGGTCGAAATCCGATAATCGGGTTGTTAATGACCAATTAAGTATGTAAGTAAATAGAGGAAAGTTTACCAGTGTATAGCAAATAAAAGTGCAACATGTATACACGTTAAAATTTGATATTGGCAGTAAAAGTATTGCGTAATAAATAAATATTGTCTCATAAAATATTAAAAATAAGGGATTTATTTAGATAAACAAATAATAAGAGATAACAGTAAATAAGTTATTTTAATTCAAAATTAAAATCCTCTCGTTTACATAAAATACTAGGCTTACTAGATGTGAGCCCGTGGTTCAAACCTCAGTTCAACAAATTGAAAAAATTATTCTTCGGCGACATTCTCTCAACAGTCTTCTCGCAAAAACTCTGAGTGTGAAAAAAAAATTGCTATGAAAAGTTTCTTAAAAATCTGTCGTTCGGGGTCTAGTTTAAACTGTAGGTCCCGCCACTCATGTATAAAATTAACGCACACAACATAAGTGGTGGGAGAAGCTAGGTCGTAATTCTGGCTGAAGGTAATGATAATGACTAATTATGTGTGTATGTATGTATGTATGCTACATTAGAATAGGTCGTTCACATTAATTGTTCATTATATGGTAAGACCTTAATCATTGAAATTTCGCTTTCTTTATCCCTTCGTACAATTTCCAAACTTTTAAATCTTTTATGCAATAATGATTATTAAAAATGTCTAGAAAACCACGTGTACTCTCATTCTCAAATGGATCTCACAACTTTTTTTTAATTATAAATTTAAAAATTCATTTAAAATATATTTAATTTTATTCGTTATATCCTCTACACATGTACATCATCCTACAAGATCTTCATTTACAGTTCAAATAAAAAAATAAAATGAAATGAAAGGAAATTAAAAAAATACATGATTTCCAGTTTAGAAGTTATAATCCCAGATAGATGTTGAGATGTCAGTACATTGAGATTTTTTGACATTGAAAGACTTGGTCACATTTTTATTATTATTATTATTGTTATTTAGCTGGGAGTTTTAAATAAAAATCCAAATTTTTACCTCAGGGTACATTCCTTACTCGTATGAGGGTAAGTAAGTGTACTCGTACATCGTTGTAAGAAATATATTGTATACATACATACATAATTGGCCATTACAACCCTTCAGTCAGGATTACGGCCTAGCTTCTCACACCACTCATGTTGTGTGCTTTAATTTTATACGTGAGTAGCGGGACCTACAGTTTAACGTCGACTCCGAACGACAGAATTTTGAGAAACTTTTTCATGGCAGTTTATTTTACTCTCAGAGTTTTTGCCCTTTTATTTATTTATTTATTTATTAATTGCAATACAATTACAAATTATATTCTAATTATATACGAGCTGAGTAACTTTGACCATATGCTCGGTGTAGTGCCACAGACCAGAGTCTTTGACACTGTTCACAACTTAATGTAGACAACAACAATTTACTTTGTTTGTCATTCTTCTTTACACTCTTTTGCGTAAACACTAACAGTTGTTCGGCAAGTCTTTATAGCGGGGATCTCCAATCTCTTCACGTTTACTTCGTCTTGCCTTTTATATCGCGGGGCAAACAGTGTGATAAATGCTATGCTAAATAGAGAATGGCTTCGCCTTCGCGAAATCTCTATAAATGTAAACATGTTGCTTACGTTATTGTTATTTGCGTATTTTGTTTACGTTTATTCTTGGAGTGTTGTTGTTGCCTGTGTGTTTACTTTTTTATCCCTTTTATTATACTGATGTTGTTGCTATATTTTTGTTTATTTATTGATCATGTACACAAGTCCATTGTTTTTGTTTTTGTAGCTTTTGTTTATCATGACAATGTTAAACGATGTAACACCATATCCATTTTTGTAACAATATGATATGAAATATTAAGTTCAAACACTGTAAAGTTAATAAAATTTGTTAAATTACATTTTCCTTAATAACAATAACGTTCTCGACATATGAATCATTTATTTTTCTAAATTTATAGGCTTATTGCACATTATTTCTTGTTGAGTTTTTACGGCTGAGTTTTCTTCATATTCTGTTCTTGCAATAATAAGGGGTTAGTTTTGTCTTATCCACGCACGCAAGTTAATTAATGAAATAAAAAAAGAGAAGAATCAGTAAAAAAAATCTTCCTTTTTTAACGGCAATCTGTAATAATGTCCCTAAATATATTTGTGATTAAAATGGCACTAAACTGATTTCCAAAGCTGAGGATTGGGCGAGGCTTTTCATTCGACCTGAGACAAACTGAATTGAAAGCAATCTGTTCTCTTAGTGTCTTTCACTTTAAATATTTTATTTTACCCCTTTTCTCTTTTTCAATTAGTTCACCATCTCTTAAAGATTTCTCCATTGGCATGCCCAGTATTTTTGCATAATCAAGTAGTACATAAAAGTTATATGATTTAATACATTGCGGTGTCATTTCGCAGAAGTTTAGTTTGCTGTTCTTCTTACTTTTATTTCAAAATTTAATCTTTTACTCTGTATAGGAAGAAAAAATATAATTATAATCAACAGCCGTTATTGTGAAAATTCATTGTGTTGCACTGATGTTTAACATTCACAACAGAGATTAAGTTTAAATGATGCCAGTCATTTAATGGAAATAATTCAATATCATCAGTGTATTGTTCACACATTAACTTGACAGCTTATAAGACCGAAAGTGTTTACCCCACTGAATTTAATTTGTTTAAGACCGGAAAGTAATCATCTTCTTTTAAATAAATTTATCTTACTGTAGTCTAGACATGAAATATCCATCAACAATACCTGCAAATAAACAAATTGTACCGCATGTTTCGTCCATTTAATTTCGAGTTCACTGTTACGTCTACGAAATCTAAAATCTGACGAAAACACAGCCGCTTTTACATTTCAGCGAATGTTGCATGTTGCACTCGTCCAAAATTAAACTGAACCAGGAACTGAAGGTAAACTATAATAAACAACAACGTGTGTTTACTGAATGGGCGCTGGAGCCGTTGGGAACCGAAGCTATTTTTCACCCAAAAATCGATTAGGGGACCATTTCCGGATAAATGGGTACCTGAACAAATAAAAGTGTAGAATTTTCGAATTTGTTAATCGAATCGACATGAGATCCATGAGCGAATTTTTGTTTAGAGAGTAAAAGAGTACCAATTACGTCATGCAAGTTCAATTCATACGAAATGTGTAGCAAGAAAATTAAAAAAACTGATACAATCAGTAATTTGAAACTTTTTAAGGGCAGTTGTAGAAATCGATTGTAAAGGCCATAGCAAATACGTTATCTTGCGTTAAGATTAGTATAATTGTATATTACATACATGCATACATACTACCTAGCTTCTCACATCACTCATGTTGTGTATGTTAATTTTATTTTTAGGTTTATAAACCTACAGTTTAAAGTCGACTCCGAACGACAGATTTTTGAGAAAATTTCATGGCAATTATTTACTCTCAGATTTATTGCCAGAAATCTGCTGAGAGGAAGTCGCCGAAGAAATATTTTTTCATATATCCATTTTGATGTTTTTCGTGGCCTGTAAGCATGGCCACTGTGATCGTGGTGATATTACAGCCAAGTCCAAGTAGCTGGTTGGTATGCCTCCTTTCCATTGTGGGCCAAGTGAGCCTAGCGATGGAGCAGGACTCCTCATTGATCCAGGACCAGTTGGCATCCCGGGAGAATTTCCTCGCAATGGCCAGTTTGAACGAGGTAAGTGGCATTCCCAAGTTGATTGAGGAAGATTCCGGAAGTAGTGCGCCAGCCCTGGCCCTCTCGTCGACCCTGCAGTTTCCCGGAATATCGCAGTGTCCGGGAACCCAGACAAGTATAACGCCGAGGCTCCCAGAAATGAGATTGAGGCATCGGCGACATTCTCTGACGTTCCTGGAATTATCCGCAACGTTCGACAGAGACTTTATCGCAGCCTGGCTATCGGAATAGATCAAGATACGGGTGAAGGGGACAGGAACACCATAGGCGAGGATCCACTGTGCGGCCCGGCGGATAACCATTAGCTCCGCCTGGAACACGCTGCAGTAGTCCGGCAGCCGGAGTGAGATGTTCAGGTCCAATTTCCCAGAGTATACTCTACTGCCCACCACGTTATCGAGTCTGGAGCCGTCAGTGTAGACATCCAGGAGTTCAGGTGGAACGGTCGTGTCAGGGGTCCAGTCACTTCTGCTCGGAATAAGGAAGTCGAAACCCCTATCAAAACAGTATTCCACAGGAAGATAAAAAATATCAAATGGGGCCACGGGATCGATCCCCAAAATAGAGGAATGACCAGAAGCGATAACACGCCAACGAGACAGGGCATTGAGTCTTTTCGCTGTGAACTTAGCCACATTCTTAGCGAGGAGCTCAAAAGGGAGCCAGTTGAGCATTGCGAACAAAGCTTTTGTGGGGGTGGTGCATAGAGCACCAGTGATTGGAATAGCTACAGACCTTCTGTCTCTGTCCAGGAGTCTGACATTGTGCAGCTTGTCCAGAGCAATCCACCAGAAGGTAACACCGTATAGTAGATTGGGCTCGATGACCGTAGGTAGAATAGATCCAGCGCATGACCCTTGGGTCGAGATCACACCTGGATCCAACTTCACTGCTGCAGCAGTTAGCAGCACAGGCCGCCTTGCGCGCCGTAGCAGCCAGATTGGCCCTCCAGTTGAGTTTGGGATCGATGATCACGCCCAGATATTTAACTTCGGGACTCAGCGTGAGCCTAGTCCCATTTATACTATGGAGGGTGAAGGTCGGGACCTTGTATCTCCTGGTGAAAAGAATTGTATCTGTCTTGGTGGGATTAACGGATAATCCAAAAACCGTGTACCACTCCAGTACAATCGACAACGCCAAGTTCAGTTTATCCGACAGCGTCTGCGGGCATATTACTGATGGCAATGGCAATATCGTCAGCATAGGCTATGACGTTATTACCAGAGGATTCAAGTCTTCTCAGGAGTGAGTTGACTGCGAGATTCCAGAGAAGTAGAGGTAGAACACCACCTTGTGCTGTACCTCTGCAGACCATTATCTGACATTGTGAGGCTCTCACTGTGGAGGTTATTATTCTCGATTTGAGGTAAATAGTATAAACAGAGGAATAACAAAGAAAAACAATTGTTGTTGTTTACATCAAGTTGTGAACAGTGGCACACAGAATTGTTCGAATAATAATGAATTTATCTAAAACTAAATACAAATTTATTTTTATTTTTATTTGCAATCTACGAGCTCATATTTTAAAGGTTTTTAAAAGGTAAAAAATTTTTAAATGGTTAAAACACCACCATTTTCTAAAATATTAAACCTGTTCAATTATTGAGCATGATAAATATATAGTAGACGCCGTGGTCTAGCAGCTAGTATGCTAGCTTATTAGATGTGAGACTGTGGTTCAAACGCCAGTTCAGACATCTCCAACTAACTGAAATATAAAAAATATTTCTTAAACAACTTTCTCTCAGCAGATTTCTGGCAACAACTCGGAGAGTAAATAAATTTGCAATAAACAGCTTCTCAAAAAATTAGTCATTCGTAGTCGAGTTTAAACTGTATGTCCCGAACAAAAGTGGTGTGAAAAGCTTCAGGACCTGACTGACGGATTGTAATGACCAATTATATATGTATGTATGTTAATAGCACTCAGGCTTAACAAACCATATTTACTAACTGTAGCAAAAATTGTTACCTGATCGACCGAAGAATACAACCAGAAAACGTAATCTCTGTGAAAATCTCAATCATTAGAGAAGTTTTCTATTAAAAGGAAGCTGTTTTTGAAAAAAAATTTAACAGCGTTTGCCATGTATTAAACAAATTTATTCGCAAGTAATGAAGCAAAATTAAAGAAAATTATTAAGCTTCGATTGTTATTCTTATTTAAAAACGCAAAATTTGAATCAAATAATGACATCATATCATCCATGGTGAAGGCGACTAGGGGGTATTAAACAAAATTGTTTTCAAGTACATATTCATACGAATTTTCAGTAAGGTCCTTTAGAATATTATATATACTATATACTATATATATATATATATATATATATATATATATATATATATATATATACATATATTTATATGTATGCATAGTATATAAACATATTTTCTGTTTTTCGAATAAATTATTACAACGTACATATGTATATATATGAACATGCACAGAATGTGACAGTTTTATATTTTGTTTAGAAAACAGAAAACATACAAACAAGTGAGAGAAAATATATTAACAGTTCCTGTTTTGGACGTTTGTTTGGATTTTAAAAACAATTCCAATATAAGAATATTTCGCAGCTAGCAGTCCAATCCAGTCCTTAGCAGCATAGTGTTTGTAATTGTATTTTTGTCTTAAATTGCACTGCATGTAGCTGTTAAAGTGTTATTTATTGTTGTAATAAATTCAATCTTGTTTCCTTTTTCAATTTTCTATTTGTTTGTTGTAATAAATTTGCGAATGTATAAATTTCCAATCATACGTTTGTTTACGATTTTTTATTTATTTTCATCCGTTAACAACTGTCACTGATGCTTATTTAGTTTTTTTTTTCAATCTTTAAAATACACAAAGAGACCACTTTACACATATTTGGGTAATCAATAATTTTGTGTCAAAAGATCAAAAAACCGTCAAATAACCATGGGTTCAAGAAATATGAAAAAATATTTTTGAGTTCTACTCAACAAAACTAATAACCTACACTATGTCATTAGCTTGGTGTATTACATTTTTTTTGTTTTGTCGCATAGTGTTATTTGCACCAACTGACAAAACTATTCACTCGTGCAATGCTCATATTTAATATGTAAAATTCGTAGCAACAAGTATGTGACGATTGACTGATATTTAATTCCATTACTTTGCAAAAGACAAAATCAAACATTTTTTATTTCATTGCATACTTTCCAGATAATTCTTTAAGTACATGTCGTATGGTGCGTATAAGTAATATATTTTAAATTCAATTAAAAGAAAGTATGCGGTTAATTTAGAATTAAACATTTGCAAATTAATATGACAATTCTACTCCGTTAATGTTTTGCAGAATAACTTATTTAAATGACTAATTATTTGTCTTTCATATAGGGAATATAAGTACAAGTTAAACACATGATTTCAGTGAGGCAATGTGTTTGTTGTAAAAGCGTTTAATGGTGTATTTCTAAACATCTGTTGCAGAAAATTTGGGCCAGTCAAACAAAGTAGAGCCCAACATAAATGACTTTAATTGCCGTTCATATTTTTTTTAGTTCATTTAAATTGCTATTGCATTTCTGGCAATCGTACAGAACTTGAATGTACTGCGTTAATTAGCACTAAGTAAGCCTACGATAATTATGAAACGAGAACAATGGCCTGTAATACAAACCCTCTGTAATATTCGATAATCCATTTGGAAAAAGGACAGATAATTATATTCTATTTGGCTTGAATCATATATTTTACGTCCCATACGAACGTCGGTACCAATTAAATGAACTGATGAAACATTCAAGTGAGACCTGAATAAAATGTATTGAAAATAATGTTGCCATAACAATATTTATTATGATGACAAAATTTTCCAAACAAGAGCAACATTTCTAAACCGAATATGAGAACGAATTATGTTTGATGAAGTAAACTCGGCAAAAGTTTGTCCAGCAGCAAACTTCAATTATAAAATATAAAATAAGTGTTGATATTCTTAATGAGCATTCTCTTGTGAATATATTAACACTTCGTTTGATTAAATCTAACAAAATTTACCCCAGTTATTATTTAAAGTGTACAACAGTCGAGTTATATTTTTCATACATATTTTCAGTTCATACATACTTTCAGTTCAAAAATTTACAGAATTTTTGATGGTTCTTGATTATTTACTGAAAAATGTGTCAATTTCACCTTTTCAAGAAAGTTTGGAGCAATAATTTTGTGTCAAAAAATCAAAAACCCGTTTTTGTCGAATAAAACAAGTTTGGAGGGTTCAAGAAATATAATATACTCGACAAAACTCACAACCTACACTATGTCATTAGCTGGGTGTATTTTGAGTGTCGCACCGTGTCATTTATTGCTTGGTAAGCATATTTCCCTATTTTAATAATATAAGAAGTTATTAGTGTTAAAAACGTAAGAAATTTATTGTAAACTCTACGGGACCCCGGTGTTCCTATGGTCTGTAAGAGAATTTTTCAACTTACCTACAGGCATTACGATTATCATCATTTACTTACTTTTGTCATTGTAGATTATGCTTAGCAGAGGACGAAATGTTATTAAATGCTACGAAAACTAATGTATAAGTGGTAGACAATAGTGACGACGAAGTTTGATGAATCAAAGTCTTTCAATACAAGACGATGATGACCAAGTCGTATCTGATGTTAAAATCAAATATACAAATATACGATACGATTAGAACATCAAAAATTGTCCGATCATTTAACATTTGCAATTAAACGCATCTCTGCTCCACTTAGAAACGAATAAATTGTTTTAAAAAGACCATATAACACTCATTCCGAACGTTTTCCTGTTTCACATGTATTCCATTCAAGTATGCCTTTTAACTACAAAATTTAATAGGTTTGTACAAGAAATATCAGAAAAATTAATTCCATAGCGTCTTGTATATCAAACTTATGCTAAATACTTAGTGTGAAAATATTGATAAGTGGAGTGCCTTCACAAAATAAGAAGAATAAAAACCAAATGATGATTATATCCCTCCCTTTAATAGGAGACATTACGTGCTTAAAGAATTTGTTGCCTTTATGATTTAAAGTGGATAAAGTTTCTGGTTAAACTCGTTTATTGAAGTTCCCTTCACTCAAGACATCAAAAAATAGAAAAATATTTCATCTTTGTTACTTAAAAAGACGACGTATATATGGATGTCCTAATTATAAGGCTTACAAGAAAATACGTAGAACTCATTACTCATTTCATCAATTATAAACTCTTTTTGAACACCTAAGTAGTCAATAAGAGTACCTTTGCCTCTTATTATGTTATGATCCTGAAAGAGTTATTCTCTTGTATCGATATTTGCAAATATATGTTCTTCAATGTCTTTTCAAGTTGGTACCCTTAGATTTATAAAATTTTTTGGCTGTAAAAGTTTTTCTAAACTAAAAGTGAATTGTAAAAGAAACAAAAAAAGTTTTTACGTATAATGGCCTTATACAGTGGACAGCAAAATCTTAGTATGGCAATATATTTTGACAAAAAAGTCCCCACAGGCTTAATACTCTTGCACAAAGTCCCGATACGACTTCAAGAGATTATTTAGGAGACCATTTGAAAGAACGGTTACGTAATCGCTAATCCTCAAACAAAAGTCAAGCGAAAAACTTGATCTTGGTGCCACCAGAAAACACTAAACAAAACTTGTATATTCAATTACAAATGAATTAACTGGAGTGCTTGACCTTAAAGGATATTCTACTAAATACAATGGATAATATTTTCATATATTAGGCCTTTGAATTTTTAATTTACTCAGAGTTCTCCTTGGGTACCTGAAACTTTTCCTTATTTTTCTCTAGTTTTATGAAAAACATTAAAAAATTGTTTGTTTTATAATAAAACAGAAATAAATTAATAAAATAAATATAAAAACTAAAAATTTTTATACAAACTTTTGGCTAAAATTCATGAAATGGCTAAAATATATCGCCGAACTAAAACTTTTGCTGTCCACTGTATGTACCTTGGGGGCGCTATAAAATTTTAGTTTGAAAAGCAAAACATTTATTACCTTTTTATGGTATTCGTTCTGACCAACATAATCGTTATACATACTTGTAAAAGCAAGTGGCCTTTTCTTTGTCTTTTATTCTTATTTGCGCTTTTATGAAAAAAAGCATATCCCTCCTTTAATTTATTTATAAAGAAACATACTTACACTGTCATATAACAAAGGACTTTGTCCGTTGACTTTATATTTTCATTGCATTACAGTACAATTTTATTCTTCTTCTTTATTGAAATTGTTTTTGTGTTTGGCTTGGCCTTTTCATTTTTGATTTTTTTTTTGTTGGTAACATTCAATTTCTTTTTTATAGTTTTTTCATAAAAGACAGTATTTACACAATTTTGTTGTAGTTTGTTTGTATTCTGTTTGCAAAAGAACTTTTACTTAATCTAGGTCAGTAAAGATGACGTTAGAATGGCAATAACAAGGCATTCCCAATGTAAAACACGAATGAGTTGAGCCTACTTTTCTGTTTATCACTATAATTCTGAGCCTTTTTCTTATGTTGTCAGATCGTGGATGCCTTAGCGAAAAGTTAATGACTGACTTAAGACGCTTGTTTTGTTGCCGGTTGTTCTAATTTAACACTTTTTTCAATAGTCATGTTTCTGGCAATCTTTTGTTGCCTGTAGCGTATAAGCAATGCATCTTTTGTTTTTTCTTTCTTTCAGCAACATGTTGTGATAGCTATAAATAAACACCCATAAAATGTCCCTTTAACCGTAGATCAAGCCTTAAAATAACTTCATAATTCTAGCTTATGTATCACTTTTGATACATACTTGCAGCAAAATTGAATTGTCACGATTATTGATAGATTTTGTTAAACAATTTAAATATTTTTATTTATTTTAATTAATTTTAATAAAATTATTTTATATTCTAACATTTTATTATCACTCTTATGAAATGTATGCCAACATAGTAGTGTGTTGGCGTATTAGACGAAAAGCCAGGGTTCGAGCCCCAGGCCAGACATCAAAATAAATACAAAAAGTATTTCTTCGGCGACTTCCTCTCAGTAGATTTCTGGCAAAAACTCTGAGAGTAAATAAAAATTGCCATGAAAAGTTTCTCAATAAATAAAAATCTGTCGTTCGGAGTCGACTTTAAACTGTAGGTCCCACCGCTCGTGTATAAAATTAACACACACAACATAAGTGGTGTGAGAAACTAGGACGTTGTACAATGGGTTAATTCGACCTCCGGGTACTGTACTTGTCTTAATTAACAAGAACACGTCCTCTAACCTAACCTAACCTAACCTATATTGCTAATTTTAGATAGTACAAGGTAGTCTAGGTAATATAGTGACTAAAGCAATCTCAATCAATCGAGAGAATAAAGAGTATGGATGATAGCCATAAAAACAAACAACACATGTAAATATAAAAACTATTCTGCTGTGCCCAAGAAAAACAATCACTAAGTGTTTCTGATTTATAGTTCTTAGCCGATAGTGATTTAACACAATTATTAACAGGGAGCATTTTAACTTAATCAATCAGATGTAGTAAATAAAGCCTTTAATGGATGCAAAAATATTTGGCCAATTGTGTATTGAATATGTTGTATTGAATACACTTGGTTGTTTGTGAACGCTTAATGCTATGCTGTATTGTGTATGTCGTATTCTTTTTCATAATTTTTTTTATTCACACAATTTGATAGCACGAACTTATTAGAAACATATGAAAAAATGTGTATAAGTGTATTGGATTTTTACATGAAAATTATCAACAACAAGCATACATTGTCGTATAGTCGTCCAACAATACAATGAATGCAACGACACAAGGGCTTGTGTGAATTGACCAATTGTATTTGTTATTGATTGATTTAGGTTTTTTTATTTTTCGTAAATAGAAAAGAAGATAAAATAAAAGATCACTATCACTATATTCACAGATCACTATCGAGAAGAGATTCCATTCAAAGTAGCTGACTAAATTTATTCATCATTTTATAACACACAAACCCTTTTCCGATAACACATCTTCTTTTTGTTATGTTCACGCATAACAATATTTGTATATTTTATTTTTATATATGTCTCACACTTATAAGGTCACTTCTGTTTCCCAAATATTTCCTTAAGGGCCATTATTACAACTTGCCGTTAAACTTGGGTTTAGTTAAAGGTACCTTTAGCTAAAGGGAACTGTAAAGTTACCTTTAACTTATTTTCGTTATTACAACTTACAGATAAAATAAGTTAACTTTTTCAAAAATATGGCAGTGGCGGAGCAATGTCGATAACACTGCTCAAATTAAATAAGTTTTTAAACACAGCGGCAACGAAGGGCCTCTTTTTTGTTGTTGTGTTTCCTGATTTTGTTTATATTTGAAGTTGCCATATATATGTAATATGGCAAGTTCAAACATAAACTTAACTTTAAAAGTTACGGGTAGGATGATCCTCCCTTTAGCTCCTCACTTCTACATTATTGCCCACTTATAATAATGAAAAACAATTTATCTGCCCGTTAGAATACTCCATTTAGTTAAAGACAACTTGTATTAATGTAAAGAATATTAATATTTGAAACTATTAGGCAATAAATATTGGCCAAAAAATTTCAGGAAATAAAAGGCTCTTCTTTTTGCCTGAATTGAATTTCATAATGTTGTTGTTGAGTTGTTTAGGATGAAATCATAAATACTTTACTTCCATAGGAAAAAACTTTACAGCAGGTATGATATGTTTATTTAAGTAGGTCCTTAAAATTACTGAATCCGATTATGTATTAAGCAATGGTCTTTCAGTTTTTTACTTTGTTTTGACATTTTACTAACCAGATAAATTCAAAAGAACTCATAAGCTTTTTACTCTCATTTTTGGAATGCGAGTGGAAACCATGATTATTTTAACTCCGAATTTCAAAACGTTAGCCGCTGTAGTGGAATTGAAATTGGATTCCACCCGAGTATCCAGTATTATTTTAACTCTGACTTTAAAAACGTTAGCCGCTATCGTGTAAATTGGCCTTTATAATCAAGTAATTTCAATTTTAAAACGATAGTGATGAAATTATTGAAGTAGCCGCAGTCTAGAAGGTAGTGTATTGGGTTATTGGATGTGGAGCCTCGGTTCAAACCCCAGTTCAGACATTTCAAACAAAACGAAATATTAAAAAATATTTCTTTGGCGACTTCCTCTCTGCAGATTTTTATCAAAAACTATGAGAATAAATAAAATTGCAGTGAATTTTTCCATATTCAACATTTCACAGCATGAGTGGTGCGAAAAGCTACTTCGTTGTCCTGATGAAGGGTTGTAATGACCAAATAAGTATGTATGTGTATATAACGTTTTTACCCTTTTATTTATTTATTTATTTATTAATTGCAATACAATTACAAATTATATTCTAATTATATACGAGCTGAGTAACTTTGACCATATGCTCGGTGTAGTGCCACAGACCAGAGTCTTTGACACTGTTCACAACTTAATGTAGACAACAACAATTTACTTTGTTTGTCATTCTTCTTTACACTCTTTTGCGTAAACACTAACAGTTGTTCGGCAAGTCTTTATAGCGGGGATCTCCAATCTCTTCACGTTTACTTCGTCTTGCCTTTTATATCGCGGGGCAAACAGTGTGATAAATGCTATGCTAAATAGAGAATGGCTTCGCCTTCGCGAAATCTCTATAAATGTAAACATGTTGCTTACGTTATTGTTATTTGCGTATTTTGTTTACGTTTATTCTTGGAGTGTTGTTGTTGCCTGTGTGTTTACTTTTTTATCCCTTTTATTATACTGATGTTGTTGCTATATTTTTGTTTATTTATTGATCATGTACACAAGTCCATTGTTTTTGTTTTTGTAGCTTTTGTTTATCATGACAATGTTAAACGATGTAACACCATATCCATTTTTGTAACAATATGATATGAAATATTAAGTTCAAACACTGTAAAGTTAATAAAATTTGTTAAATTACATTTTCCTTAATAACAATAACGTTCTCGACATATGAATCATTTATTTTTCTAAATTTATAGGCTTATTGCACATTATTTCTTGTTGAGTTTTTACGGCTGAGTTTTCTTCATATTCTGTTCTTGCAATAATAAGGGGTTAGTTTTGTCTTATCCACGCACGCAAGTTAATTAATGAAATAAAAAAAGAGAAGAATCAGTAAAAAAAATCTTCCTTTTTTAACGGCAATCTGTAATAATGTCCCTAAATATATTTGTGATTAAAATGGCACTAAACTGATTTCCAAAGCTGAGGATTGGGCGAGGCTTTTCATTCGACCTGAGACAAACTGAATTGAAAGCAATCTGTTCTCTTAGTGTCTTTCACTTTAAATATTTTATTTTAACCCTTTTCTCTTTTTCAATTAGTTCACCATCTCTTAAAGATTTCTCCATTGGCATGCCCAGTATTTTTGCATAATCAAGTAGTACATAAAAGTTATATGATTTAATACATTGCGGTGTCATTTCGCAGAAGTTTAGTTTGCTGTTCTTCTTACTTTTATTTCAAAATTTAATCTTTTACTCTGTATAGGAAGAAAAAATATAATTATAATCAACAGCCGTTATTGTGAAAATTCATTGTGTTGCACTGATGTTTAACATTCACAACAGAGATTAAGTTTAAATGATGCCAGTCATTTAATGGAAATAATTCAATATCATCAGTGTATTGTTCACACATTAACTTGACAGCTTATAAGACCGAAAGTGTTTACCCCACTGAATTTAATTTGTTTAAGACCGGAAAGTAATCATCTTCTTTTAAATAAATTTATCTTACTGTAGTCTAGACATGAAATATCCATCAACAATACCTGCAAATAAACAAATTGTACCGCATGTTTCGTCCATTTAATTTCGAGTTCACTGTTACGTCTACGAAATCTAAAATCTGACGAAAACACAGCCGCTTTTACATTTCAGCGAATGTTGCATGTTGCACTCGTCCAAAATTAAACTGAACCAGGAACTGAAGGTAAACTATAATAAACAACAACGTGTGTTTACTGAATGGGCGCTGGAGCCGTTGGGAACCGAAGCTATTTTTCACCCAAAAATCGATTAGGGGACCATTTCCGGATAAATGGGTACCTGAACAAATAAAAGTGTAGAATTTTCGAATTTGTTAATCGAATCGACATGAGATCCATGAGCGAATTTTTGTTTAGAGAGTAAAAGAGTACCAATTACGTCATGCAAGTTCAATTCATACGAAATGTGTAGCAAGAAAATTAAAAAAACTGATACAATCAGTAATTTGAAACTTTTTAAGGGCAGTTGTAGAAATCGATTGTAAAGGCCATAGCAAATACGTTATCTTGCGTTAAGATTAGTATAATTGTATATTACATACATGCATACATACTACCTAGCTTCTCACATCACTCATGTTGTGTATGTTAATTTTATTTTTAGGTTTATAAACCTACAGTTTAAAGTCGACTCCGAACGACAGATTTTTGAGAAAATTTCATGGCAATTATTTACTCTCAGATTTATTGCCAGAAATCTGCTGAGAGGAAGTCGCCGAAGAAATATTTTTTCATATATCCATTTTGATGTTTTTCGTGGCCTGTAAGCATGGCCACTGTGATCGTGGTGATATTACAGCCAAGTCCAAGTAGCTGGTTGGTATGCCTCCTTTCCATTGTGGGCCAAGTGAGCCTAGCGATGGAGCAGGACTCCTCATTGATCCAGGACCAGTTGGCATCCCGGGAGAATTTCCTCGCAATGGCCAGTTTGAACGAGGTAAGTGGCATTCCCAAGTTGATTGAGGAAGATTACGGAAGTAGTGCGCCAGCCCTGGCCAGCTCGTCGACCCTGCAGTTTCCCGGAATATAGCAGTGTCCGGGAAACCAGACAAGTGTGACGCCGAGGCGCCCAGAAAGGAGATTGAAGCAGCGGCGATATTTTCTGACGATCCTGGAATTATCCGCAACGTTCGACAGAGACTTTATCGCAGCCTAACTATCGGAGTAGATCGAGGTACGGGTGAAAGGGACAGGAACACCATAGGCGAGGATCCACTGTGCGGCCCGGCAGATGACCATTACCTCCGCCTGGAACACGCTGCAGTAGTCCGGCAGCCGGAGTGAGATGTTCAGGTCCAATTTCCCAGAGTATACTCCACTGCCCACCCCGTTATCGAGTCTGGAGCCGTCGGTGTAGACATCCAGGAGTCCAGGTGGAACGGTCGTGTCAGGGGTCCAGTCACTTCTGCTCGGAATCAGGAGGTCGAAACCGCTATCAAAACAGTATTCCACAGGAAGATAAACAATATAAAATGGGGCCACGGGATCGACCCCCAAAATAGAGGAATGACCAGAAGCGATAACACGCCAACGAGACAGGGCATTGAGTCTTGTCGCCGTGAACTTAGCCACCTTCTTAGCGAGGAACTCAAAAGGGAGCCGTATAATAGGTTTGGCTCGATGACCGTAGAATAGATCCAGCGCATGACCGAAGATCCCACCTGGATCCAACTGCCCTGCTGCAGCAGTTAGCAGCACAGGCCGCCTTTCGCGCCCTAGCAGCCAGATTGGCCCTCCAGTTGAGTTAGGGATCGAGGATAAGGCCCAGATATTTAACTTCGTGAGCCTAGTCCCATTTATACTAGGGAGGGTGAAGGTCGGGACCTTATATCTCCTGGTGAAAAGAATTGTATCTGTCTTGGTGGGATTAACGGATAATCCAAAAACCGTGCATCAGTCCAGTACAATAGACAACGCCAAGTTCAGTTTATCCAACAGCGTCTGCGGGCATATTACCGATGCAGCAATGGCAATATCGTCAGCATAGGCTATGACGTTATTACCAGAGGATTCAAATCTTCTCAGGAGTGAGTTGACTGCGAGATTCCAGAGAAGTGGAGATAGAACACCACCTTGTGGTGTACCTCTGCAGACCATTCTCTGACATTGTGAGGCTCCCACTGTGGAGATTATTATTCTCGATTTGAGGTAAATAGTATAAACAGAGGAATAACAAAGAAAAGCAATTGTACATTAAGTTGTGAAAAGTGGCACACAGAATTGTTCGAATAATAATGAATTTATCTAAAACTAAATACAAATTTATTTTTATTTTTATTTGCAATCTACGAGCTCATATTGTAAAGGTTTTTAAAAGTTAAAAACGTAACAATATTAAGTTATAACAACGGCATTATAAAAGCTGAATTTGATTTCGTAAATTAGAACATTTTATTTTCACTAGAAAGCCGCGTAAGCTTATATAGAGCACAGCAATCCGAGCATAACAATCGGATATAAATAATAATAAGAAAACTCGACGAAAGAATAATTATATCTAGATTTTACAGGATCTGAGGTAGTATAGGAAAACTTTTATCAACAACCAAATGTACAATATAAAAGAAAATATAAAATGAAATAACATATTCTGCATTTTAAGCCAATTATTTGATTAAATGTTACAATTCGATTCGATTGAAAACAATTTTGAAAACAATTCTGATAATCTTGAGTAAGAAGATAAAATTCTATTATTTTTGCAACAAAGCACTTTAAGCGTTCAACTATAAGGTAATAAGTTTTAAAACGTAATCAAACATGTCAAAAAAGACAATTCTCTGACGTAATATAATTAATGGAAATGGAAGCATGGTGAAGAAAAATAAAAAGAAAAACACCACAAAATTAATGAAGGGAAAGCAATTTTCTTTGTAATTTTTATTCCACTGATTCTTATCGTTTTTTTATTTCATTAATTAACTTTCGTGCGTGGATAAGACAGAACTCACTCTGTCTTATAGCAAGAACAGAATATGACCGTAATTTCTGAAGAAAACTCAGCCGTATAAACTCAACTTCAAATACTGTTATTTAATTGCTTACAGTAGTCCACAAGAAATAACGCGTAAAAAGCCTATAAATTTAGAAAAATAAACGATTCATATGTTGAAAACGTCATTGTTGTTAAGGAAAGTGTAATTTAACACTTTTTATTAACTTTATAGGGTTTGGACTTAATATTTCATATCATACTGTTACGAAAATGGAAATGGTGTTACATCGTTTAACATTTAAATGATAAACAAAAGCTACAAAAACAAAACCAATGAACTTGTTTACAAAATCAAAAATATAGCAACAAAATCAGTATACACATGTTTACATTTATAGAGATTTCGTGAAGGCGAAGCCATTCTCCTTTAAGGTCATTCATCAGACTATTTACCCCGCGATATAAAAGGCAAAATAAAGCAAGCGCAATCGTGGTTTGAAATTTCCCGCTATAAAGACTTGCCGAACAATTGTTAGCGTTTACGCAAAAGAGTGTAAAGAAGAATAACAAACAAAGTAAATTGTTGCTGTTTACATCAATTTAGAACAGTGCCACACAGAATTATTTTTTTTTTATTTGCAATCCACGAGCTCATATTTTAAACGTTTTTAAAACGCTAAAAACGAAACAATTTTATATACATACATACTTAAGTAGTCATTACAACCCTTCATCATTATAACGACCTAGCTTCTAGCACAACTTATGCTGTGTATGTTGATTTTATACATCAATGGTGGAAAAATTTACGGCAATTTTATTTACTCTCATAGTTTTTCCAGAAATCTGCAGAGAGGAAGTCGCAGATTTTTTTTGAAATGTCTGACTAGGGGTTTGAACAGAGGCTCCACGTTTAATAAGCCAATACACTACCTTCTAGACTGCGGCGACTTCAATAATTTCATCACTATCGTTTAAAAATGGAAATAAATTGATTATAAAGGCCAATTTACACTACAGCGGCTAACGTTTATAAAGTCAGAGTTAAATGTTCTAAAAATGAGAGAAAAAAGCTTATACGTTTTTTGAATTTACGTGGTTAGTAAAATGTCAAAACAAAGTAAAAAACTGAAAGACCATTACTTAATACATAATCGGATTCAGCAATTTTAATAACCTACTTAAATAAACATACCATACCTGTTGTAAAGTTTTTTCCTATAAAAGTAAAGTATTTATGATTTCATCCTAAACAACTTTATGAAATTCAACCCAGGCAAAAAGAAGAGGCTTTCATTTCCTGAAATGTTTTGACCAATATTTGTAGCCTAATAAGTTTAAAATATTTATATTCTATACATTAAGGGTCATTACTACAACTTGCCGTTAACTAAAGGGAGGATTTTAACGGGCAGGTAAATTATTTTTCATTATTATAAGTGGACGATAAAGTAGAAGTGAGTGTTAAGCTAAAGGGAAGATCATCTTAATTTTAACTTTTAAAGTTAAGTTTATGTTTAATCTTGCCATATTATATATTATTTTCAATGTGGCGATTTCAAATATAAATTAAATGAGCAAATTCAACAAAAAACAAAAAGCCGTCGTTGCCACTGCGTTTAAAAAAAACTTATTAAATTGAGCAATGTTATCGATATTGCACCGCCACTGCCATATTTTTTAAAAAGTTAACTTTACTTTATCTGTAAGTTGTAATAATGAAAAGAAGTTAAAACTGACTTTAAGGTTACCTTTAACTGATCCCAACTTTAAGGGCAAATTGTAATACTGGCCCTAATTTTTTTAATTTAGTGAAATCAATTTTTTACCTGTGATTGACTAAAAATTATACGATTAACTTTAATTGCCCGTAAAATATTACTTTAAAATTAGTTTGTTATTTATATACTCATTTAAAAAATTGTAAATTTTACGCCACTGAGCCACGGGTCAATCCAGCAGATAGAATTATATTTGTTTCATTGACAGCACTGGCTTCGTATTCGATGTAATGCGGGCTTGATCATCTTCTACAACTTCTACAGAGTTGTAATTGCCTGGGCCCCCGTATCAATTTAGGATCACTGCAAAGAAATTGCTAAAGGAAATGGATCTGCAGTAGACATACTATAGACATAGTCAAGAGTCCTTTTGTAACATTAATTAGACAGAGAATCAGATCATTAACTCTACTGAGGGCTGAGTCATGTTAGTAGAAGAAGAGCTTTACAAATTACTAAAGGCGAACATTGGTGGATTGAACGCTTTCTATCAGAAATCAGTTATCTAATATTACGTTGCCTGAGTTGGTTAAGTTTACTGGATGAGACATATCGTAAAATGGTCTCAATAATTTTGAATATTTATATTTTTTTTTATTCCGACAGGGGTACCGAAGCACACCAGGCTAAGTTAGTTGTAGATAAAATTTTAAGTATATAAACTATAAAAATGTGCAATTGTTTTGACAATTTTTAACCATTTTTTTTTCTTTAAAATAAATATTATTTTTATTTTATATAATTATATACCGCTATGGAGAAAAAAATTTATGATTTATTGCTTAACATAGTTTCATAAGCTATTGAATTAACACCAAGTTGCGGAAATCCCTGACTATTTTCAGAAAGTCAATAAAATTATTAAGTTTTTGTTGGAAAATAAAATCTATTAAAATCAAAAGTATTCACTTTATGGTTTTAATTAAAAGTGAACAACAATGTGTTTAAAAGTGTAAAAAGCAATTAACCCTTTCATGCCCGATGTTGCCTATAGGCAACATTGTAAATTTTTGTTCATAAATTCCGTAATTTTTAATTTTTTTAAATGTTTTTTTTTTGCAAACAAGCTTGGTTAAAAACGTGTAAAACCAGAATACGTTAGACTCTGAATTTAATATCAACTTCATATTTAGGCCATGACTAACAAATACATGTCTTTAAAAAAATTTTAGCACTGGCCCAAAAAATTCGGGCATGAAAGGGCTAAGCGGAGATTTGTTGTTTGTTGTTGATGATGATGTTGTATGGGATTAGCTTTAAGCTCATAACGTAAAAATTGTGGCTTTTTACAAGCTCAAAATTATTACATTTGAAGTCTTTATTCGGTCTCAGTTTTTCACAACGGCAATATAAATCAACCATTTTACACAAATAAAATTGCCATGAAAAAGTTTCTCAAAAATTTGTCGTTCGGAGTCGACTTTAAACCGTAGGTCCCGCCAATCATGTATAAAAATTAACGCATACAATATAAGTGCTGTTAGAAACTAGGTCGTAATCCTGACTGAAGGGTTGTAATGACCAATTATGTATGTATGTATGTATTTTACACAAATGCTGGTGAAAAGCAAGGATGCCCTATCACTTCAGCTATACACCATTGTGCTGGATGATATTATCATGAACGGTGTCTGTTGTGAAAGAAAAGGAATAACAAGAAAACCAAAGCCATGAGGCCATCCTGTCGTGGCCGCCCAAGGAACGCCTGAAGACTTTCGATACTCCAAGATCTATGACAATGCAATCTTACATGGGACGACGATAAAATAACAGCAGTCAACCGATTTACATGGAATTGCTTTGTGGAAGCCATATGCTCCAAAGAGGTGTAATGAAAAAAAAAAACACGTATATACTATTTACATATACATACATACATAATTGGTCATTACATACCTTTAGTCAGGATTACGGCCTAGTTTCTCACGCCAATTAACACAATATTGTTGACTCACTGAATCTCAAAATTTTATGAGTACTTATGAGTAGCGAAAAAACGATTTATTGCTGATCTCTGATAAAAAGTTTACAATGGGTTTATTTAATTTTTTCTTATCTTATGTTGAGTACATTTTTTCCAACTAAGCGAATACAGAGTTCTTTATTTATTTTTTGAATACATAATAATAGTAAATGTTTGATAGGCTCAAATGAGATGCTGTTGTAAAATATAAATTTAATACATAACATACACATTTACAAAATTGGCGTTACAAACCTTACGTCAGGATTACGGCCAAGATTTTCACACCACTCATGTTGTGTGCGTTAATTTTTATACGTGAGTGGCGGGACCTACAGTTTAAAGTCGACTCCGAACGACAAATTTTGAGAAACTTTTCATCGCAATTTTATTTACCCTCAGATTTTTTGCCAGAAATCTGCTGAGAGAAAGTCGCCGAAGAAATACTTCGTTCTGATCTCTGACCTGGGGTTTGAACCGAGGCCTCACATGTAATAAGCCAACACACTACCTACTAGACCACGTCTTTAATATTTAAAATATATATATTCGATAGAAAATGGAATACAACACTTATGTATGTATGTTATATTTTTGGCAAAAACTCTGAGAGTAAATAAAATTGACATGAAAATGTTATTCAGAACTCTATCGGTCAGATTTAATTTTAAACCGTAGGTCCCGCCACTCATGTATAAAATTAACGGATACAACGCAAGTTGTGTAGAAGCTAGGTCGTAATCCTGACTGAAGTATTGTAATAGCCAATTACGTATGTATGTATGTAAATGCTGTAAATGCAACCGAAATCTCACATTTTCCATGACTGTCGCATAATTCATGTTCCATTTGCCCGATGGTGTGAGTTATATTGGCTTTATGGAGCGCTGTGGTTTATGGCTCATTCGCATACACATGAGACCAGAAAACCCAACAAAAAATTCAAAAAAAATCAAATCTCATGATCTCGGTGGCTAGTTCAGTATTTTATATTCGTGTCTCCAGCTACTGAACGTGGTTGTTAGATCATTTATTGCTATTTTGGGGAGAATCCTATAAACACTGTTGTTTTTAACTTTGAAATAATTTTTGTAACAATTTACCCATATTCCTGAAAACATTTCGTTCTAAAACTGAAATAGAATTTAGCGTTTTTTAAATTAGTTTAACAAGTATTTTCTCCAAAACACAATTAATTTTTAAAACACTTTTCTATTTTTATTTTTCTTTTCCAAACGTTAGGCCACAGAAAAAACTAAAACACCAACAAGAATTTAGCAAATACGGGTGTGTTTAAGGCTTCTGTTGTCAAAACGATACTCCCACTGTAGTTTATTTGAAACGTAATGGACAGGTGTGTCTATATTTGGTTGACCAAACATGGGTTTTACTACATGAAGTAAGTGCAGGTTTCATTGTACTTATTTTAACAATTTTTGAATAAAAATACAACAAAAGTTTGAATTCATGACTAAAATTGTTTCAAATTCGTATGAATTAGTTAAATTAAAATAAATTAAAAAAAAATAAATAAATTTAAATCAATTTTGCAATAAAAGTGTTACACTTCAGAATTACTTTAGGAGTGACTTATTTTGTTAAATGTTAATTGTGTACATCGAATGTAGGCTTTAGGTCTGGTAATTGTTTAGTCTACTTGATATCTTGAAATCGTTGTCATACATAAATTGTCATCAATGAAATTTCTTCGATTGCAAATGGAGGAATGTCATTTGCAGCTATTTAATGACATTCGATTGAAATTAGGGAATTTTTTGCAACTACATACTGCATTCATTCTGCATCATTATAACCCTTCGATCAGGATTACGACCTAGCTTCCCACATCACTTATGTTGTGTGTGCTAATTTCACACATAAAGTCGATTTCGAAGGACAGATTTTTGAGAAACTTTTTATGGCAATTTTATTTACTCTCAGAGCTTTGGCCTGAAATCCGTTTTGTTGGAGATGTCTGACGTTGGGTTTGGCCTCACGCCTAATAAGCCAACTTACTATCTGCTACAGTACGACAACCTCATTTTCTGAAGATGGATTGCTGAAAATTCAGTTTTCTCCCCTATACCATTTTAGCATGGGGAGGAATTTTGTATTTCAACCAGACAGTGCGTGAATTCACTTCAGTTCTTTCACAAAAAGTTAATTTATTCTAAAAAAATATTAACGTAATAGATTCGCCTGCATTTTCTCCAAATATTAGTTCAATGAAAAATTGGCGAATTTTTTCTAGACATTTTCTCACAGACAACCGCAAATTTAACTTACAACCATTAAAAACTGCAAAAAAAAAATGTGGACTTATGGTATGCAGCTAAGCAAACTGCATCAGCTTTACATATGTATATCCGAAGTTCTAAGCTGCAAAACTAAATCTTACAGATGGTTACAATTATATTAGAAACTGGACCATACATAAAGATCCAATCGTGCCAACAGTCAAACCTGAAATGGAAATAATGGATCTGCCCAGAATTTATTTTAAGAGCTTTATTGCAGTAATAACGGAGTTCTGGCCTCTGATTAAATATGACGAAAAATTGATAATACGTCAAAATGACTTGTGTAGAAGACATTTCCCCTCTAATGACCGCAGGGACCCAAATGTCCCAAACGAAAAATTTCAAAAATTTTAATAACTTACAACCGGATGGGTGTTATATTTCTTTTTTTTTTGAAAGATGTGTACCTAAGTTTCCTACCTATAGTCGGGTGTATCATTCTTTATATAGTATATTCATTCTTTATATATGGCCACTTGACTTATAATTTATAATATTTTGTAAAAGGGTTTTGATACGTAAATCTCATTGGTCACTATACATAACACATAACTGGTCATTACAACTATTCAGTCAGGATTCAGTCAGACCTAGATTCTCACACTACTTATGTTTGATTTAACACATGAGTGGCGGGACCTACATTTTAAAGTCGACTCCGAACGACAGATTTTTGAGAAACTCTTCATGGCAATTTTATTTGCTCTCAGAGTTTTTGTCACAAATCTGCTGAGCAGAAGTCGTCAAAGAAATATTTTTTCATATTTTCGATTTGATGTCTGACCTGGGGTTGGAACCGTCTAATAAGCCAACACACTACCTATTAGACTACGGTGACTTCACTATTTTAAAAATTATTTATTACTTGGTGGGTTTTCCTATTTTGGTAAATATAAAAAGTTATTAATGTTGAAAACGTAAAAAATTTATTGTAAAGGTTAAGGAACACCGGTATCCATATAGTCTGTAAAGGAACTTTTTACTTAAATGCAGAGGTTACGATTCCTTACTATTATCATCATTTACTTACATTTGTATTGTAGATTATGCTTTACAGAGCACGTATAGCTATTAAACTAACCGAAAATGAAATTTAGAGTACATTGATGGTAGACAATAGTGTTGATGAAGATAAATATAGTACATCCAACGTTATCGATACAAGACGTTGACCAAGGAGTGGCTAATATTGAAATTAAAGATACGATATCCTACAGCAAACATTGAGCTTTTGTAATTAAACACGTTCCTATCCCATTAAGTAATGATGAACCGGTTTTTAAATAGTACCAGAGAGCAATAATAGCAGAGAGCAATGTTTTCCCTGTTTTAAAAGTATTTTCCAGCATTGCTTTTAACTACTAAATTTGATAGGTTGGTATTAAAAATATTAGAAAAATTAATTCTATATCTTCATAAAAATGGTCGGGAATTATCTATGGGTAATTTTATTTTGCCATAATTTAGATAGAACTGGTCTGCGGAAATATATATGGGGGTACCTTGCTACGCTAAAAGTACGGCTTAAAGATATTCCTTAAAACATTTATTTTTGCAACAATGAAGACGTTTAAGGTGCAGACACTAATATATCGATGAACACATGTAATAGAAATAATATAATGAAGCAGTACGCAAATAATAAGTCTGCCAAATGTGGTTCAAACAAATGAACAAAGCATCGAACGCCACTAAAATTTTAAAATTTCGTGTTTTTATTGTATTTATTAAAAAATAGACATTAGTACCTTAAATACTAGAAGCATTTACTTTTCTCTTAATTTTAATCGATGAAAAAATTCATATAAATTGTATCCCTTAACCACCATAGGGACACATATGTATTTCCCAAGAAAAAAAGAACAAGCCACTATTGGTTTTGATCATTTGGTTTAAAAATACGTCTTTTGAACATCTAATGATTCATCCCAAATAGTCGAATTAATAACTTTTCTTTTGGTTGTGGAAGCATTAAAAGGTAACCTTATAAGACGCGAGATTGCTATGCCTTTTGGGCGCCTATCAACTGAACTTAATTTAATACGTATAACCTTTGTTTTGCTGGTATTATAAAGTATTCTGACATCCAAAGCTGTCTCATCCATTTGATAAAATATTAGGGTAAATTTATGGCTTTTATTAAGTGAAGCTTTGAAAACCCCGGTTTTGTAAGAGCCTACTTTAGATAAGTTTACCTCCATATTTTTTAATTAAATTTTTATCATAACTATTTTCAATTCAAGCTATTGTAGAGACCATTTGAATATATTTAACTTTAATTTATTAGCATTATAAATCAATTAAGTCATCTTCCAATGTCAAATTGTGTAACAATAATTAATTGAATGAATTGCAGAATGTTTAATAATTTTATTTGACATAAATACACATTTCTTAACATTCAATTATGCATATTATTTCGTTGCAATAAAGTTAAATACATATTCCAGAAATTGTATTCAGAGATGTCAAATTACTACTTTAATTTATTATTAATTCTGAGAGCATCTCATTCTGGCTAATATACGGGAAATACATTTAAAGTCATAATAACAAGAATAATATTAAATATTTGCTGCCTACCAAAATGTTGTTGCTTTGTGTTTGAAACATGTATCGTGTTTCATAATGCCGCTGTACAAAATATACATATACAATGTATTCTACTTCAAAACGTAGTCAATGTGTATTTTTAACGCAGTCAAAAAGCAATCCGGCATCAGATTTATAGTTGATGCATTGTTTGGTTACTTTGCATTTCTACACAGTTTATATACAGTAGTAGGACTGCATACAAACTTTGTATTGATACATTTTGGAAGGCAGCCACTCAATCTTTGTATATTCGATGTCCATTACATGAACTAACAGTAAGTTGTTCTAATTACTTAAAATGTTTAATTTCGTTTAGCAGTTGTTGTTAGGTCTAAATTAAGTTTACATTGTTTTTATTTCAAATCCATGCAACAGAGGAAAATTGTAAGTGGAAAAGGCTTTAATATCAACGGTATACATATGTGATACCTATTTTCTGAATAGCAGTTGATTTGTTCATATTGTATACTCCATGAGACATTGTACGTTTTAAATCAATTATGCATCTACTTTTATACATCTGCTATGCTACATTGTCATGTTTTTCTATAAGAAAATGTTTAAAATCAGCATAGTATGATTCTATATAAGATGAAGTTCGATTTAAAAATTAAATAAAAAATAAATTTTGCCTTAATTTTATAAAGATTATAAAGTCCAAACTTAAGCACGGATTCTTACCATATGTTACCATAAAAAAAATTTAAAAATTTCAGAAGAAAGTTGTCGAAATTCGATGTTCATGAGAAAGGTTATTATATTTTTCTGATTATGTATTTTACCCCTTTCACAAATGTGTCATTTATTTCTTCATTTTTTCATTCCTTTTATGGTAAAGACGGTATAAAGAACAACGGTTCAATGGTTTACCATTTTTTACTCATGTAATATTTATGATTTTTTATTTATACACACAAATTTATGTGGGTGGTATTTTTTTGATAAATATAATTTTTCCAACACTTTTTAAACCTTCTGTCCAACTCTTCCACATTTTTTTATTCCTCCGAAAATAAAATTGATTTTTCGATGTGTTTATGAAATGAATTCATCTCTGCTTAAAATAACTGCCATAGCTATTAGCACTTGGATTGATTTTTGAATTTTTTATGTTAAAAATAAATTAAACTTTTTAAACACAATGTTTGTATTTAGTTATTATAACCAGAAATTAGGCTTTTATGATACTTTTTTTTAACAAAATATCCATTTATTTAAATCGAATTTTAAAAACGGAATACAAGATCTGTATAAATTGAGTTTTAATAGTACAATACCTTGCTGTGGGGAGAGTAAATATGTCTCTCAGCATATGCAATTTTGGGTTTTTGTATTTTAGTATTTCAGATCTTGCAACGTAAAAATTTCTCTTCTTGAAATATCGAACTCAGGGAATTTTAAGTCAATAGATTCAAATATAATGGCAATAGGCAATATTTTCTTTTTATCCAATCACACAAAAGAGTGGATAAATCTACTTGACTTATTGATTAAAATTTTACTATTTAAAATGGAAAATTCTTTAAAAATTATATTTAATTAAATATAAAAGATGTTGTTGCGTTGCTGGCCAAACGAGAACTATTCTATTTATTTTATACTCAATTTTATTCGTCAGGTATAAAAAAGCCTACCATACGTCCTCGCAGTATTGCAAAAAATTTTACTAAAGCTCGCCTCTAATATGTTTTACTGTGATATGTTTTACCGTATTGGGTCAATTTCAATTTTCGGCCGACCTGAATGATCATTCTCTTCATACATTCCGCTTCGGCAATAGTTTTCAACTGAACTTCTTCTCTTGATTTCTGTACTTCATAATGATCATGTTTCAATATTTTTACGACCATTTAGGGTTCGTAACACTTAGGCTTAAATTGTTGGTCACTAGTTCACTTTGTGTATATAATATCCTCTTTTGAATGTCTTGAATGCCATAGTGTGTCATATTTTCCTTAGCAATCATTCATTTGGTACTACATCTAATTCAGAAATATCAGATATGCTGCTATTAATTTCCTAATTTCAGACTACATTTCGATACACATATGACAACCCGTAAAAATTCTGAAAAGTAGATTTTTGGTGCTTCTCGAAGGAGTGTTATTAATACATCTTTGAAAGTTTTTAAATTTCAACGTTAAACAAGAAGTTTGCTTAGTGGTGGTGTAGAGTGCAATGGCCACTGTGAGTGCCTTAAATATTTTTTATGGGCAGATAATTTCTGACAAATTCAAATGTTTTAAAAGGAAATTTTAAAATGAGCACTTTAAACTAACTGTAGATCGAGCCTTAAAAAAATTTCATAATTCTAGCTTATGTATCAATTTTGATACATACTTTTAGTACATGGAATCGTCACGATTATTGATAGATTTTGTTACAAAATTTTTATATTTTTATTTATTTTAATAAAACTTTTATTTACTATTATTACATTTTATTATCACTTTAATGGAAATTGCGCCAACATTTTTGACATGATGTATATTGGCATGGTTTTTTACATAAAAATCAAGCACAGTTTATAGTCACTCGCATCAGTAACACTCTCAGTTGATTAATAATTAAGACTAATTAATTTTCTTATCTTTTAGGCGAACAAAAAATTAAATTTTTTAAAATCTTAAAAAAGGATATATGGATTGCTGTGAAAGTGTGATAGCTAATCCCAAACTATTTATACAGTAATATTTCTTACATAAAACTACAAGTTGTGTGATAAAAGTTTTATGAAAATGGTAAAAATGTTCTAACAAAAAATTAAGATAAATATATTTTTTTTAGAAAAAAATCCTTTTCATTTGAATTTCAAAAAAAGGCTTAAATTAGAAATGTCCGACCAGAGGTTTGAACCTCCAATCAGTATCAATAACATATCAAGAATAGAAAATTCAACCTTTTCACTGTAGTCCCACACTTAACTTTCAATTCTTTCTCAAATACCATAAATATTGTATTATTTACGATAAAACTGCACAAAATCTTTGAAGTCTTAAAAAAATTACATACACAACACCAAAGAATCCGTAGGAAAGTCGTATGTATCAAAAATGATACATAAGCAAGAATTATGAAGTTTTTGAATTTTGTAACCCCTGTTTGAAATTTTCTTTTTTTATTTGGTTTAAACAATATATAACATATTAACGAATTAAAAAATATCAGACATCTAACTTTTTCTGAATTAAAGTTATAGTGTCTCAAAAATTTAAATGTATCATTTTTGATACAAAGCTCGATCTACGATTAATTTAGTTTTAGTTATAGTCACTGTTTTTAATTATATTAAAAGATAATGCGTGCTAATGACATTTTAAAATATTATTTATTTTACACGTATCTTATATTTGCATTGTTTAATATGCAAATTAAATAAATTATTATTCAATTGCGTGAAGTAGCAAATGCAAAATTTAAATGACAAAAACTTTAAACAATAAGCCATAAGCAAAGTACTTTGTTAAATATGTACACTTATATATTTATATAATATCTAAAACTGTTTGAACATTAAGGGCTATTATTACAACTTCTGTTAAAGTTGGGTTTAGTTAAAAGTAACTTTAGCTAAAGTAAACTTTAAAGTCACCTTTAACCTCTGTTCGTTATTAAGACCTAATTATAAAATCAAATTAACATTTTTTAAAATATGGCAGTGCCGGAGCAATATCGAGAACACTGCTCAAATTAAACAAGTTTTATTTAAAAGTGGGGGCAGCGACGGGCTTCTTTTTTTGTTGTAGTTGCTCACTTTGTTTATATTTGAAGTTGCCGTATTGAAAATAATATATAACATGGCAAGTTCAAACAAAGTTAAAGCTAGGATGATCCTGCATTTAGCTTAACGCATATTGTCCACTTATAATAATAAAAAACAATTTATCTGCCAGTTGAAATCCTCCCTTTAGTTAACGGCAAGTTGTAATAATGGTCCTAAGAGATACGATGTAATTCGTTAATTCTAATTTTGATTAACGGAAAAATTCATATAAATTGTATCGCTTAACGACCAAAGGGACACATATGCCTCAATGACCACTATTGGTTTTGGTAATTTGGTTTTAAAATATGTCTTTTGGACATCTAATAAATCATCCCAAATAGACAAAATGATAACTTTGCCTCTCGTAACCTTATGGTCGTGAAAGGGTTAAACAATCTAATGTTTTCGGGATTTTCTTTAAAGGTAAAATTCTACTCTCTGTTGATTTCTTAACTTTACATTTTATATAACCGTAAAACAATAACAACAACCATAAAAACTAAAAGATAAAACAATAACAATATTATGGTTTTGATTTGTTTGCCATGCAATTTCTCCAAGTGAATTGCAACAGATCCCTACGTAAAGTTTACCACATGATGCACTATTTTTAACGCTAGACATCTGCAGCCACATTTACTGTCACTAAAGTTCACTTTAGTTAACTTAAGTTTCACAGTCAACTGAATTTATTACACTTCTTAGTAGCCTCATAAATATTATGTTGTCCCCAAAGCTCTTGCTGTTTAATGTTGTTCAGAGAACGCAAACACATAACACAACCGTGTATATTTGAGAAACATGTACACACTTTCAGTTTGCTTTGCTTTTGGTTGCAACCCTTTTCTCAGCACTTATTGTTTCAGTGATTGAAACGAATGGAAGGCTAACTATTTGAAGGGTAAGTTTAAAGTACAAAAAATTATTTTATTTACAATTTTACATACTTATGATACCAATGTACTGAAAAACAATTCCTTTTTCGTAGGTAAGTTGAAATGGATAGCAGCAGACAATAAAATAAAATACCGTTAAAAATGTCTTTGTAATTTCGACGATCACACAGACCGCCTTCCATTTGGGAGAAAATAAAAATTAGCTGATGTAAACTTTCAATTTTTTATGTAAAAAACTATGATGTAATGTGGATATAATGCCAGAACATTCGGATAGATTGATTAAAGCCTGTGCCCATTGATTTGCCTCTGCGATTTTGAGCGAAGTTTTCCAAGTATACACACAATCATCCAATAGGTGCTTCTGAACTTTGACGGTTGATAACGGCAATTTTGACGAATCTCTACCTGCCAGATTAGTTATCATGTATTCAGTTTGTTTTATCAAATCACAGTGAATGACCAAAGCCAACGCTGAATGGACTCTGTATCAAAAAATAATCTTCAGCGGTAAGGCCTTTTTCTACATAAACAAATGATCCACGAACGTCCAATGCTTGCCGAAATAATCATTGTTTGGTACCACTTTTGGGCTGGCAGCGTTATAGATCCCTATTGTCTTGAAAATATATAAATGATCCGCATACCAACCATACATGTATGTGATTCCACATTGGATATTCCGCACGAGAGATTTAAATAATGATCAAAGATAAGCACAGTGTTTATAGATCTCCTCATAGCATAAAGAGCTCGATCTAATTAATTATAATTAATACGCATGCAGCTTACCTTAGGCAGCAAAGTAAAATTGTTGTGCTTCCTGGGTTGCGTTTATTGTGTTTATAGCATCATATTCAAAAAATATATTCTGATAATTTAAAGACCTATTCTTAGGACCATTTTGTTTAAGAATGATGTAATAGTTTGAAATTTTAACAGTAGATCGAGCCTTAAAGAACTTCATAACCCTTGCTATTGTATCACTTTTGATACATACTTGTAGTAACATAGAATTTTAGAAATTATTGATAGATTTTGTTAAAAAATTAAAATATTTGTATATATTTCAGTTCATTGTAATAAAACTATTTTATATTATTATAAAGTTTCTCAAAAATCTATCGTTCGTAGATCCCGCCACTCATTTATAAAATTAACACAAAAATATAAGTGGTGTGAGAAACTAGGTCGTAATCCTCACTGAAGGGTTGTAATAACCAATTATGTATGTATGGATTTTATATTATTACAATCACGTCAAATTTACGTCAAAATTTTCGACATGATAAACATTGCAGCATAGTTTTTTACGTAAAAATCAAACACTCCATATTAGCTTGTTTTTATTTTTTTCTAAATGGTAATAATTTGACATCTAGCACCCTTGCTTTGCGGTGATTTATAACTTTAACTCATATGTGCTCGTCGCCCCATTTTTAAAACGGTAAGATATTAATTAGCTGTGTGGTTAAAAAATAACTTAGTTTTTATTTATTTTTTTTCCGAGAAAAAAAGTTGGGCACATAGGAGTTAAAATTGTTTAGATGCGGCAGCTTATTGTCATTCGCATCAATAACACTCTCAATTGAGGTATGGCTGAAACCTGATGGTATAAACCATTGTTATATTTGGTTAGAAAAATTTGTTGTCAACGTAATGTAAGGTAAAAAAGTTTTCCATTGCAATAGAACATAGATTATGTCAATAACAATGCTCCTCTCTGGTTTCCCAAGTACAGGTTTGCGCAAATACGGCTGTAAGTAGTTGCTACGCACGTAACATGTACTTAAGTCTAAAACTGTGATATAAACACGTGATATAAATATGAGAAGAACAGTAAGAAAGTCTCTACAACATTTCAGGAAACAGCTGCATGAAAATTGATATTATTATCTCTTTCCAAACTACTGAAGTCATAGGGTTTGTTAAGAATTTGCACTTTTATGTGGGATACATAAAAGGTTAATAATAATAAATAAGGGTTAATAATTAAGAGCAACAAAAAAGTCTCCAAAATATTTACAAAAAAAATTAGGGCAAGAAATAAGAACAAAAGGGAAGAAACTGGTTTTAAAATATTGTTGTTGCATTATATTTACTATGTATAAATATCTAAATATGCAGATTGATCTATATTTAAAGAGATGAGTCGCGTGATTCAACCGTTATAGAAACTCTTATGTAAGAAATTTGTACATAAGAATTTAAGAATATTAAAAAGAATTTTGAAAAGAAATAATTCATTTAGCAAAGTGAACTTCGATTAGTAACCTTCGTTCTGCTTCAACTAATTTCATTTGAATTTTATAAAATACAGTTAAATATTAAATATTTAAAAAACAGTTAAGTTGAAATTAATAAAAGCAATAAAATTTAAAAGTTTATCAAAAAAAGTATTTTTTTAATTTTTTGTGGAAAAATTTGGTGAAGTGTTCATTTAGGAACAAAACGCTTTAATGTTACCAGGGTTCTTTATTCCAAGTTGTACTCTCTTTGGCGATAAACATCCTATTGTCATGTTTGTTGCTGCCAATACTTTCATCAGTCCATAGGACCAGCACCATGAAAATTTTATACATACATACAAAATCTATCATTACAACCTTTGTTGTAAATTAGAAATGTCTGACCTAAGGTTTGAACCTTGCTCTGACATCTAATAAGCTATCACTCTACATACCAGTCTACGACTACTGCAATAAATATTAAAAACAGAAAATTCAACCTTTTCACTTTCATCCAGCACTTAACTATCAATCCCTTCTCAAAGACCGTAAATAATGTATTATTTACGATAAAACTTAAGAAAATCTTTGAAAACTTAAAACTATTTCAAACACAATACCAAAGAATATTTAGGAAAATCTTATGTAACAAAAATGATACTTAAGCCAGAATTATGAAATTTTTGAATTTTTTAAGTCCTGTTTGAAATTTTCTTTTTTTTATTTGGTTCCAAATAATGGCGATAACAATACAAACGAATTAAAAGAATACAAGACATGTAACTTTTTCTGAATTAAAGTTACATGGTCTCAAAAACTGAAATGTATCGTTTTTGATACAAAGCTCGATCTACGGTTAAGTACCTCTTGTCGAAAAGTGAAAAGCTCATCTTTTTTCTCCACAACCAAGTTCTTCAAAGATAGATTCAATTCATCACATAATTTAAAAATATGGTAGGTAGACTTCATAACATAATAACAACAGAAGGAGTACAACGTATAAAGTTTTTAATTTGCATGGGTCGAAAATTTTATTGACGATATGGTACTAAAGTTGAGCTAAAGTATAGCATGTTGAAAAGACATTGAAACTTCAAGTCAAGTCATACAACTGTGACTGGAAAAAATTTTACTTTCCACTTTTCCTATGGCATTTGGTAAAAGAAAAGAAAATTAATTAAGTTTTCTTTAGTGTTTCCAAGTGTGACATGTTTCTCAACATTTTAAGCTATGTTCACAATTTTACAATTTCTCCCAATTTCTTCCACTCTTACTAATGTATTCAGTCATGTAAAGCAAATTAGTTTTCTATGCTTAGTAGCCTAATTAGCGGCAAATCTTTTCAAAACTTTATGTATACAGCAAAGATGTTATGTTCTTTTTTTTTTGTCTATCAATAATTAATTTTGTTGCTTTAACTTCTTGTTTTCTTACATTAAAAGTTGCTTAACGTTCGATATTCCATTAAATTCTGTAAATTATTTTATTTTCCTTTCAAACTTCAAGCTGTAAGTCATCTTTGATATGACTTTGATTCCCTTCATTTAATTTAAACATTCCTTGAATATTTTCTATTTAATTTAATTTGTTATTTATTTTTATCATTACAAATATAATTGTAAAATCACTATTAAAACGGAAGTATTTCAAATAAAACATACCCTCTGATATACGAAGAAAGTGCCTTATGTTAGTAACGATATTAATGTGAGTTCTTATCTTAATTAACCTAATATACATATTGTTACGTTTTTATCCTTTAAACCCTGGGCGGTTACTCTTCATATGTGTACATTAAGAGTACCCTTCGTTGTATCGACAACTACTTTAACCCTAATTGGTTACTGTTCGTCGAATCGACGAAGCGTATTTACTCTTTATCATATAACTCTTTTATGTTTGACTAAAATTTGCTCTATTTATCAAGAATGTTGGGTCCAGGGTTAAAAACGTTTAAGATATGAGTCGTAGATTGCAAATAAAATAAAAATAAATTTGTATTTAGTTTTAGACAAATTCTTTATTGTGCGCACAATTCCGTGTGCCACTGTTCGCATCTTGATGTAAACGACAACAATTTACTTTGTTTTGTTATTCTTCTTAACACTCTTCTACGTGCACACTAATAACTGTTCGTTAGATCATTACAACGGAAATCTTCAAAGCACGATTATTCTCTTCACACGCAACGCGTCTTCACAAAAGATTGTCTGAATTTTTACTGATCTCGTTGCCTGCTTTGTCTTGCCTTTTATATCGCATGGTAAACAGTCTGATGAATGCTATTGAAGGAGAATGACTTTGCCTTCGCTAAATCTCTATAAATGTGAACATGTTTTCGTTATTGTTGTTTTTGTATTTTTTTTTTCGTGTGTCTTGCAGTGTTGTTGTTGTCTGTTTGTTTGCTTGTTTATCCCATTTTTATAATGATGTTGTTGCTATATTTTTGTTTATTCGTTGATCATGTAAACGAGTCCATTGTTTTTGTTGTTGTAGCTTTTGTTTATCATTTTAATGCTAAACGATGTAACACCATTTCCATTTGCGTAACAATATACATTTCCAGCCAAAATTTTGATTTCACCTCAATTCATCTGTGTAGTGACTATTTCCCTTTCAAGGTGCCTGCTCCAAGTATGTACCGGTCTCCCAGGTCTCCGACTACCTTGTGGATTCCATTCAATAGCCATCCATGTCACATCACCTAACGGTCTGCACAAAATATTAGCAATTCAGCTCCAGTTCCATTTACTTTTTTAAATTTTATGTTGTACAGCTCTTTGTTTCGCCAATTCCAAAAGCCAGCTATTGGATACAGTTTCTGGCCAGAATATACGCTAAATCTGTCGAGGGAAATTATTTATGAAGGTCTGTACTGTTTTAATGTCGCCCGCTGCAATATTCCAAGATTAATATCCATATAAAGGTACAGACTTTACGTTGAAATGGAAGATTTTTAACTTAACGCGATTAGCAAGTGACGATGACCTCCACACTGAATGCAGCCGTCAATAAGCCTGCTTATGATTAACATCCTATGAAGCATATTAACATCAGCCTGAACCACCGTCGTGATGATGCTACTTTGGTAGCATAATTTGTTTACCCACTCAATCGACGTATTTTTGATTGTGAACAAACTATCCACAGTTGCGTTGTCATTTTGTAGGAGTTAATTCTAAAGACAAATGAGGATAAAATCTTCGCTAAGCATTGTTTTTAGTTCGCCATATCAGTATAGTTGTGGGTGAGCAAGCAGATACTGTCCGCATAATCTAGGCCACTAAGGTCACTTTGCAATCAATACAGAATGCCAATTCCTTCACTCATGGTTTTACCCAAGACAACGGCACGAACGACGGGGACATCATATAGCCTAGACGTATACAAGTTCTGGTATACATATGTACATATTTATTATTTTACAATAAGTAATCATTTAAAAATGAACACATATTTTCCTTTCCATCTATATATGTTGATAAAAAAATCGTAATTGTATTAATTTCCTTATAACCAGTGTAACAGTAGATCAGAGACTCTATTGGGAATCGAACCCACAACCCCCACTCTCGTAGATTGGCTTTATATTCACCACGCTACTCCTTCCCAAAAGCAATATATAAAAGTTATAAGACAAATAAATTATAGCTAATAAATAAGATCAGCTAATTCGAATAAGAGCTTAATTAATAGACAATTGGGCATTTCACACAAGCCATTGTATCGTTGTATTCATTGTATTATTGGACGAATATACAACAGTGTATGCTTGTTGTTGATAATTTTCATTTAAAAATCCGATACACTTATACACATTTTTTCCATGTGTTTTTAGAAGTTGGATTGGTTTCGTGCTATCAATTTATGTAAATGTCAGTAATCAAGAGTCAACAATTAACATTTCAAAATTATAATTGTTCGCACAGATAATTAATTAATTTACTTTTTTCCGAATATTTTTCATTTTGTTACTTGAAAATCAAATTATGAACCAATATTCTTCTTAAATCTTAAAAATGTATGTCCTTACCATTTAACAGGCAACAAACTAAAAGTAACAGAAAGTAACCAGCCTTGAAAAGACTACACATCTTTTTTATGACAAAATAATAAATTAAATTTTTTTGTTACAAATTTCCTCCCTTCTACACAGTTTATTTACTCGGTGAGTCGAAATCAAATATATCAACACTTATACGGTGTTCAGATATGCAACTTTATTTCGTAAGTAGTAATAAACACGATTATTGAGCTCAATATTGCATATAAAGCTTCAATTAATAATCGTGCAATAAATACGCAAATTGATATAATATTGAGTAAAACTTAAAATGCAGCACTGTCATAGTATTTTCAATGAGAGCGTTAAAGCTTATGCGAACAAATTTGAAAATACAAATTTCAACAACGTCAAATATAAATGACGAGTGAAGTGGAAAGTAAGTTTATTTATATTAACTATCTCTATCGACACTTCTTGTATTTATATTCCTATTCCATTCTCTTTCTATTATACATACATATATTATTTAAAATTTCTAATGATTTAAAATATTTTGAATGTTTCGTAATTTTGGGCATAATGACTATAACAAAACAATGAAATAAGAATTTTTATTAACAAAATAGCACTAGAAATTTGGACTGTAATACTACTTTTCTGCCAGAAAACAAACAATATACCTCAATATACCGAATCATACCAGGCAATGCCAAAAATATCCAAACCTGTGGTTTTATATCACAAAAAAATGAAACCTGTTCTCAGGGAAAATAACTTCTCGAAGTAGTTAGCGTAAACTACATGCATTCCTCAGTAAAAAATACAAGATAGGAGTAAATATTAAAAAATATATTCGATGTATTTTTTAATAGAAATCGTAAATTCAAATAGCGGTGTTATAATGTTATATTTAAGAAATTCTGATAAAAAAATCTTGAATGAGTAAATTTTCCCATCCCGGTAGGTTTAGTGTTAAATTTATGAAAAAAAAATTTGTTGTTTTCCAGCTGTCAAATGATTATTGAATAAGCTGATTTACGTATGCCTAAACACTTAAAATAACTTTGTCAATTAAACGAATATTAACTCAATTAAAATTCGTGTCTAAACATATTATTAAAATGTTAAAAAACAATGAAAGACTAAGTTGTTTACAACTTCTAGTCATTTATTTAGAATTAAAACAGAATTAAAATTAAATATTTTTGTTGCTGGGTGCTAAAAAAAAGTTAACCATAATTAATGACAATTTTAAATAAAAGAATGTACTGCTGTTGTTGTGACCATTAAGAAGCAAAGAATTTTTGTCTGTCGGCGACGATGTAAAAGAGTTTTCTATCCTGTACTTTAATGTGCTGTTAGTAGTAGGGAAGGATAACATGTAGAAAGTAAACAATTATAAACTTAAATATTTAACATTTATATAAGTATTAAAGATATAAAAGTAAATTACCTTAAAATGAAAACATATTAAGAAAGAAATTTTTAATTAAAAAAAAATTTAAAAAAAGTGAATTAGCGAACAAAGTCAGACAAGTCCCATTAACTGATTATACAGGAAAAGCAAATAATTGAATTTCCTAGAAATCCTCAATCATCAATCAGTGCTGCAGTTTAATTCAAATCAATCAATTTTTTAACCTTTATGTCAACAGATACATACCCCGGTATGTTTTGTGTTTTTAAATCGCCGTATCTCAGGAAGTAATATTTGTATTAACCTGAAATTTCCTGATATCCTCAATAGTAGTGTTTTGTACCTTATTCCTAGACTTCAGTAAAAATGGCGAATGGGGGTCAAAGATGTGGCCATTTTTTGATTCCTATCCCTTACGTCAACAGTTGCCTACCTGGGTATGTATAATGAAATATATGAAAATATTTTGATATTTAATGTTTATTGTATTTAATTTACAAGTTCTTAATAAGAAGATTAAAATTCAATCAAATATAGGAAGACATAAATAAATATTAAATGCTAATTTTTCTTTAATGCATTTATTACAATGCGGCATAATACTTGGAAGAGCGGCACTCACGGGCTTGTTGCATAACGTGCAGGATTTGCTGGTTGGTCGACATTTTGTACATAAGTGTCAATTACCTTTTACTTTCATTCTACCAGTGCTATCAGGTTCGTCCACGCTTTTATCTGCAGCAACATGTTTATTTTTATGTCTGTTTTCTCTTTCCGGCTTCACCAGTTGTTCGCTGAGGCTGTGTAGGAACATTCTACGGCGGCTTGTGGAAGCTTTCAACATTAGGTTATTCTCAACGTAAATTATGGGCAACGAGGTCTAGTATATTGTAGAATAAAGCCAAGGGCCATCTATTTGTTCGTCGCCTTGCTCAATATTCTATGTAGTTAACTCTACTTCCCGTCCTTTAGATAAAGTCGTCGCCTTCTGTTCACTGTACCTAACATTGATAAACTGCTGTCCATCATTAAACTTTTCGCTACGTTATATGTTGTGAAGAAATTATCACAAACAATATTCCGTCCACTTAGACGAAAATGATTGACGAACAAATCCCCCATTACCCTCTCACCTACGTTTTTTCCCCGGATGCCGCCAATACAGTATAAATTTGTCCCTTCATTGGATAGGATGAGATGGAGTCACATACCCACCATGCTTTAATTCCGTACTTGGCGGGTTTCGATGGTATGTATTGGGTAAACCCGGTACCATATTTGGACCTGCTACGTAATTGCTGCGTAGATTATCATATCATCATCATTCATTTGTAGATATAGGTTAATTGGCTCTCCATTTCTTGCCAGCTTGACGGAGCTATCATTTATTAATATCAAGGATATAGCTTCGTTATCAAATATTCTGGCTGGTTTTCCGATGCAGGGTAGTCGTGCTTTTAATGTGCAGCCCTTGCGCTGACCAACTTCTTCCATTTCCCTGATTCTAGTGGAACTTGGTCATTACAGGAACTGCGTTCACCCGTGGCATCACAACGGCCCGCTATGCGTGCTCAAGGGAGCTTTGTGATATCAGACTACGACCTAACCTAACCTATCATTCAGTATTAAAAATATGTCCGTTATGGCTGCTTTGTCGGTTTTTTACGCTGTTGACGTGTGTTTCCGTTGTCGAAAAGTATAAAGCGGCTTATATCTCAAAAACGCCGTACGCTCACGGGAGCACGATATAAGGGATGTGAGGTCGTTTTCCCTAAGTCTTTAGTATGTACATAATCAGAGTGCATTACACCACCCAACAAGTAAGTAAAACGAAATCAACACCAAAATAAGCTTAGCAACAAAAGAAATTCCATATAAAATGTATGAACATACCCGGGTATGCTTCTGTTGACGTAAGTATAATTTTTTATCTGTTAATAATCATAAAGGTTAAATGAACATTATCTACAGTTTCAGTTAAAGCTATTCCTACTGGCTTTTGCATCCGTAGCTCTCTAGCATTTTTGTTTGAGATTGCTATTTTGGCGCTGTGCTTCTCGCAATTTCATTACAGATGTTCCATTTGAAGTGTGAGTTCGATAGTGGACTGTTCCCTGTGTTTATTTCCTTTATTTTGTTTTTAATATTTATTTACCTCCCTGGGTCTCTGGAACAAGTCTGAGTTACTGCTCTTGAACTGTCTTTCTAATATTGGAGATTCTGCTGGAGAGCGACTTGCCTTCCGTGAGTATAGCCAAGTGAGTAGCGAAATAAACCTTCAGACCAGCAAGCGTGTGTTTTCACTATCAGATTGGCTAAAGCCCCTTATCAAATCAAATGACTCTCAAACTGTTACTGTAGTCAATACAAGATTTATTTTTGTCTATCAATGCGATTGTGTAAACGTGGACGATTATTTTGTTGATCACGCTTAAGAGAGTTATACTCTTGCACTACAAGCAATCCTATATTTGCGTCTGTTTTTTACAAGAATCTTTCATAAATCGTGATGAACTATCTCATCAAGACTGGAGTTAGTTATTAGGGGTTCAAGTATTTCAGCTGTTTCACAAGCTGAAATCGGCTAAAATTCGAATAACAATTAAAAAGCAAAAACGAATATTCCATTCTTAACTGACTCGATAGACGTCTTTCCTGTGTACCTCAATAGCTTGTTGAGGCGACGTAAATAAGAAACGAGCTCTATTGCGGAGAACACTAGAAAATTTTGATGCCGTTTCTCGGTTATTTCATTTTCGTAGCTATAACCTAACATAATCATACAATCATATATACACTGCAGTAAGAATTGCGACCTAGCTTCTCACACCAATTATATTGCATGTGTTAATTTTATTTGTAATTGGCGGGAACTACAGTTAAAAGACGACTGCGAATGACAGATTTTTATACAACATGCGATGACGTGAGTAGATATTCTAAGCGAGCGATCTAAGTACTTAGAGTATATTCTATACGTAATCCAACATATAATGATATTTTTATGTTATGTTTTGTTTTTATTTAAAGAAATATAATAAAGAACAGTTTGTTTTTTTTTTTTTTTTTTTTGAAAAACAGTCTGTGAAATATATGTCTGTTAATAAATATAATAATATTATAAATAGTCAAAAAACCTTATTAGAAAAGATGGAAAAAATTGAAAATGAACTGGATAAATTAAAAGGTATGTAATTAAAGCTAATATAATATACATAGCTAATAACAGAAAGAGATAACCCAAAACGTCCTAACTCACATTTACATACTTTCACAGAAATATTAAAACGGCTGGAATATTTCTAATCGCATTTTAGATTTGTATACTTAAATTTTAGAAATAGTGAAACTTTGAACTTATATACAATTCTCATTATTTTCTGAAATTTTAACATTTTTGCTGCTGTTTTGCAGTTAATTTTTTAAATCTTGTTATTAACATATGTAAAGAGTTAGAACGTTTTGTATTTTAGGGAGAATTATTAATTTTTAAATACATAAATATTAATTATTTCAGTTGATCAAATACAGGCTACTACAATAATTAAACAACTTGTAAAAAAAAACGTACATGTGGGAAAAGATTCCGATTTTCCTATTTTAAATGTTGAAGACATAGAAAGAGTTAACAGCCTAATTTCTGCAGATCCAGAATCATATGTAAGTTCTTAAAATCAAATAACAAAAACCATTAATCTATAAATATATTTCTTATTCCAGATTCCAAAAATAAAGACCATTTTGAGAACAGGGGGCTAGAAAAAAATTTTGACAGAATATTGCATAAAGGTGTATATATCATACATATCGTATTTATTTAATTTAATTTTTGTATTAATAAAAAATATTTTTCTTTAAATAAAAAATCCTATTTGCTGGTATTTTAACTTACAAATGCAAGTAGGACTGTAATTTACATACCTATAATACTTTCTAATTTGCAAGTCTATATAGGCATCTCATCAACATCGCTTAGAACTCCACTTATTATGTAAGTGAAACGTTAATAGAGCCTAATGATATTGTGGCTCACATTCTAAGAGAGAGCACACCGATGTGGCAACCTATGACACTTTTATGTTAACTCTAAGTGGGAAACTAAGTGAAAACATCACCACTGACAGCCACGAAATATCGCTTAGATAAGCGAGTACATAATGGGTATTTTTACCGCTGGGTTTTCGTGGAAATTTTATGTACTCTCAGAGATTTTGCCAGAACACTGTTGAGAGGGAGTTGGCAAAGAAATATTTTTTCATATGTCGTTTTGATGGAGATGCCTTCACCTGGGGTTTGAATAGAGGCCTAACGTCCAATAATCTAACACACTGCCTACTAGACTACGGCGACATTCACGCTTGAAGATTACTTCATTTAAATGGGTTTAATTATATATTTTTAATGTGATGCAAAGCAGTACCCCAAAACTAAAGTACCATAACACCATATTGGTTGGGACTGCTAATATTTTATTTTCTCCTAATGCCAATATATTATGTTCGGACTTCATTTCTGGTCATTTTTCTTCTTTTTAATATTTTCAAGTTAGACATCTATCTACGTGTATCCTAAGATATTTTATATTCACTTGGATTCGAAGAAGAATATTGGATTCCTTGTGTTCAATGGTGTACCATAAACCTGTTATTTTTTTTATCTGTTCTCTAAAGACTAAACATTTGATAAAACTTTGTCCACAATTTAAAACTGACTATGTTTCGTTGGAAATTCCTAGCATAAATATATATTTATTTATTTGCCTTTTTAATGGCATAATGAAATCGTTATACTATTACCCCAAAGTCATATAGCCGATGGTGTTGAATTTAGAAAAAAAAACATATAACGGAAGAGCTTCCGCTGGAACAACAGTAGCATCTCAAAATAAACGAGTAAAAAGTCTATAACACAACTAACCTACAGACATGGTTATGCACGAATTCATGAACGATCTTATACACCTACAAAACAAGCCATTTTAGTACCAATATTCGCACATACATGTTGTGCCAAATAAACTTAAATACAGAAACACATTCAAACTATAAACGTAAACATGAGAATGGATGCGTTAAAATCATACCCTTGTGACACATTGGTTGTTTTGAAATTGTATATGTTTGTTTTTGTAATAAACATTGGCATACAGTTATAGTATTACATTGTATTGTCTAGTGTGTATACTTACATGTGTAGGTTTACGAATAAAAGTCAGTTTTATTGTTCTATTCTTATAACGATTATGATGTTACAATAAATGCATACAAGCAATTTTATTTGAAAAAATAAAGTTAACAGCACAGAAGTGTATAAAAGGACCACTACGTTAAACTTATATTATAGGCAAATGTGTAAGTTTACCACAGGAGTGTGTGATATTGTATATGGGAAAAAAATTGATAAAATTAAATTATTTTTTAACCGTAGTTCGTATCAAAAATGATACATTTAAATTTTTGAGACTCTCTAACTTTAATTTAGAAAAAGTTAGATGCCTTAAATTAAATTTTTTTAATTAGTTAGTATTGTTATCGCCATTATTTGAAACCAAATAAAAGAAGAAAATTTGAAACAGAACTTAAGAAGTTCAAAAACGTCATACTTCTGGCTTAAGTATCATTTTTGAAACATACTCGTACGACTTTCCTAGACATTATTTGGTGTTGTCTATGTAATTTTCTTAAGTTTTCGAATATTTTGTAAAGTTTTATCATAAATAATACATTATTTATGGTATTTGAGAAGGAATTGAAAATTAAGTGTTGGATGAAAGTAAAAAGGTTGAATTTTCTCTTCTATGCATATTCTTGAACTTGATTGAAGTGGTCTTAGTCTACTATGAAGTAGATTAAGTAGACTAAGAAGTATTGAATTATTAGACGTCAGACCAAGGTTCAAACCTCAGGTCAGACAGTTACAACGAAAGGTTGTGTAATGACGGATTATGTATTTATGTATGTACGTAATATTCCTGTTGCTGAAGATTCTGAAGAAGAGAAAACAGAAGCTCGCCTTATGAACTGACGAAAGTATTGGCACCAACGAACATGGCAACAGGTTGTTTATCGCCAAAGATGGTACTACTTGGAACAGAGCCTCTAGTAGTTTGGGAAGAGAAAATATTACCAATTTTCACGCAGATTGCTAGCAGCTGTTTACTGAAATGTTGTATAGTCTTTCTTACTGCTCTTCTCATATTTATCTTACGTGACAAACAAACATTAGAAAAAAAAGTGTTTCGTCCTATGTTTTATTCCATAGATATAACAGATGATAATAGTACGCTTGAGATAACAGAATCTTTCGCTTTGATAATATGCTTCTAAATGATGATGATAAATTTACACCTATTACGCCTTTTCGAAAAATGAGCTAAAAGTCTTTCAGCTTTTAATAATAGCAATAATTTTATCGCTGTAGATGAGTAAATAATTGAATTTTACGGTCGTTATAAATTTCGTGATCCATCGAAATCGTATTGACATGATACATGCGTAGCAATTACATACAGTCGTATTCGGGGAAAACTTTATCTGGGAATAGAGAGAGGAATCAAAGAGCGGGCATTGTTACCGACATAATCTAAACAATTGTAAACTTATAAAACGCCACAAAACAAGGGTGCTAGATGTCAAATTATTACCATTTAGAAAAAAATAAAACCATGATGACATGAAGTGTTTGACATTTACGTAAGAAACTATGCTGCAATGTAAATCATGTCAAAAATTTTGGAGTAAATTTCATGAAAGTGATAATAAAATGTTAGAATACAAAGTTGTTTTATGAAAAGGAATTAAAATAAATAAAAATATTAAATTTTTTTAACAAAATCTATCGAAAATTCTATATGACTGCAAGTATGTATCAAAATGCTAGAATAATAAAGTTTTTAGGCTCAATCTACGGTTAACATTAAAGAAGTTTTATGCGTTATAAATGAAATCTTTCAAAGACTTCTAATTAACAATTACTTTGTAAGACCAATTTGTTGCAATTAGAACAAGACTCTTAAACATTACAGGATAGATGAACGTATACATAGTTGTAATTAACAATTATATTAAATAACCTTCTAATTCATACAATTAATAATCGGTTTTTTATTTAATACTTCTTGAGACGTAAGTCATTGAATTAATTCCCAATTATGCTTGATTTTACTGCATAATTTTTTCTACAGGCTTTTGAGATTATAAAACATTTTACTTGAACTACTTTCATCATAAAAATTTTTTTTCCCATAATTTAATATTTGTTTTATAAACGCAAGCGAATTTCAATCAACCTTCATAAGGTCTTCTGGACGATTTTGCCCCATTTTTAAGAAGAAGTAGGTTTTTACTGGAAATTGAGTGGTTTAGTCTCGATGTGTTTTGACTCTTTTTATTTCAAATTTGAACAGTAATAATTGGTTTTTGAAAGAGTATAATTTATAAATATTTTTACACTTCGGGTCAAATTTAACGCGCAGTAAAAAGGACCCGCTTTTTTATTTACACATAAACATTTTTGACAAAACTTGAACTTGGGTATCGCTAATTTAAATATTAATACATAGTTTTGGAACTTTTAAATATACCAACCAACTATTTTCTGTTTAAAAAGAGTACACTTTCCAAGTATTTTATAGGTGAAAAAAGAAGATAAAAGATATAAACATTATTTTCTTTTGAAAAAAAAATTTCTTCATAGTGGATTCGTCTAATAATGTAGCCACATCCGAACAACTTTCATTTTGCATACTAAATTTTACTGTTAGACGGCAGATAATGTTTTTACAGAAAGTTGCGACTTCTCGCTGTTCCAATAATCATTGCCTAGTGAAAATACCCTTTCAACAGCAGCATTTGTGCCTGCACAACATAAGAAAATTTATATTAAAACTTTTAAATATTCATGTGGGATATGTTCTACTCTAGAATGCCGAAGGATTTCTACCCATCTTTTTTCAAGTTCTAGTTTCTCATCGTTCCAGTTCTCTAATATTTCTTCATTTAAATATAAAGTTAATCTTCGAATTTCTTCAAAGAGAAAATTGTCATTAGCACAATATCTTTTATTTCCTTCATTACAAATTTGACTGCTGATGAAACTTCTTTTGATGGGACCATTTGAAAAAATTTAGTGCTGTAAAGTTCACTATCCATTTTTCGATATATTCAGAGCAAATTTTATAAAAAAATGTAACTTTTAAAAATTTATTTTTTATTGTTTATTTTTTAGAATTAGACTCTTAGCCCAGATTTAAATTACCCTTTTTAATAAAAAGGCAGGGTGTTCTTCTTAGAACTTAAAAATTTACTGTACAGCTTCTTGCTGTTTTATTATACAAAAAAGAAATTACAGCTTCTTGCTGCTGTGATTAGCTCAAACGTTTGTTAAGTAATTATTAAAAATATAATTAGAAAGAATTTAGTTAGCATACATGTTTAAGAAAGAAACAATGACAAAGAAACAGTGATAAATCACTCAAAGCTACTAAATTGAGAGCAAAAGCTTTACTTAAGTTGAAAAGTAATGACTTTCCAATACACATAGAGAAATTATGTGAGATATATATTCAAATAAGAAAGAAATAATTAAAATAATTGATATTAAATAAATTAATGATTAATAAAGAAATTAAAATAAGAAAATAAATAAAGAATATAAAAAATGGTTGAAGTCGCTTCAACATTCTCCCGGGCGAGGATGGCAAGAGCAAAAGTACTAGATTATCATCCAATTAAAAATGGGCAGGTGGTCCGGAGGTACATCTTTTAGTGGGTTAGCTTCGTTCGGTAATAACTACTCAACTTTTCGTCTGGCTTGTAGGCAAATGTTGGATTTTAGCTGAACTATATTCTTGGTCATTATTATAGGAAAAAGCAAAAAACAAATATATACAGAAATAAAAGATATTCAGTGCAATTGAAAAATGAGTTATAGATTTCTTTCATTGATCATTTCCATTCGGGACATGGTTACCAGTGGGTAGTAAACATAATTTTACCACCGGTCGTATGATGGTGCCATTTTTGGTCTGTAATTCGGCGACTCGTCCTTTACTGTCACGCCCATAGATGACATTGGTAACTCTACCGAGAAGCCATTCAGTTGGTGGCAGTGAATCATCTTTAATTACAACGATATCATCTTTCTTTAAGTTTTCTCGTTCGGTTCTCCATTTGAAACGTCGTTGAAGTTCGGTAATGTATTCCGATTTCCAGCGGCGTGCAAAAATATGCTGTAACGCCTTCAATTGCTTCCAACGTTTTAAATGTGATATTTCTTCAAGCGAAGGTTCTAGAGGGGCTTCTGGTCTCAGAAAGTGACCAGGCGTTAGAGGCAAAAGTTCGTTAGGATTTTCAGTGATGGGTGAGAGTGGCCTCGAGTTGAGTACAGTTTCAATACGCACGAGAAGTGTGGTGAATTCCTCAAAAGTAAATGATAAGTTTGAGGCGATTTTTTTTAAATGAGACTTCATGCTACGGACTGCAGCTTCCCAAAGGCCGCCCATATGAGGTGCATACGGCGGTATGAATGACCAGGTAAAACCCAATGCGCTGTACTTGTCGATTAAAGCCTTTTCAGCTGATTTTAAAAACTCGTTGTGGCTTTTTATAAGAGCGTAACTTGCGCCTAGGAAATTTCTGCCATTGTCTGAATACATAGTCTTAGGAATGCCTCTTCGTCCTGTGAACCGGTCGAAACACGCAAGAAAAGCATCAGTGGACAGTTCCGAACACGACTCCAAATGTACTGCTTTAGTTGAGAAACAGACGAACACTGCAGCATATCCTTTTACTTTTTTAGCATTTCTTAGAGACGAAACTTTAATGTTGAACGGACCAGCGAAGTCGACACCTGTGTATGTGAAGGGTAAAAAGAAGTTTACTCGCTCTGGTGGTAGTGCGGCCATAATCTGATTTTGGAACCGGTGTTTGTAAATAGTGCACTCTTTGCATTCTCGTATGCATTTCCGCACTAAGTTTTTCAATCTAGGAATGTAGAATCCTTGCCGGATAGCCCGCAACATGATATGGTGCTCAGAGTGCAGAAGAATTCGATGCGTAAAATGAAATAGTAGCTTTGCAAGTCGAGATTCTTCTGGGATTATAATTGGGTGTTTTTCTTCGTAGCTTAACCCTGAGTTGGCTAGCCTACCACCTACTCGCAGAAGATCGTTCTTGTCGATAAATGGATTCAAGCTAAGTAATTTGCTTTTATTATTTATTGATTTCTTATGTTTTAAACATTCATATTCACGATTGAAATATGTCTTTTGAGCTATAGAATTTTCATTGCGTTTATTTCCTGCGTAGTGATAAATTTCTCGATAGAGAATGGTCTTTTCCATAATCTATTGATAAAACGCAGTCGATAACAAAAAACTCGTAATGCTCTTGAAAATGATGAAAATTCTTCCAGTACGTCTGTACAGCTCACATCAAGAAGAAAATTAGTTGAATTTTTCGTTTCCAAATCTGTTGGATCAAAGGTCCTTGGCTTCTGCCAAAGAGACATAGAAAATTGAAGCCAAGGAGGCCCATGCCAGCATAACTTATTGTTTATTAGTTCCTGAGGGGTGCAGCCACGAGCAGCAGCAGGATTTTCCTCGCTTTTGATGTGTTTCCAATGACCAGTGTCCGCAATGCTAATAATCTGAGACACACGATTTGCAACAAATGTTTTCAATGAATGTGGTGTTCTTTGTAGCCACCCTAAAACAATTGACGAATCTGTCCATAAAAACAATTCATATGAAAATCCGCAATTCGACACTACACTTCGCATGAGTTTAGACACTAGCAGAGCTCCGCATAATTCTAGTTTTGGAATTGTAATGCGTTTAATCGGAGCAACTTTAGTTTTCGCGACTAGCAAATGAGTTGTTATTTCGTTTTCTGGGCTCTCCGTTCGAATATATATAGCACCACAATATGCTTGTTCAGAGGCGTCGCAAAAACCGTCTATGCGATACGTTGGGGAGAAGTTTATCCATCTAGGGATTTGTATTTGAGAAATAAATGGCAAATTATTTAGAAAAATGTGCCATTTTACAAGTAAATGTTGAGATACCCCTTCATCCCAGTCGGACTTTTCCTTCCAGAGTTCTTGCATTAGTATCTTAGATACTATTAATATTGGACCCAACCAACCAAGAGGATCAAATAACCTGGCAATTACGGATAGGATTTTTCTTTTCGTAGCGGATGGGGTAATCGCAATAGGCTCCACGGCGTAGTAGAAATTGTCTGTTAAAGCGTTCCAGCGTATTCCTAAAGTTTTAACGATGCTGGAATCGTTGAACTTCAAAAAATCTTCGTCAAGAAGATCCTCCCGGGGCAAATGGTTTAGAAGCATCTGATGATTTGCTGTCATTTTCTTGAGAGGGAATCCGGCAGACTTCAAGGCCCTAACAAGTTCCTCTTGTTTGAGTTTAGCATCCTCAATGGAGTGTCCACCCGACAAGATGTCGTCGACGTATACTTCGCTCTTTAAAATTATTGATGCTTTTGGAAACAAGTATTTACAGTCTTCACTCAACTCCAGTAGTGTCCTTATCGCCAAATATGGAGCGCAATTCACTCCAAACGTTACTGTTTTTAATTGAAATGTGTTCACCGGGCCTTCTTCTTCATTGCGGAATAGAATTTGCTGATAAGGTTGGTCAATCTTGTCCATCAAAATTTGACGGTACATTTTTTGTACATCGCCACCGAAGCACAAGCTCCATTAAGTCAGTCTGTAGTGTTGGCCCTTGGTAAAGGACATCATTCAACGAGAAACCACTGGTTGTCTTCTTCGATGCGTTAAATACCACTCTGACCTTAGTAGATTTACTTTCGGATTCGATAACCGCATGATGGGGCAGAAAAAATGAGGACACTTTTTCGGATTTTGGTTCAAAATATGTTACTGGCTCCATATGCCCTAGGTCCAAATATTCCTTTACCACTTCAGCGTATTTTGCTTTAAACTCTGGTGTTTTGTTTAACGTGTTCTCCGTCTGGTGGTATTGTGCAAGTGCCATGTTCCGCGACGGCCCCAAAAAGACTTCATGTGGACGTTGTTCTTTGAATGGGAGTCGTACAACGACTAATAGTTGTACGCTTAAAAAAATCATCACAAAAAAGGTCGCCGTCGGACTTAAACTTGGTTTTTTCGGCTTCTTCAATCTCCCAAAATTGCTTTAATTGCTCCTATAGAGCTAAATCGTGTGAAGGGTGCACCACGGTATGAAAAGACTGTACGTCGGTAGAGGGTTCAGGTCCCATCAAATACCACCCGAAGTGAGATTCTCGCACTTCAAAATTATTACCGATAAACCACCAAGGTTTATAAATGGCAAATAGTCACTACCAATAATCATTTCAATACCTGCTGGTCTATAAAAATAGGGATCGGCTAGTTTCAGTCCCTCCAAATTTTCCAAACAGTGTAGAGGAATAGGTCGTGAAGGCATAAATTGTGCCAACGAAGACACCACAATAGTTTGCATTTTTATTTTGAATTCTGAAATCCTGGATTTTACAGTTATGTAACATCGTCCTTTGGAATTACCAACCACTGTGTCACCAATTCCAGAAAGTTTGCTTCGGTAAGGCTCTAAAGGAATCGACAAATTTTGTTGAACTCGTTTCAACAGAAAACTTTTTGTAGATCCTGTGTCGATTAACGCACGTGTTGTAAATTTTTCACCTAAATGTTTAACGTACACCAAAACTGTGGACAAAATAGTTGTTCCGCTATGTTGACTCAAGTTGACTTGCACTGACTCGATTTCATGTCCACTTGTAGAGGTATCTCGCACCATGTAATTCTTGGAAGATGAAACGTTCCGTTGATTTCCTGATCCAGACGGTATTTGATCGTTGCTATAATTCTGCTTATGCGACATCTGTTTAACTGGTAGTTCATTTTCAATGGGTAGCATAGTGTGATGTCGCTTGTTACATTTTACGCAACTACTGGCAGTAGGACATTTTGTTCGAAAATGATGTGGCGAAAAACAATTTGAGCAAATTTTATTAGAATATACATACTTAATTCCATCTTTGACAGATAAGCTTTTAAAATATTTACAAAACCGCAAGGGATGGTTTTGTTTACATTTTCTGCAAACTACTTTTTTATTTTCTGTTTCAGTCATAGAATAAGAAACTTGGGATTTTGAATGATGAGCATCCCGACTGTAGGTCTTCCTCAAACTATTAAACGTCTCCAATGTTTCGATTCGGTCCGACAAAAATTTGTTTAATTGTTCCCATGTAGGTAATTGCTTGTGATTCGAGAGTGAGTCTTCCCAATCACGTGAAGTATCTTCAGGAAGCTTTGACGTGCAGATATGCATCAGAAAGGGATTATTGCTAGCAACTTCTACTTGAAATGATTTAATAATAGATAACCCGTCGTTGACTGTGTTCTGAAGAAGTCGTAAAAATTTCAATGTCTCATTCTGAGGGGTCTGTATCCCATAAATTTTCCTGATTTGGTTGTTGATCAAAATGCGTTTGTTCTCATACCGAGCTATCAACGTCTGCCAAGCCAATTCAAAGTTATAATCTACCAACTCATAATCTTTAATGAGTTGGTAGGCCTCCCCCCTCGTTTTGCTGTGCAAATAGTATAATTTGTGGGCTGGAGCAACGGTAGGCTAGTTGCCCACTGCAGCCATAAACATGTCCCTGAAAGCAGGCCAGTTATCGAAACCTCCTTCAAAAGTTTTTATTTCAACTGGAGGGAGTTTAAGTGCCGGACGACAATCCGATGGAGTCTTCTGTTGGGGAACTTTTTCCTTCATCATGTGGATAATCTTCGCTTTTACCAACTGATATTGTTCGCAAGCCTCTTCGTATTTAGCTGATATTTCTTCTAAGACATTATCTTCTTCCTTCACCTTTTCCTCATCAGTACTCAAATCGTCAAAGGCCTCTAACATCTTGTTCCATCGGCGCTCTAATTCTGTTTGTTTCACCTCTAAAAGTTCATTTGTGCAATTCCCTGAAGAAAGTTTTTCGAACGCAGCGCAAAAACGCAGCAATTGCTGAATAGCAGCCTTACACTTTCTATCCGAAACCATTTTTCAGTTAAAACCCGTAGCCAAATCAATAGAAATACGTAAATAATTCCAGATGAAACAAATACGTGTCAAAAAAAAATTAAAAAAAAGTGCTGGAGGAATGGCAAATGCACACCAAACAAAATTTACTTTTCAAAAAGTCCTCAAGGTCAGAACACAATTTACAATTTACAGTTTTTTTCTTTACATCAGTACCGTATTAAAAAATAAGTACCGTCACTAGCAAACTTGTGGAATCTATTTACTTTATATTAGCTTTCATGCATTAAAATATTCTATTTTTAGTTTGTTGTATTTCATTTACAGAAATACAGTTATTATCAGTGCTGGCACTTTAGGTACGAAATTAACGACGTTGGTTCTTTTTTAAAATATTTTGATTGTGATACAACTAACACCATTAATGTTCAAAAGTATTGTTTTTAAACATTTATCCACATTTAAATTAAATTACTCACTTTATAATAATTTCACAAATTTCGAATTGCACTAAATAAATTAAACCTCTGTACATACCAAATTCTTTCCTTTTCCGTTACCAATTAATGTTGTTGTTGTTGATGTTGTAATTGTCCCGTTACTGACGTCTGACTGACGATGATTCTAGTCTTCCAGGCTGGTGGCGATATTTATAGATGCTGCGGTGGAGCGAATACCTCTTTGCTGGAATTGTTGTTTCGGTAGAACAACAGTAAAGATATATGAATCAAGGATGACTTCAAAGGTTTTCCTATTTTAGGCCTTCCTAGAATTTTATCGAAGGACCAAAATGTGGGCTCGACTCTTAGCCCAGATTTAAATTATCCTTTTTAATAAAAAGGCAGGGTGTTCTTCTTAGAACTTAAAAATTTACTGTACAGCTTCTTGCTGTTTTATTATACAAAAAAGGAATTTACAGCTTCTTGCTACTGTGATTAGCTCAAACGTTTGTTAAGTAATGATTAAAAATATAATTAGAAAGAATTTAGTTAGCATACATGTTTAAGAAAGAAGCAATGACAAAGAAACAGTGATAAATCACTCAAAGCTACTAAATTGAGAGCAAAAGCTTTACTTAAGTTTAAAAGTAATGACTTTCCAATACATATAGAGAAATTATGTGAGATATATATTCAAATAAGAAAGAAATAATTAAAATAATTGATATTAAATAAATTAATAATTAATAAAGAAATTAAAATAAGAAAATAAATAAAGAATATAAAAAATGGTTGAAGTCGCTTCAACACCATCCTTATATACTAATTTACATTTACATTGCAGTATGAAAGAAAGGAAATTCCCATAAAACTTTGCCCTACATACTACGCATGCGTCAAGACTGTCAAGCATGTCGTACATACCGTACATCAAAGATCGGCCTGGGGATTACGTACACGAATATTTCAAAAATATAATTTTGACGCTGTTAAAAAAAGAGGCCTGTATTATCTATATATCTATCTAGGAATATGAGCGCGTGAAATTCAAATCACTGTCAAAATAAATTAAAATATTTAATTAATAAATAAAATTTTTCAAAATGTGTCAATTTGACGTTTGCTCGACTACCAGAAGTCGGCCAATATTTGTGTTTTTGCAAATATTATTATTTCTCTTTGCGCAAACATTGTTCAACTGTATTTAATTTTTTTGTATTTTGTCGCATAGTGTAATTAGTCATTCAAATAAGTAAATTATTCTGCAAACCATTAACCCAATAAAAATGTCATATTAGATTGCAAATGTTTAATTCAAAATTAACGGCATAGCTTCTATTTAATTGAATTTCAAATATATTACTTATACGCACCATATGAGATGTACCGAAAGACTTTCTGTGGAAAGTATGCAATAAAATGACAAATGTTTGATTTTATCGCTTGTAGTGGATTTAAATATCACTCATACGTCACATACTTGTTATGAATTTTGCGAGTACATATTAAATGTGAGCATTATGCGAGTGAATAGTTTTGTCAGTTGGTTCAAATAACACGACAAAATAAAAAAAAATATGAAATACACCCAGCTAATGACATAGCGTAAGTTGTGAGTTTTATTGAGTAGAACTCAAAAATATTTCTCTCATATTTCTTGAAACCTCCAAAGTCGTTTTATTTGACTGTTTTTTTGGACTTTACGCACAAATTTATTGATTACACAAACATTTCTGAACCGATGTCCAAAATTTAAACCTTATTAGAGAGAAGAGGGATGGGCCTTTAAAACGATGCACATATATATATTATTTGACTTAATATGCTATGAGGTTTGATGAGGTAAGCTTGACAAAAGCGAATTTATTTTTTTAATTTTTTCAAGTTTGTCCGTTCATAGTAGCAAACTTTAATTAAAAAATATAAATAAGTGATGACATGCTGAAAGTGCATTATTTTGTGAAGAGATTGACACTTCGTTTGATCAAATCAATTTAAAACAATATTCTACTGTTTGAATAGAATTTCAGTTGAACAAACATGAAAGCAGAGTTTAAACTCACGTTTAGATAACTATGTCTGAAAATAACAAATGAATGTTTCAAAACAATTCCATTCAAACATTCAGAAATAGTTACATATTCGTACTCATACTTTCATTATATCGCTGGCCTCATGTATAAAGTAAGTATTCAAGTAATTTTAATACACATACATACATCTACGCAAATACATCTTGTCACAAAATGTTATGGCAATAGCATGAAAAACAACAACAAAAAAATTCTATACTCTGCGAATGAATAAATCTAAAGATATAGAAAAGATAAAAAACAGCGTTTTTGTCAAATAAAACAAGTTTGGAGGGTTCAAGAAATATAAAAAAATATTTTTGAATTCTACTCAAAAAAATCACCATAGTGTATGTGGTGATTTTCATTAGCTGGGTGTATTTCACTCTTTTTTTACTTTGTCGCATATTGTAATTTGATTCGATTGATTTTCTAAAAACTTTATTTGTGTAAATTTTTATTTTGATTTGTTTATATTTTATTATTTTTATGTTTCTATAATTTTTTTATCTTTTACTGTTTTTTTTATTTATTTATTCAGAGAAGGGTTATTTTTTTAATACTTTCCAAATTTTTTTCCTTCACAATAACTAACCGTCATTGAGAGACCCATCACATAATTTATGACACGTACTGTCCATCTACATGTCCTTATTATCATTTGAAATACTGATGGATACAGAACTCCTTTATATTTATATTAATACTACATTTAATGTTAAATATTGACTTTGATTTTTTTCCTGCAATTATTTCTCTTTTCTTTATTACAAAAAAATATTGTATGTATTTTTATTAAATTACAAAATATTTTATACTCCATTTGATGATGTTTTATACACCAACAAAATTATTTTAAACAAACAAACATTTATATCTCGGAATAAATTGAATGAGTATTTTAATTTTGTCCCCCTAAAACTTAGTCTTAAAAAGGGACTAAAATGGCAAATAAATATAAAATTATTGAAGCATTAATATATACGAAATGTGTCTTACGTTTTGAAGATGGGAATCTTTTACATCGGAGTCGTTGAATATGCTTTGTAGGAAATATATGTATGTACAATATATTATCATATATTTGTTACTTTCGTATAAGCATAACATATTGCCAATGACATGACTTCTACTATCAGATTACTCTTTCATTTTTGGGTAATGTTACTGCCACTAGCAATGTTAAGTATAAGGATAGAATCGAAAGAACAGATTTTTAATACATCTTCAAATTTAGAAAGTGCAATTACAAATCATAAAATAAAAAATAATAACAAAAAAGTCTTATGTAAGAATTAAAGAATTGAATTTTTGTTAATTTGTAGGTAGTTTTTAATGAATAAAAGTGAATTTATTATTTTTTCGTTATTAAAAAAACGCCTGCTTTATTTCCATAAAACTTCTAAAGTAGAAGAGTGGGGACTTGGCGCAATATCAAATAATGTTATCTCCACACGTTTCTCTCACGTCTATTAAAATACAAACCTTGATGCATAAGCGTATAAAACCAACTTGCTGTGCATCATATGTGATACACAGTACAGGGGAAAAGTTTAATTTTTTTTCCTGTGTAGGAGAATTAATTGAACTTTAAGTTTCTCATGATCATGTAAAAGAACACTTTGGTTTTATTTATTTTGTTTATAATTTCATGTTCATGAAGATACTTATTTTTACTTTATTTAAAATTCACATTTAATTTAACTTTAAGGAAATAAGTCCGCTTCTAGCGGAAGATAAAATTGTACTCAAATATTTTCTAAGTCTTACAAATACTGTTTGAAATCGATCTCTACAAATAATAATTCCAATGGCCTTGAATTTACTACTTGTAATAAAAGGAATTATTCGTTAGCCCAACTGAAAATTTATACCTCTGCTTGGAATTCTATTCTTATTTATTTGGCGTCACAGAAACTGAACTTACAAACCCGCAAGGAGTGAGAACAGTCCTTGAAAAATGGTACTTCGGTTACGCCAATTTGTGATATACTTTGTTCTTTGGAAACCGTTTTTAGAGCCTGTGAACGAGGTAAGTCCACCGTGTTCATTTAAACCTTCAAAGGAAACACTCTCAGCAGCTCGACAGAGAGCAATGAGAACTATTCGAACTCACATTGCTTCTGCTTTATTAAATGACAACTGCCCCTGCTGCAGAAGGTGTCATTTGCTTTACAAATGCTTCAAGTTCCCAACATTAAGTACGCTTATGTACAAAGTGTATCCGCCCTTAATATTTTAAGTCTACATGTAAACTAAACAAAAAGTATCATATATACTGTGAGCCTCACCACACCATTGCACACAATGAATTTTCTACTAAGACTATTTCTCAAGGCAATTCTTCCAGCTCGAAGGAAGAGCTAAATACTGAAATCCAAACCATTAGGTTACCATCAGTTACGCCTACACCGATTGTAAATTCCGTTAGTACACACCTTTTAAACTTGAAACTAAATCCAGAGTTATTAGCAATTGTGAAAATTAACATCAAAACGAAAAATGGCAAAACAATAGCCAATGTCTTGGTGGATCCCAAGTCTCTTTTATTCTTGAGGCCTTAGGCCAATTACTAGCCCTGCAGATAATAAATAAAAATAATTAGACAAATATTAAAGTATCGGTTATTGGAGGTAAAAATCCTATGATTGTGAAAAGATCAGTAAATTTATTAGTCACATCAAATTATAATCTTAATTTTGAAAGTAAATTATCTGCTTTAGTAGTTCCATCAGTCTCGTCTTATATCCCAGACCTTTCAGAATTTCATCTAGCGGATGATAAATTTATGGTACCAGAAAAAATAGATTTCCTCGTTGGAAACGATGTATGCACAATTGCTTCTGACAGGAATGAAGAAGTTTAGAAACAGTTTTCTTTTACAAGAAACGTATTTTAGCTGAATGGTATCCGAACCTACTGGTCGTAATGTAGAAAACTTGCACATATCTGCAACTCTTTGTTATTTAGGAGAACAACTTCGTTTTTTTGGGAACAAGAGGAGCTAAAAGCAAATAAGCCATTAACGAGTAAAAAGAGCTTTTGTGAAAAATTATTTTATGAAACTCATACACGATATGTTGGCGCTGACAACGAACTACAGGTACTTTATAATCGCAACAAACTATCCCTTCCAGAGTCCACTGATCCGACTGACTGCAACGTTTTAACGGCAGCACACTTCTTAATAAGTGAGCCAACTGTATTCTGTAACTGTACTCTCGATCACGATCTCCTCGATGTTTCTATTGACCGACTTTCGCGCTGGAAAGAAACATTACAACAGCATTTTTGGACTCGAGGACATAAGTCGTCTTCAAGCATGATCAAAATGGAATAAAATTAATGAAAACATAAAAGTTGGGTACATAGTAATTTTAATTCACGAGAAAAGCGTTCCTGGCCAATGGCCATTAGCAAGAGTAGAAAACTCCACAGAGGTTCAGATATTTCAGCAGCAAGTATATCAAACGCCTAATCTCCAAGTTACTAACATTACAATAAGAAACCAGCCATAATAAAAGAGTTAAAAACTGTCGTTCTTGGCGGGGAAGAATATTTGGGAATTTTCCCAAACTTATTACTATGAAAACCATTGACCGCAAACCTCACAAAAGTTTTAAGTCTCCAAAATTAAATTTACTTATTCCCTTTTACCTCGTCATTTGTTTACTAAAAATGTTTAAAATACATAACGGTTAATTCATTTTATTACAAGAAGTAAATTCAAGGTCATTGGAAATATTAGTTCAGATCAAGAATTTACCAACATTATTTGCATTAACATAAAAAAAATAAGGTATGTTTCAAAATTATAAGAACACTTATTTTTTTTAAATTTCTCTGCAAGTAATGAATTGATCTAAAAATATTTATTAAGAGAAATAAATTTTTGCATTTACTCTTTATATGTATAAAAAAAATAGTATGACAATTTTGTTGTTTTATTTTTGGAAGTTTTCCGTTATCTGCATGTTTCATTATTATAAAAACAAGTGAAGAAAAAATGATAATACAATTTAGTAAAGCAATAACTTCAGTTAAAATTGGTTTTAAAATAAAGAAAAATATTGTGCTTTTACTATGCCACGTGGATTCAGTTTATCAGAACAAGAACAAGGTAAAATTGTGGCCTTTAAAGATCAAAATTTGAAGTTTAGAGAAACTGCTCGGAAATTGGGAAGAAGTGTGACTGTGGTAAGAAATTTTTTGAGCAATCCTGAGAATTATGGACAAACAAAGAGATCCGGACGGAAAAAAATCCTTTCTCAGAGAGAAATAGCCCACATTAATCGTTTAGCGAGCAATTCCACTTTGAGTCTAAAAAGTATAAAGGCCTCAACTGGTGTTTCTGTATCGGTAACAGAAAATAAAAACTTAAAATATTCAAAAATGACTCAAGTACACGTCATGTGGCGGCAAGGTTACAGTTCGCCAAAGAAAATATGCAAACGAATTGGACTCAGGTATGACTTTACTCAATTTTTGTAAATATGAAAATAACCACCAGTTTTATTTAAGGTTATATTTTCAGATGAAAAGAAATGGAATCTTGATGGTCCCGATGGAAACAGATGCTATTGGAGAGATATTCGAAAGGAACCTCTACATTTCTCCAAGAAAAGTTTTGGTGGTGGATCACTGATGGTTAGGGGAGCATTTTGTAGCGATGGATGTCTTGAAATTCAATTCGTGTCATGTAAAATGAACAGCACAGATTACGTCAGAACTCTGGAAATGAGTTTATTACCTTTCATAGCTCAAAATCCCTTAAAAAATTATATTTTTCAGCAAGATAACGCTACCATTCACAACAGCAGATTTACAAAAAAACTAGTTTAGCTCAAAAAATATAACAGTTTTAGAGTGGCCAGCGTGTTCTCCAGATATAAATCCTATGGAAAATATTTGTGGTATATTGTCCAATCGTGTTTATTCGGGAAATCGCCAATATGAAAATTTAAATTTATTAAAAAACTCAATTTGTCACGAATGGTCAAATATTGACCAAAAGTTAATCAATACATTAGTAGAGAGTATGACCTCTAGAATATTTAATCTTATAAAAAATAAAGGTGGACTAATTCGCAAATAATTTCATTAAAATTGTGTTTTATTCTTAAAAATTAAAAATGTTTTTATATTTCTGAAACACCGACTTACTTGTTATTTTAAAAATTATTAAAAAATACAAGAGCAACATAGAAGTGCACCATATCGATGAATAGTACACTCAGACATTTATATGTTCCCAACATAATGTATAAACAATATGAAGAAATTTAATGAAAAATTGTACATTCAAAGTGTTCTTATAATTTTGAAACATACCTTACAATGATGACAAATTTACTTACTTACTGAATTGGTCATTGAAACCCTTCACTCAGGATTATGACCTAGCTTCTCACAGCACTTATTTTTGAGTCTGTTAATTTTATACACGAGTGGCGAGACCTACAATTTAAAGTCGACTCCGACCGATAGATATTTGAGAAATCTTTTCATGACAATTTTATTACTCTCAGAGTTTTAGCACGAAATTTTGTGAGATGAAATCGCAGAAGAAATATTTTTTTTAATAATTTACTTTTGTTCAAATGCCTGACTTGGTGGCCTTACTTCTAGTCAGTAGAGAAAAAATTACTGTTAATGTGGCAAGTTCATGTGCGACAATAACGCTGAGCACAGTTCACGACTTATGGAAAGCAGCTTAGAGGAATAAAACGTAAATATTTTAAAGTCGCCAGCTCAATCCCCCGGAAGACTATTCTTCGGTTATAATAATAAGAGCTGAAATGAATATTTAATATTAAGTGTTGTAAGGGGAACTTTAGAATATACTCAAAATGAGAACCAATCACATCAAGAGAGCGATTTGCCATGTACTGTTAGGTTGAATGTAATTCTGTTAGTATATGTTAGTGTGCGAGAGAATGCTGTTTAGTTCATGAGTGACATTTATGCCGATGCTTGGTTGCTATTATTATAACGATTATGATGTTACAATTTAAACGTTTTTACATTTTTAAAAACAACAAAAGGGCGGGAAAGAAAACACAAACAAAAAGAAAAACAACCACAAACCCTAAAACAACACCCATGTGTTGAATAATAATAACTCTGAAATGTTAAAATTATAAATTTTTCTTTTTTTTTTTTAAACAAGAGTATTTTTTATTTTTTATCGATGAAAATATTTTCTAGTGATGTGTTAGAGGAAAAAAACAAAAACGATTTGCAGCTTTATTTACAGAAAAAAATTTTATACATCTTGTGTCTACAGTAATGTGAAAAATAATAAAGACACCAATGTAGCACTTGCAGATTTGATGAGAAAGTAAATAAAATAAGAAAAGTGCTGACAAGAAATTGTACTTAATCTGAGCTTATAGTATATCACAAAAACTAAATTCATTGCTGTTTTAATAAAGTTTAATTTTATGTCAAATAACTATTTCTACCTACTTAATTATTTTCCAGCGAATGCGAGTTTATTCGATATAAAAAGAGTAAAATGGTCTGCCTGTAGAAGTAGGCAGTTATGAACGAAAATCAAACGTTCGGTGTTGTTTTTTGGAAAATTAAATTTTTATAACTACCAATTTTTGAATATAAATTCTTATAAAATATGCATTCTGTAGCTATACTTCGCCAGAATTTGTTATTACAGCTTAATATAACATATGGTTACGTTTCTACTTTTTTTATAAACGTTTAGAATATGAGTTCGTTGATTGCAAACAAAAATAAAAACAAATATGTGTTTAGTTTCAATTTAAATTTTTATTGTTCGGACTAATTTTGTGGGCCGCCGTATACAACTTGACGATACAACAACAATTTGTTTATTCCCTATTCTTCTTTGCTTACAACCTTGTTATAAGCAACAACACTTTTTCGGTAGATCTTCACAATAGCGATCTTCAAACTGTTTACTTCGCACGCAACGTGTCTACACACAAGACTCACTGATTTATTACTGACTGGTTGCCTGCTTTGTTTTGCCTTTTTATATGCTGATGAAGGTTCTTGATGTAGAACGTTCGGGGTCTCGCTTTCTCGAGAACTCTATTGCTACTTCTTTGTTGTTTGTGTATTTTGCTTACGTTGTTTGTTGTTGCTTTCTTTCATACTTGTCGGCCTCCTTTACTTTTATGTTGTTGTTGGTATATGCAACCAAGTTCGTTGTATTTATATGTGTGTAGCTTTTGTTTATTAATAATGATAAACGATGTTTTCATTTTCGTAACAATATTGTAGCCAAATTAACGAATATTCTTATTCGAATAAACTTTTCTCAGAGTAAAACTTTCAGTAGATTTGCGTAGTGGTTACGTTCCAAAAAAAAAAAAAAACCTGGCGCAAATTGGAACGACGCAAAGTAAATTAAGATTTTCTATATCTTTACAAGATAGGTTCCTGGGTTATTAAAATACTACTTATTAAAAAGAAAATTGATCAAAGTAAACATTTAAAAAAACAAAACAAAAATATAAAATTATATTACATACAAAAAAAAAACCAAATTCAATTAAAATAAAATAAAAATTTCACTTAATTTATAAAGCATTTATTGAAACTGAACTCTAAAATTAGAAAAACAAGGTGAAAATAAAACTGTTAGGGAAGTCGTCGTAGTCTAGTAAATAGTTTGTTGGCTTATTAGACGTAAAGCCCGGGTTCGAACCGGTTCTCAGCAGATTTCTGGCAAAAATCTGTGAATAAATAAAAGTGAAAAGATTCTCAAAAATCTATAGTTCGGAGTCGACTTTATACTGTATATCCCACCACTCGTGTATAAAATTAACATACACAGCGTAAGTGGTGTGATAAGCTAAGTCGTATTCCAGACTTAACCTAAGCGGACTTTTATACCGGAATAGATTCAGAAAGGAATTTTACTTGCCCCTTAATTTCTTTCTGTGCAAACTCAACCAAGTATACACGTACTCAACTGTTTGCAATTGATATTGAAATCCACTAAACGTTAACCTCAACTTGCCGGTAAAATCTTAAAGTATTCTTGCAACGCATTTTGTGTTACTACATACATATCATGATTTATAAATTTATTTTAACTTAAATTATTAGAAGAGCTATAAAGTTACAATGTGTGTGTGTTCGTTCATGTGAGTAATTCATATTTGATGGTAATTCTTAAAGATATGCTCAGCGTATATGTACATAATTATATGATTTATGACTAATGACTGAATAATACACATTATTACATACTAAATAGCGTTTCGATTACACTTATAACAAATTAAATGCTTCTCAAAATTCGTTTTAATTCTGGTAATTATGTATGAACATGATATTTAGCTATAGGAGAATTTTTTAATGAAATGTATATTTGAATGTATTTAATGTATATTTTTTAACGTTCAAACTTGTGTTGATTTATCTATCTTATGAAGTAAATACATACACATACAGACATACATACATAATTAGTACAAGTTAACGTGGTCTAGTACGTCGTGTGTTGACCTATTAGGCGTGAGGCCACGGTTCAAGCCCCAGGTCAGACATTTTTGTCAAAACGAAATATGAAAAAAATATTTCTTCGGTGACTTCTTCTTCTCAGCAGATTTCTGGCAAAAACTTTTTTGACGTACTGACGTGGGTACTGCCACTCATGTTTAAAATTTACACACACAAAATAAATGGTGTAAGAAGCTAGGTTGTAATCCTGACTGAAGAGTTGTAATGACTAATTATATAAAATTGTATAAAATTTATTAAATAAAATATGCGTATATTTTGATAAGGGTACATATTATAACAACACAACAATAGTCGCCAATAAAAATGAACCAAATTTCACAATGATTGTGGTTATTGTTGTGTTGTGTTAAAACTATCCACATACCGAGACAGTAGTTTGAGGGACTACATATGTTTTTTTAAGATGCACCAGAATATTTATTTATTTATTTATTAATTACAATACAATTAAAAATTATATCCTAATTATATACGAGCGAAGTAACTTGACTTTTTGCTCGGTGTAGTGTCACAGACCAGAGTCTCTGGTGGGAATCGAACCCACGACCCTCACGCTAATAGTCTAGCACACTACCCACTAGACTACCAGGGCACCCTGCACAAGAATATATTTAAAAAATACAGCACAGTTTAGTAGTGCAAGGTTTATTCAACAAGAAAGGAAACAAAGAAAAACGAATAAAAAAATTAGAAAACCGAGAAAGTGAAGCTTTTTTTACAAAAAATTCGAAAATAATTTTTGTGTAGCAATTTTAAATAATTTGTGTAGAAAAATAAACGATACAGAAACCGAATAAAATGCAAAGTAAATATGAAGAACAAGAAAAAGTAAAAAGGAAAGAAAATTTTTTATCAGTTTTTTTAGCCAAATCAACAAACAATAAATTATTCACCCATCCATTCATCAAGTCAGGCAAACTAAATTTCGGTTTCGTTTAATTAAATTTAATTTAACGTTTACCTTAAGTGCACTGTGCAAATACAAAACATTTTGCGATATTTTATGTTTATTTACACCGTTAACAGATGTAATTTTACTCTTGCTGTTCAGTATCAATTTCTAAAACGTAGAAAGTAGGTTCGTCCACTACCACAACCACTATGTCACTAGCATAGAGTAATTTTAATATGATAGATTTAATAAGAAGGTAAGGTAAGTAAAATGACATGTAACTGCACTTACTCTCAGCTAAGCAATAAAACACAAATTTCATAGCAATTTTATAAAATATTTTTTGTATTTATTTTAAAATTTTTAGTAAATTAAAATTGAAATCGAATACCACAGTATGAAAAAAATACGGATATTCCAAGAGTTATAATATGATAATGAATTTGCATTTTTTCTAGTTCTGCTTCTAGAGTGGTTAATATTTTATAGACACTCCGGTGTTATTCAAAACTGTTTGGCATCCTCTAAGTACATGGTAAAAAAAATTTTTCATACCGAATATATCATACCGTACAGCCTGAATTATTCCCCGAAACTTATCACAATTTGTGGGACATATTCTTCTGATTGTTTTATTTACTCCATTATCGATCGGATAAAGGTTATCCTTTATATCAGCAGTTAAAAAATATACAAACGTCAACAGAAGCATACTTGTTAATACATTTTATATGGTAGTTCCTTTGTTGTTAAGCTTATTTCTGTGTCGATTTGGTTTTACTTACTTTTTGGGTGGTGTTACGCACTCTGGTTACCTACATACTAAAGACTTATGGAAAACGACCTCACATCCCTTATATTGAGCTTCGGGATATAAGCCGCTTTATACGTTTCGGCAACGGAAACGCACGTCAACAGCGTAAAAAACCGACAAAGCATAATGGACTTATTTTTAATGCTGAATGATAATCTACGCATCAATTACGTAGCAGGTCCAAACATGACAGATGATGAGCAGTTGTATTCCTGGTGGTACTAGGTTTACCCAGTACATACCATCGAAACCCGCCAAGTACGGAATTAAAGTATGGTGGGTAAACAATTTATACTGGATTGGCAGCATCCGGCGAAAGGCAAGAACCGTAGGCGAGAGGGTAGTGAAGGATTTGTGCGTCAATCTTTTTCGTGGAAGTGGACGGAATATTGTTTGTGATAATTTCTTCACAACTTATAACTTAGCGAAAAGTTTAATGATGGACAGCAGGTTATCACCATATTTCGCTTTATCTAAAGGACGGGAAGTAGAGTCAACTATATTTGGTTTCAATAACAAAATTACATCGTGCTCTTACATCCCCAAAAAAAAATAAGTCGTTTATACTTCTTTCCACAATGCATTATTGATACGAAATGCATGGTCCAAAGAAAAATCCACTCATGATCTTAGATTACAACAAATATAAAGGTGGCTTCGATAATATGGACAAGCTACAATATTCCAGATGTCGTTGCCCACGCACCATACATAATTTACGTTGATAATAATATGACCATAAGCTTACAGAGGATCACAATTAAATTGGTCCGCCTGCATTAAAGACTTAAATGAAAAAAAAGTTTTGTATTCAGTCAGTTAGATTAATTAATTTATATTTCTTTATTTAAAAAATTAAATTTAAAAAAAAATTAGTTGTTAAAGTAATAAATATTTGTACGTTAAACAAATTAGAAGAAAAATATTTTCAACATTTAGTTGCTGCTTAGCATTCTTGGTGTATGGCATTTTATGCTTTGGTTCAGTCTCAGCAAGCTTTTTTACATATTGGTTAATTTGCTTCGCTCGTCCAAAAGAGGGCCATTTATCTCATTTATTTCATTATTTGGATGGTGATCAAATCTTGAAATTTAGGCTGTATACTGATAACTCGAGGACAATTGTTCAATCGCAATTCCTTAAGAGCTATGCTTAGGATCATTATCCTTTTACAAAACATTGTACAATGTGTGGTTTATGCTAAGTATTTTGGCTTTTTGTTTCAGGTTTTTTTGCAAAAGTATTTGAATACCCAATGCCATTACTAGTCCTGCACTCTATATGATAGTAGTACGCAAGTGCTCGGATTAATTTCCTGATCAGGTTTTCTCCAACCTTTTTGAGATAGTAATATTATTGTATTTTCTGCCATCTGTGAACGATACAATATTAAAACAAATTTCAGAACTTAACAATGAGCGACCATTTTAACTGTGTTCTATTGTACATATATAATGCCAATTGGTCTCGTATAATTCTTACATTTTGTTTCTTACTTTGTTTTTTAGTTTTTTTTAAACCATCAGCCTACAACACACTATAAGTAGGCATCCTTAAAAAATCAATTAGCTTGAGTTCACTTCCGTTAATGACAAAAAAATATTGTTCACATTTTGGTTTGGTTTGTAGGAGCACAAGACATTGAAAATTTAATTACTGTGTGCCATATGTTGCCCATACAAATTAAGTTTGACAGAGCGAAGATGATTGTCAAGTCATTTTATTTCTGGCGTAGAAATGGTGCAGAAGGCAGTTAAATTGTGTTGTTTTAAGCTAGAAAGGCCGTACTATGAACGTGCCTTTATACGTACATATACATATATACGTACTGTGCACAGTGTAAGATTTTGATAATCTAGCTGGACAAATGTCGTTCTTTTGAGTTACAATTTGAGTAAATATTTTTATCCAATAATAAAGAGCACTTGTTATAAAATAAGAAAAGGCAAAAACTTTGCCTAATTTGTCAACAGTAACATTAGAACGGTACTTTAAACCTGTATATTTTTTAGTGAATTAAAAACAACAAACACACTTACTTCTTAAAGCTTGTAACTTTTTATTGGAATGGAATTTTTCTAACTATTTTTCGTTTTTTTTTTTTTTGTTTTGATGCTCAACTTGGTAAAATCTTTTCGTTCTATATCATTTAAACAATTACTCTTTTTGTTAAGTTAAGAAAAAAAATTCTATAATCGATAAATTTTTTCTTCATAACGGTTCAACACCAAATTAGTTTTATACGAACGTCTGAAGTAGGTACTTTAAGGCACGTATACAATTATCTGCCGAGATTTACCTCATAAAAAAAACAAGTAATGATTGACAATACCACGAACTTTTTGATATATGGCTTAAAACACCCGAAAATAAAAGGCTTAACCGTTCTAATTCTTATATTTATATTTTATATGTACATATGTACATCTGAAATATATTCTTATTTCAAAATTAATTAAAATAAAAAAAAATTAAAATTAAATTTAAAAAAATAATAAATTTTTACTTCTACCTCTTTATTATTTATTTTAAACATTATCATGCGTACTCACTGCTTCCTTACTTTTTGGTTATCAAACGCGATTGCAGTTGTATGAGAGGCGGGCGTGGCAGTGGTCCAATGTCGCCCATTTTTTTTGACAATGGTACATATTTGCCTAGAAAAATTTGTACCAAAATTCATAAGTCTAGCAAAATTTGTTTCCAAGATATCCAATTCTGTCTCCCTAGAGTGGCTAAATCTTACACTGTGCTGTGTTTGTATAAAATAATTGTAATAAAATGATCTTATGACTTGTGTAATAAGAATTGCCTTTTAATTAAACAATACTTTTCATTAGATTGAAAGTGCAACATCAGAAAACTACAAAAGGCTCAAAGGACATACTGCCTGGGAATAAGTAGCATATCATGAGAACAACGTTGATGAAAGAACTGAAATAGACACATATAGGTCCAACCAATTTTCTGAGGTCTGATGGCTCAAGCTTTAGAGGGATTGCACTGATTGTTTCAAAAAAGCAAACAAATTTTTTTAGGAGTCTTAAAGATTAAAGATAGAATACCTAGCATAATTTTTACGATCAACTACATCACTTCGATACCGGATCAACAATGCTGGTCAAAGGCAACATTGGCACTTCTACTAATGGGGAATACACATAAGTAATGATATGTGTGTTTACGGAACAACAGCACAAGTTTAACAAATAAAAGTTATTTTTGAATATGTGAAGATGGCATCAAAATTGTGTAAGAAAATGATTATAAAAAGAATCTCTACCATTCTCTACCACAACAAATCGGTATTGTCAACGTTCTCAGAAGTCAGCAGTCTGAAATTCCCGTAGAACTCATAGGTCACAATTCCACGCTGCAGTACGAAAATTATCATGTAATTTATCGTTAAAGCAACCTGATAAATTTGAGTGACGCTTAAAGTATTTATATCGGTTACTGGTAATTAGCACTGCGACTATATGACCAATTGTATCTTCAATTTTATTGGTAATCCCTATAATGTCTCTCTCAAGCCTATTTTTCTGACAAAAATGACAAGTCCCTAGGATGTAATAAAATGTGCGTGTTTCACTATATGGTACAGAACTGATAACAATGACTTTAAAAACTGCAAAAACTTGCATAAATCGTATGCTAATCATCATCAATCCATATTTCCTTCGGTGATTTCCTATTATCAGTCTTCTCACAAAAAAGAGTAAATAAATTTGCCATGAAAAGTTTCTCAAAAATCTGTCGTATTGAGTCGATGTTAAGCTATAAGTCCTGTCTCTCATGAATAAAATTAACACACACAGCATGGGAAGCTAGTTCGCAACTATGACTTAAGGGTTTGTAATGACCAATTAAGTAAGTATTAATGACATTATTAGAACGTTTATTCTCATTATTTATTTATTGAATTTTTAATTTCATATCCAACCTAAGAATATGTTTCCTAGTCTTAACTTTAAAAAAACAGTACCAGGAACAAATTTAGCTTCCATAATTTTTTGTACAACTTCTGTGGCATTGAGGACTGTAGCACCCGTTTTGAAATGCATATGACCACAATAGTCGATAATATTGCGAGTCAACAATATTGGATGGAGTAAGAACAATATTCAAGCAAATTTTGCAAATTCTTCAAGTAATGAAAGAAGCCCACAAGTGTTTTCATTTCTAAAGATTATATAAGAAAAACTGCACTTTTCTTTTTCTTTTCTTTTTCTCTTAGTCTACGACATGAAAAAAATTTATAAATATTTAATTTAATATTTAATTAATAAAATCGCATTGAAAAATGTATAATATTCATAGTATTAATATTAAAGTAATTCGTATTGTTATTTTAATTTAAATAATAACATGTTTATTAATATTATTACGAAAATGGAAACGGTGTACCATCATTTAACATTAAGAACGATAAACAAAAGCTACACCAACAAATAAAACGAACTTGTTACAAGTAAACCAACAAAATCGGTAACAACAACAACAACCCAACAACAAACGACGTAAGCAAACTGCACAAACAACAATGTAGTAGCGATTGAGCATAGTTGCGATAGAGAACATTCATCAGACTGATTACGTGCGCATATAAAAAGGCAAGAAAAATCAGGCAACTAGCAGTAAGAATTCGGTCAGTTTTGTTTAAAAACGCATTGCGTGTAAGAAATTAGTCGTGTTTTGAAGATCGCCGTCGAAAAGATCTGCGTTGTAAACAAGCAATTATTGTTGTATTCGTCTTTATTCAGATTTAAAAAATTCAAAATGGCGGATCCAGTATGGCGGTCGAGGTTTATAAAAATAATTTAAATTAATCAGATTTACTTGACCGCCATATTGGACCCGTCATTTGAATTTTTTAAATCTAAATGAAGATCTGTAATCAGCGACCCCAAAAACCCCTGAGTAACAATTTTCAAGTAAATCTGATTAATTTTTAAGGACCTCCGTAATGTGTTTCTTTTTCTCTTGCACGGCTTGACATAAACCCACCACCTACTTTAAGGGCGCATGAAAACAATTTGGCTTTGGGCTCATTTTAAAGAACAAAGATCAATTGGCAATTTCTGACAATAGCGATGGTTCTAACACGTCACTGTTTAGCTCTACAATTTTTCAAAAAGGGCCAAAAAAATATATTTTTAGGGGTTTCTCCAAAAATCTCACGTGATGGAAAGTTTTTAAACCCAGATTCGAGTTCAGCGCGCAAAATGCCTTCGGAAACACATTCATCTTATTTGCACAAAAAAGTTCAAATTTGCAGGGCTGTGTGATTAAAAAATAATTTTAGCGTATGCGTAATATTAATAATAATACGCACGTATTTTGACTAATATACCGTGGACAGCAGAAGTCTAGCTTTCCCAACATATTTTACCCATTTCTTGAATTTTAAGCCATAAGATGTAAAAAATAATCGATGTTTTTTATATTTATTTTATTTATTTATTTCCCTTTTACAATTAAACAAAAAATGTAATGCCTTTTATAACTCATAAGATAAATAAGGAAAGTTTCTGTTGACATCATAGTTTAGCACAGCAAAAGTGTTGGTTACCTCAAGAAGAACTCAAACTAAATTTAAAATTCAAAGACTCAATATATTGAATTGTTATATCCAGTATGCAGTAGATATCCCTTAAGTTCAAACACTCCATTCAGCACATTTGACATTGAGTGGACCAGTTTTGTTCAGTGTTTTCTATTGACATTTGCCACCACACATTCGTGAGGAAGTTTTGACTTCTGTTGAAGGTTTAGCGCCTAGCAACCGTTCGTTCAAATGATCTCCTAAATACTCTCTTGTCATACCGGAACTTTGTGCAAGAGTGTTAAGCATGAGGATACACTCATGCTCTTTGGTAAGGCAAATCACATCTTCACGTTAACAGCAGTACGATTGAGTTTGATGTCTTGTCGAGACATACATATACCATACCGGAAGCAACATGCAGAAGATGGTTTCGACGTTTCAGAAATAACGATTTTAAAATAAGAAATAGAAAACGTGGAAAACCAACTAACAAGGTTGTAGCCGCAAACAAAAGACTGAAATGTTTTATGTTGCACAATAAACAATTTCTGACCTGATTTCTGAAGCTATGTGAAAGACCCAAAAGTCTGAAAAATGGTTGCCACATAAATTAAATAACAGAGAGATGGAAAATCAAAGAACTACTTACTCATCAGCGTTGCATCTAATTCTGTCGATAAAAAATGGATTTATTTTCTGAATCCTGAAAGGAAAAATCAAGTTTTAAGCCGGGAAAACCACCAGCTTCGGTTGCAAAACCAGATCGAATCGCAGAATGACAATGCAGTGTGTCTGGTGGGACCAGAAAAGTATCGTGTACAGCAAGATGCTAAAACCTGGTGAAACTGTAATAAGGTTCGAACTATGCAACAAAAAACGATCAGAATGGGCCACAAGATAATTTTGTAACATGACAATGCACCAGCATACAAAGCAAATTCGGTTAAAGATACAATCAAATCATTAGGCTGGGAGGTTTTACTCTATTCGCCGTATTCAAAAAACTTGGCTTCTTCTGAATACTATTGTTTTTCATTGATTGGATACGCATTGGCTGCGTAGCACTTCAATTACTACGAGAAAGTCGATAATTGATGTTTTTCAAAGTATTACAGCTTCATTGGGTGATGTTTTATTTTCACAAAAAAAAAAAACGCTAATTGCATACCGGTACACCTTCTTTTCTTTTGTCCTTTTTCACAATGCCAGTTATCTTTGTAATAATAAAATTATAAAATGATGCGAAAAAATTTTTAAATTTTTGTTGATTGCCGACTTTCTTCGGAGCTCCTTTGCATTGGTAAGATTATTACTTGATTTTTTTGTTGTCACCACCCGCTCATAATCAGTGAGTTGTTATGACCGTTTAGGCAAAATTGGTAATTATTTTTATATTAAAACACGAAATAACAAAAACAAGCAAAATTGTAACAAAACCAAGCAGAAAACCGTTTGTGATTTGCATACATTTTTGCCAGGCGAATTTTTGAAATTATTTGGTAAAAGTTTTAATAGCTTTTCCTTGTTATCCTGCTTAGCCGTAGAGTTTTAAAATGTTTTTTTAATATCCTTTCTGCCTCTGATGGTAAATTTCGGAATAGACTTTAAACTGTAGCCACTTATGTATAAAATTAGCACACACAACATAAGTGCTGTAAGAAGCTATGTGGTTATCCTGACTGAAGGGTTGTACTAACCTAAATGCTAAATAACGTCAGTTGTTTATTCCAGTGGATTACCTATATAAGATGAAAATGATTGCCAGTTGAAATTATTAAGCAAGAATATCATATATAATATATAAAAATCTTACTCTCTCATAATTCTCACAATAATTACGAGATTAGCAATCCCCATAATTTATTCAGGAAGTATAGACACGCACTCATGCTCTTAGGCCACTTGGTGGTGAATTACAACTGATATCAGCACATTTTATAATATTCTAGGATTAATATCGCTCTCAAATCTTAATTTAGCAGCAAACAATACTGTGCAGCCCTTGCGCTGACCAACTTCTTCCTCTTTCCGGATTTTGGTGACAGGGACTGCGTTCACCCGTGGCATCATAACGGGCCGCTATGTGTGCCCAAGTGACCTTTGTAATATCAGAGCTACCACTCCAACCTAAACCTAAAGCTAAGCAAACAATATATGTTTGAATACTTTCCAATGGTGCAGTGACCTGCGAGAACCTCAATAGTGCCAAAAATGGTCATATAATTCAATAGAATAAAGATGTTTAATTATTTCCTTATTCAGATTCGTCTATAAGATTTAAGCAATATTGCACTTGCCCCTTCTTATAATTCAACAGGTTATTGAAATGTGAGCGCAGTAGCCTATTCAGTCCATCAACGCTATTTCCTTCAATTCCAGGATATCCATTTAATAGTTCGTAGAATCGCACAAAATTTAGCTGAGAAATCCCTGACATTCGTGAATGATGGTGACGTAAGCTACCTCGCTGTCCGGATAAATAAGCTGTCCAGTTTGCGGCATTCTAAGCCCTCCATTTGAAATAAATTCCTTAATACGTAAAGTGTTACGTTTTTACCCTTTAAAAACCTTAAAAATATGAGTTCGTAGATTGCAAATAAAATTAAAATAAATTTGTGTTTAGTTTTAAATCAATTCTTTATTGTTCGCACAATTGATTTTAAACAACAACAATTTATTTTAATTGTTATTCTTCTCTACACTCTTCTGCGTACACAATAAAAATTGTTCAATAGATCTTTATAACAGAGACCTTCAAACCGCAATTATTCTCTTTACACGCAACATTTCTGCAGACTGACTGAATTCTTTCTGATCATGTTGCTCGCTTTGTTTTGCCTTTTATATCGCTGGGTAAATAGTCTAATGCATACTCTCGAGGGAGAATGACTGCTTTCGCGAAATATCTATACATGTAAACAAGTTGTTTTCATTATTGTTGTTTGTGTATTTTGTTTACGTTTGTCCTTGCCGTGTTTTTGTGGCTTGTTTGTTTACTTCATTAATCCCCTTTTTGTACACTGATGTTGTTGCTATATGGCAAATAAGGAGTAGGCCATATAAGGCTTTAGTTGAAGTGGAACAAAGTTAACTGGCCTACAATAACAGTGATATTCGCGCACCGTTCACTAAACGTGAATACAAATGCTAGACTCCACAATGGACCAACAGAGCTAGTAAGTGTTATAGGGTTCAGGCCTTTCACAGGATTTGTAGCTCCTCTTTTACATATGAAATCCTATTATTATCATAATTACTAGGTTGCCCAAAGGCAAGCACTTGAGGCGAAGAATCCTGCACAACGAATGAAATTACTTCGAAAAGCATGGAATTTCATGGTAAGTAGAAGAATAAATGCTTTTCAATCTCTTTACAATTTCTTTTCCTTTCTGTTGTGATTTTAATTGTTTTAAGCGTTTATGTTTTTATGTAAATTTTATAAAATTAGCATTTTAAAGCATATTTAAGTTGGATTTAATGTGTCTTTACATTTCTTCCAAAATGAAAACAGAAGGCATCAACGTAGTCCCGTCATAGCTGCGGTAACCGAAAAAATGGAGGAAGGGTACTAAAGTTCATTAGCCCAAGCAAGTTTCTTCGAAAATGCGAGTATTCCAACTAAAACAGTCTGAATAAAGAATTTCTTTAAGAATCCTTCTCTATTTAAAGTGTATCCTTTACAAAAAGTTTTGCGCTTTTTAAGTGCTGTATTCATTCTTTTCACTTTTCACAATTTCGCAAGCATTCCCCCTTTATTTCCTACATCTTTTTTAAATATTTTATACAATATTTTATTAATTTTCTTGGTAAAAGATGTAAAACATAAAAACTGTTCGAGACATTTCTTAGAGAGAAAAGACTTGATAAAAATAGGAATTAGCACAGCAAGTAATCGTATTTTTTTTGTTTTGTTTGCGGCAGTCTTTTGGTCATTAGCTAGTGCAGTCTTCACTTAATTTGTGTATGCACATCGCTTGTTTCTTAATGCTTAAAGTCTTTTGTTAACACTACAGAATAGAAAATGAAAAAAATAGATGAGAAGGTTGAGGGATGCAGTGAGCTCTGGGTTACTTGCATTAGACTCAATAGCGACAATTATTTAAACATGGATTTTTTTAGATTTTTTATAAATTAGGAGTTTAAAAATTTTTTCGTTTCTATATGCTGTTCGAAATATTAATACATTGTCCATAAATTTTGTGTAATTTTTGTAATACAATCAATTTTATAACTATAATAAACAAATCATTAATTAAATTAATATAACACTAGTTATTGATGGCTACACTGACGGCTACAATTTAAAAATTTTGTTATTATTAGCATACCCATCTCTACGAATTTTTTTCAGTAACAAACAAAATTAATATTCTGCAGGGTATATTAAGCGACGTATAGAGCGGACTACAATAAAAGAATTTAAGAATAAATAACACTTTAAATCATAAAAGCATAAAATTCCTTGGACACGTAGTAACACTCCCATTAAAGGTGGACAAAATCATAATTTGGTTTTAATTATTTTTAATATTTTGTGAAGGCACTGCTTCACATTAATAACCAGTTATAAACTTCCAGGAAGACTTTGAAGAAATCTCTGACATCTTGAATATTGGATGTCGCATATTATAATGCCGCTCGAATCACTTCCCATAGTTCTTTTTTAGTTCCACTTGTTTTCATGAGCGAATGGAATCAAAAGGATCTATAAAATATGTTTCGTTAAATGTTGATCCATCAAGGAATCATTTCTTATGATCGGACCCACACTACGAATATGGAAGCTGATCTTTATATTATACAACTTCCCTATGAATTTAAGACTATTTGAATCGATAATCGAAACGTATGTGATTGTATATTGAATTCGTGCGGCTGACAGGCAAATAAGCGCAACATTTTGTTAAACTTCTACGTTTTTCGGTCAACTATTCATATCAAACGAATTGTTATTTTTTTTTTTAATATTAATTTTGGATAGAAGTTAATTGAATAAAAACCGATCAAAAATTTTGTATCAGACCTCCAAAGACTGACAGTGAGAGATTATGAAAGCTACGAAGTGTTAAGACAATTTTTGATATATTTTTATCCCTTCAAGTTTATAACATCTGGAATTGCTTGTCATCTGGAAGCCAATAAGTTGATTTTCCATTTGAAGTATTAGATTATTGTTGGAAATCCTGGAATGCACGATTGTAGGCCATTTCAACGGCCTACATGTATTCTTTCGTAAATCTGTTGATAAAAAATATTGAATTATGAAACGAGGATTATATGATATGATATGACGATTATATATAATGGAAACGTTTCCTGACTGTCACATCCAGCTGTCATCAGGCCGTAAATGCTTAGGATACAAAGAGGAAATTAAATATGGCAATGCTTCGTAATAAATTATAGTTTGAACAAAAATAATGGTCAATACATCTCAACAAAAAATTATTGATGCAGGTCTTAAAGTTAATACTTCTATGTGGGTATTAGACGCATACCTTGGAGCACAAAATAGACAAAATATACTACTGGCTGAATAAGGAACATGTCATCAGCATCTTGAATACTTTAACAGGAATTCTTGCATCGTTGGGAGGGTTAAAACAAGCTTTCACATTTTAAAAATGAAGACAGGTATCAAGCCTAGGATTACGACTTGTACGCCTTCAACACTTTGCAAGTGATAGGTACGGTTATCCTTTTGTCTTTTATGTAACAATAATCTAATACACTTCTTTCTCATTCGTTAGGATTTTTGTTGTATTAATATTGAGACTTTTATTTACGCACATACATAACATAATTGGTCATTACAACCCTTCAGTCAGGATTACGTACTAGCTTCTCACACCACTTTATTGTATATGTTCATTTTATCCATGAGTGGCGGTAACTACAATTTCAAGTCAAGTCAAAGCCTCACGGCTAATAAACCAACACTCTACCTATTAGACTATGAACCCTACGGCCACTTTTAAAAAAAAAAATCTTTTTTTTTGCGTGTTACTATCATCATTTCGTTCTGTGGTATATTTCTTAAAACACATACCAATGGACTTTTGCTTTGGTTAACACATTTGTAATTGGTAGTTCTTGTACTAATTAAATAAATAGTTCGTCTCATTCTTTAAAAAATTTTCTTAAATTCTTTTTTAATAATTGTTTTTTTTTTTTTGAGTTGAGATACAGACCTAAGGCAAGAGGTTAGCACACACACTACTAATGTCGAATTTATACCTTATATAATAGAATTTTTTAGCAATTAAATCCATTAACTGATTTCTAATAAAAACTTCTTTAATTATAACGATTTAGGTAACATTTACGTATCCTTTGTGTAATAAAACGATTTTAAAGTATACCACGAGATGTTTTGAAATACCTGAAAATACTATACGCTAAATTGAATGTACACGTCGTACACATTTCAATCACCCTTACGTGAAATTCCTTTTGTGCATCAGTAACAATTACCTGTTGTAGCGGTTAAGTGGTTTGTTTGTATTCAATTTACATTTACATCAACACATCCATGGATTCACCGCACTCGTAAATTTAAATTAACCACTAGCGTCAGTCACACGTTCAATTACTACGAAAAGGCTCATGTATGTTACTATATGTACATGTATCACCTCTATTTGAAATTGCTCGTCTGTAAGATAAAAATGGTTGAAGTACATCAGAATAATATTTGAAAGTTGACACTACAATTGAAATGCAGTGTGTCATATCGAAAATTCCACAACCAATATCGTATATAACTTGGCAGTAAACAATATGCTTTAACTATAACTCTGAGGGATTTGAAATCTTACAGATGCTAACGCTATTCTCTGAATGGAATCAGGAACAGTTGGCAACATGTTTTCATCCGAAAATAATCTTCAGCGATGAGATCCATTTCTGGCTATGTGTGAACAAACATAAGAACCAACAGCGCCCAACGCAAATCTTTACAATCTTCAAACCACCACGCAACGCATTTTCACATAAGACTGACTGAATTCTTACTACTCATTCCCTGCTTTGTCTTGCCTTTTTATATGCCCACGTAAACAGTGTGATGAAGGTTCTTGAAGTCTATCGCGACTTCAGTGTTGTTTGTGTGTTTTGTTTACGTTGCTTGTTGTTGCGTTCTCGCTTACTTGTCTATCCCCTTTTCTTTCATACTGATGCTGTTGGTCTACTTGTAAACAAGTTCGTTGTATCTGTTTGTGTAGCATTTGCTTATTTTTATGTTAAACGATGTTACGCCGTTTCCATTTTCGTAACAATAGCATTTAAATGTAGGTCACGACGTCTCTGATTGGAGAAACATCCAAAATCTTCAATATTTCATGACTCTAGCGTGTAAAACAGATTGCATTTGACCGAAGGCTTGGTTTATGATGAATTTAATGGCCGCTGGAGTTTGTGGTTTATTGATATGCTTTCTTACTTACATAATTAGTCATTACAATCCTTTAATCACGATTAAGACCTAGCTTCTCACATCGCCCATGATATCTGTGTTTATTTTATCCATAAGTGTTGAGACCTACAGTTTACAGTCGGCTTCGAAAGACAAATTTTAAGACTTTTCATGGCAATTTTATTTACTCTCAGAGTTTTTGCCAGACGACTGCCGAGAAAAAGTCAACAAAAGAAACAATTTTCCATATTTCATTTGTTTCGAGACGCCAAACCTGGGATTTGGAACAGGGGCACTCGTAAATCGCGGCGACTTCAGTTTAAATACTTAGAGTCAGAATCACTTAATGTTTTGGGCTTTAGAATTCAGTTCAAAGTTCGATTGAACCAGCATAAATTTCAGCAGCCAAAAGAACACTGTTCATGAAATACTTATGAAGTGTGCCACTGTTCATTCTATATGTACTCGAATCATTGTACTCTTCAGGAAAGCTAATTGCCATTAATACAAAGTCAATAAGCACAGGACTTTTCGAATCAAGCACAGGATTTTTCATAGAAAATCATTATGCTTGATCTGAACATAAATAGACGGAGTTTCTAGTAAGTCGTTTAGACATAGCAGTTGGCGGTTCATATTATGTTATTGTTTTTCATTCAGTCTTCTTTGCAAAAAAAAATAATATGATTGAAAATTAGTTTTATGAACGCAAATTTATTGTTTGACAGACTTTTCTTCTCTCCAATAAAGAAATAAACAAAAAATGATATTTCACTATAAAATAGGTTTAAAGTAGATTTATATGCACGTATTTTATTAAATTTGCTAGATTTAGGCTTAAAAATAATGTATTGTTACGTTCTTATATATTTAAAAACGATTAAAATATGAGTTGCAAATAAAAATAAAAACAAAAACAAATTTTATTTTTAGTTTTAAATAATTCCTTTACTGTTCGCACAATTCTGTGTGCCAATGTTCACAACTTGATGTAAACAACAACAATTTGCTTTATTTGTTATTATTCTTTACACTCTTCCGCGTACACACTAACAATTGTTCGTTAGATCTTTACGACGGAGATCTTCAAACCACGATTATTTTCTGCACACGCAACGCGTCTTCACACAAGACTGACTGAATTCTTTCTGACTCCGTTGCCTACTTTGTCTTGTCTGTTATATCGCAGGGTAAACAGTCTGATGAATGCTCTTGAAGGAGAACGTCTTCGCCTTAGCGAAATCTTTATAAATGGAAGCATGTTGTTTACGTTATTGTTGTTTATGAATTTTGTTTACGTTTGTCCTTGCAGTGTTGTTGTTGCCTGTTTATTTACTTGTTTACCCCTTTCTTTATACTGATGTTGTTGCTATATTTTGTTTATTTGTTACTCATGTTAACAAGTCCATTGTTTTTGTTTTTGTAGCTTTTGTTTATTATTTTAATGTTAAACGATGTAACATCATCTCCATTTTCGTAACAATATTTTGAATGTTACTTTAAGAAATTTTCTGCATAAAAAGTGTTTTAAAATTGTATAAACACGACTGTAAAATATTTGATTCATGAATTCCATGTATTTTTGTTTTTGTTTGAATTTACAATTATTTCATGGTTTCAGAGGACTTATTTTGCTGAACTGATATGTAAATAAAATATGTAAATTGTAAATGTTTTCTAACAATTTGTTGCTAAAAGCTTTGGTAAACATAATTGTGTTTACATTTGTAAAAATATGCAAGGAAGACTGTTAAATTCACATCTATTACCAAATATTTTTAAAAGGAATTACTTGTTTATGTAAACATATTATTTTATAAATAGATTTTCTATATAATGTGCATAAAAAATTTGCATACATCAACTTAGCTTAGTAACTCTTAAATAAAAAATGCTAAAAACGGATTTTTTTTAATCAAATACAGTATTTGCCTAATATAAGTTTACCCATAATAAAAATTATCCGCTTAGTGGCACTGTTACTTACGTAATCTTGATTTTTGCTTCAGAATGTACTGAAACTATTTCAGTATATGCATTCTGCTTTTAATCACTACCCGCTTATAAACGCTCCCTTGTTCATGCGTTTAAACATTTCTAGATTTCATTTTATGCGGAAATAGTAAATTATTATGTTATGCTGATAAATTAAAACTTTTGAGCCATTGGAAACCATTATTCAGCATTCATTTTCTAATTTTCTTTACTAATAAACAAACAGATACTCAATGGAATTGATCTCGAATAGTAGAGGTAGCATTCGCAGTTGTTTAGGGACATTATATAGAAGCCATTGTTTCACTATATAAACGTCTTTTTTTATTGCCATTGTTCCAACCTTGAGTTCCAATTTTATGGCACTTTTAGATAAATTGTTTTTTTCCATACGTAACTTTTCCTTTTCTCCATCATTGTTTCAATAAATCGAAACATACCTACTTCGCCTGTGGCAATACATCCCTAAACAATCACAGCGTTATCATCATGCTTCACAATGGAAGAAAATTTTAAAAGACAAAGAATTTGTAAACATGTGTACAGAGATTTTCTTATTATTAGTCTATGAATCACCACCAAATGTTGTCTTTGTTGATTCAGGAGTTGTAGTCACTTCTGAAGTGCACCTCATGGATCCTCAAGAAAAATGCTGTAATTACCTAAACCTACTTATTGGAGTCGCCGTAGTCTAGTAGGTAGTGTGTTGGCTTATTAGACGTAAAGCCAGGGTTTGAGCCCCAGACCCGACATCAAGACAAAATAAGAAAAGTATTTCTTCGTCGACATCCTCTCAACAGATTTCTGCCAAAACCTCTGAGAGTAAATAAAATTGCCATGAAAAGTTTCTCAAAAATCTGTCGTTCGGAGTCGACTTTAAACTGTATGTCCAACCACTCATGTATAAAATTAACACACACAACAATTTTCGTTTAATTAAAAAAATTTTAGGCTGATACTATGTTCAGATATGTACTTTTATTGAGTCAATATTCGGCTAATTGAGTACAGTGTTCAGGCATAATAATATACACAGTTCAGCTGCTGATTCAATACTCATTTGACAGCTGGTCAATAAAACAGCTGGTTGTTTCAACAACATTGTTTTTATTTTTGTTTTGTTGTCTTTTTTTTGTCGTTGTATTAACAAAAAGTGTTCGGTTAATTGTAATATGCTCACTGGACACACCTATGGCAGTGATGTATGTTAAGTTTTACTTTATATGAAATATTCAGCTCAATAGTGCCGTTTATTCCGATTTACGTAATAAAGTTGCATACCTAAACACCGTTTAAAAAATTGTTCAATCATTTTTGACGTGTTGGGCAATGGACTTATAGTATTTTGTAACTATATTTTTGTAAAATCTTGTCATGTTTTTGATATCATAATAACAAAAGAATATTTACAAATTTCAGGTAGAGCTAAAAATAAAAATACATGCAAAATATGCTTTCGGCGGTTCAGAGGTAAATATTGGGTTGTTCGGAAAGTAATTTGGTTTTTTTTGTGGAAATGAAAGACAGTTTTCGTATAATATCAATAAAGTGGTCATAAACTGTTGAATTTGTTAAAAATAACCTCAATTCGTTCTTACGTGTTGTTATTCGCCGGTTCGCATCAACTAATGTTCACTTTTCCGTCTTTATCAGGCCTTCCCGAACGTGGAGCATCTTCAACATAAAAATTGCCCTATCGAAATTTACCGAAGCAGTTCTGGCACTGGCGTACTGTCAACACACCTTCTCCATACACATCGTCCAATTTCTATCTAGCTTGAACAGCATTTTTACCCTTTCTGTAGTAAAACAGTAAGATATGTCGAAAATGCTGCTTAACGTTCTCATATAGTAAGACCCCGCTTAATGCTGTCCCGCTTAACGCTGTTTCAGTATTACGCGGTAATATTGGGAATCCCTTAAATCGCATACTGTATCGATTCTTGTTGTACATGTCCGCAAATGAAACGGCCATGCACCAACTAAAAGCGGTGCACTATATAGTGACGGTGTATACTATTAATATTTTACAACGCTCTTTTATTAGTCTGTCCAGAATAAAGATTCCAACTGTATTTTCCGAAGTCGCAATCACAGTACATATATACGTGTTAATTTGCCTTGTTTAACGCTGTTTCGTTTAGCACTGGAACTTATTGGAACGCATCCTCAGCGTTAAGCGGGGTCTCACTGTATTTAAAAGGGCACCAACCAAAACTACTGCGTAAAATTAATTGGAATTTTTCACACACAAGCCTTGCTATATGAGCTCTCAAAGCATATAAAAATTGCACGGCTTAAGTGTGAAGTTGGGTGCAAAAAAATACAATTAAATCCTCTGTCGAGAAAAAACGAAATTACTTTCCGAACAACCCCATATTTTGATATGAGAAATGAAGAACATGGCTGACAACCAAAAAAGTTAGAAGGCACCGAATTGCAAACAATATTAAATGAAGATGACACTTTGAGTCAGAAACATATGGCTGAAATGTTAAATGTTGACATTTAATTTCTAACTGTTTTAAAGCTATGGGGAAAACACAAAAGTCTGGGTGCCACGTGAATGTTTCTTTAAAACCACGATAGAAAATCTGCATTGCATCAAATTGTAACTGTCAATGAAAACAGGATTTATTTTCAAAATTATAAATGAAAAAAAAACCATTAAGGCCACAAACCAGATCGATTTGACAGGAAATCAACGCCGTGTGTATGATGACACCGGAAAGGTGTGATGTACCACGAGCTCTTAAAATCTGGTAAAACCGTTAATGCAGCCGGCTACCGACATCAAGTGACAACCGTCAATTCGGCTGCAAAACTAAATCGATCCTGAAGAAAGACAATGCTGTGTGTCTGATGGGACCAGAAAATTGTGGTGTACCACGACCTTCTAAATATAGTGGTACTGTTAATACAGATTACTACCGACAAAAAATGATAAATATGAACCACACATTGATCGTCAAAAAACCAGAATGGGTCACAAGACACGATACCAGTCTTGGCTCCACTTGTTTTCTTGATTTGTTTTCATTGATGAGACAAGCATTGGCTGAGCAGCACTTCGATTCCTACTAGTAAATCGAAAATTTGTGAACTAGTAGGTTTGCTCCAAAGGACGAATAGTTTTTTGGCGTGTAATCTACAGATTGCCTGAAAGATGAATAAAATTTGTAGCCTGGAATGGCCAATATTTTGGTTAAATATTTTTGTTTTCCCATTTAAAATTAAAATTTCAATTTCATAAAAAAGGGCTCATTTCATACCGGTAAATAACCTTTGCTTGTAATGGATGCTTTTCCTGTTATTTGGTTTCTTTCAGTAAAATTTTACTTCAAAATACTAACAAATCAACTACGAAAACGATGTCAACATTGGAGTTCTATGACTAGGACATAAAAAGTAGGAGGTCGGTTCAGTTATCTGACTAATTATATATTTCATTTACTTTTTCAATGTTCTGTATTTTATTATTTAATATTCAAAATTCAAGTTCTCAAGAGATTGATTCATTTAAATAACCCAATTTAGAAAAACTATTGGCTACCATGATGAGCGTAGACTTTTTTCTCGCTGGCTACCTTGTTCATCTAATCCAGTAAGTAAAGTAAATTTTACAATAAATTTTTTATTTTCAATGCTAATGTTCTTTAAAAACTTTAAAAACTTTTTTCTCTATTTGCATATATTTTTTTGTAGAAATCTTGAAGTTAAATTCAACAATTCTAATTACAAATTGTTTGTATTTGTATTAGTGCTAATGTAGTATTTTAACTGTATTTGTCCATTCCATAAATTGTTCGTGTTGTTCGTGTACATACAATGCCATTGTTAGAGTAAATGTATTGTATAAATTAAATGTTTTACAAGCAATCATGGACGTAAACATGATGACATGACAACCGTATTACGTTATCAAATGCTTTAAAAGAACTTTTTGGAAAAGCAAAATTTATTACATTTTATTTTTAAAAAATCACACAATGAAAAACTAAATGAATTTAAATAGCTCCGAAAGACAGATTTTTGAGAAACTTTTCATGGCAATTTTATTTACTCTTAGAGTTTTTGCCAGAAATCTGCTGAGAGGAAGTCGCCGAATAAATATTTTTTCATAATTCGTTTAGTTGGAGATGCCTGACCTGGGGTTTGAACCGAGGCCTTACGTCTCATAATCTATCACACTACCTCTTAGACTACTGCTACTTCTACAAATTATTCTTACATACTTTAAATTTTTTAGTATTTTAAAGTTGCTCCAAAAAAAATCCCGAACTTCAAAAGCTTTTCATACTGTTGACAGCTAAATTGTGAAATAATATAGATTGACGTTAAAAAAAAGAAGAAGAAAATAAACAGAAGATGAAAGAAAAAGTAGACGATGACAAATATTTTTTATATTTCTTCTGTGTTCTTTTATTTTGTAAACCAGCCAAAACGTTTCATCTTAACAACATGTGGCACGTACATTATAATGCATGTAAGCAATTGCTGGCTATACTTGGCCTTGAATGTTTTTTTATTGTTAAAGGAAACAAATTTTTCATTTGCGAATGTGACAAAAAAAAAGTTCTGTAATAATTTATAATATTTACAGCCACTGAAGTTGCAAAAAAATTATATATTTGGTACGAATATGTCTAACTACATATGTTTAATGTTGTTAAAAAAAAAGCTATAAATAATATATTCAGAAAATAAAACAAAAAATACATTAATATTCGATAGGTTATAATGTTATGGACTCTTAACCGTGGAAAACATATTTTTTACACTATGCGACAAGTAAGAAACAATTAAAAACACCCTGCTAATGACATAGTATATGTTGTGAGTTTTGCTGAGTAGAACTCAATAATATTTTTTTATATTTCTTGAACCCTCCAAACTTATTTTATTTGACAAAAACTGTCTATTTAGACTTCACGCACAAATTTATTGATTACACAAACATTTCTGAACCGATGTTCAAAATTTAAATCTTATTAGAAAGGAGAGCGTTGGGCCTGCGATATACACATGTATATATATAATGTTATGGGGTTTGATGAGGTATAATAAATCCGAATTTTTTTCATATTTTTTCAAGTTTGTCCGTTCATAGTTGTAAACTTTAATTGAAAAAAATGACATAAGTTCTGATATTCTGAAAGTGCATTATCTTGGGAAGAGATTGGCACTTCGTTTCATCAAATAATACAAAAATTACCCTAGTTATTGTTTAAAAAGTCTAACAGTCGAGTTATATTTTTCAAATGAACTTTTAGTTCAAAAATTTTCAGAATTTTTAAAGGATTGTTGTTTATCGTAAAATGTATCAATTTCACTTTTGAGCGAACACCATAAATTGAACAATGTTTGCGCAAAGCGAAATAATAATATTTGCAAAAAGCACAAATATTAGCCGAATTCTGGTAGTCGTGAGATTTATACATTTTGCGAAAAACAATCAGGATCCATCAAAATTTTTGAAAATTTTTAAACTGAAAACTCATTTGATAAGATGACATACATATAAAAAAAAAATAACACGACTGTTATACTATTTAAATAATACCTACGGTAATTTTTGGCCGATTTCATCAAACCAAGTGTCAATCTATTCACAAAATAATGCACTTTCAGAATGTCAGCACGTATGTCATATTTTTCAGTTAAAGTTTGCTACTATGAACGGACAAACTTGAAAAAATATAAAGAAATTATATTTTTCAAGTTTGCCCTATCAAAACTCATAACATGTAAGTCTCAACCATACTTTTGTTTATAGCGTTTTAAAGGCTTATCTGTTCGCTTTTCAAAAAACTTTTGATTTTGAAAATAGGTTAAAAAATATTTGGGTAATCAATAATTTTGTGTGAAAAGATCAATAATACCGTTTTTGTCAAATAAATCAAGTTCGGAGGGTTCAAGAAATATAAAAAAATTATTCTTGCCCCAAGACAAAAATTTTAACAATTAACAATAGTGTGGGTATTATATTACTTTTATTTATTTCTAAAGATTTATGTACCGTGTATTCGAAAAGTCATTGTTTATAAAGGGTGAGCCATCTATCGCTTTATATTTGAATCCTTGGTTATTTCGAATGACAATGCTTATGTCATTATGTTCTGCCACAAAATTTAGTATATTATTTCCCTTAAACGTAAGTAATCGATTTTCGCTTGGGCAACACTGGGATTTATTGGAAATTTAGACCAACAGGAAATTGCACGATGTTGTCGATTTTGTTAAAAAAATCATCTTTTCGGATGAAGACCGTTTTCATATTGGTGGGAACGTTAATAAGCAAACCTATCGTATATGGGGGTCTTACAGAAGCCAATGCATCTATTACGAGTGACTATTTGGTGCGGCTTGTGGAGCAGAAGTATACTTCCTTCAAAATGAAAACGGCGCCACAGGGTAAAAGGTGGTGAACGACGTAACGATCACAGTCAATGGAGACACCAAAATAACCGATTTTTATACCCGCTCTTCATGGTATTGAGGTGAACGATGTTTGGTTTGGACAGGATGGTGAAACTTGCCGCATATATCATACAACAATCGATTTATTGCTTCAAATATTTGATGGCCATTTAATTAGCCGAAAGATTATGTCAATTGGCCACCAAGAAGCTACGATTTGACACTGTTTGACTATTTTCTGTGGATCGCCGTTAAAGAAAAGTGTTATGCCGACAAACCAAAGACACTTGAGCATTGGAAGGCCATCATTCATAATGCTATTACCGAGATACGACCCTACAGACTAAAAAGAAAGTATAAATTATTTATTGCTTGTTAAGTATATTTTCTTATTTTTATGCATGTTAAAAAAGTAAAAAATTTATTGCAAATACTAAGTGACATCTGTGTACCTATGGTCCGTAAAGGAATTTTGGTTACATACAGAAGTTACGATTCCTTACTGTTGCCATCATTTACTTACTTTTGGGATTGCGGATTGGTAACTTATAATAACCTTACTCATATTGCTTTTAGTTGCGAATTATACAATAAGAGTTTACAGTCCCCTAGACAGGCGTATATTAATAGGAATACCATGGTATGTACTGTGCGAGTGGTTCACAGCTCTATTGATTATCGAAAAAGAGCCAAGTGAATATTAAGTGATCACATTTTTTTTCATTCACTTTCCTTCTCCAGAGGTGAATAGATACTACTCGTGTAGTCCCATGTATACAAACCAAAGCAGTGTCATCAGCAAAGCTAGGAATGCCTGTAGGTCTGCTCAATGTAATGTAAATATGTTTTAAATATAAAGTGAGTCCCAATATAATTTAATCCAGAAGCAATGGGGTAAGAAGCACTTATTACAATCATCCTCCCCCATTACTGTCAAACAAATAGCCACATTCCAACAGTACAACAGTATTATAAAGAAAATTTAGTTTCAATTTAACCCAACCCAACCGTCATAACTTTAAGTTTAAATTTTTTTCCTGTTTTAAACAAGGTATTCATTTAAATGAAGACAAAATGGATTTCAGAGAAGGTTTGCAAAGTAGAAAGATATTTTAAATTAAACAATTTTTTACATTATTATTCTAAAAGCAACTCTTAAGCTCCTATGCTGTTTAAATGTTTTTCCTTTTATAAATGTATTGTAATATCTGGAAGGAAGTCATTCATTACAAGTGGAAATGAAACCACTTCCAAGTATAAATTAATTAACGAGTTACAAAGCAAATAATGCGCACAATAACAAATCCCTTTCTTCCGAAAATGAAATTGGATTTTTGTATTTGTTTTGTTGATTACGGAAATAACAAAAGACTGTAACGTTTTTACCTTTTAAAAACGTTTAAAATATGTGTTCGTAGATTGCAAATAAAATAAACAAATAAATTTGTGTTTAGTTTTAAATAAATTATTTATTGTTCGCACAATTCAGTGTGCCACTGTTCACAACTTAATGTAAGTAACAACAATTGTTTTGTTTGTTATTCTTCTTAAACTCTTTTGCGTAAACAATAGCAATTATTCGACAGATCTTTATAACGGAGACCTTTAAACCACAATTATTCTCTTCCAACACTGCGCCTTTACACAAGGCTGCCTGAATTTTTACTGACTCCGTTGCCTGCTTTGTCTTGCCTCTTATATCGCAGGCTAAACAGTCTGATGAATGCTCTTGAAGGAGAATGTCTTCGCCTTCAGGAAATCTCTATAAATGCAAACATGTTACTTACATTTATTCTTTTTTTGTTGGTATATTTTTGTTTACTTGTTCAACATGTAAACAAGTTGATTGTTTTTGTTTTTGTAGCTATTGTTTATAATTTAAACGATGTGAAAGCAAAACACCATTTCCATTTTCGTAACAATATGTTAAATGTAATTGTTAGAATTTCTTGAGGTCAGAAAAAATTTTCTCTTTCAGTTTCGCATTCTAGACCAAAGAATAAAGCATAATAATAAAACATGTAAGTAAACAGATTATTATATAATACTGACAAGGAAACATTATTGCCTTACCGTGCAATATATTGATGGCAGAATCCTAGAAAGTATGAACAAATGCAACCTTTCAACAAGAAATGCTGCTGCAACTGCTGCTTCTATTCTAAATAAAGAAGATATTTCCGCTACTTCTACTATAATAACATAGGAAGATCTGGTATTAAATTTACTAATTCATCGATTTTGCAATAACCAAAATCCATCCGCATTGATTGCGGAGATACACTAACATTAGACAATGCACCACTGGAAGATGTTGTGGTATGTAATTGTCTTGCTAGCATGCTAACTTTAACTGAAGTCTCCATAAATAGAATGAAAAAAGCAAAACAAAATTTTGGGTCTTTGATTACATCTGGTAATCATTTTAGATCAAATGTAACACCACAAAACAAGGATTGAAATCCAACGTAAAATAAGTTTTACTCTATGGATGCTAAACAAGTATTACGCCTGCAAGGGCTACATGTATCGGAAGAATGCTACCAAACATAACATCTAACCACTACCTACACAACGGATTAAATCTGAATCTACCGTATAGTGAAACAGAAGTTGAAAGTAGTGAAATAGAAGTGTCGATACTTAGAAAAAAGTATGCCTTTAACTTTATAATCATGTAATAGAGGGTATACTATAGAAATTCCAAATTAAAAATCACTTATTTTGCATTTATTGATGTTTTTCATTTTTTTCATTATTTTTCACTTAAAGTGCCAATGTATAGTCTTTTCTATTCAATTGTACCTTTGTTAGATTTTTTTACGTGTGCTTAAAATACAGTTTTGAAATGTTTATATTCCTGTTAAAAAACAAAATAATGACAAATTACATAATAATGTAAAAAAGCAAGAAAGAACATCGTAAAAGAAGCAAGGAAATAACAGAAGATAATAAATTGTTCGTAAATTTTTTTTCTTGTTTTACCTCTTTTGAGATTCAGCCTAGACAGTTGTCATGTCATCAAAAGCACAATGCATGTAAGCAACACTGATGCATGAACTTGAACTTCAACATTTTTATTTTGGATTTCTGTACATCTGCCGAAAGAAATTGTTTTTCACAAAGTGACAAAAAATATTGCAATAATTTATCATCGAATTATGACGTAAGTTGATTCTACAACACAAGTAATAGTAATAAATGAATATAAATCATTGTCTCGTCCAGCTATAGTGTGGTGTTCAGTCAGCATACGTGTAGATCGATTAAGCTTATATAAACAAACAAAAATATTGTATTAAATAAATACAACTTGAAAACAATACATTTACATTCCTTGGCCTGTTGCAATAACCCAAGTGGAATGTCATCTTCACTATGTGATTTAGTAGAATAAGAATTTCGAAAAAGCTTAGCCTCAGCATTTAATAATAGGGGAGATAAGTTTTCAAAATTCACTTCATCTTCTTCTGCAGAACCTTCATCTGTCACGTAGTTGTTCTCACCTTGAGTGGGTACAATTGAGATGTCGTAAAAGTTTTGCGAAAACTCTTCATCACTTTCATCTACGGGCATTTATTACCTAATTTAATGTTAAAAATCTGTAAAATCGTTTTCACCATTTTTACACTTTAATGCCGAACGTACTACATCAAATACATCAACTAAAATCACAAATAACTTTTTTTCAGATATAATTTTGCTACGTGTTTGTCTTTCCATCTATTATAAATAAAACAATATAGAAACGCGACAATAATACGTTAAATTGTCGTTAAAAATACGTCTTAAAATTATTGTCGCCGTTTTAAATGCAGGGTGATAGTCGTACATATATTTGAATTTTAACATTAACATTCTGCTAAAAGGGTTTGCCATGTATAAATACATATGAATGAATGTGTATATGAATAAATAAGATTCCAGGTAAGATATCAAAACGAAAAGATGAAAAAAATATTTCCTTGGCAACTTCCTCTAAGATGGTTTGAAAATTTGTAAAATTCGAAAATGCTTATAAATGGTGAGCCATTTAAAAGTTTAAATTTAAAAATGCAATAAAGCAAAAGCGTTTTAAAATTTTGCCAAATGTTGTAGTACCTACTAGAATATAGCCCATACTTGTGGTTTTTGTATTTGCTTTCAGGTTAGGATATTAAAATTTTTTAAAAATCTATCAGAATTATCATATCATAACTTACTTTAGTTCCACATATTAATTACAAAATTAAAGGGATATACTTTATTTGTAATTGAATTTGAAATATATTACTCATACGCATCATATTACATGTACTGGAGTAATTACTCTGAAAACTATGCAATAAAAAATCTCCAATTTTGTTATGTATGAAACTAATGGAATTAAATATCACTCATACGTCACGTATGTGGTAGTCAAGAATGAATTATACATTTAAGTGCCATTATTACAACTAAAGGGAGGATTTTATCGGACAGATAAATTGTTTTACGTTATTATGAGTACCCAATAAGATAGAAGTGATCGTTAAGCTAAAGGGGAGGATCATCCTTCCTTTAACATTTAAAGGTCACTTTATGTTTGAACTTGCCATATTGTATATTATTTTCATTATCGCAACTTCAAATTTAAACAAAATGGGCATATACAACAAAAAGACGAAGCCTACGGTTGCCACTGCGTTAAAAAAAATTTTATAATTGAGCAGTTTTATCGACATTGCTCCGGCACTGCAACATTTTTGAAAAATTTTATCTGTAAGTTGTAATAACAAAAATAATTTAAAGGTAACTTTTCATTTCCCTTTAGCTAAAGGTATCTTTAACTAAACCCAAGTTTAACGGCAAGTTGTAATAATAGCCATAAATGTAAGCATAATGTGAGCAAATATAATGCTCCGACACCTAACACCAAAAGTAGAAGAAATCGATTTCAAAAACTCTTTCACTGGATAATTCTTTACTTGTTTGGCTAACGCAAGCTATTTTTATACAATGCCGATTTTCTCCACTAACACAGATTGGTTCATAAATCCTACACAGAATTCTTCTGCCACATTTATATAGACTTTTTCTCGCACATTTTTTAAAATTCATCTTTCTTTTCTGTTCGCCTCATTCTGCATAGCTATAACAGTTTTGCAGAAAACTCTAACCCAAACAAGGCCTGGAATATCTTCAAGTATATTGGGATGTCAATAGCCGCCTTTTTCTCTTGGATATTTTAGAAAGTTAATCGTTATATAAAAATCTCTAAGGAGGTATAATTGCCAAGTCTAAAGTCGTAGTGTTACATCCGAATTATTTCATTGACTTTAGAATTATTCCTCGCCAAAACCAATGTCGATTCTAATATGCAACGGGAAGATAAGAACGCTGACGGTCCATAACTGTCACTGGTTTTTATTGCACAGTGCGAGAATCAACTAATTTGCTCCGAAACGTTTTTAGATTAAGGTTTTGCTACCACTGACATGTAAACAAGTCAGCAGATACAGTTTAAGTTGTCACCTAAACTCAGCATCATGCAGGTATCAAACATTGTGTTTTATTTACATTCGCTACCCTTATTAACAAAGATAAAATCGAGCACATTGGTTCAATATGTGAAGCTTCCGAAGTAAACTTAAGTTCTTATAAAAAAGAGCATGTAAATTCAATATCCTTGTTTTTTGGTTTGTTCGGAAAGTAATTTCGCTTTTTTTTTTGTGGAAATGAAAGACAGTACAAAGTACAATATCAATCAATAAACTAATGAATTTGATAAATTTAACGTCAATCCGATTTCACACGTTATTATTCGCCGGTTCGCATCAACTAATGCCTTTTTTGCGTCTTTATCAGCTTCAGCCGAACGTAGTGCATCTTCGACATCATAATTTCCGTATCGGAATTTAGGGAATCAGTTCGGTCAATTTCTTTCTGGCTTGAACAGCATTTTTACAGTAAAATGTTAAGAATAGAAGCACAATAAAAGAGCGAAAGGTAAAAGTTTCGACGGAAGTCGCCGTAGTCTAGTAGGTAGTGTGTTGGCTTATTAGACGTAAAGCCAGGCCAGACATCAACACAAAATACAAAAAGTATTTCTTCGGTGACTTCCTCTCAGCAGATTTCTGGCAAAAACTCTGAGAGTAAATAAAATTGCCATGAAAAAGTTTCTCAAAAAATCTGTCGTTCGGAGTCGACTTTAAACTGTGGGTCCCACCACTCATGTATAAAATTAAAACACAGAATATTAATGGTGTGAGAAACTATGACGTTGTACAATGGGTCAATTCGACCTCCGGGTACTGTACTTGTCTTAATTGACAAGTACACGTCCTCTAACCTAACATAACCCTACAATTACAAAGTTTTAAATAATCTTCTAAGGAATCTACTTTAAGTTTTAAAGAATTAATTTTTAAGGAATTTAATTTAATTGAAATTAACTTCGCTTGATACACTCTCTACACTAGCTGAATAATTTGATAATACTAATATTTCTTAATAAATTTAGTCAAGACTGGAAATTAAAAGCTACCACCTCTTATTTTCATTTCTGAAATTTTTTCCAAAAAGCGAGAAGTTTTATATTTTGTAGGAAAAAAGTGTTTAAAGTTTAAACAATATAACCCAGTGTTGTTTATTGACACATAAGCGCAGCAATAATATTGCATCAGCTATACCCATGTGTGGTGCCAGAAGATTTGACGTTATAGGCATGGAAATTCAGTGTGATGTTCGCTAGAATTGACACATTTTTCAGTGCCATCGATATTAAGACAGTGCAAGAAATATTTCACTTCATCTGAGCTTCTTCATAATTACACCACTTATATCTGACAGAGGATGGAATACAACTCTCTTGTATGGGCCAGTGCCTCAACGCATACTTTGAGACTTCTAGATCGCGTACAGGAGAACGCGAAGGTTTTCGTCAATGACTGTAGGGTATCCAACTCTATTGATTCATTAGAACATCGTTGCAATGTAACTTCTGTTTCACTGTTCTATCGTTACTACAACTGATTATGCTCAATCGAAATAAGTGGACTTGTTCCCGAGAATCATGTTACACTCGTCTTTCTCGGGGAGCACCTTCGTTTGCATTACAGACAAAATTCGTTCTTTCATCGGACTATTTGTAGGTGGAACTCCCTTCCTGCAGAGGTCTTTCCTGTCACTTATAGCGTAAAAGGTTTCAAATCTAACCAACAAAACACTACCTCTTTCCTCCTTCCCATAACATATTTGCCTAGTTTCAACACAATGCACTGTATTAGTAGGGGCCATCCCCTGAGTGTTGATCGTACGACCAACCTTTGGTATTCCTACGGTAATATTAGAAGCTATATTCGAATCTTTATAAATGGTCTGCAACGGCGAATGGTAAGTTATGCTCAACTACGAAAAGTGTCAATCTTATTTCAAAATTCTTGGTATTGCTATTATTTGCTGGGTATTTGCAGATATCCACACAACTTACCATTTTTCTTTAAATTTCTGATCATTTATTTTAAATTTCTTTACTAATTTAAAAATATAATACTTTACTCCTTCTTATTACTGATCTAAATTTTCAAAAGTAACAATTGCAAAGCAAATACAAAGCTTAAGGAAAGAAAATTATAATAAATTTTAATTTCTAAAAATCGTCAAAAAAAAGTATACAAATCGTCAAATCGTCAATATGATGTTTTTGGAGCACAAAACCATCAAAATGACGATAAAACGTCAAATCTGGCAGCTATGACCCCAACAAGAGATTCACATAAACTGCAATCATCGACATCAGTGCTACATTCCTGTTACTTCAACTGGTACATACTTTTCGCTTCTCGTTATTCTTAGCGATTACAAATTGTTTAGTTTTTATTTTCATACGTTTAAACTCTTTTAACTTCACTAATGGCAACCAAAGTAACTTTAAAGAAACAGAAAAGTATGTGAAGTCATTTCATATTATTTTTCATTTCTAATTTACTTTGTAATAGTTTTTGAATATTTCGTATTTTTCACTTTCATATAGTTTTTATCTCCCCTTAAGTTTGCGCAGAATTATATTCTTCATCTTGATTCATAAATATTTTCGATTACTTACTTACTGTTTTTGTACTGAAATTATGGAAATTGTGTACCAAGAAAAGTTCTTAAATTTTCCCTCTAGGGTATTAGCAGCTTGTAGTAATTTTGCTAACAAATGAAAAAAAGGAAATAAAATAACATATTTTGGTCCAAAAAAGAGAAAAAAATTATCCATAATTAAGAGACCAGCTTAATATCAAACAAGTAAGAATATCAAGGTCAGCATAGATGTACCATAATATTTGTATCAGCTGGGAATAATAGTTATTTAAGTCCTGTGCTTATTTTCAATATTTTTATTATGTCCTCCGTCTATTTAATATGCGTTACGATAAATACTAAAAATATTAGATTTAGTTATGCGTATAAAATATTGGAGTAAGAAATATCGAAAAACAAAATTCGTTATTATTTTTGGAAACATCATAAAATTCTCTAAACATATGCGTTTGTTCCAAATATTCACAAAACACATGCTTTTATTATTTATTAATAATTAGTGATTTTTTTATGGGAGGTAATTTATTGGGTTGTTCGGAAAGTAATTTCATTTTTTTTTTGTTGTGGAAATGAAAGACAGTTTTCATATAATATCAATCAAGTGGTTATAAACTGTTGAATTTTATAAAGCAGAAAGCAACGATCTAATCTGTGATAAATTATTCAATAAAAAATAAAAAGTTGACGCAGATTACCGTAGAACAACAACCATAAACTAAACAATTTGCCAAATAATGACAATTTTTGTAAAAAAAAAAATTTTTTTAATAGCAAATACGAGTAAATTAGGATTATATTTCTGATGCTAAGTTTTTTATGTTATTTCGCTCTTTTTCTATCTCTAGAAGTATATGTATCTGGTAAGATTAAGTGTGTGTATGTTTAAATAGTAGACATCGAAATTAGATATAAGTTGATTTAACTTCTCATATATTTATTTGCAAAAATATGTATAAAAACACATACATATGTATTGTAACAATTGTATCATAATACATTACCTGGCATACATTCAGTTATAATTTTTTGAAATTATAACCAAATACGATTTTTTATATTCTATTGTGCAACTAAAGTAAATATTTTTGTATAGGTTTCGATTGATTGAGGTTTGAAAATTTGTAAATTTCGAAAACGTGAACCATTTATATACATTTATTTATTAGAATATAGCCTAGAATTGTAGTTTTTGTATTTGCTTTTATGTTAGAATATTAAAATTTTTTAAAATCCATCAGAATTGTCATGTCATAACACTATAATTCCTCATATTAATTCCAAAATTAATGGGATATCCTTTATTTTTAATTGAATTTGAAATATATTACTCATACGCATCATATTACATGTACTGGAGTAATAACTCTGAAAAGTATGCAATAAAAAATCTTCGTTTTCGTCATGTATGAATCTAATGGAATTAAATATCAGTCATACGTCACGTATGTGCTTGCCATGAATGAAGTTTACATATTACATGTGAGCATAATGTAAGCAAAAATAATGGGTGGTCGATTAAAAAGTTTAAATTTAAAAATGCAATAAAACAAAAATGGTTAGAAATTTTGATAAATTTATTGTTTTGTTGTGAACTACAACTGTCCCTGTTGGAAATGGATTATTATTTCATTCATATGGCTACCATTCGCAATACCTCATTCGCTCGAATCAATTTTACACCTTTTAGAGTGTATGGGGTCGTATTTCGGCAATGGCAACATAAAACTTGGCGTTCAAATACTCAATTTTCTCTGGTGTGTCGGCCTAACACTTTTATTTAACGGTGCCCCATTGGAAATAATACAACGTTATCAAATCGCAGCTTCTTGGCGTCCAATTCCCTTCCCTTCCAACACCCTTCCTACTTATTAAATGGCATCAAACGTTTGACTCAATAAATCGATTGAAGCATGAGATGTGTGGCAAGTTGCATTACCTTGTTGAAACCAAACATCGTTCACATCAATACCATGAAGATAGGTGTCTCCATTGACCGTAATGGTAGCGTTAGTTAACGTACCCACCAAAATGAAAATGAGCTTCATTCGAAAAGGTGATCTTATTGGCAAAATCGTTATCATCGTACAGTTTTTTGTTTACCCAATAAAACCTATTGCTGCTCGAGCATAAATCGATATATTACGTTCAGTGGAGATAATATACTAAATTTTGTGACAGAAAAGTATTGACATAAGTATTGCCCGATTCGAAATAACCGATTGTTCAAATTTAAACATTTATGACCTTACCTTCTCAAAATCTCTATAAATGTAAACATCGTTGTTTAAATTTATTATTGTAGTGTTGTTGGTATATTTTTTTTTAATTGTTTACCATTTTTTTCTGCTGGTGTTTGTTGTTATACTAAATAGTACGATAATTTGTATACAGGTTTGTTTACTGCATTGTTTTGCTTTTGTAGCTTTTGTTTATAATTTTAATGTTAAGCGATGTAAAAGCAAAACAACAGTATCTAGATTTTTCATTTTCGTAGCAATATAAAACAGAAAGTAATGTATATTTTTTTAAAGCTAAGGTAACTTGAATGTTATAATATTTAAGCCTTTTAAAAATGTCTAAAATATGAGTTCGTAAATTGCAAAAAAATAAAAATAAATTTATGTTCAGTTTTAAATCAATTCTTTATTGTTCGCACAATTCCGTGTGCCACCTTTTACGTATTGGCTTAAACAACAACAATTTGCTTGATATTTGTTATTATTCTTTACACTTTTTCGCGTACACAAAAACAATTGTTATAGACCTTTATAAAAGAGATCTTTAAACCGCAATTGTTCTTTTCACACGCAACGTGTCTTCACACAATACTGACTGAATTTTTACTAATTTCGTTATTGTTGTTTGTGTATTTTGTTTACGTTTGTCCTAGCAGTGTTGTTTACTTGTTTATCCCATGTTTTTATACTGATGTTGTTGCTACATATATGTTTATTCTTTGATCATGTAAACATGTCCATTGTTTTGTTTTTGGAGCTTTTGTTTATCATTTTAATAACACCATTTCCATTTTCGTAACAGTATTAATTAATTAATTAATAAAAAATAAAAGAAAATTATAAAAAGAAGGAAAAAGAGAAAACGCTTCAATTTATTGTATGTATTACTCGAACAAGCGAAATTGTTTGATGTTTATTATTATTTAGAAAATATACGCGCCCAACAACATGTAATTATAGTGAAATGTACTTGTTTATTTTCATTGCCATTTTGTACAACCGGACTGCGTTTCGGTCTTGGCCCCATCTTTTTCCAACATCTAACACCAAAAATAGCAAGGAATCACTTTCAAAAACTCTTCCAATAGAGAATTCTTTACTTATCTGGCTAACGCAGGCGCTTTTTAAGAATGCCTATATTCTCCACTAACACAGATTGATTCATAAATCTCAAATAGGATTCTTCTGCCACATTTATGTAGACTTCTTCTCGTATATTTTTTTTAAAATCCATCTCTCTTTTCCGTTCGGCTGATTCTGCACAGCTATATCAGTTATGCAGATAAACCCAACCCAGACATGGCATCGAATATCTTCAAGAATATTGGGCTGTCAATAGCCGCTTTTTTCCCTTGGATATTTTAGAAAGTAATTCGTTGTATAAAAATCTCTGGGGAGATATAATTGCCAAGTCTAAAGTCACAGTGTTTGATCAAAATTATTTTATTGACTTTAAGATTACTCCTCGCCAAAACCAAAGTCGATTCTAATATGCAACGGGAAGATAACCACGCTGACGGTCCATATCTGTCACTGGTTTTTATTGCACAGTGCGTGCAACTAATTTACTCCGAAACGTTTTTAGATTAAGGTTTTGCTACCACCGACGCGTAAACAATTCAGCCGATGCAGTTTAAGTAGTCATCAAAACTCAGAATAATGAAAGATTCAAACTTTGTTTAAAAAAAAAAAAACCCTTCGCTGCCTTTATTAATGAATATGTAATCGAGCGCGTTGGTTTAATATGTGAATCTTCCGGAGTAAACGTTCTTATAAAAAAGAGAATGTAAATTTAATCTCCTTGTTCGACTATGACCATTATTATTGGGTTATGCAGAAAGTAATTTCTTTTTTTTTTGTGTGGAAATGAAAGACAGTTTTCGTATAATATCAATCAAGTGGTAATAAACTGTTGAATTTGATAAATTTCGTAATGTATGCATATATAGAATTAAAAATAAAAAAGATAAACAAATATAAAAATAAACAAATACAATGTGACTTCACAAAAATATGATCGTAATATGCAGAGTATGCAATTTCAAGTGGCTTGTGTTGATTAATATGGGTCACTAGAAATGTATTACAAATGAAATTGATATTATCATCGATATAATTGTGAGTCTCTAATCTATTTACAAATAATAGACTAGGAGAATGGAAAATGAAGGGACATAGAATAAGTAGGGGAAAGGGCACCAACCAAAAACTACTGCGTAGAATTAATTGAAATTTTTCACACACAAGCCTTGCTATATAAGCTCTGAAAGCATATAACAATTGCACAGCTTAAGTGTGAAGTTGGGTGCAAAAAAATTCAATCAAATTCTCTGTCGGAAAAAAACGAAATTACTTTCCGAACAAACCAATATTTGTTGTATTTTTTGATAAATATTTGCTAAGGTTACCTACACTTTTCGCTGAAATATGTGACATTGGAGCAATCGCCATAATATGAATGTGCTGCCTCTAGTGCTACAAGATCCATCAAAAATTCTGAAAATTTTTAAACTAAAAGTTCATTTGAAAAAATATACACATGAAAAATATAACTCGACTGTTAGACCCTTTAATAATAATAACTACGGTAATTTTTGTCGGATTTGATCGAGCGAAATATCAATCTCTTCACAAGATAATGTTATCAGAATGTTATCACTTATTTTATATTAATTAATTAAAGTTTGCCACTAGTCAATTTTACCTAATCAAATCCCATAGTATATTAAGTCAAACAATATATATATGTATATTGTTTTAAAGGCCTATATCTCTCCTTTCTAATAAGGTTTACAAATGTTTGTGCAATCAATAAACTTGTGCGTAAAGTCCAAAAAAACAGTTTTTTTCAAATAAAACAAATTTGGAGGGTTCAAGGAAATAAAAATAGAGTTCCACTCAACTAACTGAACACCTTAGATTAGGTAGTTAGCCGGGTGTATTTTTTATTTGTATTTTGTCGCATAGTGTAATAGAATCATTTTTCAATTTCAAGAATATTTTTTTTTAAATTTTTCTTTTTATTCCATATTTCCCTGCCTGTGCCAGATATTACCAAATGCCTTGGAATTGTAAAATTAATGTGGTATGACAAGGTAGGCAAGAAATATTTCTAAATATTTAAATTTTTTAAATCTCCTTTATTTTATTTTTAATATAAAATTGCCAAATTAGTTCCTGCTCATGATTAGCAGTGAAAATGCAATATTTATGAAGACAAATAAATATTTTACTGGTCGTGAAAGTCTTTGTTATCCTTTATCCGTGTTTTATAGGACATATGTATACCACATGATAGAATTAGCTTTTTTGTAAAAAATATTTTTATTTCCTTATATATATCAAACATCTAGTATTGCTACAAATTGAAAACGCAATATAGGAACCCGCACTATAGATGCCATATAGATTACTTAACTTGAAATATCAACAACAGTTGCAGCAGGTTGAAATCATTAAATCATGCTATCTCGGCAATGGCATCACGAATGTTGGCCTTCAAATGCCCAATTGCATCTGGTTTGTCGGCAAAACATTTTTATTTAACGGCGCCCTACAATAATCCATCGGTGTCAAATCACAGCCTCTTAATGGACAATTGACATCACCATTTCGGCTAATTAAAAGGCCAGAAAATGTTTGACGCAATAAATCGATTGTGACATGAGATATGTGGCAGGTTGCACCATCCTGTTCAAACCAAACATCGTTCACACCAATAGCCGGAAGAGCGCGTACAAAAAATTGGTTATCATTATGTGATAGGTATCATGACCGCAATGGTTGTGCCGTACTCATTTTCAAGGAAACATGGACTAATAATGCCGCCAATCCAAAAGCCGCACCAAACAGTCACTTGTAATGGGTGCATCTTCTGTAAGACCACGTGTGGGTTTTCTGAGCCCAGAATACGCAATTTTGCTTATTAACGTACCCACCAAGATGAAAATGAGCTTCATTCGAAAAGGTGGTTTTATTGGCAAAATTGTCATCATCTTACAGTTTATCGTTGACCCAATAAATCAGAAAGTTGCTCAAGTGAAACTCGATTCATTACATTCAGTGAAAATAATATTGTTACGTTTTTACGTTACGTTTAAAATATGAGTTCGTAGATTGCAAATAAAATAAAAATAAATTTGTGTTTAGTTTTCATTAAAAGCCTTTATTATTCGCACAATTCTGTGCGCCGCTGTTCACAAGTTGATGATAACAACAACAATTGCTTTTCATTGTTATTCCTCTGTGTATACCCTTTGCATAAATAATAACAATCACTAAACAATTATTCGATAGAACTTTATAACGGAGATCTTCAAACTACGATTGCTCTCTTCAAACGCACCGCGTTTTCACACAAGACTGACTGAACTTCATTAACTCAGTCGCCTGCTTTGCCTTGTCTTTTATATGGCAGAATTCATGGCTTGGTATTCTTGAAATCTCTATGAATGTAAAGTGTATTGTAGTGTTGTTGGTATCTTTTTTTTCTTGTTTACCATTTTTTATTCTGGTATTTGTTGTTGTACGATAATTTGTAAACACGTTTGTTTACTGTATTGTTTTGTTTTTGTAGCTTTTGTTTATAAATTTAATGCTGAATAATGTAAAGCAAAAATCTAGTATCTTAGTTTTTCATTTTCGTAACAATATACTGAATATTGTATTGATTAAAATTCAAACCGATAGATAGCCTACTCGATAGAAGAAATTTACTGATATTACGAACAAAAAAGCTAGGTCGCAATTATGACTTAAAGAATTGTAATTGCTCTTAAGTAAGTATAACTAACATCCATTTAAATTCGAAATTCGAAGCCAAAAAAAAATTAAAACGAATGTTCGGTTCAAATGTACAAATCATTGTAAGACGTCTACAAGTGTAATGACATCGCATTGTATAATAGTCTGCCTTATTGAAGAAAATCATGAAGTGTAAGAAGTCAATTGGGTTAGTTCAAATTTAAACGAAAACCATTGAATATTAGCATATTATACCAGCAAATTTAAATTGCGTTACACACTAAAATGTAAGTCAGCCAACCGTATTATTGCACATAAAATGTATTTTGTGACGTTCTTATGTTCTCATGACGTTAGGAATTCTGTTTTCGAGTTTCATAAGGACGTTTTACTTATTTATAGTAGACAAATTTAAAAAAAAACAATCACTTTAGTGAATTCACTCGCATTTATTTAAATTCAATTGAGTTTTTGGTCATGCTTGATGATTTAAGACTTTAAAAATCAGTAATGGAGGGCAACAGTAACGATGTTAACGATGACATGTTGAAAATCCATTTACAATAATTTGTCCTGGTAGTTAAGAGCCAAAAAAAAGCAAACAAGTAATGGAAAAAAACGAAAATTGGTTATATATTGTGCTGACAAAATCTTATTTAAATTTTTTGGAAAAGAAGCACTCACACAAAAAAGTAATAAAATTAGGAATATTTAATAAATGAAAATTGTAGCCATGATTTAAAAACTCTTTTGCGGTTAGTATGTACATACGTTTCTTTTTTACATAGCAGTAAAGGCTGATCTCATGCCATAGTATTGTGACGTCTTTACCTTTTTAAAAACGTTCAAAATATGAGTTCGTTGATTCCAAACAAAAATAGAAATTTGGTATTTAGCTTGAATTAAATTCTTAATTGTTCCCACTACTTTTGTGTGCCACTATTTACAACTTGACGAATACAACAATAATATTCGCTATACTTCTTTGCTCACAACGCAAATCTTTTCAACGGCGATCTTCAAACCACGATTGTTCTCTTCGCACGCAACGCGTCATCACACAAGACTGACTGAATTTTTACTACTCGTTGCCTGGTTTATCTTGCCTTTTTATATGCCCACGCAAACAGTCTGATGAATGTTCTTGAAGTCGAACGTTCGGGGTTTCGCCTTCTCGAGAACTCTATCGCGACTTCATTGTTGTTTGTGTATTTTGTTCAAATAGCTTGTTGTTGAGTTCGTTTTCTTGTGTATCCCCCTTTTTTCATACTAATGTTGTTGGTTTACTTGTAACAAGTTCGTTGTATTTGTTTGCGTAGCTTTTGTTTATCGTTTTAGTGTTAAACGTTTCCATTTTCGTAACAATATTGATTTATTTTTCATAGGTTTATTAGAACCATAGTGAGTAGGTTCAAGCTAGACATGTGTACTGCTCTATATTTTGCAGTATGTTGATAAAATCATCAGGAGTACTATTTTTAAGCTGTTATAATAATCACGGCACTATTTTTAAAACGACGTCAACAAATTCAATTCGAATATGAAGCTCGTTATTAAAATTTGTTGAGAAAACAACAAATCAGTATTCCTTTAGTATTCTTGAACTTTTTATTTCTGGAAAAAGGTTTTTTTACAAAAAAAAATTGTTTTCTACAAAAGTATCAACATTTTTAAAGGAAACACCTCTATTGGTGTTTCTTTATTACTTTTGCCCGTGACTAATAAAATACACAATATTTTACTTAAAAATTTAAATATTTCGTGTTATTGTTGAATTTTTCGAAAAAACTTGTTTTGTTAGAAAACAACTTTAATGAAAACTTTTTCGCATCTCAAAAAACTGGGAAAAAAGGGAAACTTGGCAAATGGCAACGCTGCGTGTGGTTATATTCAGTAGTGCAATGTTATCTTCTGAAATCAAACTGATGCTACGAAACGCAAACACTAGTTTCCTTTCTTTACAGATTCTTTTTCTTTTTCGGTGAATATTACTATACTTTAGTTTTGTCAATTCTTTTTTATATACATAGCCGTTAAGAAAATTATTTTCATTTATAATAAAAATAAAGATTTCAAGCTTTAATTAAATATTTACAACAACAAATATTCTTTTGTTAGCGATAATTTTTTGTTCAAAAATTTATTCAGAAGTGCTAACTGTATAAAGACATTCTCAGAATGTTCATCAATTTTTCATGTTTTGCTATGACGTACAGAACACAATCCTTTCGCATCAATATTTCCTAGAAATTAAAATTTCTTCGGGCTCCATAACTGCTACCAACAAAGAAAATTGTATTCTATTCTAAACATGTAAGCCAATCTGTGTTTGTAGACCATTTGAATGTTGTTGCGTGTAGAGCGTGGAGAAAAACAAACATAAGAAAAAAAATGTAATGTCTACCTTCAAGGCAGTACCATGTTCCTGTTTTGGAAATAGCAAACGAATATAGATTTACATTCATTGTGTACAGGCTTTTCAAGGATTAATATTACGCAATGAACTAAAACTATAAAAGTTTCCTATTTAAATAAATACTATGTTGGATAAAAATAAAGGAAATGTGTAATTCGGTTCGGAATAACAAACAAAGCAATTGTTGTTGTTTACATAAATTTGTGAACACTGGCACACAAAATTGTACAAATAATAAATAATTTTAATTAAAACTAAACACAAATAAAAGCAATTGTTGTTGTTTACATCAAGTTGTAAACCCCAATTTATTTTGATTTTTTTGCGGTCTACGAGTTCATATTTTAAACGTTTTAAAAATGTAAAAACATAATATCGTTCGCGTCAGCTACATCTAGTGATTGTATAAATGGTAATAGCCCCTGAGACATAGAATTAAAAAATAAAGGAACTCATCATAATCTGTCACTGGAAGCTGAACTTAAAGCATAATAATTTAAAATTTGTTTTCCTACCTTTATTATGTACCCAAGTACATATTCTAGAATTATGCTGTGCTATGCAGACTTCACATCACATCCACTGTCAAAAAAAAACAAGAATAAGTTTTTAATTTTAAATTTAAAATATTGGGAAAATCATTGTTTATTTCCATGTTTTTTCCAATTAGTGCTTATGTGGAAAAGAAGAAGGAGTGCAAAATATTTATTTATGTAGTTTTCCTTTTTGTTTTCCCAATAAATTTTCATATACGATTGTTTTTATCATACAAAGAAATATATTTGGTTTGTTCTCCTTTTATGCGGAACAGTACAAATAAATTACGTATGAGTATAACTGCAAAAAATACTTGACAATTGAACCAAATATTGTACTCCCAACTGTTTCGAAAGCCAACTGAATTGTATATTTTATAGGAGAATTTCGTAATTGATCATGAAAATTTATGAACTTTGCAAATAAGAAGAGTTAAAGTATTTAGTTTGGTTTCATAAGTTGCGGCGGTACATATGTGGCCAAGTTTTGGCAAACACTTGAACAAGAACTTATAACCTATTTTACGACAATTTATGTGTTTAATAGAGTTATTATAAATTGTCTCATTTAATTCTCATTGTCTATTTAAAGCAGTCAGTTAAAATTTATGCATTCAAAATAGAAGTTTAATACGGTGGTTGAAATTTAATTGCCAAGCAAAATTATATAGGAAATATTCAACATTCCATATGAGACTATTCAGTAACTGCTTTTATTAACAAGAATTAGAATATTAAATGCATAAACGCAATTCTTCTCATGAAGCATCAGGTTTCCGCCGTAGTTTTTCATTAGTTCAATATTGGATTTGATCGTATTTTGCTATCTTTCTTGACTCACATTAAAGGACTCTCACACCGTGGCTGCTAGTAGCGTCTTATGCATCTTTAGAAATGTTAATAACCCTTTTTGGCTTGTCATCTTCAGTCAGGTTTACGACCTACCTTCTCACACCATTTTTGTTGTGCGTGTTAATTTTATACATGAGCAGCGGGACCTTCGGTCGACTTCGATTAACTCTCAGAATTTTTGCCAGAAGTCTGTTTAAAGGAAGACGCCGATGAAATATTTTTTATATATCGTTTTGTTGGAGATATCTGATTTGAGATTTGAAGCGTGGCCTCACTTCCCATATGCCAACGCACTGCCTACTAGACCTTGGCGACTACAACAGGTCTTTCAAACCAATAAACATTTCGATGATATCTCACACGCCAATTGTTTATTTAAATCTAAAGATAATATAACATAATTGGTCATTACAACCCTTCAGTCAGGATTACGTCCTAGTTTCTCACACCACTTATGTTGTGTGTTGATTTTATACATTAGTGGCAGAACAGTTTAAAGTCGATTCCGAACGACAAATGTTGTTTAGAAACTTTTCATGGCAATTTTTATTTACTTTCAGACTTTTTGCCAGAAATCTGCTGAGAGAAAGTCGGCGAAGAAATATTGTTCAATATTTTCGCTTTGATGTCTGAGCTGAGCTTTGAACCATGGCCTTACGTCTAATAAGCCAACACACTATCTACTAGACTACGGCGACTACAATAAATAGAAAAAATTTCTTGGCTGCACGAGACGGACTGGTTTTTAACTTCGAAATCTATGTTGAGATAGTAGCTCAGAATGTTTCGAAAAATCTTGCTCTAGGAACGTTATTGTAGAAAAGTATTCCACATGCCGATAGTGTCGATGAAGAACAAATTCCGCTGTAGTCCACTATGCGCTTCACATAATTCGTATTACCGATTGAAAAGATAAAACAATAAAACACAAGTAAGTCTTATTGTAACGTTGTTGCAACTAATTAATGGGATAAGCAGAATGAGTCATTAAAGTTCGATACCTTGTCGCTGTTAACGAACACCGTCGCTCTTTCCTTTACATACATACATACACAATAATTGGCCATTACAACCCTTCAGTCAGGATTACGGCCTAGCTTCTCATGATTCAACTCATATTGTGTGTGTTAATTTTTTATACATGAGTGGCGGGACCTACAGTTTAAAGTCGATTCCGAAAGACAGATTCTGTTTGTGAAACATTTCAAGGCAATTTTTATTTAATCTCACTGTTTTTGCCAGAAATCTGCTGAGAGAAAGTCGCCCAAGAAATATTTTTCAATATTTTTATTTTGACGTCTGACCCGGGCCTTGCGTCTACTCAGCCAACACACTACCTGCTAGACTACTGCGATTTCAAACAGATAGAAAGCTCTTAATGAAAAGACCAGTATAAACCATATTACATAACTAAAGTTTTCTACTTCTACCGCATTACATATACTTAGGAAACTGCAACAAGCACATGCTTGTTTTTAGTCCACAACTACACATAAAAAATATATACAATAAAAAAGAAACAAAAATCGCAAAACAAACAACGAAAAAACTAAAAATCATCATGTTTCCAAAAATAAATACATTTCCACCGTAGAACGAAGAAGGAAACAGAAAAACATGCTAAAATACATTTGAATTGTTGGTGAATAAGAAAATAATCTACATCCGTAAGAAAATTTCCGGATATCATTTTTCCATACAAATAGAATTAAACTCACAACTTTTTGTTTTTTTTTCGAAAAAGAAAAAATAAGAACTAAAATTAAATTTTGTAAGAATTAAATTAAATATTAAATTAAAAATTATAAAGGCAATTATTTGTTCTATTTTTTACCTTTGCTTTTGGCTATCACAAGTTAATGGATCCAATATTAACTCGGAAAAATTAATTAATTGAGAAAGAATTGCTTGAGTGAAAATTTTCAATTAAACGACTAAAAACGGAAAAATAATAGCCTCTGTTTATTAGCTACCAATTGGATATCATAGGCATAAGGCAAATGAAATAAATAACTTCACCAATGTTCTCCATTTGGCTAAGTCACTCTTTTATTATCATCGTATTTTCAGAGACAAATCATACTGTTTAATAATGATATTGTAGTGCAGAATCTATAAAAGTACCAGAGATCAGCAATGAGTATTCAAAAAGATGAGTAGATTCGAATCGTACTCATAACTCCTGATACATATAGGCATTCATACTTATTTTACTAAGACTAAGACTGTACATTTTGATGAATGATTCAAGTCACTCGAATCATTTATAAGTATTATAAATATGCTTCTAAAGTTATGGATGTTAATGAGTAGGCTTATGAATCAAAAATATTTCGAATGGTATGAGTTCGATGTCAACGTTGTACTCATACTCATTGTAATCATACTTATAAATCAACGTTGTACTGAGTACGAATGAATGAGAGTAGTTAAATTCCAATATAGTTGATTCACTAATATTCAAAATTTCATGTGTGCTTAGGAGTAGCGAAAAAAACATTCATTGCTGAGCTCAGTGTCCAGATAGAAATGAGAGTTTTTTGTGAAAATAAAACATTGATTTTTAATGGGAAACTCATTTTTTTCCATCTTCCAGCCCAATAAAACTGTTTGTCTTTTGAAGACGTTTAATTTTCGACTTCCTGATAGGTATTTAGGTACTGTTTAGCAAATTTGTATCCCACCGATAAAAACAAGCAGTAGTCGGAAAGACCCAAGTATGGTGTATACGTCAGTTGAGTTAGCAGCTCCCAGCCTAATGCTTTGATTGAATTCTGAACCGGGTTTGCTTTGTGTGAACGTACACAGTCATGTAAAAGTTTCTTGTGGCTCATTCTGGCTGCTTTTTAAACAATGCATGGATCAAATTGATCATTTGTTAGCAGTGGTCAACTGCATTAATGGTTTGGCCAGGTTTTATGGGCATGTGGTACACCACACGTCATACCTGACACACAGCATACATACAGAATTGATCTGGTTTTTTAGCCGCATTGATGGTTGTCCGCGATTAACCCGTTTAGGGATATAAAAAAAATTATTTTTCATTGCCACTGTAAAGTATCGCGACGATGTAGTAAACAATTCAACTGAATTATTGACTAGCCTGGATTACATACATAATTGGTCATTACAACCCTTCAGGTCAGTCAGGATTATGGCCTAGTTTCTCACACCACTTATGTGGTGTGTGTTAATTTTATATATAAGTGGCCTACAGTTTAAAGTCAGCACCGAACGACAGATTTTTTTTTTAAATCTGCTGAGAGGAAATCGCTGAAAAAATATTTTTTCAATTTTCGTTTTGTTTGCAATATCTGACCAGGAGTTTTAAGCTAACACACTACCTACTAGACTGAGTTATATGCAGAAATCTTTTTTAAAGGCAACTCATCGTTGTTAAACAAGATTTAGCAGAAATTTAGAACCTGAAAGATAAAGACCAGAATAAAAAAAAAATATTTAAAAGTCAGGAAATAATTCAAACGTTTAAATTAATCGCATAAAAACTGCCCACTAGACGGCAGTGTACTAGACTATTAACGTGAGGGTCGAGGGTTCGATTCCAACCATTGACTCTGGTCTGTATATAACTAGAATATAATTTGCAATTGTATTGTAATTAATAAATAAATACACCTTTTGAACTAAACAAAACCAAAAAAATATCATGATAAAATGAGAAACATTAAGGAATTTTACTTGGTATGGCTTAATCTAATAATTGTTTGAACAGTTTGCTTTACGTAACTTTGTCATCATCTTAGTCAACTGTCCCCTTTTTGTGATATTTACAATCCAATGGCTAGTATACGATTTCATAATTAACTTTATTACTTGGCCATATGCAGTGCACTCAATATATGCAAACTAAAGTTTTTAAGTAGATTAACTTTTGTGGTACAACAGAACAGAACTTTTTTACCTACAAATGCTAAGACCCTTTTAATAACTTTTAAGTAAGAAAGCTACTTTGGTTTTTATAACAGAGCACAGGGAGAAAATGAAATGAAAGCTTTTTGGTTTATTAGCAATGGATGAACAAGTTATTGGTTGCGTTGCAGTCTAACTGCCGAAAAACATAGAATACGAAATAAGAAAATATTTTAGCACTCATAGTATTTGCAAAGCATGTATACATTTGCACACATCATTGTAAACGTATTAACTACATGAGGTTCCACATGAGAATATCTGAGGTTTATGAACCATTTAAAATGTATAAGAAAAGTTATGTTATTTGCTAGCAAAGTCTGCTCTTGTGCCTTTTTCCATGTCCTGATTGATAATACCAACAGTTGCCTTTTGAAAATGAAAACAGTGTAGTATCGTTTAACATTAAAAACGATAAACAAAAACTACACTAACACATACATCGAACTTGTTATAAGTAAACCAACAACAACATCAGTATGAGAAAAGGAGATAGACAGCTAAACGAACGCAACAACAAACAATGTGAACAAAATACACAAACAACAATGAAGTCGCGATAGAGTTCTCGAGAAAGCGAAAACACGAACATTCTACTTCAAGAATGTTCGTCAGACTGATTATGTGAGTATATAAAACGGCAAGATAAAGCAGGCAACGAGTAGTAAAAATTCAGTCAGTCTTGTGTGAAGACGCGTTGCATGTGAAGAAAACAGTCGTGGTTTAAAAACCTCCGCCATACAGATCTAACGTACAAGCATAGCTGCCAGATAAAAGAGGCACCAAATCGTCAAATATTTGAGAAAAAATCGTCAAATTCGTCAAAGACGTTTATTGAAATCGTCAAAAATCGTCAGAAAAAATAAACAAATTAAAAGTTTATAAAAACCAAAATTATTTCTATTGTAGTAAAACATATGATATCAGATATGTATCAATATATGTACTATCTGTGTTCAAAAATAAAACATTTAAAAAAATTGTTAGAAATTAAAAGCTTCTTCATCTTCTTTTTTTCCAAAAACGGAGATATATTATATCATTATCAGGAAAAAATTGTTTAAGGTTTAAACAATCTATCCCAGTGTTGTTTATTGACACAAGAGCGCAGCAATAATATTGTATCATCTTAATCTACGGGTGGTGTAAATATTAAGGAGTCAGAAGCTCTTGACATTCAAATCATAAAATTCAGTGTAATGTTGGCTGCAACCGACTCATTTTTCAGTTCCTTCAGTTCCTTCTTAAGATTTCATTTATTTATTTTATTTTATTTATTTATAATTACTATTTATGAGGTCGGTGCCTCAACGTCTATTTTGAGGTTTCTCGACCGTGTACAGGAGAGGCCGTAGAAGCTCGTTAATGACGGTAGTATATCATTTTGAATCATTGGTGCATCCTTGCAATGTGGTTTGTGTTTCACTGTTCTATCACTACTACAAAAGGATTTTGTTCGAACGAAATAAGGGGACTTGTTCCCGAAAATCATATATTCCTTCGTAACGCTTGTCTTTCTCGGCCAGGACAGTGGTCGCACACTGCATTACAGAAAAAGTACGTTTTTTAGTCGGACTATTCGTATGTGGAACTCAATTCCCGCAGAGGTCTTTATTGTTACTTACGGTATAAAAATATACAAGCCTAGTAACATATTTTCATAGTTCCAAACACAATGCCCTGAGTGTTGGTCGTACGAACAAAAATAACGGCGCTTGCCTTTGTCCTTCCAATGGTAATATTAGAAACTATACTCGAATTTTTAAAATTGTTTGCAACGACAAGAGATAAATTATTCTCAACTACGAGGTTATTTAGGAGTTGTAATTTGTTGGCCTTTAAGAGGTTAAAAATGAATAAAATACAGAAAAATCATCACAGGTATTCGAAAGTAACTTCAAAATATAATACTTAAAGTGGCTTTTAAAGTACTAAAGTTAGGAATATGATGAAAATTTTTAATTTCTAAAAATCGTCAAAATAAGGGCATAAATCGTCAAATCGTCAAATCGTCAATATGACATTTTTGGAGTTCAAAATTATCAAAATGACGATAAATCGTCAAATCTGGCAGCTATGTGGACAAGTCGTATTGCTTACGCAAAGGGTGTGAGCAGAGAAAAATAACGAACTAAAGAAATTATTGTTGTTGTATCATCAGGTCGTATTCGGTGGACACAAAAGTGGTGCGAACAATAAAGAGTTTAATTGAAACTAAACACATCCATATTTGATTTTATTTTTATTTGCAGTCAACGAACTTATATTCTAAAAGTTTTTAAAAAGGTAACAAACTAACAATATATAGCACAACATTCGTCAGTCTAACCGATAGTATTCTTAAAACAAACCAATCAAAATACCAAAGAAATTGCAAAAAAATAATTGACACCATATTCCAGAATGTTTCTAGAATTTCCTCGGGAGATAATTAACTTTAAGAACGCTGTTATCGAACAGCTAGTTCGTTGGCTTATTAGATGAGAGCCCATGTTTCAACTCTTGACTCTGCAATTTTGATTGAGTAAATTTATCAGAGTTTGCATGCATAAAAGGTCCAGCAATAACATTTGTTTCCTATTTTTTTTTTACTCTAATGTGCTGTTTTAGTATGTGTTGTGTTGAGCTATAATCTTAATACCGGGGAGTCTTGAATTGAAAGTCAAACTTTTAAGAATTCATTATTAAGTCGCATGATAGTATGTAAGCTTACAGAAATATACTGCCTGTTTGTAACTCTTAATTACATTAAAGCAGGATAAATTTTGTATTGTATTTGCGTCAGTGTTGGAAAATTCAGTACTTCAGTAGTTTTTTCAAAAAAAACTAACGTACGTTTCGTTACATTTGACTAAACGGGGCTGTTACGTTCTCTTAAGCTCCTAATCAATTGTTTTTGTTTTGTATATGAACATGTATAAGTCGTTGGTTTTTCTATTCCATTCCGTGCGTGTATTAAGAATAAATAAATATTATTTTACAAAAGTACCATTTCGTGCAGAAAGTACCCTTTCAGTTATATGTCAGTACCAATTCAAAATTTAAATTTTACAACACTGTCTTGCGTTGATGTAGTTAAAATTATGTGTTTACTTCTGTATTGAAACCATTGATTTCTCTTCGTGCGTCTAAGGTTAAACGCTTGTTTGTTGGAAGGCGTGCCATGAAAAAGTTTCTAAAAATCTGTCGTTCGGAGTCGACGTTAAACTGTAAGTTCCGCCATTGACGTATAAAATTAACACACACAACATGAGTGGTGGTGGAAGCTAGGCCGTAATCCTGACTGAAGTGTTGTAATGGCCAATTATGTATGTATGTATGTACACATGTATGTATGTATTTTGCAGTAAAAAATCCAACCTTGATTCAGGTTTTTAAATTGATTTTTATTTTCTTTTTTAATATGAAAGGCTATGGAAAAAAATTACTGTTCTTCTGCTACTTATTAATATTTATATTTATCTGTACAATATTATATCATAATGCTCCATTGAAGCGTATCTAAAAAGGCTAAAAACGAACAAAACGGAATTAAGTTAAAACGAAGAATTCTAAAAAAAATATTTAAAAGAGAAGGAATACATTTATAAAATAATAATAAAAGAGTTCAGGGACTTTTATATATTAATTTATGGGAAAGAAATTTCATAATAAATACCCAACAATACTGTATGAAAAACTAAGCACATAAATTTACGGAAGTTGAAATACTTTTAAATATTTTAAAATAAAGAAACACAAAAAAAAAGAATCAGAACATGATGTCTTCAGATAATCTTATTTTTTTTTTTAAATTTTCATCATCAGTAGTAAAACTGTTACGTACATAAGAGAAATCAGACAGGTCTTTCATTTCACTTATAATATAAAAAGTTTCAAATCTATTGTCCACAAACACAACAGTCTCTGTCCCCCTTCCCATAACCTATTTTCCTAATTCCAACACAATGCACTGCATGAGTAGGGGCCATCAGATGTGTGTTGGTCATGAAAAAGAAGAGTGGACTACAGCAGTTTTTAAATAGAATATATGTATGTAGCAGCAGTAAAATGTACACACATAATTGGTCATTACAATCCTTTAGGCACACCATTAATGTGATGTGGGTTAATTTTAAATATGAGTGGCGAGACCTACAGTTTAGAGTCGATTGCGAATAACAGAATGTTTGAGAAACATTCCACGGCAACTTTCTTTACTCTCGGAGAATCACAAAATAAGTTTGATTCGCGTACGAACACTACAATACTCACTAGAAGGTTATGTGCTTTGCTTTCTGTCTTTTTCTTTCTTCTTTTTTTTTTTTGGTAAATGCAACAACTACTAAGACTGTAAATTTTGAAACATAAGTATTTTTCTAAATTTATGAATCTGAATGAGTATGAATCAAATATATTTCGAATATTATTAGTTTGATGTCAACGTTGTACTCATACTCATTGCAACCTGTGCTTATAAATCAACGTTGTAGTGAGAATGAATGAATCAGAGTAGTTGAATTTCAATAATGTTGACTCACTCATACTCAAAATTTTATGAGTACTAATGAGTAGCAAAAAACGATTCACTGCTGATCTCTGCTACCTACTAGACTACGTAAAATTTATACGAGTTTTTGTTCCCCTTCCAAGACCAACTTTAGCAAAAACCTTCCTCTGTAAGCAATATTTTACTTGTTTCTTAAGTTTTGCTTTGGTATAATGGCGTACAAAGTAAAAAATCTAAAGAAAAAAATAACACTGTTTGTGTTCGTTTCAAGGGAGATGCCTGTGTAGAGAAATAATTTTAAAACCATGGAAAGTTAAGGAAAATTTGCCAAGAAAAAGGGAAATAATAAATAGAACATTAAAAAGGAATACTAAAATTCTTGCAAAGTATAAACAAGAAGAAACAGTTTCTAAACAACTTACTCATCATTACAATGCTCTTCTCTAACAAAATTATTTTTTTTTGGTTTCGGTTAGTAGTATTTTCCGATTTGTAAAAAGGGTTTAAAATTTAATGCGTTTACATTAAATCCAAAAATATAACACTGCAGAAAAAAAATTCATAAGAACATCAACATGATTTATGTTGCTGTGTATTTTTTCAAACTGCGATGATTATATCTTTGCATCCTTACTTAATTAATTGGTTATTGCAACACTTTAGTCAGGATTACTATCTAGCTTATCACAACACATATGTTGTGTGTATTAATTTTATACATGAGTGGCGAGACCTACAGCTAAATATCGACTCTGAACTACAGATATTTAAGATACTTTTCATAGCAATTTTGTTTAGTCTCAGACTTTTTGCCAGAAATGTGTTGAGGAATAATTTTTTCATATTCGTTTTATTGGAGATGTATGACCTGGAATTTGAACCGAGGAGAAATGTCTAATGAGCTATAAGCACTACCTATAAGACTACGGCGACATTTACACATAGCCACAAAAGTATATATACGGATAACAAATTTCAAAAATTTTTTTAACTAATCCGTTTTCGTTGAAAATCTTTGTAATTGTCTGGCAACTTTCCTCGAATTTAAGACGGTCTTGGTTAAAAAATTTCTGAAATACATACGATTAACAAATTTCAGAAATTTTTTAACCAATCCATTTTCATTGAAAATCTTTATAATTGTCTGACATCATTCTTCGATTATAAGATGGTATTTTGCTTTGGTTCAGAAATTTGTGAAATTTGTAAATCGGATGCATACCTATGTGGGCCTGTGCAGGGCCACAATTCAGTTCAATTTCAGAAATTGTTTAACCAATGCAAAAACCGTCTTAACATGAAGGAAACTATAAAGATATTCAACGAAGACGGATTAGTTAAAAAATTTCGGCAATTTTTTAACCGTACGTATAATTTAGTAACTGTGTGTACATATCCAATTTCTAAAAAAATATTCGGTTATTGTTAAACTTCTTAAATTTCTAAGAAAATAATTTGCTTATCGAAAGACACTACAGTTAAAGAAAGTTTTGTAGGCATTGGTGTTTCTTAAAAAGAAGCAGTTCATAATATAAATAGTAAACATTTGTCATAAGATCTAGACGTATGCAAGGGTTTAAACGCGGTTTGGCACTCCCGTCACAGCTGGGAGCTTTCTCAGCAAACCCAGTGTGTGTTATTTTACAGATGAGGTGACATCAAAAAAATTTAATTTCATACTTAACAAATTGAGTTGCATCAATAAAGTCCATCAATTACGTGAACATATTTGAAAATTCAAAGGTATATCACGAAAAACTAATTTAAATTCAACCCCTCGTTATGCATACTAGTAATGGACTGCAACAACTTTAAGTCAATTGAAACAATTGTAACAACATCGCAAACATATGATAAACAATGATGATCACAAATATCCGCATGTGGTCAACAGTAATAAGTACGGCTGATATAAGTACAAGACAGCCCATAGATTCAAACACGAATGTCAACGGAGGATGAGGAAACAGAACAAAGAAACTGGAATTGATACAACAAACATACATATATAATTGGCCATTACAACCCTTCAGGATTAGGGCCTAGCCTCTTACACCAACCATAATGTTGTGTGTGCTAATTTTATACATAAGTGGCAGGCCCTGCAGTTTAAAGTCGACTCTGAATGACAAATTTTTTTGAGAAACTTTTCATGGCAATTTTTATTTACTCCCAGAGTTTTTTTCAGAAATTCGCTGAGAGCCAGTCGCCGAAGAAATATTTTTTCATATTTCGTTTTAATGTCTGACTGAACCGCAGCCTTGCGTCTAATAAGCCAACACACTTCCTACTAGACTACGGCGATTTCTACAACAAACTCCAGCATATATTAAAATATCCTATCTTCTCACATCCCTTATGTTCTGCGTGTTAATTTTATCCATAAGTCCCTGGACCTACAGTTTAAAGTCGACCCCATATAGCAGACTTTTTTTAGAAACTTTTCATGGCAAGAAATATTTCATCAGATTTGAGTTTGTTCGAGATATCCGACCCGGAGTTTTAACCGTGGCCTTACGTCTACTAAGCCAACACACTTCCTACTAGGCTACGGCGACCCTTTGAATATAATGCTGTGGGTGAGCAATGGGTTAAGGATGAGAATTACGTCTTAGTGTAGTACACTACATCTATTTCCTAGTTATCGAAATTAATGCCTTTATAGACCGGTCTTCTGGGACTCAGTTGAAATTTACATACATAAGCCTTTAAATCTAAACTGTATCACTTTCGCCAGACTAATTTTTTTACTTGATATATATTGTATATTTTTTAAATATTTTTCAGCATAAAGAAGCCAATTTGTTGGACTCTTCATAATAAAACAATACCACATAGTGAATTTACTGCTGCGGAAAACAGAATGGGTCTTTCACCCAAATGTAGACACATTTTAACCATTAGTACAGGATGCTCACATTAAAGGTGTTGTATCGATTGCGTTTCTTCCACATAATGCTTGTGCAGTAATTTTATTGGGTCAGACCAAGCTTGTCACCACAACTGCCAACAGTGCAGTGTTTAGTTAGAATTGCCGTTATTGTGCGAACTGTTCTCTTGTCGAACTTAAATAGTTCCTTGGTTTTCCGGTTGTTTACTGCTGAACACAGCTGTTTTTAAATTCGGCATACCTAGTTAGGCCGCCTACGGTTTGTTGAATTCCGTGGGCGGATTTCCGATTTAAAAAAAAAATTGTTTAACAATTCGTTCGGAATCCAGTAGTGGTTGGTTTTGTGTAGACGTATACCGTGCAGAGGGTCTATACAACTACTGACGCTCTTTAATTTAGTGAGGAGGAATCCCAACGCTTTTACTGCTGCTTGACCGTCCACACATATGATAAAGTTAGAAGGAGGGAGGTTCCTGGGTATAACAATATGCGCAGCTTGTCTAATAGCATAAATTTCTGCCTGAAACACTCTGGTCAGGTTAAGTGATATGTATGACCCATTCTGTTCGTCTTTTGAAGCAAACCAATTAGTCATTCAATTTTCGATTTCCCCTTTGGAATCAAAATACTTCTCAGCCAACGTATGTTCCATCGGAGAAATATTAGTAAAAACATCAACTAGGCAGCCAAGGCTAGTGACTACGGCCGGTGGTATAGCAGCTTCAAGCCTAATGCCTTCATTGTATCCTGCACCTGTTTTGTTGTTTTGTGTGAAGAAGCACTGTCAAGTTGTAATACTACTTTGTCGTATCTTCTGGAACATTCTGGCTATTTTTTCAATCAACGCATGATGGTTCAAGTTGACCATTTGTTGTCGGTAGCGAGTTGTATTAACGATTTCATCATATTTTATGGGCTTGTGGTACACCACACCTTTATATTTCCACCAAGCACTCAGTATTATGTTCTTACGGAATCGATCTGGTTTTGCATCCGAAGTTGATGGTTGTCCTGGATTAATCCACGATTCAATCACGAGAACCATTCAAAGAAATTTCTTTAATTAATTTCTTTATCCGGAATTATAAATATGTTTTCTTCGTTTATTATTAAAAAGCTCATATTTGTGGTTTTAAGATACTTAACGTTGACCATTTTCTAATGTGGCTTTTGAAAATTTTTTTTATAATTTTTTTGCACATGAAACATTTCTAAGGCTACTTGAGATTAAATTAAAAATATTTGAAATGCTTTTAACCACAGACTTTACCTGTATTCGATGTCATTTAACCACACAATGAGTTTTGTATTCCTTTACACAAACTACATACCATATTTTATATTTTGAATAATTTAAGGACATACGCGGCCAACGGCTGGAGGATTATGCAGCTGCTGGCGGTAGTTGACAACGGTGGAAGTGTTAAGGTTTAGTTAAAAATATGGTACGCAATACAATTCCCGGTTGTTGTATACAGTAGACAGAATATGTTTTGCTATGAATGAATTATGAATTTTATGCAAAAATTGATAAATATAATTGATGTGTATATATTGTTACGTTTTTACCCTTTCTAAAAACGTTTGAAATAAAATTTGTGTTTAGTTTTAATTAAAATTCTTTATTGTTTGCACAATTCTGTGTGCCACTCTTCACAACTTGATTTAAACAACAACAATTTGCTTTATTAGTTATTTTTCTTTACACTCTTCCGCGTACACACTAACAATTGTTCGTTAGATCTTTACAACGGAGATTTTCAAACCACGATTATTCTCTTCACACAAAACGCGTCTTCACACAAAACTGAATGAAATTTTACTAATCCCGTTGCCTGCTTTGTCTTGCCTTTTTATTTTTATTATACTGTAGTATAATTTTATTTATAATAATTACATATACAGGCTAAACTTTTGAGTCCTCGGGTTGTCATATACCTGCTCTGTATATTGAATATAAATTAATATTCGTTTGCTTTTTGTGAAATAAACTTTAATTATTTTGAAATAAAAAAATATTAAAAAAAAAAAAAATAATAAAAAGCAGCAAAATATTTAATAAATAGGTGAGTTTTAGCACATTCAGTTACAATACTTAAAAATTTTAATTCAACTACCACAATTCATGCATTACGTCATATATTTGTATTCGTTTGAAAAAAGTCGATGTCATTAAATGTGAAAAATTTCCGCCACGGCTTCTCTAAGTGGAACGCATCCGAAGTATCCAATTTTTCATGATTGTGTCTCATAAATCAGGCAGAATTTAACCGATAGCGAGGAGCTTATGTGTTATTCGTATACATATGCGACTCAAGAAAACTTTTCAAGAAAAAGTAAAAAGAGGTCAGATCACATAATGTCAATACAGTTCACATACTATTCATGTGAAATGACCATTTCCTCACATTGCTCGTTAAGAATAAATAATGTGGTATAGCGTGGTGGTTAAACAGCTCGGCTACATATACGGGTAATCTTGTTTAAAAAAGATTCATATTTTACGAATTTATAAAATTTAGAAACTAGGAGAGGGATAACCAAGCAATTTGTGGAGAAAGCCCTCTGACCCCTGCTTCTTCTAAAGAGGATTATATCGACAACGAAACGCAATGTCTGGAGGAAGAGTACAACGTAATCACCAAAAATTTCCTTACTAAAATATTCGATACAAGTCTAAATGTCTGTATTCTAATACATTTCTACAGACGGAATTGTCTCTAGGTAACGACAAATAAATTTGTAACCACATTTTTTGACCAGCTGCAAGTACGCTTATTCATGAAACAGCAGAAAATAATAGGAGCGAAACAGTATTTTTTAATGATTGAATTTTTATTTCGGATTTTATTATTCCTATAATCTCAACCTGAAATAGAGAAGTTGTTATTCCACTGCAATTGAGGACTGTTAGTGTTACAAAAAAATGTTCATTAAGGTCAATTATTTAAATCCTTCTTTAACGAAAAGAAGTGACTTCTTGCAAAACGGTGAGTATGTTGCCATTTTGATTTCCTCTTCAATAAATGGGAGCCTAGTTGATTATTCTAAAAAATCCAGACTGACTTGCTAGAAGCTGTTCAAAGCTTGTATCAAAAGATAAAGTTTGTATCAAAAGATATCAATATTCCAGTAAAGATGATCGGTTATTAATTTGTGATTCCAATTTGATCATTAGCACACTAACTCTTATTTTCCATTTCTTAAAACAAGCTTCTAACTCACTACTGTCTGATTATAGTTTTTGAGACTCTACTACATATTCAATTCGGAATAAATGAATATTCAAAAATGGTGAATGATCCTTGGAGATAGACGTGTGTGTCATTATAATTTTAAATATATCGAAAAAAGCAAAAATGGCCCAAGATGTTTATCTGTAATCATAGCTGCCAGATAAATAAAACATCAAATCATTAAATATGTATTAGAAAAAATCATCTAAATAGTCAAAGACAGTTACTGAAAAAATAAATATCGTAAAGAAATCGTCAGAAAAAATAAGTAAATATATTGAAAGGTTTTTTAAAAAAATTATTTTTATTGTAGTAAAACATATATATCCGTTCAAGAATAAAACATAGAAATATGTATGTTTAACAAAAAATTTAACAAGTAATTATAAAAAAACTTAATAAACGAGTGCTTTATATAATATATTTGTAGGCCATTACACCCCTTCAGGCAGGATTACGGCCTAGTTTCTGACACCACTTGTGTTATGTGTGTTAATTTTTATACATGATTGGTGGGACCTATAGTTTAAAGTCGACTCCGAACGACAGATTTTTGAGAAAGTTTTCATGGCAATTTTATTTACTCTCATAGTTTTTGCCAGAAATGTGCAGTTGCCGAAGAAACACTTTTTGTATTTTGTTTTGATGTCTGGCCTGGGGCTCGAACCCTGGCTTTACGTCTAATAAGACAACACACTACCTACTAGATTACGGCGACGACTTCATAATACTTTACTACTTGTTATTACTAACCTAAATTTGCAAAAGTAACAATTACAAAGCAAATGCAAAGGTTAATGAAGTTTTTAATGTACTAAAGTAAAGAAAATGATGTAAATTTTTAATTTCCAAAAATCGGCAATATAATATTTTCGGAGAACAAAATTGTCAAAATGACGATGTTCACGCTGGCCACCCTACTTTTAAGTTTAGATTTAAGTTTTGTTAAAGTGTAAAAACCACCCCTGTACTTACTTTTATAATATTGTGAATTATTAATAATATGACAGAATTGTTGTGATATAAACGAAAAGAGATCTTAACTCGATCCACCCCCCAACCCGAAGGTACGTTTTGTGTACAATAAATAATAATTTGATTATTTAAAACTAATAATTTTGTATTTTATTTTCCCCGTATTCTCGCGAAATCTCAACCCCACATTTTGGTCCAATCGAACCGGATCATCCCCTAAATAAAATAAAATATTTGAAGAGAATACCTTTACAGATTGTCTCGAAGATCGCCATTCTGGTTACTTGTTTTTGGATAAACCACACCCTTAACACGGTTTGAACATTTTTATATACTTAAATAATTGCTTGATTTGTACAAGGTACGTAAAATACATTTTCTTTTTTTTCGGTGCTTTAATTAAGAAATTGGTGCTTACTGTGTTTTTAAAAATAAAAATAAATATACCTAAAGTGCAAGTGTAAGAATATAAAAGAAAAGGAAAAGCAAAAAATAAACAAAACTGAAATATACAAACAACACAGTGCATTGATTTAGCTGTGTTGTTATTGTTGTATACTTTCTTATAAACAGTTGGAATATTGTCACTAATTAGGGTGACCGGGTTTCTTTTTTTGGTTCTTTATATATGTATTTTGCTTTGCTGCGATATTTGTGTCTTATATTCTTACACTAATACAAATCGAAATATATAATTTTCTTTTATATTTTTAATTGAAATATATACGAATATTAATTTTTTAATTTTTTTTTTCAAGTTAAAATTGTTATATTTTTATTACAATATAAAATAATTTTGTTTTAAATTATATTTAAATTTCGATTAATTTTTTGAATATTGTTTCGGAAGTTTTCGTAAACCCCTTTTTATTCGTTCTAAAATTTATCGCGAATATTTCTTTAATTTTTAATTTGAATTATAAGTGAAGTTTTACTTAGTTGTCTTTCAAATTATATTTTTTTCGATAAACTCTACTCGTTGGTCTTTTCTGAAACTTTTTTAAATTAATTAATTTAAATTTTCGGATCCTATTGGAATTTTTCTCCTGATAAATTAAAACGAAAATCGAATTTTAGCAAAATGGCCGCTTTGAGAAATTTAAACAGAAATTATAATCGCTTAAGCTTTATTCAATACTTTGTATTTTCAATCCGCCTCATTTATTGACGGATTAATTGATAGCCTTAAGAGTAAGGCCACGAAACCGATTACTGGCACTATCATCATTAACCTTCCCCCATGCGATACCCCAACCTTTTCTGGAGATTATGCATCATGGCCAACATTTCGAGATAGTTTTCGGCCATTTACGGAACTAACCCCCATATTGGCAATATTCAAAGGATGTATTATCTTTTGCAAAAGACGGAAGGTGAGGCGAGGGACATTATTCGAACTTGCCCCATGACAAGTGATGGTTTCGACATGCCGTGGCAGAACCTGGTGGACAGGTATGAGAATAAACGCCTTTTGGTAAATTCTCAATTGAAAACCCTCTTTAACCTCCCTTCCATATCCAAGGAATCTGGCCCTTCTATTAAAGGTTTGCAACGGACAATCAATGATTGTATAACGAATTTGTCGTTGCTGGGCATAGAGACTCAGAATTGGGATATAATCTTTGTTTATATTTGCTCCACCAAACTCCCCGAACACACCTTAGGTCTTTGGGAACAGTCTCAAGGGCCTTGCTCAGACCTTCCTAAGTGGAGCAAGATGGATGAGTTCCTGACTGCCAGATACCGAACTCTGGAGTCAGTGTCGGACATTATCGGCAGCCACAATTTTTCCCAAGGTACTGCACGGGTTAATAACCAAAGCAGCTCTAGTAACCCTCGGAAATTGAAAACCTTTGGGACCACTGTGGCCCCTAGCTCACCCCAACGAAAATGTCCAGTTTGCGGCGAAAATCATCCCATTCGTTTATGTTCCGATTTTTTAAGAATGACGGTTAGTGCTCGTTTGGCAACCGTTAAAAAGTACAAATGCTGCACGAATTGTTTGGCAGCCTCGCATGAGTTCAAGAGATGCCAGAGATCAAATGTTTGCTATATTTGCAAACAAAAACATCATTCTCTACTTCATCGTATCGAATCTTCACCCCGGGAGGAACCGAGGACTGGAACTAACCCCGCTAACTCTTCTACCCCACATAGTTCCCCAGAAATCCCTCTGCCTTCTCCTGCACAAAAGCGAAATGATGAGGATAATTGTCCATCCACATCCACTACTACCCGTACTTTTCAGAACTTCGCTACCCGACTACAGTCCACCCCGTCTTCAACAGTTCTATTAGGAACTGCCCGTGTGAATATAGAATTAGATCATGCCATTTTCTCTGCGAGAGCTGTGATAGACCCAGCGTCTCAAGCTACTTTCATCTCTCAAAAGTTGCAACGGAAGCTAGATCTTCCGACCTATTCAGCACCTCCTGCAGCTGTTATGGGCCTTAATGGCGCAGTGGTAGCAAACTCTAGAAAAGTTAGTGTTGTTTCATTACGGTCTCCCATTAATCCAAAGTTTAAATTGACCACGGAGGCGTAAGTTGTTGAAGAACTTACTGGTCAATTACCCTCATGCTCGTTAGCGAAGAATGCTGTTTTTAATGCCCTCGAACTCCCGTTAACAGATTTTAAATATTCCCATATGGATTTGCTCTTGGGTGAAGATGTATACTCCCGGATAATGCTTTCTGGAGTTCGAAAAGATCCCAAGAACAATTTAATAACCCAACGAACAGTTTTTGGTTGGATTGTAACTGGCAAAACACGTCACTCAAATTCGTTGTCCTTTAAATCTGAATCCCCTACGGACTTGAGTCCTGGTCCACCTCTTAAAGGTGTGTTTGCTCAAAATTTGAGATGCGATTGCTACAGAAACCCGAGGTTAAAACATAATACGAGGAACTTATTGAGGAATACCCGTCCCTAGACCACACGCCGACCATGACTATTTTACTCGTCTCCTATCTCAAATTTACTATTTACTCCATTATGTCGTTTTAAGTCCCAACACTCATCTTTTTTCTTATGCATCCACTAGTTTCCTAATTTTTGAAATTGTCAGACGCCAGCACCGCTAAAACTCTGGGTTTACGTTGGACTGCGAGCATTGATACATTTGCTTCAAGCCAGCTCCAACGCCCTATTTCTCTATAGTCACAAAACGTTCTGTCTTGTCTCAAGTAGCCAAAGCTATTTGACCCCGTTGGGTGAGTGGCACCTAAAACCGTAGTTGCTAGGATCATTTTGCGACAAATTTGTAAAGGCAGAACAGATTGTGACGAATGTTTGAAACCCATGACGTTTAACAAATGGCTTGAGTTTGCCGATGATTACTTGTACATCGACAGGATTAACATCCCCCGTTGGGTTAATTTTAACCCTCAGCGTGAAGTATTTCATGCAATTTGTGATGCTTCAGAGAAAGCATATGTTGCCATCCTGTATAGTAGAGTCCTAACCCCGTTTGGTGAATTTGTCACCCACTTGCTCGCTGCCAAAGTAAAAGTTGTGCCTTTACCCCGTTTAGAGCTCTGCCATGCAACTCTATTGGCAAAAAATGGTATTTACACTTCGTAAGAAGCTGAATCTTACCAGATCGGAAGTCTTTGTGGGACAGTTTCGACTATCGTTCTGTCCTGGCTTCAAAAACCCCCGTGCCATTGGCCAACTTTTGAGGCAAATCGAGTATCGTTTATCGTGGACCAGGTAGGCACTGACAATTGGAATCACGTGGAATCTCTACATGAAGTTGATACCCTATGATGACAGTTTTTACTCGTCAGAAAACTCACCCAGAAAATTTGTTGTTGTCGATCATGTTGTCATTATTTATGACAATTAACCCCATAACGACCGAAAATTTAGTCGAATCAAACGAATTTAGTTTGTCGCTGTTTCGAAGTGCGAGTGGTCTTAGTTCGAACTGCCAATGGCGTTCTAAAACGGCCAATTGTGAAGCTCGTGCCGCTTTTTGATCTAGAGCAGTATTAATTCGTTCTCTCTTTTTCTGTTGTATTTTCGTCGTTTTCATTTACAGATTATCTAACACCCCGTGAGCTATCTGTTGAACGCTCTACTAACGACAACCTCGACATGATTATTGTTGATCCCAGTCCAAGAAGAAGAGCACAACCCACAACCAAGCTCTGGAAAAACCATCCACGTGTGTTGGTCAACCTCCTACTTCCGGTAATGGGGCAATAATGGTAGCATCGAATGCGTCTCCAGGGACTACAATCGTAATCAACGTTCTGGGCAGATAATTTCTTCGTGATGACTCTATTATTCTTATTTTTATTGAATTTATATATTGAATTGTAACTAAATATTACCCTGAATTGTAAACTCATTGATCTCTGGCCAGGTGATGTCTCGGTCAGCTTGTTGCAATGTTGCAAGGGGGCGGGATGTTCACGCTGGCCACCCTACTTTTAAGTTTAGATTTAAGTTTTGTTAAAGTGTAAAAACCACCCCTGTACTTACGTTTATAATATTGTGAATTATTAATAATATGACAGAATTGTTGTGATATAAACGAAAAGAGATCTTTACTCGATCCACCCCCCAACCCGAAGGTACGTTTTGTGTACAATAAATAATAATTTGATTATTTAAAACTAATACTTTTGTATTTTATTTTCCCCGTATTCTCGCGAAATATTTTATTTTATTATTTCCCCACTCACCCCCACAGACGATAAATCGTTAAATCTGGCAGCTATGACTGTGATACTCAAACAGATTTTTTTTTTTGGGAAAGAAGCCAATCTTCACGTTTTAACTTTCTTTTAACGACCAAAACTCATTATTTTCTTATCTGTTTTATTGGAAACGCAGGCCAATATGTAGTACATATTTATGAACGAATAAAAAATCAAAAATCTACTTTTGTACACTCCAGTGTTGTTAAATTTTTGTTTTTGTATTTTTATTTGCCTTCCATTATGCAAAAACATTTGTATTGTACCATAGCAAACGTTAAAATAATAGCAAAAGCCAATACAATACGTATACAAGTTATACATAAACCAGAACTCTCTCATATGTACCAATCGTCTATAAAACATACAATATAGTAAATGGAAATATCCTCTGACACTTGCAATCCCACTAATGACTATTGGCGACCAGTATACAATGAGTACACGATTCGTGTTTACAGTACATCTGAATGTGTCCACATCGTTTATTGAAGATCTTGTCACTCAACAGATTTACGAATGCATGTGTGTAGGTAAGTCTTGTTTATCTGGCTGTATGAGCATGGATTAACTCGTGGACAGGTATGACTACATATGTTGTGTCACACTTTGTTTTTATCCTTCACTTGATTGCTTCTAGTATTTTTGTTGGCACTTTTACACTATGTTCAGGCATGAATTTTAATTGAGTCAATATTCGTTTAATTGACATAATTGTTTTATGTGTTCAGGCATACGCAAATCAGCTTATTCAATAATAATTTGACAGCTAGAAAAAAACATTTTTTTATTTTTTTTTAATATCAATTCATAAATTTTACATTAAATCTACCGTGACGGGAAAAATTACTCATTTAAGATTTTTTTAATGAGAATTTCTTAAATATAACATTATAACACCGCTATTTACATTTACGACTTCTATTAAAAAATACATCGAATATATTTTTGAAGATTTACTCCTATCTTGTATTTCTTTTATACTGAGGAATGCATGTAGTCTGCCCTAGCTACTGCGGGAAGTTATTTACCCTGAGCACTGGTTCTGTATCTTGATTTGCATATTGTGTGTTATAAAACCACTGTTTTTGACATATTTGGCATTGCCTGGTATGATTCGGTATATTGAGGTATATTGCTTGTTTTCTAAAAGATGGATATCCACTCTACTACATGCGAGTAATACAGTAAAAATTTCTAGTGCTATTTTGTTAATAAAAATTATTATTTCATTGTTTTGTTATAGTCCTTATCACCAAAATTTCGAAATATTCAAAATATTTTAAATCATTAGAAATTTTAAATAATATATGTGTAGTAGAAAGAGAATGGAATAGGAATAGAAATACAAGAAATATCGGTAGATTTATTGTTAATATAAATAAACTTACCTTCCACTTCACTCGCCATCCTTATTCGACGTTGCTGATATTTGTATTTTCAAATATCAACAAAATTTTTTCGTATAAGTCGCAACGTTCTCAATGAATATACTTATGACAGTGCTGCATTTTAAGTTTTACTCAATATTATAACAATTTGCGTATTTATTGCGCAATTATTAATTAAAATTTTATATGATATATTGAGCTCAATAATGGCGTTAATTACGATTTACGCAATATAGATGCATGTCTGAACACCGTATTACAATGTTTGAATTTCTTTTTTACATACATTTAACCGAATTGGCTGTACGACTTTGAGATGATAGAATAACGAGTTCATTATGGCAATAAATAATAAAAAAGGTTGTTAAGAATTTTAGTTAAAATTGTTAATGACAGCACAGAAACTGTTTTCAATAGTTTATATCAAGTTTAAAACAGTAATATGTTGAAAATTTTTGAGGCCTCACACATGAGGCCAGACATCAAAATGGAAATATAAAAAATATTTCTTCAGCGACTTCCCCTCAGCAGATTTATGACAAAAACTCTGGAAGTATATCAAATTGCCAAAAGTTTCTCAAAACTCTGTCGTTCGGAGTCGACTTTAAACTGTAGGCAACGCCACTCATGTATAAAATTAACGCACACAACATAAGTGGTGTGAGAAACTAGGTCGTAGTCCTGATTGAAGGGTTGTAATGACCAACTACGTATGTATGCATATCTTGGAAATTTTTCCAGCGTTCTATATTGTCTTATTATTTTTAAACCTATGGAAAAAAATATTGTTATTACTTAAAATTGTTGTCACTTTATTGCAATATTGTATTTTATTTATTTATTTTATTTATATACTAAGATTTGATGAGTATTTAAAACGTCATTAAATTTCAGACCTAAAAGGATTTAAGAATTCAACTTCAAATTGGAAATATAAATTTAATTCGTATATACACTGGCGCAAATAAGTCTCCATACACTAAGCTAGCGGAGACAATGAATGAATGAATACCATTTCACATTCGTTTAGGTTTTGCAACTAGTAACGTCAAGGTCAAGGCCAGTTGTTACAATATTATCACACTTTGAATTTTTGTAGGCTCACGTGTATAGCTGTCAGATAAATAAAGCATCAAATCATCAAATATTAGAAAAAATCGCCAAAATCGTCAAAGACGTTCATGGAAATCGTAAAAAAATCGTCAGAAATAAGTCGTCAGATAAATACATAAATTAAAAGAAAAAAATTCTTGCGAAACATATAAAGTTCAGTCAATGTACATATTTTAGTTCAAAAATATTTAACAAGTTTTTAACATGTTAAAAACATATAGGTACATACTTATATATATACATATTGGAATTAAACAGTTTAATCAAATCAGATTCAATATTAAAGTCAAAGCTAAGTTTTAAATAATATTTTTATACAATATTGCTCCTAAGGAATATAGTTCAATTAAAATTAACTTAACTTAATAGTTCCATTAGCTGAAGAAAGTGAGAATAATAATATTTTTAAAAAAATTAAGTCAAGGATGGAAATTAAAAGCTAGCATCCCTCATTTTCATCTCTGATTTTTTTTTTTTCAAAAATCGAAAAGTTTTATATCATTTTCAGTAAAGAATAATTTAGGTTTTAAACAATCTATCTCAGTGTTGTATATTGCCACATAAGCGCAGCAATAATATTGCATCATATAAATCTGTGGGTGGTGTAAATATTAGGAAGTCAGTAGCTCTTGACGTTCTGAGTATGAAAATTCAGTGTGATGTTCGAAACCGACACATGCCTTAGCTTCTTAAGATAGTGCAAGAAAAACTTCACTTCATCTGACCTTCTTAATTTACACCACTTATATCCGAAGGAGAATAGAATACAACTCTCATGTATAGGCCGGTATCTTAATGCCTATTTTTAGACTTCTCGACCGCGTACAGGAGAGGCCAAAGTTGCACGTTAATGACTCTATTAATTCATTGGAGCATAGTTGCAATGTGACTTGTGTTTCACTGTTCTATCACTATTACAACGGATTTTGCACTAGCAAAATAAGGGGACCTATTCCCGAAAAGTATGTATTCCTATGTAACACTCGTCCTTCTTGGCGAGCACATCCATATGTGGTCGATTGACCAGAGGATCGCACACTGCATTACGTATAAAATTCGTTCTTTAGTCGGACTATTCGTTTGTGGCACTCCCTTCGTACAGAGGTTGTAATTGTTTACCTTTTAACGGATGAAAAAGAAAAATGCAGAAAAATCATCATAGGTGTTCCCAAATAACTTAAAAAATATAATACTTCACTTCTCGTTATTACTAACGTAAATTTGCAGTAGTAACAATTGCAAAGCACATACAGAGGTTAATGAAGCTTTTAATGTAGTAAAATAAAGAATATGATGTAAATTTTTCATTCCCAAAAGTCGTCAAAATAAGGGCATAAATCGTCATATCATCAATATGATATTTTGGGGCACAAAATCGTCAAAATGACGATAAATCGTCAAATCTGACAGCTATGCTCATGCGTTAAGAGGCCGTCGTTCTTATTAATTTTTTATATATAAAAATAATAAAACTATCTTTCGGTAGTAAATTTCTTTATGATCTGAAACTGCAGAACATCAATTTAACAAGGCTGAAAATTATTAAATGAAGCCATTGAAGTACCTTAGTAATGTTACTGATACTTACTTTTTTTCCAACAATTGAAAATACAATCGTTGATTTTTTTGTACTTTATAGTATTATTATCTTCTTTATTTATTAGTTTTTTTTTACAAAATATTTTAAAATAAACATTAATCTACGTAAATGGCATATTATTACACAAAATCATTTACGTAGTACGTTTTATTGTTGTAATTTAGAAGGTGCTACAGGTGAGACAAGAGTATAGCAAAAGCCATATTAAAATCTTGATAGGCCTGAAATCAAATATAAATTCATTATGTTTCCTATGGGATAAGAAATAATTTCTTACTTACGTGTTGTCTTTTCCTACTAATTTTGAAATGCTGAATACCGTTAAGACGTTCACGTTTTTGCAATATACCTGTAAGTAAAAAGAAAGAACAAATTTAAAGCTAATCATAAAATTTTATAAGTATGGTTACTAAGGAAGTCACCGTAGTCTAGTAGGTAGTGTATTGACTTATTAGACGTAAGGCCATGGTTCAGACTCTAAATCAGACATCAAAACGAAGAATATGAAAAAATATTTCTACGGCGACTTCCTTTCAGCAGATTTCTGGCAAAAACTCTGCGAATAAATAAAATTGCCATGAAAAGTTTCTCAAAAATCTGTCGTTCGATGTCTACTTTAAACCGTAGGTCCCGCCACTCATGTATAAAATTAAAGCTCACAACATAAGTGGTGTGAGAAACTAGATCCATAATCCTGACTGAAGGGTTGTAATGGCCAATAATAAATGTATGTTTGCTTAGATAATTCTTTACTGGGTTTATTTTAGATTAGGTTAGGTTAGGAAGGGTGACGGACCCACTTAAACACTTTTTAGGCTCATTGTGATACCACAATCAATATTTAACCGCTGGAAACAAACATTTCCAAGGGAAAACAACTCGAGCCCAAAAAATCTTCCACTTTCGACAATCTTTATATAAGAGAGCTAGGACAATGATAAGTGAGAGGTCAAAATGAAAAGTGTGGTTCACTTATACATGAAGTGATAGTCAGTCTGCTTCTGCTTCACAGTCTCACAGATCTTGTAAAAGCCATACGCCGGACTGCCAAGTCGATATACCAATTAAAAGGACAGTGGCCCATGACAATTGCTATTGTTATGTGATTTAAGGATAGAACTGAGATTAGAGCATGCACGCAAATTTTTGCTACAAATGAGTTGGAACCTCCTTGTAAAGCGATCAATTAAATCAAGAGATTTTAGGATCAATACAGCTTGTCAACAAGCATTGCTCCGCCTTCAAAGTGATCATTACCTCCAACTGAAAAATACTGCATTGATTAGGAAATGGTTAAATATCCGAACTCTTAATAAATACAATACAGCCCACTCTGTCAAACCCCTTGTCTAGACCTAAAAGATCCTATTCGGAACATTCGAATGTTCCCTTGTTGGAATTCAAAAATTATATGTACACAACCAAGAATAATTGAAAAATTGCGAGATTTGTAATATCGCGTAGTTTGTCAATAATATCGCGAATTAACCATAAAGATTCAGTGTATGGTACTTACATACATACATACATAATTGGCCATTACAAACCTTTCAGTCAGGATTACGGCATAGCTTCTCACACCACTCATGTTGTGTGTGTTAGTTTTTATACATGATTGGGTGACCTACAGTTTAAATTCAACTCCGAACGACAGATTTTTGAGAAACGTTTCGTGGCAATTTTATTTACTCTCAGAGCTTTTGCCAGAAATCTGCTGAGAGGAAGTCGCCGAAGAAAGATTTTTTATATTTCGTTTTGATGTCTGGCCTGGGGTTTGAACCGTGGATTTATGTGGATTTTTGTGGATCTTGATTGTTTATCGAAAAATGTGTAAGTTTCGCGTTAGAGCGACCACCAGAACTTCTCCAATATTTGCCCAAAACGAAAAAATTATATTTGGAAAAAACACAAATATTGGCCGACTTCTGGTAGTCGTGCAAAAGTCATTTGGTAAGATGACATATATAAAAAATATAACACGACTGTTATACTATTTAAATAATAACTATGGTAATTTTTGTCAGATTTGATCAATCGAAATGTTAATCTCTTCACAAGATAATGCACTTTCATAATGTCAGCACTTGTTTTATATTCTTTAATTAAATGTTCCAATTAAGAATAGATAAACTTGAAAATGAGAAAAAAGTCATATTTTCCGAATTTATCCGATCAAAACTCATAACAAGTAAGTTTGAACCATATGCTTACGTATGTATATCATTTTAAAGGATCATCTATCCCTTTTCAAAAAACTTTAGATTGTGAAAATAGGTTACAAAATATTTGCGTAATCAGTAATTTTGTGTGAAAAGATCAAAAATACCGTTTTTGTCAAATAAAACAATTTTGGAGGGTTAAAGAAATTTAAAAAAAATATTACTGAGTTCTACTCAACAAAATTCACAACCCACATTATGTTATTCTGTACTTTTTCACATGCCCTAGAGTGGCTAGTAAAGTTTTCTTATTTGTTTTTTTTTTATTTGTTACATTTTTAAATGTTGATCATTTTATGAAACCCTATATAATGACAAATCCCACAGTATAGTAAAAGCGAAAGAGGAAACAAATGAAGGAGAAAGCGGAAAAAGGCATTAAATAATAAATTGCTTGTTATGTTTTTGAACTTTATTTTTTGCAGCCAAAACTATTAAGTTTGTATCACGCCATCCAAAATCATAGCAACTGTTGCATGAACTTGAACTTGAGTAATTTTTTTTTGTTTTCTTTACATCCTCTGAAAGGATTTTTCTTTTTTATGAAAGCGACACAATGAAAAACGATGTAAGAATTTGTAATATTTACAGTCCGAATAATCTTGATAAAATAAGTGTAAATAAAACTTAAATATTGTGCTGTTTCTACGTCTAACACCATAGTTTTTTGGTCCTGCCTGCCCTTGTCTTTGTGGTGAGGTTTAAAAATAAAATCAACAAAAACTTTGCATATAATAATTAATTATTCAAAAAACAGAAAGTTTGACATTACGGAATTAATTTGAATTTCTTAGTATTTTTGTAGATTAGTAGTAGTTGTAGATTCATTTACATATGTTATTAGACAATTTGAAGGGAATGGACGGAGTACACTCCAAAAAATTGTGATGGGGTTCATTTGCCTCTATGATTATTATTATCGTCGTAAAGAGGTGTCACGATCAATTGTACTGCCCTCAAACTTTATAGGGTATCCTTAAATTGTCTCTTTCTGGTCTTTTGCCTTGATAATTTTCAGAATGACACTCGGTGCGAACAAGACAAATATCCTTTCCAGCACCTTATATGTACCCCGGTGTTTCCTTATATTAATTACACGGTGCGATAGTCAAAATACACCCCTCTAATGACATAGTGATGTTGTGAGTTTTGTTTTTTACCATAGTTATTATTCAAATAGTATAACAGTCGTGTAATATTTTTTATATATTATCAGGTGAACTTAAGTTCAAAAGTTTTGATTTGATTGTTTATCGCAAAAGACGTCAATTTAACGTTTGCTCGACTAACAGAAGTCGGTTGAAAAAATATAGATGAAATATAAAAATATATAATAAAAAATATATATATAAAATATATATGAAATATAATTTATAACAAGACTCTCATACTATTTAAATAATAACTATGATAATTGTTGTCCAATTTGATCAAATAAATTGTCAATCTCTTCACAAGATAATGCACTTTAAGGATATCAACACTAATTTAATATTTTTAATTAAAAAAAATTTTTTTAAAAAAAAATTCTCATTTGTCAAGTTTACCTCATCAAACCCCATAGCATATTAGGTCAAATATATTTTTTTTATTAGCTGGGTGTATTCCATTTTTTTTATTTTGTCTTATAGCATTAATTGTACCCATAGCCAAATAAACCTTTAAAATAAATTTTTTTATTTGAACTCTCACTATCATGCCTTTAAAAAAATGCACCATAGGAATATACTTTTAGTATGTTTTGGTGCAGCACAATAGCAATGCCATTTAAATAAATACAATGTATTTTATTTATATTTCATTTAAATTTCATTGCAATTTTATTATTTTAAGTGCCAATGCAATTTATTTGCGCTTTTACTGAATTTTAAGGTTTATAAACCAAATTAAAAATTTAAAAAAACTACCGAATTTAATTGAAAAGTTAATTGAAAATACAAAATAATTAAATAATTAAATTTTAGTAATGCAGTTAATATTTTAAATAGGATTTTAGGATTATTGTTTTACAAAAAAAAAATACCAAATTTATACAATTGTGTTCCGTTTATTGTTGTTGTTGCGTTAATTTATTAAATATTTAAATACAATTCACACATTCACTGCGATTTGTTTATTTTCCAAAATTATTTTTATATCCTACACATAGTGAATATTCAAATAAAATATGATTTATTAAATAAAAATATAACAATTATGGCCATTAGAAACCTTCAGTCAGCATTACGACCTAGCTTCCCACGCCACCCATGTTCCGTGTGTCAATTTTGTATATGAGTGGCGGAAACAACAGTTTAAAGTCGACTCTGAACGACAAATTTTTGAGATTATTGAACGACAGGTTTGAACCGTGGCCTTGCGTCTAATAAGCCAACACATTACCTACAAGAATACAGCGACTTGGCATGGTACTTACAGATCTTAAAATATATAATGAAACGCAGAAAGCAATCTGATTAAGTACCAATAGAAACATACCATGAAGAACGCGGTCTATCGAAAGATCAACTAAGAAGGTCAGGACAGGCTCAAAAACTGTCACGCAGGCGACATCCATGTGGACTAATCACTAATGCTGATTATGCTGCCCATGCAAGACGATATCTAAAATATGTTTCAAAAATTGCAGAACTACAAGTCGACGGATACCTAACGAACTCCTGAAGTATATTCTCGAACCAATCACCGACCATTCTAGAAAATTTCAAAAATACGCTTCAAAAACAGAAAAACAATAAGTCGTCCGATATCTGTCGAACTCCTGACGTATCATGCCAGACCAACTGCCGAAATTTTAAAGCCAACGTTTTATCATATCTGGCAAAAAACATCATAACTAAAGGTTGATAGAAACGAATTGTGGTACATACATACATATTTGGCCATTACAACACTTCAGTGAGGATTACGACCTAGCTTCTCACACCACTCATGTTGTGTGTGTTAATTTTTAGCATGAGTGGTGGGACCTACAGTTTAAAGTCGACTCCGAACGACATATCCTTGAGAGACTTTTCATGGCAATTTTATTTACTCTCAGAGAGATTAAGTCGCCGAAGACATATTTCTTCATATTTCGTTTTGATGCTTGTGCTAAATAATATTTTTGATCGGTTGTGCTGTTAATACAATAACTCAACTGATCACTTTTTATTAGATTAGGTTAGGTTAGCCGGTAACTTGCCGTACACAGGCAAGTTCACTCAATGGCGTATAGAGCTCATTATGTTACACATTATGTGGTTAGCCCCCTTTTAATGATCCGTCAGTGTTGTGTTTGAACCACAACTAGCTCCGGATAAAACTTTCGTTGGTACGTTCACCAGGATTTAGGCATCTTCAAACTTTCTGTCAGTCAAAAACAGATGACGTCTGTTATGAAGTGGAGGGCACTCGAATGAAGGGTGTTACTCCGACTGCGTGAAGTCGCCGTGGTCTAGTAGGTAGTGTGTTGGCTTATTAGACGTAAGGCCATGGTTCAAACCACACGTCAGGCATCTCCAACTAAGCGAAATATGAAAAAATATTTCTTCGGTGACTTCCTCTCAGCAGATTTCTGGCAAAAACTCTGAGAGTAAAAATAAAATTGCCGTGAATAGTTTCTCAAAAATCTGTTGTTCAGAGTCGACTTTGAAACTGTAGGTCCCGCCACTCATGTATAACAATTAACGCACACAACAAAAGTGGTGTGAGGAACTATGTCGTAATCCTGACTAAAGGGTTATAATGACCAATTATGTATGTACATATGTATGTACTCCGACTGCGTTGCCTCCACATCATAGAAGCTTCTACAGTAATCATGAAGGGACAGAGCGTGTCTGTTAGCGCACCTGTTCCCTTTTCATTACTTTGCTTATACTATGACTCTGCCGCCTTTAAAGTAATTAAAGCACATGTTTCTTAGCTAAAGTAGCAATTCTAAAATTACTTAACAACATTTTATATGTCGAAATGATTTATATCATCAGTCCAGATAAACTAAGATACACACTAAGAGAAATCTTAGATTCTTCCAAACACATAACTCTCCAACGAATGAAAGGAAAAAGTTGGTTTTTTTCGACTGAAAATTGTATTTACATGATCCAAACTGTTACCGTCCTTTATTGACATGATCTGGATCAATCCAGCATAGTACAAACCATGCGGAAGTTTGGTGAAGGGAACGTATGTATTAGAAATTCAGGAAAATATCTTTGTCACAAAGCTTGACGAAAATTCTGAAGATCGTTATATTTTCTAAGAAGACAATGGGGTTGTACATATTAAGCGTAAAAGTACGAAATAATAAAAGACAAAACAAGGAATCTGGATGGATATTGAAATTGAAACCTTTCAAAACGTCATAAACTCCAAAATAGACATAATATTTTTGGTTATTGTTGCTATAAGTAGGGTCATAAATTATAAATTATCAAGATTTAAAATTTTTTTATTATTGTCTTATTTTTTATTTTAATTTAAATAAAACAGCTTTCAAGCGAATGTCCTCTAATTTCATTCATTTTTTGTTAATCTGTTTTTGACTGAGTGCACTAGCACTCTTGTTGATAGAATGCTAGACTACACGGTACGACAGTGAAAATACACTCGAGCAACTACATAGTCTAAGTTATTCACTAGGTTGATTAGAACTCATTTTTTTTATATTTCTCGAACCCTCAAAACTAGTTTTATTTGACAAAAACGGTTTTTTTGAAATTTACGCACAAATTTTTTGACTACACAAATATTTTTTAGTGTATTTTCAAAAACCAAAGTTTTTTGAAAAGGAGACAGATGAGCCTTTAAAATTGTATGCATAAACATCTGCTTGAAACTTACATGTTATGAATTTTGATCGGGTAAACGGATCGGGGATTTTTTTCTTTTTTTCTTCAAGTTTAGTTATTCTTATTTGCCAAATTTTATCAAAAGATATAAAATAAGTGATGACATTCTAAAAATGCATTACCTTCCGAAGAGATTGACACTTTGTTTGATGAAATCGGACAAATATTACTGTAGTTATTACTTAAATAGTATGACAGTCGTGTTATATTTTTATATCGGTTATCCTATCAAATGAACTTTCAGATCAAAAAAATTTGATGTATTTGGATTGCTTATCGCAAAATGCGTATACTGAGTTTTTATTTAAACAGATTGTTTATCAATATTTATTTATATATATTTTTTTTAATTTAATTAATTTCATAACTTTTTTGTCGCATAATTTAAATTCATTTATCTGCACTTCTCTTAAGGATTTTTTTATTTTTCGTAATATATCAGTTGTTGGAAAAAATTCTGTTACAAATTTTTAATAGCTTTCAAATCTTATATCTCTTATAGTATTAATTGACTAATTTAACTCTGTAATTTATCCATATGGTGAGAAAAGGCTATTAAAATATTGTTTTTCGATGAAAATTTACTCGCGTTTACATATGACTGCAATTTCGGAATGATATTATCATCACTTACTTACTTACATACATACATACATAATTGGCCATTACAACCCTTCAGTTAGGATTACGGCCTAGCTTCTCACACCACTCATGTTGTGTGCGTTAATTTTTATACGTGAGTGGCGGGACCTACAGTTTAACGTCGACTCCGAACGACAGAATTTTGAGAAACATTTTCATGGCAATTTATTTACTCTCAGAGTTTTTGCCAGAAATCTGCTGAGAGTAAGTCGCCGAAGAAATATTTTTTTTTTCATATTTCATTTTTGATGTCTGACCTGGGATACGAACCCGGGCTTTACGAATAGTAAGCCAACACACTACCTACTACATCACGGCGACTTCAACTTACTTACTTAATTGGTCATTATTCCACATTACAGTTTAATCCACAGGTCAGACATCTCCAGGTTAGGTTAGGTTAGGTTAGGTTAACGTGGTAGCTTTAATTTACCAAAAAGTTCACAGGTGGACGCAGCCTCTGTACTGTTCCTCCGAACAAAGGAGGGGGAAGTTGGTGAGCGCAAGGGCTGCACATTTTCAAAAAGCACGAATACCCCACGCTGGAAAACCATCCAGAAGGTTTGATAAACGATACTATGTCCTTTATATAAATGGACGATAGCTCCGTCAAGCTGACAAGGGTTGGAGTGCCAAATAACCTATATCTGCACCCCGCAAGGGATGGGCATTGGCAGAGGAAGTGGATGACAGTGTCCTCCTCCTCAGGGGATCTGCATCCACGGCAGAAGTCGTTAAATGGGAGTCGCATTCTTTCCGCGTGTCTACCCATAACACAGTGGCCTATAAGCATGGCCACTGTGATCGAGATGATACTACGGCCAAGACCAAGTAGTTGATTGGTACGCCTCCTATCCATTGTGGACCAAGTGAGCCTAGCGATGGAGAATTTCCGCGCAATGGCCAGACATGTCCAACAAAATGAAAAAATATTTCTTCGATGACTTCTCTGCAGATTTCTGTCAAAAACACAAAACACACAAAAAAATTGCCATGTAAAGTTTCTCAAAACAAATCTGTTGTTCGGAGTCGACTTAAATCTGTAGGTTCCGTCATTCATTTATAAAATTAACACACACAATATAAGTGGTATGACATGCTAAATCGCAACCCTGATTAAAGTGTTATAATGACGAATTATGTTGTATGTTATGCTGTTATGAAAAGGTATTGTATTCCGTTATGGCATGATTAGACGCCCTCATTTTATATGCATACATAATTGGCCATTACAACCCTTCAGCCAAGATTACGGCCTAGCTTCTCACACCATTCATGTTGTGTGCGTTGATTTTATACGTGAGTGGCGGGACCTACAGTTTAACTTCGACTCCGAACGACAGATTTTTGAGAAACTTTTTCATGGCAGGTTTTATTTACTCTCAGAGTTTTTGCTAGAAATCTGCTGAGAGGAGATCGCCGAAGAAATATTTTTTCTCGTATTTCGTTTTGATGCCTGACGTGGGATACGAACCCGGGATTTACGTCTAATAACCCAACACACTACCTATTAGTCTACGGCGACTTCCTCATTTTATGTAACGCGGCAAAAATTGGATTTTTTGGACAGTTCTGATGCATCCATAGTCTTATTTTGTTTTATTGTGCAAGAAACACTAAGGGTTCCATTTAATGTAATTAAGTAGGAGTAGTGTTTATGGACGTTAGGTTTGAATCCACTATGTCGTAAGTACCAGCAAAGTTTTGCAAGCAGAATGTTCTACATTAAGCTATTGAGGCTGAAGCACGAATTCACTTAGTGTTGCTCCACCCAGCCAATTGATCACACAGTGAAGTGTTCTATGAGAACAAAATAATTTTCGTATACAGGTTTTTTATTTCGATTGAGCATATGTTTAGTTTAATGAAACTCGTTTCAAATTTTCCACCGTATTTTTTCAAACACCCAATACTTATACTCCCTTTTTTTCTTACTTTTTTCAGTTGTTACTGTACTATTTACCGTCACTTTATTTTAATAAGTTACAAGAATTAAGCATTGTGCTTTTTGTATACAATTAAAAACATGATTAAAAAATATTTTATTTCTTTAACATTTTAAATTTGTTCTACACTTGATAATTCACTTTAAATAATTTATTTATTTATTTATTACAATACAATTACAAATTATATTCTAATTATATACGAGCGCAGTAACTTGACCATATGCTCGGTGTAGTGTCACAGACCAGAGTCTCTGGTGGGAATCGAACTCACGACCCTCACGCTAATAGTCTACCACACTACCTACTAGACTACCAGGGTACCCGCACTTTAAATAATTTATTTTCTTAATTTTTTTTCAATTTCGTATTAAATTTCTTTTTTGTATATTTTTATTATTTTTTACTTTATTTTAAATTTTATTAGTTCAAGAGCTTGACTTTGTACACTTTTGCTAAATTGAAACGAAAACAAACACCGCAAGTATGTTCAGACAACCGTATTGTTTAACATTGGAAATCGTACTGTTCATGCTGCTAGTTCAGCAGTACCTATTGAGCTAAAGTTACTCCACAAAAGAAATACAATGTACACGCTGTTGTATGGTAGTGTTTTCATTTTATTTTTATTTATTTTGTTGGTGAAATGCTAAATACATTTGCTGTCAACTTATGTTTTTATAACATTTGCAAAATATCTCTTCTTTTAGACCTTTTATGTAAAAAGAAAAGAGAAAAAATAAACTGTTAATGTATCATTCTCTTGATTTATTTTCATTATAGAAGAGTTTGAAAATAACATTGAAAGAGAAAACAAATATTGCAGAGAATTAAGTAAACAAAAAAGAGAGTAAAAAGTTTCTTCCCTTTTGTAATTTGTTTTTGAATTAGAATTTCTCTTTGTGTATAAACAACATAATTTCAGTAACCAAAGCTAATCTGAATGTTGGTTCTATAACTGGCTTTATAAATCACTGTGGGCTTGTAAATAATTTAATTAAAAACAATTTATTTACAAAACATCATCAAAATGGATAGAGTCCTGCATTCATAGATTTTCTTTTATTCAAATACTCTTAAAGAAACTTTAATTGAAAGTTGTTTTCTTTCGTATTTCTTTTTGTGTTGAGCTCTCTTACAATATTTAATTACTGTGGCAAGAAGTCTTGTGTGTAATTGCAATTGGCCTGCAGGCGTATACTTTATTTGCCTGGTGTCCGGCATTTACTTCGTTGTTGCAACACTCTTTGTTAGCTTTTGATATAATTTTCCTAAATTAATTATAAATTGTTAAATACTACTTCATAAAATGCTGAGTAAATTGGGCTGTAATTAAAAAGAAATAAAATGGAGAGAGAATTGTAAGAGTTTTTTTGGTGTCAGAAAAGACTTAATTCCTTTAAACGTTTGATAGCACTATGCGATAAAATAAAATAAATGAAATACACCCAGCTAATAACATAGTGTAGGTTGTGAGTTTTGTTGAGTAGAACTCAAAATATTTTTTTTATATTTCTTGAAACCTCCAAACTTGTTTTATTTGACAAAAACTGTTTTTTTTTTTTGACTTTACGGACAAATTTATTGATTACACAAATATTTCTGAACCGATGTCCAGAATTTAAACCTTATTAGAAAGTAGAGAGATGGGCCTTTAAAACGATGTACATATATATTATTTGACTTAATATGCTATGGGTTATTATGACGTAAACTTTACAAATGCGATTTTTTTCATATTGTTTCAAGTTTATTCGCTCATAGCAGCAAACTTTAATTAAAAAATATAAAATAAGTGATGACATTCTGAAAGTGCATTATCTTGTGAAGAGACTGACACTTCGTTTGATCAAATCAGACAAAAATTACCTTAGTTCTTATATAAATAGTATAACAGTCGTGTTATATTTTTCATATACTCGTATATACATATTTCTTCAAGTGAACACTTAGTTCAAAAATTTTCAAAAGTTTTGATGGATCTTGGTTGTTTATAGAAAAATGTGACAATTTCTATAGTTATTCGATCATGCATTTCTACTTCTTTACTTTTTTCATATTTTCATCGACTTTTTATGTGAAAGCTCATATTTGACATGAAAATTCTCAGGTCAAAAACAAGCAAGTCATTTCTCTGTTGTATTTTAAGTTCAAGAAAAGTATGCGTATAATAGTGGTACCACACGCTCATTTGCGCTGAATATGATTTTATACCTCCTTCCCCTTGACATTTACTTCAGGGACTTGGCGTCTAAGCTTAGTAGGCGTCTCTGTGCGACTGAACAGTGGCTTGGATAAGATATTGTCCATGATAATAAGATATGAAGTCTCAGGGAAGTTCAGGACATCCATTTGGAATACAGAGATTTGGATAAATGGTGCAGTGAACAAAGTAAACGATTCCGTTCAGATTTTCACTGGGTGGTGGTATTTTTTTCCCCGGTGGGCTTATCTAAATACATAAAATTACCGGATCAATGCTACATATTCCAGGCGGTGAGAATTATAAAGAATATTGCCTTACTTTGTGATAGCCAGGTGACTGTCACAGCACTGGTGTTCGAAGTATTGAGTTTAAGTACGGTAATGTAGCTGTTGCGAATACCTCAACGAGATGGCTGATTTGTATAGGTTATGTTAGGTCGAAGTGGTAGCCGTGCACACATAGCAGCCCGTTGTGATGCCACAATTAAGCGCAGCCTCTTTGCTGAGCGAATTCCAACTAACTCATCGAAGAAGTTAGTCCACACACCTGTGCTGCACACGGTTTTTTACAAAGTTCATATCATAGACGTAGGTACAGAGGATAATGATATTCCGGATACCTGTCAAGCGAATAAACTGGTTATAAGTGTCACAACTCTCTGCTGACTCTTAACACTTAATTATGTTAATGTCTCCGCCTTTGGGCTGAACGGCGCAAAAAATCTGACAATGCTAGACAAAGGACTCTTATGCAATGTGCACTGATGTTGTTGAAGCTACCAAGAATACGAATCACGCTTAGTTTTAAGTGGAACTAAAGCCTGCTGACGTCAAGAAAAAAGGACTAAAACGCATCTTAAGTATCGGGTGGGCTATCTATCGGTTTAAATTCGAACCATGGGCTATTTCGAATGTCACAATACGTACGTCATGCTATTCTGGCACAAATTTCAGTATATCATCTTCATACATAATTGGTCATTACAACCCTTCAGTCAGGATTACGACCTAGTTTCTCACACCAATTATGTTGTGTGTGTTAATTTTATACATGAGTAGTGGGACCTACAGTTTAAAATCGACTCCGAACGAAAGATTTTTGAGAAACTTTTCATGGCAATTTTATTTACTCTCAGAGTTTTTGCCAGAAATCTGCTGAGAGGAAGTCGCCGAAGAAATATTTTTTGTATTTTGTTCTGATGTCTGGCCTGGGGCTCGAACCCTGGCTTTACGTCTACTAAGTCAACATACTACCTAATTGACTATGGCGACTTCATTTTTTTATTATCTTCACTGAACGCAATGAATCGATTGACGATTGAACAACGTTGGCATTTATTGCAAATTTATTTCCAAAACAAAGACAATTAGTCGAAAATTGCACGATAATGTTGTACAAAATTTGATCGCAAGGAAGGAGTAACAGCGCCCAGTATACGCAAATTTATTGCAAAAGTTTGTGAAACAGGTTCGCTGTTGGTGCACCAAGACATGAGCGTGCTCGTAGAGTGAGCAGATACCCAAAAATATCGAAGCTGTGGCTGAGAGTGTGCGTGAGAATCCATCAACAACAACTTATCATCCTTTTCAAGAATTGAACACTTCACGCATCAGTTTACGTCGAATTTTGAGAAAAGATCTCTGTATGATGCCTTACAAAGTTCAATTGGTTCAAGTTGAAGCCGCATGACCATCTGCTTCGCTAGATGGGCCAACGAGATGCACGATGATGTCGATTTCGCCCAAAAAATCGTGTTTTTGGATGAAGCACATTTTCATCCTGGTGGCCGCGGTAATAAGCAAGACTGCCGTATTTGGGCGTAAGAAAACCCACACGTCGTCTTTCAGTAGTCAATGCACCCAGTACAAGTAACTGTTTGGTATGGTTTGGAGGACGACGCAACCATTAACTGATTTTTTTTTATTTTATACTTAAAGCATCCTGTCGGTTTTGTTATCAATAAATCTACAATTAAAATTTATTTTCCAGTATATTAAAGAATAATTACTGAAAATTTCATAAAATTTCCTTCAAACCATTTTTAACAAAATATGTATTCTGAATCATAATATACAATGTCATCATGTGAATGTGCGTATTCTAATGTGAATGTATGTGTAAATGAAAAAGGAGGTCAAAATAATGGATATTTAATGGGTTGTTAATATTTTAATAATTATTCTGCATCGTCAGCACACATAATTTGTATGGTTGAATAAACTTGAACGCATACATCGCATGATGATATGTCATATGTCGATGCCTCACATCAAATGCACACATAAAATGGAACGCAAAATTTAATGTTTTTTATTTATTTTTTATTTATTACATAATTATTGATATTAATCAACATTTTATTACTGCTCCTTACTGTCATTTTCTAAGAACAAAAAATTTAAAAAGGCCAGAGTTTAACCTCTTAAGGCCTGAACATGAACCAACTGTTTTGAGACACGTTTTTATATTTTTAATATATACTGGGGTATAAATAAAGTAATCATATTTATTTTTAACTTTCATTGGATGTTATAGAAAAGAATGGTACACACATGTATACCTCACGAAGAATACGGTGAACGTCAATTTTTTAATCCGAAATTGCTACATGAGGCGGTAGGTGACCTTTATGATCAAATTCTATTTACGGTTATGGATCGCACGGTCTCACATTGCAAAGGATTCACCCAAGCACTTATCACCGTAGTCTATAAAGATTAAAATATGCTTAGAAAAGGAACTTTTGCTTTTTTAAGAAATTTTTTGTGATTTTAAGAAATTTTTTTTCAATTCATACGTCATCATAGTGTGGGTAGATTTAATATGTATTCAATATGGCAGCATATGTAAATTACTCAACAATTAACTAAAAGCAGGTCCAAACAACGAGGAGAAACTGTCTCCAGCCATTTTCTTTCTAATGGATTACATATGTATATGGACCAGATATGACATTTTGTTTCATTTTGTTTTTTATAGTAATAGAGGAGAACACCCTCTTTAAGTAATAATAATAATGGTACTGCTTTTATATTTCTTTCCCATTTCCTTTATTTGAACTGGTTGCCTGATTTTAGATTTTGTACTGTACAACCAATTTTTTTGTCATATTGCAACAACAAAACAAACATACACATTGCACATTGAGTACGAGAATATACGAGAATGGAACAAAACAAAGTGCCTTTTCGAGTTTCCTTTCGCCTGTGATTTAATTCATGTGGCTTCCATTTTTCACACTTTTTGGATCTTTTTCATAGCTTTTAAATGGTCAGAAATTGTTTGATGTGCAGCATTTAAAGTTGTATTCACACATGTTGTCCGAACAAAATTTTTGTGCTGTTGCTGGGGTTTTCTATAGGGAACTCGGTCTTGAACTTCACTTCAGGTTAAATGAGGACTGCAGCGTGTTTCAGGCGGAAATTTTCGCAATCTTGAACACTATTGAAACCATAGTTGGTGGCCCCGCTTCGGATTCGGAGTCTTACATGATCTTCGTTGACAGTCACGCTGCCCTAAAGGCCACTGCGTCGGTCGGGTGCAAATCATGGCCAGTTCGCGAGTGCAAGGAGTCGTTAGGGACTTTTGGATCAGACCGTGTCCGTTTATGCTGGGTTCCGGGTCTTAGCGGAATACTGGGCAATGATGCTCTCGCTAAGTTAGGTTCGCCTTCTGGCGATTTAATAGTTGGTCCTGACTTCCCAATCTGCCACCTCTACTGCTTCATCGATGGATGGGTCAGAAGGGAAGAGCGAGGCGTTGGGGGAACGGATGTCTATGGCCTTCTATAGACACTGTGAGAACAGATTGGTTCCTGGGCTTGGATAAGGCCCGTTTAAGGTTAATTATCGGATTTATCACGGGGCATTGCGAGATTAGGTCGCTGATTGGAATCTGGAACAGATCCCAGCCGGACTATTGCAGGGTATGTTGCGATGAGGAGGAGTTGGTGACTGTCGAGCACCTCCTCTGTAACTGCCCAGTCTTTGGTAGGTTGAGATTGAGGACACTTGGCAGGGGCTTCTTTGAGAGTTTGAATTCTGTATCCAGAGCCGACATCAAGGCTCTACACAGATTCATTAGTGATTTGAGCTGGTTGAGAAGTGCTAGGGCTTCATCAGTGTGGTCACTCTCCCCTTTTTGTTTTGTTTTTTGGTCTGCCCATTCCTCCCTTTCCTACTTCTTCTCTTTTTTGTTTCCTATCCCTTCTATTATCCTTTATTTTTAAGGACGTTATATACAAATCGACCTCTGGGTACTGTACTTGTCTTATTTGACAAGTACACGTCCTCTAACGTAACCTAACCCAGGAGACGACATTCAACGTGGTACTACCAAAAACTTTTGCAGCATTTTTGTTGCTTATAAGTAATCGATAAGGTCATTGCTTGTGCCTGAGTATGAGTATGCATACGATTTCCTTTTTATCAATTTTTTCTTTGAGTGCCTTTTTGTGTTTTCTTTCTCTGTTATTTTTTTTTTTTTAAATTAACTGTAAATTGGGTTTGAAAACAATTTTGTCAAATATTTGATAAAATGGTTTCCATTTGACCATAAATATTTGGTTCTTCTACTATTAAATTGTTTTCTTTGTCAGATGAACCATAAAGGAGAAAAATTTAAAAGGAAAATAAAAATGAAGTAAAATAACTAAGATTAGCCCTTAAGGGTATATAAACCTTTACGTCGATAATAAACAAGACCATTTAACTTCAAAATATTTCTTAAAACCTTTTCAATGTTGTTTAGATTTGATAAAAAAAATTTCTTATCGATTATAACTATAGGGTATTTTTTAATAGCTTCCTTTTTTAAATTTAAATACAAAAAATAACAATAAATTTTAATTAAAGAAATATTATATTATATATTAGCGTTCAAATATCTAAAACGACTCCTCTGGGTGAAGCAAAATGTCAAATTTTCCTAGACTCTGGCACATAAATCAGGCTGAATTTAACCCTTGCTACGGATTATGTTGTCTTTGAGGACCACTGTGAGTAGCGGTTTATTCGAATACAATTGCGAATAAAGAAAACCCCACAAGAAAACTTCTAACGGCATCAATTCGCATGATCTCAATGGTCAGTTCAAATCACCTCCACATGTACCACCGTCCTGTTGAAACTTTCTGTTGTTTGCTTCCAGATATTATAATTCACCTCAAAAGAAGTTGGCAAATATTGATCTTAAGTGTCCACGGTTCAAATATCTCCAACAAAACGAAATATCAAAAAATATTTCATTGGCGACTTATTCTCAGCAGATTTCTGACAAAAACTCTGAAAGTAAAATAAAATTGCCATGAAAGGTTTCACAAACACCTTTCGTTCGTTTAAAGTGTAGCTCCAGGCACTCATGAATAAAATTAACACACAACATAAGTGGTGTGAGACTTAATTTCTAATCCTGACTGAAAGTTTGTAATGACCAATCATGTTTTTCATTCCTACTATTTTACGTCTAATCAGAGGTTTTTTAAGAATTTCTGAGACTGAACTTCACTCGTGGTTTCTCTCACAAATCACTTAAAGTACAGCACAAGCCAAGTGGAAAAAAATTATTTATTCGTTTTTCTTTTTTTGTTTTTCTTTTTAAATGAAATACATATCAAATTTAAAGCAAGTGTATGTTGTTTATTATGTTGTTCCCCTTTTTTTATAAATTCTGTATTATTGCCAAAAATAATATAAATAAATATTTTAAAAGATTTTTTTGTCTCATGACTTTATTTGAATGCAATGTAGGCAATATCAACTACTTTTGAGACAAATATTCTCCACACAAAATATACTCGGAAGCAGTACGCGTTTTAAATATAAAAATGAAATAATTCATCATTAAAATTAGTTTTTTGCCTTTGCCTAGATGCAACGCAACTGGAACAAGAGTATTTTTAGAAATTGTCGGAATTTAGCTACCATTTATGCTTTCAATATAACGAATCATAAATTAAATTATTTTAAATTGCATAGAATTTTTGTAAGCACAAGTGAATTTAATTTTAAGGCATCCATCAACGAAGTTTTCGATAGTATCGAAGAATGGTGTAAATACTCAGGGGCAACATTATCTAGGACTAAATGAAAATACACACATATATACAGAAAGCGAGCTTACACTCCTAGTTTAACGCGTAATAACTTTTCAACGTCATAAAATGTATACATACATACATAATTGGTCATTACAACTCTTCCGTCAGGATTACGACCTAGTTTCTCACACCACTTATGTTGCGTGTGTTAATTTTATACATAAGTGGCGAGACCTACAGTTTAAAGTCGACGCCGAATGACAGATTTTTGAGAAACTTTTCATGGCAATTTTATTTACTCTCAGAGTTTTTGCCAGAGATCTGCTGGGAGGAAGTCTGCGAAGAAATATTTTTTTATATTTCGTTTTGATGTCTGACCTAGGGTTTGAACCGTGGCCTTACGTCTAATAAGCCAACACTACTAGACTACGGCGACTTCAAATTATTACTAAAAATAATATACGATAATGGAAACAGTGTAACATCAAAATGAGCAAAAGCTACACAAACTAGTACTACGAACTTGTTACAAGTAAACCAACAAAATCGGTATGAAAGAAAAGGGAATAGACAAGTCAGCGAGAACGCCACAGCAGGCAACATGAACAAAATACACAAACAACAATGAAGTCACAATAGAGCTCTCGAGAAGGCGAACACACTAACATTCGATTTCAAGGACATTCATCAGACTGATTACGAGGGCATATAAAAAGGCAAGACAAAGCAGGCAACGAGTAGGAAGAATTCAGTCAGTCTTGTGTGAAGACGCGTTGTGTGCGAAGAAAACAGTCGTGATTTGAAGATCTTCGTCGAAAAGATATGCGTTGTAAGCACATAATAATAGCGAACAAGTAATTATTGTTATATTCGTCAAGTTGTAAATAGTGACACACAAAGTAGTGAGAAACTAAACACCAATTTATTTTTACACACACATCGTTGTCTGTATGTTTGCTATATCCATCTATGGTGACTTGGAAAAACAGAGTGAATAAAAGACAACTAGTTTGACCGATAATGGTTTGAAAAATATGACCGTTATCAACTGTAGATATTTCGAAAGTTTCTGCTGGAAGACCCTTTTTACCTTTAAAAAACATTAAAACATGAGTTCGTAGATTGTAAATAAAATAAAAATAAATTTGTGTTTAGTTTTAAATAAATTCTTTATTATTCGTACAATTCCGTGTGCCACTGTTCGCAACTTGATTGAAACAACAACAATTTGCTTTGTTTTGTTATTCTTCTTTACACTCTTCTGCGTAAACACTAACAATTGTTTGTTAGATCTTTATAACGGAGATCTTCAAACCACGATTATTCTCTCACACGCAAGGCGTCTTCACACAAGACTGACTGGATTTTTACTGATTATGTTGCCTGCTTTGTCTCGCCTTTTATATCGCTGGGTAAATAGTCTGATGAATGCTCTTGGAGGAGAATGACTTTGCCTTCGCGAAATCTCTATATATGTAAACATGTTGTTTACGTTATTGTTGTTTCTGTATTTTGTTTAGGTTTGTTCTTGCAGTGATGTTGTTGCATGTTTGTTTACTTGTTTATTCCCTTTTTTATACTAATGTTGTTGCTATGCATACATACATAATTGGTCATTACAACCTTTTAGTCAGGAATACGACCTAGTATCTCACACCACTTATGTTGTATGCCTTAGTTTTTACGCATAAAGTTGACTCGGAACGACAGATTTTTAAGGAACCTTTCATGGCAATTTTTATTTACTTTCAGAGTTTTAGTCAGAAATCTGCTGAGAAGAAGTCGCCGAAAAAATCCTTTTTTGTATTTCGTTCAGTTGAAGATGTCTGACCTTAGATTTGAACCGAGGCCTCACGTCTAATAAGCTAACACACTACTTACTAGACCACGGCGACTTCTGATGTTGTTGCTATAGTTTTGTATATTCATTGATCATGTAAACAAGTCCATTGTTGTTGTTTGTAACGTTTATTTGTAACGTTTATTGTAACTTAAAAGTAAACATAGCAATAATTTATGATTTCCTTTTAGTTTTAAAAGAATTCTATAAACTTTTTTGTTCTTTAACTGTGTTATGTATGTCGTCTTTTCTTACTTTTATCCTTATGGCGTATAAATCTTATAATTTCATCAGCAACAACTTTAAACGAACAGAGCAACTAAAAAAAGTAAATCCTCCTTTCAATCGTTTTCTTTTTATTACTACACTTAATAATTTATTGAAGTATTTAACACCTCTAAAGCTTTGACAATATGATCACAACAGGATATTACACCACAATTCATGTGAACTCTTCATGATTTTGTAGCAAAAGGGAAATTTAACTCGTATACGATCTAATCGATTAAAACCTATGCTTTAGAATTTAATATCTCGATTACTAACTCCTTTTTTCATTAACATTTTGTACACTTGCAAGCAAGGGATCCAATTTCACTATGATCCACTGCATGTAAGTAAGTAAAGGCCTGTAGGCTATGAAATTATTAAAATTTTTAATATTTCTTCATAATAAGTTTGCATAAGATGAATAAAATTTAATATCCATTATTTTTTGCTAACTATAGGAACCTTAATAAGGTCGAATGAGATGAAATTTCGTACAAGCTTTTTTCTCTCAAGAAATATTCATATTCTGCCCTTTACCGTATTATATTTTAAAATTAATTGCTTACAGTTAATATGACCCCACATTCAAATTTATTAAAGTAGTGATACCTTTGAAAGATAATCTCTAAACAAATTAATTATAATTTAATCAAAATTTGTTTATTGCCATAGGATATGAAAAATATTTTACATATTTTTTAAGGTTACAAATTAGCTTTATTCAACTATCCTATTTAGATTGTGTAAACTAACAAATATTTACAAAAAAAAAACCTTTAATTTGTCGGTTGTCTATTTCTCACTCCCAGCCTATTGGGGTGTGATGAGTTCAATAAGAGACGAAGGACAATTTCACACAATTTCGCACGAAACTATAACACTATGCTACAAAATAAAAAAAATTGGAATACAGCCAGCTAATGCTATAGTGTAAGTTGTAAGTTTTGTTGAGTAGAGCATAAAAATATATTTTTTTTTATATTTCTTGAACCCTCCAAACTTATTTTATTTGACAAAAATTGTTTTTTTTTTGTACTTTACGCACAAATTTATTGATCACACGAACCCTTTTGAACCAATATCCAATAAACATTATTAGAAATCTTCACAAGATAAGACACTTTAAAAATATCAACACTTATTTTATATTTTTTAATTGAAGTTTGCTACTGGACAAACTTTTGCCAAGTTTGCTTCATCAAATATAATTCGTTCTCAGATTCGCTTTAGAAATGTTGCTCTCGTTTAGAAAATTTTGTCAACATAATAAAGTTTCCTAAAAATGACTAAAGGTACATACATATATATTATTCAAATTAATTGTTATGGCAACATTACTTTTAACACATTTTATTCAGGTCTCGCTGGGTCTTTTCATCAGTTCATTTCATTGGTAGAATTATCTGCCCTTTTTCCAAATGGATTATCGAATATTATAAAGTGTTTGTATTACATGCCATTGTTATCGTTTCATAAATATCGTAGGCTAAATTGGTACTAAATAACGCAGTATATTCGAGCTCTGTATGAAATGCAATAAAAATTGAAATGAACAAAAAAAATTAAAAAAAGAACGGAAGACTAAACTCATTTATGTTGTCCTCTACTTTATTAGACTAGCCCAAAATTTGCTGCAAAAGATATGTAGAAATACGCCATTAAACGCTTTTACAGGAAACACAATTCTTCACTAAAATCGTGTTTAACTGTGTACTTATATTTCCCATATGAAAGATAAATAATTAGTCATTCAAATAAGTAAGTTATTCTGCAAAACATTCACGCAGTTGAATTGTCACATTAGCTTGGAAATGTTTAATTCCAAATTAACGGTATACATTCTCTTTAATTGAATTTAAAATATATTACTTATACGCACCATATGACATGTACTTAAAGAATTACTCTGGAAAGTATGCAATAAAATAAAAATGTTTGATTTTGTCGTTTGCAAAGTAATGGAATTAAATATCACTCATACGTCACACACTTGTTGTTATCAATTTTAAATATTAAATATGATAGGCCATTTACACTACAGCGAAATCTAGTACTTATGAGATTTCGAGCCAAATCTAGTTGATTTTAACTAGATTTCCCATACAAAACAAAATCTACTTATTTAGTAGATTTCGGCAAAATCTACTCAAAGTCTAGTAAAAATAGAAATGCAACTATGTGTTTTGCCAAATAGTACTTAAAAATACAACGCTGAGCAGGAACAAAAAATGACATGTCAATTTAACCCTAATCAAGTCAACATGTGCCTCTCCGACACATATTTCACTTGATCATGTTGTAACTTCCTTAAATATAGGTTCTAGTTCTTACTGCTTCTTGAATTCCTACTTTCAGTTGCTTTATTTAGAATTTATAAATTTCAGGTAGTAAATTAATTTCTTGTCATGTCAAAATGTGTCTATAAGGCCCATATGGGAACGCTAACTATTACTTCTATTGTTGGTGAACAACAAAATTAAATATAATAATGAGTTATAATGAGTTACGAAGAGTTCTGGCACCCATTATTTGCCGTAGTCTTCTAAAATTAAATAAAAATAATTTGTCCAATGTTCGGTCCATACAACACGAGGATGAATTCTCAAACCAGCCAAGGCAGACAGATATGCGACGTAGATGTTATATATGCCCACCGAAGATATGCAGAATGTGTAAGCAGTCTTGCAGTATTTACCACAAAAATACTTGCAACGAGCATTGTTCAAAAGTTCTAGTTTGCTTAAAATGCGAAAATAAATAAAAAATATTTCATTTATGTAACTGAGAAGAAAAAATTTAATAAAATAAAAATAAGTTAACAAAATTCATACCTAAATTCTTTGTATGTACCTCTGAGACACATTTTGACTGGATTTGTAAAAATTTTTCCTGACTTGATTAGGGTTAAACTAAAATATTATTATTTTCTTTTAAATTTCAGTCAGCTGTTTTTGTTATTAAAATGAAATCTTGTTACTGTCAAATAAATCCAGTGTAAACGAAGTAGATTTTGAGCAAGATTTGAAATCTAATCTAGTAGATTTCGCTGTAGTGTAAATGGCCTATGAGCATTAGGCGAATGAATAGTTTTGTCAGTTAGTTCAAATAACACTATGCGACAAAATAAAAAAAATTAAATACACCCAGCTAATGACAGAGTATAGGTTGTGAGTTATGTTGAGTAGAATTCTAAAATATTGCTTTTTATATTTCTTGAACACTCCAAACGTATTTTATTTAACAAAAACTGGTTTTTGGACTTAACGCACAAAATTTATTGATTACACAAACATTTCTGACCAATCTCACAAATGTAAACTTTTTAGAAAGAGGGGTGATGGGCCTTTAAAACGGTTTGATGAAGTAAACTTGACAAATGCGAATTCTCTTCATATTTTTTCAAGTTTGTCCGTTCATAGAAGCAAACTTTAATTAAAAAATATGAAATAAGTGATGACATTTTGAAAGTGAATTATCTTGTGAAGAGATTGCTACTTCGTTTGATCAAATCGGACAAAAATTAGCATAGTTAGTATTTAAAGAGTCTAACAATTTAGATATATTTTTCATGTATATATTATTTCAGATGAAGTGTTAGTTCAAAAATTTTCAGAATTTTTAATGGATCTTAATTTTTTCACATTTGAGCGACCACCAGAAATTGGCCAATGTTTGAGCAAAGAGAAATAATAATATTTGCAAAAAACACAGATAGTAACCGACTTCTGGTAGTCGTGTAAATTGGAAATAGACGCATTTTGCGATAGCCATCAAGATCCATCCAAGCTTTTAAAAATTTTTGAACTGAAAGTTCATTTGATAAGATGACATTTATAAAAAATATAACACGACTGTTATACTATTGAAATAATAACTACGGTGATTTTTGTTCGATTTTATCGAACGAAGTGTCAATCTCTTCACACGATAATGCACTTTCAGTATGTCATCATTTATTTCATATTTTTTAATTAAAGTTTGCTTCTATCTATCATTTGCTTCATCTATCCCCTTTTCAAAAAATTTTGGATTTTGAAAGTGGTTTAAAAAATATTTTGGTAATCAATTATTTTGTGTGTAAAGATCAAAAATACCGTTTTTTTTTCAAATAAAACAAATTTGTAGCGTGGTGTACGTTGACTGTCGCACCGTGTAACCATACATATACCATACATGTCAATGTAAGTGTATTTATTGTTCTTATTCTTATCGATTATTCATTAAATTTTATTTGTCAACATATTCATTATTTTTTTATATTTTATTTATACCACATGTGTACACAGAAAAGCCATTATCATGTGGTTGGGTCCATTCAAAAGCATCGCACATGCGGCCTTAAGTGTTTGTTTATAAATATTTATTATTTAGTTTAATATTATCTTTTCGTTCCTAGAGTCTCTTATACTTATTAGTTTAAAAGGCAAATACAATATACACACATACATACTTAAATAGACCGCAAAGTTCACAACCATGCTGTCGTTGCCAGTAACAGGTGAAAAGAATACGACTTTAATTTTAAGCAACTATTTCCGTTCGCATATACCAGGTGTACCGGTATGAATTGAGCCTCAAGATACAAATGGCTCTATAAGTATATTTATTGTAAATGAGCCTTAATTTCTTTTGTGTTAGTGATGGCATTTGCTAAATATATTCAGTATACATAAACAGTATACATCAATTAGTAATATTTTGAAGTCGCTGTAGTCTAGTAGGCAGTGTGTTGACTTATTAAACGTAGGGCCCCTGTTCAAACCGTAGGTCAGACATCCTCAAGAAAACGAAATATTTCTTCTTCGACTTACTCTCAATTGTCTTCCGGCAAAAACTCTGGGATTCATTAAAATTTCCATGAAAACCTTCTCAAAAATCTATTGGTCGGAGTCGACTTTAAACTGTAGGTTCCGCCACTTAAGAATAAAATTAACACATAAAATAACTGGTGCATGAAGCTAGGTCGCAATCCTTACTTTCTGTAATGACCAAATATGTACGTATATTTTTAAAAATTTAAATATCAGGATAACAAGTTAAAAATGGCATGGCTTTGGAACTGCTCGTTATGCTAAAATCTATATATGAATATAGGTCAATAAGACTGCAAGTTTCTGAACTTCAGCCTATTAATTGAATGTGTTTTTAGTTTCCGAAATTTCTCATACCCATACAATTCGTATGGAGCATACCGATATAACGCGGCGTCAACCCAGCGGTCACACTTTGCAATTATAAGATCCGATTTTAAAAGAGCGCTTAACAATGAATGCCTGCAAAAGACAACAAATGTAAACAAAAAATAATTTCGATAAGGCGAATTCTTTCGCCTTCAAGAGCATACATCAGATTGTTTACCCTGCCATATAAAAGGCAAGACAAAGCAGGCAACTGAGTCAGTAATAGTTCAGTCAGTCTTGTGTGAAGACGCGGTGTGTTTGAAGAGGGTAATCGTGGTTTGAAGATCTCTGTAACAAAGAAAGGGCGCAAAGAGGAATAACAAACAAAGCAATTGCTGTTGTTTACATCAGGTTGTCAACAGGGCACGCAAAAGTAGTGAGGACAATAAAGAATTTAATTAAAACTAAACACAAATTTATTTTTATTTTATTTGCAATCTATGAGCTCATATTTTAAACGTTTTTAAAAAGGTAAAAACGTAACAATATATATATTTTTTTATTTAGAGATAACAGTAAGTGTTCCGCTTGTCGATCTTATTTTTGGATGACTGCAACAAATACAATTGGGATATCGAAGAAACATGGGGATATATTAACGGAGTTTTGCGTATTTTCAGTATAAAATAAAAAATTTCCGCATGTCATGGAAATACCAGAGACATGGCGGCAAGATGAGGTGTGATAGTCAAAATAATTTTGAACTTAGTTGCAAATTGGTTCTAACAAGACGGTACCATGCCTGATTCTAAATTATTCCAAAAAATACTCTTGCAAACTAAGAATCACAAGCATTGGCTAAAAGCACATGATAATGTATGGCCCATTTAAGCTTTCCGCTATAAAGAATATTTGTATGTAAAGTCAGAGTAGAAGGAAGTAAAACCTTATCAAAATCTTTCTTGTCCTTAGGGCAAATTTCATTGAATAGTCAGGTTATTCATTCACAAATTTTTCATTTATGCTATACGGCTAGATTTATTGAAAAAAGTGATCAAAAGTTCGATTTATTGAGTGAAGCATTGAATTCATAGCCGCCGAAAAAATTCGTAATATTTCTTTTAATATATAAATACTATGAAATACTCCATCAGATTATAAAAAAATTTATTGAAACAGCAATTCTGTCTTTATAATCTTTTAAAGTACTCAAGCTCTTTAAAAACACCCTTTACGATTTTATATGCTCTATTCAAATAAATTCATTGAATAAAATTTATAATCTCAGCAACAATAACACTTACTTAAGTTTTAAAACATTTTTAAAGCGTGTGTTATAAATATTGTTACATTTTTACCTTTTTAAAAAAGTGTAAAATATGAGTTCGTTGATTGCAAAAAAATAAAAATAAATTGGTGTTTAGTTTCAATTAAATTCTTTATTATTCTTAGTACTTTTGTGTACCATCGTTTACAACTTGAGGAATACAACAATAATTGCTTGTTCGCTATTCTTCTTTGCTTACAACGCAGATCTTTTCAACGGCGATTTTCAAGCCATGACTATTCTCTTCACACGCAACACGTGTGCCCACAAGACTGACTGAATTCTTATTATTCGTTGCCTGCTTTGTCTTGCCTTTTTATATGCCCACGTAATCTGTCTGATGAAGGTTCTTGAAGTCGAACGTTCGGTGTTTCGCCTTCTCGAGAACTCTATAGTGACTTCTTTTTTGTTTGTGTATTTTGTTCGCATTGCTTGTTGTTGCGTTCTCGCTTACTTGTCTATCCCCTTTTCTTTCATACTAATGTTGTTGGTTTACTTGTAACAAGTTCGTTGTATTTGTTTGTGTAGCTTTTGCTCATTTTAATGTTATACGATGTAAGCATAGCTGCCAGATTTGACGATTTATCGTCATTTTGACGATTTTGAGCTCCAAAAATATCATATTTACATAATATTCCTAACTTTAGTACATTAAAAGCCACTTTAAGTTTTGCATTTATTTTGTAATTGTTACTATTGAAAATTTATGTTAGTAATTACAAGGAGTAAAGTATTATATTTTTAAGTTACTTTCGAATACCTGTGATGATTTTTCTGTATTTTATTCCTTTTTAATCCCTTAAAAGCCAAAAAATTACAACTCCTAAATAACGTCGTAGTTGGGATAATTTATCACTTGTCGTTGCAGACAATTTTAAAAATTCGAGTATAGCTTCTAATATCACCATCGGAAGAACTAAGGCAAGCGCCATTATTTTTTTTTTTTTGGAACATTGTGTTTGGAACTATGAAAATATGTTATGAGAAGAAGGAAAGAGAGAACAGTGTTTATGGACACTAGGCTTGTATATTTTTATACCATAAGCGACAGAAAAGACTACTGCAGGAATTAAGTTCCACATACGAATAGTACGACTAAAAAACGTACTTTTCTGTAATGCAGTATGCGATCCACTGGCCAATCGACCACATACGTATGTCCTGGCCGAGAAAGACGAGAGTTACGTAGGAATATATGATTTTAGGGAACAAGTCCCCTTATTTCGTTTGAGCAAAATCTTTTTGTAGTAATGTTAGAACAGTGAAACACAAACCACATTGCAATGATGCACCAATGATTCAATGGAGTTGGATGCACTGCCGTCATTAACAAGCTACTACGGCCTCTCCGGTACACGGTCGAGAAGATTCAAAATAGACGTTGAGGCACCGACCTCATAAATAGTATAAATAAAACCTTAAGAAAGAACTGAAAAATGTTTCGGTTGCAGGCAACATTACACTGAATTTTCATGCTCAGAATGTCAAAAGCTTCTGACTCCTTAATATTTACACCACCCATAGATTAAAATGTTGCAATATTATTGCTGCGCTTATGTGTCAATAAACAACACAGGGATAGATTGTTTAAACCTAAACAATTTTTTTCTGAAATTTTTTTCCATTTTTGATGAAGAATGAAGATGACGGAAGCTAGCTTTTAATTTCTAACAAATTTTTTTAATGTTTTATTTCTGAATTCAGATACCAGTATGTACATACATTGACTTTATATGTTTTACTATAATAGAAACAATTTTGTTTTTTAAAAATTTTTAATTTATTTATTCATTTTTTCTGACGACTTTTTGGCGACTTCAATAAACGTCTTAGACGATTTTGACGATTTTTTCTCAAATATTTGGTGCTTCATTTATCTGGCAGCTATGGATGTAAGCCGTTTCTGTTTTCGTAACAATATTTATCTCAACATACATAGATACCACTTTCGAAAAATATGCCTGACAGAGTATAGGTTGTAACCCCACCGATTCTACTTTGGACACATAAATATATACATACTTTACGAAGTTTATCTTGAGTAGCAAGTAACAATCTTACATACACAGTTCTTTGTAAAGAGCAAAGTGGGAAGGAAGTAAGACTACATAAGGCACAAATGATGCATCATGTAGATGTATATAAGTCAACCCGTTTAACAAAAATAGTTAAGAAGTTTTTAAATTGTTTTTGCCATTCAATTTAAATTTTATTTTCATTTCGTTTAATAGTTCACCATCAGTTATAATCCATAGGCATTGCAAAAAGTTGGTGAATGCTGAACAAGTTTAAAAATATTTTATCTTCTTCATTCGTTGCAAATATCTTTCGCCGTACTTTTAATCTATTTTTAATGAAAGGAAAAAAGAGCCAACCTTAATGCCAGTTAATTTACGAATATTTATCAAAAGCTTCTTTTTGTTATAAAACTGCAAACGAGTAATATTTATATATAATTCATTAAGCGGTGAGATTTCAATTAATCTGTCAATACGAACTGGAGAGATATTAAATCTCTTTGGAAATTTATTAAAAAAAAAAGTTCACTGCAATTAAGGTAAAGGACAGGATAGTTTGATGAACATTGTTTTTTTGTTTTTAATTAAAATGTATTTTATTTCGTTGTTATAAATAAGTTTCTTTTTGTTTTTTACTGTCTTTTGCTGATTAAGGCATTTATCCTGTACGCCGATAATATTGAGATAACGCTTTGATAAGCGCTAAGCTACTACTTTTGAGCCACTGGTAGCAACCCCAGGTCAGACATCTCCAATAAAATAAAATACGGAAAACTATTTCTTCGACAGATTAATCTCAGTAAATTTCTGACAAAAACTCTGAGAGTTACTGAAAAAAATATCTCAAAAAATTGTTGTTCGGAGTCGACTTTAAACTGTAGATCTCTTCACTCTTATGTTAAATTAACGTTAATGACTATTTATGTACGTACGTATGTACAGCAGCGATGAGGCAGTACCTTATAATCATCCAACCGCCATACCTGGGTCGCACATATAAATTCTAGCCAACGCAAAAGATGCTCTATAATGTTGGATTATAGGTTCCATATTCAATCTACTCTAAGTCGACTTCAATTAGTGAGCTATCCACCTCAGTTTTACGTAATTGAAATTAGTCTCAAAATCGAGTAGTCAAACCCCCGACTACCTGGAACACCTAAGTAGCAAACCGTGTGTCTGCAATAGCCGAAGCGGTAGGAAACAAGAACTGGAGTCACGTGGCCTTTTATGATAACCCAGCTGATGTTACCAGTCGTGGTTGCAACGCAGATGAATTAAAGGACGACAACTTATGGTGGAATGGACCAACTTGGTTGAAGAAAGATCCAACGAAGTGGCCAACAACACATTTACCCTCCGAAACTCAAGCTGAAGTTAAAATTTGTCAGTCGTTCTCTACAACTGTGAACACAAAAACATCTATGAACTCTACCCACTACATTTACCCAGGACATTTTGAAAAGGTTTTCTAAATGGTCCAAAGCACTTAGAACATTGTCATATGTCTATCGATACTCGAAGAAATGGAATTCGACATGGCAGCATAGTTCTGGATCGAAAAAATCCACAATCTATTGACGAAAGACTCAATAGATTATTAACCCACCCGAGTAATGAACTTAATGCTCATGGGATCGAAACTACCGGAGATGGACTAATAAATCTTAGTCAGACACAATATTTCAATGGGGAATATTATAGTCTGAAAAGATCGAATTTACTCACCCTTATACACTTATTATCACCCGCTGAACCCGATTTTAGCAACGAGAATATTACCCTACTACCTTATTTGAAAGAGCTCCATACATTACAACCGGTCATTACAACCCTTCAGTCAAGATTACGACCTAGTTTCTCACACCACTTATGTTGCGTGTGTTAATTTTATACATGAGTGGTGGGACCTACAGTTTAAAGTCGATTCCGAACGACAGATTTTTGAGAAACTTTTCATGGCAATTTTTATTTACTCTCTGATTTTTTGCCAGAAATCTGCTGAGAGGAAGTCGCCGAAGAAATACCTTCTGTATTTTGTCTTGATGTCTAGCCTGGGGCTCGAACGCTAACTTTACGTCTAATAAGCCAACACATTACCTACTAGACTACGGCGATATCACTGACAGAGCTCCATAAGCGGTATAAATGGAGAAACCCTAAACGTCCTGTGGAAGTCAATGACATTGTCGTCATTAAACAGGACAACCTACCCTCATGAATGGTTACTCGGACGAGTAACCAAAACTTACCCAGGTTCTGATGGACTGTCTAGAGTGGTCGAATTGTGAACATCAAACGAAACATTGACTCGGCCTATAATCACACACTAATTGACTTCCTTCAAATAATCTTCCACATTTTGCCCTCGTTACACACCCATTACTCACCCGAACACTCTTTAAGTACACAAACTATTAATACTCAATCAAAGATTAATTTTACGTTCCACCCGACAAGAAGTTATGGTTGATCTCCATGTCGGAATTGAAAGTCTGTACCCATGGGAAAACCCTGAAACCCCGAGGGAAAAATTAATACCCTTATCGATCTGTTGGACAATTAAAAATAATTTGTTTTTATTCACAGGTTGCCGGCCCGGGAGAATGTTCACTCGAGTGAACAATCTCACACATCCCCTACCATGACTTCCAATCTAACAACACAAACATCTCTAAAAATAATAAAAATAATATCACCAACACATATCAACATTCACAACACACATAAAAATATACACATTCTTCAACATCTTCGAAAGGATTGTTTAGATCCCTGTAGATCAGTTGAAGATCGATCCTCAAACAACACAAAACCAACCCAACAACCCCTACGCGAGTGTTTTATATAAAATATTATTATTTATTAAATTATAAACATTGTGAGCATTAATAACTTAAAACAAATTGTGAACTTTAATTGTGAAATTTGAAATAAATTGCAAACAAAATAAAATAAACACCTTATAACGTTTAAAATAAAAAACATTAACATTTATTATTTACACATATACACAAATGATACCAAAACGGTTTGTGCATGTACACATACATATACCCTATCCCCCCACATACTAACCCTCACCCTATAACCCGTATATTCATCTGTAATTAGCAGATTTGTGAAACTTTGCCGATTTGTTAATAGATGTGTGTTACAGCTGTAGTTAGCTAGAACTAGTTTGTATATGTATATGCAAACTTCGTCTCAAATAACATTGCATTCCATTGATCCATTAATCCAAAGCAAATTTTTTTTATATTTTTTTAATATGAAGTCGCCGTAGTACAGTAGGTAGTGTGTTGGCTTATAACAGTCCAGCCTGTGATACTAACGTCAGCTCTGACACATCTCGAAAAAAAGAAATATAAAAAAAATATTTCTTAGGCGACTTCCTCTCAGCAGTTTTCTGGCAAACTGAGTGTAATAAATTTGCCGAATCGAATTTAAACTGTAGGTCCCGCTACTCATGTAAAAAATTGACACACGTAACATGAGTGGTGTGGGAGCTAGACCGTAATCCTGACTGAAGCTTTGTAATGACCAATTTGAATATTCACTAGGTGTACTAATGATTTTGGAAAATAAACAAATCGCAGTGAATGTGTGAATGGCATTTAAATATTTAATAAATTAACGCAACAGCAACGATAAATGGCACGCAATTGTATAAATTTGGTATTTTTTTTTTGTAAAACAGTAATCCTAAAATGTAATTATTTAATTATTTTGTATTTTCAATTAACTTTTCACTTAAATTCGGTAGTTTTTTTTTAATTTTTAATTTGGTTTATACACCATAAACCCTAAAATTCAACAAAAGCGCAAATAAATTGCATTGGCACTTAAAATAATAAAATTGCAATGAAATTTAAATGAAATATAAATGAAATACATTATATTAATTTAAATGGCATAGCTATTGTGCTGCAACAAAACATACTAATAGTATATTCCTATGGTGCAAATTTTTAAAAGGCATGATAGTGAGAATTCAAATTAAAAATTTTATTTGAATGGTTTATTTGAATTTGGGTACAAATAACACTTTAAGACCAAATAAAAAAATTTGGAATACAACCATTTAATAACATAGTTTAAGTTCTGAGTTTTGTTGAGTAGAACTCAAAAATATTTTCTTTTTATATTTATTGAACCCTCCAAACTTGTTTTATTTGACAAAAACTGTTTTTTGTACTTTACGCACAAATTTATTGAGTACACAAACATTTCTGAACCGAAGACCAAAATTTAAACTTTTCTAGAAAGGAGAGCGATAGACCTTTGGAACGATATACATATCCGTATTATTTGACTTAATATGCTATGGGGTTTATGAGGTAAACTTGACAAATGCGAATTTCTTCATAATTATTTGAAGTTTGTCCGTTCATAGTAGCAAACTTTAATTAAAAAGTATGAAATAGGTGATGACATTCTAAAAGTGCACTATCTTGTAAAGAAATTGGACAAAAATTACCTTAGTTATTATTTAAAGAGTCTAACAGTCGAGATTTATTTTTCACATACCAAATATTTTTCAGGGTGCCCTGTGGGTAAGCGAGCAGCATGCTAGACTATTAACGTGAGAGTCTGGTCTGTGATACTTTATATAATTAAAATATAATTTTTAATTGTATTGTAATTAATAAAAATATAAAATATTTTTTCAGATGAAGTTTCAATTCAAAAATTTTCAGAATTTTTGATGGATCTTGCTTTTTATCGCAAAATGTGTAAATTTCACGTTTGAGCGGCAACCAGAATTCGGCCAATGTTTGCGCAAAGCGAAATAATAATATTTGCAAAAAACGCTAATATTAGCCGACTTCTGGTAGTCGTGCAAACGAGAAATTAACGTCTTTTGCGATAAACAATCAAGATCCATCAAAACTTTTGAAAATTTCGAACTTAAAGTTCATCTGATAAGATGACATATTACACGACTGTTATACTATTTAAATAATAACTACGGTAAAAAACAAAATTCATAACATACACTATGTCATTAGTTGGGTGTATTTTGACTGTCGCACTGTGTAATTAGTAGAAGGAAACACCGGGGTACATATCAGGTGCTGGAGAAGATATTTGTCTTGTTCGCATCGAGTGTCATCCTGAAAATTATCAAGGCAAAAGACTTGAAAGGGACAATTTAAGGATAATCTATAAAGTTTGAGGGCAGTACAATTGATCGTGTAGTTGTAGTACTATGACATCTCTTTACGACGATAATGGAGGCAAATGAACCCATTCACAATTTTTTGGAGTGGACTCCGTCCATGCCCTTTAAATTGCCTAATAACACATGTAAATGAATATACAATCTACAAAAATACAAAGAAATTCAAATTAATTCCTTTTTGATATATTTTCTATTTTTTGATTAATTAATTATTATATGCACAGTTTTTGTTGATTTTATTTTTAAAATTCACCACAAAGGCAAGGACAGGCAGGACCTAACAACTATGTTGTTGGCAACCGCACAATATTTAAATTTTCTTTACACTTACTTTATCAAGATTATTCGGCCTATAAATATTACAAATTCTTACATCGTTTTTTATTGGGTCGCTTTCATAAAAAAGAAAATGCCTTTCAGAGGATGTAAAGAATACAATAAAAATACTCAAGTTCAGGTTCATGCAACAGTTGCTATGATTTTCGGTGGCGTGATACAAACTAAACAGTTTTGGCTGCAAAAAATAAAGTTCAAAAACATAACATGCAATTCATTATTTTATGCTTTATTCCGCTTTCTCTTTCATTTGTTTCCTCTTTCGCTTTTACTATACAATAGGATTTGTCATTATATAGGGTTTCATAAAATGCTCACCATTTAAACAAACAAAAAAAAAAACAAATAAGAAAGCTTTACTAACCACTCTATGCAAGTGAAAAATTACGGAAAATTAAAATTTGTTCCAATACGAACACTCCAATAAATAAATTACACGGCGCGACAGTCAAAACACACTCAGCTTATGGCATAATGTAGGTTGTGAGTTTTGTTAAGTAGAACTCAAAAATATTTTTTTTATACTTCTCGAACCCTCCAAACTTGTTTTATTTGACAAAAACGATATTTTTGATTTTTTCGCACACAATTCTTGATTACCGTAGTATTTTTTAACATATTTTCAAACTCCAAAGCTTTTTTTGAAAACGGGACAGATGAGCCTTTAAAATGGTATACATAAACGTATTGTTCAAACTTCATATTATGAGTTTTGATCGGGTAAACTTGGAAAATATGACTTTTTTCATTTTTTCAAGTTTAGCTATCCTTAATTACAAAATTTAATCAAAAAATATAAAATAAGTAATGCCATTCTGAAAGTGCATTATCTTGTGAAGACATCGACACTTCGTTTGATCAAATCAAACAGTCGCGTTATATTTTTTATATATGTCATCTTATCAAAGAACTTTTAGTTTAAGAATTTTCAGAATTTTCATAAAAAATGCAAAATTTTTTTGGAAGTAATAGAAAAGAATGGTGCACATACCATATGTGTACCGAGGTTTTAAAAGTTGTTAACGTGAGCCAAAAGTCTTTAAAGTCTGGTGAGATGAAACTCAAGACAGCTATTTTTTAAAGTACTTAAATATTGAATTTCAAATACATAACACGGATGTATAAAAGTTACGTCGAATGGCAACATTTAAATCCAAACTATCCATACACACGAAATCTCTTTGGGAAAAGTTCATCTGAATACTAATTTACGTTGTCTGTAGAGTAGAAACTAAATTTATCGAGCGTTTGGTTTTGTGCTTGATTCTAGAAAGGTTTAAGCTTAGGTTAGAGGAAGTGCACTTGCCATTGAGACAAGTACAGTACCCGGAGGTCTAGTTGACCCATTGTAGTATGTCCTAAAGGAGAGAGGATAATATAGGACATAGGGAAAAGGAGAGGAAGTCGGAAAGGGAGAATAAGGAAGTGGAGGAATGAATGATTATAGGAAATTTTAAAAAAATTTGTTGAACTCATACTTCATCATAGCTTAAGACCGATTCAGGCTGTATTCAAGTTAACCATCTTTATTACTCAGGTGAATATTTTGTTGAACATATAAGAGGATATAATTTACCCAACAACTAACCACAGACATACGTAATTGGTCATTACAACCCTTCTGCCAGTTAAAAGTCAACGACATATTTTTGAGAAACTTTTCATGGTAAGTAATTTTATTAATCTCAGAATTTTGCCAGAAATCTACTTAAGTCGGCGGAAAGACATTTTTCCATATTTCGTTTTGTCGGAGATGTCTGAGCTGCGGTTTGAACTGTGGCCTCACGTCTAAAAATTTAACACACTACCTACTGGTCTTAGGCGACATCAACTAACCACAACCAGGACAAAAATAAGGTAATTTTCTACTTCGGGAGTTAACTGTTAGGGAATCATATAAATCTAAGCTATCGGCGTGTGCTTTACCAGATCTACAAACTTTTGCAATTTCCTTTTTTACATGGATGAAGGAGAACTTCTTGAATGATAATAATGTCACAGTTTTTGTGTTCATCCTACGCATCCTTTTTCGTATCTTTCGAACTTTATCATACCATTCTCTTTTTTTTCATAACACTTCCGATCAGAAGGCTTTACCGCTTTACCATTCATTGCCATAAGCCATAGCCACAGGTTCAAACCCTAGGTCAGACATCTCGAACGAAACGAATACTGAAAATTTATTTTTTCGGCGACTAACTTTCAGCTGATTTCTGTCAAACACACTAAAAGTAAATGACATTAACATGAAAGGTTTCTCAAAAATCGGTTATTGGGAGTCGAATTTTAATTGTAGGTCCACGCCACTCATGGAATAAGTGATGTGGGAAGCTATGTCGTAATCCTGACTGAAGGGTTGGAATGACCAATTGAGTAAGTAAGAAACTAAAAACGTAGATAAAATTAATTGTACTACCAAGTTGTCTATAATATCTGCTCTTTGTCCAAGTTTTTCATACCATCCGCAGCTATATATTGTTACGAAATGTAAACGGTGTAACATCAAAATGAGCAAAAGCCACAGAAACAAATACAACGATCTTGTTACAAGTAAACCAACATCAGTATGAAAAAAGGGGATAGACAAGTAAGCGAGAACGCAACAACAAGCAAAATAGTACAAAATACACAAACAACAATGAAGTCGCGATAGAGTTCTCGAGAAAGCGAAAACACGAACGTTCGACTTCAAGAAACTTCATCAGACTGTTTACTTGGGCATATAAAAAGGGAAGACAAAGCAGGCAACCAGTAGTAAGAATTCAGTCAGTCTTGTGTGAAGACTCGTAGCGTGTGAAGAGAACAGTCGTGGTTTGAAGATCGCCGTGGTAAAGACGTGCTATAAAGATCTGCCGAACAATTGTTAGTGCTTAAGCAAAAACCAGTGTGTTGTGTGTTGGTTACGTTTGTGCTACCTAAAAATGCATTTTGATACATTCCTCAATAATATCAACAAAACTGTCAATGACCAACGTCACGAGGTATCAAATTGCATTATACAAATTTTCAGTACGTAATAAGTTAAGTAAAAACTAAATTAGGTCATAAGTATTATTATGTAAAGAAATTAGACTTAAGAAATTTATATAAATAGCCGTAAGTTGTAATAAAATTAGAATAAAATTGATGATCATAACGGCTCTTTAGCTGATAAAGAATCTTTTTTATTCTCATTTAAACTGCGGTTTATTAGCCATAACTAAGCGGGGTACTCGTCTTAGTAATAAACAAACCAGGACAGACAAAAAACTGACCGACAATTCAAATACACAAACATTACTTTCATTAAATGGCGATCCTGCCATATCATTGTTACATTTATTACATTCATTACATGGCGATCCTGCCAAAAGTTTGTAACCTTCATTACAATAGCGAACTTAACAAATTGTTGTTGTTTACATCAAGTTGTAAACAGTGGCGCAAAGAATTGTGCGAATAATAATGAATTTTAATTAAAACCAAACACAAATTTATTTTTATTTTAAATCAACGAACTCATATTTTAAACGTTTTTAAAAAGGTAAAAACGTAACAATGTCAACATAGACTCTTTAATCAAAAACCAGTTCATCTCATTCAGTCAGGAAAACTTTCTTAGTTCTAGTGGATTTGGCTGGGCGAGAGCGATTTCAGGGTAATTCGAGTGTCCAGGAAATTTGCTCACCAACTGACATGTTTGAAACTACGCTATTTCTTCGTCACTTAGGCAGTTAGATGGTATAAGTTATTGATATTAAAATGCCCTTAAGACTAATATTCTTGCCCATTTTAAACTTCAATTAATTTAAAATTATTCATATAAACCTCCATGCGATCCGTTACATTGTAAAGTGAGCCTAAGTCACAGGAAATGCTATGGCATTGCATAATAACGGAAAAACAAATTTCTGATATATTATCTTCGTTTTTTCACTTTAAATTGCTGTAGTAGAACAATATTTATGACTTTTATCGTAGTATTTTTTTTTTCTTTTACCAAAAGATTTTTCTAATCATTGAGCAGTTTAAGAAATTAAAAACTTTATTTCGTGCATTATCTTGGATTTTCCTTATTTTCTTCCTGTTCAGATGGTAACCTCATGTCATTTCAATGTAATTTATTGCCATTCGGTACTGTTTGGCACGTGTTTGTGAATTCGTAAAATAATAAATGGTTACATGCAACTGCTGCTCTAAAATTAGTGCTCTTGTGCATGATAGAATATAAATTGTAGAAAATTCATGGTAGTCATATGCAAATATCATTACCTGCGCTAGTTTTGTACGCGAACAAATATTTGCTTTTTGTATATGAAATATAGTTGATAAGGCTTGGAGTCATGATAAGCATAAATGTTGCATTAAATTTTCATAAATTTATATATTTTGTACATTCATCTTTAGGGTCTCTTTTCAAGTGCTTCCTATCTTAAAATTTAAATAAGTGTATCAGATATCATCGACATTTTTCTTCATTTGAAACATTTAAAATATGAGTTCGTAGATTGCAAATAAAATAAAAATAAAGTTGTGTTTAGTTTTAATTAAAATTCTTTATTATTCGCACAATTCCGTGTGCCACCTTTGGCAACTTGATTTAAACAACAACAACTTGCTTTATTTGCTAATCTTGTTTACACACTTCCGCGTACACACTAACAGTTGTTCGTTAGATCTTTACAATGGAGTTATTCAACTTATACTCTTTTTAAGTGCTTCCTATCTTAAAATTTAAATAAGTGTATCAGATATCATCGACATTTTTCTTCATTTGAAATATTTAAAATATGAGTTCGTAGATTGCAAATAAAATAAAAATAAAGTTGTGTTTAGTTTTAATTAAAATTCTTTATTATTCGCACAATTCCGTGTGCCACCTTTGGCAACTTGATTTAAACAACAACAACTTGCTTTATTTGCTAATCTTGTTTACACACTTCCGCGTACACACTAACAATTGTTCGTTAGATCTTTACAATGGAGTTATTCAACTTATACTCTTCATACGCAACGCGTCTTCACACAAGACTGACTAAATTCTTTCTGATGCTTTGCTTGCTATGCCTTGCCTTTTATATCGCAGGGTAAACAGTTTGATGGAGAAAGACTTGGCCTTCATGAAATCTTTATAAATGTAAACATGTTGTTTTCGTTATTGTTGTTTGTGTATTTTGTTAAGTTTGAACATTGTTGCCTGGTTGTTTATTTGTTTGTCCCCTTTTTTGTTGTTGCTATATTTTTGTTTATTGCTGATCATGTAAAGAAGTACATTGTTTTGTTTTTGTAGCTTTTGTTTCTCATTTTAATAACACCATTTCCATTTTCGTAACAATATCATATCTTGTCTTTACCAGCAGTGGTGTTAGAAAAAACTCATACTCATAATTGCTCATTACAACTCTACAATCAGAATTACGACCTAGCTTCCTACACCACTTACGTTGTGTGTGTTAATTTTACACATGAATGGAGGAAAAGGCGAAAGACAGATTCTTGAAAACCTTTTTCATGGCAATTTTTATTTACTCTCAGTGTTTTCGCCACAAATCGGCTGAGAGGTAGTCGCCGATGAAATATTTTTTCATATTTCGTTTCGATGGGGATGTCTGACCTGGAGCTTGAACCTTGCCCTTACGTCTAACAACCCAGAAACGCTTTCTAACGCACGCCAACCTTAGAATGAAATTCAAATGCGAAAACTACTATTGACCGAATTTTAATATGAAATGAATCCCGTAAAAAATTCAAAAATTGAAATGACAACGTTTTAATTTGTATGCATTTATTTAGCGCTGAATTCAAGGGTTGAAAAGAAAAACCAAAAATATTTAAGTTTAGAAAAATTACATAAATGAGGATGGGTGCTCGATTTCACAGAACATTTTAAGAAAATTTAAATGTTATATTTAACCAATGTCCGTGATATTGCCCTTAGTTAATAGCAATTTTTTTAACTTTATGGTATTCAGCAGTCAGGCTTAAATGTGATGCACCTTTTTAATATTGTATCTTTAGATACCCAGAAGAATGCCCAATTGCACTAGGAGATTTGTTTCAGAATAAAATCTTTTATTGCCAAAAACACTTATCTCAGCCACAAAAAAAATTATTAAAATTTAAATTGAAACCAACCAAACTTACTGCTACAAAAGATTTGACATCTTCATTACTATTATATTTCTAAAGTTATAAACGATAAGTAGCAAACATACTAAATGTCAAAAAATTTCTTTTTAACACTTACGAAAAACTCACGTTCATTCTTTTGTGTTCCACGCTTTTGCCTTATTGTTTATGGTCGGGATAAATTTCATTCAAATAGAGTTGGAATAAAACTTTTCCAAGTTACCTTTTTTGCAAGAGGACTATATTTGCTCACGACTTTATATTCTATGCAAAACTACTTACAGTTGAGCAAATAGTTTTGTTTTCGCATATGGTGCAGTAAAGTTAAGAATTTGTTATTATATACTTGAGTATACACACTCTACCTGCTATGTCAAGATAACAAACAACTTTTAGTATATTCTGTAAAAGTGTATGGTCTTTTATTTGGTTTAAATTTGAATTAAACAAAGTGCGCTCAAGTTATCATCTAATGATTTATTCGTTTAAAAGGCCGGTCTTTTGATGCCATAATGGGTGGTATATTATAACGCTCAGGTGTCTATTATAGCTTTTATAGGTGAACCGCATTTTTCATGAATTTCGGAGTCAATACGGGCATTACATGATGAAGGAATATGACTTTGCCTTCGCGAAATCTATATAAATGTAAACATGTTGTTTACGTTATGTTGTTTGTGTATTTTGTTTACGTTTGTCCTTGCAGTTTTGTTGTTCCCTATTTGTTTACTTGTGTATCCCTTTTTATACTGATGTTGTTGCTATAATTTTGTTTATTCGTTAATCAATTGTTTTTGTTTCTGTAGATGTAGTTTATCATTTTAATGGTAAACGATGTAACACCATTTCCATTTGCGTAACATTATATAGAACTTCCCAGATGTATCAAAATAAATACCTTTAGGCCTAGTGTTTTCTGATGAAATATTTTTGAAAGTTTTGCTTCTCATGGCTTTTTATAAAACAACGAATTTGAACATTTTTGGCCACATATGATAACAAATAATAGCTATTCATTCATCTGTCGGACTAGTCGACAGTAATCATTGACCAAATTAGCAGATCGCATCATACGAAAGCTGGTCACTGATGCAGACTTGTAAATATTTCTCCGTAGTAGGTATTCCTCAAGGCAATCGCCTCAGTCTAGTAGGTAGTCTGTTGGCTTATTAGACGTAAGGCCACGGTTCAAACCCCAGGTCGAACATCAAAACTAAAATATGAAAAAATATTTCTTCGGCGACTTGCTCTGAGCAGATTTCTGGCAAGAACTCTGAGAGTAAATAAAATTGCCATGAAAAGTTTCTCAAATATCTGTCGTTCGGAGTCGACTTTAAACTGTAGGCCCGCCACTCATGTATAAAATTAACACACACAACATAAGTGGTGTGAGAAGCTAGCTCGTAATCATGACTGAAGGGTTGTAATGACCAATTATGTATGTATGTAATCACCCCAAACAGGAAGAGATTCAATTAAAGTCGATTGGAATAAATTACAAGGCAATGCAGATCTACAATATGTGGCAATATTTGGTTGCTAATTTATACTCCTACATTTATTCCACTAATTGATTAAATTGCTGTACTTTTTAAATATTATTTTGTGGATTATTAAAAAGTGTTGATTTCTAATTCTTCGGGGATATAACGAGTATAAGTTTGAAGAATAATTGTTTTCGTTTGAAATATATGGCAAATAAAATACCTAGAACAACAACAACAAAAATAATAAACATAATTTCTATAACATCAAACTGTAGTACACCAGTAAATATCATTCTCACAAAAAACCACAGCCCATCATTTTCCTTGCGTTTTCTAAAAGGAAAAACATTATATCGATGCAAATAAGCTCTCTCACTCTCTCTTTATTTTATGACAAGTTAGTTTACCTTAGAAAAACACCTAATTGACCATAAATGTTTAACCGCAGTACACAAATGGTTGCAATAGTTTCTGGTAAAAAAAATCGTCCATTATACACTCTTCAGTGCCATAAATATTTAAAGCATATTGAGACAGAAAGAGAGATCCAGTGGATAGCAAAAGTCAGGGTACCCCAATATGTGTAAGGAATTTCATGAATTTTAAGCAACAATATTTAAAAATAATTCTTATTTTTTATTTGATTAATTTATTTTTGTTTCAGTTAAAAAAAAAGAAAAATGTTTAAAGTTTTTCACAAACCATAAGAAAAATTCAACTGAAAATCTTGCTGTTGACGGCAGGGAGGCAAACATCAACAGAAAACACTAATTAGAACTGGTACATTTAATGCCTAAATGCCTGACTAAAAGGGAGTGCTTGATCTCAAGGAATATCCTACTAAATATCAATTATTTTTATACTTTATGGCTTTAAATTCATGGAATTGCTGACACATATTGGGGTACCTAGACTTTTGCTGTTCACTGTGCGTGCTAATCATTCTCAACCGAATAAAATTCGTCCGCACATACACTAAGGATAGAGTCAAATTTCAAGGCCACGCTTTTAAAAATAATATCGTGAAATTGTCACTAATTTGATGTGAAGCAGTTTTTAAAACATGACATTTCACCACTATATAGAGGAACAGTTAGGTTAGGTTAGGTTAGTGTGGTAGCTTGGATACCAAAAACTTACTTCAGGACGCATAGCGGAAAGCAGTCTCTATACTGACCAATTTCCTCCGAACCAAGCAGGGGGAAGTTGGCTAGGCAAGGGCTGCACTAGGAGAACAGTAAAAATATAGCTGAGAAGAACATTCAGTAGTTGACGCGGCCGATATACTTGCTTTTGAACTTGAAACACTAAAAAATTTATTTGAATGAGTACCTATCGCTGTAATCATATCAAATCCTCCATTATTGTTGTCGTGAACAAACTCATCAAACTTTATAAGAAATTCCTATAAGGTCTATAATATCAGGGTGCTGCTCGATATCATCAAAAAAAAATTGAGCCCCGCATGTTTTCTCCTGGGATATATTAGAGCCCAACGGGTTTCAAGAATGTGTTCTGATGATTTATTCAGGGTGCTGCTCGATATCAACAAAAAGAATTCGAGGCCTAGCACGTGATTTCCTCCCACATTTTTTCTCCTGGAATGTATTAGAGCCCGACTAGTTTCAAGAATGTCTTTTGATGATTCATTCAGGGTGCTGCTAGATATCAACAAAAAAAATTGGAGGCCTAGCACGTGATTTCCATCCAGATATTTTCTTATGGGATGTATTAGAGCCCGACGGGTTGCAAGAATGTGTTCTGATGATTTAAATCCATATGTTGGATTCAAAATGTGTGCACTTTAAGTTTACAGGGGCATGTAAAAACACTGGAGATTAATCTCAGCTGCCTTATTTGTAATTTTGGAAAAGAAATTTTGATTGCCTCAAAGATGTTTCGTATGAGAAGAGTCTTTGGAGTCCTGGAGTATACCATTCCATTCATTATATTATTTGGTCATTACAGCCTTTCAGTCAGCATTATAACCTGGCTTTTCACACCACTTATGTTGTTTGTTATGTCTTATTTACTCTCAGAAAGTCGCCGAAAAAATATTTTTTTCATATTTTGTTTTGTTGTAAATGTTAGACCTAAGGTTTGAACCATGGCCTTACGTCTAATAACTCAACACATAACCTACTAGACTACGGCGAATCGTTCAAATTCAGCCTGATATATACGCCAGAGCCATGGAAAATTTGACATTTTGGATGGGCTTCACTCAAAGCAGCCGTAGAGGACATTGGAACATTTGTCGTCAATAACTCTTTTAAACGAATAAAAAATTCTTTGATATCTAAAACTCCGTGTTTTATTTCAATTTAAAGACTAGATGCGCTTCCTGTTTACTTCAATGCCACCAAAATAAATTCGACAACTTGATGAGAATTCTGAATATCATTATATTTACAATAACATATTTGTCATATGTTTTTAAAAAATTGTATTGGTTTCGTGCTATCAGTTTATGTAAATGCAAGAAGAAGAATAAAAATACAAAATATTTTCTATGCAACTTGAGTCAACAATTAACATTTCAAAATTATATTTTTCGCACAGATAATTATTTGATTTACTTTTTTCCGCAATAATTTTGCTGCTTGAAAATCAAATTAATAATAATGTTATTCTTCTTCTTATCGCTTTTTGACATTTGGAATACGAAATACACAATACAACATAGCATTGACCGTTCACAAACAAAAAGTGTATTCAATACAACATACACGATACAAAGTCGTGTGAAATGTCCATTTATGTTTTGTGACCATTTCGTAGCAGGACAAAAACACGAGTGTGGCTCGTATACTGTGTTTTGTATCTTCACCACAGTGTTGAAAAATTCAGTACTTTTGTACTTTCATCAGTACTTTTTCATTTCAAAAATACTGCACGTCTTGCGCTCTTTAACTTTTAATACAACATTAGCAACATGTTAAACGTAATGCTTAAGGTAGAATTAGGCTTTAGCCCTGATTAGCCAAGCGTCCACGGAAAGTACATTCGTTTTTAGAATACGAAAAGCAATAAAAACGCTTGCCGAACCGTAATGTAATTTTGGTAAACATTTGCATTGGTATTCATATGCTGAAAACGAACGTATGTTGCATTACGTTCCATCGTCGTGGGACTAAACGGGGCTTTTACGTTTTGTCCTGTATGTGAGGAACACGAATAAGTCGTTAGTTTTTCTGTTCCGGTAGGTAGTGTGCGGGGCAGACATCTCCATCAAAATTAAATATGAAAAAGTATTTCGCCGGCAAAAACGGTCAAAAACTCTGAGACTAAATAAAATTACCACGGTAAAGTTTCTCAAAAAAATCTGTCGTTCGGAGTCGACTTTAAACAGTAGGTCTCTCATGGATAAAATAAACACACACAAAAAAAGTGGTGTGAGAAGTTAGGTCATAATCCCATTATGTATGTATGTATACCGAAGTATCCGTAGTCTATTAGGTAGTGTGTTGGCTTATTAGACGTAAGGCGACGGTTCAAACCCCAGGTCAGACATGAAAATGAAAATCTGAAAAATATTTCTTCGGCGACTTCCTCTCAGCAGATTTCTGGCAAAAACTCTGAGAGTAAATAAAATTGTCATGAAAAATTTCTCAATAATCTGTAGTTCGCAATCGACTTTAAACGGTAGGTCCTGCCACTCATGTATAAAAATTAACGCACCCAACATAAGTGGTGTGAGAAGCTAGATCGTAATCCTAACTGAAGGGTCGTAATGACCAATTATGTATGTATCTATAGTATGTATCTTTTATAAAAGTACCATTTGATGCAAAAAAGAACTTTTTTAATAATAGCCATTATTACCATTTTAAAACTACTGTTTGGCATCACTGGTTCACCATATCCTCCAATAAACACTTCTATGTTTGTCGTATGATATTGTTGTTGTTGACAACCACCCCTAAGTATATCAAAATGTAAAGAAAAGTTTTAAAAAATTTAATTATCGTCATGCATGTCAAATGTCACAATGTGGAAATAGGTCACCAGGTTTTTATGTTCCTTTTCAAAAGTTAATTTGATGTCAGCTGAATACAAATTTAAAGGAAAAGTTTTAATACTTAAAGGAAAAACAAGGTATTTGCTGGTGTTTAAACAAATTGAATTAAATATTGTCTTAAATTTAATTTTCTGACATAATCAAGCTTAAATCAATTCCTACTTAAAGTTCACTGCTGCTACGTTTTTAACTTTTATGTAGAATTTAACAAAATTTTCTATTGCTATTGTTATTGTTGTATATTTACATTATTATTTTAAATTAAAATTCCCTTCACCATCGAATGCCGTATTTTCTTCAAATTTCGTAGAAGTGGTTTAGGAAGGAAACCTTTGATATTTTAGCAATTAAGGAAAGAAGATTTGATAGGACGTCTAAGATTTGTAAAATTTTCTACTGATTGGACAAGAGTAAAAGCAAATAAGATCGTAATTTTTTATTCTGTGGCAAGGTAATATAATATTTAGCAGAAAAAATTAGATTTTAAATACGAATAAAATGCTTACCATCGGTGACTAGAAAAGCATGGGAATAAATCTAAAATTAACAAGACTAAGAGTAAATTACACTCAACAAAAGTAAAATTGTTCCTTGGACCTGATTACACTCTGCGACAAAATACAAAAAATTAAATACACGCGAGTAACTACCTAGCCCAAGTTGTCCAGTTAGTTGAGTAGAACTCAAAAATATTTTTTTTTAATTTTCTCGAACCCTTCAAAATTGTTTTATTTGTCAAAAACTGTTTTTTATGACACACGCACAAATTTATTCATTACAGAAACATTTCTGAACCCATGCCCAAAATTTAAACCTAATTAGAAAGGAGAGAGATTGGCTTTTAAAATCATGTACATATGTATATTATTTGATTTAATATGTTATGGGGTTTGATGAGGTAAACTTCACAAATGCGAATTTTTTTCATATTTTTTTTCAAGTTTGTCAGTTCATAGTAGCAAACTTTAATTAAAAACTATGAAATAAGTGACGACATTCTGAAAGTGTAATATCTTGTGAAGAGATTGACACTTCGTTTGATCAAATCGGACAAAAATTAGCGCAGTTATTATTTAAAGAATCTAACAGTTGAGTTATATTTGTTATATGTCGTCTTATCAAATGAACTTTCAGTTCAAAATTTTTAAAAAGTTTTGATGGATCTTGATTGTTTCAATACTTTGCAAAATAACAATTCCGTACGTTTTGATGGGGACGTTTTTTTATAGGTTTATCTCGAAAATCTTTGTTTAATGAATCTGCAATAAAGAAAGAAAGTGATAAGAAGATGAAAGAGATGCTTTAGGACAGCTGCATGCATGTCCTTTAAAATCGAAAAAAAAAATTTAAAAAAACCGAATATAAACGTATTGACAAACAAATGAAGATGAAGAATAACCAATCACAACTGAATTTGCTGAGATAATTTTTTGGAATTTTTCTGTTTCTCTTACCCTAATGCCATGCCAAACAAGTAATTTATATTCACTTTCATCTTTTGTAAAACCCTTCCTTTACTTCGGACTAGAGTATTCAAAAAACCAACATTTTCCAAAAACCGGTTTTCGAATAATTCGAAATTTTGACATTTAAAAAAACCGTTTTCGAATACGGTTTTGCAAATAAAAACCGATTTTTATTTATTTATTTATTTTATTTAATTTTTTTAAATTTTTTAATTTCTAAGATTATTCGATTTTATAATACCATATATCATATTGTATTAAAATTAAAAAAGTAAAATCTCTTTGTATTTACTCTTTTATTTTGAGTTTAATAGGAACTCAATACATATTATATTTATGTAAGTTATGAAATTTGCTCATTATTTTAAATTTGTAAAATAGATTGCAAATAAAATAAACTTAAAAAAAAAATAAGTTAACAAATCAATATTTATAATAAATTAATGTAATACATATGTATTTTATTAATAATAACAGAAATTGTTAAATATTTCATACAAATTTATTAGTTTTATAAAATTAAAATTATTTTTTTTATTTTTTGTTATTATCACACACAATATAAAATGAGATCGGTTGCAATTGAAAATATAATTACAAAACATCGTTTTTTCTAAAATAATACTTCAAAAATAGTATACAGTTAAGATGGGGGGGTTTTAAACGAATTTTTTTGTTTAGTTTTAGTAAAATTGGATGTTGAAAATACCCGCTCGCTGAAAGTTGAAGTTGGGCAGATAGTCAAAAGACAGTTATATAAATTTTCCATTTTTTCTGTTCTTTTGTTGCATTTGTCAAGGTATATAAATCATCATATAATGATGAATGTGGTTTTATGATTTTTTTTTTTGGATTTTGTATACTGTTTATTGTATTATTTAAATCAAAAATTAAGCTGCTGGGATTACCCGTATCAAGACTTAAATCTTGGTCAGAATCTACCACTTCATCATCTGTATCATTGCAAGAAAATAAACGGTTATACAAATTGACAGCAATACTTCAATACTTCAAAATATGGTCATTAGTTAGATACTTTCCTGAACTTAGGTACACAATAAGGGTGTTAATTACTTTAGTTCTACTTTCAGTAAGTCTTATCATTAGCCTGTTGCATAATTCTTGCGTATATTGTGTATTAATTCTGTTTAGATTATTAAATAAAAATTTATGAATTGCTTCTCCTTCTATAATCCTTGGAAAATTCTTTAATTGCTATTTCTAATGGTTGCAAAGTTTTCCAAAGATTTTCTAAAGCTTCAATTTCGATAGGTGAGAATGGTATTAAAGAAAAGTCCATTAAAGCATGGTTCACACATTTCCATATTCTTAAAAAAATTTCAATCATTTTCGATAACGAATTCCATCTGTGTTTTATGTCACATACCAATCTATGTCCTTTACCCTCTTGGTTTTTTACAAAATACTGAAGTCGTTTTTGCTTTTCATTTGATTTATGGACAATGTTTACGTATTTTCACAATTTTGCCACAACTTCACTATCTTCAGAGCAGACAGTAAGTGTACTATCTATGTCAATGGCAATATTGTTTTCTTCTTCACCTTGGCGTTCTTTATTTCCATCATTATCGTCAGAATTTTCTTCCTCACTTTCATTAATTTCTTCAGTGGAACGATTTTTGGAATATATAACATCCACTACGCACAAATGAATGGCATGATTCATGAAAAGCTGTGATTCTGGTACAATATTACTACCATATTTTTTTATAACAGCTGCCCCATCATGTGTTGAAGCGACGACATCAGTTTCAAGGGATAACTTAAATTCCTCCAATTTTTTTTTTACTAGATATTCAATATTAACTGCCGTACCACGAATCTTAACTTCTTCTAACCTCAGATTAAACACTTCATGTACATGCTTTATGGGATCATATGATCGCACTGAAACGTTAATGTATTTCATATTTGAGTTGTCGCTCCATTCATCCACTATTATTGAAAACCTTCCATTTTGATTTTTGATTAATTTTAATTTTTCTACAGTTTTTATCATTATAAAATTTTTCAATTAAATTTCAAATTTTATTTTCACTTTCAGGCATTTTAAAGCCTTTCATATTTAAATATTCTGTAATTATTTTGTACGGCTCTTACTGACATGCCATCTTCGGCTACGCATCTAGCAAAAATTTCAGGACAACCTTTGATGTTTTTAAACTTCAATTTGGGAAATGGGATTTTTTCAACATTTGATGATGAAGGGGCCTCTTTTATAGTTTGGTCAGTAGCTTTGATGATCCTCGGCAACTTAAAATTTTTGGGCATTTTGTAAATCTAGCATTTTCCGACTTGTCATTTTTTGTAAAATATTTCCACACGGTACTCATTTCTAACAAAAGATTAAAAAATATTTTAATTTTCATGTACATATGTATATACTTTATGTATATAATTTTAACTTACCTTCTGGCATATAGACAAAATTATATTAAAAAATAAGGAAAATAAAATAATTTTAATTTTTTATTATGCACTTTATCAAGAAAATCTTTTAATAATAATTTGTCACAAATTTGTTTTAGCTTTTCTTTAAATTCATATACAAGAAACAATCGTCAGCCGTTAAAAATAAAAAACTACAAAAACAACACATATACAATATGTAGTGTCAAATAAAGCTGCGTTTAGTTTGCATATAAAAACATGATTACAAAAAACTAGAAAAATTTTTTTTAAATATAAATAATTTCATTTGTAATATACAATAATATACAAAAAGAGGAGAAAAATAAAAAATCGGTTATTTAATAGAAAAAACCGGTTTGTCGAATACTTCTAAAATATAAAATATTCGAAACCACGTCGGTTTTTAAAAGTAAAAAACCGGTTAACCGGTTAACCGGTTCCCGGTTTCGGTTTTTGAATACTCTACTTCGGACATACAAACATACTCGTTCAAAAGTTTTTTTTTTTGATATAAATTGTCCTTTAAAACCAGTTAATTTTGTAGTCTTTGAAGTTTTCCCCATTTCGTTTTTTCTTCTTTAGATCTCCTGATTCATTTTCGATGTATTTTAAAATTATTGGGGTTTGAAAAGTAAAAACTTAAAATAAGTAGCTTGCAACACATTGGTTTGCAAGCAATATTTGCTAACTTCAGTAACAATACAGTTAAACTGAGTGGTATGAATTCGTTTTTTCAAAACCATTCACACTGCAGAACTCAAACAAAGTTCGACGACCAATGCTCCTTGGTTTGGATCGAATATTTTAATAGCATTAGAAAAACTCAGATGTTCAGTGGTGGACATATAATAAAAACACAACAATAATAAAAATACAACCCATCAGTCGTTATTACTACCTAGCTTCTCACACCAATTATGTCGTGTGTCTTAATTTTATCCATAAGTAGATGCACTATTGTGAGACGTGCTGTATGATGACTACTTTAACCCAACTAAAGGGGTTAAGAAAGTCGATTTTGGAAATTATGTTGCATTGTTGTGTTGCAAAAATGTTATCAAAGACGGAAACAATCACGGAATATCGAACGCTGGTATACATATGGGCTCAAATTAATGGGCTGAACGTAAAACGGAGGCAATTCTAATGAATAGCCGTCAAAAGAGTAACACAAAGCGTAAAAGCAGTAAAGAGCCAAGGATTTTGAAGAGATTTTGGAAATACTTCAATCCATTCGAATGTCCGCATTTTTTATACGAACTACATCTAATGGAATATGGAGTAAAAGTCATGTATGACTTATTGCCTCGAAATAAATTTTAGAACTTCTCAACGTCTTACATACATACATAATTGCTCACTACAACCCTTCAGTCAGGATTACGGCCTAACTTCTCACACCACTTATGTTGTTTATATGCTAATTTTACACAGTTTAACCGTAGATCGAACTTTGTATCAAAAATGATAAATTTCAATTTTTGAGACTATACTTTTTTGATTTGTTAGTATTGTGATTGTCGTTATTTTAAACCAAATAAAAAAGAAAATTTTAAACAGGACTTAAAAATTCAAAAACTTCATAATTCTGGCTTAAGTATCATATTTGATACAAACGACTTTCCTAGGAATTCTTTGGCGTTGTGTGTGTAATTTTTTTAAGATTTCAAAGATTTTGTGAAGTTTTATCGTAAATAATACAATATTTATGGTTTTTGAGAAAGAATTGAAAGTTAAGGTGAAAAAGTTGAATTTTCTATTCTTGATATGTTCTTGATATTGATTGAAGTAGTCGTCGATTGAAGCGTGTTACCTTATTAGACGTCAGACCAAGGTTCAAACCTCAAGTCAGACATTTTCAATTTATACCGAAAGGTTGTAATGTCCAATTATGTATATGTATGTATGTATGTAATATTCCTGCTGCTAAAGACTTTGAAGAAGAACTTATGAACTGAAGAAAGTATTGGCAGCAACAAACATGACAACAGGATGTTTATCGTCAAAGATGGTACTACTTGGAACAGAACAAACTGCCTTTAATAGTTTGGGATGAAATAATATTACCAATTTTCTCGCAGATTGCTAGCAGCTGCTTCGTGAAATGTTGTAGAGTCATTCTTACAGCTCTTCTCATATTTGTCTCACGTGACAGGCAAACATTAGAAAAATGTGTTTCGTCCCTTGTTTTATTTCTTAGATATTACAGATGATAATATTTCGGTCAACTACGTACGTATGCGCTTTGATAATGATATATTTACACTTATTACGCCTTTTCGTAAAATGAGCTCAAAGCTTTCCAACCCTTAAGAATCATGCTTAAAGCCTTTTTTGAAACTCGAATGAAAAGGTTTTTTTCTAAAAAAAATATATATTCATCTTAATTTTTTGTTAGAAAATTATAACCCTTTTCATAAAACTTTTGTTACACAACTTGTAGTTTTATGTAAGAAATAATACTGTATAATTAGTTCGGTATTAGCTATCATACTTTCAAAGCAGCCCATATATCCTTTTTTAAGATTTTTTAAAATTTAATTTTTTGTTCGCCTAAAAGTTAAGGAAATTAAAGAAAATATATTTAAATAATGATGCTTATGTTTTTATGTTCCTTTTTGGTATGTTTTCATTTCAAATTAAAGTTTTATAGCAACTGAATTCAGAAACTTTTTAGTTTTATTGTGGAAAATGAGAATTTCCTCCAGCGATTTTAATTGAAATTTGATACTTAATGATGGAATACTGATTGTTAGGGAAATTAATTTAAGGATATTTGTATAAATCAAGCTTCATAAAATGATTTACGGAGTAATGCTTGGTATTGATTTATGTTTTCTTTCCTTTTGTTTTGTTTTATTTCCTTTTCAAATCATATTTAATTTTGTCAGTGTAGAGTAGTAACTAATTGAATTTGATGGTCGTTATAAAATTCGTGGTCCACCGAAGTCGAATTGGCGGTCTTCGATTCAAGTACATACTACGTGCGTAGCAACTACTTACAGCAGTATTTGGGGTAACCCGTCTCCGGGAAACTAGAGACTGTTATTGACATAATCGATGTTCTATTGCAACGGGAAACTTTTTTACCTCACATGAAGTTGACAACAAATATTTCTAACGAATCACAAGAATGGTTTGTACCATCAGGTTTCAGGCACACCTCAACTGATAGAGTTACTGATGCGAGTGACAATAAGCTGTCCTATTTAAGCAATCGGAAACTTATAAATCGCCACAAAGCAAGGTGCTAGACGTCAAATTATTACCATTTAGATAGAACTAAAACCAAGCTGACATGAAGTGCTTAATTTTTATGTAAAACACTAAAAAAATTATGCCAATGTTCATCATCTCAAAAAATTTGGAGCAAATTTCATAAAAATGTAATAATAGTAAATAAATAGCTTTATTAAAATGAATTAACGTATTAAAATTTTTTAACAAAAGCTATCAATAATCGTGACAATTCTATGTTACTACAAGTATGTATGTATCAAAAGTGATACATAAGCTAGAATTATGAAGTTTTTTAAGGCTCGATCTACGGCTAAAGTCGACTCCGAACGATGGATTTTTTTTGGCAACCTTTGCATGGCAATTTTTGTTTACTCTCATAGTTTTTGCCAGAAATCTGCTGAGAGGAAGTCGCCGGAGATATATTTTTTATATTTCGATTTAATCTAGATGTCTGACCAGGGGTTTGAACCATGGCCTCATGTCTAACAAGCCAACACACTAGCCTACGGCGACTTTAAATAAACAAGAAATAATTATTGTTCTTACCAAAACTTTCTCTATCTAGACAACTGTGCATTATTCGAAGAAGTACAAAAGATAAATCAAAATAATGAAATTTTTATTGCGAAAGAAATTTCTGATGGAAAGAAGATATAAAGTAAACATAACTACATTGTACTTCAAAGAGCTCTTTATTTTATTCTTTGGCAAATTATGTACTTATTATTTCGACCTGCTTTTACTGAAATTGATATGTTTTTACAGTTTCAAACCCTTTTAGATTAGTTTCCTTGTGGTTCAACACTTACAAAACAGTCAATGTCATGAGCAAAATGAAATTAAAAGAATAAAAATTTTTTCAATTATTATTTCTTTGTATACTTTTTACGTAAAGGAAAGTGAAGAGGGTAAGAAATACATTGTAGTTTGTTATCATCAGCCGAAGGAGACATAGTCTAAACTAATCGAAATTTATTAACCCAAAACACAATACTCGTATATAAATGACTGCTCACATTGATAAGTAATTCATTTTTAAGACTTAATGTACTTAACCTCACCCTAAAAGTACAAAGTTTATTTAGGTATGCCTCTTTTGCGTTGAAAGGTGATGCTCGTATAGTAAAAATATGTGACCAATTGAGGAGAAACCACCTCCACTATTTTCTTCATTGAGACTTCCACTGTAGAAAATTCACCCGTAAGTTCACCGGTTATTCGATATGGATTCGAAATATCACTATAAACTGGTATCCATACGCTGCGAATACAGAACTATTCAGCCATCTTGCTAAAATGCCCACGGTAGTCCGAAACTCCTCGCAATATTTATAAGTGAGAACCTTTACCCTTATCGTACTTAACTGCCTAAAAGCAGGATTACCAGCTAGCTTCGAACATTATCCATGTTGAGAGTGTTAATTTTATCCACGAGTGAGGTCCCCTACAGTTTAAAGATTTTATAGAAAATTTTTTGGCAATTAAGAAAACCTTAAATCGAACGTTCTTGGTGGCCAGTTCACATCACCTCACTATCGAATCACTAATGCTCAATATCTAAACTGTCATGATCTACGTGTCACATAGCACCGTCTGGTTGAATACACATGTCGTGGTGTCCAGATCATCAAATTTAGTCCAAAAGAAGTTGCTTGGAATTGACAGTGATTGACTAGTCAATGCTGTTCTCAAAGAAATATACACCCATGACGGCGCCAAAACAGTGGTTTTTTCGTGATGCATTAGGCGCTTTTAGATTTCATGTGGATTGGTATCGTTCCAAATTCAAAAACTTTGTTTCATACAGAAATGGATAAAGATGAATTTTCGGGAAAATTAGGGTCAGTTAGTAACCGGTACAGTGGTAGTCTATGGTAGTGCGTGGTGTTTTGTCTAAATAGACGAAATAAATAACAACTATTGAAGTCGCCGTAGTCTAGTAGGCAGTGTGTTGCCTTATTAGACGTAAAGCCAGGGTTCGAGCCCCAGGCCAGACATCGAAACAAAATACAAAAAGTATTTCTTCGGCGACTTTCTCTCAGCAGATTTCTGGCAAAAACTCTGAGAGTAAATAAAATTGCCATGAAAAGTTTCTCAAAAAATCTGTCGTTCAAACTCGACTTTAAACTGTAGGTCCCACCACGCATGTATAAAATTAACACACACAACATAAGTGGTGTCTAATAAGCCAACACACTACCTACTAGACTACGGCGACCTTATTGTGCTCTTCAACTATTAATGGAATATTAGCAACATGTTCAACGTAATGCTAAAGGTAGAATTAGGCTTTAAACCTGGTTAACCAAGCGTCCACGGAACGTACATTCCTTGCTGAAACATAATGTAATTTTGGTAAGCATTTGCATTAGTCTTCATATGCTGAAAATGAACGTATGTTGCATTACGTTCCATTACGTTTGACTAAACGGGACTTTTACGTTTTGTTACGTTCCGAATCAGCTGTTTTTGTCCTGTATGTGAGGAACATTAATAAATCGTTAGTTTTGCTGTTCCGTGCCGTAAGTGTATTAAATATAAATAAATAAATAGTCTAGTAGGAGGTGTGCGGGCTTACTAGACGTGAGCCCACGGTTCAAACCCAACGGCAGACATCTCCATCAAAACGAAATATAAAAAAATATTTCTCCGGCAACTTCCTACTGGCAAACTCTGAGAGTAAATAAAATTACCACGCTAAAGTTTCTCAAAAAAAATCTGTCATTCGGGGTCGACTTTAAACAGTAGGTCTCTTATGTATAAACTAAAAAGACACAAAATAAGTGGTGTGAGAAGTTAGGTCATAATCCATTATCTTTTACAAAAGTACCATTTGATGCAAAAAAGTACTTTTTGAATTATAGTTCAGTACCATTTCAAAATTTCTGTTTTGCAACACTGGTTCACCATATCCTCCAATAAACACTTCTATGTTTGTCGTATGATATTGTTGTTGTTGACAACCACCCCTAAGTGTTTCAAAATGTAAAGAAAAGTTTTAAAAAATTTAATTATTGTCATGCATGTCAAATGTCACAATGTGGAAATAGGTCACCAGGTTGTTATGTTCCTTTTCAAAAGTTAATTTAATGTCAGCTGAACACAAATTTAAAAGAAAAGTTTCAATATTTAACAGAAAAACAATATTAAAGTACATATTTGCTGGTGTTTAAAGAAATTGAATTAAAGGTTGTCTTAAATTTAATTTTCTGACATAATCAAGCTTAAATCAACTTCTAGTTAAAATTCTACATTGCTAAGAATAAAAATGTTCGCTGCTGCTACATTCTTAACTTTTATGGAGAATTTAAAGAAATTTTGCTATTCCTATTGTTATCGTTATTGTTGTATATTAACAACAAGATTTGAGATTTTCATGTTAAATTTAAAGTTAAATTCCCTGCGCCACCGAATGCCGTATTTTGTTCTGCTTTAGGAAGGAAAACTTTGATATCCTAGCAATTAGGAAAAAAATTTGACAGGAGACTTAAAATTTGTAACAATGTCTACTACTTGCACAAGGGTAAAAGCAAATAAGATTGTAATTTTTTATTCTGTGGCAAGGTAATATAATATTTAGCAGAAAAAATTAGATTTTAAATACGAATGAAATGCTTATCATTGGTGGGTGACTGGAAATATATGGGAATAATTTTTTTTTATTTATTTTAACTATCATTAATACAATTAAAATATTTAAAAATATTACAATAATCACGTTTTTCAAGGTCTTACTTAAATAAGTATTGCAATAAATATAAACTAAATTTAATATTTAATAAATAAAGTTAATACTACGAATTCCTTATTATACCATAATTACAAGCTCTATTTCGAACTTCAAATCTTTGTGTTAAATTAGATATTAATGATTTAAACAAATCTTGTTGGAAATGTTGATGCAATCTACTTGTTGAGTATCTTCTAGGTAAATTAAAAATAATTTTCAAATTTCTATTCTGGATTGTTTGCAGATTCTTTAGATAGGTTTTGACATATCTACTTGCCCAATTTAGACTTCCATATGTCATAATACGCCGTATGCACATTACAATAAGATTTTATTTTTATAATTTAAAGTTGATTTTCGATTCAATAATGGGAAAAGGGCTCTTCCACATTTAATTGCTTTTTCTCAGGTTTTTAGAACATGATGTCTGAAAGTCAATTCCTAAATATTTAATGGTATCAAGAAGAGCAATTTCAGCTCCTTCTACAGATAGAGGTATCGAAAGTATCATTTTCGGAGACTTATTAAAATGAAATATTGCTTGAGTTTTATTTTCGTTTATTTTTATTTTCCATTTTTTAAAGTATTTTTGAGCATGTAAAAGACCTTTATCATCCTTTTGACTATGGCGTTTGAAACTTTACATTTTATATATAAAATTTATATATTATAATGGCGGTATCGTCTGCGTACAGTGCAGCTGACTGATCTTTGAGTACTTCAAAGTCGGATGTATAAATTTAATACAGAACTGGTGATAACACCGAACCCTGGGGAACTCCTGCTGGGTTATTATGCTGGGAGGAGTATTCACTATCAATATTCACTACAAAGGATCTCTCGTTCAAAAAATTTTTTACCATTTGCAAATATATTGGAAAACCAAACTTATGGAATTTGAAAATTAGGCCGTTGTGCCATATAGAATCAAAGGCTTTTTCTATGTCTAACAGCACTATACCAGACTTTTTCGGTCACTTTTGTTATTTGTGTTAAAGTTTACAATTCTCTTTACTTGATGCACTGTTGAATATTCCTTTCGAAAACCAAATTGCTCTTTTTGTATTACATTATTAGTTTCGGTATATTCATTTATTCTCTGTAGCACGATTTTTTCGAAGACTTTATCCAAGCAAGTCAACATGCTTATGGGACGATAACTTGTATGTGACTTTGCGTGCTTTCCCGGTTTTAATATTGGGACTACGTTCGCTGTTTTAAAAATTTGTGGAAAATAGCCATTTGACAAACACCAATTGAAAATTTGTGTAATTAATGTGTAAAAAGTATTTGTCATATTTTTCAATATAATGGAGTTTATTTCATCCAGTCCGGGTGCCTTCGAGTTTTTCAGTGTACCTACGAAGAATTTTACTTCTTCCACTGATGTCAAGTTTTTTTTGGCAATTTTATATTTACTCTCAGAGTTTTTGCCAGAAATCTGCTGAGAGGATATCGCCGAAGAAACACCTTTTGTGTTTTGTTTTGATGTCTGGCCATGGGCTCGAACCCTGGCCTTACGTCTAATAAGCCAACACACTACCAACTAGACTACGGCGACTTCATAAGTAACGATTTATATTGTAATCTTTCGAAATTTTATGTTAGATTATGAGAGGCAGTAGCCAAAGAAATATTTCTCATATTTGATTTTGTTGAAGATGTCTGACCTTTGGTTTGAACTGTGGCCTCACGTCTAATAAGCCAACACGCTACCTACTGCCCTAATGCGATTTCGGGGTCTTCAAGAGGCGTTAACTCTTCTCAAGTCTTCTCAAACGAGGTTAGCATAATCTAAATATTTTTAAGTGATTTTTAGCCATCAGGGTAAAACTGGTAAACTAAAAGAACACTCGTTCTAGAATAGGGATGGAATCAAGCTCAATATGTAGACATTTCAATTCCTTGCAAAATAACAATTTATGTATGTTTTAATGGGAACGTTTTTTATAGGTTTATCTCGAAAATCATTATTTAATGAATCCGCAATAAAGAAAAAAGTGATAAGAAAATAAAGGAGATGTTTTAGCACAGCTCCATGTCCTTTAAAATCGAAAAACAATTTTAAAAAACCGAATATAAACGTATTGACAAATAAATGAAAATGAAGAATTATCAATCACAACTAAATTTGCTGAGATAAGTTTTTGGAATTTTACTGTTTCCCTTATCCTAATGCCATGCCAAACAAGTAATTTATATTCACTTTCATCTTTTGTAGAACCCTTCCTTTACTTCGGACATACAAACATACTCTTTTAAAAGTTCTTTTTTTTGGTATAAATTGTCTTTTAAAACCAGTTAATTTTGTAGTCTTTCAAGTTTTCCTCATTTGTTTTTTTTCTTCTTTACGTCTCCTGATTCATTTTCGATGTATTTTAAAATTATTGGGGTTTGAAAAGTAAAAGGTTTTCAACACATTGGTTTGCAAGCAATATTTGCTAACTTCAGTAAAAATACAGTTAAACTGAGTGGCATGAACTCGTTTTTTCAAAACCATTCACACTGCAGAACTCAAACAAAGTTTATGTTCACAGTGTGGGTTTGCACATACCCGACGACAAGGAGCATTGGTTTGGATCGAATATTTCAACATCATTAGAAAAACTCAGATGTTCAGTGGTGGACATATAATAAAAACGCAAGCATGACATATCATTTGTTCCGTTTTTTATACGATTTCTTGACATTTGAGCGAGACTTTTTCACTGAAGAGATAAGTATGGTCTCTTTTACACATGATTTCTTCTTTATTTTTCTGCCTGCGCGTGTTGCTGCGCCACCAACTAAAATAAATTTGAAGGAAAGACATTACACAAATGTCCAATTAATTTTGAATCATGAATTAATTTTGAGGCTCTTAATGCTCTTTTGTTCCGTGCTTGAGGTGTAGGGCGACCAATTGCTTGTCATTCATTTTGAATAATTTTCAGTGACGCCATCCATCGGAAATTAACCGCACCAACCTCCGTCGACTCACGCGCAACAACTTTGTTAAAGAATGCACAGTTTACCATTTAATTCATTTTGAGTAATTTTCGGAGGCACCTCCTATTGGAAATTGGTCATACCATAGAAACCTTCCTCGGCTCATGCGCAACAACTTTGCTAAAGATCATAACATGATCAAATTCACAGTTTACGATTCTATAAGTTACATACAAACAAACATTCATTTTTATATATATTGACTATGGGAGGTGACAAGCCCACTATAGCCAATCCGACCGACTTCTCACGCCACTTATATTGTGTATCTTAATTTTAACCACAAGTAGATGCACTATAGTGAGACGTCGATTTTGGAAATTGTATTGCATTGTTGTGTTGCAAAAATGTTATCAAACCATTATGAACGCTGGTATACATATGGGCTCAAATTAATGGGCTGTACATAAAACGGAGGCAATTCTAATGAGTAGCAGTAAAAAGAGTAACACATAGCGTAAAAGCAGTACAAAGCCATGGATTTTTAAGACGATTTTGGAAATACTTCAACCCCATTATGTTGTTTATGTGCTAATTTTACACAGTTTAAAGTCGACTCCGAACGACAGATTTTTTGAGACCTTTTTCATGGCAATTGTTGTAGAGTTTTTGCCAGAAACCTGATGAGAGGAAGTCGCCGGAGATATATTTTTTACATTTCGACTTAACCGACATGTCTGACCAGAGGTTTAAACCGTGTTCTCATGTCTAACTTTAAATAAACAAGAAATAATTGTTGTTCTTAGCAAAACTTTCTCTATCTAGACAACTGTGCATTATTCGAAGAAGTACAAAAGAAAAATCAAAATAATGAAATTTTTATTGCGAAAGAAATTTCTGATGGAAAGAAGATATAAAGTAAACATAACTACGTTGTATTTCAAAGAGCTGTTTATTGTATTCTTTGGCAAATTATGTACTTATTATTTCGATCTGCTTTTACTGATTTTGAAATGTTTTTATAGTTTTAAACCCTTTTAGATTAGTTTCTTTGTGGTTCAACACTTACAAAACAGTCAACATCATGAGCAAAAGGAAATTAAAAGAAAAGAAATTTTTTCAATTTTTATTTCTTTGTATACTTTTTACGTAAAGGAAAGTGAAGAGGGTAAGAAATACATTGTAGTTTGTTAGCATCAGCCGAAGAAAACATAGTCTAAACTAATCGAAATTTATTAACCCAAAACACAATCGTAGTATGAGTACAAAAACGCCAATCGATAAGTGACTGCTTACAGTGAAAAGTATTTCATTTTTAAAATTTAACGTAGTTAACCTCACCGTATAAATACAAAGTTTATTTAGGTATGACTCATTTGCTCCATATGACCAATTGATGAGAAACCGCCTCCACTATTTTCTTCATTGAGACTTCCACTGTAAAAAATTCGCCTGTTAGTTCACTTGATCTCCGATATCGATTCGAAATATCACTATAAACTGGTATCCATACGTTGCGAATACGAAACTATTCAGCCATCTTGCTGATATGCCCGCGGTAGTCCGAAACTCTTCTCGATATTAACAAGTGACAACCTTTAAACTTAACTTACTTAACTTGTTTAATTGATAATAACAACCCTTTAGGCTGGATTACGAGCTAGCTTCGAACATCATCCATGTGGGGAGTGTTAATTTTATTCATGAGTGAGGTCCCCTACAGTTAAAAGATTTTATAGAAAATTTTCATGACAATTTTATTCACTTTCAGAGTTTTTGCCAGAAGATTATTGATTGGCTTATTGGCATATACCTGCGTCTTAAGAAAATCTTAAATCGAACGTTCTTGGTGGCCAGTTAACGTCACGTCACTATCGAATCACTCATGCACAAAATCTAAAGCGTCGTGATCTACGTGTCACATAGCACCGTCTTGCTGAAACCACATGTCGTGGTGTCCGGATCATCAAATTTAGTCCAAAAGAAGTGGCTTATCAGCGACCTATAATGCTTGTGGTTGACAATGATGGCCTAGTGAACGCCGTTAACAAAGAAATATGCACCCACGATGTCGCCAAAGTGTCGTGATCTACGTGTTACGTAGCAAAGTCTTGCTGAAACCACATGTCGTGGTGTCCAGATCATCAAATTTAGTTCAAAAGAAGTTGCTAACCAACGACCTATAATGCTTGCAGTTGACAGTGATTGGCTAGGACAATTCTGTTTTCAAAGAAATATGCACTCATGACGGCGCAAACTCAAAGTTCACACAAAACAGTGTTTTTTTCGTGATGCATTAGGCGCTTTTAGATTTCATGTGGATTGGTATAGTTCCAAATTCAACAAGTTCGTTTCATTCAGAAATGGATCGCATGGATAAAGATGAATTTTCGGGAAAATTAGGGTCAGTTACTAACTGGTGCAATGGTAGTCTATGGTAGTGCGTGGTGTTTTGCCAAAATAGACTAAATAAATGACAACTATTGAAGTCGCCGTAGTCTAGTAGGTAATGTGTTGGCTTCTTAGACGTAAGGCCACGGTTCATACCCCAAGTCAGACATCAAAACGAAATATGAAAAAATATTTCTTCGGTGACTTCTTCTCAGCAGATTTCTGGCATTTACCTCTGAGGGTAAATATAATTGCCATGAAAAGTTTCTCAAGAATCTGTCGTTCGGAGTCGACTTTAAACTGTAGGTCCCGCCACTCATGTATAAAATTAACACACACCACATAGGTGGTGTGAGAAACTAATCAGGACTGAAGGGTTGTAATGGCCAGTTATGTATGTGGGCAATTTCGTGACCCAATTTTTAAAATCGATGTCTTCCGATTTGGATGAAATTTGCACCAAGGTTAGTATTATTGGATAGTAGGCCAGACACTTGACACGAAATTGCCCATGTATGTAAATGACAACTAATTTGACAGACATAGCTTTAACATGATGGCTGTTAGCAACTGTCAAAGCTTGGAAGTTCCTGTTGCAATACCTGAGGCATTAAAACTACTCTTGAATTCGGTACAATGTGGCAGTTATATCTTCATCTTGTTCAACATCTTCAAAATTTTCATAACCTGTTTTATGCAGTCAACTGTCAAAAACAGCTTTAATTATGCGATATTAGAAGTGAATTTGTATTTTCAAGAAAGGTCTCTAAATTTAGAAATCGTTAATCATCGAAGTTAAAATGATCAGCAATCTTCTGTACCAAATAATCCTAGCTTAAATTTAAAACTTCTTTGTTATATCGTTATAATTTCTGAGACCTCCATTTTCAGTTGTATATTCAGCTTAGTTGTTTCGATTATACGCAGGTTTTTGTATGACAATTTATTTGTTTCACAATATTTCCCAATTTCCTGACAAAACTTTTTCTGGTTACAGTCGTTAAATAACCTGAAAGTAATTCATGTATTCTCGATAAACGTCCAAATGTTCAGCAGTTTGTAGAAGCTAAGAACCGTTTTTTATAGCCGTTGATGTTTCTGATTTCTATTGTAGAAAGGCTTAATTTTAACAAATTCAACAAAATTTCTACCGTGTCTACGAAAATGGAAATGGTGTTTTGCTTTCACATCATTTAATTGTTTAACAAAAGCTACAAAAACAAAAACAATTAATAAAATGCAACCACACTGCAAGAACAAAGGTAAACAAAATACACAAACAACAATAATGTAAACAACATGTATACATTTATAGAGATTTCGAGAAGGCCAAATTATTCACCTTCAAGAGCATTCATCAGACTGTTTACCCTGCAATATAAAAGGCCAGACAAAGCAGGCAACGAAGTCTATAAAAATTCAGTCAGTCTTGTGTGAAGACGCGGTGTTTGAAGAAAGTAAACGTGGTTTAAAGATCTTCGTTATAAAGATCTTGCGAACAAATTGCCTAGTAGTTGTTATTGTTTAGGCAAAAGAGTGCAAAGATGAATAACAAACAAGGCAATTGTTGTTGTTTACATTAAGCTGTGAACAGTGGCATACAGAATTGTGCGAACAATAAAGAAATTAATTAAAACTGAACATACATTTATTTTTATTTTTATTTGCAATATACGAGGTGACATTTCTAAAAAAAGACAAAAACTTAACAGTAACGAGTATTTTGAAATTTTTGGTTTCTTTACTTTGTGCGGTTGTAGATTCTTCTGTGTTACGAAGTTGTACTTTACTTTTTTATCCGTCCTACACTGGCATTAAAACAATAATCGGCTAAGCATCTAAAACGACAATAATCTAATCAACGTGAAAACGAACAAAAAAATTGACAACATAAATCGAAACGATATAAATCAAGGTTGTATAGCAAGGAATTGCAATATTTAAAAAGTGCACAGAGTTATATACAGGTACTCCAAAAAACATCCCAATGTTTAGTACAACAACAAAACTATAGTTTCAATCATTCTACAATTTAGTCTAATTGTTTATAGCATATTTTATGCATTAACTTATCTCCCAGCAGATTATAGATGGCGGATAATGGTTTGCAACATAATAATGACCTTAAGCATACCGATAAACTTGAATAAAAAATGGTTTTATTTCAGCGCTAGAAAGGTCTTCACCTACGCCCCTAGTTAGCCGATTTTGACTCCATCAAATTTACTTAATTGGCCATAACAACCCGATTAACGGATTTCGGCCTGCAGCAACACATCCTTTCAGGCGCCTCTGCTTTTTGCGCCTATGCCAGTTGGTCACACCAATCGATGACAGGGTTTCCTCGATTTGGTCCTTCCAACGGATACAAGGTCGCCCTCTTCGCCGACTTCCTCAGATCCCCGCATCAAATACTCGTCACTCCGGAGCATCCGCCTCCATTCGAACGACATGGCCGAGCCAGCGCAGCCGCTGGATATTAATACGCTGCACAACGTCTATGTCGTTGAGGAGCTCATACAGCTCACTGTAGGATCGGATGCGGAAATCATCGCAAACTCGTACTGGACCGAAGATTTTACGCAGAACTTTTCTCTCGAATACTCTTAAGGCTGCCGCAGAGGTGCTTAATATGGTCCATGCCCCTGCTAATATAAAAAATCACGGGTAGGATGAGCGTCTTGTAGAGTATTAGTTTTGTCATACGAGAGAAGTCTCTGCTACTCAATTGCCTATTGAGACCATAGAGCACCTGTTGGCAAGAGTGATCGCTTGATGCGCTTGATCTCCAAACTGACATCATTTTTGGTGGTAACGGCGGAGCCAAGATAAATAAATTCCTTGACTGTGTCAAAAGTATAGTTATCGGCCGTAATCTGAGAATCAATATGTCGCACGCCTCTACTTGTCGATAACATACGAGTATACTTTGTTTTGCCCTCATTTACCGCCAGACTCATCTTAGTAGACTCCCATTCAAAAGCACTAAGGGCGGCAGTAACATCTCGCTTGGTACGCCCTATGATGTCAATGTCGACAGCGTACGCATGCAACTGGACGCATTTTTTGAAAAATAGTGCCATTGCGATTCTATGCCGCCTTTCGCAGAACGCTCTCCTTGACGAAGTGGAAGAGGTCGCATGATAAGGTATCGCCTTGTATGAAACCTCGCACGGTATCAAAAGGTTTGGAGAGGTCCATTCCTACCTTGATGGAGCTGCAGGAATTGCTCAACCTCATTCTGATAGCCTTATTAGCTTCGCAGGTATACCGAGCTCAGCCATTGCGGCAAAAATACGATCCCTTATGGGGCTATCGAAGGCTGCCTTATAGTCGACAAAAATATGGTGTGTCGACTTGTTTTTCGATGGTCTTTTTAAGGATTTGGAAAATTCCATCAAAACTCCATCAAACGCCTCTGAGATGTTGTCAAAAGAGATGTTGCATATACTCCTGGAAACTATTAAGAAATGTGGACCCCTGTGGAATAGATAGAATATCGGTATATAACCATAAACTTTTATAAAATTAGTGAGCACAATGCCGCGCCATATACAAACTGGGGTTACTACTCAATACTAAACATAAAAGAGTCAAAATTTGTTTAAAGAAAACTCAAAAGACTGTCCCAATGGCTAAAAACATATTGTTACGCAAATCGAAACGACCTAATATCGTTTAACAACAAAAACGATAAACAAAAGCCACACGATACAAATACACACTAACACTAAGAATACAATGAACGTGTTGATTATCTAAAGCTGCACACACACATATGTGCGACGAATCTGGTTGCGCCTAGTACCAACAACAATATGAAATGAAATAAACAAGCTACGACAAATATGTGATAGACAACATAAGCAAAGTACACAAACAACAACGTACTAGCAATAGAGTTCACGAGAAGGCGAGAGCGAGAACCTTCCACATCGAGAACGTTCATCATACTGATTACGTGCGAGCGTATATAAGAGGGCAACAAGATCAGCAGTCAGTCAGTGTTAATTCAGTCAGTCTTGTGTGAAGACGCGTTGCGATTCGAACGTACATGCGGCATTGCTTGCAAAAAGGTTGTAAGCAGAGAAGATCTAACGAACAGTTGTTAGTGTTATCGCGGACAGAAGTGTGAAATAGAATAGTGTACAAGCAAATTATTGTTGTATCGTTAAGTGTGAACAGTGGCACAAACGTAGTGTGAATAATAAAGAGAGTTTAACTAAAACTAAACGCATATTTGTTTTTACTTGGTTTGCAATTAACGATTTATTATTAACGTAACAATATGTTGCTTACTTACTTAATTTTCAATAACGGTAAATATCAAAACAAAGATGGTGTAAACAAGAGTACAATAAACAATGCGAATGATTTCAACTGTAGTTCTGTTGCTCATTTCTTAAAACTAGCCAAACATTAGGCCGGTTTTTTGAGAGACTACTTATGTATATAACACATTGCTTAACTAAATATAGTTTACATACAAAGAATACATTTGTATTGTATATTTAAAATATTGTGCACTAAATGAGCAACACATAGCCTACAGAGTATTAATTTTGAATTAATAGTTATTCAATTATTATTATTATCATTATTTTAATTATTTAATTTAATGTTTAATAACGAAATCTATGTTTTACTTGAACAATTGAAGATCTAATTTTGCATTATTCTAAAATAGATGGACTACATATACATACACACATATATTTGAAATTTTCTTACAACATGTTTCATAAAACATGTTATGCCATCTGCATATATACATACATACATAAAATAATTTATATGAATTTTAACTATTTTATTAAATCAAACAAACAATATTAATTGTACAGAACAATCGTCTTAAATGTACAAAAATGTTTTAATAATTTTCTTCATTTAACAATTTATTTTATATACTGTTATTATACTATTTGTTTTTAAAAATATAGTCTTTCAGGTTTCAGTTTATTCTTGAAATGCTAATAAAATATACAAAATTTTGAATGGAAAATCTAAGACGTTCACCCTAGTAAAAAATAATACAAACTATTGTTTTAAATGTGTGGAAACCATGAAACTATACCAAGCATTCATCACAGTCTTTTTAGTATAATTTGGTTTTTAGTCTAATATGAAATATTTATAATAATCGTACCCAATTGCACTTTTTTTTCATCCGACTGTGTCATCACCACGTTTGTTATTCTTTAAACGTTTGAAGATGTTATCTTGGAGAACATAGCACTTTTGTTATGTTTCGTTTACTTAAAACTGGAACCTGGAAAATATTAGGGGCCATTATTACAACTTGCTGTTCAATTTGGGTTTAGTTAAAGTTAACTTTAACTAAAGTGAACTTTAAAGTCACCTTTAACTTCTTTTCGTTATTACAACCTACAAATAAAATAAAGTTAACTTTTTCAAAAATATTGCAGTGCCGGTGCAATGCCGATACATACATACATAATTGGTCAATACAACCCTTCAGTCAGGGTTACGACCTAGCTTCTCACGCCACTTATTTTGTGTGTATTAATTTTATACATGATTGGCGGGGCAATAAAAGATGTATTCCAATAGGTTAGGTTAGGTTAGAGGACGTGTACTTGTCAATTAAGACAAGCACAGTACTCGGAGGTCGAATTGACCCATTGTACAACATCCTAGTTTCTCACACCACTTATGTTGTGTGTGTTAATTTTATACATGAGTGGTGGGACCTACCGTTTAAAGACAGATATTTGAGAAACTTTTCATGGCAATTTTGTTTACTCTCAGAGTTTTTGCCAGAAAACTGCTGAGGGGAATTTGCCGAAGCAATACTTTTTGTATTTTGTTTTGATGTTGTCCTGTGGTTTGAACCCTGGCTTTATTTCTAATAAGCCAACACACTACCTACTAGACTACGACGACTTCTTACGATAACACTGCTCAATTAAACAAGTGCTTTAAAAATGCATTGGCTACGACGTGCATTCCTATTTGTTATGTTTATTCATTTTGGTTATAAAGATTTGTGTGTTAAGATTATAGCTTTTTTATTTTGGTGTTTTTTTGTTTTAAAATAAACATAATGAATATGTCAATATCCATTTTGATTTAAAAAACTACGTTTATTTTTATTTAACTTTTATTTCTCATGTTTATATTTGTAGTTGCCATATTGAAAATAATATGTGTATATATAGTATAATATAGCAAACTTAAAGATAAGGTAAACTTTAAAAATTTAAGTAGGATGATCTTCCCTTTAGCTTAACGCTCACTTTTATCTTATTGTGTCCTCATAATAATGAAAATCAACATATCTGGCCGTTAAAATCATGCCTTTAGTTAGGCAAGTTGTAATAATAGAATAATAATAATAGAAGAATTTGGAATTCAATAATTTGCTGTAGTATAGCCTCTATAGTATAGCGTAACGAACAGCGCGACAAGGTGTCAAAATTTCAAAATAGCAATTCAAATTGGTACCAACAGAATACGTAGTTGCAGTAGTTGCTGAAGGTGAAACATCGAATTTTTTAAATTTGTCGAGGGTTTCCATAATTGTTCAATATATTCAGCATTAAAAATATGAAGCACAAAATTTTATGTTGCGGGATAAAAATATTTATTTGTTATACAATATGATACTACGCATTTTGTTAAAAAATTCAAATAATATTCTTGTATTATTCTAAAGTTTTTGAAAAGTTTATTTGGCAACGTTATAAGATAGCTTCACAATTCTATTCGCATTTTTTCTTTCTACGCTACTTATTACGTCGTAAGCTTCAGCTTCTACTACAACTACTTTATTCTGTTCCAGGACTTAGACTTGCAAATAATTTAAGATCCTCAGATGACAAAAATGGTAAATCATTATTTTGCCCACTAAAATGTGTTCGAATCTCGCTGCTGTTTCTTCCCATACTGCCTTTTGTTTCGAATTTTAGTTTTTGTGGAAACCATGAAAAACTTTTGTGATTGTTGAATACTTTATTTATTAATTAAGCTATTTCACAAATAGATTTGCCTTGTTCTTTAGTTCATTAAGAGTATTTTCCTAACAAAGTTCAGAATACTGCTCGGTGTCAATAATAATAATAATTTGTTCAGCACTTGATATGTATCCAGATGTTTCCTTCTGTGATGTATTAATTGCCTCACAGTTTTCTTTTATTCTCAACATGAGTCATCCTCATCACTTCAAATTCTGAGCAAGTGTATGTACTTTGGATCTACAGTACTCCATCAAGGGACTGGTTACTAACCTCAGGTTATCCAAAATCTGTTAGTGGTAGTTCACTTTATGAAAAAGATGCCTAATTCTATGAAACAATAGAGCTGTTCAGTCATAACGAACCAATTTCTCCTCTTTGCCGTCTTGATAACTCCTACAATAGTAGTTTTTTGAAAAAGACATTCGTTTGGACTAACATAGTGAAAATGCTCCGATTTTTTTATACTTTGCATTGAATACGAGTACCAATAAAATTGAAGAATAAAATTCGAACTTGATGGACCCTGTATAAAATCAATTTGGGCATTTTATTCTGTTTTGTTTTCACAACAAATACGTGCATTGCTTTGGGCTTAACAACCTGAGACTATGCTGCATACTTGTTAGTAATTCTACACACGCCATAAGAAAAAGCTTCAAAGCCGATAAGACGATATTCAAGTGAGCATGTGTTGTGTTAATAGATGATTATATTATGTGAACGAAAATATTTGTAAAATATTGTTAAAAGAATTCAAGCAAAAAACACAAGGCATAACACATTAATTGCAAAACGTCTCGTCTGGGCAAAACAAAACGAAATTTAAGAAAGAGAAGAAACATTGAATTCAATCCACTTATCGCTTGTAATAAATCATTAGGATATCATAAATGATTTTTAGAGCAACTTTTCATGGCACTCATGTATAAAATTAACACACACAATATAAGTGGTGTGAGGTACTACGTCGTAATCCTGACTGAAGGGTTATATTGACCAATTATGTACGTATACCATAAATTATATTATAATTATGAATAGTCTAGCAGGTAGTGTGTTGGCTTATTAGACGCAAGGCCACTGTTCAAACCCCAGGTCAGACATCAAAACGATATATGAAAAAATATTTCTTCGGCGACTTCCTCTCAGCAGATTTCTGGCAAGAACTCTGAGAGTAAATAAAATTGCCATGAAAAAGTTTCTCAAAAATCTGTCGTTCGGAGTCGACTTTAAACTGTAGGTCCCGCCACTCATGTATAAATTTAACGCACACAACATGAGTAGTGTGAAAAGCTAGAGCGTAATCCTGACGAAAGGGTTGTAATGACCAATTATGTATGTATGTGTTGTGGATTCCAAATTACCGAAGCATATAGAAATATGGTCCTCGATAAACATGTAAATGATTGTTTAGTTATGTAGGGGTCATCAAATTCTCATGCTCAATGCTATATAAAACACAATATACCATTAGCCTTGGTAACAGCTAAGACTATATGTGAATTAAAGTTTAATATCTTGCCAAAATCTACTCCAAGATTCATAAATGAGTCCTCCTTTTAAACGCCACATCATTGATAAATTGATAAATTGATAAATTGATTCTGTTAAATTAAATATCTACTGAAGTTCATTGTCTTATATTTCCATAGGTTAAGCACCATTAGATTGTGAGTGCGCCACTCACAGAATGAGTCCAAATCAGATTGCAGGAGGGTACTGTTTGAAATATTTTTAAAAGTTTTACGTCATCAGCATTGAATATTGCTATGTTGAATAGCTTAGAAAGATCGTTAATGAACATTAAAAAACCAGAGTGGCGAGACAACTCCCCTGAGGAGCACCGGATATAACATCTCTGAATTTCGTTCTCCTATTGCTGAAAATAAGATTTGCTTACAATGCGTCCAGTATGATGTAATCCAATTAAAAAGTTTCTGGAGAATCCAATTGCGTCCAGTTTTAGTACGGTTTACTGTATCAGTATCAGTATCTGTATCAGAGGTCAGCAATGAGTATTCAAAAAGATGAGTAGATTCGAATCATACCCATATTTTGTGATACTTATACACATTCATACTTATTTTAATATCATACTCATACTACTCATATTCAAAGTTTGAAGTACTCATCGTACTCATACTTAACAATACGCATGATGTTGTTGATTTCGTCTCTCCACAACTCAACATATACACGAAGCACAAAATAAGTATGATTCGCGTACGAACACTACAATTCTCACTAGAAGGCTGTGTGTTTGCTTTGATTGCTGTCTTTGTCTTTTTCTTTCTTCCTTTTTTTTAAATGCAACAACAACTAAGACTGTAAATTTTGAAGTATGATTCGAATCACTCGAATCACTTATGAGTATTATAAGTATTTTTATAAATATATGAATCTGAATGAGTAGGCGTATGAATCAAAAATATTTCGAATGTTATGAGTTCGATGTCTACGTTTACTCATACTCATCAATGTTGTAGTGAGTACGAATGAATCATAGTAGTAGAACTTCAATACTGTTGACTCACTCATACTCAAAATTTCATGAGTACTTATGAGTAGCGAAAAAACGATTCGTTGCTGATCTCTGATCTGTATAAATTACATCAGTTTGGAGGCTTTTGTAAAATCCTGAGCGTAGGCGAGATGTTAATTTTTTTAATTTCTCGTTCCTAGTATAAAAGATAAAATCGGTCGTAAAACAATCTGTTCCAGCCTCTTACAGATTTGGAAACATTTGGATTCTTTTGTCATATAGCCCAGGAATATATTTAGGTTTGTTGTGTTTTAAATGATGAACTGAAGTTGATATGATGCATATACAATATATCGGGTGGGCCACCTACCTGTTTAAAATTTAACTATCAGTTATTTCGAATATGGCAATACTTATGTCATTATATTCTGTCACAAAATTCAGTATATTATCTCTACTGAACGTAATAAATCGATTTACGCTTGTGCAAATTTGGGACTTATTGGGCCAAAGAGAAACTGCACGATTATGTCGACTTTGCTCATTTTCATCTTGATAAGTAAAATTGCCGTATTTGGGGTTCAGAAAACCAACACGTAGTCTTACGGAAGCCAATGCTCCCATTACGAGTGACTGTTTGGTGTGGCTTGTGAAGCGAAGTCATCATAGGCCCATATTTCTCACGACGGCGCAACTGTCATGGTCAGTGGAGACACCTATCGCATCATGACATCCAATTTGTTTGTACCCGCTCTTCATGGTATTGATGTGAACGATGTTTGGCTTCAACAGGATGGTGCACTTTGCCACACATCCCATACCACAAACGATTTATAGCATCAAACGTTTGTTTGCCGTTTAATTAGCCGAAATGGTGATGTCAACTGGCCGCCAAGAAGCTGCGATTTGATACCGTTGGACTATTTTCTGTGGGGCGCCGTTAAATAAAAGTGTTATGCCGACAAACCACAGGCAATTGAGCATTTAAAGGCCAACATTCGTGATGTCGTTGGCGCTAGCGCTTCTCTGGATATGTCAGGCAGAATTCGACCGTTGGTATGAGCTATATAACCTTTAAGGAGCGCTCTGGTTTGTTTTTTTTTTTTTTGTTGACATATACCTGCGACTTAAGATAACACCTCAGGAAGAAGTCTAATGAGGTTAAATGAGCCTTCGTAGAAAACCCACACGTGGTCTTACAGAGTGAATGTTTGGTGCGGCTTGTGGAGCAGAGGCCCATATTTCTTTGAAAATGAGGACGGCGCAATCATTGACACCGTTGGACTAACTTCTGTGTGTCGCCGTTAAAAAAAAAAGTGTTCTGCCAACAAATCAGAGACAATTTAGCATTGGAAGATCAACATTCTTTTGCCGAGATACGACCCCATCGAATGAGTTACTGTGAGGCCAGCCGCGACAGCCTTATGAATGAAATCATATTCCATTTCTAACCGGAACAAGTGTTCTTCACAAAAAAAATAAATTTGGCAATATTAGAATCCGTTTTTGTTTTATTGCATTTTTAAATATAAACTTTTAAACGGCCCACCCTAAATTATAATTTTATTGGCTCCTATAATTCTAATATTTGTAATTATTTTTAGTTGTAAACAAATTACTATGAATATCGTTTTGTGTTAACAAAAATATCGAACATGGAATATTTCAATTTCTTTAAGATTTATTAATTCAAGTTTCAACTAATAAGCGCGTGAACTGCGCACTAATTCTGCAATTGCGACTTGTTATGACATTTAATATCTTTGATTAACAAAACAAAAATTATTTGATCGAGAAGAATTTTTCATTAGTATGTTTAATTTAATTGTAATTAAATTTTCCCCCCCATTTTCGCTTTCTTCCTTCTGGAGTGAGTGATTCCTAAACAAAATAACTTAGAATGGTATGGAATGCTTTTGTTGTGGAATGTATATGTACGTGTACAATAAGGAAATGATAGACAAATATTTAAAAATGTCACAAAAAAATAAAATTTAAATGTAAATAGAAGCGAATTATGTGTAAAAGTAACTGTAAAATAAAATTAAATTTAAAAACCTATAAATACAGTGGGATATTAATACCTCAAGTTTTATTTTACTCTAGCTGTGCCCTGAGCGTGTTGCTGCGCCACCAACTAAAATAAATTTGAAGAAAAGACTTAACACAAATGTCCAATTAATTTTGATTCATTTTAGTCATTTTGTTTCCCGTTGTCCTGATGATTCAGATGAACTGGCCTGAGTAGTACGCATTCGATCAATTTCTAATCTCACTTCTCGTTGTTCGAGTGGTTCAAGCGAACGGGTCTGAGCAGCTTATACTCGAAGATTTTACAGTATCAATGATCGTCTGATTCTGAGGCCCGTAATGCTCTTTTCTTCCGTGCTTTAGGTCGACTAATTGCTTGTCATGCATTTTGAATAATTTTCAGTGACGCCATCCATCGGAAATTAATCGCACCAACCTCCGTCGATCATGCCCAAGAACTTTGTTAAAGAATGCACAGTTTACGATTTAAATCATTTTAAGTTATTTTTTAGTGGCGCCACCTGTCGGAAATTGGTCATACTCACTTAGAAACCTTCGTCGGCTAATGCGCAACAACTTTGGTAAAGATCATAACACGATCAAATGCACAGTTTACGATTTAATTCATTTTAAGTAATTTTAAGTGGCGCCACATATCGGATAATGGTCATACCAACTTAGCAACCTTCCCCGGCTCATGCGCAACAACATTGCTAAAGATCATAACATGATCAAATGCATAGTTTACGATTCTATAAGGTACATACAAACAAACATTCATTTTTATATGTATAGACTATGGGGGTGACACGTCCACTATAGCCAATCCGCCCATTTTGTTCATATATACGTTAAAGTCGTCCATACAAAATTTGAGGACTCTAGCTATTGCAGTTTATGAGATATGCGACATTAAATAATTATTGGGTATTTGGGCGTGGCACCTCGCCTTCTTGAAATTTTAAAATCATGAGTAGCCTATAATTCCTTACAGACATACAGAAAGGTACTGTTAAAATTTCAAAAAAATCGGTCCAGCCGTTTAGCCGTCTATAGACTTCAAACAAACAAACCCACAAACAAATAAAAACACATTCATACATAGACGTATTTCAATTATTGTCGGATATAAAATATTACATAGAGCTGACGGGTGATGTCCTTTCAGACATACAGGAAGATACTGTGAAAATTTCAAGAAAATCGGTTCAGCCGTCTATAGACTTCAAACAAACCCACAAACAAATAAACACAATAATAATTGGCCATTACAATCCTTTAGTCAGAATTACGGTCTAGCTTTCCACACCACTTATATTGTGTGCGTTAATTGTATACATGAGTGGCGGGACCTACAGGTTAAAGTCGAATCCGAACGATAGATTTTTGGGAAACTTTTCATAGCAATTTTATTTACTCTCAGACTTTTACCAGTAATCTGCTGAGAGGAAGTCGCCGAAGAAATATTTTTCCGTATTGTGTTTTGATGCCTGACCTGGGGTTTGAACCGTGGCCATACGGGTAATAAGCCAACACACTACCTACTAGACTACGGCGACATTAATTTTTTATTTTACTCATTAGAAATTAAGAAAAAATCACTAAAATCATTATCTTAGCTGCGCGACATAATTTAAAAATTTACTCCTCCACATAGGCTTCTAGTCAACCAAAATTTTTGTGTAACAATTATGAGAGCTACCTATTTTTAAATTTAAATAAAATTATCGAAATATATGAGATATCATCGAAATTAAAAGACCAACTGATTGCCATTATGTGTGGAATGTGAAGGTTCAAATGTCCGCTATAGTCTCTTTGGCTGGAGCGCTACAGAAATGTCCCCTTTTTCATGGATGGCAAAGCTATGTTGGCCTTTAGGACTGCAGTGATTTGTATTTTTTTCGAATACACCTGTGACTAAAGAAAACGCCACCAGAAAAAGTCTAACGGCTTTAAATCGGGTGATCTCGATTACTACCTCACATCACCTTAACGTGACCCTTTCCTCATTCTCGTGCAAAATGACAATAGTGGCATGATCTGTAAGTGCCGTCCATTTGGAATCAAATGTCGTTCGCTTCCAAATCATTCAATATAATCCAAAAGAAGTCAGACCTCATCGACATACAAAACTCGTCGTTGACAGTCGTGACCATTCTCAAAAAAAGGATCGAACACTCCGTTAACCCTAAATCCTCAACAAAGAGTTTCTTTTTCGGAATGCACTTTACGCTCTTGGATATCATGTAGATGGTTACCGTCTCAAATACTACAATATTGTTAAGACTTTACCTTTTTAAAAACTTTTAAAATATGAGTTCGTTGATTACAAACAAAATAAAAACAAATTGGCGTTTAGTTTCAATTAAACTCTTTATTGTTCGCACTACTTTTGTGTTCCACTGTTTACAACTCGATGTATCCAACTTCGCTTGTTCGTTATTCTTCTTTTCGCTTTTATTGTGTAACCACTAACAATTGTTCGGCAGATATTTACAACGGCGATTTTCAAACCTTGACTGTTTCCTTCACACGCAGCGCGTCTTCACACGAGACTGACTGAACTCTTTATGCTCGTTGCCTGTTTTGTCTTGTATTTTTATATGCCCTCGTAATGATTAATGTTCTTGAGGTCGAATGTTCGTAGTTTCGCCTTCTAGAGAGCACTAACATAGTTTCACTGTTGTTTGCGTATTATGATCACGTTGTTTATTGTTGCCTTTTTGTTTACTTGTCTATCCCTTTTTCTTTCATACTGATGTTGTTGGTTTACTTGTAAACAAGTTCATTTTATTTGTTGGTTTTGCTTTTGTTTATCATTTTAATGTTAAACGATCTTACACCGCTTCCATTTTCGTAGCTTGTTTATGTTCCCTTCATGTAGAAATGGGCTTCAACGTTGAAAATGATTTTTTGATGAAAATTAGGGTCAGTTGCTAACTGCTTCAGATTGAATAAATGCCAACTAATGTGACAGATGTAAGTTCATCAAGATGGCCGTTATTAACTTTCAAAGTTCAGTTGTCCTATTAGAAGACCCTATATACGTATATCATAATTATGCAGCCGAATAATGTTTTCGGTTGAAACAGAGTGCAATATTCGTTACCAAACTCATTACAAATCAATGGCAACGCTTTGCAGTTTAAAAAAATTTTATTTTCTAAATTCTAATGTAAAATTATTACATATTTACATGCATATATTTTCGTTCTTGTTTTTACATATTATTATTTCGTTACTATTTGCTTTTACTACTTTTAATTACTTGTCTTATATATATTTCATTCTTTGTAATAATATATTATATAATCACATACTGTAATTTATAAGATTATTTTCTTGTTGTATGTGATATGCTACAAAATAATAAAAAAATAAAAAAATATGTAATTGAAGCAACAATTCATTCATTCGTGTAATTTTAACTGGAAAAACCAAAGGCTGTTTTAATTTAATACATGGCAATTCAAGTGCATAAATGTAAGTACTTTGTGGATTCCGTTTTATCACACAACATTGTTTGTGTAAAGAGCAATGTTTTTATGATATGTTCAATTGCAATTTCTTTTCTTGGCTTATTTGAAAATTAAAAGAACATTTCATTTTGGTCTACTAAAGCTTAAGAGAAAAAAATGCATGAAGTAAGGAAACATAGAGTCTCTTTCAGAGAGACAGTTTTTATAACAATTATTGCCCATGCGCATTAGTAGCAGAAATAAAAGAGCGCTGCTATTTTGGAAATATTTTATAAAAATTCAAAGTTGTATGACATTTAATGCTCCTTTTTGGTATGAGGACATTGCTAAATTGATAGAAAATCCGAATCATAATAATTTTTTTTGGTTGATTGTTCGCACAAACAATGGATACGAAACTAATAAGATACATAACATAATTGCTCATTACAACCCTTCAGTCAGGATTACGACCTATGTTCACACACCGCTTATGTTGTATGCGTTAATTTCATACATGAGTGGCGGGACCTACGGTTTAAAGTCGATTTCGAACGACAAATTTTTGAAATACATTTCATGGCAATTTTGCCAGAAATCTGCTGAAACGAAGTCGCCGAAGAAATATTTTTTTCATACTTTCATTTCGATGTCTGACCTGGAGTTTGAACCGTGGCCTTACGTCTAATAACCCAACACACTACCTACTAGACTACGGCGATTTCACTAATAAGATAGTGCGTATAAAAAAATTAAAATCTCGTTCCATATAACCAAACAGATTCCTTGTTAAAGATCTTTATTTGTATACGTCCTGCTCTGCACATCTATGGTTAAATCACTTCCATGGTAAATAAAAATCTCGAAATCCTTTAAATCTTCATTCATTACGTGGAGATAGAGACCTTTGGGGCCTCATTATGCGGAAGTAGGGTGATATCATTTGCACATTATATGTCATCTAGGCTGGAGTTAAGCCTCTATAGTTGATAATTTTGTTCTGCAATGCAAAAATTTCTGACAGTTAAAGACAGTAATTAATAATAACGGCTTTAAATATGTTCTGACATTAAACTTTTTTACAGTATTTTCCAAATAGAAGTCATGACCATTTTGAATGCGAAATGCTTGCTGGGTTACAGGATTTTCCCGGTAAGTCTCTTGATTTACTTTGACAGCCAGGCTGCGAATAAAACCCTAACGAATGTAGTTTCAAAGTCCCTTCTTGTTCATGTGTGTTAGAGATTTCTCAATGAAATTTCGGATCCTTCAAAGGTAACTCTTATATGGATTTCGAAACATAGGAAATTACATTGTTGATGAAGTGGTCAGTACGGAGCTCCGAAGGCATACCGATTACCGAATATTATTCACACTAGTCGCAGGGAAGCTCAATCTCGTTGGCAGCAAGAGAGCACGTGTAATATTGATAGACTTTGCTGGACACGTATGGACAGCAAGATAATGATTAACTTCTGTCTTTTGATCGCGTGGCCCACGACTCATTTTGGTAAGCATGTCGAAAGCCTAGATGTTTTCTGCAGGATCTGTGAATCTGAGGAAGAGGAAGAGACTGATTTTCACCTCATGTGTCAGTGCTCTGCTCTTAAAGAGACAGATGTTTTTGATTTCTCACTTTCTGACATACTTGTTCGAACTAGAAAGAGTTACTTTGGAATTGCATTGGTTTCCTCTTGGGCTGGCCTATTTGGGACCACTTCCTTTAAGAAGGGTCCGCCACCTTACCCAACATAACCTAGTCTATCCAGAAATCGTCTGTAACTCCCAGAAAACCTAAAATAAACAACGAATACCAAAAGAAGGTCACCACTTTTTCTAGAAAACCAACACTTATGGGATGGCTCCTTCGCATACAGTGCATTGTGTTAGAATTAGGAAAATAAGTTATTGGAAGGTGGACAGAACGCGTAGTAGTACCAAAGGAAGAAGAGTAGGATCAATATGGAAGGAAAGAGTAGGAAGCGTAGGGCCAAACGAGATAAGTTTCTTACAACTACACCCAATCCAATAACCAACCTGGGATTCAGAACATATTTATATTTATAGTCGTTATTAATTAATGTCTTTAACTGTTTGAAAGTTTTTCATCGCAGAACAAAGCTATCAGCTATAGAAGTTTAACTCCAGCCTAGATGATATGGAATGTGGAAACGATATCACTCTTCTTCCGCATAATGAGTCCCCAAAGACCGCTATCACCATGTAATGAATGAAGATTTAAAGGACCTCGAGACCTTTATTTACCATGAAAGTGCTTTAACCGTAGATGTACAAAGCAGAACGTACACAAATAAAGATCTTTAACAAGAAATCTGTTTGGTTATATGGAACGAGATTTTAATTTTTTCATACGCACTATCTTATTAGTTTCGTATACCTTTAGCATTGTTTACAGATAACGAAAGAATGGCAAAGATATTATATTTAGAACTGCTACAGTAAACTCATGGCTTGCTCAGCCAGAGAAACTTCATAGTTTTTATGGTCTTTAAAGAACTCAAAAGTTAGAAAAATGATCACCATCATACATTTCTAAAACAATAACTTTTAATATTTTACCGTTATATTTAATACAACATCATAAAACTATTTAAGTACCACTTTACGTTCTGTTATCAGTGCATCCTGCACTTAACATGAAATAACATGTGAAGAGAGCCTATTTATTGTTAGCATCAAAACATGTTGCAGAAAATCAAAAACATAAACATGATGCATAACCACAAAGCATGAAAACAAAAATCAACAGCCGGCAACAAAATTAACAGAATCAACAAACATCTTAAGTGGCAAGTGTCAGTCGTTAACTTTTCGTTAAGGCAACCACCATTTGCCAGCGGGAAAAAGAAGGTTCGTTCTATGCCGTGGGAGTAAAGAAAATTCAAAACAAAAAAATTATCGTGCAAGCAATGCAATTACGCGCAACATGATGAAAGTGTTTTATTGTTGTTCTAACGTTACCTATAAAGTGACCTATGTACATTGTTTAGAGAATCTCTTAAAGAGGAAAAATACAAAAAAAGAAAATATTTTTGTGTTTCAAGGAAAGTAAAAAAGAAGAAATTTTAGAACATATTAAAGAAAAGAAAATAAAAGAAAAGAAAAGAAAAGAAAAGAAATATACGAAAAGCTTGAGGCATTTCATTAAACAAATTTAAAAAACAAATAACAAGTGAAAGTGCAAAGTGATAAATCTTTTAATATGTGAGTGAGAGTCAGTGTTTTTTCTTTATGAATAAATCAAGTTTATGAGAAATATGAATTATTAGCGATAAAGGCAAATAAAAAGAAAAAAAATTTCTAAAGTCCAAGCTGTATAAAGAGCTTAAAAATATACATAGAGAAGTTCCAAGTGGTTTTCTTTTCAAACTAAAATTTTAAATTCGCCCCTAAGGTTTGTATAGTCATGATTATAAAAAAAGAACATTTTCATTTATTTATTTGTTTTTCTATTTGTTCTTATTAACAGTAAAACTTTTTAGCCTACTTATCCATTTTATTCTTCGCAATCTGAAACATTATTCTGATCATTTATTTTGTAAATCGAAATAAATAAATAAACAAGCATGGATTAAATTTCATATGTCAAGTTATGTGTTGAGGTTTAATGTACCGAAAATGATGACGTCTTAAGATTTACAAAGAATATCAGCAGAAATAAAAACGAACTTTAAAAAGCATAACCGAAGAAAAGTGAGACTAAAAATATATGCAAACATAAGTACTTGTACCATATACATGCGGTATATGGGATAAACTAAAGTCTTATTATTTGAAAAATAATGAATAAAATATTGTTGCCACTATCGAAAGTTATATAGGATGTCTCAGTAATACGGTGCTCAGATATGCACCTTTATTGCGTAAATCGCAATAAACGCCATTAATGAGCTCAATATATCATATAAAGTTTCAATTAATAATTGCACAATCAATACGCACATTGTTAAATATTGCCTAAAACTTTAAATTCAGCATTGTCATAAGAGTGTTTAGTGAGCATATTACAATTAACCGAACACTTTTTGTTGATATTGGACAACTCAAATGTCAACAACAACAAACAAACAAAAAAAAACATGTTGTTGAAACAAAAAGCTGTTTTGTTCACCAGCTATTAAATGAATATTGAATAAGCAGCTGAACTGCTTATATTATTATGTCTGAACACTTAAAACATTGTACTCAATAAACCGAATATAGACTCAATAAAAGTGCATATGTATGTATATGAACCTAGTATAAGAGTGTGATTTATAAATTTATTCAACAAGAGAAGAGTTGTCACCAAAAACCCGAATTTATATGAATTATTTCACGAATTTCTCGAGTGTACGTAGTGAATTATGACAAAAGACCTCCTCCTTCATGAGTACAACATACATATATACATACATAATTGGTCATTACAACCCTTCAGTCAGGATTAAGACCTAGTTTCTCACACCATTTATGTTGTGTGTGTTAATTTTATACATGAATGGCGGGACCTACAGTTTATAGTCGACTCCGAACGATAGATTTTTGAGAAACTTTTCATGGCAATTTTATTTACTCTCAGAGCTTTTGCCAGAAATCTGCTGAGAGAAAGTCACCGAAGAAATATTTTTTTCATATTTTATTTTGATGTCTGGCCTGGGGCTCGAACCCTGGCTTTTCGTCTAATAAGCCAACACACTACGTATTAGACCACGGCGACTTCATGTATAAACTTCAACATACACAGAATCTCAAACAGAGCATGGAAAGTGCCGACAATTCGTTCAATGGGTAATCGTAAAATGTTAGGTTAGGTTAGATTAGTCAAAGTGGCGGTCCCCCCTAAAGGAGGTGGTCCCGTTTATGTCAGCGTTTAGGCCCATTGTAATACCATTATCTATTCTACCTGGGGATCAAAAAATGCACCCACAACGAGTAACATGATCCCGATTATGATTCAGGCGGCGTAATTATGCCATAATAAGATGAGGTCCAAATTGCAGTGACTATGAACAACATTCGGATCACGATAACGGAGTAATTGTGGTCTCAACTGCACGTCACGGTGCTACTCGCCACACTCGATATATTGCAGCAATGTTTTCCAGAACAAATTATGTCAAGAAATTCTGACGTCAGCTGCATATCATGAGATTTAACCAGAACCAATTCCTGAGCTCAAATTCGATCATCGGTATATACAACAAAAGTATGGAAATCTAGACAAAAAAAATTATTGAGCCCATAATCAAAGCTCCGTAAAGCGTAGTGACCACTACAAATGTAAAACAGTGAAACACAATAAAACGATAAATGCAAAAAAATATTTCTACCTCCACTTTCTCTTACCAGATTTCTGACAAAAACTCTGAGAGTAAATGAAATTGTTATGAGAAGTTGCTCAGAAACCTCTCTTTCGGAGACGACTTCAAATTGTAGGGCTCGCTACTTATGGATGGATTGCTACGTTGTAGTTTGTATAATATTGAGAACCGTACGATGTGTGTATTTTGTTTATATGTGTTCATATTGTTTACTTAATTTGGCATACTTTATTTTTAATCGTTGAAACAAAATTATGTCAAAAAGGTGGGTGCCATGGGTGTAGTGGGTAGTGAGCTAGACTACTAGAGTTAGGGGTTGTGGGTTCGATTAACACCATAGGTGCTGGTCTCCAAACTACACAGAGCACAAGGTCTAAATTTATCAGCTTGTAGTAATTATAATATTATTTGTAATTGTATTGTGATTAATAAATAAATAAAAAATAAATACAGTCAAAGAAAAAAGTCTACATACACCACTGCATGTATACTTTTTTCCGTTGATTTTTATCAAATTCAAAAAGATGTTATAGCGTATTTAAAGGATGTACAATCAAGAATTTTTAAAAAATCAAGAATTTGAAAACAATATATCTTAAAAATTATTGGGAAAACAACGTTGTATGTAAAACAGGTACAGCTTTGCTCTGCTTCATGCTACCGAGGTGCCCTCTAATACCAATGGATATTTTTTGTATAATTAACATTGAAAATTTCACCAGATAATTTATATTTTTTAGTGGTACTAAAGATATAAAAAATGAAATTAAATTCGAAATAAAAGAACTTAAACTTCTTTTGAAAAAAAAATCGGAATTATTTTAAATTAAAATTTTTACGTCAAAGAAGAAAAACTATATAACCATCAAGTTTCATTTTATTGCAACTAAAATCAACTTTTTTACTCATACTGCAAGTCACTTACAAGGAATCTAATAAAATTATACGCAATATAATTCCGTAATATTCGACATTAAGAAGATTTTGTGATTTTTATGGTATTCAAATCAAAGTGTTTAGTTGTCTAACAATACTGATTTTATTCAATGATTTTTGTTATCATAAAGCGAGTAATTGGGGTTTAGCAACTGCGTATTAAGTGGCATTCATTGTAAAGAAGATTAGCTGAAAATTACCTGACAACTCGAAACTAATCTTTTATATTAGAGTTGTACAAAAACATTAAATATTGAAAGAAAAATTTATATGTATTTAAAAATTAACAAAATGATGTTAAAAATTATAGCAATTTCTTATCTGATTGTAAGCATGTCGCATATGCTCCATTTTATTGTATTCTTAGTCTTTAACCACACCACATTCATCGTTCCATACTAATCTCTACTTACTCTTATAATGTTGTCAAAAGCTATGTCTGCCAAACGTTATAATTGTTTTCTTTTCGTTATCCAGATGGCTAAAGGCGAATTTGCATCGCCCTTATGCTAGGGCAACTACATAATTGGTGAATACAACCCTTCAGTCAGGATTACGACCTAGCTTCTCACATCACTTATGTTGTGTGTGTTAATTTTATACATGAGTGGCGGGACGTACAGTTTAAAGTCTACTCCGAACAACCGATTTTGAGAAACTTTTCATGTCAATTTTATTTGCTCTCAGAGTTTTTGCCAGAAATCTGCTGAGAGGAAGTCGCCGAAGGAATACTTTTTGTAGTTTGTCTTGATGTCTGGCCTGGGGCTCGAACCCTGACTTTACGTCTAATAAGCCAACACAGTACCTACTAGACTACGGCGACTTCATATATTATATGCGTGAATACATATTTACGTATGACCTATTTTTAATAGGCTATCCCTATAGAAGTTGCCGTAGTCTAGAAGGTAGTCTGTCGGCTTATTAAACGTGAGGCCACGGTTCAAACCCCATGTTAAAGAACTCAAACAAAAACAAAATATGAAACCTATTTCTTAGACGACTTCGTCTCAGCAGATTTCTGGCAAAAACCGTTAGGTTAGCGTGGTAGCTTTAAGTTACCAAAAAGCTCACTTGAGCACGCAAAGCGGCCCGTTGTGATGCCACATGTGAACGCAAAAACCGTAAAAGTAATTAAAATTCCCGTGCTAAGTTTTTCAAAAGCCTGTAGTTCGGAGTTGACTTTCAACTGTAAGTAAGTCCCGCCACTCATGTGTAAAATTAACATACACAACATAAGTAGTGTGTGAAGCTAAGTTGTATGTATGTGCGGGTAATAGTTTAATTTCGTTGCAGATTGGAAACCCAGTTTATGGTTTCTTTTTTACGACCCGAAACCAACATTAAGTTGAGATGCTTCTATCATAGACTCTAGAAGCTTTACAGTTGATAACAGCTATCTTTTGAAGCTACATTTGTCAAATTAGTTGCCCGTTGTCACCGTAGGATATTGCATTCAACAGCACATGCAAATTACAAAATTATTATATAAAAATGGGTATTTTGTACGGGCAACGTACCGCGCGCTACGTACTTATGTCTACTGGTTCAGTAAACAATCGGCCAACACACGTTCGTAGATGAAACGCGCCGAAAACATCACCCCGTAGAGTATGCAGGAGAATCCAAGCCCGTCGCTATTGCATCGCTCACAAAAACTCGGTCTTTGGCAAATCTTGCGCCGTGACTTAAGCGTTCACAAAATAAACTAACTCCGTAACTGAAGTTAAACGACCATAGACAACGACGTGTTCTGAATGAATGGTTACGAGAATATAACAAAATTGCCGAATTTGGTACAACACCAATCCACATAAGATCTAATTGCATCCAATGCATCAAAAAACTCACTGTTTGGTGTAGATTTTGGGCTGCCGACGTAATTGGTTCATATTTCGATATTGGCCAGGCCATCGCTGTCGACATCGAGAACTAAAAGTCGGTCATTCAATTCACATGGATGTAAATTCACTGGACACCGAGATCGTGCGAAGTGATTCCGTTAGACTTCTTCTTGTTTGGTTTTCTTATGTCGCAGCCCTTACAGCCTTAATAACCTATGCCATTGGTAAAATTCGGCATGATTTACGATCCAGAGTTACGAAAGATTGGTCAATTCATTGGCTCTCAAAGCCATAAGGAACATTTGAAGGCTGTTATATTCCACACATAACAACTTCAATGGGTGGGAGACGTGCCACAATGTGTTGTTCTAAATAAACAAAATATATTTCCAATCTGTAAGATTATTCGCATGGGTTAGTTTGTTCGACAATAATTTTTAGTACAACAGAAAGAGTTTTTCTACGGAACTTGCGCAATCAATGTCCAGTATGTCGTATTATCAGCCGCATTGTTGAGGTGCTTTCCTGTCTTTTGATCTGCTAAATTGCGCAGGATTGCATATTCAGAGCAGAGAGTAATATTTGTGTACATATTGTTACGTTTTTACCTTTTTAAAAATGTTTAAATATGAGTTCGTTAATTGCACACCAAAGTAAAAACAAATATGTGTTTAGTTTTTCTTAACTCCCTTTATTATTTATACTACTTTTGTGTGCCACCGTATAGAACTTAACGATACAACAATAATAATCTGTTTTATTCACTAGTTCACACAATTATTCGCTAGATCTTTACAACCACGACTTATTTTGTTCACACGCAACTTCACACAAGGCTGACTGAATTAACTTTCACTGCTGCTTGCTTTGTCCAGCCCTTTTATAGTCCGCACAACCAGCCAATCGAACATTCTTGAGGTGGAAGGGTCGTGATCTCGCCTTCTTGAGAACTCTATTGCTAGTACATTGTTGTTTGTGTACTTTGCTTATGTTGTCCGTTACAAATTTGTCGTAGCTGGTTTACTTTATGTTGTTGTTGCTACTATGACGAACCAGGTTCGTCATACATATGTGTATGTGCAGCTTTAGATAATCAACGCGTTCATTGTATTCCTTGGGTTAGTGTGTATTTGTGTCGTGTGTATTGTGTTGGAGTAGCTGGTAGCTTTTGTTTATAGTTTTTATTGTTAAACGATATTAGGTCTTTTCGCTTTGCGTAACAATATTAATTGAGTCTTTCACTAAGTGCTTCTTACGTCGTGTGAGATATTGCTGACATTTTGTATGGGGAATAAAGCATCGATCAACGGTTACGTTCTTTGGGTGAATTGTATCCATTAACCATTGGAAAGCATGCATACATAAGTACATACATAATTGATCATTACAACACTTTAGTCTGGATCAATGTCAAGCTTCTCATACCATATATGTTGTGTGTGTAAGTTTTATACATGAGAATTGTTTTTACCTTTTTAAAAACATTTAAAATATGAGTTCGCAGATTGCAAATAAAATAAAAATAAATTTATGTTTAGTTTTAAATAAATTCTTTATTGTTCGCAGAATTCTGTGTTCCACTGTTCACAACTTAATTTAAACAACAACAATTTGCTTTATTTGTTATTCTTCTTTACACTCTTCCGCGTACACACTAACACACCGTTCGTTAGATCTTTACGACGGAGATCTTCAAACCACGATTATTCTCTTCACACGCCACGTGTCTTCACACAAGACAGAATTTTTACTGATCCCGTTGCCTGCTTTGTCTTGCCTTTTATATCGCTGAGTAAACAGGCTGATGAATGCTCTTGAAGGAGAATGACTTTGCCTTCGCGAGATCTCTACAAATGTAAACATATTGTTCATGCATTTGTTGTTTGTGTATTTTGTTTACGTTTGTCTTTGCAGTGTTGTTGTTGCCGGTTTATTTACTTGTTTATCCCTTTTTTATACTGATGTTTTTGCTATATTTTTGTTTATTCGTTGATCATATAAACAAGTCCATTGTTTTTGTTTTTGTAGCTTTTGTTTATTATTCTAATGTTAAACGATATAACACCATTTCTATTTTCGTAGCAGTATTGATTTGTGAAAAAATTTTCATGGTAATTTTATGTGCTCTCAAAGAAATTTGCTGAGAGGAAGTTACCCAATCTGTCGTTCGGAGTCGACTTCAAACTGTAGGTCCCACCACTCATGTATAAAAATTAACACACACAACATAAGTGGTGTGAGAAACTAGGACGTTGTACAATGGGTCAATTCGACCTCCGGGTACTGTACTTGTCTTAATTAACAAGTACACGTCCTCTAACCTAACCTAAGTTACCCAATAAATACTTTTTTCTTGTTTCATTTTGATGGAGATGTCTAACAAGCCAACACATTACTTACTAAACTACGTCGCCTTCGCCATAGGATCACATGACAAATTAATGCAAACACAACACATTTCCTATGATTGTATGTCGAATACAATGTTTTAAAACTGTTTTAAAGTTTAGTTTGTTACAATCAGCAGAAAAAAGTATTCTTTTAAATTCCTATATGTTCATTGCTTTCGGAAGACAACAATAATCATTAAAATAAAATTATTTATTTTCCTGTTTCCACACAGGCTATGTAGGTGTATAAATTTTTGTTTGTATACAAACATTCATGGAAACCTTCAGAGGACTTTCAAATGTCCCCAATACAGACTCAATACCAGTGCTTTCAAATTTATTTTGAATATTTGAAAAATAAAACAAAATAACCATTATCATTTAAGGGATTTTAGCCACACACACCAAAAAAAATCATAACTTAACGGAATGGGAGACACAAACACTATATTCGGTGGCTGGAACAGAATAGCGGAAACTAAATCTCATGCCATTACAATAAATATTTTCCGGTTTGGAAAGTTTTTATTGCAGCAATTTGGTAAATTAAGATATCGAATAAATTGTTAACAAATATTGAGTAGAATGTCTAAATACAATGTCAATGATTAAATTACACTTTCTGTTTGAATTCTGTTTAACTTCATTTGTAACCAGTGTGCTTTTCTAAACACAAGGGTTTATTTAAATTAAAAGTAAATAAAATTGTATTAAATTTAATTAAATGTAATCGAATTTAAATGCATTTAAATTTATGCATCAAATTACGCATAAACACTATTTCGATCGTATTACATACATAATTGGCCATTAGAATCCTTCAGTCAGGGTTACGGCCTAGCTTCTCAACACCACTCATGTTGTGTATGTTAATTTTATACATGAGTGGCGGGACCTACAGTTTACAGTCGACACCGAACGACAGATTTTTTAGAAACTTTTTCATGGCAATTTCATTTTCTATCAGCGCTTTTGCGAGAAAACTGCTGAGAGGAAGTCAGCGAAGAATTTTTTAATATTTCGATTTGTTGAAAATGTCTGACCAGGGGTTTGAACCGTGGACTTACGTATAATTAGACAACACACTACCTACTAGACTAAGGTGACTTGATGGCAATTTACCAGACATTATTATATATATACACGATACGATAGTGGCTGTTATATTGTAGTCGCCGCAGTCTAGTGTGTAGTGTGTTGGCTTATTAGGCGTAAGACCACGGTTCAAACCCCAGGTCAGACGTCTAAATGAAATATGATGATGGTTTTCCTTGATTAGAAACTCTTATGAGAGTAGGATAACCTTGACAAGGTCTGAATAGCTTACGTTAGACCTTTTAATCGTAAACTGGACACTGGTAAAATATAGGGGCTTAAACACTTCGTTATACTCTGGCTGCAAAATTAAAAATGTGCGCTCAAATGATGCGAAGTAGTTGCGAGACAATGTAAATGAAAGATTGCCTGTGAATGTAATCTGTCGTTCTTATTACGAGTGCCCTTTGGAAGATTCACTTCATGTTGAATTGGATCCATACTAAGTTACTTCTAGAGCAACAGGCAGCTAATGTAGTAATAAGATTGAACTGGGTAAGCTGCTGCTGCCATGTTGCCCATAAGGAATGCTAGAATCAAATATCCTTATATATGATATTTATTTACTTACTTTATTGGTCATTGCAAATCTGTAGTCAGGATTATCATCCAGCTTATTACACAATCCATGTTTTACACAGTTTTAAAGTCAACTTCGAACGACAGATTTTTGAGCAACTTTTCATAGCAATTTTATTTACATTCTTACTGTCGAACTACGTGATAACTCATAGATTGCGTTTTTTTCATTTCTGCCCTGGCATTCAACGTAATAAAAATCTACTAAGCAGAGTATACGCTGAGTATACGCAGTTGCCCCTTAATGTCGTCTGGTTCGCGGGAATATGGCGGATTATAGGCAGTTTGGGTTTCTGGAAATAGAAACATACCCGGGTTACTATTTTTATTTTTTCATTACCCCTCTCGGGAGCATATGGCTTCCACAAAGCATCTTCATATGACACGATTCACCACTGATGTTTTCGCGACTTCCCATGTCAGGTCATTTAGTCTTAGTTCTTGAAGGACCGTGCGTCTCCAGGTGTTTCTTGGTCTGCCACGGTTTCTTGAGCCATTCTAGCGCCATTCTTGTAATACTGTCGGGCTTCTTTCTCAATGTATAGCCAATCCACCCCCATTTTTTCTTTTTCATCTGCTTCTGTATGGGTTCCTCTTCTGTGAGACTCCAAAGATGGTGTTGGGCCAGAATATTCCACATATGATTCTCAGGCATTTATTGATGAATACCTGAAGTTTTTGCGTGATGGTGTTAGATATAAGCCAAATTTCGCTACTATATAGTAACGTTGACCTCATATAACGCCACTCATGTAAAAAGTCGCGAAGTGAGAAGCTAGGTCGTAGTCCGGACTGAAGGGTTGTAATGCATGTATGTATGTATGTGAATTGGCATCCATTAAGAATATTTGAAAATCGTTCGCCCATAAACTGGGGGAAGAGTTTCGTCATTGCAATATCTCCTGCAAATTCCTACATTGGCTATTAGTCGCTACACCTGTGTGGTTCAAATGAATACGTACAGTATTCTACTCAGTTCACTCTTACCTAGACTTAATAAACTGAAATATCGTGTAGATTTTGCTTCCTATATTATGTCTCTAATCCCACATGGTTAGCAATTGCCTACAATACCTTAATGAACCTAAAATGGAAAATTTTAAATAACATACACACACAAATAGTATAATAAATATATCAGGGCATTAAATTTAATACACTTTTAATAATAAAATATTGGGTTGTTCGGAAAGTAATTTCTTTTTTTCCCGACAGAAGATTAAATTGTATTTTTTTGCACCCAACTTCACACTTAAGCCGTATAATTTTTATATGCTTTGAGAGCTCATATAGCAAGGCTTGTGTGCGAAAAATTCCAATTAATTCTACGCAGTAGTTATTGGTTGGTGCCCTTTTACTGTTTTACTACAGAAAGGGTAAAAGTTCTGTTCAAGCCAGAAAGAAATTGGCCGATGTATATGAAGAAGGTGTGTTGACAGTACGCCAGTGCCAGAACTTGTTCGCTAAATTTCGATCACGCAATTTTGTTGTCGAAGATGATAAAGACGCAAAAAAAGGCATTAGTTGAAGCGAAGCGGCGAATAACAATACGTGAGATCGTATTGAGGTTAAATTGTAATAAGTTCGTTCGGTTTAAGTTATTTCCCTTAATACTCTTGATGTATTTAAGAGTCTTAGAGTAGCAGTCGGCTATATCTGATGGCAAAGTCAATTGCCGAAGTTTATTTGAGAATTAAAACAGTTGCTTATATATATATAAGCATTATATATATATATAAGCATTATATATATATATATATATATATATATATATTCTTATTCTAGGTTTCTTATAATAATCTTAAACTAAAGGGTCCGTCAAATAACTTTTCTTTTTCAAAATGCTTTAAAAAAAAAATCTAATGAATATTTTCTCAAATTTCTTTTTTTATTTGAAAGTACAATCCTTCCGGTTAATAATGGAAAATAATTTCATTCAAATGGCTGCCTCGGCTGGCCATGCAGTAGCCTACACGATCGGTCCAATTTTTAAGCACATTATCGATTGTGTGCAGCTGTATTTCGCCAATGGCTTCACGAATATTGTCCTTTAAAGCGTCAAATGTCTCTGGCTTGTCGGCGTAACACTCGTCTTTGACGGCACTCCACAAAACGTCATCAGCTCTGCGGCTGATAATGCGATCTTCAAAAACAGGGCGCAAAACATCGAGTGTAGCTTCGGCTGTGTGGCACGTAGCGCCGTCCTGTTGAAACCAAATGTTGCCAATATCCTCCTCTTCAATACTTGTGAACAAAAATTCGTTCAACATGGGCCGATAACGATCGCCATTGACTGTAATAGCCACTCCTTGCTCATTATCGAGAAAAATGGCCCAATTATGCCTCTGGACCAAAATCCGCACCAAACAGTGACTCGTTTTGGGTGCGTCGGCTTTTCAATGTATGCGTGCGGGTTTTCTGTGCCCCAAAAAGATGATTTTTTTGCCAAAATCTGCATCTTCTGTAAGTCGAAGCAAATACGCATTGGATGGTCAATTGGCTTCAACTCCTGAACCAATTGGACTTTGTATGGCGTCATACCAAGGTCTTTATGCAAAATTCGTCTCAATGATGTCTCCGAAATGTTCAATTGTAGAGAACGACGGTGAATTGATGTTATGGCGCTTCACGCACACTTTCTGCCGCAGCAGCAATATTCTCGGGTATACGCACTGTTTTTGGCTTTTCACACTATGGTTTATCGATGAGGATGCCAGTTTCTTTCACTTTTTTCACAAGATAACGAATATACGGAGATGACGGTGCTTCTCTTCTTCCAAAATCCGTACGCAATTTTCGCACACATTCTGCAGCATTACCATGATTTTCAAAATATTGTCGCAATATTTCCCAGCGTTGTTCAAGCGTATACACAACAATATTCGTTCAGAGGAAGGATAAAACTAATTATCTGTCAAATCAGACATGAGCTAAGTGTTACCATTCAGGAAATAAGCACTAGTTGAAAAAAAACATAAGATGGCGGACTCGATATTTCCCCTACTTATTCTATGTATCTTCATTTTCCTTTCTCTTTATCTATTATTTGTTAATAGCTTACTTATATCGATGGTAATATCAATTTCATTTGTAATACATTTCTAGTGACCCATATTAATCAACACAAGCCACTTGAAATTGCATACTCTGCATATTACGGTCATATTTTTGTGAAGTCACATTGTATTTGTTTATTTTTATTTTTGTTTATATTTTTTATTTTTAATTCTATATATGGGTGAATGCATACATTACCAAATTTATCAAATTAACAGTTTATGACCACTTGATTGATATTATACGAAAACTGTCTTTCATTTCCACAAAAAAAAAACAAATTACTTTCCGAACAACCCAATAATAACGGTCATAGTCGAACAAGGAGATTAAATTCCTTTTTTTTTTATAACAACTTTAGGTTACTTCCGAATCTTCACATATTGCACGAATGCGCTCGATTATATCTTCATTAATAAAGGCAGCGAACGTTTTTTTTATGAAACACAAGTTTTGCTGAGTTTAGGTGACAACTTAAACTGTATCTGCTGATTTTTTTACGTGTCAGTGGTAGCAAAACCTTAATCTAAAAACCTTTCAGAGTAAATTAGTTGATTCTCGCAATAAAGACCAGTGAGGGTTATGGCCTGTCAGCTTGCTTATCTTCCCGTTGTATGTTAGAATTGGTTTTGGCGAGGTATAATCCTAAAGTCAATAAACTAACCATAGAGATTAACTTTCTAAAATATCCAAGGGAAAAAAGCAGCTGTTGATAGCTCAATATGATTGAAGATGATCCAGGCCATGTCTGGGTTTGGTTTCCCTGCATAACTGATATAGCTGTGCAGAATGAGGTGAACAGAGAAGAGAGATGAATTTTAAAAATATGCCAAAGGGAGTTTACATAAATGTGGCAGAAGAATTCTGTGTAAGATTTATGAACCAATCTGAGATAGTGGAGAATATCGGCATTGTTAAAAAAGAGCTTGCGTTAGCCAGATAAGTAAAGAATTCTCCGGTGAAAGAGTCTTTGAAAGTGATTCCTTTCTACTTTTGGTGTTAGATGTTGGAGAAAGATGGGGCCAAGACCGAGATGCATGGAATTCTAGCAAATGATGGGTTTTTGGAAAATAAACAAGAACATTTCATATGTTGTTGCGTGCGTATATTTTCTAAATAATAATAAGCATGAGACAATTTCGCCTGTTCAAGTGATATACATATATAATAAATTGAAGCGTTTTCTCCTTTCCTTTTTTTATAATTTTCTTTTATTTTGTATTGACTAATTAATTAATACTGTTACGAAAATGGAAATGGTGTTATTAAAATGATAAACAAAAGCTCCAAAAACAAAACAATGAACGTGTTTACATGATTAAAGAATAAACAAAAATATAGCAACAGCATCAGTGTAAAAAAAGGGATAAACAAATAAACAAACAGGCAACAACAATACTGCAAGGACAATTGTAAACAAAATACACAAACAATAATAACGCAAACAACATGTTTACATTTATAGAGATTTCGCGAAGACAAAGTCATTTTCCTTCAAGCGCATTCATCAGACCGTTTACCCAGCGATATAAAAGTCAATACAAAGCAGGCAACGGGAGTAGTAAAAATTCAGTCAGTCTTGTGTGAAGACGCGTTGCGTGAGAAGGGAATAATCGTGATTTGAAGATCTCCGTCGTAAAGATCTAACGAACAATTGTTAGTGTGTACGCGGAAGAGTGTAAAAAAGAATAACAAATAAAGCAAACTATTGTTGTTTAAATCAAGTTATGAACAGTGACACACGGAATTGTGCGAACAATAACGAATTGATTTGAAACTAAACACAAATTTATTTTTATTTTATTTGCAATCTACGACCTCATATTATTAACGTTTTTAAAAGGGTAAAAACGTAACAATATTAAATAACAGTTTATTTAAACTTTTATATAAAAAATTTCATTTATTTCCTAATAAATTTAAATAAAATTCGTTATTTAATTACAATACATTACTAATAAAATTATAAAATCAAAGTTCTTATCACAAACAATTACAGTAATTTCTAAATTGAAGTACATTAGCGTACAATTGTTATTTAATTTATTCCCATCACTCATACGTATGCCGCTATGCCGCTGTATTATACAAATTGATACAAAAGTACATACATAAGGAACTTTTATTTTATTTTATTTCCAATTAGTATGTATTTGAATTAACTTTATAATTTTATATTATACAAAACCAGACGCTAATATCTTATTATAATTGCCAACAATTATATCTTTTTATAATTTTATATAATATTGTTACGTTTTTACCTTTCTAAAAGCGTTTAAATGAGTTCGTTAATTGCAACAAAGTAAAAACAAATATGTCTTTAGTTTTTCTTAACTGTCTTTATTATTCACACTACTTTTGCGTGCCACAGTATAGAACTTAACGATACAACAATAATAATCTTCTTATTCACTTTATTAGTTCACACAAGTATTCACTGAATCTTTACAACCACGACTTATTTTATTCACACGCAACTTCACACAAGGCTGACTGAAATAACTCTGACTGCTGCTTGCTTTGTCCAGCCCTTTTATAGTCCGCACGCACGTATGATCAGTATGATGAACGTTCTCGATGTGGAAGGTTCTCGCTCACGCCTTCTCGAGACTTCTGCTAGTACATTGTTGTTTGTGTACTTTGCTCATGTTGTCGGTTACATATTTGTCGTAGCTGGTTTACTTTATGTTGTTGTTGCTACCTGGTTCGTTGTACACATGTGTGTGTGCAGCTTGAGATAATCAACACGTTCGTTGTATTCTTAGTGTTAGTGCGTATTTATGTCGTGTGTATTGTGTTGGTGTAGCTGATAGCTTTTGTTTATCGTTTTTATTGTTAAACGATATTAGGTCGTTTCGATTTATGTAACACTGCCGCCCACTTAAGCCTGTTCGTCCCGAATAGGCTCATTATCTCCTTTCCCATATTTTGCCAGTCGCTCTATGTGTACGACCTTCATTTTTGTTCGGGGGCTGTTAGCTTTCTGTATCCTGTACACGACATCGTTTAACCGCTTAATTATTTTATACGGTCCATCCCAGCTGGTTTGTAGCTTGGGAGATAATCCCTTCTTCCGCTTTGGGTTGTATAGCAGAACCATTTGTCCCTCATGGAAGCCCTCCGTGTTTGCTGCTCTATCATACCTGGCTTTCATTCTATCACTGACCATTTTTATACGGGTGCGTACAAACTCATGAAGTTCATTCAGGCTTTCTTCTTTTCCAGTGTATGTTTCGTTCCTCTCTGTGGCGGGCTTAACACCAAATTCTAAGTCACCGGGCAGTTTTATCTCAGTCCCAAAGATAATCTTGGCGGGTGATCTAGATGTTGAATCATGGACCGCGGATCGGTACGCCAGTAGAAACCTCGGAATGTGTTCGTCCCAGTCTTTCTGTTGCTCGCTCACTACTTTTCGCAAGTATTCCTCCAGGGTTCGGTTAAATCGCTCTACCATTCCGTCTGATTGTGGGTGAAGAGGCGTCGTCCGAGTCTTCTTAATGCCATATACTTCGCACATTTCCTTGAATACAGCTGACTCAAAATTTCTGCCTTGATCGGAATGTAGTTCTATTGGAACCCCGTAGCGGCATACCCAGTTGTTCACAAAAACGTTAACTATTGTGTTCGCCTCTTGATTGGGTATGGCATATACTTCCGGCCATTTGCTGAAGTAGTCCATCACCACTAGAACATATCGGTTTCCGCCATTGCTAACTGGAAAAGGGCCTGCAACGTCCATCGCTATCCGCTCGAAAGGTGCGCCTGAGTTATACTGCTGCATATGACCTCGACTTCTTCTTGTTGGACCTTTAGCTTCAATACACTGGGTGCAGTTTGCTATCCAATCCGCCACTGATTGTTGACATCCAACCCAATAAAAACGTTGTTTTAGCCTTTCCAGTGTCTTTGTCACTCCAAGATGTCCTCCGCTGGCTCCATTATGGAACTCCTTTAACACTTCTTTCATTTTGGAGGAAGGCACTATCAATAGGTTGGATGAGGTCTTGCCATCAGCGCTTTCCCAAAGTCGATATAGGCACCCATTTATGATCTTTAAGCTGTCCCATAGTGCCCAATATGCTTTTGTAAGAGGACCTTCTGCGGATATCTCATTTCTTGTAGGTCGTTTGTCCTCCTCCTTCGCTGCTATTACCTTTGCCAATATTGGGTCACTCCTTTGTGCTTGGGACCAGTCTTCGTTGGCTTCAATCCTCGTTAGCCGGATATCGACGATGGATTCCTTTTTCTCAGCTTTCACGCAATGTTTACACTCCAAATTACAAGGTCGGCGTGAAAGAGCGTCAGCATTTCCATGTTTTATGCCCCTACGGTGTTCGATGCTGAAGTCGTAGGTCTGGAGGCGTTCAATCCAACGTGCTAACTGTCCTTCAGGGTTCTTGAATTGTATCAGCCATCTCAGTGCAGAGTGATCAGTCCTTAGCAGAAAATTTTGGCCATACAGGTACTTGTGGTAATGTTTGATGCACTCCAGCACTGCCAGTAGCTCTCGTCGGGTTACACAATAATTCCGTTCAGGCTTTGACAATGTCCGACTATAATAGCCTACGACTTTCTCTGTTCCATTAACCACTTGCGAAAGTACACCACCAATACCATATCCGCTAGCATCACTGTCCAAAATGAATTTTTCTCCTGGGACTGGATACGCCAAAACTGGTGCAGCACACAATAGGTCTTTTAGTGTCTGGAACGCCTTCTCCTGTGGCTCACCCCATTGATAGATTTTTGACTTCTTGGTGAGCTCATGTAAGCTTGCAGCCACGCTGGCAAAGTTAGGCACAAAGCGTCTGTAGTATGTGCATAGTCCCAAAAAGCTGCGTAGTTCATGAAGATTCTGGGGACGAGGCCAGTCCTTTACTGCTCGTATTTTATCTTCATCGGTGGATATTCCATCTCCTGTGACAAGGTGCCCCAAATATTTCACCTGCTTTTGGAAAAATGCACATTTCTTTACGCTTAGTTTTAGTCCAGCCGTTGATATCCGTTGCAAAACTTCTCCCAGGTTCTTGAGGTGTTCGTCGAAAGTTCTGCCCATCACTATTATGTCGTCGAGATACACCAGGCAAGTCTTCCAATGCAGTCCCTTTAGCACACGTTCCATAAGCCGCTCGAATGTGGCCGGAGCATTACAGAGTCCAAATGGCATAACCTTAAACTGCCATAAGCCGCCGTTCGCACTGAATGCGGTTTTCTCTTTGTCCTTGTCTGCAATCTCCACCTGCCAATACCCGCTTTGTAGATCCAATGTGGAGAACCATTTTGTTCCGGCTAGCGTGTCGAGTGTGTCGTCAATTCTTGGTAGCGGGTAACTATCCTTTTTAGTGACATCATTCAGCTTCCTGTAGTCTACGCAGAATCTTGTACTGCCATCTTTCTTCTTTACTAAAACTACAGGTGAGCTCCACGGACCCGATGATGGTTCGATTACACCGCTCCTCCTCATTTCGTCGACTAACTCCTTAACCTCATTACGCTTCGCCAGCGGTATGCTTCTGGGTGCCTGCTTTATCGGTCTCGCTTCGCCAGTATCAATTTCATGTTTAACCATGGCTGTTCTTCCTTGACTTTTGTTGTTCGTGGCGAAAGCGAAAGCATACCTCTTTAGCAGCTTTTTGGCTTTGTTTTTCTCTGCAGCTGCTAAAGCTGCTATCCATTTCTCCACATTTTCATCAAATCCCTTTTGATCCTTGGCTGACATATCGGCAGGTTGGGGCGTTTGTTCGCTATTTATTACCGCCTCTACTGGAACACATTGGCCCACCTCTGAGTTTTTACAGACGACTCTTTCATGGCCTGATAGATTTAGCACTCTCACCGGGACTATTCTTTGTTCTGTGGATTTGACGAGGGCCTTTGCTGATATTAAATCCGTCTGTATTTCTGCTGGTTCCACAACCCACAAGCGGTTTTCCACACAATCTCCCTCCATACGCGCCCATATCAGTGATTCACTCTGAGGTGGCAATTTGAGTTGTTCGACCGCAACTATCCTTCTGGCGTCCACTTGGTGCTTGTAACCTACGTCTAGAGGTATCTCTACATTTCGCCAACTCATAATCTGTTGCCCCATATTCAAATTGATGCCATGAGCTATCATAAAATCGGCACCAATGATAACCTCGTCCACAATATCGGCAACAATAAAGATGTGACTTACACTAATGTTGGCTATAGTCACCTTCGCCTCTGTTTTTCCGTGGACGGTGGCACACTCTCCAGTAGCTGTCCGTAGTTTTACATTGCTAAGTGCCTCACATTTTCCCTTCGCTACATCTGGTCTGATGATAGACTGCGTCGCCCCGGTGTCTATTGTGAAGGTATGTGGTCTGCCATTTATGGATCCGCATGCCGTAAGATTGTTGTTGTTCTGTTGCATCACTGATATTGAGATTGTGGGGCCCTCGCTTGTGGGAGCCAGCACTTGCCCCTCAGTGCTAGCTCGTTTTAGTTTAACGGGGACTCTTGTGAAGATGGTTGGTAGTTCGCACGTTTCTTATTCCTTGATGGTGAGGCGGATCTTGATCTCTTGCGTGGCGCTTTGCAGTTTCTCTGGAAATGACCACTCTTTCCACAATTGAAGCATTTAAGTTTAGCCTTTTGTCCGTTTTCTTCCAAAGCTTGCTTCACCATCTCCTTAACCTTGGTTAAAAGGCATTCATCTTCCTCCACTACTTCCATTCTTCGCACTCTGCTCATTTGTGGTCGTGAAATTGCGCGAGCGGTCTCTTGGGCTAGTGCGAAAGCCACGGTCTCGGCAAAGGTTGTCTTCTGCGTAGAGCATACCGCAAGTTTGATGTCAGGGTCACGTATACCATTGACAAACGCCTCGGTCTTAATGTTGTCTATCAGCGGGTGGTTTTCTCCGGGGTATGTTAGCTGCACTAATCTCTCAACCTCCATTGCAAAGGCTTGTAATGACTCATTTGCCTTTTGCGCCCGGCATCTCAACTCCATGCGGTATAGTTCCCGTTTGTGCTCATCGCCAAATTTACGCTGCAATGCCACCATTAATTCGTTGTAGTTGTTTCTGCTGCTGGCTGGCATGGTCTCTAGAACCTCAGCTGCGACACCTTTTAACGCCAGAATTAGTTCTAGAGCCTTCTCTCCATCGTCCCATCCGTTTCTGCTGGCTACCGTCTCAAATTGGAATTTGAATACGGACAGAGGTGAGCTACCATCAAAGCAAGGTGTTCTTATCCTGCCAGTACTTTCCGAAACGACTCGCACTGGTTCCGGTCGCTGGCTTTGGAGGTTGTTGATCTTTTCCTCCATCATAACGATTTTTCCGCCGACGGTCCTCTCCAAATTGTTCACTTTAGTGTCAACGGTCTTTTCCAGATTGTCCACCTTCGTGTCAACGGCCTTTTCTAAATGTGACACCCTTTCCTCGACACCAGTGATCCTTTTGCTGACCGACTCATGGATTTCTTGCAGCTTTCCAGATGTTGCTTCCAGCTCCTTATCAATTTTTGACAAAATTGCTGCTTGCAGTCGTTGGTTTTCGGCTCTAGAAGCTTCAAATAGCTTCTGGTTCTCAGCTCTAGAAGCTTCTCGTACTTCCGCAAACAGCCTTTCGTTCGCCTCTTGCATTTTGCGATTTTCGGTTCTAGAAGCTTCTTGTACTTCAGCAAATAGCTTTTGATTCTCAGCTCTAGAAGCTTCTTGTACTTCCGCAAACAGCCTTTCGTTCGCCTCTTGCATTTTGCGATTTTCGGTTCTAGAAGCTTCTTGTACTTCAGCAAATAGCTTTTGATTCTCAGCTCTAGAAGCTTCTTGTACTTCCGCCAATAGCTTTTGGTTTGCTACTTGCATTTTCTCCATCATAGCTGCTAGGAACAAATTTATGTCAGCAACGCTAGGAGTTGCAGGGGCCTGTAATTCTCGTTCCTCTTCTTCCTCGAACTCGTGAGAATCGATGTTAATGCCCTGAAGCTGTAGATGTTCCCTTAACCGCCTTTGGAGTTCATTCTTCGTTCCCGTCGTCGGCAGCTCTAGTTTACCCAACTCTCGTTTCAGTCGTTCCACTCTTAGTTCGGTGAGCTTCATTTTAATTTTTTTTTTTATTTTTTTTTTTTATTTATTTATTTTTACTTTTGGATTTTGCAATCCCACTTCTGACACCAATTGTTACGTTTTTACCTTTCTAAAAGCGTTTAAATGAGTTCGTTAATTGCAACAAAGTAAAAACAAATATGTCTTTAGTTTTTCTTAACTGTCTTTATTATTCACACTACTTTTGCGTGCCACAGTATAGAACTTAACGATACAACAATAATAATCTTCTTATTCACTTTATTAGTTCACACAAGTATTCACTGAATCTTTACAACCACGACTTATTTTATTCACACGCAACTTCACACAAGGCTGACTGAAATAACTCTGACTGCTGCTTGCTTTGTCCAGCCCTTTTATAGTCCGCACGCACGTATGATCAGTATGATGAACGTTCTCGATGTGGAAGGTTCTCGCTCACGCCTTCTCGAGACTTCTGCTAGTACATTGTTGTTTGTGTACTTTGCTCATGTTGTCGGTTACATATTTGTCGTAGCTGGTTTACTTTATGTTGTTGTTGCTACCTGGTTCGTTGTACACATGTGTGTGTGCAGCTTGAGATAATCAACACGTTCGTTGTATTCTTAGTGTTAGTGCGTATTTGTGTCGTGTGTATTGTGTTGGTGTAGCTGATAGCTTTTGTTTATCGTTTTTATTGTTAAACGATATTAGGTCGTTTCGATTTATGTAACAATATTATTGATGTCGCCGTAGTCTAGTAGGTAGTGTGTTGGTTTATTAGACGTAAGGCCACGGTTCAAACCGTATGCCAGACATCAAAATGAAAATATGGCAAAAACTCTAAGAGCAAACAAAATTGCTATGAAAAGTTTCCAAAAAATCTGTTGTTCGACTATTAGCTGTAGGTCCCGCCACTCATGTATAAAATTAACACACACAACGTATGTGGTGTCGGAAACTAGGTCCATAATCCTGACTGAAGGGTTGTAATGAACGATTATGTATGTACGTATAGTTTTATTCGCAACTACGTGATTATTTGGAAATAAAATTAATTTTTACTAACTGAAATAAAAACACAAATTCTGTTCAATTAAAATAAAAATTTTACGTGTGGCATAAATATTATAACATTCAAGTAACCTTAGCTTTAAAAAAATATACATTACCTTCTATTTTATATTGCTACGAATATGAAGAGTCTAGATACTGGTGTTTTGCTTTTACATCGTTTAACATTAAAATTATAAACAAAAGCTACAAGCACAAAACAATGCAGTAAACAAACCTGTATACAAATTATCGTACTATTTAATATAACAACAAACACCAGCAGAAAAAAATGGTAAACAATTAAAAAAGATACACCAACAACACTACAATAATAAATGTAAACAACGATGTTTACATTTATAGAGATTTTGAGAAGGTAAGGTCATGAATGTTTAAATTTGAACAATCGGTTATTTCGAATCGGGCAATACTTATGTCAATACTTTTCTGTCACAAAATTTAGTATATTATCTCCACTGAAGGTAATATATCGATTTACGGTCGAGCAGCAATAGGTTTTATTGGGTCAACGAAAAACTGTACGATGATCACGATTTTGCCAATAATATCACCTTTTCGAATGAAGGCCATCATTGGCACATACTTCTTTAAAAATGACGACGGCGCTACCATTACGGTCAATGGAGACACCTATTTTCATGGTATTGATGTGAACGATGTTTGGTTTCAACAGTGTAATGCAACCTGCCACACATCTCATGCTTCAATCGATTTATTGAGTCAAACGTTTGATGTCATTTAATTAGTAGAAATGGTGATATCAATTGGACGCCAAGAAACTGCGATTTGATAACGTTGTACTATTTCCTGTGGGCCACCGTTAAATAAAATTGTTAGGCCCACACACCAGAGACAATTGAGCATTTGTACGCCAAGATTCATTTTGCCATTGCTGATATAAGATCCCATAGACTCCAAAAGGTGTAAAATTGATTCGAGCGAATGAGGTATTGTGAGTTCAGCCGCGGTGGTGATATGAATGAAATAATAATCCATTTCCAACCGGAACAGTTGTAGTTCACAACAAAACAATAAATTTATCAAAATTTCTAAACATTTTTGTTTTATTGCATTTTTAAATTTAAACTTTTAAATTGACCACCCATTATACTATTTGCTCACATTATGCTCATACATACATATTTAATATGTAAAATTCATTCATTACAAGCACATATGTGACGTATGAGCATAGCTGCCAGATAAATGAGGCACCAAATCATCAAATATTTAGGAAAAAATCGTCAAAATATCGTCAGAAAATATAAATATATAAATTAAAAGTTTTTAAAAACTTTATTATTTCTATTGTAGTAAAACATATAAAGTCAATGTATGTACATATCTGAGCTCAAAAACAAAATATTTAAAAAATATTTTTAGAAATTAAAACTAGCGACCTTCATCTTTATTCATTAATTTTTTTTCCAAAAATGGAGAAATTTCATATCATTATCAGGAAAAAATTGTTTAAAGTTTAAACAATCTATCCTAGTGTTGCTTATTGACACATAAGCAAAGCAATAATATTGCATCATCTTAATCTTATCTATGGGTGGTGTAAATATTAAAGAAGCTCTTGACATTCTAAGCATGAAAGTGCAGTGTAATGTTGCCTGCAACCGACACATTTTTCAGTTCCTTCTTAAGATTTTATTTATTATTTCGGTGCTCTATTTATTAGTTCGGTGCCTAAACGTCTATATTGAGGTTTCTTGACGTGTACAGGAGACGCCGTAGTAGCTCGTTAATGACGGTAGTGTATACAACTCCATTGAATCATTGGTGCATCGTTGCAATGTGGTTTGTGTTTCACTGTTCTATCACTATTACAAAAGGATTTTGCTCGAACGCAATAAGGGGACTCGATCCCGAAAATCATATATTCCTACGTAACGTTCGTCTTTCTCGGCCAGGACATTCGTACGTGGTCGATTGGCCAGTGGATCGCACACTGCATTACGGAAAAAGTATGTTTTTTATTCGGACTATTCGTATGTGGAACTCAATTCCTGCAGAGGTCTTTCCTGTTACTTATGGTATAAAAATATACAAACCTAGTGTACATAAACGCTGTTCTCTTTTTTCTTCTTCCGATAACATATGTTCATATGTAGTTCCAAACACAATGCCATCCATCCCCTGAGCGTTGGTAGTACGAACAAAAATAACGGCTCTTGCCTTTGTTCTTCCGATGGTAATATTAGAAGCTATACTCGAATTTTTAAAATTATCTGCAACGACAAGTGATAAATTATTCTCAACTACGAGCTTATTTAGGAGTTGTAATTTTGTGGCTTTTAAGGGGTTAAAAAATAATAAAATACAGAAAAAACATCACAGGTATTCGAAAGTAACTTAAAAATATAAACTTTACTCCTTGTTTTTACTAACATAAATTTCCAATAGTAACAATTGCAAAGTAAATACAAAGCTTAAAGTGTCTTTTAATGTACTAAAGTAAAGAATATTATAACTCGTCAAAATAAGGGCATAAATCGTCACGTCGTCAAAATGTTATTTTTGGAGCTCAAAATCGTCAAAATAACGATAAATAGTCAAATCTGGCAGCTATGCGTATGAGTGTTATTTAATTCCATTAGTTTTATACATGACAAAATCGAAGATTTTTTATTGCATACTTTTCAGAGTACCTACGCCAGTACATGTAATACGATGCGTATGAGTAATATATTTTAAATTCAATTAAATGGTAAGTATACCCCATTAATTTGGGATTAATATATGGAATTAACTTATGATATGACAATTCTGATGGATTTTAAAAAAATTTTAATATCCTAACCTGAAAGAAAATACAAAAACCACAATTCTAGGCTATATTCTAGTAAATAAATGTAGGTAAATGGTTCACCTTTTCGAATTTTGCAAATTTACAAAACTCAATCCATCGAAACCTATACAAAAATATTTACTTTAGTTGCACAATGGAATAAAAAAAATCGTATTTGGTTATAATTTCAAAAAAGTATAGCTGGATGTGTGCCGTTTAACGTATTATGATACAATTGTTACACTATGTGCTTATATACATTAGGGCGACTATACTATTATACATATGTTTATACAAATAAATATATGAGAAATTAAATCAACGTATTTCTAATTTCAATGTCTACTATTTAAACATACACACACTTAATCTTACCAGATACATATATGTACTTCCAGAGATAGAAAAAGAGCGAACATAGAAACCTTAGCATGAGAAAGATAATCCTAATTTACTCATATTTACTTTAAAAAAAATTTTTTTGACAAAAATTATCATTATTTGGCAAATTGTTTAGTTTGTGGCTGTTGTTCTACAGTAATGTGCATCAACTTTTTATTTTTTATTAAATAATTTATCACATTAGATCTCTGCTTCCTGCTTTATGATATTCAACAGTTTATAACCACTTGATTGATATTATACGAAAACTGCCTTTCATTTCCACAAAAAAAAAAATAACTTTCCGAACAACCCAATCAATTAGCTCTCATAAAAAATCACTAATTATTGCTAATAATATAGAATAAAAGCATATGTTTAGAGAATTTTATGATGTTTCCAAAAATTAATAACGAATTTTGTTTTTCGATATTTCTCACTCCATTATTTATACGCATAACTAAATCTAGTATTTTTAGTATTTATCGTAACGCATATTAAATAGGAGGAGGACATAATAAAACTATGGAAAATAAGGACAAGAGTTAAATAACTATTATTCCCAGCTGACACAAATTTTATGGTACATATCTGCTGACTTTGATATTCTCTACTTGTTTGGTCTTAAGCTGGTCTCTTAATTATGGATAATTTTTTTTTTTTTTTTTTTTACCAAAATATGTTATTTTATTTTCCTTTTTTTCATTTGTTAGCAAAATTACTACAAGCTGTTAATACCCTAGAGGGAAAATTTAAGAACATTTCTTGGTACACAAATTCCATATTTTCAGTACAAAAACAGTGTTTGTTGGCTCACAAGAAAAAACCCTTAAAGTAAACGAAAATATTTATGCATCCAGATGAAGAAAATAATTCTGCGAAAACTTAAAGGGAATGAAAAACTATATGAAAGTGAAAAATACGAAATATTCAAAAACTATTTGAAAGTAAATTAGAAACGAAAAAATAATATGAAATAACTTCAAATATTTTTCTGTGTCTTTAAAGTTACTTTGGTTGCCATTAGTGAAATTAAAAGAGTTTAAATGTGTGAAAATAAAAACAAAACAATTTGTAATCGCTAAGAATAACGAGAAGCGAAAAGTATGTACAGTTTAAGAATGTATTATTATTTCATTTGAAAATGGCTCTATACTAACAGGAATGTAACACTGATATCGATGATTGCAGTTTATACGAATCTCTTGTTGAGGTCATAGCTGCCAGATTTGACCTTTTTGACGATTTTGTGCTTCAAAAATATCATATTGCCCATTTATACCCTTTTTATGACAATTTTTAGAAATTAAAAATTTACATCATATTCTTTACTTTAGTACATTAAAAGCCTCCTTAAGCTTTATGTTTGCTTTTCAATTGTTACTTTTGAAAATTTAGGTTAGTAATAACAAGGAGTAAGGTTAGGTAGATTAGAGGACGTTTACTTGTCAATTAAGACAAGTACAGTACCCGGAGGTCGAATTGACAAATTGTACAACGTCCTAGTTTCTCACACCACTTGTGTTGTGTGTCTTAATTGTATACATGAGTAACGGGACCTACAGTTTAAAGTCGACTCCGAACGACAGATTTTTGAGAAACTTTTTATGGCAATTTTATTTACTCTCAGAGTTTTTGCCAGAAATCTGCTGAGAGGAAATCGACGTGGAAATACTTTTTGTATTTTGTGTTGATGTCCGCCCTGGGGCTCGAACCCTGGCTTTACGTCTAATAAGCATACACACTACATACTAGACTACGGCGACTTCAAAACCAAAAAGTATTTATTAAAAAGGAGTAAAGTATTATACATATTTTTAAATTAGTAAAGAAAATTAAAAATAAATGATCAGAAATTTAAAGAAAAATGGTAAGTTGTGTAGATATCTGCAAATAACCAGCAAATAATAGCAAGAAGTTTGAAATTAAATTGACACTTTTCTTAGTTGAGCATAACTTACCATTCACCGTTGCAGATCATTATTTATAAAAATTCGAATATAGCTTATAATATTACCGTAGGAATACCGAAGGTTGGTCGTACGGCCAACACTCAGGGGATGGCCCGTACTAATGCAGTGCATTGTGTTGAAACTAGTCAAATATGTTAAAGGAAGGAGGTTAGATTTGAAATCTTTTACGCCATAAGTGACAGGAAAGACCTCTGCAAGAAGGGAGTTCCACCTACAAATAGTCCGATGAAAAACAAATTTTGTCTGTAATGCAGTGTGCGATGCATTGGCCAATCGACAATAAACGGAGGTGCTCGCCGAGGAAGACAAGTGTTACATGATTATCGGGAACAAGTCCCCTTATTTCGATCGAGCAAAATCAGTTATAGTAACGATAGAACACAAGCCACATTGCAACGATGTTCTAATGAATCAATAGAGTTGGATACCCTACAGTCATTAACGAGAACCTTCGCGCTCTCCTGTACGCGGTCGAGAAGTCTCAAAGTATCCGTTGAGCCACTGGCCCATACAAGAGAGTTGTATTCCATTATCTGTCAGATATAAGTGGTGTAAATAGGAAGAAGCTATGATGAAGTGAAATATTTCTTGCACTGTCTTAATATCGATGGCAATAAAAAATGTGTCAGTTCTAGCGAACATCACACTGAATTATATGTCAATAAACAGCACTGGGTTAGATTGTTTAAACTTTATACACTATTTTCCTAAATATGATATAAAACCTCTCGCTTTTTGGAAATAATATCAGAAATGAAAATAAGAGATGGTAGCTTTTAATTTCCAGCCTTGACTAAATTTATTAAAAAATATTAGTATTATCACATTCTTCAGCTAGTGTAGAGAGAGTATCAAGTCAAGTTAATTTAACCGTAGATCGAACTTTGTATCAAAAAGAATACATTTAAATTTTTGAGACCATGTAACTTTACTTCAGAAAAAGTTAGATGCCTGATATTATTTTAATTCGTTAGTATGGTTAACGCCATTTAAATCAAATAAAAAAAGAAAAAATTAAACTTTTTAAAAAAACTCAAAAACTTGATACATACGACTTTCCTACGAATTCTTTGGTGTTGTATAAGTAATTTCAAAAGATTTTGTGAAGTTTTATCGGGAATAATATGTACACTAATACCTCGGTTTGCGTCACCTCGTTCTGCGTCTGTTTCGACGTTGCGTCTTTTTAAAATTTCTGTGATTTCGAAGTTGCGTCGTTTTTATTTCAGTTTGCGTCGTAATATGAAAATGTTTGTTTGACGTTTACGTCTAATGTAAAAAAAATATATTTTTTATTGAAAAATCTATTTTTTCAGCTAAAATTATGAATCTCGGAACCAATTAAATACAAATCAATACAAATGTATGGAAAATCGTGCTTCGTTTTGCGTCGTTTCGGTTTGCGTCGCGTTTCTTCAGGCCTTATTTTAGACGCAAACCGGGGTATTAGTGTACATTATTTATGATATTTGATTAGGAATTGAAAGTTAAGTGCTGGATGAAAGTGAAAAAGTTGAGGTAATAATATTTTGGCGTAAATAAAAGTGATAATAAATTCTAATAATGTAAAATAGTTTTGTTAAAATGAATTAAAATAAATTAAAATATTTCAATTTTGTAACAAAATCTATCAATAATTGCGAAAATTCTATGAAATACAAGTATGCATCAAAAGTGATACATAGCTAGAATAATGAAGTTTTTTATGGATCGATCTGCGGTTAAATTAAACTAAATTTCTTAAAAATTAATTCTTTAAAACTTAAACTAAATTTCTTAGAAACAATATTGTATAAATAGATCGTGTAAAACTTAGCAATTGTAACTGCTTCGCCTTTAACATTGTACCTGATCTGTTTAAAATGTTTAATTCTAATACATATATTTTTAACATACATTATATAAAACACTCGTTTATTTAGTTGATTTTTACCTTTTTGTTCATATATTTTTGTTTTTATGTTTTATTTTTGAACTAAAATATATGTTTTACTACAATAGAAATAATTAAAAAAAAATCTTTTTCAATTTATATACTTATTTTTTCTGACGATTTTTTTACGATTTCAATGAACGTCTATGGCGATTTTGAAAATTTTTTTCCACTATTTGACGATTTGATGCTTCATTTATCTGGCAGCTATGGTTGGGGTATTAAATAAATTGTGTGTTGGACAATTTAAAAGATCATTTAACAGGTCAACCCAAACAAATAACGGAAACTGAATACATTACTTTGAACAAAAGGAATCTTTTCAGATTCTTCAATCTGTAAAATGCTGTCCTTTTCTTTCTTTGCAAATTTCCAGAGGAACTTTTATTGAATATTTGGTTTGGTACAAAGAGCATCCAATGATGCTTTTAAAGCATCTGAGACTAAGGTCTAGTGTAATTTAGTTATTAATCAAATCCTGATGGAAATGAAGAGTGGAATCTCCAGAATGATAAAATATATTGACCATATGGTGATACTGATCACGGGAAAGCATCTTCCAACGATCAGCGATCTTATGGAGTTGGCACCGGTAAAGGTACATGGATGGGTGGAGAAGAACGGCTTGGGTGAAAAGTCAGGTAAGACCGAACTTGTCTCGTTCACTCGGAAATACAAAATCACGACCTTAACCATTCCGAAAATGAACGGAACGGCTCTGAAACTCTGAAGAGACAAAGTAATTGAGTAATTCTGGGCTCCGATGTATAATTGAAGTTGAACATGAAGGAAAGGATGAAGAAAACCATTAGTGTCTTGTACGTCTGTAAAAGGATGTTTGAAAATAGATGCAGCCTCATATCAATTAGCGGTTGAACTCAGCGCTTGTATGGCCTATACTCTCCTACAGAGAATTAGTATGGTGGCAGGTTATACGAAATATGACTTATCTCGCTATGCTAAACAAGACTCAAGTATTGGCATGCTTGGTCATCACTGGTGCTCTGAAATCCACGCCGCACGATGAGATCATCTTGTCTCTACAACCATTGAACATCTTCCTTCGAAAAGTGGCTGCTAGAACTGCTTTGAGGCTTAAGTTCTCAGATATGTTTAAACGATGTACGGTGGGCCACGATTCAATATGAATAAAAACGTAAAATACAATGCGCCCAGTTGCGCGCAATTTAAACTCGTTTTTCTTGAAATCACTTTTTTCGATTACCCAATATTGTTTGCAATTCGAAGTCTTCCAACATTTTTTGTGCTTATCCATGTTCTTCAGTCCTCACATCAAAATTGTTATCGATCGAAATCTTCTACTTCGTTTTGCTGCTTATAGGGCATGATCACCTTGACAAGCACTTTTCTTCAATTGAAAACAAAAATTTAATGCTTTCCGTAAATCATCATTTGCTGGTACAAAATTCGCCATCTCTAAACGAAAGTAAATGTAATGTTTGTACACTGATTTGATGTAGAGTGAATGTGTTTGATAGATATCAATGCCAAAAAAAAGAAAAATATGCTCGTTCACAATATATGAATCCTATAAAGAAATTTGTATCTTGAGGCTCACTTCAGACCAGTACTCCCGATATGTTCTACCTTGGTGCATGGATGATAACATAATAATAAACTATAAAGTATGTAAGGCACAATAACTTTTTATAAAACCTTTAATCACTTTTTTTAGTTTTTTATGAATAGAAAAATTTTTGATTCCAATACAATTTTTGAACCAAAGGAGAAAATGTATTCGTATGAAAGTGTTATTATCCAACTATTTTTTTTTCATTTTTGGTGTAATTTTTGATTTCAAAATAAAATAGGAAATCCCGCCTGCTAATGACAACAAACTTTGGTTACAAAATTTGTTACACATCTGTTGCCTGATCTTCATCTCATTAACACAGAAAACCCCTTAAGCGTTTTATGAATAAAATTGAACGAGTAGTCTAGTAACTAAAAGGAAAATAAAAACAAAATTAAATTCAAGTCCTAAGACAAAAAAAATTACAGTAAAATGTTGAGAATAGAAGCACAATAAAAGAGCGAAAGGTACGAGTTTATGGTTTGGAAAAATTAAATTTCTGTAAATAAAATCCTGCAGCGAAAGTCGCAAGAAATTTAGCAAAAAAATTTTGTTTTTTATTTATTTTTTTATTTGATTTTTATTTTTATTTTTTTTTTTTTTGTTCAAGAAAATTTTCATTTCAATACACTTTCGACTTATAAGGAAACAAACTTACAAAGTTTGCTTGATACCCTATACTATTTACCTGATTATATGTTTAAGGGCCATTATTACAACTTGCCATTAAATAAAGGAGGATTTTAACTGGCAGATAAATTGTTTTTCATTATTATAAGTGGACAATAAGGTAGAAGTGAGCGTTAATGTTGTCATGAAAACTTTTTCAAAAATCTGTCGTTCGGTGTCGACTTTAAATGTATGTAGGTCCCGCCACTCATGTAAAAAATAAATAACACACACAACATAAGTGGTGAGAGAAACTAGTTCGTAATCCTGACTGAAGGGTTGTAATGACAAATAATGTATGAATGTTCGAGCGTAAAGCGATTCATTACGTTCAGTGGAGATAATATTGTTACGTTTTCACTTTGTTTTAAAATATGAGTTCGTTGATTGCAAACAACATAAAAACAAATATGTGTTTAGTTTAAATTAAACTCTTTATTGTTCGCAATACTTTTGTGTGCCACCGTTTACAACTTAACGAATACAACAATATTCTATTCTTCTTTTCAATGGCGATCTTCTTCTCTTCACGCGTAACACATCTTCACACAAGACTGACTGAATTCTTACTACTCGTTGCCTGTTTTGTCTTGCCTTTTTATATGGCCAAGTAATCAGTCTGATCAAGGTTCTTGTCTAGTCTAACGTTCGGGGTTTCGCCTTCTCGAGAACTCGAATGCGACTTCATTGTTGTTTGTGTATTTTGTTCACATTGCTTGTAGTTGCGTTTTCGCTTACTTTTCTATCCCATTTTCTTTTATAATACTGTTGTTAGTTTACCTGTAACAATTTCGTTGTATTTGTTTGTGTAGCTTTTGCTCACCTAACCCATCCTAGATGTCATAACACCTCCTTCCTTCAGTTAAATTATCCACCAGCTTCAGACTTGTGTGAAATCTGTTGTGAAAATGTTTCTAGAATATCGCTTCTAGACCAAAATTTTTCAAAACATCCTGAACTACTATCTCAACATAGATTTTGAAGTTTAAAACCAGTCCGGCTCATGCAGTCAAGAAAATTTTTGCTATTTATTGTGTTTATAGCATTATAATTCTAGCCCAAGGAATTGGTGGCCATGAAAATCTTGCTTGTTTGCGTGATTGAAGTCGAAATAGTATCACTGAATTAAAAGGTCTTGACTTTAGTACAACTTTACTTAAAAAAAAAACAATTTAATTGCAAATAAACGAAAAACCCAACATAATTTCCAATTTAGAAATTTTCATTTATTTGTTGTGTGGTGTTATTTGTTTATCTAAAGTTTTGCAGCTACAGTAACGCTTTCGTCAAATAAATTTCAAAAATATTTTGACAGACAAATGAAAAACTTTTCCCTCTAATGACTATCACAGCCACGCTTTGTACACATTGTTTATTCCAAGAACAACAACAATTCAGTCTACCACTTTCCCTTTCAACATTTTTCCATTTTTGTTTTTATTTATTTTGATTTTATAATTCAAAAATTTTCTATTTATTGTGGAGAAACTTTCATTTTAAATATTTAGAGTTGAGAGAAGAGAAACGAATTTTCATTTTAAATACCATTAGTTTTGAACGTTTTATTTGTATTTGAATTTTATAACTCGTAGTTGTTGTTGATAAGCACTTCAAATGAAAATTTATTTTATATTTTAAATTTAAATTTAGCATGAGTGAAGGACAAATAACAGGAGAATTTTTTCGTTAAATATTAAAAAAAAAATTAAACCTAGAAAACCCATTTAGATCAGAATTTTTGATTTATTTTTTGAATTGTTTTATTATTCAGTATTGATTAGTTCGTTTTAATGGATATTGATACATTGTTGTTGGCAGAAAGAATTTTGAATACTTTCCAAATCGTTTTATTTTTTTCGCAGTTAAAAAAGGTAAAACCGTTATAAAGAGAATAAATATATTTTTAATGTCAATGAAATAGGTTTTGTTAGATAAGCGCATATTTTTACAAACTTATCAGTCATATGCAACCGAATGTTGATTTCGAAGTGTTGCATTATCCCTAGCTTATCAACATAGATAAGATAATATATATAACCCTAAAAACCACACGAACTTGATGTCTGGTGCGCCTGAATAAAAACTTTTTTTATTTTCTATAGTGCTTCTTATATAAACTTTTTTGCAATCATTTCAGCTAATTTGCAATTCAATATCAATTAACCCCTCAGCTTTTCAAAGAAGGCCTTAACTTAAAATAATAGTTGTAGGAGAATCTGGAAGTGCAGACAGCGAAAACACTAAGTTAACAAAAAAATTAAGTTCCATTATTACTACTTGCCGTTAAATAAAGGGAGGAGTTTAACGGGCAGATAAATTGTTTTTCATTGTTATAAGTGCACAATAAGGTAGAAGTGAGCGTTAAGCTAAAGACGTGGTCCTCTCTTTTAAAGTTAAGTTTATGTTTGAACTTGCCATGTTATAAAGGGTGCTTTTTTATAGAGGTATAGAACTTTAAGTTGCAATAAAACAACGATGGATTATTCGATTGACATGAATTTTATTTATCCGAAAGATAATCTTGTGGCATTACATTTTAAATATGATTTCTGGCATATGTTGTCTTCCAAATGGTCAAGCGTTTGTGGCTTTACCGCATAGACCAATGACTTTACATAGCCCCACAGAAAGTCAGTCTAGCGGTGTTAAATCACAAGATCTTGGAGGCCAATTCACAGGTCCAAAACGTGAAATTAGGCGGTCACCAAACGTGTCTTTCAATAAATCTATTGTGGCACGAGCTGTGTGACATGTTGCGCCGTCTTGTTGAAACCACATCTCCTGGACATCATGGTTATTCAATTCAGGAATGAAAAAGTTAGTAATCATGGCTCTATACCGATCACCATTGACTGTAACGTTCTGGCCACCATCGTTTTTGAAAAAGTACGGACCAATGATTCCACCAGCCCATAAAGCGCACCAAACAGTCAGTTTTTCTGGATGTAACGGTGTTTCCACATACACTTGAGGATTACCTTCATTCCAAATGCGGCAGTTTTGTTTGTTGACGTAGCCATTCAACCAGAAGTGCGCTTCATCGGTAAACAAAATTCGCTTATGAAAATCGGGAACAACGGTAATCTCGTTTTGGGCCCATTCGACGAACTTGATGATCGTTTGGCTTCAATTCTTGCACGAGTTGGATTTTGTAAGCACGCAAACCAAGATCCTTCCGCAAAATCTTCCATAAAGTGGATGGACACAGATCCAATTCCTGTGCTCGATGGGGGATGGACTCATTCGTGTCTTCCTCAATGCTACGCTCTACAGCAGCAATAGCTTCTTCTGTACGCACCGTACAGCGTCTCTGGGGATGCGAGTTATCAATAAGAGTAAACGTGGTGCGAAAACGTTCCATGGTTAATTGAATTAACTGCTCTGATGGACGATTTTACCGACGATAAAACGGACGTAGTGCGCGATACGTTTTCCACACAGAACCATTATTTTCGAAATAAAATTGCACTATTTGCAAGCGTTGTTCAGGCGTGAGTCTATTCATTATGAATTGCCTAACCAAACTGAGAATAAATCACTTGACAGCTGTTAAATCGGTCGCCATCTTGAAAAGTAATGCCAACTTAAAGTTCTATACCTCTGTAAAAAACACGCTTTATATTATTTTCAATATGGCAACTTCAAATATAAACAAGGAGGATACACAACAAAAAACAAAGCACGTCGTTGCCTCAGCGTTTAAGAAAAAACTTGTTTAATTGAGCAGTGTTATCAACATAGCTCCGGCACTGCCATATTTTTGAAAAAGTTAACTTTATTTTATCTCTAAGTTGTAATAACGAAAAGAAGTTAAAGATGACTTTAAAGCTCACTTTAGCTAAAGTTACCTTTAACTAAACCCAACTTTAACGGGAAGTTGTAATAATGGCCCTAAAACAGATTAGACTGGATTATATTATAAAACGAGTACCCTAAGTGATATATTTCTATCAGCAAAGGAGAGACCAAACATTTCAAAATATGTATTGCGATATTGCTTAGTGAAAATGTTGCCAGAGGTTTAAATTACTTTCGAGTTATTTAAATATGCTTTCAATTATAAGTTTTGTCAGAAAATTGATAAATATTGTAAAAAATAAATATTTTTTTATAAAAATATAGGGTGGGTCATCTATCAGTTCAACTTTAAACCATCGGTTATTTCAAATCTAGCAATACTTATGTCATTCAATTCTGTCAAAAAATTCAATATATTATCTCTACTGAACGTAATGGATCGATTTATGCTTAAGCAACTGCACGATGATGTCTCTGAGCCGTATTTGGCGTTCAGAGAACCCACACGTGATCTTACAGAATCTATATAATCCATATTTTTCTGACCTTCTACATCAATTAAAACAACATAACCGATAATTTTGAAGCCAATAATTCTAAAGACGACACTCGTAATACTGGTCTTACAGCTCAATAATGTAAGCCATGAAGAATATAAAAGAAATGCAGTGAGATGTGCTTAAAAAGATCTGGATCATATAGTAGGATTTTCTGGTACAGGAGATTCTTTCATTGCAGATTATTTTAACTTGGATGATCAACCACTTAGAAACATCCATAGAGACAATGCACCCATTTCATTGGCAAATCTGTCTGAAACCTTTGACTGCTTGATATGTTATTTATTAAGAAAATTAATTTCGATGAGGAAAGAGATGAGTCGTCAGAGGCAACAGTAAATTTTTGCTTTTAATAATATTGGATATGTAAGAAAAAAATCTTTATTAGAGAAGTGAATTAATATACTTTTTAAGCCTAACATAAGAAACATCGGTGATTAAAATTTAATTTAATCAGTTGTTGTCCTTTTTAGTTTTAATAAACACGTACTAGGTATGAGCAATTTGAAATTCGATGTAATTTGTTTCGCGTCCGCCGGAACCAATCGCGACGTAAATCGGTGAATTACTTATATACAACATACATACATAAATATGTATTTCTCTGTGTTAGTATTGTTACGAAAATAAAGAATCTAGATACTACAAAAGCAAAGCAATGTAGTAAACAAACCTGTTTACACGAGTGAACAAATTTACTCATCTCTAAACCTGACTTCCAATATCCTTTCCACATAATGACAATAGCATCACCAACGCACATCAATATTCACAGCACACATCAACATACACACATTGATAACATCTTCAACATAAGATTATCGAGCTTCAAACAACACTGAATAATAAACATTGTGAACATTAACAAACTTAAAAACATATTTTGAACAATTGTGAACAAATTACATGTATTATAAACAAATACAAATAAATACGTTTATAACGTTTTTGAAAATATATACAAATAAAACAACACTAATATTTATTATTAACATAACACATATATATATATACATACTAAAAAGTTTGTGCTTATTTTTATATACCCTACCCCCTCTGTCCCTCATACTAACCTTACTCCATAACCCGTATGTTCAAACCTGTTTACGTAGTGCTTGATTTAACAACAAACACCAGCATAAATAAATGGTAAACAAGTAAATAAAAATCCACAAACAACACTCCAAGAATAAATTTAAACGAAATACAAAAAGCCACGAATATTCGCCTTCAAGAACATTCATCCTGCCTTATAAAAGGCAAAGCAAAGCAGGCGAGTGAGTTAGTGAAGTTCAGTCAGTCTTGTGTGAAGACGCGGTGCGTTTGAAGAGAGTAGTCGTGGTTTGAAGATATCCGTTACAAAAATGTGTCTAATAATTGTTTAGTGATTGTTAAGAAGAATAATAAAAAAAGGCAATTGTTGTTGTTTACATCAAGTTGTGAACAGTAGCACACAGAATTGTGCGAATAATTAAGAATTTTAATTAAAACTAAATACAAACTTGGTTTTATTTTATATGCAATCTATGAGCTCATATTTTAAACGTTTTTAAAAGGAAAAAACGTAACATAGTATGTATGTAATGAAAAAAATGTATATGAATAAATACAAAAAATTGAATTAATTTCATGTTTTTTAAAGAATTAAAAAAAGTTTTAGATTTAGCCAAGTTGGAAATTGTTATTAAGAAAAATGTGGTTTCTAACATTATGAGTAAAATAAAAAAGAAAACTGTTTTTCTTAGAGGCTACTCTACTATTTAAAAGTTAAATAAATTTTTTGTGGTATTCCGCCTAAGGTTTTATTTGCGTTCAAATACTTGTCGCTCCGTATGAAACCTCTTGAGAAAATTATCGCTTTTTATGTATTTTTTTACAAACAGATATGTTTTTGTGCCTTTTAATCAATATGATTCTACGGACTATTTGATACTAGTATCCCAAAGTCATTTATGGTAATAAAATTGCATATTTATCGTAATTACATCTTTAAATTGCATTACAGTTCTATTTAATTCAAAAATCACTTGATATATTTTTCAAATATCGGGTGGGCCATCTATCGGTTTAATTTTATTTTGAAACTGGCCATATTTATGTCATTCTATTCTGTCACAAAATTCGGTATATGATCTCCACAGAAGGTTATGAACCGATTTATGCTTGAGCAATGTTGGGATTTATTGGAAATTTATTTCCAAAACAAAAACAATTGGTCGGAAATTGAACGAAAATTTCATACAAAAATTTGGTCGCAGAGAAGGACCAACAGTGATCGGTATCCTCAAGTGTATTGCTAAAGTTCGCCAATACGTGAGCAAGCTCATATAGTGAGTACACCCGAAAATATCGAAGCTGTGGCTGAGATTAACATCAAGAATTGAACATTTCACGCAGCAAATTGTGTCGAATTTTGCGAAAAGATCTCGGTAGGACGCCTTACAAAGTTCAATTAGCTCAAGGGTTGAAGCCGCATGAACATCCGCTTCTTTTTCGCTTCCTAGATGGGCCAACGAAAAACTGAAATATGATGTCGATTTTGTCCTGAAATAATTAAAAATAGAAAGAAAATAAAAATATTAAAAATGAAATTCAAACAGATGAAATTTAAGACCTATTTTTCTAGCCAAACCAATGTTTTGTTTTGATATCTTTTTTTGTTCAATATCAGTCTCACAAAATTTTGACAGGTTAAATGGCAGAGATCCCGTGTAGTGCCAATCAATCAATACAACAGTCTTGTTGTATTGAAATACAAAAGAGAATGGTACTTGGCCTGGAGCTTGTTTTAACACAATATTCTATAAAACATCTCCGTGCAAATATTAGTCTGTTATGATATCGGTATTTTATAAGGTTCCTACACTTTGACTCGATCAGTCTGGCCAACTGGAGAAAGTGCGAAAGAAGCAAAGGAAGGATGTGTTAAGGCAGGTCGAAATTTTGTTAATCGAGTTGTTAATTTCCAATGAAATTAGGAAATAAACCTCGACTAACCATTGTATGACTAGATCCATGCTTAACAGTACATCGTAGTAACGAGAATACAGGCGTTGATGTACTTTTATTATTTCATCTGAATATATTTTATTAGATATGGATTTATCGTAAAACAATACTTTGTTCCATTAGTCCCTAGTCTTTAGTCCATTTCATTTCATTTTTTAATGTTCCTTTTTTGCTTCTCACTGTTAAGATTGACATTAATTAAGATGTGTATATTTTAACTCATGTGCATATCGATTAATGGTATTTATGTAGGGAAGCACTTCATATACGTATTTATTGAACTATCAAATGAACGACAGCATTATTAATTACACTATGCGACAAAATAAAAAAAATTAAATACACCCAGCTATTGGCATAGCGTAAGTTCTGAGTTTTGTTGAGTAGAACTTAAAAATATTTTTTTATATTTCTTGAACCCTCCAAACATTTTTTGTTCTTGAATTTTGCGCACAAATTCATTTATTACACAAAACCGACGTCAAAAATTTAAAGCTTATTAGAAAGGATAGGGATGGGTCTTTAAAACGATGTATACATATATATTATTTGAATTAATATGGTATGGAGTTTGATGAGGTAGACTTGAATTTTTCATATTTTTTGAAGTTTGTCCCTTCATAGTAGCAAACTTTATTTAAAAATTATGAAATAAGTAGTGAAATTCTGAAAGTGCATTAACTTGTGAAGAGATTGACATTTTGTTTGATGAACTTTTACTTCAAAAATTTTGAGAATTTTTCATGGATCTTGATCGTTTATCGGAGAATGTGTCAATCTCACGTTTAAGCGACCACCAGAAGTTGGCCAATATTTGAGCAAAGAGATATAATAATAAACTTTAGATTTTGAAAATGGATTAAAAAATATGTGGGTAATCCATAATTTTGTGTGAAAGGAACAAAAATACCGTTGTTGTCAAATAAAACAAGTTTGGAGAGTTCGAGAAATATAAAAAAAATATTTTTGAGTTCTACTCAACAAAACTCACAACCTACACTATGTCATTAGCTGGGTGTATTTTGACTGTCGCACAGTGTAATTGCTTAAGAAGTGATATTTTAAATAATGATTATTATTGCAATTTAAAATTTGTAGTTATTCCACTGCTATTAAGTTAAATTATGGCTAAATTAACAAATAAGAAAGACAAAATAATTTATGCGAATTCAGTAGTATTCATATTGCTGTTTTCGATATTTAAACAATTATTTTTCCATAATCAAACAACGCGTATAAATATTATTACGTTTCATTTAACTCGAACCCAAAACAAATAGAAACAAGTATTTACATAGTGGATCATTTGTAGTGGTTAATATGTACGTATGTTTACATGATTACATTGATAGCATAAGCCTTTTCATAAGCCCTTTCATTTTATTTTGCTTCACAACCAGGCATACACAATCCTGTCCTAATGCAAGAAAGTAAGGTTATCCCTGTGTTTATATGTGGTTCAGAGAGAAAATATTTTTTTGTCTCTATAAGCATAAAAATTACGACATTTTTTTTACAAATTAATAACACTGATACAAACATTTATTCTTATGATTCCTGTTATAGTTAGGTTAGGTTGATGTTCATGTGCGTATCGGCATGTAGCAAAGCCAGTAAGTAGGCTTGTCGTGTGCTCACTATTACCATTCACAATGTTTATAGAAAGTCTGAATTTGTACAAACCTTTTTATCTCCTTCCAGTTCACTTCTCTGAGAAGAGTTAAGTGTGGTATAGTGACCTTCATGAAGAAAATTAACGCACACATTAGAGGTGGTCGTAATCTAGTAGGTAGTGTGATGGTTTATTAGACGTGAGGCCTCGGTTCAAACCCCAGGTCAGGCATCATCAACTAAACGAAATATGACAAAATATTTCTTCGGTGACTTCCTCTCAGCAGATTTCTGTCAAAAATTCTGTGAATAAAAAAAAATTGCCATGAAAAGTTTCTCAAAAATCTGTCGTTCGGAGTCGACTTTAAACTGTATGTCCCACCACTCATGTATAAAAATTAACGCACACAACATAAGTGGTGTGATAAATTAGGTCGTAATCCTGATTAAAGAGTTGTAATGTGCAATAATGTATTATGTATAGTGAATTAAAAAGTTATCTATCTTTTCGATATTTTAATCGCATTCCGTGTATTGAAAACTATGTGCCGTGTCTATCCGGTTCAGATAAAGAAGGATTGAGTGATTGTATCGGTCTAAACATAATTGAAGGCTTCTTCATTTTCAATGCTTGTGGCGAGAGAATATATTTTTTTATACAGGAACCTTTATATACGTATAGTGGATTACTTCGTGTAAAGCGGATTCCACTGGTTTTCCAGTTAATAGTGTTGACGAAATCTCAGCCTTTCATTAGATATTTTCCTCTTCAACAATATCGACAAATCCTTGCCTTAAACAAAAGGAATCTCTATACCGTACCAGTGTTTTTGATTTCATATTGATTGGTAGGAAGATGAACTATCAGGGTACTTCTGGGTCTAAAGTAAAACTCAATCATTTTACTCATTGTAATTACCAAACAATAGTTTCGATTGTTTCAAAGCTATTTGCCTTCCATAATTTTCCGTTCACTCCTTGGACAGCCTCTGGCTCTACTAACGGCCCTTGCAGGGTATGACATGCTCATTGCCACGACTTTCAACATGATCTGAGATCCAGCAGAGAATGACATTATATCCTGTATTTAGCTACTTCAGCTTGTCCAGAAAGTATCATAGATACTCCAGGTAACCTCATAATAGTATGTGAAATAAATTCAAATTTAACTAACAAAAGCAAAAACAAAAATTTTTAATGAAGACAATGTTAAACAACAATTCTCAACAGTACAATTCAAAACAGTTATTCGCAGCTAATAATCCGATCATTATTAATCCGATCATTATTAACTGCGAATATCTGTTTTGAATTGTACGGGATGCATGGTGGGGTGGAGAAAATATTTTTCCACCATATCAAACATTTTACCCAGACCATGTTAACATAGTGAATGTTTCGAGCCCGAATTCTCAAATTCCAAAATTATCTGAGATATTTCACTAACTGGATTTTATGAAATGAAGTCGCCGTAGTCTAGTTGGTAGTGTGTTGGCTTATTAGACGTAAGGCCCGAGTTCAAACCCCAGGTCTGACTTCAAAACGAAATATGAAAAAAATATTTCTTCAGCGACTTCCTCTCAGCAGATTTCTGGAAAAATCTCTGAAAGTCTATAAAATTGCCATGAATAGTTTCTCAAAAATCTGTCGTTCGGAGTCGACTTTAAACTGTAGGTACCGCCACTCACGTATAAAATTTACGCACACAACATGAGTGTTGTGAGAAGCTAGGCCGTAATCCTGACTGAAGAGTTGTAATGGCCACCACGGCGACTTCTAAAAACAGTATGTTGTCTCCATATCGATTCATTCATTCTTATTCAATTTGTAATTGGCTGTGAATTTTAATTTAAACCAAATAATGGAAGAATAAATTCACATTTACTTGAAAAGTAGCGCTACTCGTTTCAAATACACAATCCTTGATTATTTTCATCAAAATCAAAGTTGACATCCTTTGCCAAATTGCAGTGAATTGTATTCCAAGATTTATAACTTCTATCAAAAGTTTAAATATTTATTTAAAATAAATTATTTGCTACGCCTTAAATTTAGTTTCATGACAGACACAAATTAATGTCATCTTCTCTACCGTTTCATACAATGGCTTTGCCTTTAAACTTAAATACTTTGAATTACATACATTTTCCATTGAATGACAATTCCCTTTCAGCACGTTATCACATACATAAATGCTCATACTTTATTTATGACATTTCGTATCAGCTTCTCCACAAATGATGATGACTTGTAAACTCTTTTAAGGTACAAGAGCAGTTGTTGATATCATAGGAGTTTCAATATTAATGAATGCTTACGGGTATGTTAAACTATATTGAGTGTGTGTATGTCAAACTATTTGAAATCTTCAAAATATTCGGGTGTATTTCACAGTGAAAAACTTATTTCTTTCTTCAAATTTAAATGAATTTGATTTTTATTGGGTGTATGGGCTCAATCATGTCAAACCAAAAAAATTTTTGAAACAGTAACACAAGAATTCTAAACTAGTTTACGTCATTAGCATAACGCATAAGGCACTGTGAGGATGAAAATTTTAAAGTAAGAAAA